>JAYKQN010000012.1:11360000-13760000 GCA_036785175.1 Eupleurogrammus muticus | reverse complement strand
GGTTGTGCACAGTTTAAAGGAAGTCCGCTGTCACTCTGCAAATCGTATCCGTTACGGCCATGAGTTCTGATGTGGGATTCTGCTGCTGCTGCTGCTGCTGCTGCTGGGTGTCGGGCTCTGCCATATGTGCAGGTGAAGCAGGAAAGGGCATCACAGCCATTGTCCAAAAGGCACTTGAGTAGAGACAGGTTATTCATGCAAAGCGCAACAACGGGCGGGAACGTCGTGGCGTGAGTTGGGATCCTGGCGTTGGCGTCGGCCCCTCTCTCCAGCAGCAGGGACACGGTGGGGAGGGAGCCCCGCCGCACTGCCAGCAGCAGGGGACTCACCGGGTCCAGGCCCAGGCTGGCGCCGGCGTCCAGCAGTACCTCAGCTGTCTCCGTGCTGCCGTTGGCGACGGCGAAGCCGAGGGCCGTGACGCGTCCGTCGGCGTACTGGACGGAGCGGCCGTGGGCCAGCGTGGCGTTCACGTCTGCGCCTGCCCTGAGCAGCACAGCTGCCACGGCGTGTCTGTTGTGCTCCGCAGCCAGGTGGAGGGGGCTGATCCAGCTGTGGCGAAGCCTGGCTCGGCTGGTCACTGAGCCCAGGAGGGACACGACCCTGCACATGTAAGGAAAACATTTTAAATGAAAAAGACAATAGAGAATGTTATGTTATCACAGCACCATTTACAATAACCAGTGTAAACACACATGTTGCATCTGAATACAGACAGTGTTTTTATTTATGCCTGAAAATGACATATGGTTAATATTTTGCTGAACTGTGTACTTTCAATATTGCGAATGTTACAAACAATTTTAGATATATATTTTTTAATAAATGCATAATCGCGACACGGCCTCCTATGGACAGATCCATGATATCAGTAGCCTCCTTGTGTTTTGATTGTCATAAATTGATTTTATATCCAGTTTCAAGCCAAATTTTTACATATTGGTTGTTTTATACAACTATCTGATAAAGTAATTTAATTGAAGATGTCAGGAAGTTAAATTAAAGCAACAAGCAAAGCAACAAAAACAGCAAACGTTCGCATGAACTCGGGCAGCAGCGCCAAACTGCCTCTGAGAAACAGTGTTTTTTTAAACGAAACTGCTTAATTAAATGTTTGTACTTTTAATCATAGGTCTGTTTGCTTTGGAAAGAAAGGGGAAGACAACTGCGGATAATCCGGCTCAGAGTAAAAACCTCCAGAACATCTGGAGTTAAGCTGATGAGCAAATGTTAACAAGCAGCCACATCTGGAAGTCCATCACATGCAGCGCCATAGAAACACATAATTCTTTTAGAAATTACCATATTCAGCCTTTCTGCTGCTTCTTATCATGGAGTTTGTTTGTAAATCTGCGTTTTTTGGATCTTAAGTTAATAAAGCAGCAATCTGAGCTAATGATAGTAGTATCTCCCATGAACCCACGCTACTTTATGACATCATCGACTCCATTTTTTTGTGGAGCGGCAATTTGGATTCAATTCTAATGCACGGTTAACCAATCATCTTAACTCACTCGTCGTGTCCGTGCTGTGCAGCAACGTGCAGAGGGAGCAGTCCTGAGTTGGTCGGTTTGTTGGCGTCTGCGTTCTTGGTCAACAGCAGTGCTACGACTTCCTTGTGGCCATTTTTACTGGCCTCGTGAAGCGCTGTGGCGCCGTCGCACGTCTGCATGTTCACGTCAGCACCTGCAGAGAAAAAGCGTCTGCTCTTTAAACCCTGTTTTAGAAATGCTCAGCGGCATCAGCATTGAGAAGTAGGTAGAAGTCCACCTTTCCCGATGAGGTAACACAGTGCCCTCATCTGTCCCCGCTGGGCCGCCACAATGAGCGGCGTGATGCTGTAGGTGTTGGAGGGGTTGATCGCCGCCCCAGCCCTTATCAGTATCTCACAGATCTCCGTGTTGTTCCTGGACACGGCCTCGTGCAGGGCCGTCCAGCCCTGTCCACACCGCTGGTTCGCGGTGGCCCCGTGCGAGAGAAGGAGCCTCACCATGTCCACTCGCTCCAGTTCACAGGCTGCAGAGGCACACAAGACGTCCGCTATGAGTTTCTCTTTCTAAAATTGTCTGGGCACAAATGATTTAACGCTGTACCTTTGTACAATGGGGTTTCTTTGTTCTTGCTGCTGATGTCGGGGTCGGCGCCTGCCTCCAGAAGGCTCCGCACACATGACAAGTGTTCACGAGACACGGCGAGCAGCAGGGCCGTCTGCTCCTGCAGAGTACGTTTGTCTACTGAACCTGGATGAACTGGAGCAGAAAGCATACGTGTGTCACACAAACTCACACTGAGAGACTTATGGAGAATTTTGAAGAGGCACGTATATATATATATATATACACATTCGTGTCATACCTCTTAACAGGGTCTTCAAGCACTCATCCTGTCCACAGAAGGCAGCGTCATGCAAAGGTATCCACCCATCTTTGTTCTCCTTCACCAGGCTGGGAGGAGCTGAGGTTGCCAGATCAGCGACGGCCTCCACGTCCCCTCTCCTGACGGCAAAGACCACGGGGTCAACTTCCCTTTGAAAATGACAATGACGAGGACATTAATTAACGCACATAAGATCAATCACAGTGTTATTGCAGATGTTTAAATCATCAGCACAGGTGTGGTTTAGATGCAACGATGGATTTGTGGCATTCAGGTGATTTTCTACATCTACTTGGTTTGGTGTGGTTACTGTAATTTTGATTTCTCATGTTCTACATTGACACATAAGCTTCTACAGCCCTGGTAATAGTGCATTTAATCCGTGTAATAAAAATGTTAGTTGTAACACATGAACACCACCTTTCCACACACACACACATATAAAAACAGACACACACACAGTGCTGGTGTAGCCCACAATAATAAACGACTCACTCCGGCTGTGACGCGTCGTCGCCCTGACCGTCTCCTCTGCTCCCGTCGCCGCGCGGACGCGACCGAACATCAGCGCGTCTGGCGCCAGCGTTACGAAATTGCGATAAATATTCGGAGTAGACGAATTTGGTCATGACCGGCGACGAATGTGGCGGCGGTGTTTCATTCAGCGAGGCGGCGGAGGAGCGGCGGAGGAGCGGTGGTGGAGCGGTGGTGGAGCGGCAGAGGAGCGGCGGAGGAGCGGTGGAGGGGCGGCGGGGCGCAGCTGTGCCCTCCTCTCCCAGATTATTTTGGGACTGTATTGTCCAGGCAGCGGGGTGACGGGTTTACCCATATAAGTCAAGAGAAGCGGACATCCACAGATAAGACACACAAAAAAAAACAGCCGAAGATAACGCAGGCGAAGCCAAGAATAATTACCGCGCGCGGTAGAAAAAAAAAAAAATAGAACCGCAATTAATGAGTCACTATCGACTTTTCTTTTTTTACTGGCTCAGACACTGTGGCATTGTAGATCTACTTTATGTGTCCACAGGGTCACTGGCGCTGTTTGGATTTTACTGCAACGATTAACTCTTCAATTTTTATTACACGGATCAAATGCACTATTACCAGGGTTGTATGAGGTCAGAAACACAGCCCCCCCCCACCCACACACACACACACACACCACCCCCCACTTAGACAATTCTACAGTCCCAAAGTGATGGTCATAAAATCTTATCATAAACACGCCATTCATTCCATTTGGTTTCTTCGTAACTTTTTTTTTTAGAATAAGAGTCTAAAAGCTTTAAAAAAAAACATAATCATGTGTAATTTATGTATTTGGAGATTGTACATTTATTTTGGGAGGACAGTCCCTGGGTATTAATAACACAATGAATGTGAACCGCTGGCCTGGATTTAAAGGTACAGTGTGTGTGGTTAAGTGGCATTTAACAGCATTTTAATTGGTGTATAAATTCAATCAGAAATAGGAACAAATGTGTTTTATGACCTTAGAATGAGCGTTTTTTCATCTACATGGGGAGTGTGTCTAGCCTGTTTAGATAGCAAGCTTATTTTGAAAAATGAGCAGAAATTAGCATTTTTCTATTTCATCATCACCAGGTATGGAGTATGTCATTGGGTATGTTTGAAACAATTGACTATAAGCTGCCTACAGAGCATTTGATAGACATTTGTAGTGTCCAAATTCTGCAAAGCCTTTCATGTTGCAGCACTATGTTTGTACAGTAGCCCAGAAGGGACAAAGGTACAACTGCACTATAAACAGCCTTTTGCATTTTTCGCAGCCATGGTTGGTGGTACAATACATGCTTGGGGTATTCAGTTGGATGCAATCAGCATTCTCGCCACTAGATGCCACCAGAATCTATAAAGTGTACCTTTAATCTGGACTGTTTGAATGTGGTTGTGTTTGACAAAATTAACAAAATCACTAATGCACAAGTAGCAGACTGCAGTTTCTCCAACACAAGAGGCTGTTTCTCATCAACAGACCACTTCAACACATGTCAACCTGCACCATCTACAGGTAATTAAGGCAATGGCAGCAACACTGTCGATCAGCTGACATACCGAGGTCACTCCATACTATAGAAGGAATGTAAGCTGTTTTCTTTGTGTGTGTGTGTGTTTCAGGTTTTAGATGCCACATGTGGCATCTTTTGGCCAAGATAAAATTTAGAATAAAAATTCTATATTATTTGGTCACCTTTCACCTACAGCTGATGTTCCTTTAATGCTATAAAGCTTCAATCCAGCTCATTTGCTTTTGAAGAGGTATAAAAGTGAATGTACCATTTCAGTCACCTGGCCCTAATGAGTTAATGGTCTAGAGAAAAAGCATAACAATGTAAAATTAGCACTAAAAATATGTATCCTCACCTGGGCAGGTTTTCGGTGTTGTCAGGTGAAGTGGGGTGACTCAGGGAGAAAACGGCCAAACTTTCTTTGATATCCGCATTCAGTCTCTGGTAAAGAGACCGGGATCTACTGACTGCGATCATCACGGGAGATTCGCTGTCCAGTGTGTGGACCCTGTCATGTAATAGCGTGCTGCTGTTCTCTTCATAGACCCGTAATGAGGCTGAGGATCCAAATCTGAAGATTAGAAAACTGAAGTCAGAACACTAAAAGAAACCATTGCAAAAGCCGGTTCGTATGCAAGAAAAATACACAAGCATAGCATGATAAGCATGATGATGCTCTATGAATTAAAGACCAAGCTAATTTGAGAGCGCTGAAATCTGTGCTGGCTGACACCAGTGTGCAGCAGCTCAGGCAAAGAGGATACATGCCTTTTAAGGGCATGTTGAACTGTGTTTGGTTCCACTTGCTGCTCTAGAGGAAACGCTCATGTGAGATTATATGTTACATAGAGTTATGCAGAAGAAAGATGGTCAGAACTACACATGAAGCTTTAGTTGCTTTGCTAAACAATGACTCATGCTTTAGAAATGATCAATAAAAATAACCTTAAATTAAGAAAAGTAGAATACAAGACATAAAAGTTGTGAAAGTGCAGTTTAATTAAAATATTTATTTGATTTCATAAAGAGTTACAGCAGATGTGACTTTTTCTGGCAGTTTGTTCCAAATGTGTAACATAACAACTGAGTTTGACTTGTTCAAGTTTAATTTTGACTCCAGTACCAGAAAGCCGACCTGTCCCAGATGACTTGAGAGGTCTGGGTGGTTCATAACAAAGCAGCTGATCAGAAATGTATTTTGGCCATAAACTATTTAGTACTTCATAAACCACAGGAAAATAGGAAGTCAGAGTTTTTAGAGAGACCTGTAAAGTCAACAAGATAAAAGTAAGCTTTTCTAAATCTAACTGAGTCATAAGTCTTATTTATTCACATATACTAAAGGTAAAAGCAAGCTTTTACCATGAACCCATGCTACTACATTTTAGACTTTGTAATCGTAAAGATAGATAGAAAGTACAAAATCCTGGTTTGGTTTTTGGTTTTTAACATTAAAATACTGATTGAAGCACATTGCAGCCTTCTCCATTGGCTTCCAAAACAATTACAATTTTTTTTTCTTTAATGGAAGAAAATTCTGGCATATGCAATTTGTGATTTCTACATAGTTATAGTAACATATGTTCTTGTTTTCAATAATCTGAGCTTAGAGCACATGTAATTCTTGAACAGAAAGAGCCCCAGAATGGAGCCTTGGGGAACTCCATACACAGACAGCAGTTCAGCAAAATCATTATAAAACAAAAACAAGTTTGCACGGTATTCAGGTGGCTTGTATATATTTAGGAACATAGCTCGAGAAGAGGAATTGATCTAAAGAGCCACATATTCAAATGAATAATACCTAGACATATATATTAATTACAACTCTGTACTCTGTAACCAAATAATAAATAATAATGTACTTTAAACAGAAAACAAAACAAACTTCATAAGTTTTAAACATATTTCAAAGACTTCAACTCACCATGTGACAGTGTTCCTCATTCTCTGTCACGGCTTGAATATTGTTGAATGCTTTGTCAGCTTGTTGCAACAGTAAAGCTGTCTGATGTTGCTGTTGATTCACCTTTTACACTGACTGAAGTTGAGTGTGAAACCGTGCTCTATAAGTGAGCACAACAAAAAAAAATACTTCCTGAATCTAAACTGGAAGTGGTTTCTGGTTTTTGACACATAGAAGCTCTTCAACTTACCTATTTAAAGCTGGAGGAACTACAGCAGACTAGATGGCTGTTTCCAAATTTTTGAGGGAGCCTACATTTTTGCATAATAAACGCCGAAAAGCGTCATTCATTGATTGCAGGTAGTATTGCAAGAAGGGTAAGCATTATTCATTATGTTTCAGAACAAATTGTGACTGGAAAAACACTTAACTACAATTGAACACCCACTAAAATAAACAAAACCTTTACTGTCAAGACAGTGACATATCATTTCATCCGTGTGCGCAATAAACAATATGTAGATTAATGCCAGCTCCTTGTTTTAGTCTCAAAGTTGATTTGAGATTTTAAGGAGTCATTTTGTATAACACTGAATATATGAGGTATACAAATACACTATCCTACTTTATCAGAGCTGTTCAAGTTCATCAAATTTGATAGACACATTCTCAGCAAAATCATAACCCCCATGAAGACAGGATTCATTACATCATTACATCATTACATTCTCTCATCTTACCAGGTGATTTGCATATGAGATGGAGACAGCGGAAACACAGTAGACATGAATGATTACACAACTTCTTTTTTTAACTTGGTTTCACTGTGCAGAATGACATATGGTAGAGTTAGTCACAGGAAGGCTTTTTTTTTTGGAGCCATAAAATAACCATACATGGATGAGCGTGTGGAGCTGGGTGGAAGCTGTGCATAGAGAGCTGGTGTAGCCACTTGCCAATATTGCCATAATTTCATTGATTAAAAAATACATTTTTTTTTGCTGCTTTTTGCTTTTCTTTTTCCAGGATGTAAAGTCTCCAGGGTTTTTTTCTTTCTTTTTTTATAACAAGTTCACAGTACAAGTCCAATCTTTGATGCATTTAAATAAATAGCCTAATAATGAAATAATAATGAATTGCTAAATTCACCACCAGCGATCCAACCTAAGCTAAGCAGTGATCGCTCCTAATGTTCTCCCACTCTCGAACTTTGAGGATCTCATTTCTATGCCAGTCAGCAGAACAGCGCCGCCTCCATTGGCTGTTGCCATGACAACGGACAAACCATCCCGGCGCATTCTCGGTAGTCTCGCCAACGGTCGCCCGGGGCAACGGCGACACCGAACCAGGAAAACATCCGGAAAGATCCTTGATCGTCCGAACGTGGAATAACTGCAGGACTGTTGTTGTTTTTTAAACTTGTTTACTCGTCGGGAATTCCTGGACGATCGATCTGCAGAAACATGACGACTTCTTCCCTTCCTTTCTTGGAGAGCAGCGACCCCCGTCTGAAGCTCAGGGTGGAAAATAAAACGAGAAACGTGTTTGTGACACAGTCGGAAAACACCAGGTAGGCCTGCTCACCTAACAAGTCTTCTTTTCTCTTTAAACGCCGTGCACAGGCAGACAGGAGCAGCATTATTTCCTGCAGCTGCGCATTTCTCTGCAGTGGCTCAAGTTTAAAGAGATTCACACTTGTACCAAGACAACGTAAAACTCTGTATATTTAGTTCTGACTTTTAACTCTAAATTCAGAATTGATCGGATCAAATCATACCCCCCCCAGGCCCTATAATAACATGTTGCTTCAAAATAATTGCTTAGAAAATGTTCTTTCTAATTGGATCATGCAAAACTAAACAGTTCCCCAGTGGTATTGGAACAGTTTGTTGATAAAAATTCGTCTGTCCGTTGATAAAAATGTAAACTGCATCAGCTGATTCAATGCAATGCACACGTAATTGTTATATTATATTTTATTTTGTTATTTAGATTTCACTGTTTTACTTTGTATGTCCTTAATATATGTTAAACATTTTTAAATAATTAAAACCCATTTACAAATGTTTTGACAGGGCGTTATTAATACTGACAATCTATTTTCTACTCAGGCATAGAGAGGAGGAAAATGTCACTCACATACCAGTTGTAACAGAGGTAAGACTGACAAATGATTAAAAGCATGTGATTAAAGTGGGGGATATTTTTTAAAACTGTATATACATATATTATGTACAGATCATCCATCCATCCATCCATTGTCTATCCCGCTTATTCCCTTTCGGGGTCGCAGGGGTCTGCTGGAGCCTATCCCAGCGCGTTAAGGCGAGAGGCAGGGGGATACACCCCAGATGGTCGCCAGCCAATCGTGGGGCACACACACCATTCACACACCATTCACTCTCACACTCACACCTATGGGCAATTTAGAGTTTACCAATTAACCTGAGCATGTTTTTTGTATTGTGGGAGGAAACCGGAGTACCCGGTGAAAACCCACGCAGACACGGGGAGAACATGCAAACTCCACACAGAAAGGCCCCAGACCCAGGCCCAAGGCGGTCTTGAACCTGCGACCTTCTTGCTGTGAGGCAACAGTGCTACCGACCGCACCACCGTGTCACCCGATGTACAGATCAGTCATACCATAATTAAACTTTTGTACCCGCATCCAGTTTAAAGAGGTTTTCCTACCTAACTACAGCTCTTTTGGAAGACATAAGAAATATATTTTCACCTTTAGGGTTAAAAACTCTGGATCCAGTTCACATAATGCAACTCTGTAGTTTCTTTCAATGAAATACTACCTGTCTGTTAACACTCATCTCTTGAAATCCAAAACCAATTCTACAATGCAGGTTTCCTGGTAGATATTTTACTCTATCTATATTTTATTTTATTCTACTTTTGATAGTACTCTTCATGATGGGTAAACTGGTCTTCATGGATAAAATTGAGTGCCCTTTTATGTTACTTTAGTAGTGATTCAAGTTTTGGGTTTTAAAGAATTTCTTTTTATAATATATAGTCTTCTAGCAGAATCCTCGAGGCAGGAGTGAACACATTGCAAAAGACCCTGGTACTGAAGAAACAGGCCGAGTTGGAAGAGGTCGACAAACAACTTGCACTCAAAAGGCAGGAATTTAAGATCTGTGTGCAGGCTCTAATTCAGAGAAGATCTGAACTGGAACTAAAACAGCAGCAGGTGATTTTCACACAAACTACGTGCATTTAACAATTAACCTCACGCTCAGAGACCCTTGTCCTAATAGAGATGCCGTTGGGTGCTTTTTCCCCACCTAGACTAAAGAGAGAGCAATGAAATTTGAAAAGTTTGTGGCTGAAAATGAAGCGAAGAGACGTCGGGGACTGAAGAAGTATAACGCTGCACAGGAGCAGAACCTTTTGAAGCAGAAAGAGATTGAGGAGCTGACAGAACAGTTGAAACAACTCCGAACCAGGTGAGAACTCTGAGCCTGCAGGCCCTTTGTGAGCACAATGCTCAGTAAGTTACCTTTTACCTCAGATTTGTCATCATTCACTTCGCAGACAGCAAGTTTTAAAAGAGAGAATGGCAAAATACAAAATATATGAGGACTACTTGATGAAAACACTTGATTACTTTCCCAGCAGTAAGTTCAAAACTGACCCGTTTGACCTATAACACACTGTCTGTAAGAGGGACCCAACTGCACAATCTTTTTCTAGATTACCTCGACAATGGGTCTGACTCTATGGTTATGCCCATCATTCGGCGCCATGAGACCCTGTCCATCACCCACGAGGAGCTGCTGCAACGCATATGGTGTCTGGAGCAGGAGGTGGAGCAGGGGCAGCGACAGCTGCAGACCATGAAACAGAATCACAGCATTAAACAACTGGTCAGTCTCACACATACACATATGTATTGCACCAATTCACAACGCTTGAATGAACAAGCTCAACAGTTTTTACAACTGTTGCAGATAGCCAACAAGGAACTTTCTGAACGGCAGAGTGAATTAGAGGGCCTCAAAGAGAAGAACAAGCAGGCCGAGGTTAAGCTGCTGATGGAGCAAGGCCAGTCCAGAGAAAAGGTAGCGACTTAGGAATGACTGTTTGCTAATTCACAAACTGTGGTGTAACGGACAGAAATAACATGTCGTTATCTCTTAGGTTGAAGAAGTGGGTTTACTCATGGCTATCAACAACCTTGCAGAGCAGTGTTATCTGCCAGCATACGGACCTCTGGAAAACATGAACGTACTGATGATGATGGACATGGTGAAGGTAACAGCGCTAGTGTTCATGCGCTGTAATTTAGATTTCTTTATATAACTGTTGACTAACTAAGTGCATGTTTTCAGGAGTACATTCTGGACAAGGCAGACACTGTGAAGCGAGCCCGCAGACTGATGGAGTCTGGGTCTGCAATGACAAGTAGAACAGCTCTGACAGACAAGAGAGAGAGGGGATCGATGAAAAGCATCGGCAGCAAAACACAATTCAAAAGTCCAAGTAAAATCAGCAGCAAAACTGAGACCTTTAGTTGATATATGTGTGATGATGTTGCCATTTATAGTAATAAGATTATAAAGCATAATGATTTCTTTTGGAAGAAAAAAACTCTACAGAGTGTCCACTTACTACAAAAAAGGAGATCATGACAACTTTAGGTAAGGTTGACAAACTCCATCTGCTAATTATGAAACTATGGTTTGAGTTTGCATGAATGAAATGTAACCTGTTGACTTTTGAAAAATGTAATAAAAAAACACAATCAAATGATGCTGTCACCAGAAGCATCATAACAATTGTATCCATGTTTATATTTGAATAGAGTGAATACACAGCAGAGACTCAGAAAGTGATTTTCATATATCAAGGTTATGATAAGTGAGGACTTTACAGGTTGGATTACATTCATCCTGCTGCACCGGTGGCAGTTATGTGGCAATTCCACCGTTTTCTGCAATGCAGAAAAACATGTAAAGCCACTTTTTTTTTTTTTTAAAGGAATTTGTTTCAGTAGTAATTTTCCTATGGGATTCAGCAACATTCAACGGTTTACTAGATTTACTCAACAGTAACAATTTTGAGATATTTTACTAGAGCATTTCCATTTTATTGCATTATTTACTTCTACTACACTAACCGAAAAAAAACAAAGTGACATTATTGTAAATGCATCCAAATTCTGATTACAATACACAATCATAATTAGCCATTTTTACACTTGATACTTAGTTACATTACTGAGTAACATTACAATTTATGTTTGTACAATTTTTAATTTACTTCAAAAATGTGTATATATTTAAGCTAATTATAGCTTAATTAATTAGCTATAGTTAGCTAACTAATTATAGCTAAAAAAAAAAAAAGCAAATTATTTTAATATTTCGTTGGTTCTTCTTCTATTTCATGTCACGGCAAATTGCTCAACTGTCCCTTTAACGCGAGCACGTGGTACAGTACTGGCAAATATCCGGTATTCGGCAAACAGAAAGAAGAAAATTGCCGCAAAGTGCTGACGCACAGCCCTAACGTCCATTGCTAAACTACTGACGTTTTCTGACACTATTTCCCCACGTTGCGGGACATTCGCGACGCTATGACGCTATGACGCGCCGCCACGCGACTCTCGAAGCCCGCGAGTTGTGACGTCGTTTTGTCGTCTCGACAGATGGAGGCTGGCAGCCTCGTGTCGAACAGGGAGGACATTTCTGCGGCGTTGGCGGAGCAAACGCCAGGTGCTAAATATAAGGTGGGCTACTCAGATACAGGTGTTCGAATCCACCGCAGGTGACTTCGCGTCCATAATAACCACACCTGTCGTTTCTGGGTAGGTTCTGAGCAGCCAGTTTTCCTCTGTGAGGAAAGTGCGGGGGGACGGGAACTGCTTCTACAGAGCCTTCTGCTTCGCACACTTAGAGTCGGTGCTTCACAATGCCAGGGCTCTGCAGAGGTCAGTTGCCATCACTGTTACATGCCCCCCCCAATCACACACACACACACACACACACACACACACACACACACACTGAAGTCAACTCGTATCCACTTTGGTTTCGATTTCAGATTCAAGGACCAAATCATCCAGAGCAGCAAAGACTTGTCTTCCACGAGATGTGATGACAGTTCCTTCAAACAGCACCTGGACACAGTAAATCATGTTATTTCCTTCTGCAATCACAGTCACTTTACTTTAAGATATCCAGGCACAAATTCTAATAGGCAATTTTCTTTATTGAATTGAATGACATTTTCTTCTCATATAAAAGCATCGATTGTGACTTAAAACAGTTGTAGATGAAACATTATAGAGGCCTAGCAGTATCCCACAACAGTAATTAACCATGAATAAAATACAGCAGCTTTTGTTGTAGTAATCCAACTAATGTTATGACTTTCCTAGAAGAAGAATAACAGTTGTTGCCTTCCACAAATCTAATATTTCACCATAATTTCTTGCAAAAGTGATAATTATTACATTTGAAGGGATTTATTGTGGTTGTAAGAAGGTTAAAACCTGTACAAAACTGTGATAACTTCCCACGAATGCAATAAATCACTAATATAATCACATTCCTCCACATATACATGTCTTGAACAACCATTGACTACGTATTTTTGTGCAATTCTACTGTGGGTTCCTGCCCGTTTTAGATTGATTAACCACTATATCACTTAAACCCCATCATAATAATTCTAGATTTATTACAGTTTTTATTACAAAGCCAAGTTAAAAAAAAACCAATGATGTCAGTCTAAGTGACAGATTTACCACCAAGCATAAAGGAAAAATTATTACATTTAAAGCTGCATTTGTTCATGATTTATCGCTTTGATGGGTCTGGGATGTGCATGTTACTCGATTATGTCATCCAGTCACACAGAGGTATTGTAAAATAAAAATTGGATTTAGTGACATAAAATCTTAAGATTTTTTTGGGGCTCATAAGAACACTACAATGCTTTGGATGAGCGTAGGTTATTATAGTATTAGTAGCGTAGTATTATAAACCACCATCTGAAATTGCTGACTTCTTTCTCTTCTCTTGAAGGTCATAAATGTCATAGAGCAGTGCCAAGTTGCTGATGAGCAGGAGCAAACGCTGGTCAGGCTCTTCAATGAGCAGGTGACCTCTGACAGTGTAGTGCAGTATCTCAGGCTGCTCACATCTGTGCACCTGCAAAACCATGCAGACTTCTTCTCCAACTTTGTGGAGGCGCCCAATCTACAGGTCTACTGTCATCAGGTTCGTAACTATAAAGTGCTGCTGCCCTCTAGTGAAAAAGGAGGATTTATGTTGTTGTTGGCAAGATCGAAGTCGAGAAAATACAGCCGTCAAGTGCAATAATGTCTACCTTCTCTTTATTCAGGAAGTGGAGGCGATGGCGATGGAGTGCGATCACGTGGACATCTTGGCTCTGACGCAGGCCCTGGCTGTTTGTATCCACATCGTCTCTATGGAGGGTGATGAACAGGAGCTGGCTCACCACATCATTCCAGAGGGTGCTAAACCTTCCCTGCACCTCTTATATCAAACGTCACATTATAACATTCTCTACCCACGCCCGCTCATACATTAAAACCCAACTCAGGACTATTGACATTTGGTTGAAAGACACTTTTTTTTTTTAATAAAACCATGTTGCAGTGTAAAGCAATTCAACAAATCAGGGAAAACAACTTTGCACACTTGGGAATTCAGTATATAAAATGCTTTGATACTTTAAAATGAATTTATGACAAATTACATAAATCAACAAATACTGAAATCTTGTCATAGGCCTTTTTTTTAATACACATCACATAAACTGATCACTGCTGCAGCTTTGCTTTCTTCTGCTTCCTCTTTTTTTTCTGCTGCCGAACACCCATCTTGAGGTTTTTCTTCTTCTTCTCCTCCTGTATTGAAACTTGCTTAACGGCACAGTCCACCCCTGCGAGAGGCATGTTAGGTAGGGAGAGTTTCCCCATTTGAGTTGGATATTTTGTCTTCATCACATTCTTGAACACAGGCTGGGAGATCAATTGCTTCAACTCCTTTTTCATCCCCTTCACCATCTTCTGCTGCTCCCTGTCAGCCTCCTCATCATCTCCTCCACCTAGGAACAACGGAAAATTCAGTCATCAGCATTTTGATCATTTCCTAAAGGGATTAGTCTGTAGTGCTGGTAAAAAGGGATGCTACCACAGGAATCTTTTTTCTCTGGTGTGGTTATAGTGGTCATACCGAGTAAAAGGTCATCATCCAGTTCCACCTCCAGGGCCTCTGCTGCTTGTTTGAACCACGAGTTGTGCTGTTTCTCCCTGCTGTTGTGGTACTCTATCTTCTCTATCTTCCTGGCCAGGTTTACACGTTCCTGTGGAGTGAGACATGCATACAAAGATCAAATAAACATTTTTTTTTTAATCAACACATACACACAGGACCTAACATAAATGGATCTTACCTTGATGGCTGCCATGCATTTGGTCTCTATGGGAAACATGGGAAGATCTTCGTCCTTTCCCAGAGTCTTGTAAATCTTTTTGAAGTTCATCATATCGTCTGGGCCTATCAGCAGCAGACTGAGACCCTGTTTGGTGGCTCTTGCTGTTCTGCCACTGCGATGGACATAAGTCTCAGATGTCCGGGGGACCTGGCATTTTACAGGATAACATTGCAGATATAATTTAGATGTCAGGTACAGGAAGCTTCTTTTTTATTTATAATGTTGTATTCTAATACGCTACAGCCATGTCCAAACTAATGACAATGATTTTCATTTCAGCTTGTAAAAAGGACTCGAAACTAAATGCACCTTGGCAGTAAACTGATTTAGTGTTGTAGTGGTTTTAAATTTTCATGTCCTATAATGAAGCCATTGATTACTGTCAAAAAAGGTTACCTGGTAGTGAATAACATGCTGAACATTGGGGATGTCCAGTCCTCTTGCTGCCACGTCAGTAGTCAGCAGAACACAGCTGTGGTAGAAAAGTATAACATTTAAGATTTCAGTTCATAGCAAATGACTTGTCTTTTATAAAAGATGTAATGCTTAATTGAGCACACTTTAAGAAAGGACCTCTGCAACTCCACCTAAAATTTTCAAAACTTGTTTTACAATACTCTAAATAGGCAAGTCCCACATAAAGAGCTTTCAGAGATATTAAACTCCTGTATGAATCTATAAGTTTAATAATAAATAAATCTTGCAATTAAAAAAATCTATTTTAGGTAACTGATTAAATAAAAAAAAATATTTTGGTTGAAAATGTGCAAGTCACTAAATATATTCTGCAGACATACATATATGAAAAGACCAAAGAATGGAATTACTTAAAAGGAATATAAGCCAGGTTTTTTCCAGCATACTGAATAATTTATAGGTGTTCACATTTCTTCATAGTTCCTTAGTCCTATTCCATGCTGACCAAAACTGTAAGACTCACCTCTCCCTCTCAGCGAACCGCTCCAGGTTTTTGAGGCGTTGTTTCTGGTGCATGTTTGCGTGGAGCGGCAGCGGCGTGCGGTCCAGAATAACCAGCAGCGTGTTCAGCCTCTTGATGCAGTCGATGCTGTTGGCGAACACCATGGTGCGCCCAGGGTACTGGAGCAAGAAGTAATAGAGGAAGAAGTCCTTTTCCTCCTTCTGACAGTGGATCCGCGTCTCGGTCAGGGTCTCCGCCGTCGCCTCCTTCCTCGTGAGGTCGACGATTTTGGGTTTGGATTTGATCCCCACTCGCTCCATTAGAATCTCCAGCTTGCTTCGCTTGTCCAGATTCTTCTGCTTCTTCTGTAGGAAGCGCGTGGGCAGGTTGTGAACCATGGTCAGCGTGGCGGAGAACACAAACGTTTGCCTCGTGGGATTGAAGTGAACTTTGTTCAGCATTTCCAGCAGACTATCCAGCTCTGCAAAGTGGCCTCTCTCCACCATACGATCGGCCTCATCGATGACCAGGCACCTGTGTGACAACACAAAAGATAAATGGAACAAACAAGCATCCTGTAGCACAGTGATATGATGTTAGGAAAGTTATTTTCCTACATGAACTAGTTTAATGTTCAGTTTACAAATTTCAAAATTAACTAGTTCATAATTATGTCGTTAATAGTTCTTTCATCGAAAATGAACTATTCTTTTTTTCCAATATGTTGTTGTGAGCTATTATAGCTATTATTTATATATATATATATAAAGCCCATATAGATCCACAGCCAGATTTAATGATCTGATTATACACATTTGGTAATTTGACAATGACTGGACAGGGAGTCCTGAAAACAGCAATGCAGTCAAAGCTGGATGCCTCTTCTTAACTCATGCTTTCTCTGCAGATGTACTCGAGTCCCTCCATGCGAGGGATTATCATTATTTTATGTATTTTCACAAGGTACCTGCAAAAAAGGCCACTGCTGTAATAAAACATGTATGTTATGCTAAAATAAAAATGGCAGAAGAAAGCACTAGAGAACCAAAATAATAAACAAGAGGGGGGACCCACCTGACTTGTCTGAGGTTGAGCAGATGTGGATGTTTCTCCTGGATCAGGTCCCACAAACGTCCTGGAGTGGCTATAATAATCTCCGGCCTGCGGTTTAGCATCCTCCTCTGTTTCACTTGTGCCATCCCACCGACCACTATGGCGGTTTTGATATCTGTACAGAAGAAATATTTGGATTCCCTTGAGTTTTGCAAACTTAAAAAAAAAAAAAAGTGTACGCAGGTCATGTTTCTTGCTTCTTAGGACTCTAAAACAAAATCAAACAAAAAAAACATTTAATTCAAAACTCACCGGTGAATTTTGCGACAGCGTCAATGTGGTGCTTCACCTGAACAGCCAGCTCCCTGGTAGGAGTGAGAACCAGTCCGAGCAGAGGCTGATTCCGAGCACCAGCAGCTTTCTCTCCTACTTCGGCGGCGTCATCAAAGTCAAACTCCACATTTTCGATCACTCGAACACAGCCGAGCCTCCGGTCCCCATCGTCCTCTTCAGTGCCATCCTCACCTTCATCCGAGTCTCCTACATCCTGCTCGCCACTGCTTTCTCCTGCCTCTTCCTCTGCCTCCATATTCCCCTCCTCATCCTGTTCGGGTGTAGTTTCAGTGTCGAAGCCAGCCGCACTTCCTTCTTCTTTGGACTCCACAGCTGGTAAATACAAACTCTCCACCTCTGCAGTTTTCTCCTCGTCATCAGCCGATGTCACTGAGCTGTTCTTCCACTCCAGGATGTGGTGGATGAGAGGAATGCCAAAAGCCAACGTTTTTCCACTTCCTGAAAAGGCAGCGCACACATTAGCCTAATTTCCGAAATTGTGAAACTGGATCGTTATAGGAATTAAAATAAACAGGCTCTTACCCGTCTCTGCTGCCCCCAATATGTCCATACGATCTCTGATTGCTGAAGGCAACACCAGGGCTTGGATAGGGGTCGGTGAGCCGAACCCCAGACTGCTCAGCGCCTTCAGCACAACAGAAGGAACGTGCAGGCCTTTCCAAGCACCCACGTCAGCGTTTTTGTCATCAGAACCAGAAAGTGCAGCATTTGTCCAGTTCTTCGCGTGCTTTTTTGGGGGCTTTGCCACTTTATCAGGAACGTATTGCTCTTTCTCTTTCTCCGCACCCTGATGTTCAGGAGGAGACTCAGAGTCTGGTTGTTCTTCTGCCGTTCCATCCTTTTTGATCTGCTGCTTCTGTTTCTTTTTATTTCTTTTCTTCTTTTTCGTAGGTCTTGATTGAGTTTCATGTCCTGAGCTACCAGCAGAGGGATCTTTTGAAGCGTCGTCTTTAGCCGTATCATCGCCCTCCTCCTCCGCTTTGCCTACATCTGTATCCTCTACAGCAGGATTATCTAGTTGGACTGATTCCTTTGCAGCCTGTTTCTTAGTTTTCTTCTTCTTCTTGGCTTTTTTCTCGGGTGGTTCCGTTGTGTTACCGCCCTCCTCGCTTTCCACGTCAGCCTTCTCCTTGTCTCCCTGCTCTTCCTCACCGACTTTCCTTTTCTTCGCCTTTTTCTTTTCTTTCTTTTTCAGCTCTTTTTCCGCTGCAGCCGCAGCCTTATCGGAATCCACCAGACGGTAATTCGTCAGCTCCTCAAAGCACACCAGCCCCTCCATGCCTTCCTCAGAGAAAATGCTGGGATCGAGCTCGATAGATTTCCAATTCCCTTTCACAAGGATGCTCCGTTTCTTTGGCTTTCGCAGCCCAGAGGACCCGGTCCTGCTTTTCATATTCATCTTCTTCGTCTTCATTTTCCTACAAACAGGTACAGGCATAACTGTGGTAAGTAATTTAGTACAATTTTAATAATTCCATGAGATGCTATATTACATACATACTTCTACTTCACAACATGTCAATAGGAAATTGTAGGATTGTCTTTTCTACTCTACATTTGTTGAGAGATTTATATACTTTTCAGGTGAAGATAATGGATAATGTAAACAAAAACATTTAAAATGCATTTTAAAATGTGTTTTACAACACACTGGCAAGGATGAAGAAATAGGTGGTTTTCAACGTGATCCATCAAATAGTGATGTTTATACCCAATAAACGTATCACATGGTTCATTTCAATAAATGATCGATGTATCCACTATTTCACAACACATCAACGATTAGAATTGGGTCAAAAAGTTACACAGATCATTTCGTTAGAACATTTTTATTTATTCTTCCATTGACCTCATTTCATCGCAACCCCTCGGATTTATGCTGCTACCCATTAGGTTGGGAAACACGTGATTAAACTAGCTAATTGTACATGAATGGTGTAGCTACACCAGTAACATACTGCGTTCACTGTGTGATGCTAATATATCATTCAGAGGACCGATCCAACACTACTTAAGTAAAAAATATTAACGGTGAAAGTGTTCATACTTTTACTCAAGTAGCAGCAGTAGGAGTATTTGTATTTTAACTCAAGTAAAATGTTCCATCACTTGAAATAAATCAGATTTTGTCTAAACTGACCCGTGTATAACTGAATCCGACTATTCAATGCTTGCAAAAGTTAGCGAATGTTAGAAGCTGCTGCGACGTTTAACATTCTAACAACGATAAACGGAAGTAAAGTAATGTATAAACAGTTATATGACAACACCTTAGGAAAAAAAACGTCCTACCTTTAATATCGGATGCTTAAAACATTAATATGAAACATTTAAAGACAACCACGCATGACACGAGGACGCTGCCATGACAGTGTTGATCACGTGGTTCTGATTCTGGAAAAAGCGGAAGTCGTCTTCTTCTTCTTGAGCTTCATTGTCGGTTGGCGAACAAACGATTCGCTGCATTACCGCCAACTTCCGGTACGCAGCCTTACTGTGGCCCAGAATGTCCAACATGCTGAAAATGAATGAATATGAACGGTGTAGGTTTGGGAGCTGGCTTCTTCTCACGAACTAAACTCAGGTTCTGTTGTTGGTGAAGAACTTAAACGGTGTTTTCTCCTCTCCAGGGTCAGAACCAGAACCAGCAGAGCCCAGACCAGAGCAGCTACAGAAGCTACGGCCAGACAAGGCACTTTCTTCCAGAAGTGAGTGATAGAACATTGTTTTACATTAACATTTAAAGAAGTCAATCAAAAGAACATTTTGACAAGCAATTCGAAGTTAATAGGGCATAGGGCATTTTTTTATTTTCCTGAATCTCAGAGAAGCACACTAAATATGTGGTTCCTTCAGAAATATATTGAGTTGAATTATTAATAATGTGTTCTATATTTCTGCCCTCCATTATGACTCGGAATTAAACATTGTTATAGGTTAAGAATGACTCATCTATATTATGAAACAATATCCCATTTGTGAAGTCTTTCCGAATAGATCAGTAATTACTTTTTTTTTTTTACACAACAAATTATTTAATATCTCCCTCTTATCTCAGTGATAGAAACAGTGATAATACCTCCTGTTAAATAATTGGTCACAATGCGGCCCTAGGATTTTTCTGAGACAGGTGCCATTAAAGGGCCATATGTTATTCAGGGTACATCCAACACATAAATGATTAATTCAGTGTGGTGCAAATACATCTGGACAGTCATACAGTAGCTTTTTCAAACACAAATAAAACATTACATAGACCAGTAAAGTTCGCAAGAATTTTCTCATTTATTCATACTGCGTGCATCAAGGACACAATGCATTAAACCCATTATCTATGAGTGGTGGTTCAAAAATATTTGTTTAAATATTTGAGTTTAAAATAAATCCCTTTTAAAACCCCTTTTTTATATAATGAAAAATTCTCTCTTAAACTTCTCTCCCAACTAATTGGTTTAATTTTATATTGCTACACTCTCCATTCACCACAATTACATTTCACTGGGAAATATTTTACTTTCTACTCTACTACATTTATTTGATCGCTTTACTTACTTTTACTTAAGATTATTATTTTACTAGAACATGAATATACCCCAATCTTTAGTTATCTTCTATTAATTGTATTTTTTTTAAATTAACCACACTTTGTGAGAAAGGTGCCCAATATTATGATGTGGTAGAATTACTATTAATCTACCTGAAGTTTCTTCAATTGGCTCCGCTTTGATAAACTAAAACATTAAATGTATTTAGTGATTAAAAACAAGAAGCGTAATATACTAATATTACTAATAAATGCATTCTGCAGTGTATTAAAGAGTATTTTAACTTTGATAGTTAAAGTACATTTTGCTAATACTTCTGTACTTTTATTTACCTTTAATACAGCATTTGCACTGTGTGATCTGAGTAGTGAGTCACAGCTGCTGATATTTAGAGGAGATGTAGGACTATTGTATCATGTTTTAAAATAAATCAAAGTCCCTGACAAAGGCTTTTACATCAATATATGCAGGTCTGCAGTTGCACATGTTAATAGTTATGTGTTAACAGTCAAGGTTTAAAGTTCAGGACTAAATTGACCTGATGCACAGTAATATTTATTTTATTCAATATATTTACAATTATTTAATTACCGTGGTTGCCTTGTTATGATTTTTCCAAGTATCCATATCCAAGAGTTGGAGTAAGTCATTTTTTACTCATTAAATGCAAATGAAGGTATGTGGAATCTTTATTAATATGGATCACATATCGGTAGGTTTTCACAGACAAATGCAAAATTCAGACCAATGTTAAGGTTCAAAAATACATCAAAATTAGTTTAGAAGCTTGAATAAACAACATCATGTGCAAACAGTCGTGACTGCTAGTTTTTAGTGGGGTCAATCACCCTGCCCATGAACAGCAGACAGTTTGTTTCTTCATGGTATATGAAAAAGAAAAATGGCCTGTTGACTATAAAGGTTCTGGGTAAGGAATATGGAATAATGCCAACAGTTGTGGCGGCTGCCGCGATGGTCCCTGTCTCATCCACCTCAATCACAGCCTTGTGCAGCACCTGTGATTGTCCACAAGAGACAAAAGTCATCATCTGCAGTCTGGAAAAAAGCAAAGATGTTTTTACAGCACAGAGAATTTGAAAACCGACCTCTGACACTTTGAGGCCTTTGTCCATACTCAGCCTTGACAAATTGGCTGAATGACTGAAGATACTGGAAACACCCATTTCTGGTAGAATCTTTTGCAGCGGATAGGACTTCTCCAACTTGAATTTGGGCACGTTGACCTCCAATTTTCTGCAAACATAGTTTCAAGATATCAGAGTGCTTCAAAGTAAAAGAAGAACTATAACTGACTCACGCAATGATATAATACAGATGCAGTATAGGAGAGGTAAGAATAGTGAGTCACATGACATTTTTGAATGCACTTACATTTTGTGCATCTTTTTGATCCAGTCAAGGAACTTCTCAGCACTGATCTCGTCATCAATAGTCGTGTAGTCTACACCTTTTTTGGGTAGCAGGATGAGCATGGAAACACCCTCCCGATATGACAGCTTCAGGACTCTGGCACCAAGATTATTATCTTCCATTGAGTAGAACTTATCTTCTATAAACATCATCGGCACTTGCACAATATTATAGTTGTCAATGTAGAAGGGTGCATTTGAGGTGTAATTGGGGTTAAAAGGCATCTCCCAATTCCCTGTGGGGGGTATAATAGTGTTTGTTTTCATTGGGTAGGCTGGGGTGTCAAAGGTTAAGGCACAACTGGGAGTCAAAGCACAATTATTAAATACCAAAGAACTTACCCTGGAAGAAAATCGTGTTGATTAACATAAGTTGGGTCTGTTCATCGAGAGCGGATATCATGTCCATCACTTTGTCCTCAGTCTTGTTCTTCACATACTCGTTGATTAAACTGATTGTCTGCTTTGTGTCTGTAAAGTTCACCCTCTTGATGTCCGCATAAAAATACTTCTTGAGCTGGTCCTCAAATGTCGCCTCTATGTCGAACTGCTGCTGCAGGAAGAAGGCCATGGCCTGGTCCACTTTCAGTGAACCATCATGCGTGACGTTCCCATGGAGGTGCTTGAACAGATTTGGAATGAGTTCTGGCTGATCAGCCTGCTCCAACTGCTCCAGGTTGAGTCCCTTGAGTATTTCTTCACAAGTGACGCCTGCAGAAGCCATAGAGAGTGCGGCAAAAGTGGTGGAGACGCTCAGAGGCGAGAAGAAGATGTTCCGGTCATGGTAGCTGGATATTTTCCGGTAAAGGTTGAACGCAAAATCGATATTTCTGAAGGCGAGATCTGAAATGTCAGCGTCTGGAGGTTTCGCTTGGTGGACAGGAGAAGCAAGGACGCACATGTAGGTTAGGATGAAAATAAATCCCATCTTCATTTTGTCTACCGCTGCGATTTGGGTTTGGGAAGATTTTGGTGCACAACCTGAACCATGAAGACAAAAACTTTTTAAGTCCCAAGATTTTACAGACATAATTGAACAATCACTAATGTTCACTGCTCTAATGAAGAAGAGATAAGGTTACATCTCTTGAATAACAGCTGTGACTAGAAAAAAAAATACCATACTTAAATATTTTTTCGATTATCAACGAACTGTCATACGTACCATTCAGCCTGAGCAGGATGATGTCTGAGAGGAACATCTATTATTTGGGGAACCAAAGTGCAAGTGTACACTGAGTGTTACATATTAACCATGCCACAGAGCCTGTGGTGTTGTTTAAAAGTGAGTCAGAGCTGTTCTGAACATTCAGGGCCTCTTCACAAGAGGGAACGTCACAAGACTCTGCTGATTGTAACGATCAGCTCGTCATGAGGACTGATAACCCATTCCTCTCAACAACTCAACAATTGCACAATAATATAAGAAAATGAGACATGAGAAAACTCAGGAGGAGTGAATGTTGCTTTAATCCTTTAACAAATACTTGAGAAGAAAGAATGTGGTAACGTGAAATACAACAAAAAAGATGAATTAGTACTTATTGTAAAAATGCGGTGAGTGAAAATAATCATAAAAACCCAACTAACAACATTACATAATATTTTTTCACAAGTGCATTTTAAATAGAAAAAACAAGCCTAACGGATCCAAAGGAAATGAAAACAAGAATGAAAATCACGGAATCTTCCTGGAAGTCAACCAGCACAAGTCTTTACATGACAACCGATATGTTAAAGGAGGAATTGGTTATAAAGGTATATCCATGGTAAACTGAAAATATTTATGCACTAATGATTGGTTCCATGAAGACCCTGTAAACATAGCTAACCGTTTTAATGCTGTAAAGTGGTCTGTTCATTACATTGTGTGTTGCAACCAGATTTTGGCTTGCAGGACTGACTGAGGAAGAGAAAAATATATTTCAAACCAGCTGCAGGATTCAACAATCAATTGCAAAAATAATTAAAATAAAATTACAATGAATGTGTATGCACAGTGACATTTTTGTTGTCTATTTCGCTCTTTGGATTTCCAATTCCACATACAATTTACAAGGTTAAATAACACCCACCCTATTAATTCTCACTATTTTTCTGCGATTCATTCAGCCTGTAACTCACAGCAATCTAAATGTGCAAATGAATGTCTCTTTGCATGATTTAAACATGCACAAAGTTGCTCTAAAACATTACTGGAATACATGATAATACAAACCAGTGTAATTCATAGGGGGAACTGTACTGTGTAAAGGAAAGGCATTGTCAAAACAAAAAACCATAAATTTAACAGTCATTTCTTTAGAAGCCTCTCATATGTTGTGAAGAATACTGATGAGGAAAAACAATGCACAAACCCATTTGACTCATTTAGGTTTGAGGTGATTCGAGCTGTGTGAGAATAATGAATTAATTATTCATCTATGCACTGCAGTTTCATGGCGTTTACATATTGCCAACTCTGTTCCCCATTGTCAACATATTTTGGGCAGAATTTGAAAATGAAGCATCATTCAAGTCTCTTCTTTGCAGCAAACAGCTCTATAGAATTATTCTGCTCAATATCCATCCAAAACGGACATGATTTTTTTAGGATGTGAAAATGTCTTCTCATATACTTAAAAGGTAATAACAAAGCCACAACATTAGAAATATGTCATGATCTAAATACCTCATGAGTTCACACAAGTAATTGATGATGTGAGGATTAAATGACCCTCTTGTTAATGCTGGCTAAAGGTTATTTCAGTTCATTGCAACAAGGAATAATTTCAAAACTACATTAGTGTTCTGATGGTAACGGGCTTTGGAATCACATCATGTGGCCTAAAAAAACATGTCCAATACAAAGTTAGTAGGCTCAGTCATCTTGTGAACTTTTATCTGTAATCTAAACCCTGGTCTCCAAAGGCCTGCTCAGAACACCGATCTCTGTATGCATTACCCCCGAACAGGTAAACACACCCTTTGTATGCTGAGGATTCCTATTCCGTCTCTTCCAGAGAAAAAAAGAAAACAACAATAAAAAAAAAACGGTATGCAATAGAAATAGAAGGCGCCATGGTAAAAAAGGCAAATTGCAAACTTGGATTAACTGCATCATGAGTCCTGTGGTCACCTTCTTCCCAGCCTCAGTGCCTCACCAAGTCAGATTAGACTAACTTCTGCCTTTTCTTTGTTGTCGTTCTCTTCTCTATAGCCCGTCAGCGAACTAACCAGGGGAAATGTGTCAGCTTTCTGACTGTCCTTATGTTCGCATGTGCAAAAGGTTAGAGGAAGGAGCAAAGCTACCCCCTTTTTTTAGGGGGGTTCCATTCCAGGCAGCTGGTAAACAACGTATGCAAACCATTTACAACTTCACTGGCTGGGCTTGTGTTGTTTCTCCACTGTAGAGCCGGGTTTCTCTGGAAAATAAACAAGCAAAGAAAGTTCAAGTTGGTATATTTCATGTCTAGCTGCAAACAGTAATAATCTACATTATATTTCTATTCAACTCGTTAATGTTCTCACCTGAGCCGCGTGTTGAATTCGTGTTTGGTTGTTGAGGAATATTCGGCTGAACCTGCTGCTGCTGCTGCCTAAGTAGTGAAAACAAGGTAGTTTCATTAAAATTGCAGGCGGTTAGTTTCCATTTACTTAGTGAAAATAAAATCTCTCTTACTACTGCACACTCATGTAAACAGCCAAAGGCTGGACATCTAGCGGTGTTTATTTTAAACTTCTGATCTTGAGTGCTAATAAGCGTTCACACCCTGTACATTAGTCACCAGACATGCAGCTGAACCTACCGATCAAAGTAGGCCTGTCTCCTCTTCCTCAGCTCCTCGGCTGTGAGCTTCTCGTTCTGGCCTTCTCTTTGTCCTCCGACAGCCTGGCTCCCTGACTTCACACTTCCCACCTCATACCCTGATGACGTGTTGCTCATTACTTCTCCTATAATATTATCAAAAAAAAAAAGCAATTTCTAATACTGATTTCAAAATGGAAAATAACCTGATAAGCAAATGCATATACAAATACAATTAATTTGACTTGACTTGAAATAAAGTGAATTGTTGATTTCATAGACTCACAAGTAATTTGGACAAATTATGATAGTTTCAAAACCTTAAATTGACTCATTGTCGTACCTTGCATGCTAAGCTGTATGGCCCTGCGAAGATCAGCCTCTTCATCTTCTACGTCAATGTCCTGTCTGCTGAGCGCCAGAGCTCGCTTCAGCTCGTCATCATCATCCACGACTTCGTTCTCCACGCCGAAGCTCATCTCTGCCTGGCTCTGAGCTGCTGACCTGCTGCTCAAAGGAAAAGGCTTCATCAGTTGCCACAAGTCAAATATGTATTGTTTAAGCAACATAAAATACAAAGGAAGAGGCAACATCCATCATATTATACGAGATGAACATTCGTACCCTGCACTTGTCTGGGCCTCGTCCTCTCCAATGAGCCGGGGCCGCTGCTGCTGCTGCACCCTCATGATCCCAAGAATCTGTTCTGCGTCACACTCTGGGAGGTTTCCTCGGATCACAAATATGGAATAACCTGTACAAATAGAACTTCTATAGTTGGTACTGTGCTAAAAAAAAAATCATCCGTTTATGAATAATAAAATATATATTTTTACATTACCTTCCTGTTGTAACTGTGCAAGGAAAAGGGCTAAATAGGTGTCTGATATCAATTCTGGTCCAGTCAACAGTGAATTCAGGTTAAACCACTGTAACGAAAGCAAAATGAATAGGTATTATAGTAGAGAAAATTAAAAATAGAAATGTACTTAGCTGAATTATTGTGGGAAAGGTGCTAAATAATATTAATATAAATAAGGTGCAATATCAATACTATTATAGTAATAAAAACACACACACTTGTAATAATATGATATGTCTCATTATTTTTATTATTTATCCAAAGTATCTCAAATTGGCTCTGGATTGATGATGTATAACATTATAATGCTCATATATGTATTTTAGTGATGAAATAAATAATATAATATAATATTACAAAACTAATAGAGCTGAAGCTAGTTTGCTGAACCTGAATACTTCTTCCACCACTGGCTATATTTTAATTGTTTGACCAGGATTAAAGTGTCTCATACCTGTTGTCCGAGTTTGCGTATAGTAAACCAGTGCTCCTTGTAATTGCAGATAAAGGCTTTCTCATTTCTGAAACAAGAAAGTAGGAAAGGTGAACATAAAGAGTAAAGCATTTATGTGAATACAGATAAAGACAATACAAGGCAATCAAAAGAAAGAAAGCTTACATTGGATTTATCATCAGGCTCTGGTACTCCCGGCTGTTGAAGAGGATAAGTTCCAAACCCCACACTCCAAGAGCATTACTAATAACCTAAAAGACACATTGAAATCCCTGGATTGTAGTTCATACATCTTTAAGTACCCATAAAAAAGTGACTCTCTTAAACTCACTTGTATTGAAAAGAAGCCGCTGTCATCCATGTTCCCAGAAGGTTGCTTGAAACATATCCACAGAAAATAAAGTCAGGCGCCGCTTGGTAATAATATTACGTATGAAACACGCCGGTCTAGCTCCTCACCTGTAAAAAGGTCCTGTACTCCTCGCTGCCCATGCCTCCCTCAGCCATCCTCATCCTCTCCTCTTCATCAAGCTGATGAGCAATGGAGGACAGGTCCACGGGAGTGAAATACTCCCCCTGCAGCAGGTTGTTGAGGCAGTGCTGGGCACAGAGAGAGCCCTCTTGCTGTAAAATGAAATGCTCGACATTAGTGATTGCAGAGAACCATGGGTCATAGCTCAGGGAAGCTAAAATCTGTTTTTAGCAGATGAGTAACATTGTCTTTCTGAATAATGATAATCAGAGAGAAAGAAACTGGCATGCATACCTGTTCAATTCACTTATCCAACCTATTATTTTTCTACGTTATTATATTAATTGTCTTATGGTTTTTGTTTTCTCAAACACTTTTTAATGTTATTTCAAATCTGTGGTAAAACGCTCAGATCTGTCTTTATGTATGAATGGTGCTACAAAGAT
The DNA here is from genome assembly GCA_036785175.1 of Eupleurogrammus muticus. Taxonomy (NCBI): domain Eukaryota; kingdom Metazoa; phylum Chordata; class Actinopteri; order Scombriformes; family Trichiuridae; genus Eupleurogrammus; species Eupleurogrammus muticus. The sequence continues at coordinate 13,731,882 of JAYKQN010000012.1, read as the reverse complement.
AAAGTTTCTTTTTTCGAGTAACCCGGGGATCGTGACACTTCAAACATGATGGCACGAGACAGTTATAGCGAGCACCGATCTCGCTGCATGCCGTGGAGTGGGTCCCTGCTGTAGCAGTGGAGCTACACAGCGTTACAGCTAGCTTTAGCTTACGCAAACAGCTCAAGAGCCGTCTTTTTTCCCGCATGAGAACCGCGGCAGTGACTTCGGAAACTCGCTCCGCTTTAAATAAAATGTTCGCGGCCGCCTCGACGTATTCAGCGCTATCACCCCTAGTTGAAAATAAACTTTTTTCCCCACTGTGAGTGACTAGCAGGTGCTGTTAGCATCTGTAGTTGTCTGGACAACAACACTCAAACGGCTCCGCGTCACCGCCGAGCTCGTGACCGCAGAGCTTCCCCCCAGAGAACCGCGGTGAATGACGCGTGCCCGAAGACTGAGAATCGGATGTTTTAAACTTACTTTCTCATGAAATATGGAATCCATATTCAGCTTTCTGTCAAACATTCAACTCTGACCTCCAGCCTCGCTGTGCTCGTCACCATGGAGAGAAGCGACCACGTGTAACAGCGTCCTCTAGCGGCAGGGCTGTTCTATAAAAATAAAACATAAACTAAACACTTGGTAGACGACAATCTAGCGAAAAAAAGAAAAATACTTTAAACAATATTGTGAACATTAAAATAGATGGTACACACATAAATCTAAAAATATTCGGACCGTGATAACAATTTCCTATTAAAATGGTCTAACAATAATCAGCTATTAAAAAAGTTTGCTTTGAAACATTGATCTTCATAATGTCGTGGTCAGCGATTTTTTTTCCACAATACAACAAAAGTTCCAACAAAAACGGCATGGACTCTAAACATAGTGAATTAGCTCCGCGCCACCACCAGAGGACGCCTCACACTCTCCATCCGACGGGATATTTTGTTTACAAACGCGTGTTTTGGCGTGATTCAGAATGTGAATGATCTCCATCAAGGAGATTTACTCATAAAACGGATTTGACTCCGGTTTTGTACCTCAGCGTGCTTACACAAAATAACAACACACTCCCAAAACGTGTGTCTTGTATTCTATTTGTTCAGTAAAAATGTTAACTACATATAAAGATGTTTGACATCTTGGTCTAACAGTGTCGCAGAAGGTTTCTATTACAAGGGGAACCGTCTCCTAGCGACACCTCCTCATTTACGGCAAATGTAATATGGCGGAGGGTGAGAAATGCCTCGGCGGACTAGAGCTCAGCAAGGTACGTTTTTCTATAAGCAGGTAAACAGCTGACAGTGGCTACTGAGACTAGAGGATAAAATAACGGAATATAAATAGCTAGTGACTCTATATACTATAGTTTTATCGCGCAGGGAAAGGACACCTGGCTTCTAAAGCTAGCAGTTGCAGCTAGCTCATGTGCTAGCTGCCTACATGGTTAAAATGTCTTTGCGGTGTCTTGGATATCTGCTCGCAGACCGAGAGGAATATGTTGCGAACTGTGGAGGAAGAATCCGCTTGAAAAGACAGCAGTAGTGTCGGGGTAAACCTGGTGTAAACCGGAGTCCTTACGTGTTGTCTTAATCTCTATCCTGTGCTATTTTGGTGGTTGCATTTTGTCCAACAGCGCTCCAGCATTAGAAGCAGTAGTTGAATAAAACGTGAGCTCCGCTGTGTTTTCCTCGCTACGGCTTGACAGTCGTGGTGAAGTTGACTATGTTGTACATGTACTGCAGACACAGCACAAAAAATGACACAGATGTGATGTTTCATTTCTTGATAACGTCCCTGCACGGCTGAAGCAGCTGGATGAAACGTGCAATTTATCTATAACTTCCAGCATGTGATTTCCAGCATGAAAGCTGTTTAAATGACACACACCTTTTTGTCTGGAGTAACACTCCCGTTTTCAAGAAACAATTTATGTATTTAGTCGACTGCTTCTACCCGTTTTATATTGAAATAAATCAACCCATCTGTTATTGGTACTTCTAACTAAGATCTTCAACTAATGTCCCAGTCACTGCTAAGAAATATGTTTTTGTATATTTATATTTCATAACTTCATATGGTATAGAACAATATTCTGTTAACATACACAAAACAAACAAACAGGTTGTTTTGTTGTCATAGCATGTCCTACATATACGGGGCTTGCTGGGTACATACCTATCACCCATAGAATAAAGACAGTAAACGAGAATGAAAACTCTTCCATATTTTTTTTTGGGCCCTAATTACTTTAAAAAGGCCGCAAAAATAATTTCAGTGTACGAATCCTCCTCCAGCACTCTTATCCTATCACCGGAGAAGTGACCACTGCACACCTCTTGAATTGCATATTGATAAAAATCACTCTAGTTAATGTGCAAGTAAAACATTAATGAAAGTGATGTTTTATGATGTGACCTTAAACTCACCTTCAGCGTTTTTCTAGACACACAGTTGATAGGTTGTCTTTCATTCTTTTTGAAGATGTTCACCTGAGGTCAACTCAGACTGACAGGAAAGAAAAATTATTCTAATATTTTTAAGATTTTAAGATTATAAGGTTATTAAAAAAAACACAGACTGATTGTTTAGAGGACAAGTCATATGCGGCAGCCTGAATGTTGACAGAAGTGGTAAAGCGTCACAATGTAACTGCTTTCTTTGGTGCACTGAAAAATAAAGCAAATGAGTGTTCAGGTGAGCGTCTCCACCTGCATTGTCATGCATGTTTGTGTTTACAGGTTTAATTATGCAATGACTGTATATAGTTGAAAGAAAGGAACTCATGTATTTGTGATTACATTTGACAAAGGCTAATCCATGCAGTGTGAGTGGTCACAAAAACAGGTCACACTCTCCTCTGTCGCCTTGCAGGAATGGCAGGAGGCCGACCTGTTCCGCTATCTGAAGGAGCAGGTGCCTCACATCTTCTGCCTGAAGAAGGAGACCAGCCCTCATGAGGAAGAGGAGCTCATGCAGACTCGACTCCTCCGCCCTCTGGAGTGCTTACTGTTTGGAGGGGATCCTGAGGAGGGTCTGGAGAAGCTCAAGCAGGGCAGCTCCTCCTCCCAGCTCTGTGGACGTGTCTTCAAAGAGGGAGAGACAGTCTACTCATGCAGGTTTGAATAGTGTATATATAAATATATATTTATATTCGCTCACCTGCCTCAACTCCATTGAATTTAAAGGACATCCCATTCAAAGTATCGCAAGACAAGTAGCATTCTTTTGGCAACTACCAAACCCAGACCTATCCATCAGATTGCTAGATGAAGAAACCACATTCAGTACCCAAGGAGACATGTCTCCACTACTCTAGAGACCAGTGGCGGTGTGATTTACACCACTGCATCCGATGCTCTGCATTGCACTTGAGCTGATTTGAAGGCTGCATGGTGTTTCGAGGACATGGATGTGAATGAGGTGACACCTAAATCTGATTATTAGGATGGATGAGGGAATGCAATAGAAAATATAGTGTGTATAACTATCATTTAATATATTTTAAAAAAATCTTTTGTACTTTTCTCTGGCTGTAATATTATCCAGTCAGTTATTTTGTTTTATATTTGTTGTACTATCCTGTCTGTTACTTATAATAATGATGACTTCAAGATTTTCAATGACTGTGAAAATATGAATCTTAGTTCCATTGGTCACTACAAATTTATTATTTCACAATTTTAAATTTTGTTGACGAATATCTGATATGATCAATAAGTAGCCTTAGGGAACATAGCAAATCTGAGCTGAACGCACTATGAATGATGTCATCAAGCAGTTTATAGTGAGATTGTGGAACCCTGCTCTACCAGGGGAAAAAAGAAGAAGATGCCAACTGTCACAAAATGGCCTACATTAATGGAAATGTTGATCTTTCAAGTTTGGCTGAGTTGGGAACAGTCAAAGAATTATTGTTGAGAAGTGGATGCTCTGACTTGACACATGATGGGGGGGGGGGGGGGGGGAGCTTCTCTTCAGTAACCATGGTATGATCCTCTAAACCTGCATCCCAATCACAACTGGATTTGCTCACTGAGGTTCATAAAAACACAAATAAATAAGGAAGGGAACGTCTATTAAGCCTGGACAGTAGTGGTGGCTCCTGTGAGTGTAGAATTTTCTCCCATAAAGCCCAGCGCTTTCAGCCAGACAAAGCCAACTATGGGAAACAAATGTTCTGAATTTCAGCAATCTGTGTGAAGTGGATGTACCTCTTGGAGAAATGTCACCCAAGCCGAGTGAGGAATGGGACGAGTTAGACAGGTTCATTTATTTACTAAAAAAGGGAAATTAGCATTTCTTCACATCAATAGTAAATGCAGGCATTTACATTAGCATTATAAAACTGGTTATTTGCCAAGACTGTGCAGGAATTCACCGTTAGTGAGCATAAGGGTAAACTTGCCAGAAAGTTGAGAAAAGAAAAAGACTTCTTAGGGAAGGCAGAGCCAAAGTTAGGCAGCCTCCTGTTTAAGGACATTTAAATGCGAGTGAAACAGTTTTACAGGGGCGACCAGTTTCCCAGGATTTTTTATTTAGCCATCTGTGGTACCTCAAATCACTTTTAGATTTCTAGAAAAGAAGAAATAAATTAGTATTTCAGATAGGAATATTTCATGGAGAATGTTTGACGTAATGAGCTACATAAAGTATGAATTGTCTTGTTTCTATAGTTTTTTAGTTCTACAGTGATAAGTGAGCTACAACACTACAGCATTAAGGCTAAGTGTTAATAATGAATAGTTAATGAGTCTACTGAGTTTCTGTAAGGTGCCGAATCACTCATAGAAATGTATAAAAAGTGCTTGTCTAGAGTTTTGCATCAGTTATTTTAAAGTCTGTTTACAGGTTTTGAGGAGTTCTATTGCAAAAATTAAAAAAAGTTGAATAAAACAATTTTTGGCTCATGTTGGAGTTATGCTAAATTGCAATATCGGTCCACATTGAGGGTAGCAATAATATATCAGCATAATGAAAAATCAGCAGAGTACATTGGTAAGGATTTAATCCCACTAGCTAATGACTAGTTTGTAATGGTCATTAAAACTAGTAATAATAAGTACTTTGTAACACAATTGATAGGTAAAGTAAAAAAAGTGAAAGCAATGTATGTGCAATGAGTATGCCCTATCTGACAGCACAAATCAGCCCCACCTAAGTGAAGTAGCATGTTATCTAACATCAGAAAATACACTTTCCATGTTGCTTGAGGTGGTCATTACTTAACTTTGTTCGTTGCCGTTGGGGTGAAACTGTACACAAAGAGATGGTACAAGACAAGTTGTTGACATGTGTTCATCAGATAACAAATCCTTTTTATCTAATTGCAGGGATTGTGCGATAGATCCCACGTGTGTCCTGTGCATGGACTGCTTCCAGGACAGTGTGCACAAAAGCCATCGTTACAAGGTCAGTGTTCACGTAGATACTTACATTTATAGAACAAAATCAAACCGAATGTCATCATTGGTTCATTTTCAAAGATATTATTAATGATTTAGCCTTATATTTTGTGTGAGCCCCCCCAGCCATTTTGTTGCTGCCTGTCAATCACTAATCTCCACAGATTATTTTTGTACATAGTTTCCTTAAATCTGAACTTTATTAGCCACTCACATTCCTTTTGAATTTTAATACTTTAAAAAGCTATGACTGCTTCAAATCTATTGACTTTATATTTGGTTTCTTATTCTAGTAGCCCAGTATTGCTTAATAATATATTCCCCATTGTCCAGCTAGAGAAGTTGGATAACTTAATTCTTGTGTGCATCAATTACTTATCAGTGACGTACAGTATATGCCTTTTTTCCCCCCCACTCCAGATGCATGCGTCATCAGGCGGGGGGTTCTGTGACTGTGGGGATGTAGAAGCTTGGAAGATTGGCCCCTGTTGCTCCAAACACGACCCAGGAGCAGCCACTGCTATGGAAACTGTGAGTTACATAACAGAGCGGAAAGAGGGACGTAGGAGGGGCTTACATGTCCCATTCTGTGTCAGTGAACCCCAGAATGCTTATTTTCCCATCTTAGGCTGTGTGCCGCTCTCTTAGCTGCGGCTTTGGATCCGGAAATGAGAAAGAAAAACAACTTTGTTGACCTGCACCAACTGAGAAAATTTATAACTACTTTAAGAGATCAGGAAGGGCTAAGAGCAAATGGACTAGTGGGAAAGAGGGTGAGACAGATTGAAAGCAGCCTTTCTATGGTGCAGGGATGTATTCAGTTTAATGCTTGGGTTACAGCTTTTTCCCACCAAACCACTGCCTGTCACACAATTTGATCTGTTGCTGCTGCTCGGTACTTATTTGCCAGGCCTGCCTGTGCTGATTACAGCATTTTGCCTCTCCTTTGATAAGATCATGTTCAGGGGCTTTGAGCACACGTCCAGCCTGACAGCTCTGTGCCTGTTTCCATAAACAGCAGGTGCCTCGATGAACAGAGACATCGGTGGCCCCGGTGCACCAGGCTGCTTTTTGTTTCCTAAAGATCTAAACCTGCGTTTAACAAGCAGCGACACATCACATGGCCACAACCGCATCTCCACACTGAATATGGAAAACCCTGTGCTGCTGTAGGCCTCTTTTTGTTTGGATTGTGGTAGATTCCAGTGCATGTTCTCACACAGAAGTGTGACGTAGAGACTGGTGTAAATATACAAATTCATTGTATGTTTGCTTTGGGTGTTAAATATCAAGAATTTGTATGAAATACTGAGCTACTATGTGTAATGTTTTTCTTTACAATTTTTATCTGTGATTATTGTCACCAGGCCAACTCTGTTTTTTTTCTTATTAAATGTCTTGTCAAATGTCCTTGTTGTATCACGTCCCTGCTAGTGACACAGGAAATGGGAATTATTAAAGGTTATTACAAAAAATTATGACAATCTTAGATTTGCAAAGATAAGTGAAATTGCTTATTTGCTGATGAAGGTGGATTTTTTTTATTCTCTGACCTTGAAGCCATGTCCTTGTTGTGATGCAGCATTTTTCATAACATCATTAAAGGTTTGTTATTGACATTACTAACAAATGACAATTTGCAACATGGAAGTGAAGGATGAGAAATGTTTCTAACAAGTGGAAACATTTGAAAGACATTTATTTTTGGAAAGATAATAAGTCTGTAAAACTTCCTGTGTCATTCTCCCTTTTTCAGGATGAGTGTGTGCTAGAACCCGAGTTATATGAGCGCGCTGAGAAGCTTTTCCAGGTATTGCTGTGCTACGTTGCAGATTTCTTGGTGTGGGAGGAGAACTTTGAGTTATCAGCTGAACTCCAGCCGCGGTATGGCCAGCATGATCACACACACACACACACACACACACACACACACACAAAATACGAAGTGTCTATTTTGACTTAAAAAATCGATTTCTCCATCTATGCAGGACAAAAGACAATGCATACTACTGTGTGCTATACAATGATGAGCACCATTCATACGACCATGTGATCTACACCCTGCAGCGCTCTGTTTACTGCGATCAGGCCGAGGCACAGACACACACATCACTTATTGACAAGGAGGTATTTTTTTTTTTTAGATTCATAGTTGTTTCATCTGCTTGGAACTTACTTTATATTATTGTCATGTATGTTAAGAGCTAAGTAGAATCAATTTCCGTAAATGCACTCATCGATAGCAGGTAATCCCCTTAAGTAAATATTGCAAACTTCTGCACAGGGTCGGCGAGCAGTAAAGAGAGGAACCCTTCGATCATGCCAGCAAGCAAAAGAACTCATCAAGGTAAATATCGACAGCTGACTCTGCATAGATATTAGATATAGAAAGATAGCAATACTTGAAAACAAGGCCACTATTGTTCAGGATTTTCATATCTCAATAGGCTCTTATTCTTTCACTGCTATGTTACAGACCAACTCTGAGCACATTTCCATGCAGCCACTACGTGTGGAGATTCTTCACGCTACAGTGATGGCTCATCAGACGTTTGCTCTACGCCTCGGCTCCTGGTTCCAAAAGATTATTGGTCACTCAGGTGAGGCCATTATTACTATATTTACACTACAGAAAAACTCAGAGCTTTGCATAGTAACATGTAACATCAGCAGTGCATGATGCCACATGCAGATGTGGAGCCTGCAATTACAGTGATCAGGTTTTAGGTTTTATTCCTAATTTCCTGTTGCTATAGTGCACGGTTGTGCATGTACACTAAGCCGTGTGACTGGGAACTTTTGTGTGTGTTGTGCAGTGGGCTTTAGGCAGGCTTTCTGCCAGGTGGCACTGAAGCCCAACACAGACGGAAACAGGCCTTGCCTCATCAGCAGGCTCATGCTTCATGATGCCAAGATGTACAAAGGTAAGTATATTATAGATTGATTTAATCTGAAAAGCAGCTTAATCACATCTTGACTTGATACACACTCACATGGAGACTTTGTCTTTTATTACCTCAAGGTGCTCGCAAAATAGTACATGAACTGATTTTCTGTAGCATGTTAATGGAAACGGAATCCAAGAGGCTTTTTGCAATCGAGTTTACAAAGGTATAATAAAAGATATTTTCTTTATTTAGTATTTTTAAGTTCTTTTATATAAATAAATGACTACATATACTATCTTTGTTTTTTTTTAGCACTATAAGCAGCTGCAAAAGGACTTCATCCACGATGACCATGAGAGGAGTATATCTATCACTGCACTGTCTGTTCAGATCTTCACTGTACCCACTCTGGTGAGTGGTGTTTGTTGTAGCTGTCAGAGACTAAAGGGCTAAATATGGCATGTCTTTAATAATTTTGCTCTTCAAGAAGACAGTATGTGTCCGTGCCTTAAAGGTCCCATATCACAGACAATCTGGTTTTAGATAATTTCTGATCATAAGAAATTCCAGGTGTAATATAAGTCACCCCATGTTTCAAAATACTCAAACCACAGAGAAATGCAAACAACCTATATTCAGAAACTACCTTAATACAAGCTGGCGAGACTTCCGTCAGCCAATCAGTGGAAAGGCTTATTAATATTTATGAGATAAACCCAATGTGACCTGTTCTTTTTAGGCCTTCAGAGAGGAGATGTAATTCTATACTGAGATGATTTTTGGTATTTATACCACAAAATTAGCAAATGCAAAAATAGGGAAATTGGACACTATGAAACTTTAACTTAACATTTCTGCCACACTTTTCTGTCCTTGGATTCTTGTTCCCCCAGGCCAGACAGCTAATTGAAGCAGGCAACGTCATCAGAGTGATTGTTGATACAGTCCTGGCACTGCTGCACGAACACCTGGACGACAGCAATCGCTTCTTCTTTCTTGGCTACAACTCCGACAAGTTCTCTCGCATCCAGGTCATTTTCCATGACCTCAGGTGATTTAAAGGGGCAACAGTTTGAACAAGTTTTTTTTTCTCAACTCTTTTAATCCTTATCTATGTATATATCTATATGTAAATCTTCTCTTAGGTATATTTTGATCAGTAAACCCTCCATGTGGACTGAAGAGCTGCGCCAAGAGTTCCTAGAAGGATTCAAAACATTTCTTCAGTTTCTCAAGTGTATGCAGGTAATTATCACAATGTGGATTCAGTCATTACCAGCAGGTAATGTGGGACTAATACACCACGTTATGCTAATGACATGAGAGTGTACATGGATAAATAATCAATCTTGTTTTACTTTCTGTATCAGGGTATGGAGGAGGTCAAGCGCCAGTTTGGTCAACATAATGCAGTCGAGCCAGAATGGGAGGCTGGCTTTACTCTCCAGATTCAGCTCCGTCACATTCTTGCCATGTTTCAGGACTGGTGCGCCTCTGATGTGAGTTGTCATCATTGCATCCTTTCAATTATCCTTGAATGGAGAGAAAAAGACATTAATAATAAGTGGAGTATAGTACTGCTACACTGGCTTACTGTATATATATATGCTCCCCCAGGAAGAGATCTTGCTGCTTGCATTTAAAGAGTGCCACAAAGTCCTGATGCAGTGCAATAACCAGCCCTTCCAAAGGGAGGCTGCTGACTACTACATGTGCAAACACATCCTTCACGTTCGTCCATACAAAGTGTCTCTGGAGCCCGTCAGCATACACCTGCCCATCTCCAGGCTACTGGCTGGTAGGAGAACAAATATTCGAAACTCTCAGTGGTTTATCCGCAACTGTGAACTTAACGCAGTGTCCGTTTTTCATCTCTAGGCTTGTATGTACTTCTCTGCAGAACGGGAGCAATAGAACGTCTACAAGATCCTGTAAGTGACATGACCAAATGTGGATTTCTCACCATTCCATCATCATTGGTAATAAATGTTTAGTAAGCTACTAATGTGCTGATGTTCTGCCTGTTTGTTGCAGGAACGCTATGACTTTACCCAGCTGGCAGATTATCCTCTGCGCTGTGTGGTGCTGGCTGCACAGGTCTCTGCCGAAATGTGGCGGAGAAATGGGCTTTCATTGGTCAGCCAGGTATACTTGTTGGGACTTTATTATTATTATTCTGTGCACTCTGTTATAATTTCTTTGACTAATAATTACCAAATTCATTTTTTTTCACATGATCAGGTCTATTACTACCAGGATGTGAAATGCAGGGATGAGATGTATGATAAAGATGTTCTCATGCTTCAGGTTTGTCTCAATTTTCCTTATGCTCCTCACTTTTACCTTTTTAGTAATGTTTTGTGATGATATCATATGTCCTCCCCCTTCTGCAAATTCTTTACAGATAGCTGCTTCCAAAATGGACGCCAACCACTTCCTCATGCTGATCTTGTTAAGATTCGAGCTCTTTGACTATTTTAACGGAAGTTGTTCAAGCAAAGACCAAGTAAGAAACACCTTAAAAAATCATTTAGGGTAAAAGGTTTTGTGTCACTGGAAGTTCTACTTTCTAATGACATGCATAGGTTTTCCTCTCCAGCAGCAGGTTTGTTTGTGATTTTATGTTCAGGTTTAGGAAAAACTGGATTGCAAACGGGTCAAACCACTGAGCAGGATACACAGAAATAATTTCAAAGGGGGGGAAAACTCCATGTTTTTCAAGTTGGGAGGAGCAAGTCCTGCACCCTTTATGACATGCGACCTAATTTACAGGACGAATTGCTACAGTGGAATCGACTGACAGAAGAGATGTTGTACCTCTTGATCGTCATTGTTGGTACCGTATTATATTGTATTTAGCAAAATTGTGAGGTTACTTAGTCAATATGAGCCATTACAATAGTGTCTGATCAATATTGTGTTTCCAGGTGAACGTTATGTGCCTGGTATCAGTGATGTGACCAAAGAGGATGTGACAATGAGGGAGGTCATCCATTTGCTGTCCATTGAGCCAATGGCACACAGCAGTCTGGTCAAGGGGCTACCAGAGAATGTAACATATTATCTTTTATTGATCAATAATTGTAGTCAAAGTCTTCTGAAGTGAAGAATTACAAAATAAAACATGTTATTTTCTTTGTAGGAGAGCCATGAAACAGGCCTGGAGGGCGTAATTACCAAAGTTGCCACCTTCAAGTATGTAAAGACTATAAAACCCCACGTGAAATTCCAGTCATTTTTAGGAAGGTTAATTCTTTCTATTCTCCTTTTGTTTTTAGAAAACCAGGAGTGTCAGGACATGGATTATATGAAGTGAAAAAGGAGCTTTTGGTGGAATTCAACCCTTTTTTTTACCATTATTCAAGATCCCAGCATAGCAAGGTAACTCAATGCATCAGCAATAGTTCCCGCTCAATGGACATGATTTCTGTTGAATATCCCCCTCTTATTATTCTTCTTTTTGACCTGTTCTAGGCAGAAGAGTCTCAAAAGAAAAGGAGAGTTCATGATGGCAATGATAAAGGTGACCTCTTTGCCCCAAGAAATGACCCTCTTCTTTACACATTACAACATTAATAGACTCCTCTAATGGTGCCGTCATCTGTGTGTGCTCAGCTCTACGACCTCCAGTGCCGCCGCCCTTCTGCCCAGCTTTTGCCAGCATCGTGCGGCTGCTGTGTTGTGACATTTTTGTCCACGTCCTCAGACGCGTCCTACAGAAAGCTACAGAGGACCGGTCAACTCATTGGACAGAAGCAATGATCCAGAGGGTACAAACTCTATTTATCTTTATCCATCCACTTCATCTCTACAGTGTTACTATGTGTTACTCACATATAGCACACATTTAGTAGGTTAAATGCATCTTTTTTAATACACACAGGCCCTGCATCTGATTGGTCAGGCTTTGCTTGAGGAGAAAATGCAGCTTGAAGACAGCACCATGGAGGAAGTGACTTTTGATTTCAGCACTAAAGCCCGAAGTAAGAGAAAAAACAAGTTTAGCAGTTGTTCACTAAGATTCACTAACTGTTTGTCACTATGAACTGTCTGGATTAGTTTTAATGACTTAATTGTCTCTTCCAGGAATCGGTTCAGAACATGGCAAGTCTGTGTTCCTCTTGTTATCCAAGGTTAAGGCTGTTCCTTCCCTCGACGCCCAAAAAGACACCATCAAATGGATTCTACAGGTAGGCTTGTCATTTAGTAATTTCCAATCTGGATGTTTTTAGTATTTGCCACACATATTATCTTTTCATTTTGTTTTACCCTCACCATTTAATTTTCATGTTTTTCCGCCAGATGTTTGAGATCATCAAGTGCCTCAGAGAGAAGTCCAGTCCAACAGCCTCCGTGAGCATGGAAACATCCAAGCCAGAGGAGGTAAAAGAAAAATGAATAATGAAACAACCAATAGCTTTGAAATGGCTTTACTTGTTCCTAAATTGGTTACATCTGTTACATCTCTGTCATAACTTCAGATAAAAATGCCTGATTATTTCTACCCTTACTGTAAAATGTTAGCAATTATTCATCCTCTCTAAGCTAGAAGTTTGAAAGTTGTGTTTGCTATGATCCAGACTATTCAGGACAAAGAAAAAGCCGAACGGAAAAGGAAGGCGGAGGCAGCAAAACTCCACCGGCAGAAAATCATGGCCCAAATGTCAGCAATGCAGAAAAACTTTATTGAATCCAACAAGATGCTGTATGAAAACATGCCAGAGAGCGAGATACCGGGAGAGCCTGTTGAATCTATTGAGAGGTGAAAAAAAACCCCAAAAGAACACACACACAAATAGATACATTTCCTGGACTGAAACTGATTGAACAGAATTAATTTAACTTAATTCCAATTTGGGAAATGTTTATTCCTCTAGCTGCAACATGCTGTGTGTGGCCATCGGCCCACACCGAGGCTCCACCCCAGCCGAGAGGGAGTTGCTGACCTGCATTCTTTGTCAGGAGGAGCAGGAAGTGTCCGGCCGGGCTCCAGCCATGGTCCTGACGGCTTGTGTCCAGAGGTCCACAGTGCTAACTCAGTGCAGAGGAAAGATACCGAGCAGCAAAGGCGATGGTCCGTTTCATTCACTGTTCATTTCAGAAAATTTGTAACGGCATTAAATTCATCAGTGTTTTGCTCCTTGCATTGCTCTCTTAAAGGCACGGGGACATCATATCCCCTCTTCATGCCTCCTGAACTGGCTGTGGGGACCCACACCGGCAGCTGTGGTCACGTTATGCATGCAACATGTTGGCAGAAGTGAGTCATTGAAAGAACAGATCTGGGCATTTTTGCTAATATTTTTCTCACATTTCTTCTCATGTACTTGTTTGACTGTAAGGCATAAAAAGGTATTATCCTCTCTTTTTTTTCTATTTTCTAGATACTTCGAGGCAGTCCAGAATACGACCAGGAACCGGCTCCACGCTGAGCTGATCATCGACCTGGAGAACGGGGAGTACTTGTGTCCCCTATGCAAGTCACTGTGCAATACTGTTGTCCCTCTCATCCCCCTCGAACCACTAATGTTCAACTAGTAAGTCCAGTCTAAATTTCTGCTGCCATTCTGCAGTGATCTGTCAGAGGTACAGTATGAATACCGGTTTAACGTGTTTGTCATGTGTAGCGAAAATGCAGAGCTAATTGGTCAGCATTTGACCATGCCACGCTGGATCCAGATCCTCTCTGCCAGGATTAAAGGACTCAAGTCAATCACTCAGGATAATGGTTAGATGTGATACTCCATATTGATTACATGCATCAGTTTTATTATCTCCTTATTTTAAAGCTGTTGATCATATGAAATACCTTTTTGTGCCTCTTGCAGATTGTAACACAGAAAGCAATAGTAGTGACGGGGACACCGGGATGTGTGCAGAGGGTCAGCTAGACTTTAGATCCATTTTGAGCTACGGTGTACAAGAACCGTGAGTGACGCTGCCCCCACACTCACATGTTTTGTTTTCTGTAGTGCAGCGGTCTAAAGTCTCTCTTGCTCATTTATAGGAGGAAGTTCTCAGACAGCATAGCAGAGATGCTGATTGTGTGCGCCACCACGGTCCACAGGGTGGGTCTCCAGACGGCCCCCAATGAGATATGTCCACGTGTGCCCCTTATGGCCTGGAACACATGTGCCTTCACTATTCAGGCCATTGGTAAGGTTATTATTTTAGCTTCTCTCTGTTCTTTCCTTTTATTTTGCAATTCCTTAAAATATATATTTGTGTCCTACAGAAAATGTATTGCAGGAAGAGGGCAAGCCACTCTTTGGGTCCTTACAAAACAGACAGGTACTGACTAGCACGCAATTCTAACATATAATGCATACTGTATCATGTATTAAGCTATTATTTTTGTGAAACACGTCTCCATCTTAGCTTGCAGGTCTGAAGGCGATTGTTCAGTTTTCAGTAGCCCAGAGACAAAAAAGCTCTCAGCCTGTCATCCAAAGGCATTTCACTGATCTGTTGGGAGGTACTTGGTCTATTTATTCATAATTAAGATGTCTTGTAAAGCATGGGGAAGTTTTTGTTCATGTAATGAACAGTAAAACTAAATTTTGCCTCTTCTTTTGTCCCTTCCCAGTCTTACTCCCGGTCCTGAGCAGAAAGACCACCCCCTCTCTTCTGGAAGTCGACTTCTTTCATCTTCTTGTAGGTCTTCAATAACCGTATCTCTGTAAAGACATCAATTTTTCCTCATTTCAGAAAAAATATTTGACTTATTTACTTTTCCATACGGTAACTTTTAGGGAATCTTTTTTCCTCAAATATTCCTTTTTTTCAACTAGGTTTTCTAGGTTTTTTTTTTTTTTTTACCCCTCAGAATTTGTGTGTGTGATCACCCTTTATTGTGTGTGTGTGTCTGTTGTCAGGTGGGTTTGGTGTTGGCTATACCTTCACTCTATCAGGAGGAGGCTGTAGATTTACAGCCGTCTGCTGTCAGCTCAGCCTACAACCACCTGTACATCCTGCATCTGGCCACCATGGCTCATATGCTGCAGATCCTCCTCTCCTCCACAGGTACGACAGTGAACACTCAACAAGTCTTTTGCTGCTGACGTCTATAACTCACTGAATGTCTTGTAGCAGAATACTGTGATAGATGATTACGGTGATTGCATTAAGGATGAATTTCTGTGCAGATTTCCCTGTAGTAGCGGGCGGCGAGGACACACAAGAGGCCAAAGCGGCAGCAGAGCTGTACAGTACAGTAGCAGAACACACTGGAAGGTACAAGTGCTACAATCGTCCTGTCATATCTGCCGAAATATTTTATAATTATAGTTATAAAATATTATTGATCTTCATTTGCACAAGTGAGATCTAGGAAAAACCTCCAAAAATGTAGTAAACTGCATCAAAATCACAAACTCACTGATCGACTGTGGACTAAACTATAAAATGTCAAATATTTTTTTTTCATCACATGTGACCAGTGTGTGGATAATAAAAATAATTGCAGTGTTCGTACAGAAATCTGTCATCGTTAGCGGTTTTCTTTTGGAGTTGAAGCAACACACCACTCTTTTCTCAGGGGAAGATCTATTGGAAAAAACGTTTTATCATGAGACAATTGCAGGGAGGATGGAGGGAGGTTGTTGCAGTAGGCAGAGGCGGCCAGTTATTTTTCATTCTCCTGTTTTATATTTCCAACTTGACAGCCATCGACCTTGCCTATTTGTAATGGAAACAAACGCCCACTCATGCCCACCCAAACATCGCTCCATGCTTTCTGCCATCAAGGCCTTTTTCCACGCTGAATGCTTAGAGGTGTATATATGATAATCTAGCTCGTGGTTTCCCCATCAGGCCGGTTCCAGATGTGTCTGGCAGCTCTGTGGCAGAAGGAGTGAAGAGAGGAATGGAACCGTTCCTGCGCTGTGCTGCTCTCTTTTTCAATTGCCTTACAGGAATACATCCTCCAGAAGATCTTTTTACTGCTTCTGGTTAGTGAAATTGAATTATTTTATTATAGCACTGTATAAACTTGTGAATTCAGACTGACATGTTGGGATTATTGCAGTTACTTCTCAAGGACAGATGGAGGCACTATGCAGCTATTTGGCGCTACCCTCCAATATGTTCCAGCTCTTCCAGGAGCACAGAGACTCTATTAGTCCACTTCTACCCAGGTAAGTGATAAACACCAAGGCAAGGTTCAGACAATCTCATGTGGGATGTTTTAGTATTCAGGAGGTGATGAGTAGTTTTGTTTTTAAAAATATTTTCTCTCTAAGGTGGTGTGGGAGCCCAGCTATAACCAAAGCCCTGAAAGGCAAAATCCAGACAGTCAGGTAGTCTTTGTATCAATTCACAAGCAGCTTTGAATTTGTAATTGAACATCTCGTAATAATTGATCAATAAACTCCTCTTTCTACAGATACCCTAGAAGAAGGAATCACTTAATTGAGCTTCCCGATGATTACAGTGCTCTTCTGAATCAAGCCAGCCATTTCCAGTAAGTTAAAAAAAAAAAAAAAAAAAAAAAAAAACGGTCTTAATTCTGCAGCAAATTTTGCTTCCGAAGTTCATCTTTTTGCTTTTGTCTACACGTTGTCCTCAGGTGTCCCAAATCTGCAGACGATGAGAGGAAGCACCCGACCCTGTGCCTGTTCTGCGGGGTCATCCTCTGCTCTCAGAGCTCCTGCTGCCTCAGCAAGCTGGACGGGGAAGACGTGGGAGCATGTACCGCACACGCTGTTACCTGTGGCGCAGGGGTGGGCATGTTCCTCAGGTAGGTCACTGCCACCTAGAAGTCAAGAGTACAATTTTACATCTGAAAATGAACACTCTTTTTTATTGCTTCGATGTTGACAGGATAAGAGAGTGTGAAATCGTACTGATGGCCAGTAAAACTCGAGGAAGCACGTACCCTGCTCCTTACCTGGATGATTATGGGGAGACTGATCCTCACCTTATGTAAGAATACTTTATTTGTGCTTAATATCATTTTACATTTAATTGACTGCATATATATGTCCACACAGTACATGTTTGTATAATTTTAAATGTCATCTTTATAACACTTTATTTGAAAGTACCCTCATGTCAATTTCATAAACATGTCTACTCTTATGTTTTTTTTTTTTTTTATAACAAGTAATGACATTACTGGTTGGATGTAGTGTTACCATTGCTGTAACACTTTGAAAATAGGTTTCCTGTTGCAGTAAGCCTGTCATCATGCTATTTTTTTTTTAATCTAATAGACCGACCCTTTAATGAATTAGTTCCTCTGTGTCAATTTCCAGACGGGGCAATCCCTTGCACCTTTGTCCGGAGCGTTACAGGAAGCTGAACCAGCTGTGGCAGCAGCACTGCATTCTGGAGGAAATTGCCCGCAGCCTGGAGGTGGTCAACGTCATGTTTGCCTTCGAGTGGCAGATGTTGTGATGATCGGTGCGGCCGCGGCGGCCCGAGACATAAAGAGTACAGTCACAGAGCGCAATCTGCTCCAGTGCTCACACACACACATCAACACTTACATACAAATCAACTCATACAACCAAACCCTCCTACAATCACAAGGAGGCCAGTGTAGCCAACCCCTCCCTGATGAAGTCCAGAGAGCTGGGATGGTCAGATATGGAAGAGCAGGAGAGTGAATAATGAGCAAAATCCAAGTCACCATGTTTTAATTTGATTGTCTGCTATAAGAATGAGTGGCTCCTAAAAGCCTGTTATTTGCAAAGAGGCTCATTCAAATAAAACATCAGATTCTCGCTAACCTGTTTCTGTTATCAGTTTATGGATTTGATTTCTTACCTTGGTCATGCTGTGAACGTGTTAGAAATTCTTGTCATGTTAAAATTCTTGTTTTCTGTTGTTGTGGAGGTACATCCAGAAATTCTACCGTTTTTTTTTTTTTGCTGTTTCCTTTTGATTAGATCCAATTTACAGAGCCATATCATACTATCACCTTCCTATATATGTGTATATGTATATATACACACACACACTCATATATAATGGATAAACATTTATATAATATACATTATATTCAAAGTTGTATTAAAACAAAGTCAGTATTCTGTGATCAGTATACTGTGCTCTGCTTCCATGATTTCCTCATCTACAATAGCTTCAGTTAATAAGTTTTTTTTTAAATATTTCAGCCATACTTTTTCTTACTGATGACCAGTACCAGACTGAATACA
Organism: Eupleurogrammus muticus; assembly: GCA_036785175.1. Taxonomy (NCBI): domain Eukaryota; kingdom Metazoa; phylum Chordata; class Actinopteri; order Scombriformes; family Trichiuridae; genus Eupleurogrammus; species Eupleurogrammus muticus. Next base: position 13,713,441 of record JAYKQN010000012.1, on the reverse strand, counting down.
TGAATTTATACCACGACTGATATTGTTAAATGCCCTTTTACAAAAACAAGCATTGATAACATGATATTCACTGCATGTTTTAATGAGTAAAACCTTTTGAAGGGACCACTGTCAATTACTATTCACATTTCACCATAATCACTAATTACAATGAATTTAGGGAGAAAAAAAATAGGTCAATATCTATTTAAGAAAGAAATGTACATTTTATTGACAAAATCTAAGGTCGTATGTTATCTTATGTTCAGTTACTATTTTTTTTCAGACTTTTCAGGAAACTGTGAATATATCTTTTCTTCCTTTTTGTGTTGTTTGACAGTACTACATGACTTCCAGGCTGTGGAAATAAAGGCACCAGGCTATCTACAGATACACTGTTCCTGTGGCCTGAATCAATACTGAAATACTTGCAATCTCGTAGCAAAAAGCCGCAATTTACAAAGGAGAGATTGAATGAGCTCTTGTGTTGCTCACTTACAGCTAAGAATAAATGACTATGTTCACTATTTCTGTCTGTTTTACACCAATATGCAGGTGTTTGTTTTACTTGCTGAAATTATTACTCCTGTTCATACTGGTCTAAAAAAATATGTTTAATAAGTTTTAATGGAAGCAATTAGGGACAAAATCTTTCTCTCTTTCTTACTCCCCTTTCACTTGTTCAAATCCAAAAGTCTGTTGAATTACACATTTAAACACATTAACACAGCATATTTAATTCAATTTAATATTTATTTAATCCAAAAACCTCCAAGTATCAAACTTTATATCCAAGTGACATTTTCTGCTGAAGCCATGATTTTCCTTCTCAGGTACAATGTGCTCTGTAAATTCTGGAACCGGAGAGCAGACACTTTCTTTGAACTATCTGCTCATCGCATTTTAAAGGCTTTGTCATTAAAACGGCATTAAAAACAAACAGAATATGCAGCGAGCCTGTTGGTCCGTAACCCTCCTAAAATAATGACAGGCGATAAAACCAGCCCAGAAGTTTTATTGTCGCTGTTTTATAGCTCGAGCAGAGATGACTCACAAGTGTTTTCATTAGATCAATACACCATGGCGGCATCGCTGAGGCACATTTTCTCATTGTGATGGCTCCTAGATGTATCCGTTACCTGTAGATTTCTGTCTAGCTGGGTATTTTTAAATTCATGTATATATTTGTGTATTTTCTTGAGTACTTGCTATGCATTCTATGCATTCTAAACACCAAAATCTAATGTAAAATTCATCACCATGTTCTTGCAGGCTTTATGAGACCAAATCTTCACTATATTCTACAAACCTTTAATAGAATAATGTGTTTTGATTGCATTTTCTATCATGAAGAGGCAAAATCAGTCCAAAAAAGGTATAAATTATGGGTGCTTTCAACGTCAGACCCACAACACTCAAGTTGATTTTTAACTGAGAGGTGTAAGAAAGGCCAATGTTTTAGACTGCTCCAAAACCACATGATCAACAGGCAACAGAAAATCAATTATAAATTAACCATTGCAATTACAGTACAAATGTCCAAAGTGTACAAGTGTACGCTATTATTCAGTGAATGTCAACAATATATTTAATTTCCCACACACTCCAACTAACTCTCATACAGAAACAAATAAATAGATTTAAAGAAATCAGCCCTTCGTGGCCTTCAGGCGTTCTCCCAGAGGCCTGAGCAGGCTCAGCTCGCTACGGGCATTTGCTTGGGCGGCACGTTGTCCGGCCCGTAGTGCGCTTTGGAGGTGGAGGGGACGTTGATGTTGGGGTCTCCGTTGTGGGCCGTGTCTATGTGGTTGTTCTTGCCGAGGCTCTTGATGATGTTCAGGTTGGAGCGCGCCGTCTCCATGAAGCTGTTCTCCAGCAGCCAGCCGTCCGACTCCGAGTTGGGGTCGTCCTGCCGCAGCAGGTTCTCCAGGGAGGTCTGGAGGTAACGAACCCCCGTCAACACCGACAGCTGCAACAGGACACACACATCACTGACAGGACAGAATCTCTATACACGTTATACTAATTCACTACATTTCAGAAGGAATTATTGTTCTGTTCAATTAAGATTTAATTTGAGATTTCACATTAAATATATTTTAAATGTTATTACTGTAGTTTAAAGTGTCTGCTTTTTTCCTAATCTCTATGAATGTGTTGCACTTTGTGTAAAAGAGTGTTATAAATTTAAATGTATTTTTCTTGCCATAAAAACTTATATATTTTATATATGAAGCAGTAATACTATATGTAGAGATAAAAAAAATATTTGTGCAAGTACAAAAGTGTTATCAGCTAAGTTTTATCACCCATTATGCAGACTGTCTATGTTATTATAGTATATTATACTACTTCCTCAACCACTAAATGAGCATCTTAATGTTTTACTTTTATCAATGTGGAGCCAATTTTAGACACTTGATGAATAATCCAAGTGACAATATAATATAGGTGCCTTTCACACAAAGTGTAATTCAAAACTTTTCATGCATTTTGCTAATAATACTCATATACTTATTAAGTAACATTTTAAATTCAGCACATTTACTTTAAACTAGTGTTTTGACTTTTCCTTAAGTAAAGGATCACATGAACCAACCATGATGTGTGATAGATATATTTGAGGAAATAACATGAAGAGTGTCTGCTGTGTGCATCACACAGAGATAATATAATAGTAGAGATCTACTGAAGGATTGGTGGTATTGTGTGGGTGTAGTAATGCAATAGTAATGTTAATTCAAAACGAGGTGATCCTGATCATATATACAACATTATACAACATTGCATACATATTGTATATGTAGTAAAAAAGACAATGGCCAATAATGTCTTGTAACTGTAAAACTAATTTGACCAAAGACAAACTCTCGACTTTAAAGCTGGACCTTCTATTGTCAAAAAGGTGCATTTCCTGACCTCGAACAGCCAGGTGATGAGCACCGTGAGGCCGATGGACTGCACGATGTGCGTGTAATACTCCAGCAGTGCCTGGCGACACCCTTTCTTCCACAGGTTCAGCTCCTCCGTCTGGTGGTCGTAGTTGAAGTGAGCCGAGTTGTTGGTGATCTGCTGCTGGATGCAGGGCCGCGGCGAGTTGATGTTGCAGCAGCTGAAGGGCACGCCCTGCACCAGGAACTTCCCCTCCACGTTACTCCTCAGTCGGCTGCAGAGGGTGGAGAAAAAAAAAGGATGTTCTAGTCTGTCTTGTGTGTTTCAGACTAGACAATGTTTTTATTCTGCACTTTTTACTTACTCCAACACTTCTTTTTGAGACATATCCAGGTAGCGGTTGCTGATCCACTGTATTTGAAACCAGTCTTTATACCCATTGTTGCCGCAGCAGTGGAACTCGATCTGCAACATGTCCACCGTGCGCTTCAGGAAGCATCTTCCCGGCGTGTCTGTGTCCTTATAGTACCTCATGGCCTCCGTCAGCCCCAGGTTCAGGGATTCATCCAGCTCCCGGCGCATGGTGTAGCACATCAGGGCCCCGACCAGCACGCAGAAGGTGAAGAAGAAGGTAAATATGATGTAGGGCAGCAGGATCAGCTTCCAGCGCAGGAACTTGGTGGTGTCCACGCAGTCGTAGCAGATCTTCCCCCCCAGGAAGTTGATGGCACAGGCGATGAGGCCCACGGCGATCAGCATGTTGGGCACGTACTGGACGTCGCCCTCGGCCATCAGCTCCCCCCGCTTGTTGATCTCCACCTTGAGGAAGAGGCCCAGGCTGAACAGGATGGCCCCCGTCACCACCGAGATCCAGTTGAGGATCCACAGCACCTGGGCCAGCTTGTCCCTCTTGGTCTTGGTGAACGTCACCCTCAAGACCGCCATCCGGTACGTCCGCTCTGTTTGTCTCTTAAGTCCAGAGCTGGGGTTAAGGGAGGGACCCAGGTAAACCAGGGGAGAGGAACAGGTTATCCTGCAGGGGGTGCGAGGGACCAAGGGGAGGGGGGACTAGCGGGCAGTTCTTGGAAGGTCCTCGTATAAGCAGCTTAGCCTCGTAGTCTTGATCGATATTTTGTGGACACTGCATTATGGTTAAACTGTCGGCGCCAGCAACTCTGCGAGACTACAACCTTGACAATATGAAAGAATAAAAAAAATAATAAATAAATACACATCCTCACATTACTTGCTTGAACAGCACAAGCCGTGATGGGATGGAAAACACTAACAGGACAAAACGCAATGAAGTGTGATCAATTCGCAGCAGGAAATCTGATTAAAGATCAGCAGCATCAGATCTGTTATATGGTGTAGAGAAACAGCCTGTCAAATAACTGCCTTTAAAACGCAGTGTCTTGCATATCTGCCTGGATGCAGTAAAAATGTAAGTAAAAAATCCACTGGACTTACCTTGACCTGGTCAGTATTTACCTTGGAGGTTTAACATCACCATCCTGTCGTTTCCCACTTTGCTTTTATTACTTGACATCCTCAGTTTTAGTCCTTTGAAAGAGGCGAGTAGTCGTAGTGACACGGCTAGGGTGAAGGCAGCCACGGCAGCATCAGTGGAAGACTCGTAGCCGAGTCCTGACCCTCCTTCTAATCCCCTTTAATCATTAATCAGGTCTGGGCCCCACGAGGGATTTGGACCCACCTTCTGCCACCTACGCAAATCTGATTGTCCCGGTGCTGTGCAAGTATTGGCTGCTGGCCATTGTCTGTAGGTGTGTGTGTGTGTGTGTGTCAGTGTGTGTTTTCCAGTGAGTCAAAAGTAAGTGCAGTCAAAGCGCCTACAGATCTCAGACTTTCTGATGTGAGGTTATCTGCAGCATTACTATGAGCATGCAGTTTGATTAAAAAGCAATTTTGACACATAAAGAAATTAGATTTTTTTAAGCAAACCAAGGCTGCCTTTCATTTTTTGTGCTTTTTATAAATAATATCTAAAGGTAAAACTCATGAACTAATAGTAAGAACACTAGAGAAAAAACTACTTGCTTTTGGTTAATTCATTATTGTTAGAACTGTGTTTTTTTGCGTTTTGCCAACCAATGACCAATAGTGCCACGTGACTGAAGGATCCACGAGTTTTCTGCGCTTAGCGGTTTTTAAATAGTTCTTCTACGGTTACACCTGGGTGACGTTTCCCTCTCCGACACGCACACGGGCGACACGCACACAAAAATAATCACCACTCCGCAAATCAGCCAATGAAATGTTAACTGAGAGTGAGATTAGTGGATTAACATGTTCCAAAGCAGATTGTGTAAGAAGAGAACGTTACAATAGCCGCTGAGTCTAGTCGCTAAATCCACGGCGCAGAAAGAAGACACGCTACGCAGACCAGGGGTCGACGACACCGCTGCTTCAAGTAAGTAGACAGAATACAACAAATCTGTAGATTTCTCTGCACGGGCGATGCTTTAAAACAATGTCCACCACCGTCACATTTTAGTCTGTTATCTAACTTTTTATTGCCATGACCTAAGATGATTACACTAGCCGTGGTTGGACACCTCTATTATACGCTGCTTGTTTTATTTTTTCTGCAATGAAACACATCTATATCACTAATATGGACCCCCTCCAGTAATCCCACTTGTGAGCTTGTCTTGCCGTCGACCTTTGACCTGAAGGCCGAGGCATCATGCTGGAGAGCCAGTGGGCCGCAGCGTTGGCCAGCAACAACGTCAGAGCCGTCATCGGCTGGCTGCGCAGGCTTACAGCTGAAGGTACAGCAGCAGCAGCAGCATCCCGTGTCCTGTAGAAATGCATACACCTAAAAGTGTGTTGCCTGAGTTGACATTTCGTCTCTGATAAGGCGATGCCAGGGTGGAAGAAATCCTTACCACTTTCAGCTGCTGGGTACAGAGGACGTCAGAGTTCGCCAAAAAGGAGCTGATGACCTTATGTGGGTAACATGACATCAGTTCAAATGGTAAAATAAATTGCACATAATGGGAGGTTTTGATCCGCTTGCTCTTTATTTGCACAGGCTTCAGCCGCTGTCAGGGACTGTGGATGTTTCTGGACAAAAGTTCTTTCACCAGGGTGCACATGCTGCTCCAGAGACTAGGAAACCTCCTCACCCTGGCCCAGTGGGCGAGGAGGCAGCTCGCCTCAGCTCACCTCTGGCACGGTAAACGCACACAAACGTACACTTGGAGCAGCGTGATGACTTTTCTATAACCGATATGCCTCTTCCGTGTAGGCGTGGGCATCCCGTGTGCGGTGTGCAGGGACACGCGCGGCTCCTCAGCAGTCAGACGTGGCTGCTGGAATCAGGCCCACGCGGATCTGAGGCGACACATCTGGCTGGGCCGCCTGGTTCAGTGGTGGGGCACCACAGGGCTCCTGCCTAAGCACCCTGGTACAGATGTCACACCCTTATACTGGAACGGCGACCTGTTATCAACGCCTCTAAAACTGTTTTCCCCGCTGCTCCTGTCAGAGGCTCACGAGGTGAAACGCATCTCTCAGATGTGGAAGGAAATGGATCACAGCCATCGGAGATCTCCTCTGGAGACACCCGGGTACGTCTCTCCTCCGGTTTTCTCTGAGTCTGAGCATTCCTTTTTTTAATATGACAGTTTTTCTTTTACATTTGACCAGGTGTGAGGAGGTAGGAGTGGAAGGATCCAGCTCTTTCATCCAATGTCTGGTGACTCAGCTGCAGAAGCAGCATGGCTGTGTTTGGGCTGCAGAGGACTGCACGGAGCAGCGCTATCCTCCTCCTGATCTGCAAGCCCTGCTCAGGCTGGTGCTGGCGCCTCATATCGACGACATGTCAGTCCAGGCAATTGTATCCAAAGTGCAGCTTCTACAAAGCCTTTGCCTATGCGGTATGTTTGGCCCAGGTATTCCTTGACCCGTACGTGTCACAGCTCATGTATTTCATCCTGGACATGGCGAATTTCCTGCAGTGCAAAGATGACCTCCTGCAATCTTTCTGCCATGCCTTCACAATTCCTGCCGCCTTTTCCCAACAAATTAGGGCCCTGTGGATGCTCGATCATGGACACGTTGTGGTAAGAAGCACAATGTGACTGATTATCAATCTAACCTTGAGAACAAATACGTGAGCTTCAAGGACGAGTAAACCATCCACGTTAGCGTCCTTGCTGAAGAGGCTACATGTATAATAGCCTGTGGGAGACACTAATGGGCCGTTTGAATAGTAGAATATGATCGCTCCACTTTGCTACTCATTAGTGAGTCTCTCTCTTGCTTCACAGCTGATAAAAACTTAAAAGCCGTGCAGGTACTTGACATCTCTTCACATATTTATGGCTGCCAGGAAACAACATTTTGAATATCGGTCATGCCGTTATTGCATGTGTGTGTGTGTGTGTGTGTGTGTGTGTGTGTGTGTGTGTGTGTGTGTGTGTGTGTGTGTGTGTGTGTGTGTGTGTGTGTGTGTGTGTGTGTGTGTGTGTGTACATCCTACTCAGGCTTCCATGGAGCTGCTGCTGAGCCCCAGGGCCTCTGTCCCCCGGCTGTCTTGGCAACATCGCTGCATCCTGCACCGCCTGCTGGCGAGGAGGCAGCCCTGGTTGGCACTGAGGTACCTGCACTGGACCACACCTGCCACGGAGAGCTCTGAGGACGCCAAGCTCTGCGCCGACGTGCTACTCCGTAACAGGTGCAATTTTGGCGTGACACTTATTTCTACCTGTCCGGAATCCTATTCGTGTATCATTGCATTCACAAGATGGACTTTAAGTTGTGTTTGTAGGACTCAATATCCATTTAGGACAGATACAACTGTGTGATCAACTGGCAAGTGGTTCAATATGAATGCATATATAGTGATTATTGATAATCTAAAGCTTCTTGGTTTCATCTGGAGGTTTGATTTTACCCCCAAAGGTGGGTGTGTTCCTAGCCTTACCTCGCCTTAAAGTGAATTGAAGTCACATTTGTTTGACTGGTATTTTTGACAGGCGAGTGTCTGATGCCTGGACCGTTCTGAAGAAAGGCCACGCAGACAACGAGGACATGGTGGAGTACTTCCTCCAGGCGTGCGAAGGGTTCGGCCTGCGTGCCGAGGCTTTAAAATACGTCACTGTCGGACACAATGTGGGTTTATGCATCGACAAAACACAAGCAAAGATTGTATGACCGAAAGATGCACATCTTTAAACACATTTTTTTCGCATCAGGTTGGAGGAGATGAGAATGCAGACTCGCAGCAACCGTCCACAAGGAAAGGTAAGACAGAGAATATTAAATGACATAAGAACTGAACGCGGAGTGCATCCCGATGAGAGGTGATTCCAACGGACTGTTCAGCAGGAAGGCCGCCCTGTCCACTGTCTGCCAGACTGTATCAGGCTCAGAAAGCAAACGCCGTGTCCCCAGAGGAACTCGTTGAACTTGTCAGCGAGGCTGTGATGGAAGTGAGAGAAGCACATCCGAGGAAAAGGTACTGAGGTTGTCGGGGACGGCATGGGAATACAAGAAAAGCAGGAAAGGCATTAAAATCCGTTGCCCCGGAGATCCCCGCGAATCATTTCTCCATGTGTCTCTTTATTCCAGTGAGGCCCCGCGGCCAGAGCCGACAGAGAGAGAATCTAACAGCAGAACGAGGATCAGACCTTCCCCAGTGGACATGGCGGGTGGAACAGAACACACAGCACACGCAGTGAAACAACCCGTCTTTCATGATGTACACAGATTTCCTCTGGGTACTGCAGATGTTTTACAATTTGTGATGAATAAGAAACCGTAATTTTTTTTTTACACGTGTTCTTATCCCAGCAGCAACTGGAGACACAGGGCTATGTTCCTTCCTCAGCTGCAGAGGATCGGAGCTCGGAGTGCGTCTCCTCCTTCACCTCGGCCTCCTTGCCCCTGTTGAGACGAGACCGCCCTCGTGTGCATCGGAGCACCTCATCCCTGCGCAGGATTTTGTCTCTTCTGGCCGATGTGGAGGACCAAAGCAGAGAAGAGGGAGAGGGGGAAGAAGAGGAGAGCGAGACCCCTTCCTCAGTGGATGTTTTGCTGAATTACCCAGAACTGGAAGCGACACTAGGTGGCGCCACAGACCCCCTCACCCTCAGCCAGCTGAACAAAGACCTTCTGCTGGAGCTGATGCTTTCTGGAGAGGGTGAGCGATTGAGATGCATAACTAACTAACTAACTAACTAAACTACATTTTATCCAGATATTTTAGGAACTTTCCCACAGGAATTGAAGTGAAGGTTCACTTTTGAACACATGTTGGAATGTATTACCAGATCAGCCATTTTCCTGCTGATATTCTCTTACTGATCATAAAGCCACACTTGTATTTACTAGTGAGAGATGGAGATGGAGATTTGTTGTCCCGACAGAGAACCCTGTTGTCGCATTTTCAGGACCTTTCATGGAGGAAGCCGCTCTTTTAAATAACAGGTCAGGTTCCGTTTTCTCTCGCAGAACATGAATGGTGTGAAATCCCTGGAATCCCTGGCAGCTCAATTAAAACTGATTTACCTCTGAACGCCAATGAGGTCAGCCAATCTGTTCTTTCGCTGTTTGAGTCCCAGTCGGAGAGTCACGCTTTCCTCTCGCCTGAATACGGTACGCAGGCACATTCAGTCTGAGATGTCTGAGAATAAATTATGATCCGCTGAATGTTTGCCTAAACTTTTATCTGCAGAGAAAACAGCCGTGTTGGAAGACAAGGTTCATGGGCTCCCAAATGTCAGCGCTCTATGGGGCTCTGTGGTTTCACTCAACCAAGACGACCAATCAGATTACATCCCTCCTCAGATTTTCAGCTTTAGTGGCGCAGCCAAGTCTGACTGTTTCCATCAGGTTGGCAATATCTGTCTTTACCTAAACAGAGCAGTTACACTACATGGTTTGCAAATAGGGCTCTTCATGTCTAATGATGTTCACTGTATGTGATCAGGAAACATGTTGCAGCAGAGGATTCCACGACATAGTGGACCAATCTGAGATCCGGACCTCCTGTGCCATGTTTGGAATGGCCCAGGATCTGCTGTCTGACCTTCACCACAGGCTTGAGTCGGAGGAGGGTGCAGCCTGCGTCCTGGAGGCCTCAGCAGGGATCTGTGAGCTGGGCTGCTCCCTCCTCCTCCCCGTGAGCACATTGTGCAACACGCAGACCAGTTCTTCCCCTCGTTACACTAAACACGAGATCGTCCTGGAAGCCAAGTCAAACATGGATAAAGCCTGCGTCCACGGTGCCTCAGATCATTGGAAACTGGACCTGGAAACCCAGGAAGCTTCCACAGAGCCTGGAGCAGCCATCAAATCAGGTGATTTTTTTCAATGTGTTTTGGGTCATATTACTTAGTATATGTTCACTGTCTGCCACTTGAAGCAGACCTCCCTCCATCTGCCAGGTTGTCCTGATCACCGCCGAGCCTCGGGGATCTACGGCCTATTGCCCCGCACTGATGCCCCAACCTTGTCACTGGGACCAGGGTTAAAGACGTAGCAGTGGAGCAATGTTGCATAAAATTAAAAGAACAGTCACCGATAGGTATAATTACCCAGACACCCATTTGTGTGACTGTTTTCCGAGCGCAATCATTGTGACATGTCAGTCAGTCATTTTCTATACCTGCTTATTCCTCATTAGGGTCGCAGGGGTCTGCTGGAGCCTATCCCAGCGCGTTACGGCGAGAGGCAGGGATACACCCCAGATGGTCGCCAGCCAATCGTGGGGCACACACACCATTTACTCACACACTCACACCTACGGGCAATTTAGAGTTGCCAATTAACCTGAGCATGTTTTTTGGACTGTGGGAGGAAGCCGGAGTACCCGGTGAAAACCCACGCAGACACGGGGAGAACATGCAAACTCCACACAGAAAGCATTGTGACATGTGACATTTTTTTTTTTTTTTTTACAGATGAGACGCCTTCTTTTGTACTGGATCAACCATATTCCCGCCATGTGGTCAGTGCGAAGCAGAAAGCAGACGGCAGACGTGGCAAACAGGTAAGTGGCTGACATCATACGGTGGAAGCCACACTGGTCAGTAGGGGTCTCTATTGTTCCAGTTAAGAAGCGTCTCCTCCTCGGGATGATCTCATTTTTGATCCCTGAGGATTTCGCTTCATCTCAACCCAGCAGGTGTCCTCTTTACTACCCTTCACCCCCCCACCCTCCCGCCTCCTGTCCCCCAGCATAAACATCACTGATACAAAGATCCCTGCCTGCAATGATGTCATTCATGAAGGCAGTATTTCAGGGGGACATGATTCAGTTGTATCATCTGTGAAAGACAGACTAATGTGCATGAAATACTGCAGAATGCACACAGTTATTATTTATCTGTCATTTTTATAACGCCAGATTCTATCACTTTTTGCTTTCTTGCAAATGAGCACTTGTAAACGTTGTCATATCATTGCACGGATATGACCAGGTAATTGTTTTACAGAGGTTTCATTGGGTAATTGTTTAATTGGGATGCAGTCACCTAATTATTTTGCTCAAAATTGGGGACCATATGGAGCTTGGCAGGTGAAACGTAATTAGGCTGTGTTAATTTATGATGATTATACCTTGGGCCGCAGCGGCCTATACTGTACAAACAGTGTTGCCCATCATGGCCGATCTATTTCAGTTGTACGGTGCATGTTGGCGGCAATGGCATTACATTCATTAGTTTGCAGTCTCAGTGTGACTCTACAGGGGGCGAGTGTGTGTGTGTGTGTGTGTGTGTGTGTGTGTGTGTGCGTGTCCGTGTGTTTTCCAGGGGGGATTGCACAGAAAAACAGAGTGCTGTTAGTGTTATCTAATCATTCATCCAAGGATGCTGTTAATTGGAAGATTGTGGGATGTAATGAGTAATGTGTGAAAATGAGTTTAAGACAAAATACCTGATCAAGCAATCATCATTTAATGCCAGAGCATCTGAAGATAAGACGATCAGGATATGAAACAGTCATTAGTATAAATGTGGTTCTCGTCCTGTATGACCTCGTGCAGGACTGTTTATGATGATTATTCATCACAGAGGTGAAAACTGTCACTGATCAAATCGTGGAAACTCATTAAGAGATTAAAATTAACTTTAAAAGATATCAGTAACCTTAGTTTTTCTGTCTTCATTATACCAAAATACCAATATTTGCACAGAGCAGGATGACGAAACATTCAAGATTCAAGGGGAGATGAATGGTGTCTATTAGGAGCATTTAATCTGTGGCTGGTCCAGTGCTCCTAGTCTTCTGCACCCCCTGGGGAAAATTAATGGGTACAGGATATTTAATCAGATCGTCCACAACGATGCCCAGGATATGAGGCTGTAATTGTGTCTGTTTCTGCTGTCCTGTGTTCCAGGCAGACAAAGAGGAGCTCGCTGGTTGGAGGGTTTCACAGGGCGCCATGAGGACCGAGAGAAGGAGAGGCAAACGGGTGAAGCGGGCGTGACGCGAAGAAAAGGAGCGAGATGACTTCCTGTCGACGGCCAGTCTGTTGACACGATCCACGGATACGTACGAATTTGGGGGATTTGACTCATTGAGGATTAACTTGTCTGAGCACAGGCGTTGATGTTCAGCACAAAGACGCTTCACCTTGATCAATCACCTTGACTCATCAATCAAACTGCATGGATTCTTCCGACAGCTGCTGCTTGGTTTTAGTAACCGTCCCCGCCCACTTCTGTTGTCCTGCCACGCCCTTCCTCTTCCACTGTAAAACACCACATCTCTCTCAACAAACACTCACTCAATAGTAAATCTCTCAGGAAATTATTGATGAAACCTACATTGTTGAATATTTTGCTAATTAAAACTCTATTGAAACACGGTTTGGGCATCCTCTGAATGTTGTGGCCGACGCTGTGAGGACGGTGCCTTTGGAAATAATTCTGCACTTTAGATTCTTCGCCGGCTTTTTCCTGCTCTTGAAAGAGGATGTTTGCTTTGCTGCCATAGCACCTCATGAAAAATGGATGACCTCCCGGTGCTTTCTGCTGCCCACCCGCTCCCCTGTATTTGCACAGAGCCCAGGGACTGCATTTGGGTTAGCATCGCCCCCCCCCCCTCCCCCTCCCCTCTCCCTCTGTGGCTTGTTCTGGGGGTGAATAACTTAACACATATTTCTGCTTGACACACTTCTGCTCTCAGTCTCCCCTGGGTGACCAGTTCACGAGCCCACACATGCTGTATTATTTAAAAGTGGGGTTTGGAGTTCTGTGTGTGTGTGTGTGTGTGTGTGTGTGTGTGTGTGTGTGTGGATGCACATGTAATCTACTGTTTGTGCAGTGGGAATGCCTTGAGGAGTTGTTTGGCCTTTTCCCAGTGACCTTGCAGGTGTGGCAGCTCCTCTGATATTAGACGATGTCTGGGGTCCTACATGTTGGCACAAGGAAGATTTAAGTATTATGTTTGATATGCTTTTTGTAGGTCTATTCAAAAAAGAAGAAGGAGAAAATGCTATTTCACAAGCAGCTTGGTCCTCCTGGTATATTGTATTTCATAAAAAAAAGCAACAACAACAAATTGATTGATTACAGGAAATAATAGTCTGGAGAATTTATCAAGAATGAAGATCTGCCAACAAAAAGAGCTTAAGTAGAAATACCTAATGATGTTAAAAATTGAAGAAGCTCAGAGCGTTGAGATGACGACCACACACACACACACACACACACACACACACACACACACACACACACACACACACACACACACACACACACACACACACACACACACACACACAGTAACTCAAGCTAATCTGAGAACTGATAACATCATGGAAATCAGAGTGCTGCAGTGGCACAGCAGAATGGAACATAAATCATGTGCAGGGAAGCGGATGCAAAATGCTGCAGTTTGTATGATGGATACAAATAGATGTCTGGAAATCTCTCCTATAAATACTTGTCTCTGTGTTTCTTTCATGTTTCTCTTTCTTTCCCACCCGCTAGGGAACTGCAGGACTATCGCTGTTTCCACTTTCTCCTCATCATCCCGAAAATGAATGTCTCAACGTTTGATATCTTCCCGTCCTTGGTGCCCTGCTGTGAGTGTCGATAACAATCAACATAGAAAACAGGAGGTTTATGTCTATGTAGTAAAGTGGCAAGAAGGCAGGCACCTTGCCCACAGGAGGGCACTGTCAACAGGGATGGGGTGGATAGAGAGAGAGACACACCTTGGCTGGTTCACCAGATGGGCTCAGTGGAGCGTGTCAGATGACTGTGACAACTACCTGCCCTTCCTTAAGGACTGTCTGCCTGTATAAACAAACCATCACTCTAATTTGTGAGTAATGTGTGGACAAAATGTGTTTTTTCAGGAGGCTGTCATTGCAATAACTGAACAGACATTTCTGAGGCGTTGCATGCACATTCGTTTTTTCTTGTTGTTGCTTTGTGTGTATGGTGAATTAGATAATCTGGGACACTTTTGTTTTTGCAATTTTGACTCTTGTGAGTTTGTATTGATCAGTATCAAGAAATATTAGCAGTTGTCTTTTAAATATTTGGTCTAAGTGAGTGTGAGGGTCTAAGGAGAGGGAGATGTTGTGTTGCTTTTGTACACAACTACGCAGCTCATTAGGACAAATCTGTGATTTTTGACATTTTTTAGCTGACATTGTATATTATGACCTTTTTTGGGACACATACTATAGTATGATTTTTTTTGGGCCACAAAGTATAGTATGACCTTTTTTGGGTGACATACTATAATATGACCTTTTTTGAGCCACATACTATAGTATGACATTTCTTGGGCCACATAGTATTGTATAACCTTTTTTTGGGCCACATACTATAGTATGACCTTTTTTTGGGCGGCCTACTATTCTATGACCTTTTCTGAGCCACATGCTTCAGTATGACCTTTTTTGGGTGACATAGTATAGTATGACTATAGTATGTTTCTTTCTTTTCTATCTTTTTTTCAATTTTGACTCCTTTGAACTATTCTGATATCTATTTAACATTTATGCTGCAAAAACCTTAGTCAAATTCCTTCCCAAAATTCCCAAAAATCGGATTCTTCCATTTTTGGGGGAAATACTAAAGTATGACATTTTTTGAGCCACATACTATAGTAAGTACACTAAGGGAGCTTCTCTTCCTTTCCTCCATCTCTAATAGTAATGACCCACTGTTGTACTTCTGTGTGTTGTAATCTGTTGTGTTCCCGAAAACTCATCTTGTGTTTTCTCATTCACAGAGCATGCTGCAGTGCAGCCACTGAGGGATCATCAGTTGTTGGAGGGTCTGTTGCTGTCCTGGTTCATCTGGCAGCTGTGATGGATCCTGTTGCCTCTTCCTTCACATACACCACATGTCTGTTATTCTATTTGATGTCATATTCAAGTTTGCCTCACAGCAAGAAGGTCACAGATTCAGGTCTGTGTGCTGGGATCACTCTGTGTGGAGTTCTCATGTTCTCCCTTCGTCTGCGTGGGTTCTCTCCGTGTTCTCCATTTTCCTCCCACAGTCCAAAAACATGCTGAGGTTAATTGGAGATTTAAGTTAGGTCTCGTAGGTGTGAGTGTGTGAGTGAATGAGTGAATGGTGTGTATGCCCCATGATAGACGAGTACCTGTCTGGGGTGTATTCCTGCCTCTTGCATTTAATGTGCTGGGATCGGCTTCAGCAGACCTCTATGACCCCAGTGAGGAATAAGCTGGTAAATAACATGAATGAATGTAGGTGTGGGTGATATACTGAATATGATTGGACAATGATTATTGACCATGATTAATAAAAAAAATGTGACCACTTAATATTAAACTTGACTTGGCATTGTGCTATGTTTACTTTGTGTTGTGTCATTATTTTTAAAGTATGTCTTGTACTGTGTGTCTAAATCAGATGAGAACCTGAAGGCCTCAGCCTGAACATTCATTCATTTGCAGCAGAGTGGTCGGACAATGATCCTGATGCTGCTGCTACTGATGATGATGATGATGTTCATGCTGCTATTAATGCTGATTTTGGAGAAGAAGAAGAAGAAGAAGAGGAAAAGAAAAGGGGGATGGAAACATCAGCAACAATAACTAACTAATTAAATAAATAAATAAAATAAGTGAGTAATGTGTGAACAAAATGTGTTTTTGCATGAGGCTGTCAGTGCTTTAACTAAACATACATTTCTGAGGGGGTGTGTGCACATTCTGTTTTTTTTCGTGTTGTGGCCTTGTGTGTATGGTGAATTTAGAGAATCTCGGACACTGTTTCTTTCTTTCTTTCTTTCTTTCTTTTTTTTCTTCCAATTTTGACTTCTTTGAACTATTCTGATATCTATTTAACATTTATGCTGCAAAAACCTTAGTCAAATTCTTTCCCAAAATTCCCAGTCTACCTTTTTTGAGCGACATACTATAGTATGACCTTTTTATGCAATATACAATAGTATTGCCTTTTTGTGTTCAAAATACTAAAATATGACTTTTTTTGTGCGATATCATATAATATGACCTTTTTTGAGCGACATACTACAGTATGACGTTTTTGAGCAATATACTCATGTGACGATTTTCATGCGATATGCCAGAGTAAGACCTTTTTGTGTTCAAAATACTATAGTGTGACCTTTTACGAGTGAAATAGTATAATATGACCCATTTTGAGTGACATAGTATAATATGACCCATTTTGAGAAACATAATATAATATACCCTTTTTTGAGCGACATACTATAGTATGACCTTTTTTGAGCGACATACTATAGTATGACGTTTTTGAGTGATATACTCATGTGACGATTTTCATGCAATATGTTATGCTATGAACTTTTTGTGTTCAAAATACTATAGTTTGACCTTTTACAAGTGACATAGTATAATATGAACCATTTTGAGAAACATCATATAATATGACCTTTTTTGAGCGACATATGCTCAAAAAAATATGACGTTTTTGAGTGATATACTCATGTGACGATTTTCATGCGATATGCCAGAGTATGACCTTTTTGTGTTCAAAATACTATAGTTTGACCTTTTACGAGTGACATAGTATAATATGAACCATTTTGAGAAACATAGTATAATATGACCTTTTTTGAGCATGATGTTTTTATGAGTGATATACTCATGTGACGATTTTCATGTGATATGCCAGAGTATGACCTTTTTGTGTTCAAAATACTATAGTATGACCTTTTACGAGTGACATAGTATAATATGAACCATTTTGAGAAACATAGTATAATATGACCTTTTTTGAGCGACATACTATAGTATGACGTTTTTGAGTGATATACTCATATGACGATTTTCATGCGATATGCCAGAGTATGACCTTTTTGTGTTCAAAATACTATAGTTTGACCTTTTACAAGTGACATAGTATAATATGAACCATTTTGAGCGACATAGTATAATATGACCTTTTTTGAGCGACATACTATAGTATGACGTTTTTGAGTGATATACTCATGTGACGATTTTCATGCGATATGCCAGAGTATGACCTTTTTGTGTTCAAAATACTATAGTTTGACCTTTTACGAGTGACATAGTATAATATGAACCATTTTGAGAAACATCATATAATATGACCTTTTTTTGAGCGACATACTATAGTATGACGTTTTTGAGCAATATACTCATGTGACGATTTTCATGCGATATGCCAGAGTATGACCGTTTTGTGTTCAAAATACTATAGTATGACCTTTTACGAGTGACATAGTATAATATGAACCATTTTGAGCGACATAGTATTATATGACCTTTTTTGAGCGACATACTATAGTATGACGTTTTTGAGTGATATACTCATGTGACGATTTTCATGCGATATGTTATGCTATGAACTTTTTGTGTTCAAAATACTATAGTGGGACCTTTTATGAGTGACACAGTGTAATGTGACCCATTTTGAGAAACATAATATAATATGACCTTTTTTGAGCGACATACTATAGTATGACGTTTTTGAGTGATATACTCATGTGACGATTTTCATGCGATATGCCAGAGTATGACCTTTTTTTGTTCAAAATACTATAGTTTGACCTTTTACGAGTGACATAGTATAATATGAACCATTTTGAGAAACATCATATAATATGACCTTTTTTGAGCGACATACTATAGTATGACGTTTTTGAGTGATATACTCATATGACGATTTTCATGCGATATGCCAGAGTATGACCTTTTTGTGTTCAAAATACTATAGTATGACCTTTTACGAGTGACATAGTATAATATGAACCATTTTGAGCGACATAGTATAATATGACCTTTTTTGAGCGACATACTATAGTATGACGTTTTTATGAGTGATATACTCATGTGACGATTTTCATGCGATATGTTATGCTATGAACTTTTTGTGTTCAAAATACTATAGTGTGACCATTTACGAGTGACACAGTGTAATGTGACCCATTTTGAGAAACATCATATAATATGACCTTTTTTGAGCGACATATGCTCAAAAAAATATGACGTTTTTGAGTGATATACTCATGTGACGATTTTCATGCGATATGCCAGAGTATGACCGTTTTGTGTTCAAAATACTATAGTATGACCTTTTACGAGTGACATAGTATAATATGAACCATTTTGAGCGACATAGTATAATATGACCTTTTTTGAGCGACATACTATAGTATGACGTTTTTGAGTGATATACTCATGTGACGATTTTCATGCGATATGCCAGAGTATGACCTTTTTGTGTTCAAAATACTATAGTATGACCTTTTACGAGTGACATAGTATAATATGAACCATTTTGAGAAACATAATATAATATACCCTTTTTTGAGCGACATACTATAGTATGACGTTTTTGAGTGATATACTCATGTGACGATTTTCATGCGATATGCCAGAGTATGACCTTTTTGTGTTCAAAATACTATAGTATGACCTTTTACGAGTGACATAGTATAATATGAACCATTTTGAGCGACATAGTATAATATGACCTTTTTTGAGCGACATACTATAGTATGACGTTTTTGAGTGATATACTCATGTGACGATTTTCATGCGATATGCCAGAGTATGACCTTTTTGTGTTCAAAATACTATAGTTTGACCTTTTACGAGTGACATAGTATAATATGAACCATTTTGAGAAACATCATATAATATGACCTTTTTTGAGCGACATACTATAGTATGACGTTTTTGAGTGATATACTCATGTGACGATTTTCATGCGATATGCCAGAGTATGACCTTTTTGTGTTCAAAATACTATAGTATGACCTTTTACGAGTGACATAGTATAATATGAACCATTTTGAGAAACATAATATAATATACCCTTTTTTGAGCGACATACTATAGTATGACGTTTTTGAGTGATATACTCATGTGACGATTTTCATGCAATATGTTATGCTATGAACTTTTTGTGTTCAAAATACTATAGCTTGACCTTTTACAAGTGACATAGTATAATATGACCCATTTTGAGAAACATCATATAATATGACCTTTTTTGAGCGACATACTATAGTATGATGTTTTTATGAGTGATATACTCATGTGACGATTTTCATGCGATATGCCAGAGTATGACCTTTTTGTGTTCAAAATACTATAGTGTGACCTTTTACGAGTGACATAGTATAAAATGAACCATTTTGAGCGACATAGTATAATATGACCTTTTTTGAGCGACATACTATAGTATGATGTTTTTATGAGTGATATACTCATGTGACGATTTTCATGCGATATGCCAGAGTATGACCTTTTTGTGTTCAAAATACTATAGCTTGACCTTTTACAAGTGACATAGTATAATATGACCCATTTTGAGAAACATCATATAATATGACCTTTTTTGAGCGACATACTATAGTATGATGTTTTTATGAGTGATATACTCATGTGACGATTTTCATGCGATATGCCAGAGTATGACCTTTTTGTGTTCAAAATACTATAGTGTGACCTTTTACGAGTGACATAGTATAATATGAACCATTTTGAGCGACATAGTATTATATGACCTTTTTTGAGCGAGATACTATAGTATGACGTTTTTGAGTGATATACTCATGTGACGATTTTCATGCGATATGTTATGCTATGAACTTTTTGTGTTCAAAATACTATAGTGGGACCTTTTATGAGTGACACAGTGTAATGTGACCCATTTTGAGAAACATGATATAATATGACCTTTTTTGAGCGACATACTATAGTATGACGTTTTTGAGTGATATACTCATGTGACGATTTTCATGCGATATGCCAGAGTATGACCTTTTTTTGTTCAAAATACTATAGTATGACCTTTTACGAGTGACATAGTATAAAATGAACCATTTTGAGCGACATAATTTAATATGACCTTTTTTGAGCGACATACTATAGTATGACGTTTTTGAGTGATATACTCATGTGATGATTTTCATGCAATATGTTATACTATGAACTTTTTGTGTTCAAAATACTATAGTTTGACCTTTTACAAGTGACATAGTATAATATGACCCATTTTGAGAAACATCATATAATATGACCTTTTTTGAGCGACATATGCTCAAAAAAATATGACGTTTTTGAGTGATATACTCATGTGACGATTTTCATGCGATATGTTATGCTATGAATTTTTTGTGTTCAAAATAGTATAGTGGGACCTTTTACGAGTGACATAGTATAATATGAACCATTTTGAGAAACATAATATAATATGACCTTTTTTGAGCGACATATGCTCAAAAAAATATGACATTTTTGAGTGATATACTCATGTGACGATTTTCATGCGATATGCCAGAGTATGACCTTTTTGTGTTCAAAATACTATAGTTTGACCTTTTACGAGTGACATAGTATAATATGAACCATTTTGAGAAACATCATATAATATGACCTTTTTTGAGCGACATACTATAGTATGACGTTTTTGAGTGATATACTCATGTGACGATTTTCATGCGATATGCCAGAGTATGACCTTTTTGTGTTCAAAATACTATAGTATGACCTTTTACGAGTGACATAGTATAATATGAACCATTTTGAGCGACATAGTATTATATGACCTTTTTTGAGCGAGATACTATAGTATGACGTTTTTGAGTGATATACTCATGTGACGATTTTCATGCGATATGCCAGAGTATGACCTTTTTTTGTTCAAAATACTATAGTATGACCTTTTACGAGTGACATAGTATAAAATGAACCATTTTGAGCGACATAATTTAATATGACCTTTTTTGAGCGACATACTATAGTATGACGTTTTTGAGTGATATACTCATGTGATGATTTTCATGCAATATGTTATACTATGAACGTTTTGTGTTCAAAATACTATAGTTTGACCTTTTACAAGTGACATAGTATAATATGACCCATTTTGAGAAACATCATATAATATGACCTTTTTTGAGCGACATATGCTCAAAAAAATATGACGTTTTTTAGTGATATACTCATGTGACGATTTTCATGCGATATGTTATGCTATGAATTTTTTGTGTCCAAAATAGTATAGTGGGACCTTTTACGAGTGACATAGTATAATATGAACCATTTTGAGAAACATCATATAATATGACCTTTTTTGAGCGACATACTATAGTATGACGTTTTTGAGTGATATACTCATGTGACGATTTTCATGCGATATGCCAGAGTATGACCTTTTTGTGTTCAAAATACTATAGTTTGACCTTTTACGAGTGACATAGTATAATATGAACCATTTTGAGAAACATCATATAATATGACCTTTTTTGAGCGACATACTATAGTATGACGTTTTTGAGCAATATACTCATGTGACGATTTTCTTGTGATATGTTATGCTATGAACTTTTTGTGTTCAAAATACTATAGTTTGACCTTTTACGAGTGACATAGTATAATATGAACCATTTTGAGAAACATAGTATAATATGACCTTTTTTGAGCGACATACTATAGTATGACGTTTTTGAGTGATATACTCATGTGACGATTTTCATGCAATATGTTATGCTATGAACTTTTTGTGTTCAAAATACTATAGTTTGACCTTTTACAAGTGACATAGTATAATATGACCCATTTTGAGAAACATCATATAATATGACCTTTTTTGAGCGACATACTATAGTATGACGTTTTTGAGTGATATACTCATGTGACGATTTTCATGCGATATGCCAGAGTATGACCTTTTTGTGTTCAAAATACTATAGTATGACCTTTTACGAGTGACATAGTATAATATGAACCATTTTGAGAAACATAATATAATATACCCTTTTTTGAGCGACATACTATAGTATGACGTTTTTTGAGTGATATACAGTAATCCCTCGTTTATCGCGGGGGTTACGTTCCGAAAATGACCCGCGATAAGTGAAATCCGCGAAATAGAAATCTTTATTTTTTTTTTTACAATTAGCAACTATTACATGTATACAAATACAGTGACTCGCGTGTAGGCCGTTTCACTGCTCTTCAGACTGGGCCGCTGCATCCTGACTGCGCTCTGCAGTGTTCTCTTCTTCTGAAGCCCGCGGTGCAGGTGTGTTTGTTCGGGAGAAGAACATAGTGATAGGCAGCTGTTGTCGCTCTTTTTTCTTCTTTGCAAACGAGACGACAAAATGATAGCACAATTCGTAGCATGTTTTGATACAAGAAGCGAAAGTGAGTTTTTAGCGAATCAGAATGCAGAACACAATGCACCAAAAAAAAAAAAAAAAAATGCATTATGAAAATCCGCGAAATAGCGAATCCGCGATAAGTGAACCGCGAAGTGGCGAGGGATCACTGTACTCATGTGACGATTTTCATGCAATATGTTATGCTATGAACTTTTTGTGTTCAAAATACTATAGCTTGACCTTTTACAAGTGACATAGTATAATATGACCCATTTTGAGAAACATCATATAATATGACCTTTTTTTGTTCAAAATACTATAGTATGACCTTTTACGAGTGACATAGTATAAAATGAACCATTTTGAGCGACATAATTTAATATGACCTTTTTTGAGCGACATACTATAGTATGACGTTTTTGAGTGATATACTCATGTGATGATTTTCATGCAATATGTTATACTATGAACTTTTTGTGTTCAAAATACTATAGTTTGACCTTTTACAAGTGACATAGTATAATATGACCCATTTTGAGAAACATCATATAATATGACCTTTTTTGAGCGACATATGCTCAAAAAAATATGACGTTTTTGAGTGATATACTCATGTGACGATTTTCATGCGATATGTTATGCTATGAATTTTTTGTGTTCAAAATAGTATAGTGGGACCTTTTACGAGTGACATAGTATAATATGAACCATTTTGAGAAACATAATATAATATGACCTTTTTTGAGCGACATATGCTCAAAAAAATATGACGTTTTTGAGTGATATACTCATGTGACGATTTTCATGCGATATGCCAGAGTATGACCTTTTTGTGTTCAAAATACTATAGTTTGACCTTTTACGAGTGACATAGTATAATATGAACCATTTTGAGAAACATCATATAATATGACCTTTTTTGAGCGACATACTATAGTATGACGTTTTTGAGCAATATACTCATGTGACGATTTTCTTGTGATATGTTATGCTATGAACTTTTTGTGTTCAAAATACTATAGTTTGACCTTTTACGAGTGACATAGTATAATATGAACCATTTTGAGAAACATAGTATAATATGACCTTTTTTGAGCGACATACTATAGTATGACGTTTTTGAGTGATATACTCATGTGACGATTTTCATGCAATATGTTATGCTATGAACTTTTTGTGTTCAAAATACTATAGTTTGACCTTTTACAAGTGACATAGTATAATATGACCCATTTTGAGAAACATCATATAATATGACCTTTTTTGAGCGACATACTATAGTATGACGTTTTTGAGTGATATACTCATGTGACGATTTTCATGCGATATGCCAGAGTATGACCTTTTTGTGTTCAAAATACTATAGTATGACCTTTTACGAGTGACATAGTATAATATGAACCATTTTGAGCGACATAGTATTATATGACCTTTTTTGAGCGAGATACTATAGTATGACGTTTTTGAGTGATATACTCATGTGACGATTTTCATGCGATATGTTATGCTATTACCTTTTGGGTTCAAAATACTATAGTGGGACCTTTTATGAGTGACACAGTGTAATGTGACCCATTTTGAGAAACATAATATAATATGACCTTTTTTGAGCGACATACTATAGTATGACGTTTTTGAGTGATATACTCATGTGACGATTTTCATGCGATATGCCAGAGTATGACCTTTTTTTGTTCAAAATACTATAGTATGACCTTTTACGAGTGACATAGTATAAAATGAACCATTTTGAGCGACATAATTTAATATGACCTTTTTTGAGCGACATATGCTCAAAAAAATATGACGTTTTTTAGTGATATACTCATGTGACGATTTTCATGCGATATGTTATGCTATGAATTTTTTGTGTCCAAAATAGTATAGTGGGACCTTTTACGAGTGACATAGTATAATATGAACCATTTTGAGAAACATCATATAATATGACCTTTTTTGAGCGACATACTATAGTATGACGTTTTTGAGTGATATACTCATGTGACGATTTTCATGCGATATGCCAGAGTATGACCTTTTTGTGTTCAAAATACTATAGTTTGACCTTTTACGAGTGACATAGTATAATATGAACCATTTTGAGAAACATCATATAATATGACCTTTTTTGAGCGACATATGCTCAAAAAAATATGACGTTTTTGAGTGATATACTCATGTGACGATTTTCATGCGATATGCCAGAGTATGACCGTTTTGTGTTCAAAATACTATAGTATGACCTTTTACGAGTGACATAGTATAATATGAACCATTTTGAGCGACATAGTATAATATGACCTTTTTTGAGCGACATACTATAGTATGACGTTTTTATGAGTGATATACTCATGTGACGATTTTCATGCGATATGCCAGAGTATGACCTTTTTGTGTTCAAAATACTATAGTATGACCTTTTACGAGTGACATAGTATAATATGAACCATTTTGAGCGACATAGTATAATATGACCTTTTTTGAGCGACATACTATAGTATGACGTTTTTGAGTGATATACTCATGTGACGATTTTCATGCGATATGCCAGAGTATGACCTTTTTGTGTTCAAAATACTATAGTATGACCTTTTACGAGTGACATAGTATAATATGAACCATTTTGAGAAACATAATATAATATACCCTTTTTTGAGCGACATACTATAGTATGACGTTTTTGAGTGATATACTCATGTGACGATTTTCATGCGATATGCCAGAGTATGACCTTTTTGTGTTCAAAATACTATAGTATGACCTTTTACGAGTGACATAGTATAATATGAACCATTTTGAGAAACATAATATAATATACCCTTTTTTGAGCGACATACTATAGTATGACGTTTTTGAGTGATATACTCATGTGACGATTTTCATGCGATATGTTATGCTATGAACTTTTTGTGTTCAAAATACTATAGCTTGACCTTTTACAAGTGACATAGTATAATATGACCCATTTTGAGAAACATCATATAATATGACCTTTTTTGAGCGACATACTATAGTATGATGTTTTTATGAGTGATATACTCATGTGACGATTTTCATGCGATATGCCAGAGTATGACCTTTTTGTGTTCAAAATACTATAGTGTGACCTTTTACGAGTGACATAGTATAAAATGAACCATTTTGAGCGACATAGTATAATATGACCTTTTTTGAGCGACATACTATAGTATGATGTTTTTATGAGTCATATACTCATGTGACGATTTTCATGCGATATGCCAGAGTATGACCTTTTTGTGTTCAAAATACTATAGTATGACCTTTTACGAGTGACATAGTATAATATGAACCATTTTGAGCGACATACTATAGTATGACGTTTTTATGAGTGATATACTCATGTGACGATTTTCATGCGATATGTTATGCTATGAACTTTTTGTGTTCAAAATACTATAGTTTGACCTTTTACAAATGACATAGTATAATATAACCCATTTTGAACGACATAGTATAATATGACCTTTTTTGAGCGACATACTATAGTATGACGTTTTTGAGCAATATACTCATGTGACGATTTTCATGCAATATGTTATGCTATGACCTTTTTGTGTTCAAAATACTATAGTATGACCTTTTACGAGTGACATAGTATAATATGAACCATTTTGAGCGACATAGTATAATATGACCTTTTTTGAGCGACATACTATAGTATGACGTTTTTGAGTGATATACTCATGTGACGATTTTCATGCGATATGCCAGAGTATGACCGTTTTGTGTTCAAAATACTATAGTATGACCTTTTACGAGTGACATAGTATAATATGAACCATTTTGAGCGACATAGTATAATATGACCTTTTTTGAGCGACATACTATAGTATGACGTTTTTGAGTGATATACTCATGTGACGATTTTCATGCAATATGTTATGCTATGAACTTTTTGTGTTCAAAATACTATAGTTTGACCTTTTACAAGTGACATAGTATAATATGACCCATTTTGAGAAACATCATATAATATGACCTTTTTTTTAGCGACATACTATAGTATGACGTTTTTGAGTGATATACTCATGTGACGATTTTCATGCGATATGCCAGAGTATGACCTTTTTGTGTTCAAAATACTATAGTATGACCTTTTACGAGTGACATAGTATAATATGAACCATTTTGAGCGACATAGTATAATATGACCTTTTTTGAGCGACATACTATAGTATGACGTTTTTGAGTGATATACTCATGTGACGATTTTCATGCGATATGTTATGCTATGAACTTTTTGTGTTCAAAATACTATAGTTTGACCTTTTACAAATGACATAGTATAATATAACCCATTTTGAACGACATAGTATAATATGACCTTTTTTGAGCGACATACTATAGTATGACGTTTTTGAGCAATATACTCATGTGACGATTTTCATGCAATATGTTATGCTATGAATTTTTTGTGTTCAAAATAGTATAGTGGGACCTTTTACGAGTGACATAGTATAATATGAACCATTTTGAGAAACATAATATAATATGACCTTTTTTGAGCGACATATGCTCAAAAAAAGTATGACGTTTTTGAGTGATATACTATAGTATGATGTTTTTGAGTGATATACTCATGTGACGATTTTCATGCGATATGCCAGAGTATGACCTTTTTGTGTTCAAAATACTATAGTATGACATTTTACGAGTGACATAGTATAATATGAACCATTTTGAGAAACATAATATAATATACCCTTTTTTGAGCGACATACTATAGTATGACGTTTTTGAGTGATATACTCATGTGACGATTTTCATGCGATATGCCAGAGTATGACCTTTTTGTGTTCAAAATACTATAGTATGACCTTTTACGAGTGACATAGTATAATATGAACCATTTTGAGCGACATAGTATAATATGACCTTTTTTGAGCGACATACTATAGTATGACGTTTTTGAGTGATATACTCATGTGACGATTTTCATGCGATATGCCAGAGTATGACCTTTTTGTGTTCAAAATACTATAGTATGACCTTTTACGAGTGACATAGTATAATATGAACCATTTTGAGCGACATAGTATAATATGACCTTTTTTGAGCGACATACTATAGTATGACGTTTTTGAGTGATATACTCATGTGACGATTTTCATGCGATATGCCAGAGTATGACCGTTTTGTGTTCAAAATACTATAGTATGACCTTTTACGAGTGACATAGTATAATATGAACCATTTTGAGCGACATAGTATAATATGACCTTTTTTGAGCGACATACTATAGTATGACGTTTTTATGAGTGATATACTCATGTGACGATTTTCATGCGATATGTTATGCTATGACCTTTTTGTGTGACCATTTACGAGTGACACAGTGTAATGTGACCCATTTTGAGAAACATCATATAATATGACCTTTTTTGAGCGACATACTATAGTATGACGTTTTTGAGTGATATACTCATGTGACGATTTTCATGCGATATGCCAGAGTATGACCTTTTTTTGTTCAAAATACTATAGTATGACCTTTTACGAGTGACATAGTATAATATGAACCATTTTGAGAAACATAATATAATATGACCTTTTTTGAGCGACATATGCTCAAAAAAATATGACGTTTTTGAGTGATATACTCATGTGACGATTTTCATGCGATATGCCAGAGTATGACCGTTTTGTGTTCAAAATACTATAGTATGACCTTTTACGAGTGACATAGTATAATATGAACCATTTTGAGCGACATAGTATAATATGACCTTTTTTGAGCGACATACTATAGTATGATGTTTTTATGAGTGATATACTCATGTGACGATTTTCATGCGATATGCCAGAGTATGACCTTTTTGTGTTCAAAATACTATAGTATGACCTTTTACGAGTGACATAGTATAATATGAACCATTTTGAGCGACATACTATAGTATGACGTTTTTATGAGTGATATACTCATGTGACGATTTTCATGCGATATGTTATGCTATGACCTTTTTGTGTGACCATTTACGAGTGACACAGTGTAATGTGACCCATTTTGAGAAACATCATATAATATGACCTTTTTTGAGCGACATACTATAGTATGACGTTTTTGAGTGATATACTCATGTGACGATTTTCATGCGATATGTTATACTATGAACTTTTTGTGTTCAAAATACTATAGTTTGACCTTTTACAAGTGACATAGTATAATATGACCCATTTTGAGAAACATCATATAATATGACCTTTTTTGAGCGACATATGCTCAAAAAAATATGACGTTCTTGAGTGATATACTCATGTGACGATTTTCATGCGATATGTTATGCTATGAACTTTTTGTGTTCAAAATACTATAGTTTGACCTTTTACAAATGACATAGTATAATATAACCCATTTTGAACGACATAGTATAATATGACCTTTTTTGAGCGACATACTATAGTATGACGTTTTTGAGTGATATACTCATGTGACGATTTTCATGCAATATGTTATGCTATGAACTTTTTGTGTTCAAAATACTATAGCTTGACCTTTTACAAGTGACATAGTATAATATGACCCATTTTGAGAAACATCATATAATATGACCTTTTTTGAGCGACATACTATAGTATGATGTTTTTATGAGTGATATACTCATGTGACGATTTTCATGCGATATGCCAGAGTATGACCTTTTTGTGTTCAAAATACTATAGTGTGACCTTTTACGAGTGACATAGTATAAAATGAACCATTTTGAGCGACATAGTATAATATGACCTTTTTTGAGCGACATACTATAGTATGATGTTTTTATGAGTGATATACTCATGTGACGATTTTCATGCGATATGCCAGAGTATGACCTTTTTGTGTTCAAAATACTATAGTATGACCTTTTACGAGTGACATAGTATAATATGAACCATTTTGAGCGACATACTATAGTATGACGTTTTTATGAGTGATATACTCATGTGACGATTTTCATGCGATATGTTATGCTATGACCTTTTTGTGTGACCATTTACGAGTGACACAGTGTAATGTGACCCATTTTGAGAAACATCATATAATATGACCTTTTTTGAGCGACATACTATAGTATGACGTTTTTGAGTGATATACTCATGTGACGATTTTCATGCGATATGCCAGAGTATGACCTTTTTTTGTTCAAAATACTATAGTATGACCTTTTACGAGTGACATAGTATAAAATGAACCATTTTGAGCGACATAATATAATATGACCTTTTTTGAGCGACATACTATAGTATGACGTTTTTGAGTGATATACTCATGTGATGATTTTCATGCAATATGTTATACTATGAACTTTTTGTGTTCAAAATACTATAGTTTGACCTTTTACAAGTGACATAGTATAATATGACCCATTTTGAGAAACATCATATAATATGACCTTTTTTGAGCGACATATGCTCAAAAAAATATGACGTTCTTGAGTGATATACTCATGTGACGATTTTCATGCGATATGTTATGCTATGAACTTTTTGTGTTCAAAATACTATAGTTTGACCTTTTACAAATGACATAGTATAATATAACCCATTTTGAACGACATAGTATAATATGACCTTTTTTGAGCGACATACTATAGTATGACGTTTTTGAGTGATATACTCATGTGACGATTTTCTTGTGATATGTTATGCTATGAACTTTTTGTGTTCAAAATACTATAGTGGGACCTTTTATGAGTGACATAGTATAATATGAACCATTTTGAGAAACATAATATAATATGACCTTTTTTGAGCGACATACTATAGTATGACGTTTTTGAGTGATATACTCATGTGACGATTTTCATGCAATATGTTATGCTATGAACTTTTTGTGTTCAAAATACTATAGTTTGACCTTTTACAAGTGACATAGTATAATATGACCCATTTTGAGAAACATCATATAATATGACCTTTTTTGAGCGACATACTATAGTATGACGTTTTTGAGTGATATACTCATGTGACGATTTTCATGCGATATGTTATGCTATGAACTTTTTGTGTTCAAAATACTATAGTTTGACCTTTTACAAATGACATAGTATAATATAACCCATTTTGAACGACATAGTATAATATGACCTTTTTTGAGCGACATACTATAGTATGACGTTTTTGAGCAATATACTCATGTGACGATTTTCATGCAATATGTTATGCTATGAACTTTTTGTGTTCAAAATACTATAGTATGACCTTTTACGAGTGACATAGTATAATATGAACCATTTTGAGCGACATAGTATAATATGACCTTTTTTGAGCGACATACTATAGTATGACGTTTTTGAGTGATATACTCATGTGACGATTTTCATGCGATATGCCAGAGTATGACCTTTTTGTGTTCAAAATACTATAGTTTGACCTTTTACGAGTGACATAGTATAATATGAACCATTTTGAGCGACATAGTATAATATGACCTTTTTTGAGCGACATACTATAGTATGACGTTTTTGAGCAATATACTCATGTGACGATTTTCATGCGATATGCCAGAGTATGACCGTTTTGTGTTCAAAATACTATAGTATGACCTTTTACGAGTGACATAGTATAATATGAACCATTTTGAGCGACATAGTATAACATGACCTTTTTTGAGCGACATACTATAGTATGACGTTTTTGAGTGATATACTCATGTGACGATTTTCTTGTGATATGTTATGCTATGAACTTTTTGTGTTCAAAATACTATAGTGGGACCTTTTATGAGTGACATAGTATAATATGAACCATTTTGAGAAACATAATATAATATGACCTTTTTTGAGCGACATACTATAGTATGACGTTTTTGAGTGATATACTCATGTGACGATTTTCATGCA
This sequence comes from Eupleurogrammus muticus, assembly GCA_036785175.1. Taxonomy (NCBI): domain Eukaryota; kingdom Metazoa; phylum Chordata; class Actinopteri; order Scombriformes; family Trichiuridae; genus Eupleurogrammus; species Eupleurogrammus muticus. The sequence continues at coordinate 13,682,143 of JAYKQN010000012.1, read as the reverse complement.
ATATGTTATGCTATGAACTTTTTGTGTTCAAAATACTATAGTTTGACCTTTTACAAGTGACATAGTATAATATGACCCATTTTGAGAAACATCATATAATATGACCTTTTTTGAGCGACATACTATAGTATGACGTTTTTGAGTGATATACTCATGTGACGATTTTCATGCGATATGTTATGCTATGAACTTTTTGTGTTCAAAATACTATAGTTTGACCTTTTACAAATGACATAGTATAATATAACCCATTTTGAACGACATAGTATAATATGACCTTTTTTGAGCGACATACTATAGTATGACGTTTTTGAGCAATATACTCATGTGACGATTTTCATGCAATATGTTATGCTATGAATTTTTTGTGTTCAAAATAGTATAGTGGGACCTTTTACGAGTGACATAGTATAATATGAACCATTTTGAGAAACATAATATAATATGACCTTTTTTGAGCGACATATGCTCAAAAAAATATGACGTTTTTGAGTGATATACTATAGTATGATGTTTTTGAGTGATATACTCATGTGACGATTTTCATGCGATATGCCAGCGTATGACCTTTTTGTTTTCAAAATACTATAGTATGACATTTTACGAGTGACATAGTATAATATGAACCATTTTGAGAAACATCATATAATATGACCTTTTTTGAGCGACATACTATAGTATGACGTTTTTGAGTGATATACTCATGTGACGATTTTCATGCGATATGCCAGAGTATGACCTTTTTGTGTTCAAAATACTATAGTATGACCTTTTACGAGTGACATAGTATAAAATGAACCATTTTGAGCGACATAGTATAATATGACCTTTTTTGAGCGACATACTATAGTATGATGTTTTTATGAGTGATATACTCATGTGACGATTTTCATGCGATATGCCAGAGTATGACCTTTTTGTGTTCAAAATACTATAGTATGACCTTTTACGAGTGACATAGTATAATATGAACCATTTTGAGCGACATAGTATAATATGACCTTTTTTGAGCGACATACTATAGTATGACGTTTTTATGAGTGATATACTCATGTGACGATTTTCATGCGATATGTTATGCTATGACCTTTTTGTGTTCAAAATACTATAGTGTGACCATTTACGAGTGACACAGTGTAATGTGACCCATTTTGAGAAACATCATATAATATGACCTTTTTTGAGCGACATACTATAGTATGACGTTTTTGAGTGATATACTCATGTGACGATTTTCATGCGATATGCCAGAGTATGACCTTTTTTTGTTCAAAATACTATAGTATGACCTTTTACGAGTGACATAGTATAAAATGAACCATTTTGAGCGACATAATATAATATGACCTTTTTTGAGCGACATACTATAGTATGACGTTTTTGAGTGATATACTCATGTGATGATTTTCATGCAATATGTTATACTATGAACTTTTTGTGTTCAAAATACTATAGTTTGACCTTTTACAAATGACATAGTATAATATGACCCATTTTGAGAAACATCATATAATATGACCTTTTTTGAGCGACATATGCTCAAAAAAATATGACGTTTTTGAGTGATATACTCATGTGACGATTTTCATGCGATATGTTATGCTATGAATTTTTTGTGTTCAAAATAGTATAGTGGGACCTTTTACGAGTGACATAGTATAATATGAACCATTTTGAGAAACATAATATAATATGACCTTTTTTGAGCGACATATGCTCAAAAAAATATGATGTTTTTGAGCAATATACTCATGTGACGATTTTCATGCGATATGCCAGAGTATGACCGTTTTGTGTTCAAAATACTATAGTATGACCTTTTACGAGTGACATAGTATAATATGAACCATTTTGAGCGACATAGTATAATATGACCTTTTTTGAGCGACATACTATAGTATGACGTTTTTGAGTGATATACTCATGTGACGATTTTCATGCAATATGTTATGCTATGAACTTTTTGTGTTCAAAATACTATAGTTTGACCTTTTACAAGTGACATAGTATAATATGACCCATTTTGAGAAACATCATATAATATGACCTTTTTTGAGCGACATACTATAGTATGATGTTTTTATGAGTGATATACTCATGTGACGATTTTCATGCGATATGCCAGAGTATGACCTTTTTGTGTTCAAAATACTATAGTATGACCTTTTACGAGTGACATAGTATAATATGAACCATTTTGAGCGACATAGTATAATATGACCTTTTTTGAGCGACATACTATAGTATGACGTTTTTATGAGTGATATACTCATGTGACGATTTTCATGCGATATGCCAGAGTATGACCTTTTTGTGTTCAAAATACTATAGTTTGACCTTTTACGAGTGACATAGTATAATATGAACCATTTTGAGAAACATCATATAATATGACCTTTTTTGAGCGACATACTATAGTATGACGTTTTTGAGTGATATACTCATGTGACGATTTTCATGCGATATGTTATGCTATGAACTTTTTGTGTTCAAAATACTATAGTGTGACCATTTACGAGTGACACAGTGTAATGTGACCCATTTTGAGAAACATCATATAATATGACCTTTTTTGAGCGACATATGCTCAAAAAAATATGACGTTTTTGAGTGATATACTCATGTGACGATTTTCATGCGATATGTTATGCTATGAATTTTTTGTGTTCAAAATAGTATAGTGGGACCTTTTACGAGTGACATAGTATAATATGAACCATTTTGAGAAACATAATATAATATGACCTTTTTTGAGCGACATATGCTCAAAAAAATATGACGTTTTTGAGTGATATACTCATGTGACGATTTTCATGCGATATGCCAGAGTATGACCTTTTTGTGTTCAAAATACTATAGTTTGACCTTTTACGAGTGACATAGTATAATATGAACCATTTTGAGAAACATCATATAATATGACCTTTTTTGAGCGACATACTATAGTATGACGTTTTTGAGTGATATACTCATGTGACGATTTTCATGCGATATGTTATGCTATGAACTTTTTGTGTTCAAAATACTATAGTGTGACCATTTACGAGTGACACAGTGTAATGTGACCCATTTTGAGAAACATCATATAATATGACCTTTTTTGAGCGACATATGCTCAAAAAAATATGACGTTTTTGAGTGATATACTCATGTGATGATTTTCATGCAATATGTTATGCTATGAATTTTTTGTGTTCAAAATAGTATAGTGGGACCTTTTACGAGTGACATAGTATAATATGAACCATTTTGAGAAACATAATATAATATGACCTTTTTTGAGCGACATATGCTCAAAAAAATATGACGTTTTTGAGTGATATACTCATGTGACGATTTTCATGCGATATGCCAGAGTATGACCTTTTTGTGTTCAAAATACTATAGTATGACATTTTACGAGTGACATAGTATAATATGAACCATTTTGAGAAACATAATATAATATACCCTTTTTTGAGCGACATACTATAGTATGACGTTTTTGAGTGATATACTCATGTGACGATTTTCATGCGATATGCCAGAGTATGACCTTTTTGTGTTCAAAATACTATAGTATGACATTTTACGAGTGACATAGTATAATATGAACCATTTTGAGCGACATAGTATAATATGACCTTTTTTGAGCGACATACTATAGTATGACGTTTTTGAGTGATATACTCATGTGACGATTTTCTTGTGATATGTTATGCTATGAACTTTTTGTGTTCAAAATACTATAGTGGGACCTTTTAGGAGTGACATAGTATAATATGAACCATTTTGAGAAACATAATATAATATGACCTTTTTTGAGCGACATACTATAGTATGACGTTTTTGAGTGATATACTCATGTGACGATTTTCATGCAATATGTTATGCTATGAACTTTTTGTGTTCAAAATACTATAGTTTGACCTTTTACAAGTGACATAGTATAATATGACCCATTTTGAGCGACATCATATAATATGACCTTTTTTGAGCGACATACTATAGTATGACGTTTTTGAGTGATATACTCATGTGACGATTTTCATGCGATATGCCAGAGTATGACCTTTTTGTGTTCAAAATACTATAGTATGACCTTTTACGAGTGACATAGTATAATATGAACCATTTTGAGAAACATAATATAATATACCCTTTTTTGAGCGACATACTATAGTATGACGTTTTTGAGTGATATACTCATGTGACGATTTTCATGCGATATGCCAGAGTATGACTTTTTTGTGTTCAAAATACTATAGTATGACCTTTTACGAGTGACATAGTATAATATGAACCATTTTGAGCGACATAGTATAATATGACCTTTTTTGAGCGACATACTATAGTATGACGTTTTTGAGTGATATACTCATGTGACGATTTTCATGCGATATGCCAGAGTATGACCTTTTTGTGTTCAAAATACTATAGTATGACCTTTTACGAGTGACATAGTATAATATGACCCATTTTGAGAAACATCATATAATATGACCTTTTTTGAGCGACAAATGTTTAAAAAAAATATGACGTTTTTGAGTGATATACTCATGTGACGATTTTCATGCGATATGTTATGCTATGAATTTTTTGTGTTCAAAATAGTATAGTGGGACCTTTTACGAGTGACATAGTATAATATGAACCATTTTGAGAAACATAATATAATATGACCTTTTTTGAGCGACATATGCTCAAAAAAATATGACGTTTTTGAGTGATATACTCATGTGACGATTTTCATGCGATATGCCAGAGTATGACCTTTTTGTGTTCAAAATACTATAGTTTGACCTTTTACGAGTGACATAGTATAATATGAACCATTTTGAGAAACATAATATAATATGACCTTTTTTGAGCGACATACTATAGTATGACGTTTTTGAGTGATATACTCATGTGACGATTTTCATGCGATATGCCAGAGTATGACCTTTTTGTGTTCAAAATACTATAGTATGACCTTTTACGAGTGACATTGTATAATATGAACCATTTTGAGCGACATAGTATAATATGACCTTTTTTGAGCGACATACTATAGTATGACGTTTTTGAGCAATATACTCATGTGACGATTTTCATGCAATATGTTATGCTATGAACTTTTTGTGTTCAAAATACTATAGTGGGACCTTTTACAAGTGACATAGTATAATATGACCCATTTTGAGAAACATAATATAATATGACCTTTTTTGAGCGACATACTATAGTATGACGTTTTTGAGCAATATACTCATGTGACGATTTTCATGCAATATGTTATGCTATGAACTTTTTGTGTTCAAAATACTATAGTATGACCTTTTACGAGTGACATAGTATAATATGAACCATTTTGAGCGACATAGTATAATATGACCTTTTTTGAGCGACATACTACAGTATGACGTTTTTGAGTGATATACACATGTGACGATTTTCATGCGATATGCCAGAGTATGACCTTTTTTTGTTCAAAATACTATAGTATGACCTTTTACGAGTGACATAGTATAAAATGAACCATTTTGAGCGACATAGTATAATATGACCTTTTTTGAGCATGATGTTTTTATGAGTGATATACTCATGTGACGATTTTCATGCGATATGTTATGCTATGACCTTTTTGTGTTCAAAATACTATAGTGTGACCTTTTACGAGTGACATAGTATAATATGAACCATTTTGAGAAACATCATATAATATGACCTTTTTTGAACGACATACTATATAGTATGACGTTTTTGAGTGATATACTCATGTGACGATTTTCATGCGATATGCCAGAGTATGACCTTTTTGTGTTCAAAATACTATAGTATGACCTTTTACGAGTGACATAGTATAATATGAACCATTTTGAGAAACATAATATAATATACCCTTTTTTGAGTGACATACTATAGTATGACGTTTTTGAGTGATATACTCATGTGACGATTTTCATGCAATATGTTATGCTATGAACTTTTTGTGTTCAAAATACTATAGTTTGACCTTTTACAAGTGACATAGTATAATATGAACCATTTTGAGCGACATAGTATAATATGACCTTTTTTGAGCGACATACTATAGTATGACGTTTTTGAGTGATATACTTATGTGACGATTCTCATGCAATATGTTATGCTATGAACTTTTTGTGTTCAAAATACTATAGTGTGACCTTTTACGAGTGACACAGTGTAATGTGACCCATTTTGAGCGACATAGTATAATATGATCTTTTTTGAGCGACATACTACAGTATGACGTTTTTGAGTGATATACTCATGTGACGATTTTCATGCGATATGTTATGCTATGAACTTTTTGTGTTCAAAATACTATAGTGTGACCTTTTACGAGTGACACAGTGTAATGTGACCCATTTTGAGCGACATAGTATAATATGATCTTTTTTGAGCGACATACTACAGTATGACGTTTTTGAGTGATATACTCATGTGACGATTTTCATGCGATATGTTATGCTATGAACTTTTTGTGTTCAAAATACTATAGTTTGACCTTTTACGAGTGACATAGTATAATATGAACCATTTTGAGAAACATCATATAATATGACCTTTTTTGAGCGACATACTATATAGTATGACGTTTTTGAGTGATATACTCATGTGACGATTTTCATGCGATATGCCAGAGTATGACCTTTTTGTGTTCAAAATACTATAGTTTGACCTTTTACAAACGACATAGTATAATATAACCCATTTTGAGCGACATAGTATAATATGACCTTTTTTGAGCGACATACAATTATGACCATTTTTATGCGATATGCTATAGTATGGCCTTTTTGTGTTCAAAATACTATAATATGACCTTTTTTGAGCGATATGGTAAAATATGAGGTTTTTTCAGTGACATACTACTATAATATATCTAATAGTAATGACCCACTGTTGTACTTCTGTGTGTTGTAATCTGTTGTGTTCCCAAAAACTTGTGTTTTCTGATTCACAGAGCACGCTGCAGTGCAGCCACTGAGGGATCATCAGTTGTTGGAGGGTCTGTTGCTGTCCTGGTTCATCTGGCAGCTGTGATGGATCCTGTTGCCTCTTCCTTCACATACACCACATGTCTGTTATTCTATTTGATGTCATATTCAAGTTTGCCTCACAGCAAGAAGGTCACAGATTCAGGTCTGTGTGCTGGGATCACTCTGTGTGGAGTTCTCATGTTCTCCCTTCGTCTGCGTGGGTTCTCTCCGTGTTCTCCATTTTCCTCCCACAGTCCAAAAACATGCTGAGGTTAATTGGAGATTTAAGTCAAGTCTCGTAGGTGTGAGTGTGTGAGTGAATGAGTGAATGGTGTGTATGCCCCATGATAGACGAGTACCTGTCTGGGGTGTATTCCTGCCTCTTGCATTTAATGTGCTGGGATCGGCTTCAGCAGACCTCTATGACCCCAGTGAGGAATAAGCTGGTAAATAACATGAATGAATGTAGGTGTGGTTGATATGGCTAAAACACCTGTTGATATGAAATACTGAATATCATTGGACAATGATTATTGACCATGATTAATAAAAAAAATGTGACCACTTAATATTAAACTTGACTTGGCATTGTGCCATGTTTACTTTGTGTTGTGTCATTATTTTTAAAGTATGTCTTGTACTGTGTGTCTAAATCAGATGAGAACCTGAAGGCCTCAGCCTGAACATTCATTCATTTGCAGCAGAGTGGTCGGACAATGATCCTGATGCTGCTGCTACTAAAGATGATGATGATGATGATGCTGCTGCTAATAATGCTGCTGCTATCAATGCTGCTGCTATTAATGCTGCTGCTGCTACTGATGATGATGATGATGATACCACTGCTATTAATGCTGCTGCTGTCAATGCTGCTGCTATTAATGCTGCTGCTGCTGCTACTGATGATGATGATGATGATACCACTGCTATTAATGCTGCTGCTGTCAATGCTGCTGCTGCTACTGATGATGATGATGATGATACCACTGCTATTAATGCTGCTGCTGTCAATGCTGCTGCTATTAATGCTGCTGCTGCTACTGATGATGATGATGATGATACCACTGCTATTAATGCTGCTGCTGTCAATGCTGCTGCTATTAATGCTGCTGCTATTAATGCTGCCGCTATTAATGCTGCTGCTGCTACTGATGATGATGATGATGATGATACCACTGCTGTTAATGCTACTGCCATTAATGCTGCTGCTATTAATGCTGCTGCTGCTACTGATGATGATGATGATGATGATGATACCACTGCTGTTAATGCTGCTGCCATTAATGCTGCTGCTATTAATGCTGCTGCTGCTACTGATGATGATGATGATACCACTGCTGTTAATGCTACTGCCATTAATGCTGCTGCTATTAATGCTGCTGCTGCTACTGATGATGATGATGATGATGATACCACTGCTGTTAATGCTGCTGCCATTAATGCTGCTGCTATTAATGCTGCTGCTGCTACTGATGATGATAATGATGATACCACTGCTATTAATGCTGCTGCTGTCAATGCTGCTGCTATTAATGCTGCTGCTGCTACTGATGATGATGATGATACCACTGCTATTAATGCTGCTGCTACTGATGATGATGATGATGATACCACTGCTATTAATGCTGCTGCTATTAATGCTGCTGCTGCTACTGATGATGATGATGATACCACTGCTATTAATGCTGCTGCTACTGATGATGATGATGATGATACCACTGCTATTAATGCTGCTGCTACTGATGATGATGATGATACCACTGCTATTAATGCTGCTGCTACTGATGATGATGATGATGATACCACTGCTATTAATGCTGCTGCTACTGATGATGATGATGATACCACTGCTATTAATGCTGCTGCTACTGATGATGATGATGATACCACTGCCGTTAATGCTGCTGCTATTAATGCTACTGCTGCTGCTGCTACTGATGATGATGAAAACACTGCTATTAATGCTGCTGCTGCTGCTGCTACTGATGATGATGATGATGATGCTGCCTCCGCTCATCACCGCCTCCACTGCGCATGCGCACATTCTCCAGGACGCAGCGAAGAGGAAGAAGAAGAAGAAGAAAATAGGAGGGGGGACGGAAACAACAACAACATTAACGCAATAAATAATCAGAGGAATAAGATGGCCCTGGACAACCTGATCTTCGCGCAGTGCATCCTGTACTTCCTCGCCTTCGTGTTCGGCTTCATCGCCGTGGTGCCGCTGTCGGAGAACACGGAGGATTTCCGTGGGAAATGCCTGCTGTTCACGCGGGGCATGTGGCAGAACGAGAACATCACGGTGTCCAAGCAGCGCTTCATCGTGGAGGAGTGGGGCCCCGAGTCCTCCTGCAGCTTCATCACGTTCGTGGGCATCGCGTCGCTCGTCCTGTCCGCCGTGCAGGCCTGGCGGCTGCTGTTCTTCCTGTGCAAGGGACACGACGAGTGAGTGAGCCAGCAACATCTGGACCTGCAGCTGCAGCTGCAGCAGCGGCTCTATAGAAATGACGGAGGAAATGCAGTGTTGCGTTTGAATGATTAACACACACGTCACTTAACATATTTCTTTATATTGATCCATTTTAGCCGGTCACAGGCCTGCTTGTGTTTCAGTGACAGTTGCAGTGATTTTATTTTTAAATTTGTTCTTAAATCTCTGTCACGCTGTTTCCCACCGCAGCTCCATCTTCAACGCTTTCCTCAACCTGCTGATCAGCTCGCTGGTGGTGTTCACCGTCTTCCTGTCCAGCACCATCGTCAGCGTGGGTTTCAACCTGTGGTGCGACTCCGTCACCGAGGGCGGGAGCATGCCCAGCAGGTGAGCGTGCGGCCGCCATTTTCAGAGTTATCAGGAGTCAGATCGGTGGATTGTTCCTCCTAAACTTGACGTGCGTTGTGTTGTAGCTGCGAGGAGCTGCAAGACACCGATCTAGAACTTGGCGTGGACAACTCGGCCTTTTATGACCAGTTTGCTATAGCTCAGGTAAGATTTGTTTTTTTCCTCTGGTCAAAATCATCCAGACAGTCGACCCATTCATAATTGCGGTGACCCCTCCCCCCCCCCCTGCAGTTCGGGCTGTGGGCGGCCTGGCTCACCTGGCTTGGGATCGCGGTGATGGCCTTCCTGAAGGTCTACCACAACTACAGACAGGAGGACCTGCTGGACAGCCTGATCCACGAGAAGGACCTCCTGCTCGGCCACCCCTCACGCCACAACTCCGACCTCAAGACCGGCCTCATCTAGGAAAAAACAGAGGACACACACACACACACACACACGCTCACACACTCTCGCCTGCCATGAGAAACACCAGTGTTTGCCTATGTAGACAATCAGAATTATTTGGCTTTTGCTCCCATCGATTGAATCAAACCGAAAGGGTTTAGCTTTCTTCTCCAAAGGTAATTCATTTCTCTTAAAAAAAAAAAAAAAAGTAAAAATAGTTAAAAATGTTAGTCCTTGAATATTTCTGCTTCACTGAGTTCATTCATCCATTCGTGTGTGCATTGCTCTTTAAAACACAACACAACCATAGTTAAGTTCTGGGAGTGTTAAAACCATTAAATGGTTGAACAGAACGTATTAGTAACGGCTTGGACAGATTGTCTGATGGATCATGTTGTGAAACTTCTGCATGGACCTATTGCATGATAACATAATACAGTGTTTTTTTTCTTCTTTTAGATGTAAAAGGATGTTATTTAGTTTTATAAATGTTTTTTTTCCCCCGGTAGGATGCGCACCACCTCTCGTTTTGCAAGCGCCAACTCTTTGCATGCTGCAGCAAAAGTTAAACGTCTGCTTCTGCAGCGTACTCACACGTTTGACAGTTACAAAAAGGTGTTTTATAGAAAAAATGCAGCGACATCTGTGAGATAAATAACATATCCTATATAGTATCTCAGGCTTCTCCTTCACACTCTACATAGGCTACAAACCTACACTGTGTTACTGTGAATAGACGCACAAATATCCTGCATGCATCCTCCTGCCTGTCCCGCATCACTTACTGTCAGAGGCTACAGGAAGAAATCAAGTCACCTGCTTGACTTTTGATAGGCAATGACAGTTTTATTCAAAACAATTGAAATCATAAAACGGTAGGAACTAAGAAAACCCTCCATTAAAGGCACTTCTTTCAAAGTGACCATAAATGTTTCTGGACTGCTGTGAAATGCAGCTACCGAGCTAAATGTGCATATACAGGACATGAGTTCACTGGGTATTGTTTTTATTGCTAATGACAAGTACAGAATCAAGAGTATTCCTTCTACACAGGCGTTATTAGCCTCATATTGCTTTGACATTCAAGTGTGAAACGTCAAAAAAAAAAAATCCTATGCTTTCCTTTTGAGTTCCCTGAAACCTGTTATATAAAGAACAACATTTTACTGGAAACTATGTGATGTGTGTTATTGCTCTTAATGAGAAGTCTGTCACTGCGCCCTTTGATTCCTAATCCATTTGTGTGGCGGTTTTGGCTTTTTCAATTTGATTCACGTCATTTGATAAAGGGACTCCCATCGTGGACTATGCGGCTTCTGGTTCTGTCATATTTCTGTGTTTGGCCTCAAAATAATAGTAATGAGCTTGACATAAGGCGTGCGTCCTCCAGCCTACACGTGATCCGCACATTTTGTCCAAAGCTTGATCAGCATTTGACATCACGATTAAAACCTGAATATTGTTTCGGAATAGAAATGTAACAAAAAGTTTTTAAAAAACTTTTAAAAGAATCTAAAGTCGGATATTTGCGTAGATGCAGATACAGTACACAGTATAGAAGAATAAATAACATTTAGAAGAAAGGAGGATATTTTCGGGTGGGATTCAAGCGGTTATAAAGAGGAACACTGTCAAAAGCATTAGCATTCATTCAGTTTGAGTATATTCTCTTGGAGGATAGATAAAGAGAGAGAGAATTCATAATATTGTGCTGCAGATCTTCTCCTCAGTGGAACGAGGAATCAGCTGAAGACAGTCAGTTATACAGAAGACCAGACAGGATAAAGTCTGTGAAGACAGAGGTGTTGTTTTCTCATCTGGGAAGTGATGCAGCCCTGTGTTGTCGCGCTCATGGATCATTATGGAACAGTCCGTCCCTCTCCTCCTCTTCCTCCTGCTCCTCCTGCTCTCGCTCGTACACTCTACCAGTCAAAGCCATTTTAAAACATATCTACATTCATTTATGTGCAATTACAAGGCTGAATATTGTGATAGTCCTTAGTATATTGAACCACAAATACACATTCAGTTATGTGTAATATCTGATATACAGAAATCATGTACCGTAACAAAATAAATATTTGCATTCCATGGAAACATTCACTCACATACAATAGACTGTGACATGAACTGAACGTGTTGTGGTGATTAAGTGAGCGTATATGTGAACATTAACATTGCAAATGTGCAAAAATGTCAGTATGACTTAAATAAGGAGTGGCATTCCCCACCACTTTAGTACATATATACACAAATGGACATGAAAGCTACATATTTCTGGGATTACACACTTTTTTCCCTTTTTGCACTGCGAGAGTGGTTGGACACCACCGAGAGTGTGCGGAGCCTTGCCAAATGGCTGAGGTGTTTATAGGCCTGGGCACCTTCAGAGATATGAAAAAAAGAGGGATCTGAAAAAAAAAAAAAAAAAAAGAGAGAGAGAGAGGAAAAAAAGGAGGGGGGACTCCGCGTCCCCGCCTGTGGTCGCTCTGAGTCACTGCATGGTCAGCCATATCCAGCAGCCCCACAGCAGCTGCTTCATGTGCAGCAGGTACACGGCCAGCGCCGCCTCCAGCTCCTCGCACACCCGCTGAGGGCGCCGGCGGTCCGTGCAGTACATGGCCACGCCCAGGAATGACATCAGCAGGAAGAGGCAAGTGAACAGGGCGAGGTGGGGGCGGGACTGTGTCGTCTCGTAGGCTGCGTGCGCACGCACACACACACACACACACACACAAACAAAAAAGAGGGTTTTACAATTTCGATTTTAATGTAGTAACTGCTCAGATACTGGACTTAACAGTAGCTCCGTTTCCTACAAATTGGCAAGTTATTTTTAAAAGGTACAGTGTGTAAATTACCACAATTTATATGAATATAGGTATGTTTTAATTAGTATATAAATCACACTAAAAACTTTTGTTACCTTAGAATGTGCTATTTTCATCTAGCCTGCCAACCAACATGTGTCTACATTAATAATTACTCTAGACATGACCTTCATGTTCTCACAGCCTCTGTATGTTCTGCTACACACTGGATGCACTATGCAACCTCATGTACTCTGTAGTATTTTCCATTCCTGTCTTGTAAGACGAGATGCCATGTGAGATATAGATCTTGAGAGATGTGATGTTATGTGGAATGTGGGCCTCTGTTAGCTTTTAGTATAACATTAAATCGAGGTCGGAGGACGAAAGCCATATGCTCAGCCTAACTGTCCGGGTTGGCTATAAAAGGTCAGACTGATGTCCAACTGACCAGACATAGAGAGTGATGTCACTCGATGTACAGAACAGTTTATAAAGAAAATGTTAGAGATAATTAGGGAGAGGGCGACACGGTGGAGCAGTGGGTAGCACTGTTGCCTCACAGCAAGAAGGTCGCAGGTTCAAGACCGCCTTGGGGCCTGGGTCTGGGACCTTTCTGTGTGGAGTTTGCATGTTCTCCCCGTGTCTGCGTGGGTTTTCACCGGGTACTCCGGTTTCCTCCCACAATACAAAACATGCTCAGGTTAATTGGCAAATCTAAATTGCCCATAGGTGTGAGTGTGTGTGTGAATGGTGTGTGAATGGTGTGTGTGCCCCATGATTGGCTGGCGACCATCTGGGGTGTATCCCTGCCTCTCGCCATAAAATGCGCTGGGATAGGCTCCAGCAGACCCCTGCGACCCTGAAAAGGAATAAGCGGGATAGAAAATGGATGGATGGATAATTAGGGAGAGTCTAATCTGCAAAAAGAGACGGGTCTGAGGTGGTCAACTTCATCATCAGCATCGACATCAAATACCCAACACTCACCACTAGACGCCAGCAGAAACTACACACTGTACCTTTTAAGCTAATTTTTTTAAATGACGCGAAAAGTAAAATGCAAAAGTTTCTACAGAAGTTGGTGTTCTCCTCCCACACTAATAATGAAAAAACCTACAAACAGTAAAATAATGTTTTCAATTTTGCAAAAAGCATAAAATGCTACAGCACAAAACAGTCTTCGTCGTGATGCATTTTAGAAAGAGTGAAATGCATGAAAACAGGTTGAGGGGAAACAAAGCAAGATCTGGTGAGTTTTAATGGGAAAGTTGCACTTTCTGTGTCTCAAACGTTGTTAAAAAGGCTGTGATGGTGAGACGCTCCACTCCATACTGCACAGCAATGGCGTTAATCAAAAAGCCAAATGTAACCTATGTTTTTAACAATGCCTACGAACATTAAGCCACTCTTTTGGTGCTTTTGGTGCAGTGTTGTTTCCTCATGCATATATTGCGATGCACTTCCAGATAGACTTACCACCTAAACAGTCGCAGTAAGGTATGTCTGTGAAGTCGACAGAAAGGAGGCCAGTCAGTCGACAAGAAGCCGCTACTATCTCCCTGGAACAGACGCCGTGCCGCCTTATTTGCATGCATAATTACTTATGAAGACTAAACCGATGGCTCTTACATTGTTTTTCAGTAGTGCAAATCCTCCGAACGACAAAAGTTTTTGGTGCATTTTTGGATTGCATTTGTATTTTGCATTTTGTTTGCTGCTTTTAAACATGTGGGATTTAGACGCTCATCTGCAGCTGAGATGGCACGGATTTCAAGGATAATTCTACTTCTCTCTGTTTTCACGTGTTTAAGTTTCTGTAAATGTCACGCTGAAGGACAGGCTGCAGGGAATATGAAGTATATGCAACCAGTCGATGCAGCCTGGTGAAGGTGATGCAGCAGCAGAGGGCAGCACGGGCTCTCAGGTGGCTACAGTTTGCACTGACTGTGACGGAGGAGCCTGGATAATCTGTATCACCTGCATAACATTTACTTGCTTTTCCATTTTCTCACCATGTACTGTGGTCTCTGGCTCGCTGAACCGAACCCTCCGCTCGCCTTTCCGTCTGTGGGCGGGTTCTGTGTCTGACCGGTAGTTGGGGCTTGGCCTCTTTAGAATGGAGGTGGGGACTTTGCCATTGGTTACCTGAATTGGACAAAATTGCAAGAGTTTTCAAACATTTTTAAGTCATAGATCATCCACAAAAAAACGATATGAGGATTCCTGCCTGGGGCTGCACCTTAGGTTTGGTCGTGTCCTCCTGTTGGTGGTGGGTGTCCTTTCTGTGGCGGACCTCTGAGTGTTTCTCCCGGTGAGAACTAGGAAGACAGTTGACGGTGTCTCTGATGGACTCTGCGGCAGCGAAGCGTTTGGACAGCGCCGACACACACTGGCCCAGGGAGTCTAAGCAAAGGGAAGCCATGACTTCACGTTGGGAGAGACTGAAGGTTGGTTTCAACACAGTGAAACATGCAAACACGCCAGTGTGAACTAGGTCAACTCCAGGTAGAGCTACTGTAAGCATGATCAAGGTCAAAACATTCAAGCAAAGATTGTTATAAAATCTCCAGGATTTCATGTGTATTTTCTATAAGTTGTGGTTCCCCCAAAACTAAGAACTGTAAACTAGGTGGTTTCCCAACGCTGCCTGTTAACAATGGTTAATTGTGAAGCAACAGCATCAAGGCCGAGTCCCCACTGAACCGCCTGGGTTGGATTCCAGACTTTGCTGCAGCCCCCCCTGCCTTTCCTGTCTCTGTCTACTGAAGTTTTTGGAAGAGTCAATTGTTATGTGTATTGTGTAAATGTTAATTTTGTAACAATTTTGTAAAAACGCAGGTAAACATTGGCAGTGTCACAGTGACTGATCAGTGACGCAATCGGCTGATGAGTCAATATGTTCTGGGAGGTTTGCAACCGGAGTATACTGACCGATGGAGCAGCCCAAAACAAACACTTCTATCTGTTAGATATCATGAAAATACGTCAACTGACAAGCTTGTTGCGTCTTTCTAAAAGTGACTGAACGTTACAACCGATGCTAAATCTGTCTGCTATTTTTCCACTGAGGTCAGTGGAAACTCGTCTGTTTTCTATTGCTAAGAAAACACTGTAGCTTTTAAAAGTACACAGACACACACAGGAATACACACACAAACAAAATCTTAGCTAATCGTGTTCAAAAGATTAAAAAGATACAAAGACTACGGATCGTACTGTTCGAGCTACGATTGCTAAATGAAAGTAGCACGTGCGAACGTGAGGCTTGTGACTGACCCAGTTTGCACTGAAGGTTATCCAGAGTGCACGAGCCGTGAACACTTACAAGCGTGCACGGTAGGTCAGAGAGAATTCTTCTGTGTACAATACAGAATAAAAGGTCACAGACAGTGCAGAGGGACTATTTGTGTGTTGTGAACCAGACAACGTCTTACGACCCAAGCTGCACAACGAGGAAGCTCCTAAAACTAAATCTATTCTTCTGTTTCCATGTTCTGTGGCTGGCTCTGTTCAGCACCGCTGCCGCCATGAGCTGACTCAACAGCACTGCCTTTTTATGGCTTTTTCGCCGCCACAGCAAAGCAAGTCCTCTGAAAAATGAGGAGAATCGGGCAGAGAGCTGCTCTCTGTCAACGCACAGAGCAACAAAACAGTGGCCTCAAACTGTCTCGTGTCCAACATGACGAAGAGTGTTTATCAATTCAACGTTTTCACGAGATGACATCATTTGAAAAAGGCTTTAAGCTGCGCTGTTGGCGCGCTAACGCTGTGGAGGACAGAACACGACTGCTCTGGCTTTTTCAAACACTCTGGAGACGGCCGAGACTCGGCCTCCACGCATCGGACAGACTTGACGACGCGGCGTACCTGAATATTCGGTCTTGCCGATCTCAGCATAGACGGTGGCCATAAGCTCCAGGCTTCTGGCTGTGATGGGGTGGTCATTCCCGAAGGCTCTCTGGTGGATCTTTGTAGCCTGGAAGACGCGGCGAGAAGGTGAGGCCATTAAAATGATCCATTCGTTTAAAAAAACTCTGGAGACAGTCACAAAGAAAAGGAAGTCCATTTACCTTACCACTGTATTCCAGAGCAAGATGAGGTCTGGAAGGAAAAGGGAAACAAACGTCACGTTTTCTCTATAACTATTTGATGTAAAAGAAGGACCCTGATTCAATTCAAAAATCAAAAAATAATACTAATAAATAGTAATATCTTAGTAATTATCTTAGTTGTTGATCACCATAGCTTGAGTACAAGGAATAGAATAAAAAGTACGACATGAAAGAAGAAGCGACCATAAAATGTTTAACCTAACATCTACATGACTTCACATTACTAACTGAAGGAAATTGAGTAATAACCATATTTTTCCAGTTGCTTTAGGGAATTAATCGCCTGTCCCAAATTGCTGCCTGGTCTCAAATAAACGCCTGATTTGTTAAGTGATTGAAACAAACAACAGCCTGGGCCGTTATTTGGTATTTTACGGTATATCCATTCAAACACATAAATACACATTCTCGGGGATAACAACAACGACGTCTGGTTGTAATGAGGCGTAGCGGTCCGTGCAGGACTGTCAGGTGCGTGTTCCGTTTGTGGAGCGCGCCAGCGTGACAAATCTAAACATGCGTGTGCTGGACGCGGTCTGCCGCTGCTCCGGCGCCTTATGGAGGAAGTGGAAACCTTCTGCCGCTGCCAGCGCTGGCTGCTGCTGTCTGTTCTCCAGCGTGAATTACAGAAGCCGCCATGGTGCTTACAGGTTGGTTTACCCGGCCTGACCCCCCCCCCACACACACACACATACACACATAGTTCGATGAACCATGTTGTGGTTTCGCCAGCTGTTGAGCTCATATCTGTCCCCTGGAAAAAAAGGGACATTCATCTTCCTCACACCCTCACGTGCGCCTATACATGTAGAGCAAGCTGTGCTTAGTGTGACAGATGTCAGCTTCGTTGTTCCCCAACCCACACTCGCCTTCAATTAGTAATGGCCAGGTGTCGGTTTGCACTGCTTTAGAAGGACTATCTGTGCGGACATCTGATCAGCAAAGACAGAAAACGCCCTTCACCGTCTCAGAGGACTTCCTACGGCATTGCTGAAAGAGTCAGGAAGTATCACCACTTCCTGTTCACAAATCAGTAAGCCTACAACTAAGGCTAGGTATGGAATTTGACACCTTAACCAAAACATATTCATATTATCAAACACATTTATATATTCTTTGACGGGGGAAACTTTCTGAAGACTTCCAGGAAAGTTCAACAAATCAAATTCCGGCTTGTCCTTATGCATCCTGAAAGCCGAACCGTCCAGCAATCAGTACCATCTCATGTAAGTTTCTCAGGTACACTACTGTATGCTCCATGCATTAATGAAGCACCGGGCAAAACCTTCCACCGCCCTCGCCGACGATCGGGTTAAATGGCCTTACCCCAAGAATGACAACACCGGCACAGGAAGCGGGTGCATGCTGTGGCCTAACAAAGTACCGCTGCAACAGGAGACACCAGATCCAGTTAAGGTATTCCTCCTGTAACACTTACGTAGAGTGCGGTGTCCCTTTTCTCCACATCTACAGGGAAATTCAACTCTGTCTGAGAATAAAAAAAACAAAAAAAAAAACTCGAGACCGGGAGTTTATCTAGCCTGTAAAGTTTCCACCTGGAAAAAGGTGAACGAGCGCATGTGCATCTTTCGCCCAGCGCGTTAAGCTATGGCATGTTGATAAAAGCAATAAAATGAAGTGGATGCTTAACATGGGAATTTCCTGTTCAAATATTTATCCCAAGATTATTTCAGTCTGACATTAAAGTTTTCACTTCATAAACAAATTAACTATTCATCGCAGTGCTGCTTATGTGATAAAACTTGACACGGTTGCAGAAGGGCTGTTTGCTTTGTTAGAACCAGACACACGTCGGTTTCTACTTCAGCTCGTCCACTGCTCTGAAAGTGACGAAGGCGCAGTGCATGCATACTGCCCAATATCTGCAGGAAATAAAAGTCCATCCATCCATCCATCCATTGTCTATCCCGCTTATTCCCTTTCGGGGTCGCAGGGGTCTGCTGGAGCCTATCCCAGCGCGTTAAGGCGAGAGGCAGGGATACACCCCAGATGGTCGCCAGCCAATCGTGGGGCACACACACCATTCACACACCATTCACTCTCACACTCACACCTATGGGCAATTTAGAGTTTACCAATTAACCTGAGCATGTTTTTTGTATTGTGGGAGGAAGCCGGAGTACCCGGTGAAAACCCACGCAGACACGGGGAGAACATGCAAACTCCACACAGAAAGGCCCCAGACCCAGGCCCAAGGCGGTCTTGAACCTGCGACCTTCTTGCTGTGAGGCAACAGTGCTACCCACCGCACCACCGTGTCGCCCGGAAATAAAAGTCATTAAAGTGAATTTATTTAACTATAAATTCACCCATGATGAGCCCGCTGAACCCTGAAACTCACAGAACACGCGAGGCCTCATTAATCACAGCAGAACGGCAGCCACAGCGGGGACACGGTTTTACCTACTGTTTGCTCATGATGCAGAGCTGGGCCAGCCGCTCCAGGTGCTGTGCCTGGGAGGCCTGCTCCGAGAGCTCCTCTGGGGTCGTCCATCCTGCGGAGCCCAGAGTAGCCTCCTCCTGAGGCCCTGTTACACAAACACAGGGCATGGAATCACAATCGGGCTGCCAAAAAACCACTCTGCTGGCCCCCCCCTTGCTCGCTGCGTTCCCGCTATCCTCTCTGCTCTCTTCACCTCTCGTTTACTACCGCAGTGAAAGCTTTACAAAAAAATAAAAACGCTCAAACACTCTATATATACCAGCCTGGCCTGGCACGTGCTGTGGACTTTAAGCCTGAGCGGCAGAGTGCAGCCGACTGAGGACTGGAGACAGGAGAGCAGAGATAAGAGCAGGGGAGAGCGGATAAGGGAGTCACACAGAATGCTCACCACGCCCACTGGGAACACTGTGACACATCACATAGTGTATGCACAGCGTGACAAACCACAAACCCACAAACACCACACGGCAGCGAAGGTGGAAATGAGTTTGCCTGCTAATCCGTGCCAGAACCAAGTGTGAGTAAATAATAGATGCAGGAGAGAGAGGACTTTTGTTTGCATTACCAAAACAACCACAAAGTGACAATTATTTCAGCCGTCAGCGCGGAGATAAAGAGGAGGCGGAATTTGCCAAAGACACCCCGGGGAGAGGAGGGGAAAATAAAAATATAAAAGTAAAAGACAGAAAAAGCTTGTGCCAGCTCTGCCCCCAGAGAAGTGGATGCTGAATCAGGGGCTTGGGGATTCTATAGTGACCCACAGCTCCTAATGAGATAATGCAAAACTCGTCCATTTGTCTTCTACTACGCCTGTCCCCCCCCTCCCCTCCGCGGTGCCCACGCTTTGCTGGGCTGCTGCCTCAGCAGCAGACAGGCAGGAAGAGGCAGACGTCTGGAGCGCCGGGTGATGAACGAGCGGCCTTGCCCTGAACGCCGGCTTAGAGCTGCGCCAGGTGTGTTGTAAACAAAGATGGAGCTGGGTCAAAATGCGTTGTCATTTCGTTTTTTTTTTTTTACCGTAACAAGATCCAGGGGAAAAACAAATCTGCAGGTTGTTATAATCAAACGTCGTATTTGGAGGCTGAGTTTGTAGATGTGGGTCACTTTGCGTCCACTGGGATTAACTGGGCATTTGGTGCTTCAGCCGCAGTATTTAAATGAACAAAAAAAAAAAAGTCGAAAACGTTCCTAGATTATTCATAATGGAAAATGTACTTGCCTGTGTTCCCCTGAAGAGCAGTGAGCTCGATCAACGCCACCTCATAGAACATCTTTTCAGCCTGGATGAACTGCAGAGCCTTCCCATCTGTTTATATGGGTGAAGGATCAGTCTCACTTGTCAACAGGATTAGTCAGTTGTTGAAGTTAAAAACAGCCTTGTTCCACATATCGACATTGGGTGTTTCTCTGTTACATGACCTCCCACAAACAAACAGAGATCGTCGCTATTGACGTCTGGATTTTACACTCCGTGTCACCGTTTTCCGAATGCTGAATCTTACAGTATCTGATGGCACATCATTGCTGTGTATCATATTCCTATTTGACCATTGCTTTTTCTTCTCTTTTTAAATCGGGTGTTTTTTTTCATCTATTGCACGGAATACTCTTGATTGATCTGCATGCCACTTTTGTTTTCCGTGGAAGTGCGCTCTATTTTAAAATGCCGCCCCTAAAAATAGCGCCCGTTCACTTTGTCAAAAGTGTTCCACGCGCCGAGAGTCCGTCCTGCTGTAAAATGACACCGCTGATGCTTGTCAGGTGAATTTAAAGACCAATGAGATGGAGAGTGCTTAAAATAAACACAGCCCTGCATGTCTAAATGTCCCACTTAGCGCCAGCGCTCTCCTGTGTAAAACCATAAATTCCATCCAAACCGAGTTTCGCAGGGGGCCACACTACATGCCCAACACACTTATATAGATTTCACATACATCGCACTATCTTTAACTTGTATTTTGTGGTTGTTAAGAAAAGCAATAGGTTTAGGCAGTTTGGAATGGAATGGAAAACTCCAGACAGCTGTTTTCCTTCATTTTGTCACCAGGATAATAATACTAAAGGAAAAAAAAATCACCTAAATGAGAAGGCAGTTTTATGAAAGATGAAACATTATTTAAAAGACATTATATTTCTTTCTGAGTTCATATTATGGTAGACATTACAGGGTATTTAGAAATGCATTATACTTGTCTCAGGTCCTGGGAGTCACCTGGCAGCAGGGGAAGAAGGTGAGTACGAGCTGCACCATCTGGGAGGGAGGATTAGGGGAACAGCCGTCATTAAAGGTCAGAGCATTACTTCTGTTGGCTATTTTTAGCCTGGCTGGACCACAATAAAGGCCCAACAGGAACCTCACACAATA
Organism: Eupleurogrammus muticus; assembly: GCA_036785175.1. Classification (NCBI taxonomy): domain Eukaryota; kingdom Metazoa; phylum Chordata; class Actinopteri; order Scombriformes; family Trichiuridae; genus Eupleurogrammus; species Eupleurogrammus muticus. The sequence goes on along the minus strand of JAYKQN010000012.1, from coordinate 13,660,195 downwards.
CTCTCCGGGGAATGTTCTCCACTATCCCTGTTTACACACACACACACACACGCACCAGGCATTCACACACAACCTCTCCTCAACTGGTAATTGGGCCACACTCTAAAACTCGAGAAGAACTTGCACAACGCTGTCGAAGGCATCTCTGACTACACGTGCTGCAAATCTCGGCGTAGGAGTGCACGAACATAACCTTGTGGAATACACAGCATGCAATATGTGGAACTCCTGGAATGTTAACATCAGGTCATATACTAGGACTAAGGGCCTTAACTAGACAGCGCAAACACATGGCACATGATGCTCGGCCGGTTATAAGCCAGAACGAAGCATGCAGCGCCTGGTGAAAGCAGAGCGAGTGTGGTGCGAGGAGCTTCTCCTGGGTTCCCAAATTATTCATAGGTGTGTTTAGGGTTCAACATAACTCAGCGAATCAGCATCATCTCCCATAGTCTTTGAGAGTTGGAGAGAGTATATCATGATGCATCATCCCACCATGCAACCATCGTCTTCCTGCCCTGTTTTCTGACTACTTTAAGTTCTGTGTAACTCACATCAGCCATAAACAGCTTTAATAATCATCTATGTGGATCTAAGTGCAGACAAAAGATCAGACTTAAGTAGTTTCTACAGCAAACACTCAGGATCTAAAACCCAATAAACACTGTATATGTTTATATTTTCTCCAGAATCAGGCAATTTACACACAGTTCATATATGCGTGCAGCATCAAGTTGAAGTGAGGTGCAGATATAGTACAGTTTGTTCATTGCAGTGATTTTTACACACCTAAACTGCATGACTTCTACCACCTAACACACCTCTAGGTCCTGTCAATCAAATGCTACGACCCAATATATAGATGTCAGGCGCTTTGCACACCATCCCTACGGTTTCTTTCAGGTTATCCACAGCGACTCCATTCTCTCCCTGCTCTCGTTACATACACAATACCTCGTTCACATTGTTTCCTGGTCATGTTTCTGCTCACGAGCGGAGTGAAAGGGCTTTGTGCAGCAGCCTGTCAGCCATCTGTCAAGTGCATCTTACTAACTGCTCCGCTCGAAATAGCAGAGGGCCATGCACCACACTTTAGACGACCCCTCAGCCGATCTTAGCACATGGCGTTAACCCTACCGCGAGATATCAGTGCACCTGACCACACCTGGAACACGCCCGCCAACTCTACTTTTTGGCTTTTGGATTTTATTGATTAGCCTTCTGCTCCTCTAGCTTTGTTTACTCTGACATCCACCCTTGAGATTAAAAGGCATATCATCTGGGGCGGCATACTTTCCAAGAAACAGCAAACACTCAGCAGCTAGAAGAGCTTTTGGCACTGGACAAAGGTCACTTGCAGATTGGTAATATGGCCCACCCTGATAACAATGCATCACGCTATAAAGGGTGATGGAGTGCTGCTGCAAAGTGAAGCAACCCTTCTAGAAGCATTTACAGGTTGCAATTCTAAATTAAAAAACGAGTCACTGATTAACACAGTTCACTTGTTTTCTCTCATATCACATTTTCGCTAAATTAAGCAAAATTTGCACCGTTTAGCACACTTTAGCAGTCACCTCTCACCAGTTCAATCAACTGGCAAAACACTCAATCACATGTCTGAGTATAACAAAGAGTCAAGAGCATTGCTGTTCCTTCATTCTTTTCTCAGGTTATTCAGCTAATTAATACACTCTTTGTATTTCTGCACTGATTTCAGCATTTTTAATTACTGACCTTAATATCTATTCTCTATTCTCTCTCTATCCTCACTAGGGTCACAGGGGTCTGCTGGAGCCAATCCCAGCACACACACACCATTCACTCACACACTCATACCTACGGGAAAGAAGCCACACAGAAACGTGGAGAACATGCAACCTCCACACAGAAAGGTCCCTACCCAAGGACTTGAACCAGCGACCTTCTTGCTGTGACCAGCGCCACCCACTGCATCACCATGTCGCTCTACCATCTCTCCTCTTTCTTTTATTGTTCCTAATTATTTCTAATCATTGCTTTGCTTATCTTTATTACTTTTTTTTATTGCACAATTAAAGAAACTGACGGGAGGCGCTGTGATCACGTGACAACTGTAAATTAATTGAAAGACTTTGACCTTAATTTACTGTAGCGTTTCTCATTTCACTTATTAGTGCATCTAATGAGAGTTTTGCCAATTTTCTGGCAAAAGTAAGAAACATTTGTAATATCTCAGCCCTCCAACAACATCGATAGAGTAGCTGTGTGCATTGTTTCATTTTGCAAGCAATTTGTGAATTTTGAATGAAGTGGTTCACTTAGATTTGTGTTTAGAGTTTGGAGAATTTGAGCAATAGTTGAAGATTGAGAATACTACAACATACAACACACAATATAACAACACAACAGCTCCAACTAGTAATTAAGTCAATGATTCTTATTATTACATTAATTTAATACAGATCTATTGTGCACGACTCCCTACCCTGTTTATGTGAATACATTAGAAGTGAAAGGAACAGTCCCTTACAATACTTTTGTAGCATGGCAACTCCATCCTACATAAAACGCTGCTGTCGACTATTGATGAAAGCGTGTTACTCACTCACTGTCCAATGATTTAACCCGGTCGTGCCAGATGACGCCTGAGTATACCTTGTCATGCTGAGAGGGGCCTGCTGATGGCTATTGATGGAGTGAAGCTCAGCAAATCGACCCATTTTGCAAAATGGACAGTGAGGGGTAGTGCCCTGCTGAGGTAGATAACCTGAGCTGGCAAGTTAAGTAACAGGGAGAGAAGCCACGGAGGTAATATATCCTGAAACGCAACACCGCTCCATTATCTCTGCGTCCTACGCCGCTGTAGTTCATAGGAGCGGCGAAGTGGCGATGCACAGCCCAGTCAGTGCAGATACAGGTTAATTAGTGCTCACCCGCTCTGTTGTGCCGAGATAAGAGCCTACAAATCCTCCAGCCAGACACACGTTCCGAGCTGCACACAAAACGCGCGGCATTCTGGGACAAACGTGTCAACTCTATTATGAACTCACCCAAAAGACACACGCACGCCCACCCCCCCTCCCTGGTTTACACAACTCTCTATAATGGACCTACATCCTCCATTGTACGGTAATTTGTCATGCCTGCTGCCACTGGCAATCATAAACATGTTTCCTGCACAAAAAAAAAGAGAGAAAGCTGGTCCAATAGTTATCCTGCTTGCTAACACTTATGGAGCAAAAGTGCCGGATGTAGTGGACATGTACCCTCTCCTGATTTTGCAGGAAAAGGATACAATTCTTTTCAGCGATGAAGAGCTCTGCGATCTGTTAAAGCACAAAAAAAAAGCCAAGGGACACAGTTAAGTTTCCATTTCTAAAAAAAAAAAAAATCTGTCCCAGTGGTGTGTGTGTGTGTGTGTGTGTGTATGCATGATGTCATGAACTGTCAAAACAAGTCATTCTGCTTTCCTCGCAGCCCTGCTGCTCTGGCTAACATCACTGCGCTGCGAGTTCCAAAGTTCTGGAGTAAGGGCTATGTTTTGACACCGGGGACATTCCTTCGGGCCGCTGCTAAACAGAATTCAGAGCTCTGCCTTTGTAGGAAGAGCCTTATGTAATCTGTTAAGACTGGTTCCACATTGCCGAAACATTTAAAAAGCAAAACATAGCCCGCGCACAGTGGGAGGAGACATCAACTGGGTGCTATTTTAAACATGTATGATGCCAATGTTTCTGTAGTACTGCTGTGGTCAACACCTCATTTAGCAGCGTGCGCCCTGTCTGTCCTACTGACATGGAAATGAGCCTACACTGTCAACACAGGCACACATGACGGACTAGGCTGCCTGACATTGGTGTCAGTGATATCAAGGTTGAGCGTGTCCTCTGTGCTGTGGCGTGTAATTATTTATGATGCTCCAAAAGATAACTGATGCCAATGTCTCAATGCAGGTATGCACACACATGATACAGCAGAGTTTGTGCATGAATGTGGCAAGGGGAAAAAACAAACATTGGGGAAGAACATTGTTGTTGTGTGTGTGTGTTCGTGTGTGCTCGCTCACCTGGTGGAGGCAGTTGGGCAGCGAGGTGAAGCTCTGCACATGGGTCAGTCCCAGCAGGCAGCTGAGGAAGCAGTGGAGAGCGGCCTGGTACTCCCCCTGCTGCCGGAGCTGCTGTCCCAGCTCAAACAGGCCCTCCCTCCCCCCGTTCAGCATCCCCAGTCCCAGCCCGAGCCGGCAGTGCCTCCCATCAGAGCTGCTACCAGCCGGGGATGGACGCTCCTCTCCTCGCCACCCCGCTGAGGCACCACAGGTAGAAGGAGGCAGCCAGACACAGCCAGAGAGAAAGAGTGAGAGCTTGTGTTCTTCTTCTTCTTTTCAAACGCAGCCGCTCACACAGACACAGAGGGAGAGGAAGCGGAGGAGGGGCGGGCTGCTCGGCTTCCTCTCGTCTGTGCACAGTAAGTCAAGGACAGGTGGCGAGGAGCGGGCTGAGGGAAGCTCCGGCAGCTCGCACACAGAGAGATCCATTCCCCTCCCTCCTCCCAGGCTGCACCAGGAAAGGAGGACAGAGGAAGTCACAGAGTGTTTGCTGCCTGAGTGGCAGCGCTCCGGACCAATCCCTGCTCTGCTCACGTATGGAGGCTCCGCCAGCGTGTGTTCAGCACATGCTGACCATTCTCCAATCCCTGAAAAGGGAAATTGCAATGTGGTGTGTTTTGATCATGAAAAGCAAATATAACAAGCACCTGCTCTGTGATGTATAACCAAACACAATATGCATTCAGAAACACATTTCCCTCCTGATTGTCTCTGCGATTTGCACAGTGTGTCTATTATCAATTTAAATGTGCCAATTTATAGATAAGGAGAACAAGGGGATTATGTACCAACAAGCAAATCGGAAAGCAAATGCTGTGTGAGCATGTTCTACATAGCCACAGAGAAAACCAGGCATTTGTAAATTCTCTGAAGCAAACAAGATGCTGGATGCAAACATGGGCTCATTAGGAGCAGCCACTGTAGGCCGAGACAGAAAGTACTCTTCACTATGCAAACAAGCACAACAAATATTTATTCACGGGGAGCGCCTCCCGTGGATGTTTGCACTCTTCCTTTCACACTCAGCTAATCAACATTAATATGAGGACAATCTATGCCCGGGGAGGGAGGGAGGGAGGGAGGGGGGAGAGGAGCCCCGGCCGCAACACTTCATCTGCTGATGATCCAGAGGATCGGGAATAGGTCTCGACTTTGAGAGCAGCACTCCTCCTCACTCATGCTCCATTTGGACACGAGCCTTGGGAGGAAATGAACGGGGGTAACACAAAGCAAATGGGCAGAGTCAGTCTCCATTAGTGTCCGATGCACCTAGCTAAGCAAGATGGGATTTTAATGGCCGTGAACGCCGGAGGATGGAGAGTCAGAGAGCATTAAACCTGTGCTGGCAGGTCAGGCCCGGGGAGCTGTGAACGGCGCTCCGTTTTTTTTGACTAACGGCGTCCCGAGCGGCCGTGGGGCTCGATTATGCTGAGGCAGGCCGCTCCTGTCGCAGGGCCTGGGGGGGGATGCGGACAGGTGATTCAGCTCACTTTAATGCGCTGTCAGTGGAGTTAACGTAGAATCCGGCGAGAAAGTAAACAAAACTCCTGATGTGATTGAGTCGGAGGGCCACGCGCCGACTCCTCGCTGTACAGTCGTAATTGAAAGAGAGTGGGCGCCATCTCCTCATTACAGACCAGTCAAGCTGAAGAGATGCACAGCGTGAAGAGGCGGCGCGGCGTGTTCGCCGCTTCGCGTTAACAGCATGAGACAACAGCCATGCAACAGGAAACCCACCCAAGCAGGACTGTCGCCCTTTGAAGCTGAACCGGTGTTACGTTCTCTATGATATATTGTACGTATCCTATGATGAGGTCTAACGCAGCAATAGATATGAGGACTTTAATGGTTTTGTCTGTGCCTGATTTAAATTCCAGGGATAATAACAACTACGTATGACCCACTTGTGGGCCAGGATGTAACTTATCTTTTTTTAGCCTATATTTAGCGGGTCAGCCCCACTGAGACAGAAAGGTCTCTTTTAGAGGCCAGAGCCTGGCCACGACTGCAGCCAAAACACAGAGACAACACGATAAAAAGTTACAACCAATCAGCCGGTCATCAACAATAAAAAGAAGAGACCAATGTAGTTAGATCAGGAGTCAGGCTTAAAGTGTGATGTTGGAACTATAAAAGCTAAAGTTAAAACAAGATACATCCTGAATTGGACAAAACATTAGAAACTAATTGCAATTATTTTGTATTGAAGATGTTCAGATGTACTGTATTTATCCAGTGGTTTACAGCACAAACCATGAAAAGGTTATTACTAAGGAGAGTGGGAATGATGTGAAAAAGTAAAATGAATCCCCCATGGTGTTTTTTATTAAACAGAACGCATTGATTAATCATATATGTGTTCATAGTCCATGGGTTTTTACCTTTATTGCAAATACTAAGTCGATCTACACAGAAAGTGCTTCATAATTCGGTAATTTACTGGCTCAAGTAGCTTCCATTATTATAAAATCAATGTAAGTATGAACATTATATAATTAACAATCAACTTTGTCCAGAAAGATCACTTTGAATTTTGGTGGTTTTGTGACTCCCATAATACATATGATATTGATTTATAGCTGAACATATAAAGCTGCCTTTTAATGTTGCTGGGAATGAGACCTTTTAGATCTGCAGCAGCTTTTCATGAAGGAGACTTGAACCAAGCGGTGGGGAGGATTCTGCATTTCACCAACGGCAATCTGCTTTTTTCCATCGTTTCGATATAAAATTGTTGCCCGTGAGATCGACTTATTTGACTCTAACGTTTACCGGCAGCAGAAAGCTGTAGATCATTTGCTGCAAACAGCTCTCTGTACTTATGCTGACAATCATTTTGACAAAGATACTGATGGATGTTCACTATTCTCCTACGGCGCGAGAACGGAAATCTACCTGTAATTGGAATATTGATTGTCTGTCTTATAGCCCTTGTAGAGAAATACATCAGTACCTGTATGATCAGTAAACACTGTACATAGCGCCAGTCCCCACACAAGCCGATTCACCAGACTAATGTGAATGGATGGTCTGCAAGGCCCGGCAACAGAATGCAGAGTAGAGCCAAACGGTGTCTTTCTAACATCAGCAGGTTGCTGCAGAGCATCTGAACCTTAATGCATCCACATTCACGCTGTGAGAGCATGAGCACACCACACAGCACTTTAAATCCCCAGAAAGTTTTCAACTACATAAGAAGCAATGGCGAAATGTGTCATCGCATTTACAGCTTCACAGTGGGAATCTGCACTTCCCTCTGGTTGACGCTTTCCACAAGGCCATTAATCTTAGCTGATTTATTGTACCGTTTGGCAGAATAATACATTCTGCATTGTCCAGCAGGACTGCAGCGGAATAAAGCTTCTCCTGTGTCCTCCTGTCATTCGGAGAGACTGCGCATGACCCTACATCAGCAATACTATTTATATTTTTTGCATTGTGCACATACAGTAAACCCACTGTATGCTGTTTTTTTTTTTTACTGTCGCCAGGAGGCTACTGGTATGGAATACTTTATTCCCTGTGAGTGACAGCAGCTACAGTATGCCAACTCCAGTGATGCGAGGAAAAGATCAAGTATTCTGCTTGAAATAAGGCACGGTGGGGATCCTGCAAGACTGCGTAATCATGTGGAAGTCTGCAAAAGCACAATGACTACCATAGGCATGGAAATTTACATCCTTGTTAAGACATACATGTGTCTGGTACTCCATATGTTAGGACCTGCAGGCTCGCTGTTTAAACTTTCATAGTCTTGCCCGGGTAGCTTCATCCCTCTAAGACCCAGGCTCTGGCAGTTTAATGGGTTTGGACCTGACATCCTCGGCTACTGAAAGGCAGTTTATGACCTCCATGTAATCAGCAGTAAATGCTGCCACCATCTGTCTCTTTTCTACTCAATTATCTGACCCAGTGACTTTTACTGACAAACACTGTCCAGGTAAACACAGTAACACAAATCTGCGCGCTAAGATTATGACACATCTATACATCATCTCACATGATTTCCCCCTGGTCAGATCTCTCTGTCTCTGTCTCCCAAAGCAACCGCCCGCGATTCAGCTCTGAGTGGAAAAGTATGACTCACCAATCTGTGACAATTACAGCTGCGGGGGCGTTATTACTTTCTCATCACTGTTTCGCTGTGAAGAGGTTACACACGTTAGGATACACACCACACACTCGGCGCGGTGCAGGGCGAGAGTCTCTAATGAAAACGGATTTTTCTGTTTTCTGATTCATCACTGTCTCGCTATGTTAAAATCAATTTATTAAAAACCATTGATTAAAGAGGATGCTTCACACAGTGCCTCAGCTGCCTCAGTATCTTTTGCTCCACTCTTACACCCTCTAGTGGACGATCCATGAATTTGTTCTCAACAAACTTTACTTTTGTTCTCAACTTACTTTAACTTATAATTATTATTTATATCCAATAAAAAGGTTTGTGATTTGCATAACATACATTTCTTTTTAAGTCAATCCAGTCATCACTGGTGTAATATGATAGTTTTCTGTGATACAATTAATTAAAAAAAAAAAGTAAATAAATAGAATAAATAGAAAATGAACATTTATGTCAATATAGTCTAAACTGTGTGTATCTATGCTATTATAAGGCAGAAATACTGTGCACTATTGTGAATGCTTTTCACTAAGATACCAAGAAAACCTGCCAGGATATGGGTCCATGAGCCTGGGTGCGACAGCTGAGGATGTAATCACCTGCATTGATTGCCGCTCTTAAAACAGATCCACATGTCCCGTGGCCCTGGATGCTCATTCCGAGTTTACAGAGCCATCTGTCGGCAAAGCAGGAGCAGCAGCTCAGGACCCTCTGTGTGGCAGGGTCGACTCAGACGTGGCGTCAGGCATCGAGGACGGAATTTACTTATCAGTGTTAAATTCATCTGTACGATTACGTACAGTGAGTCACACGTGGCAGCCGGACGCATGTGTCTGCTGGCTCTTTGTCTTTTGTCTCTTCCTCTCCCCTGCTCCTGCTTTTATCACAGCCATAAATGCTTATGAGGCATGACGTCAGAGCCGTGACACTCACACACACACACAGCCGTTTGCTCCTCTCTAACTGGGATACCATGATGATTGCGGTCCCAGCATCTCACTGGATGCAACACTTGATCGCAGCCATAGCGTGATTACACAGCCCCGCACGTAGCGTCATAGCAGCAAGCACCTTTTGTCTGTGATCCTCCTATAAGATTTGCCACAAAATCATTCGGAGTCATGCCAGACCCTATTTAAGTAGAGAAAAAAAAAGAAAAAATCCATTATTACCACATGTTGTCCGCTCAGCATCAACTCGCATGGGGTTGCCATGCCAACCGGTATCAGCCTGGTCAAGGGTTTTTCCAGTCGTGGAAGAGGGTTATCAGATTAATGCATGAGAGGAATTCAAAATAGAGCGCACGCCACCTGTCAAGTGTTAACAGAACAGCGGCAGCCTTGCTCGGCGTTTTCATTTCCTTTTCCCCCTCACCCCCCCTTCTCCTTCCTGTGCAATCACACAGGTGTGGGCCACCTGGACACACTCCATCAGAGCTGCTGCATGTGGCCGCTCCCTCCCCGTCGGGGTGACTGAGTTGAAAGATAATGATGAGACCAGGGAGGCTTTCATAACAACACCAGAGCCCTGCTGAAGACAGCTAGACAGTTCCAGTAAACAGAGCCGAGAGGTGTGTAAACTGGAATCTGATAAAGGAAAGGGAGGTGGTCAGTTTGCACCACTAGGAGTCTAAATTGAACCACAAAAATCACAGCGGATTTGTGGGATATTACACAAAGAGTCACGTGTTTCTTTGTTATAGAAAGGTAAATGCAGTTGGATAAAAGCCTCAAAGCGGCTGCACCCAGTCATGAATGAATCTAATGTACATCCCAGTATGCACACAATAATCTAATTAAAATTATCATCAAGATGTTAAATTCCTGGGTTTATAATATTTGCTTAAGTGAACTTGTCCAGATTGAATATCTTAATTATTGAGCAAATCTTCACACTTCATACAGATGGTAAAATGCTGCTTAAAGCACCTCATTCATAATCTAATAAACTGAAACTTTTTTCCAGGACCTATTCCACGCTCAGTAAAAAATGTTATTTGTGGAACAGAGTCTGCTCACGCAACACTATCAGTTAAACCAGAGCGAGAGGTAACAGCTCCAGACGTTAATGGAATCGGTTCCTCCTGCATGACTCTGTATCGGAGGAAACAGGCAAAAACGTCGCGCAGGTTCGAAGGGAATAGCGATGCTGATACGCAAAAGGTTAAGTGTTTCCCTTCCCGTACTCGGTGACCCACACACATGGCCGTGACGGTGTTGTGCTGATGCCTCGGGAGGAGCTGTGACGGTCAGTGTTACGCTCAATCAACCACTGATCCACGCTTCAGAGACACACACCTCACTTTATGATAACTCAATAGGGAGGGCTGGTTATTATGGAAGGGCAGAGAAGGCCAAGAGACGCTCTCCAAATTCCTTTTTACTATGGTCCGTTCACCGGCGGGATAAGAGGCATTTAAATTTAATTGGTTGGAAAATTTGGTCGTTTTAGTTAGTTCGTTTTTTATTTTTTTGGTGGCGAACCCGGCGCTACTGTACGCACTGAATCCGGCGAAGTTCTGGCCGTTTTACATGCGAATGGCTCAGAGAGAGTCGGGGAGATTGGCTCATCGCTCAATAGAGCCGTGAGTTTTCTGCTGATGACATTTCCATTAACAACGGAACATAATATGTTTATAGATCCCCGTTTGCTCGGCCCCTTAATTTCTCCCTCTGCAACACAGTTTCTAACAGCTGCGTGGGCGTGAGGAGGGAGGACTTTATAGATTGTCCATGCAGTGGATCTATAAGCAGTAAATTGCGCTGACAAAGCATGGTAATGCGACTGATGTAGAAAACTAGCTCTCATGGCGACTTACAGAAGATACAGTGCTTAATTAAGGCGGCGCAATAGCGTACTAGTTGTTTCATAAAGGAAATAAATTACCTCTGCTAGTGTACTCTTGAACTCTTAATTTGGAGTACTAATGAAGACACTGTTTGGGTAATGATAATGGGACCATGAGGTCATTTAAAAAAAAAAAAAAGATTTTCTAATTCTGCAAAAGAAGAAAATCACACAGAGAAAGCCGTCGTAGCCAGACTTCCTGTTTGTGCGTTACAGACCAGTTGTCAGATGTCCTGGTGTTAACAGACAGCTCCTGCCACATGATATCCATTAATTGACAGAAAAATCGGATTAAATTCTGTACGACCAGGTCTGCTCATTGAGGGTAAGTGGATTTGCGAGGGGCCCCCTTCCCTAGCAAAGAGGTGGCTGAGTTTCTGTACGAGAAAAGACTTGTGGCTTTCTTATAATAACATAATGCATGTTGTGTGCAGCACCAGAATAGGCCAAGAGGTTATTTACATACATTTACTATTTATTACCTCTGCAATTGTATATGTAGTTTGTAGTATGTAGTTTGAAAATGATTGATGCTAAAATATATATTTGGGTCAACAAAAATCCATTCTTGTTTGTGGCTGTTGCAATTATTGTTTGATCAGCACCTTTATTTCAGCATAATGAAATCACACATTGTCACCTTAATGTCTTAAATCCTCTTTTTTTATGCTCGCTATCTGGATTCCTCCACCACACACACACACACGGTCCCTCCGGTCGTTGAATGGATGCAGGTGGTGTTCGTACGTCTCTTTGAGTTGTTACAATAGTAAAGCTGTTGGAGGCCCACACCTGGACAACCACATCTGCCCCGCGATGATTACGCAATAATAATTACAATCGGTCACCGGGAGCCAAGAGCTACCGCTCCATGAGGCGCTTATTTACGGAGTCGTCATCAACCTCTGGACAATTTCATCATGGGAAATAAACAACCAGGGTCACGTCCTTCACTGGTGAAATATGTCAACTCATCTGTGAGGGCCCGTGTTAATAAAACATCCTGGCACGGAGGCATAAAACTCAAATAGCAGACGCGCACTCACCCTCGCACAGACACCCACACGAGGGTTAGACTGGATTCAGCCCGCTGGGGTTAACCGTCGCACATCGGTGTGAAAGAATAAAAAAAGGAGAAGCTGGTGCTGACATTTCGGAGCACCCAAAATGAACAAGATACAGCTGGCGTGGCAGGGAGGCAGAGTGTTTATAATGAGCTTGAGCCTGACAGCAAGTATTAATAATAAAATCATTACAAAACTGAAACATATTTATAAGTCCTGTGGTCAGATTTGAGAAACGCTTCAGCTCCACACTTCCTGCCACAGTGTTGTGGGTTCTGACCCAGAAGATGGATTCAAATATTATTTTACCTTAATTGCTTGCCAGTGAAATGAATCACTGGGTTTATTCAGAAGAATGACGGGCATGATCAGCGCGCCGATTTATGGCGCGTCCTCGTTTTGGTGCTAATATTTCAGCTGTGTCTGAATCCCCCCCCCCCTGCACCGCACGAAAAAAAAGCACCTTTTTAAAAATGGTGTTTTAACTGTTCTCATCTGGCTGTGCATAAAGCATGTCCACTGAGGACGCTGTGTGTGTGTGTGTGTGTGTGGGGGGCGGGGGGCATGGGGGGTGCTCTCATGGGAAATCTAGTAGTTTGTTTGGCGGGAAACAGGAGGCGTAAACAAATGGGAGGCAAGCGGAGGATTTACAGCTTCCTGATGCATACATCTCTGTGGCGGGACAATCCCACAGACTCAGCCATGGAGACTCGGCCATGGAGACTCGGCCATGGAGACTCAGCCATGGAGACTCGGCCATGGAGACTCGGCCATGGAGACTCGGCCATGGAGACTCGGCCATGGAGACTCGGCCATGGAGACTCGGCCATGGAGACTCGGCCATGGAGACTCAGCCATGGAGACTCGGCCATGGAGACTCGGCCATGGAGACTCAGCCATGGAGACTCGGCCATGGAGACTCAGCCATGGAGACTCAGCCATGGAGACTCAGCCATGGAGACTCGGCCATGGAGACTCGGCCATGGAGACTCAGCCATGGAGACTCAGCCATGGAGACTCGGCCATGGAGACTCGGCCATGGAGACTCGGCCATGGAGACTCGGCCATGGAGACTCGGCCATGGAGACTCGGCCATGGAGACTCAGCCATGGAGACTCGGCCATGGAGACTCGGCCATGGAGACTCAGCCACGGAGACTCAGCCATGGAGACTCGGCCATGGAGACTCGGCCATGGAGACTCGGCCATGGCTCATTGTGACAGGCTGCCAGGAGGCCGCCGCAGAAACTCACCTGCTGCTGCCGCTGCTGCTGGGACGTACCAACCTGAGCTAAAACGCTCTGAAACTGCTGATTTACTTTCCACGCAGCACGTGTGTGTGTGCGTGCGTGTGCTCCTGAATGTACGTGAGCCTTAAAACAAAAAAGGTTCAAGTGAAGATTAAACGGGTTTAATACATATACCTGTATATGCTGCTTAGGCACTTTTAAAAAAAAAAAGAATTAAAGTGCTAATAAAACTAATTTGAGTATGAGTTAAATTAATTTGATAAAGTTGTAAAAAGAAAACAATAAAGATCAACTTTGTGTGTGTGTACGAGACCAATATATTAGTTGTAAGGGAACACAATATATAAGTACACACTTCCATTTGTTCCATTTATTATTTCTTATCTCTTAGCTTTTTTTTCAGGATGAGGAAGCATTTTTTTTTCCTTCAAACGTGCAGTAGCAAATTTATAGCAAAACTGATGGATGATCAGAGTCAAAGCTGTATTCAAAAATGTCAACATACAAATTGGTTTATTTCCGAGCGCTATGGCCCACATTAAAAAGGTCCTAAAATGTTACACGTTGGGGACATAATCTTCTGGACATTAGTTACAGTAAGTTTATCTCACATATAAAACAAAACATCAAATGATGTGGCTATACACTGTATAATATGCATTATGTTGCCCATTACATTAGTATGCAGCCACCGATGCATTTATTTTTTTTTTTTATTGCAGCTTCTCTTGACTATAAAGCTCGGCTATTGTATTACATCTAAGATAGTGAGCTAATAAAAACCAACATTCATTTGCAAACGCTTGACAGTTTCCCCTCCAGGAGAAATGCACTGGGCATATTGTAAAAATCCATGATAATTATCTTGCAATATTGGTTTTATTACTGGAGGATGTATCCCAACCTCATGTTGTTTTTTGTGCCATCATTTCATATCAGGCCGGGAGGAGTATACCCACGAAGCAAATAGAACAAAACCAACAAAAGGCCAGTCTAGACCTCTCTATCTATACAGCACAGACGATCTATTTACTTGTGTGATATAGGTTATGTATTATGTTTCTAACAATGCTTTACCTCCCAACTATGGAGGCTTGCAAATTCACTGCAGCATTAAGCAAAACAGTAAATGCTGTAGGTTGAAGCTACATATTCAGTAGCAGGGAGACCTGTCAGTCTAAAGCAGGCCCATGCCCTAATGTCAAATACAAATTTGAATCCTTGCAAGCAAATGTAAATTTTACAGCTTCATAACCATACGAGCAGCGGGAGCGAACGTGTGACGCTCCAACACTGTGGTCCACACTGAAATATCTCATTACTGACTACTGGGCAGAGTGCTGTGACATTTATGTTCCCCTGCGGAGGAATCCTAATGACTTGTGTCTCTTGTGACTTTGTGTCTGACTTTGTCTCTCTAGTGCCAACATGAGTTCGATGTTTGGGGTTTTTCAGAGGCTAAAACGTCTGACGAATAGTCAGTAATCTGCATTAAATTTGGTTAAAAAATGCATCTACCCCCTCAGGATGCTCTATAATAACATTGGTTTTCTTTGGCATCTTTTGTTCAAACTTTCAGTTTGCACAATAATTTATGGTTTATGGCCACATGCAACGCAATTATTATAGTACAGCTTCTCAGATTCAGACGATTTAAACATGTTTGTTTTGTCTGAAGGCCTGAAAAAACAATGAATAAATTGATACAATGAAGGATCTACTTGTTTTTTTGTTTACTTTGTGCACAGTTTTAAGTGTCTCTCACTTGATTTATTCTTGGTTTTTTTGTTTTTTTGGTGCATCACAGTAGGAATCAACTCTAAGGGGCCAAAGCCAAACATTCATCTCTCAAGTCGCTTTCTCTATATGGGGGGGTTTAAAATGCTTCCTGGCTGATCAACTTTTAGTCAGGGAAGAATGGACCCAAAAGGACAGGAACCTCACTACAAGCTGCACCTAAACCTCTGTGAGGAGCAATATACAGTCAGAGTCAATCTCTGATCCCCGGCTTCCCTCCTCGCGAGTCCACTGGACTGTAATGTTCCTAAATAAGAGCTCGGTACACCATCACACAGCTTACTGTCACGCCGTCCACGCTCCTGCTCTGAAGATTGAAGGCGTGTGTGTATAATCCTGAAACCAACTGGTATGAAGGTCTGTTACTGGCCTCCCTTCATTCTTTTTCCAACTAGAGCCCTGTCAATAGAGGATTTATATGTGTGAAGCTGTATGAGTTGACAGCTTCTGATTTGCAATGATGTCATTCTTTTGAATTCAATCTTAAAGGGATCGGTGGGGGGGGGTAAACGCCGCCGCGTGGATGCAGCGCAGGACGGGTCTTTGCCTGCCAGCTAACGCGGCTCAGCGGCGCGTCACGCCTGTCATAATTGCATCCACCGTCTGGGGTCGCGGAAGGCCGGCGAGTATCGGGCCGAATGTCTCTCAGTGACGGGACTTCGCTGGAGCGAGAGGAGCCATTACTGCGAGTCCCAGACGCGGCTGAAAAATGAGATGGCGTCTCGAGAAAACTGGGCTGCTGTAACATTTAGGCGGCATATAGCGGTAGAGTAACTGTGTCAGTTGCAGTGCGTGTGTGTGTGTGTGTGTGTGTGTGTGTGTGTGTGTGAGGGTGGGGTCGGTTAGGAAGTGGGCAACTCAACAGGCTCAGGGAAGATGGAGTGATATGAGAGCAAGGTGTAATTTCCTGGGGGTCCCCCAGAGAATCCAGGCCCCTTGGATGGGAATTGTCACAAATTGCAGATGCGCTGACACACAAACCAGCACACACACACACACACACACACACACACACGTACCGTGCTTTGTGGTTCTTCTTTTTTTACCAAGGGAGTAATTGGCTCCAGCAGCAGCTACAGATGCTGGCGGGGAGAAATGGGGCAAATAAAACAAATCTAATTGCAAATAAGTTATATGGTGAGTTCAGTTAGATATTCTCCTTCAGGGCCTCTGAGGGAGGGAAGAATAAGACAAGGCGGGGGAGAGAGAGAGAGAGGGAGAGAGGGAGAAGTACTCCAACCATGATACAACCTATGCTGCACATGCACCACCTGTTAGGTTAATTAGATTTTTTGACATTCAGAGAACATGGCGTTCAATCTGATCATCTACAGTACACCGCTACTGTATTTTCCAAATGGATTTTACAGGCCTGAAGAGGGCAGACGCGTCTTCCTTGAAACACATGGGGTGGCAATCAAACACGGTGCAATATAAAATGTTTTCCCCAAATGCTACCAGAGACATTTATTAATTTGCACATTATTTATACAGTAGTATAACACAGGCTGCTAACGCCATACAGGGCATTTCAAATTAAATTACATCAGCTCATTTCAGAAAACCTAATTTCATTTTTCCATTACAACAGACAATTATTTAAGAATATTGAGCACACGCAGCTCCACAACAAAGCCACATAAAAGTCGCCTTGTAGTCGAACGCACGGCACCCGGCACAGGCACTTCTATCAGACACATTAGTTCCACCAATATAGCAGTGACAATAGCATGATAACCGCCCAGCAGGCAACAACAATCAGATGAAATCCAAGTGTATTTCTCTGTGACGTGAGCCATAAAAAGCACCCACCCAAAGAAGTGTGTGTGTGTGTTTAGACAATAGCCAACAAGGAAGAAAACACCTGTCTTCTTATCTTTATGATGCCGCAGCATTCCCATGGCTTAGCCTTTTACTACAGCGGGAGTTCCCTGTGTTCACTTCCTTCTCAGCTCTAGTCCAGGAGAGTTAATGTGTTGCTACTGTGCCGTTAAGCGCAGGAATAGACAAGTTCACCATTGAATAAGCAGGAAAAAAGAAGAAGAAGATCTACAAATAATAAACATCTGATCTATAGTTTAATCCATGCTTATTCTCACGCTATGAAATAGCAAAAGTTAAAAGTTCATTGTGATGGTCGGATCTTTTATATGCACCAGAGGGAGCAATGATCCGCACGGATCTGAAAACTCATGAACTGCAGATTTAGCTGATGTCAAAGAGTCTAATAAGGCAATTGGACATCCGTGGAAATCACGTTGGCTCCTTCATTAAGAATATGCTAAAACAGCAAAAGCATAAAATGGCCATAAGAAAAGGATTTATCTCTTCAACCAAAGGAAACAAGCTATTTTGAAGAGCATTTTGTAAGATTTAGCTGCAGTTAGGGATACAGACTGGGCAGAAATGGGAAGCAATATTCATAAGTATGTTTTAATTAGTGTATAATTCAATTAAAATATAGATTGTTATGTTTTTAGTACCTCAGAATGAGCCATTATCTACATGGGGACCTGGTCTAGAATTAATGATTGGTCGGTTGCAATCTGCATCTTCACCACTAGATGCTGCTAAAAACTACAGACCGTTCCTTTAACTTAGAAAACAGACATTTTAAAAAAAAAAGGAAGATCTTATGGGAAACAATATTCTGTAGTTCCTGTGGTGCACGGTGTGATAAGACAGAAATAAACAGTTGCTGTAATCACATTCTGTGAAACCCAGGGGGGGGCTAGGGGTATCATTACTCTGCGGTAGATGTGTGGTCACGGGATCCATCGCTCACACTGTAATAGTCCATAAAATTGTAGTGCAATCATCTCTCTTAGTACAGAAATGTTGCAGTGTCTTTGAGAAACAATGGGATCACTCACACGAGATGATACGTCTTTGGATTCCGTAGCAGGATCGGCTTGTCTCCGGCAAAATAATGGCACTGGATGGCGCGCCGTTCCTCCCTTTCAAAGTGGAAATGAAAATGAATCAGGGCAAAAGATAAAAGCTTGACAAGCACCGCAGTCAATCCTTCAGTTTAACAACCAGAGAATTCACTACTGAACAAATGAAAGTGGGCTGCTGGGAAGAAGGGAATAGCATTATTGTGAAAGGGGGACGGCATTGTGGGAGCTGAGCAGTTTAATGTGTGCGTGTGCCTTTGTTGCACTTTCTCACTTGCAGAGAAAGACAGAGACAGACAGAGAGAAAAAGAAGAAGCCATGCATGTGTTTAGTGGATATGGGCTTTGAAAACAGAGGACATGTCAGCTGCAGACCATCCTCAGAGAAGGCAGATTTGACTGAGTAACCCGCCCTGGCTCTGTGAAGTCAGTTACCCTTCTCTCTGAGGGGGGGGGCTGTTGTATTATTCACTGCGGCTCGGTGAGCGCGTGCAGCCTCCACTTGGCAGTGATGCAGTGACTTATAATCGGTAAGTAAGTCTAGCATCAGCATTTCGCGGGCAGACGCGCTGCTGTCTCTCGGGCTGCTGACCTAATCGCTGGAGCTAGCAATGAGCGGAATAATCCATCAATGTGACACTGCCAACCCCTCCCCTCCGTGCCCTCCACATTCACCACACACACACACACACCTCTACATAGACACCTGGCCGTGGCGCCGCTACATTTTAGTAATCAGGCCGGCGTGGCGGCCGCGGACAGCGAGGCATAGGGACACCCAGGATGTGACACGCTTAAACCCTGAGTGCAAGGACTCCTCTTCAGGCTGTTTTACAGTATTAGAGCAGATGTCTTGGGAATTCTCACAGTCACCGGCTTGCAAAAGTTACAGTGTCCTTCGCTCCTAATCAGATCACCTGGCCTCCCGCGCGCGGCCCCGCGGGCTCCGCTAATCTCATCACAAACCATGGACGGGGAGTAGCGGGCGAGGAGCCCCTCAGACGGCACACCTGCTAACAAAAACACGGCGCCGTGCGCTGATCTAATCAGGCGACGTGTCCGTCAATGATTTCCAGCTATAGAATTTTGAATTGGACGAGGCACACGGGCAGGGGAAAAAAAAATCGACTGGGAAATGATGCGCGTGACGACGCAGGATCCACGGCTGTTGTCATCTCCGTATGGTGGAGATGGCACAAATCACTTTGGAAAGGTGATTGAAAACACTGAGAAGTATTAATTAAAAGATCCATTGCAAATCAATTAGTTTTTTCTTGTATTTTATGTGGCTAGAAAAATAAGTATATTGCTTGAGGTTTTCATTATAATATTATGGAATAAATTTACACGACATAAGCAGTATTCTTGGATTATCTGCGGAGACACAAATTGTGGATGATGGCATATAGAGGAATGATACGCACCGGTCACGTTGTTAGCTGTATCTTCAACTCTAGCTCATTAATGCATTGTTGATTGGAGGGGTAGACACATAGCAGGTCTGTGGGACAATGGGAGGATTAATGGGGAGTCGGCCTGGCCGCCGATAAGAGGTCCGAACAGACAGAAGACTGGATCCCTCCCCCCAAGGGACAGCTTAATGACCGACATTAAAAATAATTAGGAAAGACAAAACAGTCCTGCTTGAAATTAACCCTCCTTAAATCGGAGACATGTCCCTCTGTGAGCAGCATTCGGGCTGTTCAATTATGATGATCCTGTTTGGAGCAGATGTTTCCCTAAACATGTTGTTGTGTGCACGAGCTCAGCCAAAATCTCTACCTTTTCTATTCTGTGATGGCTGAATAAATTCATGTTCTTTACAGAAATCACACCTACATTTTGCACATTTCTTCGCATATTATAGACAGCTATAGTGAGGCTTTACAGGTTTATGAAGATCAAAACTTGTCATTCGGGCTTAATTCTAAGGCTTTGGTTTTGTTAAGGTGGAAAGTATTAGCAGTAATGCTGGAGGCTATCCATCCATTTTCTATCCCGCTTATTCCCTTTCGGGGTCGCAGGGGTCTGCTGGAGCCTATCCCAGCGCGTTAAGGCGAGAGGCAGGGATACACCCCAGATGGTCGCCAGCCAATCGTGGGGCACACACACCATTCACTCACCATTCACTCTCACACTCACACCTATGGGCAATTTAGAGTTTACCAATTAACCTGAGCATGTTTTGTATTGTGGGAGGAAACCGGAGTACCCGGTGAAAACCCACGCAGACACGGGGAGAACATGCAAACTCCACACAGAAAGGTCCCAGACCCAGGCCCAAGGCGGTCTTGAACCTGCGACCTTCTTGCTGTGAGGCAACAGTGCTACCCACTGCACCACCGTGTCGCCCTGCTGGAGGCTATTTATTAAAAATAAAAAAAAGCTCTTTGACCAATACAGGTCTATAAATTATCTTACTTTAATTTCATAACGTGCATCTCGATGCAGATTTATTGTCCCACGTGTCTTTCCACTGTAATAAACAGAAACATGCATTGAAATGGCATGGCAATTAGGCAATGATTCATGGGAATGATGCTTGAAATGACGGAACTAGTCACTTGTTGCTTTCTCATCCAATTAACTTTGGGAATTAGGACAAGAGTAAAGGCACTAATAGTTGTTTTGAAACCGATATGAATGCTAAATACTAAATTAGTTGGGAAAATCAATAGCTGGATGCTGCTGAAATGAGACCTTGCCTATGGTAATTTCACAGTAGAGGACTCCATAAAAAAAGTAGAGTGCAATGAGTCGATGGGCTTAGGGAAGTGACTTGTGTGGCTCTCACAACCGTATAATTTATAGGCTGGTGGGGAGTGTTAGTTAGAGTTACATGACTGGTTGACAGCAGCTTCATATTTCTAGAAAGCCTCCTTTCAGATGCCACTCTGGGTTTGAATGTCAGATACATCCGTCTGGGACACTGCAGGAATCACATCATTCCCAGTTTGAGTCGTGCAGCACAGCCAGAGAGATCATGGGTGGGGTGGAAACCAGAGGGGGCGTCCTCTTCCACCCCCCCCCTCCTCTTCTACGCCTTCTACCCCCTCCTGGTACCACAAGGAGGCATGTATTGGCACCAACAGGCTGCAGACCCCCTCAGATAATTAAAAGTGAGGTATAAATCAGTGTGTAAGCAGTAATCACACAAGCTCCTGCCAACTCCCCGCAACGATCATAAATCTGGAGGAAAACAAAGCTTCAGCACTGACAAAGACTCGCGTTTCACGGGAAGCACGCTGCCCCTCTGTTGGTGAAATAGGATATCTGTAATACAGAGGGCATGTTTTACAGTATGTTTAAATTGATTGCAGTGGGTCAAGGAGCAGCAGAGTTGACTTTGTACACAAGTTTTTCATTAAAGTAAATGCTCTGATACACGGCTACAGATGAAGAGCAATTTCAGTTTATTGTTCCTTACTGCGCTCCTAATGTCCTCGGCCTGTTAAATATATTCCAGTGTTTCCCACAGATGAAGTAACATTGTGTGGTACAATAATAGAGTTTGATTGAAAGTGTTGTGCTGTTGTGCTGCCTTGCTCTGTGTGTGTGTGTGTGTGTGTGTGTGTATGAGTGACAATGAAATCACAAGGCGGATTCAATTTGCGGCACTACGACTTCATTGTGTGGCGCAGCGCCACGCAACGGTCAAGGAGCGAGAAACGCTGCATTCAGCGCGCAAGCCTTTACTAGGGTTCGGAAATGAGAAAGAGATGACGCCACTCGTGTCTGACATTTTGACAGGAACAAGCGAAAGCTGAACGGGGCAAACGTTGGTCTGGTGTCGGTGCGGGGAAGGGGAGGCGGCAGCCGAACAACACATCACACGCCGTATTGATTTGAAGGGGGAGAGAAAAAAAAAAAGTGAAAAGTGGGAGACATGAAAAGAAGTTATTGATCCTTGCTGAAATCATGCTGATTAAAGTCTGGGCGGCGAGGCAGGTCAATAATGGTTCACCAATGAATGCATCCTGATAAGGTCAGCGTGAGGTACAGCGATACGCCCTGTGCAAAAAGAAAGAAATTACAACCGCCGATTTAATCGAAATTTGCTTGCGTAACGTGTACTACATCCGCCCCCAAAAAAAGAGGATCCCTCTTTACGTGTTGCCACCCCCGAGACATGATTTCAGAACATGGGAACAGACACCGAGCTCACGCGGGATGAGCCCGCGGTCTCTTTGTTCTTTAATTGTACCTTGTTGCTGAAAGAAAGTCAGGGACAAGGACCTCCGGGGTCAGGATCAAAGCTGTAGTCTCGTGCGCTGAGCAGTCGACTGTAAAACAGTATGCCTGCGGACTTATCCAGGCTTATAGCGGAGACGTGACTCTCTCCGCCATCTGCCATCTGTTGAGATCAGGATGGAAAGCCTTAAAATGCTATGAAATGAGATGAGAGTTACTAACTGAAAAACAAGGACCATCATTAAGCAAGTGCTTTCCCCTGCCTAATACATACAGCGCCTAATGATATCCATTACTTCATAAGCCACATCGTGTGACCTCTAGCATTAAGCAGAGCTGCTAAATGGAGGAAAAATACATTGAAAACTTCTAAACTTCACGTTGAAGACCAGCGTGGGCAGTAGAGCAGAGACGGATTACAGCTTGTCTAAACTATCCGAACAAACATGTTGTGTATTTATCCCTCCGCTAATCTGCAGGGATCAACGCTTGTTACGGAGATTACCTGCTAATCAGCACAAAAAGCACAAGTGGGTCCAACGGACAGTAATATTACTCTGTGGGTATGTGTGTGTGCGCGTATGTGTGTGTGTGCATGTGTGTTCAAACCCCCTCCGTGATCAATAAGGTTGTAAGCGTGCGTTTAAATCACGATGCCCTCTGTTCGTGCGTAAACATCGGCGTGAATGGGAGAGACAGCTATAGTATAGTCAGTGTTTTCTCAGCCAGGCCCCTGATTTTAAACAATAATGACTTTTTAATGTGGACCTGTGATTACATTGTCACAGTGAAATATGGCTCTTCTTGACCGCATTGGAAATGAGGGCCTAAACGTGAATTACTACAGCGGCATAGATTACAGCAGTGTGCCAGGTGAGGCAATCTTCATAAATTCAAATCTAATCTTTACAGAACCAGCAGTGTCAGCCCATGGAGAAGGACTTTACTGGGGGAGACAGGGCCAGAGGAGACAATGCCCAGTGCTCAGCCTACTTAGCACAGCTCTCAAATAAAACATAAAAAAAAAGGAAAGCTAAAGCCTTACAGGCATTATATGACATTACGGGAAAAACGGGTTATTCGCTTTCTTTCCAAGAAATAGATAAAACCATTGACGCCATTCTCTGTGTCTGAGAGTGTTTTCTCATTTACCTCATTTGACAATGCAAGTAAGAGAATGGACTTGTTTTTATGGCTGTGAATGAAGGTGACTGTATAGTGACATCACCGCTTCATGGAAGTCCTGACAGTATATAACACTGACCTTAATTACAATCAATTGAGTTTTCACTTTTTTTTTTCATTTTTAAAATGCCACAAAGATTCTACTAGAGTGATGTTCACTATATTACTATATTACTATATACTATTTAACATGGATTCACACAAACAGGCAAAGAGACAGTTAATAAAGAGGGATGGAGGATCATTACGGACAGAGAGATCCTCTGTATTCATGACGTACGATTTTTCCTGGTTCTTTGTCCAGGACACGTGTCAATCATATTATATTTTCTCCAGGACTCTGTGACACAATGGTGTCAGCGAGGTGACAAATCACAGGAATGTGGTGCGGGAGCAAAGCAAAGCCGGGTATCCGTCAGCACCTTGTCAGGGCCTGGTTTATCTATCCTTTGCCTGCGACTACAAGTGATCACAGTTTGATGGCTGGAGCCACGCTCCTCACAGGGACATTTCTTATTCAAGTCACAATGCCGTCATTGACGTTTAGAGCCTGTGGGGCACCGCGGCGATGATAGCACAGTTCCTATTAGCAATAAGCATTCTGACATGCTGACAGAAGTCTTATCATTATGTTGACAGCTTCCATACTTCACACTTCCAAATACGAATCACATGTTAGGGACCACCTATAATAAGCATATGCCATTCTCTCCAGCTCTCATCTCCACGGTGTCACCTCTTAACAGCCTCTTAACATCTTCTGAATTTTACTCATGGGAATTTAGAGATTTAAAGTGAGAAATGGTGTGTCTTCCACTTGAACTGGCGGTATTTTAGAAGAACAGTTTGACATTCTGAGAGTTGAATGAGAAGATGTAATAGTTTCATATATGTTAGATTCACACACACATATATATGTATATACATGGACTTAGGTTGGGATCTTTCTGTGTTTCTCTGGCTTTCTCCCACCATACAAAAATATAAATATGCTTAGGTTAAAGGTTAAATGGTTAGAGTTGACAATTTATTTTTTTTTTGCATGAATTAAACAAAGATATTATATACTAAACTACTTAATTACTGAGCTTTCGAGATGATGGTAGAACCTAAAGGGTTTTGTTTCCCCTGGTAGAACCAGGTCTTTATGCTAAACTAAGCAAACTGCTTGCCTTATATTTAATAGTTGAGAGTGGTAGAGACAGCAAATAAACATATCTTCCAATGCGGTAGATCATTCTTTTAAGGGTACTATCACAAAGACCCAGGTGTACTTAAATACATGAATAATTTTGGAAGACATAAAAAAATCCAAAAATGTCACATTTAATCCCAGGCCATCAAAAACTATTTTCTGAAATCCTAGCTACAAGGTTTTAAAATACCAACCTCATGGAACAGTTTCCACTTGGCTGATGCCGCTAATCGAACATGAAATCTAAATGTGCCGTTCCCCTAAGCAGGTATATCTATTATGAATTAGCCTTTGCTCCACTGATACATCATACGTTAACCTTTGCCAGCTGACAAGTCATTACCTGTCCTTGTTAAGTGAGATACAGCAGCAGTGAGAGGTGCTTTTACCAATCTTTATGTCCCAGTGCAACCTCAGCTCCTCTTTTGGTGGTTCCAACCGGGGCTCTGGACTAAAAATATTTTTTTGGGGGCAGGGGGGGCACATCGCTGGAACCCCTCGCTGCATGACACTTACATGGTGAAAGGTCAAAGCCCCCGGTGTGCGGCCCAGCTGGCAGAGGAATTCGGTGCCTGCACCACTGGCTTTCATGGCTCAACGCTCCCTTCTCGTGTTCTACACAAGCAAACAAATACATTTGCATTTCATTCCCACAACGCACATGGGCCCTGGACGGAAATCCCAGAACAAAAGAGATTATACAAGGGTGAAACACACACATTATGTGTGTCTGAGAAAAAAGAAAAAAAGACATTGGGATAAAAACTGTAAAATATGCCTGTTAATGTGCGATTTTGGACTTTTACCCAAACCGCACTGTACAAAATTACACCTAAGTGCTCCCTCTCTTCATGTTAAAGTATATCGGAGGAAAGCATTTTGAGAATAGAGAATTGGGAATAAAGAGCAGTTAGTGAAAATGCATCTTGTATGAATCCCTCAAGCCCTCGCGTGCAGCCATTATCCTCCTCGTGTGTGATTCTCTGATGCCTCGTATGCGCTGGTAAAGTGCTCCTCTCATTAAAAAACAATGTGATATCTCCAATTTCTAATTAAATAGGACATTATCTCAAAGACAAGCTGGAGTGGGATGAGGCTCTCGAACGAGTTATGACAAAGGCTAGCCGCTCATAGACTAATCATGCTTATGTCGATCTCAACGGTGTCTTCCCACTCAGCTGATGCTCGGGGATAAAGCGGGGTTATTACACAGCTAATCTATTCAAGAGAATGGTTTTGCTTTCCCAAATCTATTGGTGATTTGAGAAGTGCCACTTGGCAGACGACATAGCCCCATCACTGTCTCATCAGGCCGGGGTTTATGAAGCCAAAAACTCATAGCTGTCTGTTTCAATGGGGGAAGAATAACCTGTCACCTCCTCCCAGGGCTAGATTAGGACAAACAGTAAGCAAAAAGGAAACTACAGACTACCTGTGGCGAAACACATTAGCGGTGAGCTGAAACAGGTGCGAGTCAATACAAAGCAATACACAGCGTGTGAATTATATCTCACGGCTAAAATCTACTTGTACAGCGGAGAGAGCAACAGCGAGCAAATCCGGTCTTTACTGCAGGTGCTCTTTCACATTATTTACCGTCCTTATCTATTATGGATTTAATCTTTGTAAAATTGTATGTGTGTGTTTGTCTGTGTGTGTGTGTGTGTGTGGCGCGTACATCTCAATGATGTCATTTGTTCCCAGCAGGAGCCACTTACATTGCCCAGTCCCTCCAGGACAGCACAGAAGGAGCATCCTGTTGCCACTGTGTCACAGCCCTGCTGACAGCCAGAGCGGCTCATTGGCCTGAATATTCCTGCGAAACACTAAGTGTTTCGCTGTCGGCTCACATCACATGCATCCAACATGATGGCTGCTGCTTCCTGTGTGTGTGTGTGTGCTCTAGAGGCAAGTGGTAATGGGTTAAATCAGCTGAAATACCAGTTTGGGCAGACAGAGGCTCCATTAGGAAGCACAGGTATAACAGCGAGGTGACAGCGGTGCAACGTCTACTATATGCATAACTGATTTAAAAGGCGTCTTTAACCGTGAGAAGAAAGTAAATATATTTTTTTTTCCATTTTCAGTGAAAATACAGTGCAATGTGCATTAAAAAAAAGAGCTGCACTGCTGTGGTTGTGTGTTGTTGTGGGAGCTCTAGTAGCTGGATGCAGCCATCCAGTCTGCATCAGGGATTTGACACTATAAAAATAGGATAACTGCCATAAAAGGCAGCGTTTCAGTCGGGGTGCCATGGGCCAACGCTGGCACCGTGCTCTCTGGCCAAACGTGCCGTTCATGGAGAGATGACAAGGACACAGCCCGGATGACTCCTTCCAGCGCCCGGGCTGCCTGGACCTGATAAAGACCCATAATTACACAGCTCCATTTATCTCTCGGGGGTCAATCCCATCTCTACCTGACGATAGGAGGAACTCCCATGCACCGAACCCGGAGTTCAATTTCAGATAACATTGTCTCGACCATTTCATTCAGCGGAACCCCCCCCGCCCCCCGCCGCGCTCTGGAGATGTGTACCTCGGAAACATGTGCAGGATGACGGAGAGGTTTTTACAGTGTCAGGACGGTTAACCTGCTGCAGGAAGATCAAGAGAGCTCAGCAATGTCATTACTCCTGCAGCAATTATTTCTTCTAGGGGCCAAGCCCAATTACTGTTTTTGTACTGTTTCATAGTTTAAATCAATAAATACACAGAATCCTTTACTGCAAAAAGCACATCTTACATTCATTTTATATTACAACATCTATTTCTACACTGAACTGTAATATAAATGCCGTAAGTAAAGCATTCAACCTACCATTAACTTGATATCAATACAATATCTGACTTAAAAATAGAACACACTGCTTTTATGAAGACAAGCTATCATAGCATAGGTTTTGCTATGACAGTTTGATTTTTAGCTCTTATCTGAAATTTTATTGTTCGTAAAAATGTAATCAAGTGAGATTTTTGCTCATGAAAAATGTTGAATATGCAGTTATTATTATATTAGAAAAGCCAGGACTGAATGAACCTTCTTTTTTTGTGAGCAGTGGCCCTAATAAGAAGTAATCATAAGCCCAGAGTGAATTATTGGCAAAGCCTTAATTGGTATTGATTGAGTCTAGAAGTGAGGAAAACAGGGGGGGGGGCAGGCTCCACCCTGCCTTTATACAGAATCAAGACGTGCCAGGATCACAGTAAATGTATTTCCAGTTGTCTTTTCGAAGCATGAATCCCAAACGTCTACTGATGTTTCTCTGTTTTGTCCCGGAGCTGCAGACTTTATGGAGGTCTGTGGGGAAGTTGCAGAGGGGCATGAGGATATATTCAGGGCCATATGAGCCTCCATGGCACTCTAAACGTCATGAATAGAGACAGAGCTATACTAGGAAATGACGACTGGAGAGATGCAGCCGTAAATCGGCCATGTTGCAGATAGATGACGCATTTTCATTTATATAAGTGCTGTTTCGTGTTAGTATTAAAATACTCACTTTTCAAATAGAACCCAAATTTAGCAATGCACATCTTTAAGATAATGTTGCATATACACAGTAGGCAGGAAATATATTGACCTGCTTTTCACGAGCAGTAACCTACAAGTTTCAGAATCATGACCTGCGCTGTAAATTTCTCCTAAGCTGCAATTTATATTCATGGACCTTTGAAAAAATAGCCTATTACACGACAGGAGGAAAGTATTCAAATCTTATGAACTTAGAGGGTTGGAGATCCCTTCGCAGATTTTTTTTTTTTTTATTTGAAAACGGCATCGTAAAAAAATATGACTAACTAGGAGTAAAAGGGAAATTTTAAATCCAGCCTGGCACAGACACGCGGCTGAATGTGGCAGTTTTAAAACCAGGGGAACATCTGCACATATAATCCTGAGGCAAAAACTGTCTGAGGTGGAAACACTTAAATAAATAAGGGGCATGTCAGTCCTAACATTTGGACTCCTAAATTATTCGATAATTCACGATGCAATTAAGTGCTAAAAGAAGGAGTAATATATTCAAAACCCTATATTCATTTATTACAAACCAAAAAATACAGACTCCGGTGCACACCAGGATGCCAGAAGTGAGAGGATTTATTCCCATTTTACGTCAGAAAATAAACAGAGCATACGAGGTGTTTTGCATGTTGCTTCCTCAGACTCACTCTGACGACTAGTTTTATCATTCATATAAACAGGATTAACTGTCGCTGTGGACGGCACAGCCCTTCTCTAAATTTAGTTGAGTTCTCTTAGTAGCTTTATGGGAAGCCCTTATGAGGAAACGCTTTGGTGCCATTTAGGGGGGAAGGTTTGTGAACACAGCTCCTTGATGCTCTTTCAGACATTTTAGCCCATGTAACATCTCTGTAAACAATAGGTTTGGACTAAATGCAAAGTTGCCGCCAAATTTCCTCCACAGGAACAGGAAGCTCATCCTACACCGTTAGTTATGCAGCAGAGTCGGCCTCCTGACACCAGTTTAAAACGCAGCAGGATTTGCAGCAGGTGAGCTGTAGTGGGCGTGTGAGCGCGTAATCCCGCAAGCAGCTCTTCAGTTTTTATGTTGCGATAACCACAAACATGCTGCAATTCTCCATCTTTTTCCCTGCAGGTCTCAATTTATATTAATGAGTAAAGAAAAATTTGTAGTATCAGATGAATTATGTGTGTTGGAGTTGGAGCTTTTTTACGTCAAAGGAACAAACTTCAACATGTAGAAAAGTTCATGTGGAAATGCTCAAAACCTGACCTTCATTTGGAAATGTGCTTTATTCATGGACCGTTCCAATGTAAAATGGTTATAAATCCACACGCTGCTTTACTGCACTCCTTATCACTCGGTAAAGAAAATGAAAGAATCAATTAGAAGCACTATACTCCAAACATAGTGGTCTCAGCAGTTGCACTAATGGCTATACTGTAACAGTGTAGGATCAGATAAACTGTGAGATCCCACAGTACGTCTGAAATGCAGCGGAGGCGGCCTACGGTGCCGTCTGTGATAGATTAACAGAAAGTGGAGGCAGACTGCTGCATTCGTGCTCAGGTCCGGGACAGTCAGGTGTGAAATTAAACAGGAAACAAACATCATGCAGGATCGTGCAGTACAAAAACGGATAGGCCCTGCAGCATGTATAATTGATGAAAACGTGTCAGGGGTGTAGTGCATCACCTTCAAGTGAATGTGATAAATCGGCGAATTATAAAGTGAAGTATGTGATGCGATGGTCTACGTTTACAGTACAGAATAAACACGTATTGTTTGATGTTGCTTGAAACACGAAGACAAGCGGCGTGGATTGTCCGCTCTTGCGAAACATGTTTCCATATTCTAGTCAATTAGATCAACTCTCTGATCCCTGCACTGTAAAATGAGAGAAACGTGGGGGAAAGCGGGATTTATGTGTTTATAGCCACTGGTAGCCAGCGCCTCAGCTGGAGGAGATAAGGAGGAGAAGGAGGGGAAATCATAGAGAGGAAAATAAATGTAATCTAAAACAAAACGTACGTGAAGATACACGTCAGTTGTCAGGAGGGAACGCATTCCCCACGAGCAGCAATCACAATCCATATATCACTGTGTGTGTGTGTGTGTGTGTGTGTTTGCGTGTGTGTGTGTGTGTGTGTGTGTGCCGATGTGGAAAGTGGAGAGAAATGCAGAGCATACTAAATTATTGAGTTGAATTTTCACAGACTGAAGGTCAGGGAGCGAGAAAAAAACAGGACTTATTAAAAATAGATGTTTTCTTATTGTCTGCCACGCCACAGAAATGTAATATAGATGATTATATATATATATATATATATATATGAAGTCATTATCAGAATTATATCGCATGACAGAAGACATAGACGTAGACAAATAGGAGCAACAGGACAATTACAATAACGCCACATGCCACAAGTCGGCTGATATCACAATAAATATATATGATTATGAAGTAATTATGATTATAGTCTCCATTAGCACGTCGTAATTGATCTTTAAGGAGGTTTTAAGATTTATACGTCGCCCCGTGCAGTGAAACTTTACTCCAATAACAAAGATTTCTCAACCAGGGGAAATCCATTGTGGACTAATTGGATTATCAGTAGAAAATGATAGAATGAACTTACGGCTGTGCCGGCAGTGCCGTTAATGAGCTCTGTCCTCATAAACGTGGCGTCGGCCTTCTCTTACGGCCTAATTGATATTTCATTAGAACCTTTCTATTTATGATTTTAACGGCTTGTCCTATCACGTTGCAAAGAAAGGCCGTTAGCAGGACTAACCGGAAGGTTCCGCGCGGATATATCGTCAGCTTCCATGCGGTCGGGACGAGATCTAATAAAAAGAGAAGCTGTAATTTATGCTTTTACCCTTTGCATACTGGTTTACAAGAACACGGAGTCGTTAAACAGATCTGCATGTCCCCGTCTTTCTGGAATGCGCGCACACAGATGTCCATTCACATGATGTGTTAAACACTGCACGCTCGCCATATTTCCTCGGCCAGAACTTGCTGGTCCTTGCTCTTCACAACTTCCCCGCTCCATCTTTAAGCGTGTGAGGTTCCAAGCGGCTGGGCCCGCTTCATCACCGCTACACATGACGCAATGCATCTCCGCCCTTGTTAGGGCCTCTCAGCCGGACAGAAGGCTGCTCCCCCCTCCCCTCCCACTTCCTCTTTTTACAGCTTGATGAATGCTAATGGCGGGTGCAGAGCTTGTATGCTGGAGTGGTGTTGGATACGGTGGTGGCGTGGTGGCTTGGTTGGGTGGTTAAACTAGTTAATAGATTTATCAGCCAAAATCACCGCCTGCCCACCCACCTGAACCCTCCTCCTTCCACCTGTCCTGAGCCCTTGGACCATTTGACAATTTGTCACACTCCTGTATGGTCTCATAGAGCGTAATGGCTCCGCGGCTGACCTCGTTACGAGTGTTCATCCACGTGGCTATTTGATTCCACATGTTGCCTCGGTTCTGACACAGCCGCCGACCGACGGCGGAGATGCGCTCCATCACGCCGTAACAGGCGCCTGGGCTGGAGAAGCATCATTACGGGCTGAGGCTGGTCTACGGGAGCGGCGGCATATACAGAACAGGGCAAGGCACGGCACCGCGGATTGGCTCTGATCAAAAGGAAACGGGACTTTGATGAATGCCGTTCATTAGGCACGCCCGGCTGATTCTGAGAGAGAAGACTTGTGGACCACAAGGGAGGGATGCAAAGAAAGAGAGACAGGGAAGGTGGGGGAGAAAAGAAAATGTGGTATTGAAAGGTGAGATGAGTAATATTATGCAACAATATGGAAATACATCATCTAGTCAAAGCGTTCAGTTTTCCGGAGCGGCCACTGGGTGGAGACAGCTGTCCTCTGAGTGAAGCCTCCCTCTGTTCACAGCATGAGTCCACACATTAGCTGGAATCATAGCGTTTTTTTTTTTTTTTTTTTTTGTGGCATTAATCTAAAATAAATGGGATACAGTGGCGCGTCAGCCGCGTGTGTTAATCTGAGGAGATGAATAATGAGTGGGCGTTAAACACACAGCCTCTCTGCGGGCGGGGCCGACTGCCTCCACAAGTCCACCTGACGGATTGTTTTATGGATGGAGGCTGACACGCACAAAATGGGGAATGACAGATGAACTCATCCTCCGCTCATTAATATCCGCGAGCGGATTATGAGGTTAAACTCCGCCACGTCTGTCTGGGCTCGGCCCGCAGATGCCCGCGTACGCCGTACATGTGTCGTTGTTGTGGAAGGAAACTTGAGCTGGAATGGCCTAATGGGGTTCGGAGGCAGATTTTTTTCAATGACTGCCAGAGGGAAGCAGTGCCAAACAACAATCTGTCTCCTGTGTTTGCAGCGGCGGTGTACAAATTGATTCGGTATCCCAGAGGAAGATTTCGCCTCTCACAATAGTCTTTTCTTTGTCTCTGAACGGCAGAAGCACAAGAAAAGCTCCGCTTCTTTTGCCGTGCTCATAGGATTCTCAGAGTTTTCCTTAACATCCTAATGGGGAAATAAGTACTACTACTTCCTTTCATGCCTGTTTATTCAGTCTCATTGAGAGAGCCTCTGTTGTGCAGGATCGCTGACAGTTACACACAATCCCGCCTGGACGCCGCCCAGTACAAACCGCCGGTCTGATGTGTGGGCCACCGTCCACCGGAGCATGCGTCCACCCATCCGTCTGCTGCTGCTCAGTCCACTGGAGCCGTTTGGGGTTAAGGACATCTAAAGGGCACCTTAGTGGTGCTAATGAGGGGAGGTCACAAGCTGGCTTCTGTAACCTTCAGGCCACATGCCACGCCAATTACCTAGCTCTGAGGCACCGACACACGAGGAGCACCACCACTGCGGCTGCACAGCAACCAATGAGATGCACAGTTCTCCGATCAATAAGCAGAATCACACGGGGAAAAAGACCAAGTTTTAGTGCCGCGGCCAATAGACACTTTAGAGTTTAGCGCCAGAACGTTTCATGACGACGGGTTTCCAGTAAGCAAGCTGCTTGTAAAGACAAATGCAATAACAAGCATGTGCGTTTCAATTTAAGACGGCTGTTCTGGAAGCCTGTTTCTATTCTTTTATACAGGAAAGTGAAAGCTTTAAAAAGAGCTGAAATGCATAGAGCGCCGTTTACATCCTCACATCACACCCAAGACCAGAGCAGACGTAAATTCACCGTTATGTATAAGGAAAGGACACGGGTCTGTGAGGAAACCGATGCTAGGAAGGTGCTAGCACAGCAGTGCAGTGGTTACTCCATTAAGCAATTAGTTGCAAACTATTACATTAATTGCTCACTTTGTTGATAATTGGATTAATGGATTTGAATCATTTTAAAGAAGAAAAAGTCCAAATTGTCTGGTTCCAGCTTCAGTAATAGCTACAGTAATAACAGTAAACCAATGATATTTGGGTTGTAGACTGTTGATCTGGACACAACAATGCGTTTTAGTTCAGTATTGGGAAACGACGATTGACATTTTACACCATTCTATGAACCAAACTAAATGATCGATTGTTTCAGTAGTCGATTGGTAAATCCACTATTTAGTTATTTTTCTCAACGTGTCCTCTGTGCCTGGGCATCTGCTCTATAACTAATGTTATTGTTTAGAAGGCAGTATTTCATATCAAAGAGAAACACTGAAGATCTATCTAGATTGCGTTTTTACTCTTTTTCTACATAACCCACTGAGAAGAGAATAAAAACAGTGATGAAAGTTGTATTTGATCACTGAGACCAATTTCTAATCTTATGCATGCTCCTTTATAGGCAAATACATTTTACTGTTATCACAAGTGCATATTAATTCACACAAATAAAGATCAGTGCAATGAGAAAAAAAAGCATTTTAAGTTCTTAAATTAGGAGCTCTCAGGAGCTGATTGAAGATGCATAGGAAATGTTTGAGATATCATATCGATTGTTTAATTGAGCTCAGTTGTGTCGAGAAGATATAGTCAAAGAAGAGATCTTATTTAGATTTTTTTTCCCCACATTTCCTGTGGGATGCCGTCCGCCTAAAGCTTTTGCAGAAAAATACGGAGAGAGAGCCAGATGGCACAATAAGTTTTCTGAGACACCTGAGATTCAATTCCGGAGATATGAATATGATTTTAGAATCTATAGCGCGGACATTAAATGGGCAGACAGCAGCAAATGGGGAACCTGTGCTCTGGACTGGTATTTCAGAATGCACTGCTCACAGAAGCTGATATATATTCTATTCAATTCAATGCCGCTGCAATTCAATTTCACTTTATTTCTCCTGGATAATCCATTCAGCATCCATACCGGCAGACTTATGGGTATATATAAGGAAAAGATGAGAAGGACACAATTAAAAGAAATAACATTTCTGAATGAGCAACAGCGGTCTGCATTATATTCCCAGATGCATGTATTGGTAATGTCAATGCGGATTCATTTCTTCATTTGGAGATGTATCCAGATCGTACTTTTGAGATCCTCAAGGATCACCCCCCCCCACCCCCCGACGCCGTTAAGTATTTAACCTCTCGCTCCCGGCCAGGTGATAGTTCACCTCGTTCTACAACATTTTCATTAGCTTTATCTGCCTCAGTTGATTCCATTCGGAGGAGTGTTAAGCAAACGGAATGACAGGCAATTAGTGTCCCGTGACTTCATCTAAATGACATAACAATTATGTGATAACGAGGAGTTGGGACTCGTTCATATGCGGCGACGGCAAAAGGAATTAATGTGGAGCGGGTGCAGGAAGCAGAGGCTCCCGAATGCACTGGAAAAAGCAGCGGTGAGATGCAATAAAACGTTTAAACAGCAGCTTTTTGCACTATAGGGCTGTTTTTGCCTCGCACTCTGTCAAAAAATAAATGCTGTGTGTGCGTTTTTTTTTTTTTTGTGAAATTACAGTATTATCTCATGGTGTCTTTGAGTATGCGGTGCAAAGGACTTAAGAGGTACATAAATGTCTCCGGCAGTAGGAAATATTTGCACCACAAAGATCCCTGCTTTTGCTTTGGAGATGGATCCTTCACATGACAGAAAAAAAGGAGGGTCTGAGCCACCTTTCAAAAGGATAACTCTGCACCTCTTCATTATCCTTCATACATGCAATTAACGGAGGGGTCTCTCTTTCTCCTTCCTTTTTAAAGGGCATCTCACGAGTGATAAACTCCGGATGCAAAGCGGTTTTTGAAATGTGCTGAAGTGGTTCGGGGGGGGGGGGGGGGATGAAGGCGCGTGGGGCGGGCGGGTCGTAAAACTGCGCCGAGAACTAAATTTGGATGTGGGATGAAGACGGCGAGCGTGAGTGAGGAATAGAGACATCAAAAGGAAGGGTGGGGGGGTGGGGGGGGGGGGAGCTCTCTGATGGCGGCTGCTGCATCTTAAAGATGGCACCGCTTTCATCCCCAAGCCGCGCATCCCAAACTGTAACGGCGTCAGTTATAGGATTTTGATATTTATAGTTATTAAATTCACAGTAAAGAGTCGCTGCATTCGCTCCATTAAAAGTGTCCAGCGCAATGTTTACACCAGCGCAAGCAGGTGGTGTGATTTTATAGGACTTCTATTTCCTACCAAGTCATTGTATGAAAAGTTAATGAACTTCTATAATGGCGTAATAACCATAAAGCGCGCGTTCACAGAGCCTAGTCAGATGATCAACGGCAACCCCCCCCGAATCCGTCCAGTCAGCATTCGGCTTTAAAAGAGCGCTCAGAACAAAGAGAAGTCTGGGGTGGGTTTAGCACAAAGGCTGGATGCTGGATGCTGGGGAGAAAAAAAAAAAAAAAAAAGAAGGTTGGACAAGCCCCATCACAGACGGCTTTAAATCATTTCAGAAGCTGTCATGTTTGCAGGCACGTTGTGCAACAAGCAGAAATAATGCTGTTGTTTTCTGCTGGGCTGCAGCACAGACTGGTGAAGTCAAGTCATGGACAGGCCAAAGTTGGCATCCCAATTAAACTGTGACATTTTACTGCTACTTTAAGATATGTGTTGTAAAAATATAAAAAAAGGGGAAACAGTCAAATCTGAGTTTGACACTTACACGAGTGAGCGATGATACAAAGTGATATTTCTCTCTCTTTTTAATAAGAGAAGCATGCGGCTGCAACATCCTTGAACCTGCGTGTATTCATGCAGCCACAGAGGAGCTTATTCATCAATTGTGAATGTCAGCATACGTCAGGGAAACAGTTATGCAACACCAAAATAAAGGACACAAAGGTATATAATGTATATATGTGTATATACACAGCAAATGACACGATGTACATGTTTTCAAGCATCAAGGAAATCCAACTGTTTGTCATGTTACTGATCTCACAAAGGTGATATCTGGTTCTTCACTTTACATTCAACAACAAATATCAGAACTTGAATCAACTCAACCTCAGTGACTTATTCATTTTAAATAAATATATATACATATATATCAAATCAAAAGTGCATTCGGGGAACAGGAATTCTTTATATGTAGCCAGGGCTACTATGTACCTCAACATCCTATGAAGGTTTCCAAGGAATCAA
Organism: Eupleurogrammus muticus; assembly: GCA_036785175.1. Lineage (NCBI taxonomy): Eukaryota > Metazoa > Chordata > Actinopteri > Scombriformes > Trichiuridae > Eupleurogrammus > Eupleurogrammus muticus. The sequence continues at coordinate 13,623,531 of JAYKQN010000012.1, read as the reverse complement.
GGAATACTTAACTAAGGAAGACTCCACTTTAGTAGCTCCCTTAAGGGAAAGTTAATAATGACAGTATATCAATAGTTTCAATGTAAAAAGTGTGATCATAATCATCTTAGTCAATCTAAAACTACAGAATATGAAGGCATGTGGACTAACTATGACCTTGTGATAGTCAATAAATACTTATGGGCTACAGAGCAACAAATGGGGAAATATAAACCACCATTATCTTTGACCTCCTAGAAGCCCAGGCGAAAGAATAAAAGCTACATATAGATATTTTTTTTCATGGATTATATTAATGTAAAACACTGACAAAAGGCCAGGTGTGCTAAATAAATGATGCTCGTGTGAAATCACAGATCACGCTGGAACTACAAAAGGACCCCGACCATAGTCCTAAAAATGGTGGCTTCTCCAGTTACTAATTCCCTGCAGCTGTTCACTTGTGTGTGTGTGATCACTGAAAGCGGGTGCATCCGATTACTAATTTCATTTATTGAGCAGCGGGCTTGGCCAACGCAGCCTCTGTAATAACCTGTGGGTAGCCGTTCATATTGAGACACAAAAGAAACCTAGTGGAGTGACATTCAATAAGGATGAGTTTCAGACATTGCTAATAGCTGGTCTCAATTTGATCTGTCAACTGCCTGATATCTGTCAAATTATAGACGTAGAGTAGCAACACTGCAAAAAGTGTACTGGACTAATTGTACCAAATACAAGATTTCAGTTTTTGGAGCGAGGGAACAAGCTACTGCCTAACCACAGTCAGAAAAGCCATATCTTCACTAGGCTCCACTACATAAAATATTAATAGATTTTTTTATTTTGTATATTCTTTCCTGTAAGTCGACTCCATTTATTTCCATGCGAATGGGATTAAGCATATAAATCAATCAAATTCTCAAAATGACGTGCTATACACAGGAACGTTGTTCGGATAAGTCGTTTTTATAGAAGTTAATATTAAATTATGTCATGTGTGCACGCCAGGCTTACTGGATCTTCACTTTATTACCACTATCAAAATTAAAAGCATAATATTATCCTAATAAAGCTGAAAGTAACAGTTGAGTGGAGGGTGTCGGGAAGACGACTAGTAAATAATTCCTTAGATGAGACTAGGAGAGGACTGGGAAACAGACTTTTAGGTACATATAATGATGCACATACCTGTAGCGCTAAGGTCTACGCTAGTGTTTCTGGATAACATAGCCCTGTTCGTTAGGTAATCCCAGGATTGCAATAAAAGTGACATTTCCCTAGTAGGCCACAACTCATAGCGGCCTTACTGTCAGTTAATGAATTGAAACAAAGATCCAACATTAATGTCTCAAGAGGAGGTATTATATCATTTCAATCCTGTCAAAAGACTGTAGATATGGTATATTATAGTCATTTAGCGCTTTGGGTCAGTGGAAATCTTTATTACGGATCGTTCGAGTCAAATAGGAGTATGGCTAATGGCTGACCCAACCTGCACATAGTGTTGTGATAATGTTGATGGGTTATTGATTTCTGTATTGAACATGAATTTTTACTTTGCTTGCCTCCCTGCACATTTTTTTTTCCAGAAGGCAATTAGAGGAAAAGAGCAGCTGAAACAAAAAAAAAAAAAAAAGAACAGCACAGAACCACCTGAAACTGGATCGTCCACTATTAAGATCAGAATCCCGACTCACTGATATTTGAGGCACACAAAATTTCAATAGGGCGTGAGGCTGTGAAAACACCTGTCAGTCAGGATTACACATCCCGCAGACGGGGCATCTCATTTTCTCAAGAGACCTCAATTAAGGCAAACGAGACAAGTGTGAGTGACAGTGAGCGGCGCGGGTCCACGCCAGTTGATACCAGATCAGCCGATATTCCATCGCGGCTCCGTTTCAGAATCTTTGTCGTATAGTTCAGGGCTGAGCTGTGCGGTATTGTGTCTGAACTCATTCATTGGAGCGTAATCCCTTATTGAGGAGTAATCCACAGGCTGAGCAGTCAAAGAGAGCTCTCCTTCTGTACGCAGCCAAGCCTAACTGAGGTGGCTGAGGGGATTTTTACAGCGCTCCCCCTGCACCGTCTGCAGGGTCAATGGCAGGTGAAAATAGAGCGGAGCATTCATCAGGCCTGTACGCTGGTTAAAAAATCCCTCACACATAAAGCACCACGCCAGATTTCAGGGGGCAGACACGGAGAAATGCTGTAGGAATTTCCGATTGGTTGGCATTTGATGTGTACACTGGAGACCGGAATCTGGGTGTATGTACGCGTGATGTCAAGACATACGGCAGACTGATCGACCCATTTTACATGCATCATTCATAATTCTGTCTGTCTGCAAAAAGACACATTCTTCAGGGGTCGTGGGAGTGGGGGGGGGATGGGGGTTGGGATGGAATTCCTCACATCAGCACTCTGCGGTAATTTCCTGTGACGCTCGGGACACGCCACAGTTGAATGGCAAGCTAAATTGCAGCAGGGAGCATTACCTCCAAAAGGTGCCTTGCTAGCTCTTAGACAGGGCTATTAGCACTGGAGTGAGCCCAATGATACGGCGGGTCCCCGGGGGAGCGGGCGCGAGGAGAGGTTGTAATGACGACGGTCCCCGCCGCTCTGCCGTCTATTTGTGCCTCTGCTCAACTGAGCTGGTAAATGTGAGACACCGATCCGACGGAATTTGCATAGCCATACTTTATTCCAAACTGCGACAGCTGGCGATTTTATAGTAGGTGAGTCCCATAAGCAAGCAGACCATGTGCTAATAGCACATGCTACTACCATCCCCAACACATCATTAAAAGACCTCTTAGAGCACTTTTAAAACAATCAAAGTGACAATATTGATGTATTAATACATACTTTTTTAATTAACAATTGTTATATCAAAGTGAAAGGAGTTGCTTAACCCACAGAGACGTACAGGGGCGTGGCTCCAACTTCTGGGTCCTTTAAATTCATTTTTTTAATTAATTTCAGCGGGCCCTTATTAAAGCATGTGAACAAAGCAACAATCATTTCACATTTTAATGATGACGATATCTTTGACGCCATGTTAAATTATGACGCAGATTAACAGGAGGGATCGATTGATTCATTGACTAAAATAAAAAAATAAAAAATCAGGATTGGGTAGTCAGATTGATTCCCCCCCCCCACCTCGGTATAAAGTTGTAGCATCTTTCAGCTTTTTGGTTCCGTGATCTGCAACCTCACTAATCTCCATGAACAGATGTCTGCATAATAATATGCAGATATACACATATATATATATATATATATATATCCAATCATATGAGAGGAGGCTGTGGTTGCAGGCGAGAGTCGAGTCTGTGTGGAGAGCTACACACAGGCAGAAGCCATTGGCCAAATGGGATTTCAGGACCTAAGCCGATGATTTAACTTATTAGCTTTTTATTAGCTTTTATGAGCTTGTACAGCTCCACCAATTGTCTCAAGTTAGTTCGACTGTAAACAATGAAATGGACCGACTCCATTTCCCAACACACACTCACACACGCTGATTTCCAAACTGCTTTGTTTGTTATAAACATTATTGATGTTATTATGGAGCTACATCCTTAAGATTATGAATAATTACATTCATGGAGCTACAGTACAGACTGCAAACAGCATTTTATATATAATATATATTATATATATAAAGCTGCACCATTTGCTAATAACGCGAAACAAACCAAACTGTCAAAACTGGTCAAAATTTTACCTAAAAAAAAGGTAAGAGGACATGTTGCTAAAAAAAAAAAGTTAATTAGCTTCTGGATTTGATTGATAGAAAACAACCTGTGGCACAATATATCAGTGGCACCCGTGGCTGCTGTTCACCTGACGCCGCCTCACCTCGCCTGGCAGGGTCTGGTGCATCTGCAACATGCTCTCTCCGCCTTATCACAATTACCCAGACATCAGCCGTAACAAACAACCTGTAATCCTCTTAGAGCTGGAGAAAAACACTGGCGTGCACGCGGCCGTATCGCCGTTAACGGGGCGAGAAGAACTCTCGCGCAGTTAGATGCAGTTGCCTTCGCTTTTTTTTGTGTTTTTTGTTTTCTGAGGATGTCATCTGGGCTCGGGGGGAAAACTGTATCAATGGGAATTAGAATCCTTGGATATTGAGGGACACTTTTAGGCGCCAACCTTACCGGGGGATGATGAATTTTACAGGACCCACTCGCTCTAAATTTGGAGTTAATTTCATGGTCTGAGCCAATATCTTCACGAAGCTCTCACACAGACTCGTGGGATCGAGCCTCAGACACAACACGAGTGTTGGCATCACATGGCTGTGTTTGTGATTGTGTGTGTGTGTGTGCCAGTAATGACCTTGAGTTTCCTGCATGCTTGCCACTGTCACCAGGCTGGCACAGCCTTTGATTAGGAGTAATTAATGCTCTCACATCTGGTGGGAGCTCCTTCATCCCTTCTTAAATCTGGCCCCCTCTCGGTTCTCCATCATTCCCTCCACACACACCTCTCCCCGGTTCATCGGGGCAGAGGGTTTATCCATCTTTCTATCCAAAACCATGCGGAGAACCATTGATTATCTGATGTGCTTATTGCATCTGGGTGCAGAAGATATTATCCATACCTCCCGCAATTGAATTTACCCAGAGGTTTGTGTGTCGGTGTCGATATGAGCGAGCCTCAGTCATTGTCACCTTAGCGGTTGCCCGGCTTTTGATCTGCTTTTCACGCTAACCCGCGTCGCTTCGCCGCGCAGGAGATGAAACGGCTGTTTTCTGGCAACCTGAGTAAAGCGGGTCCGCCGGCAGTGATCCTTAACCAGTGTGGTCTCTCCCAGGAGTTACACATCACATGGCGTGCACACAGGAAAAAAAAAAAAAAAAGAGAAATACAGCAAAATAAACAGTTGGCTTGTGAACGTCTCTCTGCAATTAAAAACAACAGATGCGAGTCGTGGTAGACACGCGGGAGGGGGAAAAATGTCATTTTAACACTCCGCGGATACATTTAACTGTAAATGAAAATTAATGCTTGAGTTTATTTGCCAAGCCCTGTATTTTTACTGTTACTTTTCTACGTCCTTTGAGCTTTTGAACAACTGGCACATGATTTAACACAGTTTTAACAAAAGGAGGAATTCACATTTCTAGCTACTAACTGATAATCAAATATTAGATCCATTAATGCCCTAAATACACTACTATACTCTACTAAAAATAAAATCTTAACACATTTTCTTAAAACAAGACAAAATTGACCCAAATCAGGAAAAAAAACTACATTATCTGTGAATGGAATAAGATAATTCTACTCAATACTGGACTGTGTGTACCAAATCCAAGACATTTTTACTATGGCACTGGGATAAAATACTTAACTAAAGTATCAGCAGTGCAGAGCGAGTAAGAAAAACGTTTTTCATAGACCTACTGTTATTTCAACCTGTTCAGATTATGCTTTATTAACGGTGTAATTTGCTATACTCCTGCACCACCTCCTAGCTGACAGGAGGCAGCAGCGTCTCCCACCACCCTCTTCTCTCTAACTGTGAAATCGCTCTTAGGTTGCAACACACGCCTGGACTCATACGCTCAGACTACACCAGTTGGTGAACAAATTGGCCGGGTGTGTCGCTGGTATGTTGCTTTCCATAAATCCAGTACAAAAAGACAAAGCCTGAATTAATATCCAGGACCCGTAGACATCCAGAACCGGCTCCCACACATGCATGGAGTCGCAAATATGGCTCCTTCAAGGTTCTCCTTAGGTTACTCTCTGCATGCAATAAGCTAGCCGGCCAGACATGCTAATGTTTGCACACTGTAATCCATTCTTTACACTCCAGCTTTAGAAAGCACTATACCCCTGCATGCACATTGATTCCACGTGCAGAAATTCCAATCTTTGCTGCTGAGCCTAGTGACAGTTGCTAAGCTATGATTGGACAAACTACGGAGTGTGATAGCTTTCCCCCTACTACGTCCTCTTTCCACCATATGGAGACCCGTTCGAAAGGTTGAGGGCAGCAGCGGTCTTAGAACAATGCGCCGGGTTGGGGTAACACAAGGTGAGGCGTAAATGGCGCGTGACCCGGGGTTTCGTACCTGAACGGCGAGCGGGCCGGCTGTCAACACCACTCCATTGCCCGCCGTCCACTCAGCAACACAGCAGGCCTTTGTCCCCCGGCTCCCTCCATTATCCTGGCTCAGGACAAGGAGCAGCTGACCAGCAGAGAGAGAGCCATGTCCAGCTATTAGCACTCCCAGCGTGGGGCCGAGTGCAGGCGGACAGGCGCGGTTATCTGTTAAAAGCAGTCTTTTCTGTCTGTACTGTATGGTTATCTGCTCAGCCTCATTCACCAAGGGAAGATTGGTGGATTTCCAGAAGGGATTATTTTTGCTTTTCTTTTTAGATCTAGGGATTTATTATTACCTGTGGCTAAAAAATGAAAGTGGATTAAAACACTCTTCTAACGGAGTGTTTTTGTTTGATTGTATTCCTTATATAATATCCCCCGTCAAATGAAAAATACACAAACTTTTGAATGTATTCATCTATCTCTTGCAGAGATGCAAGGATTAGTTGATGCATCTGCAACTATTTTGATAATCTATTAATCAATTTAAGTCATTTTAAGAGAAAAAAATACCAAATTCTTTGATCCCAGCTTCTCAAATCTAAGTATTTTCTGATTTCTGATCATCTCCTATAATTGTAAACTGCTGATTTTGGGTTGTGAAGAGTCAAAAACAAAATTTTAGGTTCGGTCTTTAGGAAACAGCCATCAACATTTTACAGCATGTTACGAAACAAACAACTAATCGATTAAGTGTTACATTAACCCATTTATTTATTTAACTAACAGTCATCAGTTGCAGCCTTGGTCTCTGGTATATGCTACATATATGTACACAATTTCCTTGTAGAGTGTTTTAACATCAAAATTGATCAGGGGGGGTGCATGTCCTCTATTTGGAGATTGCTGGCATGGGGGAAGTGCAGAGATAAATATTCAGCAGAGGCATACAGGTGAAAGGCCACGCATGACCGCATGAATAAACATTCTCCCCCCCCGTCCCGCTGCAATTACGAACCGCAAGCAAGCGGTTGAGGTAATTGACGCCCCACAACGCTTTCACAGCCACTGGACCGACCTGTAAATTGGGTTTTTCCATCTACACAATAACCAATGGCTTGTCCACCGTCATTTGCTCCTTTCCTCGCCCTGCTCGGTTTGAGCTTTCATCCGTAATGGTCGGCTGTGTGTGAATGCAGTATTTTTTTTATTCAGTTGTGCAGCGATCAACTTTGCTATAGTTTGGATACAACGACACACGCCGTGGGATGTTTGGCTGAACTTTTAAAACCAGGCCCGGCAGCAGTCACAGTGTAGGGGAACATCCAGGTCCAGAGAGCCCTATGTGGCCTGTGAAGATAAGACTAAATCTGGTGGGCCCTCTGGAGCTAGAGCTGGCCTTCAACAGCCCCGACCTGCAGAGGTGCTTTTCACGCTGTCCAGGAAACACTGTCAATAATAAATCACAGGAGGACTGGATTTAATGAATTGAGTTATTCCAGGGAAGGCTGCGGGAGAATTTGGTTGTAGCATTAGCATTAATTTTTCAAACAGAGGAGAGGTGACTATTCAAAAGAATCGAGTCGTTCCCCTATCAATGAATGACAGCTAATACATCAATAGCACGGTGAGTAATTAGAGCTTCCAGGCTATCTTTAGATGGATCAAGACATTAGCAGCCACGGGCACAGGAAATGAGCTGAATCAAAATCATTTATATTGTTCAAACAAATTGGAGCTGAATGCGGCCGTCCACGGGCGCGCCGTTCTGAATTCACAGCGGCGAATGAGCAAAGGCCCACGTCGCATTTTCCGAATCAGCCACATTACGACACGGCTTTGCCGCATATTTGAATAGAATGAATAAACCTGCGCAAAATTTAAACTAATCAGGCCTGTTGAATTATGCACCAAGGTGTGCAGCGCAGACATGGGCGGTTATTCCAACAGAAAAAAGACAATTTCTCCATTATCTGTGATTTATTTGATTGTATAAAATGGAGGACAAAGGAGGAGCAGGCGTGGGCAGCTGCTGTATGCTAGAAACACATCTAAAACCCTGATGGTCCCCTATGGAGACAGAGATAAAACCGGAGCACGCATGAGAATGTCTTTATTAGTCATGTGGCAGCCTCACGGCTTGTAGGAGCTCAGTTCGTCAATACCCTGCATCAGTGCATGAATCTTCTAGATTATAATGTTTCACGCTTCCTGTGATGCGTTGTTTTCTATTGCTCTTTGTTCAAAAGTTTGTCCTTTTTAATTATGCCTCGCACGCAGTTAGTATAGTTCTGTAGCTACAAAGATTTGAAGTATGCTTAATGCGTAGTGGCGCAGTGCATATCCAACGGTACACAGCACTCAGCACACTGATGTTCCATCTACCAGGAAATGTCCAGAATATATAAAAGCCAACGACTGATTAGAAAAAAAAAAAAAAAACAGGAATGAATCGCAGGCCGTTCACGCGGCTAGACAGGAATACAGCCCTATCAAGTATGCACACGCATACATGCACAAAGTGAACATGTACATCATGCAACAAAGGCAAGACGTCGCCCCAAAAGATTCCATTTCCACGATTCCAGCCCCACTGGTTGAACACTGATTGAAGATTATTTAATCATCCCCAAGAGAATGTCTGTGCATATCTTACACCAGCAAAGATTGAAATAAGATTCTGGTTAGGGACTCTAATTATGGAAATCCTGAGGAGAAATATTGAACTAATCACTTGTCATTTACATCTTCAAAGGAAATTACATGTTACATGCAGTTGATTCAACTGGAAAAAGCATTAGGAATTTATTAACTGCCATGTATCAAAGGCTGTACGTCTTTTCCACAAGTAGTAGAGTATTTTAAAAGATGACAAAAGACAGGCTCACTGACTGAAAACTCTGCGGCATATTTTTTGGGGGGTTTTTTTAGGAAAAAAAAGTCCAGAACTTGATGATGACTAAATGAGCAAGCGCTGAATGCTCCATGATAATGGACGTGTTTGTTTGAGACCCGAGGCAGCAGCAATGCACAAAAAAACAACTGAAGCATTCCAAGCATGACATTTCACTATATATTTGCATTTTGTTTGTGTTGAGTTTTGCAGTCAAACTGGGGTTTCCCTTTTCCTAAAAAAAGCTGTAGAGTAGAGCTGTGTGGAAAAAATAATGAATGAGACCCACGCTCATAGTACACCTCATCAATCACACCTTCACACGGCAGGTTTACGCACCTTAACTCTGACATTCAAGCGTTGCAACGTATGAATAAAACCAAAAGATGTCACTTTGCTATAGGTAAAAAGTATCTTTCTAAAATATATATATATATATATATATATATATATATATATATATATATATATATATATATATATATATGGAGTCATTCTTAAGAAATTCCAAAATGTTGATGTGTATTACTTTAATTGAAATATTCAGTCATAGTAATTGTTGTGAATGGGAATACTAATTCCGTAGTCATAGCAACAGGTGCTTTACCTTTTTTGTGGATATAAGCTGTTTCCAGACCAGCAGAGTGGAGCCATGAGCTGCTCATCTACTACATGGCTTATGGTATTTTTTGGTTTCTACATCAAACTCTGCAAATACACAATGCAGCGACTACCAAACGCTATGAAACAATAACTGTAGCATTATGACACATGAAGCAGGTACTCAGGACTACTTTTTTCGTGGTGAATGTGCAGGTCACAGCTCGTCCACCGCGGTGTTTGGAAGTTGCTGGATTGTGTATTTGCTGGCAATAGTCAGTAGTAGTCTTACCCTGCTGTGGTTACAGGTAACTGCTGTGTACCTTAACTGTGCAGCAACTGCCATGTACAGATATTGCACCATGTGAATGACTCCTTACCTGCGTGCATGCACCTCCCTCGTGCTCTATGGAACCCTTCCAGAGCGCCGTTTCCCAAAGACAACCCCCCCCCTCTACAGGCCCCACCTGTCATTAACCCCCCTCAGCTGTTTTCCCAATTCAGACATGCTCCCTCACCACCTGCCGCCGTTCTTAATCTGCCTCTTCTAAATGTAGTTTCTCTCTAATAAATCCCTCAATTCAAATCATTTTTTATCTCATCCACCGTCCAGATTTTCCTATTTAGGATAGAAACCTGGCTGAAACCCAGTGAACGCAGCCAGACTATGGATTTTACCGCTCCCCCATGGCCACTGGGCCGAGGAGGAGGTTTAGCTGCCGTTTTTAGAAAATGACACAAGTGCTCTCCCCTTGATACTAATGATTATGATGTTTAGGCCCAGTGGTTCATGTTTATTGTTCTAATCAGAACTAATAATTGAGCAGCGGTGGCTCAGGTGGCTGTTAGGAGTTGATACTCCTTCTCTAAAACACAGGGATAGAGGTTGTCACATTTTGTACAGACTCTAAAGCCCTTTGAGGCAAGTTTAGGGATTTGGCCTCTATAAATACAATTGATTTGACCTGAATAGTGGTTGCTGCCCACGGGGCGAAGCATCCATTAACAAGATAATGAATCCAGAATTTCTTCCAATGCGCATGGTGGAAAAAAAATGCATGTAATTTATGACGAAAGCATAACTGAATGTGACATAATATTTATTTTAAATGGGTTCTAATTCAACATTGAGCTTGAATGCAATCGGTGGTTTTGAGAGTGAATATCCAGGAATGGTTTGCAGACTCATTGGCAGGATGAAACGCAGAGAAATTAGCATGAGTGTGGAATATTTTATAGGACTGCCGGGCGCGCGTGGAGACACACAGCCCGAGGAAACCATTAGTCTCACCTTAAAACAAAGCCTCTTCTTGTCTGACACTAGAGGGAAGCTGGGATTTAAACAGAAGCTGTTTTTTTTTTTCTGTCCGCATCCACGAGTCGTGTCCCAGGTCATAAATAGTGTATTTGTCTTCTATAAGCCACCGCACGAGGAGTGGAGAATGAATCTTTATTGGCGAGTGTGGTCTCTGAAATCTCTGAAACCAATCAATGTTTAATATTTGAAGGAGCTCAGGTAAGGAGAGAACACACACACACACACACACACATTTACTATCACAACAAAGTTACTTAAATACACATATACTCACACCTACTGTAACACAATCATTTACACCCGCTTCCAACCATCACTTTGAAGCAATGAAAGTCACAGTCTAAAGGGAGAGAAAAGTAATAGGATTGCTCAATTAGGTGCCAAATGGCTTTCTGGGGGCCAGTATTTCATCTCCACTGCCACTGCGAGCAAAGTGGAAAGAGAAGCATGGGCTTCTGAAAGGTGAGTGCAGACATAAGCTGCATATGGGAGCGCTTTTATTGCTTTTAAAACACAGGCCTGATACTTGCTCAGTCTCAGTGCTTATCACACAAATTACCCGGATAACAGGTATGCTGACGACGTCCTGAATCAACCCAAGCGTCTTTTTTGAGCATGTTGAGGTTACATTACATTTTTATGCAAGGCTGTGTAATGCAATTTTATTTGTGTTAATAGGGGAAGTTCGAGGAGGAGGGGGGGGGGGGGGGGGCGCTTATGTGTGCTGACATAAAAAAACACACAAATACAACGAGGATGTCCTGTAGTTCACAGAAAAATATGCCCAATGCACGGAAGGCGCGAGGCTGCTGACAATAATGACCACTCATTGTTTCACCTCCTTCCTCCGCATCAAATTCAATTGCTACTTTTAAATCGCAATAACAATAGGGAGCCGACGGTGCGCCAAGGCAATTTAGAGATTTGAGCCTTTTTTTTCCTGTAATCACACACACGGACAAATGTTTTAGCTCCCAGGAGCTGAGAGCGAAGAGGAAGGTTGTCTGTGAGACACGGCTGCCCACCATTGTGATATGTGCAACAATACACGGCACTGCAAATACAATACCGATTCTAACATCTGAGGCAGACGCTTGGCTCAGATTAGCATCGCAGCTAAATTCTGTCACAGGTGATTCGTGAAAACCGTCACTTATCATTCCAAACCAAAACAAAAGAGCGCATGAGAGCCTGTAATTCCACTGATCCCTTTGGATATAGAGGCGATCCTGGATCAATAACATTCACAACATGTTGGTTAGATTCATGGCTGTGACTTCAGGGCCTGGCATATTGAGATTTCCATCCTACCAGTGTTTTATTTACCATATTACTAATTCAGTAAGGCCCTGTTATCCGGGCCACTCCGTGTGGCCTCCTTCTCCTTCTGGGAGGCGCTGACCTAATTGTGTTCAGCAGATCTGTGGCGTAGAATCGCTGAAATCCCCTGACCGGGGCAGAAATGAGAATATCAATAAAAACAGACCCTGGATGATCTTTGCTTGTGGCGAAAACTCCACCGCTGCACGGCACTGGATACCGAGGTTTGTAATTACATTCCCCTGAATAATTGAAATCGCTGTCCTCCGGCTGTAAGTTCATCTAACTGAATGTTCGATATTACGCTGTTTTATATATCATATATATTTTACAGTCGTTCCAGGAGACATTTTAAATGTCACCGCCGACTCAGTGAGGAGGCCCTAACGCTGCACTCAGATGCCGACTCGGTCCACCGTGTATTGTAGCGAGTCCGGTTACTGCTTGTCCTCTCATGTTAGCTGACAGTACAAAAGTGATCTGCAAGGTGGTCCAGGTTGTTGAATGGAATAGAGTGGATGGCAGTGGCGGTGGCGGTGGGTGATCTGGTCACCCTGCACTCATAAATTGCCGTCGGGGGTTTATGGCAGCGCAGTAGCAGAGCAGGTCCTGTCAGTTCATTATCACAGTAGTATAGCTTTCTGTTTTCATGATGTCTGCCCGCTCTGTGAGGATTTATCTCCAGCACTGTGGATATGTATTTTATACGGCACAGTGCCCCCCTATGTATAACTAAAATAGTTGTGATCAGATTGGGAAATTACTCACGCTTTTAAACGCACGGGCGCTGCATCTCATTGCTTATGTCCAGCAAGTAATTCTGACCTTTAATTACCAAACAAAATATCTTATCTCCCTCCAGCTTAATTACCTACAAGACAATAAATATTCTTCCATCATTATTGTCTTGTTATCAGACATTGCAGGAGCTTAATATCTTGGCTAATTTTCCATTAGTATCAAATTGGGGGCATATATGCACTAGTGAGATAGGCTGAAAGATGCTGCTTGACTTGGTATTATCGCCATGAAGCAAGTTTGAATTGGCTAGATAAGAATATGTGTATGAGGTGAAAGGTGTCCTGCCATAGAATCCAATTCAAAATTGCCTAATTAGTCACGTAGGCGACTGAGAACACTATTGGCTCACAAATTTGACCTAAGTACTCAATTTAACGCCAACTCCATCTGGATCCTCACCCTGAGTGTTATTGGTCCAGGCTCGAATTGATGGGTTGGAGCGGTCGGGGCCTTTTTGTGGTAAATGTTGATAGTGTGTCAATGTTGTGAGTGTTCACACTCCATGCATGTTTTATGTCGGAATTATGCTTTTATTTCCCAGAAGTCTACTGGGCAGGATCACTTGTCTATTTATCAGGAGCTCGTCGTTTGAAAAAAAAAAAAAAAAAGAGAGAGAGAGAGAGAAAAACACACACACACAATATGCGGGGAAATAAAACAACATGGCACGAAACACAGATCAAAGCAACATTTATTAATTCTCGCGTTCAGACTGAAAATTCCCTGGCCGGCATCAGTAATAGTGCTTGAGTTGTGTTTGTCTAGGTGTTGCCTTCCATATGGAAATATAAAACTGACATCGGAAACCGGCTCAATTATTTATGGCTGTAAATCTCATTAAGGATGAGGAATCACATCCAAGTATCTATGAATTCCCACCACAGTTTACTATGTTATACGCATTATAACGCTCCCACATTGTAGGAAGTGACATTCAATGCTTTTTGATGATAGGAAAGGTGCAGGTGTTATTTAATCATTATCATTTATAAGGACTGTCCCATGCTTCAAAGTGCTCAAGCCACAGAGGACAAAGGTTTGGTGCATTATACAGTAGATAGATAGATGAGACACACAAAGTGACCTTTTCTTTCTGAAGCCCCAAAGAGAGGCTTGAGAGGAGATGTAAAACTATATCGCGATGAGTAAACCACAACTACACCTTGTTAGAAATCATAACTTCAAATAAAACCAAAAGAATTATATATTTAGTGTTCAATGAAATGGATAATGGAAGGAATCCTTTATTAATAATTTAGCGTACTGTATACAATTCCCCCTGATGAAACAGTAGAGTGAGTATGTCCCCCGGTGATATTACACCAGAAAGTGGCTGTTTCAATGGAAATGATTAAATCCAATCTAATAACAGGACAAAAAAATGCTGTAAATAATTCTAAAGCTGGATATCTCGTTTCAATGTCCTGCTTCTCTTGTTCATATTAAACCAATTATGGACACTGTGGCCAGTGTGGAGTGCTAATCTCCAAACCAAATTATCCAGAATAATGTTCTAATTCAATTGAAAGAAACAGCCTGGACAAGACCCCCGGTTCACTTAATGACCCGGCCGATGATTTAGAGTCTGAATGTGATTCTAAGCTGTAGATTTAATCGCGCTCAGCAATTCTAAGCGAACATCCATTCCGCACGCAGGCCGCGCATGCCGCATGTGTGACCTTGGTTAATATCCTCCGTCTCACACATATGGCCTTACTTTTCAATCACCTGAGGGATTGATTCGGCGCTGTGACCCGGAGTTCAAAGGAGGGGATGATTGCTGTTTTAAATATGTCTCATTATATACAGAGGAGGGTAATGTTCCTCACAAGCATAACTCTGATGGCGAACCCTTCCTCCCCCTGTGGAGGTGATTCCTTTTTTTACTATCCCATCAGTCATTGTGCTGAGTGGAGGCACACATCATCATCGCCAAATGGCTCTGACATCAGATTGGCAAAAAAACAACCAGTGTCTAGCTAGTGGCGATCGCGTTATCGCCTCAGAGTTAGCATAATGCTCACGGACGGAACATTGGGTAAGGGACGTGTTGGGCACGTTCCCTCTACTGGTACATCTCTGCGTGATTTATAGTTCCCCCTCACTCGTCACTCAAATGGAAATGGGAGAAAATACATTCGTACATGAGCCGGAAACGGATTTAAAATATGCGGGCGGGCGACGTGAGCGACCTTAGCAACGACCGCAGCAACGGGGCTGCAGAACGGACGGCAATTTGTGGTCATCTGCGAGCAATCTGACATCATCCTGAAGGCAGGTAATATTGCAAATTAACCTTTCAGGGAAGGGTGGAGCGTTTCAATTGCAGGGAGACATTTTACATATGTTGGACCGTGTCATAGGGAAATCCTAAAACAGCAGATTTTCCACTTTTTAAATGGTGACTATGCTTCAACAAGCAATACCCTTGCATGGTCAGATGGCTACAAGCAACCACATATAGCAGCTTTACGCCACAGCAGGTAGTGGATCCCATCTGTAGCTACACACACACACACACACACACACACACACACACTGTAGAGGTGTGTGTAAACAAATGATGCTGAGGCATAAATCCACCAGAAAACAGCTGAATGCAAATACATCTTTTTTGATCTCTTGGGTTTCCTCTTAAAAAAAAAAACAGCACATATTGTGTCTCCCACCACACACACACATACATGCACATTGCACAGAAGGACCCGCTGGTTATATCCTGTGTTCCTCCCATGTTTGCACAATGTGTTGGAAGAAAAAAAAAAAAACAGAGCTCATACATATTTTGAATCTCAGCGACGCCTCCTGCTTTATAGTAAGGCACTTACTCTGCTATTCATACCAGGGGGATAAAAGGCAGCAATCTCATGCATCGAGCGGCTCCCCTCAGCTTCGCCCGTTTGTGCGCCGGCTCTCGCTTTGCTGATCAGTGGACGGGCTCTGGCTCTGGCCACAAAGCGCCCCCCCCACACACCCCTCCCCAAGATAAAAGAGAACAAAAACAGAGAGGAATAGGGATTACCTCCTTCAGGTGACCTTCCACAGAGCCAGGGAGGGGGAAAAAAAGGGGGAGACACAGAGGAGAAAAACACTCTGAAAGGCTAAGACACATAATCCTTCTTTTCTCTTAGTGAGAGCAGGACTATCCATGCATGAACATGGATGCTGAGGGCGCACGGCGACTACACAACTAGAACTGTTATCTCCCGCTCAGAGATACCGTAGGATTGGATTCAGCCAGATTCAATCAGAACGGGATTGGTGATCGCACACTGCTCACATTCCTGGGAGGACGTGGCAGTTCTCAGGTGTGTCTCATACAACGCAGGAGTGGCTTTCATCAGGGAGGCCATTATTTGACACTGGCGAACGCGCAAACACACACACACACAGACACACACACACAAATTATATGCAGAAAACATTCCTCACTAAATACAGAGTACTTTACAGAGGTCTAGACAATGTTTTCCACTGAATCAAGTCATGAGAATGAACAACCACATACGCGTGCAGGACCACATAAGTCAGCGTAATTTATCGCGTCTCTGACAGCCGAGACATGGAGCTGACATCCAGTCAGTTTTACAAGGCCTGTGCATCAGAATAAAGAAGAATGAGTATCAGTGGGATGTGCTAAACCTCACACAGGGATTTGAATCCGGGGTGAAACATTGTCTTCATTATCTGGGCCCAGGCACTCCTGGCCTTCAACTCTTGGCTCAATAAATATGGATATGAGAGGAGATTTATTGACAAAACTTGGTGAATAAAGCCAGGGTGTCGAAAATTGGCTCTGAAATATCGCTACTCAGAGGGAGCGCGAGGCTCCGTTTTGAGGGATGTAAAGAAATGATTTATTCCGTGGTCCAATTAGCCTCCTAACGCTGCCGATATTACCTGGCTTTATCTGTGGCCTTCTCTCACCTCCAAACTGAAGCAATCAACATCGCGGCGAGTCGCAACACATTCGGGAGCGTGCTAAGGAGACTCCGCCATCGCTCACGTGCATTCTCGACCCGTATTAGCGGAGAGCGACGGCTAATGTAACTGTGCACGCGCACGCCGCCCCGTGATCAGAGCAGGTGGGCTAATCGGAGGAGCGGGACGGGAGCCAAGACGCGGCCTCGATCCAGTGGAGCAAGTCTCCTCGCTTTGTTCATCAGGCACGGGAATAGCTATATCACAGGCAGGCCCTGCAGGGTTCAAGATTAAAGTCTGGTCGCCCCAGCAAGTGACTGGAAGTGGACTTTTAACCTGACTTAAACACATCCATCCATCACGGAGGGTCGGCTACTGCTAAGAGGTTAGTTTGCAGTTTCAGGGCTGACGCGCAGACCAAGGCAAACCCTTCGCAGCTGCACCCTATAAATCTCTGATGCTGGACAGCAGCCCAAAGCTTTTTTTTTTTTCTCTCGCTGGTTTCACTTCATGGTATGTACACAAACTGTCCAGTATGGTACCAGACACACGATGTTACTGCAATATACTATAGAACTACTTAACTTGACTCCCATTTCAGCTTAATGAATTTAACCAGTGAGGAGTAATTGGATGATAAGAATTCATATTTTCTTGTCAAATTTTTCCAATGACATTAATACAATAGATGCATTCACATTCCCTTGAAAGAGAAAGTGTGTCCAAACCTTTGCTACTGTAAACCTGCTGAATGCTCCTTGAAATCACCTTCTCCCTTCCTGATCCTCTTCCATTTCCATTCATCCTCAGACAAAGGCATGCCTGATTCCTAAATAGACTCACACAAAGTCTGCCGCCCAGCCACTCCCCTATACTTGTTGCCTACAGGATCTCATAATGTCCTCCTACTTCAATGGCCACCCATACCTGACAGCGTGTTACTCTTCCATCCTTCCCAGACGGTGAAAACCACTCGCCTCGCGGCCGCCCGGAGCCTCCGATGAGTCTTTCATTAAGGCTACTGTCAGCTGTGTGGCCCATCTTTTCTCTCGGGCTTCTCAGGCTCTGAGGGCCCTGCCAAATTGTTTAAGGATGGATGAACTGTCAGGAGGGTCCAGAGGAAATAGAAACATCCCAATCCATCACTGCGACACCCACACACACACACACGCACACACAAAGAAACACAAATGGAGACATACACCCAAAGAGATCCCGTACATTCAAGCACGCATCCTGCGAACATCTAGCATCGCTGCGCCCGCTGAGTTTCTCAGGCCCTGACCGCTCCGTCAGGACCCAGCTCTGTATTCACTGTGTTGGCTAACAGAAGGCTGATCCCATACAACTCTCCATGGGGGCATCCTGGCGCTTTGTACCAAGGCGCTGCCACCCCTTGTGCATTAATTAGACACTACTCATAGTAATAATGAATGAGCCTGTTGAACAAACAACATTTATTGTGAGACAGGGGTTTGCCTGATATGCTGCAAAGAGCTGCTATTGAGAAACAATAATATGAATTATTAATAGGAAGAGCTGCACAAAGTACATGCAAAATTCTGCATGTGATTGAGATGTTATTGAGATGCTTTGTAATGGGGGTTCACCGAGTTCATTTTGTATCGCCCTCACAAACTGAGAAGAGATATTATTGACGCTTCAAATAACAATGCTGTGTTTTTTTCTTTCAAGGAGTAAGGACAAGTAATAGCTAGCAATCTGCTGGATGCCTATCCTTTGGGAATGTGTGTGTGTGTGTGTGTGTATAATGGTCAACCAGAGGGATGGTAAAGAGGCTGCAGAAAGGGTTTCCTCCCCACCAAGCTTTGATCTTAACTTCCTTTCCAAAGGCTACACAACATAGCACAAAGCCACAGCGTGTCTCTAAAATGTAATGGATTTTTTTTTTTTTTTGTTCAAGGCATCCCCCATGCGGCAGGTTTCCATCACCCACTGGATCTCTGGTCTGGTAAAGTCCCTTCAGATTCTCTCAAAAAGAAATCAATCAAACTAATAACATCTGTCCGCGAGGAAACGTCGCACCTCGTAATATATCGCAGTTGTTTTAAAGTTTAATTAGTGTGCATGGATAAGATCCAGCGGTGAACTATTAGTTACAGCGACAAGTCTAAACTGTACGCATGACACGCGGTTACTCAATCTCCTATTGGTGAGGGATGACTGGCAGGGAGTGAGGCACGCCCCGCTGTGGTCCCAAAAGAGTGCTGTTATGTCTGAGGCCCAATCCACCATGACAGGTCAGGCATGACCTTTAGACCTACAAGACATTACCGGAGCATCTGAGCATGTCAGCAGAGGAGGATGGAGGCTGGGGGGGAGAGGTGGGGGGGATCTTTGGGGAGAAGGGAGGGAGGGTGATGCAGAGGGACAGTCAACCTGGGCCTGACAGGGCTGCGGGGGGGTTGGCTGGAGGAGGTGCCGCCTTTGGGGGACTCGCAGAGGTCAAGCGGTACTGTTGGTTATTAAAGAAGCCCCCATAAAATGCCGTCCTGGTCCATGATTACACTGTCAGGCTGTAAGGGGGAGGATGCATGGGGGGAGGAGATGCAGAGGGACATCTTGCAGATAAAAGGTGCAGTATTCCCTCAGGACATACCCTGAATGGGCGCAAACGAATAGTTTAAGGAAAATTTCAGATTTCTGTTGAGACTATAACTCACACAACTGGCAGATATCTAAACAACAGTAAGGTAGTATAAACATTATCCTGCTCATCCAATATCCGATATGTGAAGGCGGTGGGATAGATGGATAGGCTGCCTATAATAGCTGCTCTGACCTGCAGACTCTATTTACTGTATGCTTCCATTTGAAACCTGAAACAACATTCTTCTTGTCCGTGTTGACAGATGAAATTGTGATTCTTTCCCTCTCCAACAATCGTGAAGGACGTTGATAGGCATCCAAAGCCTCGAGCAATAGACTGCAGATTTCTTCTCTGAAATATAAATACATGCAATCTATTCTCCTGTCAAAGACCCATAATCCGCAGAAGGCAGTTTGACACGGTCACTGGGAAAGGGCTTTAGGCGAGCAACTGCTGAGAGAGTGGAGTTAAAGAGTTTGTTTTACACCACCACACTATGTGAGAATAGGGAGCACAATGGAAACGCGATTTAAACCCAAATAAGCTGTCGAATAATTGAAGGCACATGTGTCTCATGGCTAAATAATATGATAAATGGTGGGCACATATCCAAATGTCAGGACCTCTGCACAAATCTTGTTAAATGCAAATTAGTTTAAATCATGATAGAAACAAATTACCTAAGAAAAAATTCTCTCTATTTTCTTTTATTAGTTAATCAATTATGGATCACTTATATCACAGGTTATTAACTGCTGGAAATTTAAAGCGGTGCAGTGGCACCGTGGGACAGGCCAGCGTTCCTGCAGATGTGAAGGGCAGTTTGAGGACAGCTGGAACATGGGCTATAAATACAGAGACGGCAAACAGGAGCCAGGTTGGAGACTCAACGTGTATGTTAGCACTTCAAGTACCAGAGAGCGGTTTGTGAACTTCAATTACACAGCCTATGATGTAATGTCCTGCACTTTTTTTTCTACATTATTCATAGACTCGACTGATGATATATTTTAGCCAGCAGGGTTTCCTTTTTTTTTTTTTGCAGCATTTTCTTGCTTTAGGTAAGCACAGGGGCGGTGTCGCCCATGTCGAATTCGTTTTTCACTGGAATAGACCTGGCACATTACAAAAACATGTATTCACTCTCGTAGGTGTGACCGTGGGAGACTAATGGCAACAGTTTAGGCGGAGAGGAGTTTCAAAGCCGCCGCGCAACTCGGAGATTACAACGAAGGCCGACCACTGGTTATATTTGAATGATTATACATTTTTGAACTCTCTAGAGGGCGGTGGATGTAGGCTTGTGTGGACAGCGTGGAAAAGGCTGCAGGACAGAGGGGGGTTTGAGTGCTGAATTGACTTTTCGCAGCACGCCTCCCCAGGTAATCAGTCATTTTGACTGGCATTGTTTGTGTTACTGTTCACGCCTGTTCGGTGGCCTCCTGCTCCCGCATGTTCCCATCCAGTCTGGAAATTATGTTGTGATCTCTCCCTCCGCAGCCTGCCAGAGGAGAGACGCAAAGTAGCGATGCCTCCGTCCCTTTTTGTTTTGGCGGCGAGAGCGTGACTGTAAGCGAGTCTCCTTACCTGCGCTAGGCAACAGCACACAAGCAGCCTTTGTCTCCACCGGCATGTCATTTCCCCTGTATCGCATCCTCATTGGCTCGAGATAAGACAGTAAGAGTCAACGTCTTAAGGGTTGAGTGTCTCCCTTTGTGTTTGTTAGACAAATGAAAACATCTCCTCGCTTCCCTCGACAAACATTATTAAAAAGCAAGTGCATCTCGATGGAGGGTTTCTCATCCCTCACCGGGTCAGCCTATATCTGCAGTGTGTGTGTGTGTGTGTGTGATATCACTGACGCTTATCACTGCTCACTCCTCCCTCAAACAGGAGCCGTCAACAGACAATCAGACCAGAGGAGGGGAGGTCACCTACATCCACACGCTGACGGCTCCCCGTGCCTCTGCCCCAGTAATGACATCCTAAAGAGAGAAATGGGCACATAAAGAAGATAAAGCCGACATAGCCAGGACTTGCACTCCTCTATCTACGGTGCTGTAAAAGCACAACATTATTTAGGCTCAATGCAGGCATGAGATGGATGGTAAAGTGGAGAAAATGGGATTATGGCAGTAAAACAAAGGACAGGGTAAATGGAGTTATGGAATTCCTCAATGTGATTTTTTTACGATTCAATCACCGTTCCCAACAACCTCCTTACCACCGCCGCCGCCTTGTGATGTCACTGTGCAGGTTGACGCCTAAACACAGTCAATCGAGTTATTTGAGCTATTATTCCATCCATCCATCCATCCATCCATTGTCTATCCCGCTTATTCCCTTTCGGGGTCGCAGGGGTCTGCTGGAGCCTATCCCAGCGCGTTAAGGCGAGAGGCAGGGATACACCCCAGATGGTCGCCAGCCAATCGTGGGGCACACACACCATTCACACACCATTCACTCTCACACTCACACCTATGGGCAATTTAGAGTTTACCAATTAACCTGAGCATGTTTTTTGTATTGTGGGAGGAAACCGGAGTACCCGGTGAAAACCCACGCAGACACGGGGAGAACATGCAAACTCCACACAGAAAGGCCCCAGACCCAGGCCCAAGGCGGTCTTGAACCTGCGACCTTCTTGCTGTGAGGCAACAGTGCTACCCACCGCACCACCGTGTCGCCCAGCTATTATTCCAATGCACACAATGACAGACGTTGTAATAAGAACATAGGAGTCATGTGAGGCCGCGGTGCGACATGTGAACATCAGTTAGCATGCTAACATTCGCTAATTAGGACAAAAATTATAGCAAAGGCTAATGGGAATTTCATTGGTTTTGCAGGTTTGGCGTCAGAAGCAGAGTTAATCCTTGTTTAACCTAGTTGCAAGTTGCAATGTGCAAACGTGTCCCTACATAAGGATTTAAAATCTGTGCTTATTTTTACTGGAAGATACCACGCTGGAGTCTATATGCTACAAAGCAGACATCTCATTTCCTGGTGTGAACCCAATAATCAAACTATTGTGTAAAAGTGCCCTAAAACACACTTTGCCTCTTTAAGGCTTCCTGTAGTTGAGTTTACTTTCTGCAGATTCGTTAGTCCACAGAATCGGAGTCTCAGGACTCCAAGAACAGTTTTACTAGAGGACAAACTATGAGGATTACATGATTTTAATGGGTACATCAACCATCAACAGATGAGCCTTTGCCAGGCTTGAACGTCTGTTATGTCACCTAGAAAATTATACGGCGAGAGGCCATTACAGAAGAGTCGCTTTATTTCGACCGCGTCACCGGCTGATCTATTTAGGCCTGGTTGGACTGAGCCGCTTGATTGACATGGCCGGCACAGCGCTGACTTGCACTCTCTCACTCTGTCAAGGACAATTACTGGACTCGGCATGCAGCTGCCATCCGCTCAAAACGCCGCTACACGCGTCCAATACAAACAAGCCGAGCCTTGGAGAGACGGCAAAACCTCTAGAACCCCAAAGGTACTCCAGCCATGCAGTGTTTTCTGGCATTCCACATGCTGCCGATTGGTTTCAAAATGACCGTTTGGGGAGAAGCTGTCGCTGTGAAGGAAGAGGGAGGAGTTTCTTACATCGAAGTCGATTGATTGCAGCAATTTACAATGAAAGAGGGAAGAAGAATTATGTGCATTTGTTTTTTTTTTCAAGCAAAATCAATATAGAATGTGCTGCAACCACTGTCATGGCACAACACTAAACACAACCACGGATATTAACTCAACTCATTCAAAAATATAATAATAAAGGAGCCACTGTGAGAGTTAGTGGGATTTGGAATAAGCTGGAATTAAAAACGACCATACCTCTAACTGATTTTAAAGCTTTAATACTACTGTAGCATGGCTCAATAAGAGGCTAATTTGTACAGTTAGATACATAGGCTTATATACTCGACAAATCATTGTTTGTCATCTTATTAACTGTTTGTAATGGTTGTTTGTTGGTATTATTAATCTCCATGCTATGCTAAGAAATACTGCAAATTAACTACAGCTAGAAGTCACATTTACTTTGCTTCAGATGCATTTCATTTAATGCCTACATGCTTCTTCTCTGTAAAATTAATTAATATAAAATAATATTAAAAAAAACGAATGCATTCAGTGTGTTTACTGTCTGCAATCCTGACCAGCAGGAGATAAGATAGGGAACACAGTGACCCCTGGAGACAGCATATTTCCTGCCTCAATGGCCATAAACCTTGAATTGATTTTCAATTTGTGTCCCTTTCTGTATGGTGACCTCACAATATACGGTGCAGTTTCTGACTGCCGCTTCCACTTAACTTTCACATATTTAGCCGTTTGTTCGCTCTGCTGTGCCAGCTGCTATGCTGGGACTCGCAGGAAAACTCACTTTACGCAGGGCCGCGTTATGCCCCCCCCCCTCCGCCCGTAATGATAGCATTATGATGCAGGGGTTTCTGTGATATGCGATCCGGGGTGTAATAGAAGAACACTCGTAAAAAGCTGTTTACTCACTTGTCAAAATCTGAAATAGCATTAGGGGTCCCCCGAGGCACTGATGCAAATGCTGTTTATGCCTGAGTGTTTACACGGGTCAGTGCAGCCTCGCACTTTTTCTCCTGTCAATTTTGGAACCATTTGTTTTTGTAGGAATTTAAAAAAAAAAAAAAAAAAAGGAACCATTCATGCACTATGCATACTGCACATGTGCTGCATTTACTAAAGTATGATATGCTTTCAATCCTACAGAGTTCCTGAGAGGATGGATAGTAGATAAATGAAAACAAAATGAGTTATTTAACGGATTCAATTTACACCAATGATCTCTGAACCGTCTGCCTGACGGTAGCAGCTCGTCCCGAGAATACAGAATGCGGGATGGATCACAGAGGATTAGATGGAGGGAGAAGAGTAAATTCCCTCTCCTTCTGTACGAGAACGTGCCAGAGTGTGACATCTGTCAAATAGCAACAAAGTGGCAAAATGATGTATTGACAAACAGCAGAGCAGCGCGCTATTCAGGCCTTCAATAATGTATCACCAGAGACCAGGGCATGATAGATAATGTTGTAATAATATCCCCTAATGCTATGAATATATTCCGCAACGCAAGCAAGTATGATCTGTTATTATGTTTAATAGTTCTTCTGGAACTTTTGGTCATTCTTCATGGTATTCATTAGCAGATTTTTTTGTATTCATGATTAGCTTCAACCAATCTCCAAGTTTTAAACAAAATCCATTTAGTAGCTTTGATGGAGTCTTTGCAATCACTGCGTGGAATACTCATGGAATTTGTAGAAGTAATTTTACACTCCAAGACGGTGATGAATACAGAAAAAAAGAATGTTATTAAATAAACTGAATAATTGGATCTGTTTTATGTAAAACTTTAGATACGTCGTTGAAATGCACGCCGTTCTTCATTGCAACCTCAGGTCACCAGGTTTACTTGCAGGAAATCTGCAGTATAGTTTTCCCTTCATGCCCTGAAGGGTTAGCTTAGTAAATACAAATACTACACATATAAAAATACCTGCTCGATTACAGAAAAAAAGCCTGATGGTTTGGAAGAAAAGCCAGCTCTTGCAATAGATAATAATAGTCATGAGTGATAATTACAAATGTGCCATCTTGTTAAGTTGTCATTGCCTCTGCAGCTCGTAACCTCAGGGTCCTGTTCCTTCATGCCGGGCCTTTCCCCTCCACGGTGAGCGGTGCCTGTCCCGCGCGCGCCGCGTCTTTCACGGCGCGCTCTTCCTTCCCAAACCTGCAGCTCTACCCGAACCCGGGGAGCTCAAACGGAGACCCCTGTAATCACAAGGGCCCTGCAGTGTTTATGGCCCGGTGAGTCAGGATAGATTTACCCATGGGCCTCTTCAGGGCCTGTTCCCAGCATCTACCGTGACAAGAACAGACTCAGCCCGCTTGCTAATGACTGCTGAAGCCAGCCTCGGTGATGGATGGCTTTTGCTGACGGCACCGTTTTATCTAACCTGATTGCCGAGCTGCCAAATTCTCACATGATTTTACCAATAACTACAGTCTTAGTCTTAGGTAGAGTGTAGGTTTAAATATAAATTAGTATAAGAAACCTAGCCAGGGTATACCCGTCCTCTATTGCACTACAATTCACTTGGCTCTGCAATTTAGTCTGGACACCAAGGAGCCGATTTTCCCCTCAGTGAGGGAGCCAATCACAGAACAGGAGGCGGGTGCAGCATTGTGATACTTCACCTTTGCATGCGGCCTTAGAAAGTCATTTAAACCACGACTTTTAGCGTTGAACTATTTCATCGTCTTCGGGTATCATCATCAGGTATGTGTGAGACGACTGGTTATAAGCTACGTACAGACGCGTTTGATCGTATAAATAAGCCAATAAACGTCTCTAGTCTTTCATAAAACCATGACTCCAATACGAACAAAAGAACAGACAGTTCCCAGACCAAATATCAACGTACGTTGATATGATGTCTGGTGTTAGCCAGCCTATTAGAAACCAGGACAGATAGGAGAATTGTTGCCACCTGTTGTCAGAAGCGCAGTCCCACACCGCACATTTTGCAGGGTTGATGTTCACAGTGTTCACTAGTGAGACCCTCTACTCAGCAGCAGTGGACACTTAGACACTTTTCCTGATCGATGCTCGTTGGGCGTCATGAGGGATTTGGAAGCGCTTTCCCCGGTCCTCCTCCTTTCTCCTTCGTCTTTTCTCTTTATCTAGGCCTCATGTCTCCACGGATGCTTCCCATTAGCCACACCGGCTGCTTCCCAGTCTGCAGGAGTCTCCTTTTAAATCAGACTGGAGTGACTGTAGCCCGGGGGCCTTGAGAGACCCGCATCCTTTCCATATCCATCTTCCACCTGGAAAACGGCAGTGGCCCTGGAAGAAACTCATTACTCCGGAATTCCTCTGTGGTTCTAAATTATGATTGGATGGATTGTGAATTCCTTATCAAGTTTTCAACAGAGCAAAGAGGCGCGGAGAGATGCATACCATGTCGCCTAGATTAATCTGGGCTCGGCTGATCGCGGCCAACGACGGTGGCGGGCGTCGCTCAGACGCCGAGCGCTGCAGCTCAGAGGAGCTGATAAACACGGGATCCAACGTACAGAGAAGCTCACTGAGCCACAATATGGCAATGTTTACACTTGCTCTAAGCCATGTAATAGAAATCCTGCCCTGCATAATCACTGCCTATCTGGAAGTTTAATTTAACTCCCCGTAGCACGGATCACCTGAGAAAACGAGGGTGCCGACAGGCAGCACAATCTATCGCGGAATTTTTAAGGAAATGAACTAAGGGATCTAATTATTAATAATATAGACAAAAAGCTTAAGCAAGTAAATAGTTATAGATTTTAAGTAATGGCTCAAACATTTCCTTTTTCTAAATTATTTCAGGCTATTTTTTGAACTAATGTTGCATGTGCATTTCTCCTCATAGTGAATACATTTACAAGGTGTATAAATAGATATATACAGTGTAGATTGTGCACATATCCAATGTAAAGGACACAGTTATTTCCGTGTACATACAGTATGTCCAAGTAATTAGACGCTCAAGTCCTCACACTGCCCATTATGGATTTTGGGGCAACAGCAGGTCACAGAGGTACGACGCGGTCCACTCATAAATCCTAATGAGTTCCGTTTCAAACACGTACGCGGCGTAGGCCTTTGTCAATCACTCCTGCGGGAGGAGAGCTCCTCGTCCGTCCCCGTCTATGGATCTGGTGCGGCTGTCCAGCTGGAGACAATTGAATCCCTCCATTTCTCATTTACCTGCCATTATTCAGTAGTTGAAGCCATTTCCTTTTCTCATGACCCTTGGATGTCTTTAACCCTGTGTCAGCTGACATCATTGCCTCAGAATTTAATTTCTAGACAACAGAGCATCCTGGCTGGGGTGCTCGGAGATCCAACGAGACTCTTTGAGGTCATAATGTACAATATTTGCACGCAAAGATAAATTTCCAGTGGATTATTATTAGTAAAAATGGAGACAAACTGCTTACATGTCTATAATGTAACCAGAGGAAGCGAAAACTCTTTTGTAGTAGAAATGTATTAGCGATCCTTGCATTGAGGACACATAAATGGTTGTTGACTTTATTGTCCATCATCCATAATTTCCCAAAAACATTTCCTGGTAATTTCCTACAAAGAATGAGGCAATTTGGTACTAATAGCCAGTAAAAATACATTTC
Organism: Eupleurogrammus muticus; assembly: GCA_036785175.1. Taxonomy (NCBI): domain Eukaryota; kingdom Metazoa; phylum Chordata; class Actinopteri; order Scombriformes; family Trichiuridae; genus Eupleurogrammus; species Eupleurogrammus muticus. The sequence continues at coordinate 13,595,798 of JAYKQN010000012.1, read as the reverse complement.
TATTATAACCCAGAGTGTCTAGTAGTCATTACACAGCAGGCCTTTGAAATAGGACATATATGCAATTCGTCCATAAATAAACATTCAATTAGACATTTGTGAAGTATAATAAAGGAAGAAAAAATGGTTTAAAATAAGTATTTCTTTGAAGAAATCAACTGCTGATGATTGTACAAAACTAAATTAACAAATACCTATTAATGAAACACTTTAGAAATTACAAGGAAATCAAACACATATAATAAGTGTTTTTGTGCCTGAATAATGAACCACATGCACAAAAAAAATGTTTTTCATGTACTCTGATATTCTTGAATGTTAAATTGTCCTTGATTTGCATTGGGTCATCCACGCAGACCATTTGATAATGCACGCAGCCAAACAGAAAACATTTGAATTGAAACTAAAAAAAAAAGGGCCGCATAGCATTAAATGTCTGCGCAGCCTGTTTAACTCTCGAGGGAAATCAGCTGGGAGAAAACAAGCACAATGATCTGTCAATAATAGAGGATAATTTACAGCTAAGCTATGGATGCCTCCAAACAATAAAAACTATTTGCTTCTATCCATTACAAACTATTTGTTATGTGGAGACCGTTTCCTTAATTGGACCCAGCATGTAATCGATGTGATTTCTGACCAATTGACCATGATTCACCATACAACAACAGTACCGGCAATCAGCGCCTCACAGGAGTGTCGATACACTTTGCCCAGATGATATATTTACTGTATTGTGTGTATGTGTATGCCCTACTGAATATTAACACTGTCTCCCAGGTATGCGGAGTGGGGGGGGGGGGGTGTGTCATGATTTGGCTATAAGCCTGAATTCTGCATGACAGCTGCCTGAGGACAAAAGCTGCGGTGCACGATTCAGGCACAGGAACGCACCGCTGCCAACGCGTTCGTCTGCATCATATTACGGAAGGGTCCTTCCCGTGAGGAGCGGGTGCACACCGTCAATCAGGATGCTCAGGTGTTGCTCCACTATCATTAGTGGTCAGTGTTTTTTCTGGGAAGAACAGCCCAGGCTGCGAGGGAATGCAGGCACGGCGGTGGCGGCGAGCTGAAGGGCTGCTGTTTGGAAAGGCTCATGTTTTCCACCTCTCGGGGTAATAGCTATGGATTGCTATGTAATCATCGCTCTTTGTTATGTGCTACGACTTGGCTGCTTGTGCTGCGACTGGGGGGGGGACTGAGCTATAGTCAGGTTGAAGAAAACCCAATGGAAAATACTGCAGGTTACAGTCCATCAAAGAGTTGGATAAGCTAGGGAAATAAAATAAAAATCCTTCATCTGCATTTTAAAGGTTATAGAGCACAGGTTTAAGCGGTGGAACCACAACTGAGTCGCAAATTAGTTGTTGATTCTGTGTAGATTCTTTGAATAACTAGCAAAAAAAAACACACAGGTGACCCAGAAAACAGAGTAAAAACTGAGCAAAATAACCACAAACAAAACGGATCCTTGAGTAAACAGGCAAAGGAGAGATTTCATGTTAAGGCACCATGCACCTCCGTGCAAAAATATTATGATTAGCAAAAAAAGAGAGATAAATCCTCTTAGAAAGACCACAGGATGCATATAGCAGGTCTTCCCCACCACAGATTTATTAGAGAGCCTGCACTCATACTGAGACAGAGAAGCTGCTTGTATTCGCTTTCACTGATCTACAGCTCGACAACCTGAGAACTGGCCAATGAAGGACCTGCTGATAGACGAATGGTCAGGTCCTAATCACGATCTTTGCATAAATTCAAAACAAAAAAAAGGTAAGGCATGGTTTTTTGAAAGCTTTTTAAGCCATCACACTATGTATACATGCATGTGATAATGAAACTAGCATAGTTAGGGAGTGTAAATTATCTTTTGTATGTATTTTGTATGTAAGACTGACTTTCCTTTTACTAATACTGCAATGAAAGACAATAAAAGCTACAAAACATAGTTATAAGTAATACGTATTTGCTGCCTGAGCGTTGAAAGTGAGCAGAGACGTACGACAAGTGACGGAGGAGCGGAGCTAAATGAAAGCTCATGATGTCCCAGTCATATAGTCCATTAGAGCTTCAAAGCTATCATTCCTTCCTCCCCAGGCCTGCAATCCCTTTTTCCTCACCTTGTGTCTGCACTTGGGTTCAACCGCTGAGATTAGTTTACTGGCTGAAGCTGCTGGTACGATGCAGATTGTCCCCTGTCTGACCTTTGGAGTCATGATTCATCTGTTTACTCCCCCTCAGCTCAGAGTCGGCGGAAACTTTGTTGAAATATGAAAGCCATGGAAAAGCAGATTTATCAGGTCCTACTTAAAGTGAAAGTAGTGAAAATGCATGACAGTCATTTCATTTTGATCAGACCCCCCCCCCCCCAAAGGTCTAAGGCCAGATCTGAGCACAAGCCACACAAAGTAGTTGCAGTACACATGGTGGTACAGCCATAAAACATGCTACCACATGGCGCCGAGTGCTATGGCGCGCTGTGCATAAATGTCACAAGCAGATAAAGGTTTTGCGCTACTTCCCCTCTAGGATTATGGGAAAGCCTGTTCAAATATCTAAATGTCAACAGTGTATAAACACTTTTCCATTTCCAATTATTCTCTTTGCATGCGGCAGCTGGGGCGACAAGGGTCACACATGCTTTGTCAAGTCCTCAATCCCCCCGCTGGCGTTCGATCGCGCCACACACACACACACACACACACACACGCAGCCTCTGCAAACACATTAGAGGACGAAGTCATGCCTAATGAGACAATTAATGTTTGAAATACGACGAAGCTCAAGGGTAGACTTAGCGATATCGGTATCACTCACACACACACGCAAAAAAAAGTGTTTTTGCACATTTCGCTCTGGTCTTATCATGTGGCGATGATGACGACGACGATCATGATGATGATGATGATGATGACGACTTCTGGCCGCCTGTCATCACCGCTCCACCAGCACCACATGTCGTTACTGCTACACCAGATGATGGGTCATTTGTGCCTCGCTGGTGCAACAGGCGCTGCTGGACCTTTTCTGACCCGTCTCCTAATTACACCCCGAGGACACGCGGCCCGGCCAATCACGAGAGAGCAGCTCGGATCAATGGCGTCCTACGGGGGGGGGGGGGGGGGGACTCTCCTGTCTGGCTGCCAGTCTGATATGCGGCCGCTGCTGCCGTCCATATAATCTCGGGAACATCCATGAGAGGCTCGACCACAGCTAGGAGACACGCTTAATAAGGCCTTGGAGGAGCTGGTTTGACTTGGAATACCGAGCTTTTTTAGGAGGTCAGCGGCGTATTTGTCATCTCGTGACCGCTGTTGGGCTGTCTTTGGGACTAATGCAGATCAGGTCTGTTTTAACTTGTGTTTCCACAGGCTAATTGCACAGGTTATTAGCATAAATAGCAACCCTTATGCCCCGGACTGGGAGGAATGAAATCCCTGCCCAATTATTACAGCCACTTCTTATGGTGGCAGCGTGTACTCCCGGCTGCCTGGTTAATACCAGAGTCAGCTAACAGTTTAGTTGGCAACAGATGACCGTCTATCCCTGTGTGCGGACATGTGAAACTGCGGCAAAATACCTACAACCGCCAAGCACTGGTAAAAAAGGGTGTTGATTGTCCCTTTACACCTGGGATAACAAACATTATCTGTGTGGCTTGGCACTGATTCAATACTACACGCCATATGTCTTTCGAAACGCATCATAATCATTTCACATATTTCTTACATATTCATTATTCTGCTAGAATTCCTGGATATATGGGCACTGAGTCACATAAACAGGGATTTAAATAACCAGGTCCCTCGTGTCGCATATAAATGCCAAGCCTCAAAAAAAAGGATAGAAAACCAGGAAATGAGACTCAAAACTGAGATACGAATGCACACGTAAAAAGCCAAGTGATGTCTATCAAAAAACAAGATAATTAGCAAATATGTGAAATCACCTTAAAGTGTTTGCATTAGACATATGAAGAATTGTTTTATATTAAGAATAAATTAATAGCAATGAAACGAAAGTACACTGCACTGGAAATTAATTTGGTTATTTTATGTAATTTCATTTGCTATGTGACACATATTCTTATCAATAATTTAAAAAATTCAATTAAAATTCAAAAGAATCATTCTATTTACCTTGTCTATTATCAGCACCTAGGATTGTCCAAGCCAAACTAAATAAGGTTAGATATTTCGGTTTAGACATTTCTATCAATTATACCGATGTGCTATGCTACGTTATTGGTACACTATTTGCATATTTACTAATTTGAAAATGTTGCTTGTTATATTTTAACCAACGACACCTCGAGGCATTTTCTACTTATTATTGTAGGTGCAGGTGGAATCGGTGCATATAAATGTTGCTTTCATTGCATTCACATTTTACATATGCTGCACACAGTTTTTATCCCTGATGTCGGCCTACACTCATGTAAGAACAGTCGTGGTAACAAGACACCCCATAAAGGTGAGTTAGATATGTTGCATTGATTGTAAAGCCAACAGAGCTACTATTTACCAGAGTAAACCGTATGTTTGTATCCAGTCATAGCACACCTAGTTGTTATCCTGGCTTTAGAGGCTTGGCAGGGGGGGTTATTCCAGTGCTGTGATCCATAGAATAAACACTTCATTCACCCCTGACTCCACAGGTTCAGCTGCACAGACGGAGAGAGAGGAAAGGCAGCAAATATCACAAGATGATTGTCAAAGATTATAGAGGCAATCAGAGGCGAGGCTAAATAAAAGATGGCTAACCTGAAGTTAAATGTACAATGCTCCCTTTATTGTAACACAAGTTACCTGTTACCCTAAGGTCGATTAGGAGAGGACAGCAGAAAACACTGCTATAATAACTGGAAAGAGTCATTTTAGTAGCTTTCAGTCACTTTTAATCTATATTAGTGGAAGAAAAGCACTCATGTACCGTCATGTCATGTGCAGGATAAAATTAATTCAGGTGCATCTAAATTGTAAATTGTTAAGACACAACTAATGTGCTATTCAGTATTGCAGCACATGTGCTTGGAATCAAGCTGAGCTGTTGTGTGTTGCTGCACATCATTCATGTATTTCTGTTTTAACCCTTTTGGTTTCATTAACCGTGGCTGGTGTCCTACTCTATCATATGCGCATCTCTCATCTGTTCTCGGCGCAAGGCAGCGCGTAATTAAAGGATGAAAAATTTGTGCGGCGCCGATGGAAAATGAGGTTTATCGAAATCAAACAGCGATTTGCCTATAGCTGTTATTGCGGCGTCTCCGCCAGACATTAATGATAAAGATGGAGTCGGATGTCATGTTCATTTTCAGGACTATTTAGTTCTGGCTAATTATGCAATATATCAAAAAAACAATAACTAATGACCGTGCTATAAACTAGAGCAGACTAATATTGTAAGATTCTACTTACTAGAATGTGGTTACTAATTTCTACTGCAACTGAAAATAGGTGCTAAAAATGTTTTTTTTTTTTTTAATCACTCAAGTAAAATGTTTTTACCCAACAATTTCAAAAAAGTCGATCTATCTCCATGTGTCGTGCTGGAATATTGCATTTTAAGCCGACACATCTCTCCATCCTTTGGCCCATTCTCATTTATCTGTTTCAATATCCTGTACCCTGATGAGTCTGGGGATGGGGTGTTGACCTGACGTTTAAATCCCAGGCGAGTCCATTACGGTAAAACAGGACCAAGTGCTGATGGAGGAGGAGAGATACAGCGCAGAGGACAAAAGATGTGGCGCGGCCACCTGGCTTTATGCTCCAATGCTATCTTTATTGTGTGCACTGTGTATGTGCGCGTTTTTGTTTGTGTGTATGTGTTGGTGCGATTATTCTACGCTCCCTGAGCTGGGGGGGGGGGGGGGGGTCACCAGAATATACCGCATAGAGAGTTATGGTCAGCTCTGCGGCGCTGCTTCCATTTCCCAATGCAGCCAAATCTCTCCCGGCGGAGTAAATCCTGTCAGATAAGAGCAGACAGCTATCGCTCCGTTTCATCCACGCGGACATGCCCGCTCCACGGCGGGGGGGGGGGGAGATTACACCAGAGTGGAGGGTGACAGCCCTATCTCAGGGCTTTGAGGATCCTGGCGGCGGCGTCTCGTTTATCAGACCCTCTCTGATGTCTCTTTACCAATGCATGAACAATGACAGCACCGATGACTGGGACGAGCTATTCTATTAAGCGCATATTGAAGTTCTCGGTCATCCACAACAGGCCAAAAAACGGATTATCACTGTGACCTTTTATGATGTTAAGATACCTGCTGAAAACATTCCATTCATGATTTGGGGCCACATCTTATGGATCTGTCATGACTTAGAGTAAAAAGCCATCATAAAGCTTCAAACACAGAGACCTATCATCTGAATGTAATACATGTTATTGGAGAGCTAGATCAAGCAGATATCTCACCATTCAAATAATGAATTAAAGTCTTGTATTCAGCCTCATTAACTTGGGTTGCCAGGGCTCGTAAAAAAAGGACAAATAGCGAAGAAGCTTTTTTGCTCCGTTTCGCATATTCATTAGTTTCTATTTCTGACAATAAAGCTGACCTTGCCGCAGCCGCCAACCTATGGGCTTGTAAACATAAAGCAATTTCCAACATGCTCTTAAAATGAATTGCAAATTAGTAGTAAAAGGCACACCAGGTAATGAAAAATGCCGGGAGAATATTTAGTCTTTATAAGGGCTATTATGAAACACTCCGCTTTTCCCCAAACATTGCGGCGTCTGCAAACATATGAAAAGAGACACGAAAGAGAAATAGCGAAGGGTTTCATGCATCAGTATTACTCACTATTATCATACACAACTATACTGGAAGCACCTGAGCAACCTAATGTATTTAATACAACACCTCTGCAAAATCTTATAATAAGATGCAAAACATAATAAAGATCGACCTCTGAAACACTGATATTTCTGGCTTCCCATACCTGAAGTTTCTTAATCCGATTATCAGTTGAGTAAAAGACAAATACAAAGTAGTATGGGAGCATCACATGGACAAATGGCTGTAAAGCAACATGGCAGAATTTTGTTGTTGTTGACATTTTTCATGACATTACTTCTTATAGTCTGGTGAGTGACTCGTGCTCTTATGCAATTTTAATTTTCTATAACCACTTATTCCTCACTAGGGTCACAAAGGGGCTGCTGGAGCCAATCCCATCTCATTACAGGCAGGGATACACACCGTTCACTCACACACTCGTACCTACGGGGATCTCTGATCAACCTCAGTATGTTTTGGGAGGACAACCTCTACAGAACCCACAGCGACGCCATGCAAACTCCACGCCAGAAAGGTCCCGGCCTTGAATCTGCAGCCTAACCCAAGGTGCACAGATGTAGTGGAGCTCACAGAGAAGCTACAGGATAGATAGGTCAGTGATTTCTAGAGTCCAGACTGAAAGGAGGCTCTGAAGTGGATGAATCACATTATCGAAACGGATCCTTTAATTTTTTTTTCCTTCTTTTCTTCACAAATGACTCTCCGGTGAGCTTCTTCATGAGGTGGAAAAGCAGGAGGCCTTCTGTTGCTTTTTCAAAGAAGCTGCCATTCAGTGGAGCCTGAGGATATTTGGTGAAAAACACAGGATTCTCCACAACAAAGCAGATGACAGGATGGAAATCATTATCTTGCTTTCCATTGTACATATTCCATTTACACAGTTAATGACATCTCACTACCCCCAAAAGCACTGTAAAGTGGCTTTATGGATGAAATCTCGGCACTACACAGGTATAATCACAAACTCTAATCTCACATTAACCCACTCAAAATATATAATGTCATTTTTTTTTCTTTGAGATCCATTTTATGAAAAAGTGCCATAAAGAGGCACTCTGCCTCATTACTTTAGAGAACGCTGAGCTTCTACATTGTGCACATAGAAAGGCTGAAAATAAAAAAAAATAAAATGAATAAAATTCATAGGATCCCAATTCTCACAATTTTCAGTAGGCGATGTGAATGTCTGTCCAAGGACATAACTAGTAAAATGGTAGAATGAGATGCAATCACTTCTTAAAAAAGAAAGAAAGATGAAAAGCAAAGTCAAAAAACGTCACGTGATGTCCGCTAAATAAAATACACTTCTCGCTATTTCAGCCAATTACGGCGCCATCACTCAGATTATCCTCAAGTGTGAGTTTGAATCGAGGAAAATTCACTTTAAGAGAGAGAGAGAGATCACTTCATACAACATGACGATGCATTACAGGAGCTGACGAATAGCAGAAAACGACCAGTCCTACTGAGACGAAACACAACTAATAGAGTAAGGGAACACTCTCTTCCAGCCTCGACATTTTACCGAGGAAGCCTGGAGGGGAGATTCTATCAGCCACCGGGGGGCCGTTCGCTCAGAGCTGATGTTGTTTTATCACAGTGGAGTCAGGGGAACTGCAGAGTGCTGTGGCTCTGTTATTCAGCGGGGAAACCACTGCACACGAGTGAGCAGCAACCCTGACTCCTCAGATAATCAGTCACAGGGCAAACAAGTTAGAAAGTTGACATTTTTCATTCAGTGAATTTATATGCACGACTTTAAATTAGAAATACTAGTGCACTGTCCATAGGAAGTATGCATAAAAAATGGAAGCTTAAGTAGATTTTTCACGTTTGGCCGAATGGGGGTGTGTTAAATTGTTATATAGTGTTAACAGACAAATGGACATGGATCAAAATCAAATAGAATTTCACAAAAAAGGATTTACACCATTGTGCCATACGCAAGCAGCATCTGAAAGTTGAGGTCGATCTGGCAAAGCACACTTGATTCCTAGTTCTAATTAATTTGATTGTTAATTACTCAGTTATAATCATTTTATAACTATATCGTGTGTGACCTCATCAACATTTTGCCAAAAGCTCAGAACGTGGACCATCTGGTTGGAAGATCGCAATATTAACAATAAAGTAATTAATACTAACAGCTTTAAGCAGCCTCTATTGGACTATGGCTGCGTTCTGCAAAGGTAAATACTCATCGATGTACGTGTCAGATATCTGCGACAGCGCACGCACTTCAAAGATGGCGTGGTGAGCTGCTTTCTACCTGAACACCGGCTCCTCCAGAGCCAAGTCATCACCTCCAGTAAAGGTCATGGGCGACCATGATGGATGGGTACTGCTGTGGATTTAATTTAAAATAAAGAGCAATAAACACAGGGCTCATGCTAGTGGCACGGGGGATGATGAAGGACCCATTAGTTAAGCAAAGGTCGCAGACTCCTCCCCCGACACCCGCTGTCACCCTGGCATCTCAGAACAGTCACACGGGACGAGGGGCCACAGAGGGTCACGGGGCGACACGGGCTCTACAGAGGTTCCTCAGAGCCGTCTTGTTTATCGGGCATGTGGCGGAGAGCACGTACCCCTGCAGAAGATGAGGGAACGACCTAGCAGTGGACCCCCTGAGGATGCTATGAATGTCAGACATTGTTGTTAGGATTGGAAAATTGAAAATCAGATTGAGACGCGCCTAAATGTCAGTTCATTGAGATGCGTCGGCTGTAACCTGGAAGTATTTAGAGCAGCGCAGCCCGCTCCGAAATGACAAAACAATTAATGGCAGCAGGTGTCCCCACCTGGATTTTAAGTACACTTTGAATGTGAAAGGACACGTTCAAATTGGAATATTACCAGGCGTTTTAAGCGTGCGCACCCTGCGCAGGCACAAATCGAAGTAAAAGCTGAAGATCCTCAGCGCTCATAATCCATGTCAGAGCAAACATTTTTAAAATACTAAGTGCAGCACGTGGGTAATTTGCTGCCTTCAAATCCTCTCACTAATGGCATTTAATAGGTGCTGTGGGCCAAAATTGTGACAGCATGATGTATTCGGGCAAACGAGCCAAGCTAATGGCTGCCATCAAATGGGATTCCACTTTTTTTTTTTTTCTTTTTTTTTCTCCCCCCCCTCAGCCGTGGTTATCTCGGCGGCGCCCAATTTATTTAGTGTCACCTTTTTAACTACGGCGTTTGGCATAGACGCATGGCCGACGAAAACACGAGTGAAGGCTATCTCCTATTAGCGCTCCTCATTGGCTAGTGATGGAGACACCTCCGCTTTGTTTCCAATTTACAATATGAAGCCGCCTGCCGCAGGAGGAAGTGATGGATGGAAGAGGTGAGCGGGTCTGAACGCGGTGACGAGCAAGATCAACAATATGGGTTTGGTTGATTAGAAAGAGTTCAGACGTGATTAAGGGCTTTTGTAATATAGACTGGGAAAAAGCACTACTATCGGTTCCTCCAGCGCTTCATATTTGACGCAAAAATATATACATTCCCATCACTATCTCTGCGTTTGTTTGCTGTCAGATGCATAATAAGTATATCGGGTTTCATGAGGTTGAACAACCGCTGCTCTTCTCTTTGTAATGTGAGGAAACACACACACTCTTTTATTGTTGTGACACGTTCCCCACCTTATCAGACGGAAACCCCCTTTTTTTGCACACACACACACACACACACACACACACACACACACACACACACACACACACACACACACACACACACACACACACACACACACACACACACACACACACACACACACACACACACACACGTAGGTCTTCATTTACATGTATAATTATTACTGCCAATTCAGGAGCCGCTTGCTGAAAAGCTTTATGCTAATTGTAATTAACAGTAATTAAAATCCGGGTTGGCTTGAATGGGTGCCACGGTACCAGTGCATCGTTTACAAAAACCAAATTGAATGTAATGACTTGACGGTGTGAAATCAGGGGGGGGGGGGGGGGGGGGATGACATTAGGACAGAAGAAAGCTGCAGCGGAGTCACATTTCTACACATTTGGACACGAGCCAACTGTTGATGCTAATCTTTTAAATGCTGGGATTGTTCAGTCGAGCAATTAAAGATCCAAATATGTAATCTGAGATATGAAATCTCTGTGCCCTGGAGTCCTGGCCAGACTGGCTCCTAAACTTCTATTGATTAAGGTTGTAAATTAATCTAAAGAGACGCATGTCTATGCATTGGTAACAAGGGTTTTTCTTTTTTTTGTTTTACTCTCATTTCTTTATCTAGATTTATCTATGATAATGGTGTGCAACTCTTCTTTTCCCCTACTGCAGTGCAGTATTGTTTTGCACAGCATCTCAAGAGATCGGAAGGGGTGCAGAGATCCTCTTCAGACCTGCACACTCGAGCTAAGTTGCTTGTTGTCTCTGTCACAGCGGCGGATGAACTCTCACTACAGAAGAACAGGACGTATAAGGAGGATTTAACTGAGCACAAAGGCAGCTCACTGTCTGCCCTGACCAAGACTTGATCTCTCGCCGGATCCTGCCTACAGAAACGCTGCAATAATTCCCACATCAGAATACAAAATCACCTGCCAAGCGGAGGAGGGAGGGGAGTGTAACATTCAGAAACAAGACCTCAGCATTTTCCCTCGGTTTGTGGAAGACTGGGCTGCATGTATTCAGCCCATTATTACCATATCAGTAATAAGCTGTAGCAAGAACCCTGCACAGCAACTTAACAAACTACACAGGTGAAATGAAGTCGTCTTAGTGAAAGTAGTTATGGGGAGAGCATAGAGCATCCTTACAATAAAGCTTACTGTGCTCTCCTCTGCTCTCTCCCACGAGGGATCAGAGAAATAAAGCCGGTTACAAAGCTAATAAACTTCAAACGGAATTCTTCCTGTAAACAGTACGGGCCTCCAGCGGACGTACTTATAAATTAGCTACAGATTTGCTGTGGATCGATTCCCTCGAAGGCAAAAACACACACACACACACACACACACGTTGTAAGGGGTTTTGTTTGCATAAAAGACTCACACAAAAAGTATAAAAAAGGATCACACAGTCATGCGTGCATGTGATGATGATGATGTTTGGACTCCAGTCTTTTCCCTCCTTACACTGCACTGATGTGCACGTGCAGCATAGTTGAGATAAGATGCATATGGCGTTTAGCGTATGCTGTATCTCAAAGAGAGATACTAAGTGTACTAATCTTAAACTATGCAAATCGCTCTTAAAGCCGCGGCTGTTAAACTCATATTAGGATTCCTACGTTGATTATTATTATTCGCGGTTCACTTTTTGGTCTGGATTGTATCGCAATCCCTGGAATGCCAACGACTGTTGGTCAAATCTGTCAACAAGCCTCTTCAGCTGACAGTTACGTTGCTCGCGAAATGGGCGGAAAACCCGTCACGATTTTACGACTCTAAGTATCACCGCCCCATTTTTGAAGGAAGACGGCTACACGGTGATTCAGATCGCTTCGCTTTGCTGTGTCCTGGATTGAACTCGGCTGAGGAGAGACACACCTCACACATATTAGACGCCTACCCTCCACCCCCCACCCCCTTTTTTTTTTTTTTAAACCCTTTTCCATTGCTCATCTGTCAGTCAGCTGGGTATAGATATCATGCCTTTCTCTATAGACTCTATACCGATGTGTCTTAGGGCCATTAAACTGTCAGCCAGGATTTACTCAAGACGGGCGGACAGAAAGCCAAGAAATTATCTCCTCACGCACACGTGAGGGGGGACAAAGAGCGAAAAAGAAAAGCATGAGAGGCACGAGTGTGAAAAGAAAAATGCCTGCCATTACGATACTGCAGGAGCTGGATGAAAACGCCTCCGTGTAGTGTAGAGTTCACTTTACTTTGGGGGGATTCTCAAACCTTATGGGTAATGGGTTGGAAAGTCGGCAGGTGCATGAGGAATTTTTAGTTTTTGGGTTTGCTTCACTAAATTGAATTACTTGAATTACTGTATGTTCTTTATTTTAACAAGCTGTCAAAAACATACAGTGCTTAAAGATATTTACCCTATAAAAAGAAGTTTGAAACACTGCTTTTTCTGAACTGTATTTTTTTCAATGCATTTTTACTATATAATGAAGACAAGAAGAAAAAAACCCAGAGACAAACATTGAAAGAGGCAATTTCTGTCAATGTGTTTTACATTTTGTATATTGCATTTTAAATAAAATTCCCAAAAAACTAATCCAAAGATCTATTTTAGATTTTTTTGCAGCTCACTATAGGGGCCTGGTTTACTATAGAAACATGCATTCTGATTCCCTCTGTACACTTTGCAATGCACTATGTATCATGAACATACTTAAAATATTCAGAATTAAAAATGATTTCTCTTCCTCCAGAAGTTAGGATTAAGCTATACTTTTTTTATACTTTTATCAGATTTGAAGGTTTAGTCACAACATACCAACACCAGTATCTCTATGTAGTATCCTGCCAGGCTGCTCAGCACCTCTAAACCTGTGATCCTAGAATCGCCCCCCGGCAAGCGTCCATGATTTCTATTAACACGCGTATGATGGTGGCAGGAAAACTGGTTCGGAGTAAATAACGTGTCCCAAATCCTGCTTGACGGCCGCAAAAGTGTCCGACAAGGATGATGTTCCGATAAGGATGAGTAGTGGCACGAGGCTGTGGGAAGACGCGGAGTCTCGCATGCGTTGTCACAGATTTCCCAGAAAAATGCTCAAAAAAAAAAAAAAAATCGCACACTCTGTCGAGTTATTCATAAATGCCGCGGCTACACCCCACACACACACACACACACACACACACACACACTACGACGGACTGAATGAGGCCAAGGATAGGGATATTGATGGCTCTATCAGGATACTACTACTCATAAGGCATCATGTGCTCACTTGTGTGTGTAATAGCGACAGCCAGAATAATAACGGCTGTCACACATCAGCGTGTATCACGCGTCGGAAACTATTGGAGCTTCGCAGCCTGGGATGTATTCTGCTTGTTTGCCTTGCATATTTTCCCCCCCAAAAAACGGCGGGTCAGCAGAGCTTGAGGGAAGGTGATGTGTCTGAATTTGTCGGCCAATAATGAATCCACAATTTGCATAGATTGCGTTGGAGTGTGCCTGCCCTGAGCATTGTGGTGCACAAACATCATTTCATTATCGATGTCTTGATAGCCCACTGGACTAAACACAGCCCACTGATTCTTGCATTTCATGAAAAAGATACAGTAGCAAATATGTTCCTAGCTGTCAGTGCTACAGGTGATATTAACACTAGATGCCAATGCTGTTGTGTCACAGCTACCACATCCATTCCAAATAGATCAATAAAGACTGATTTACCCACAATCCTGTTCTGCAAATTAATCTTTATTTTGATTTTTTTTTGCTTTCCGAAATGTGCCTCTCCTCCCACCCGTGACCCCGAGTAGCAATATGTTAGTCGGCGTATTGATAAAATTGAATAAAGAATAAAAAAATAAAAAAAAACGTCTTTCATTGTGCCCATAAGTCTCCGGGGACGTTTTCCACCTTTCCTTTAACGTATTAAATGCAGACACAGTCTCCATCACAGAAATTGCGTTTAGGTTACAATTTCTCCTCCCAGTATTTTGCACAATAACATGTGCATGCTCCGATCATATTAACCGAGGCAAAGGCACTAACTAGATTAGGCTCGTTATTTTGCACGTTTAAGAGATGCAATCCTTAGTAAACCCATGGAGAAAAAAACTTACATTGTACCCTTAACTTTTGCAAACCGTGATCAACATTTTACATTATCTACCTAAGCTTTCTATAGGAACACATACTTATTAGGGATGCACCGATGTGAAAATTTCGGCCGATATCGATATCCGATATACATATCGGCAGTCACTGCCGATACCGATATTTGCCGATATCGATATATGTAAAGAAAAAATTTTCTGTAGTGTCACAAATTTAGTACAGACCAGAAAAACACTGTACATTTGAAAAGCACAACAGTGCTCTTTATTTAAAGGAAGGCTCACTGTAAAACTCTGTCATGTGGTTAGAGGAAGTACGGCGGAGCGGACCCGATGGAGCTCCGCGAAGGCGGCGACGTCGGCGGCCGCGGCGGAGGAGGGTGACGAGATGGAGCTCCGAGAAGGCGGCAGAACGGCGTCCGACACCCCGGAGCAACGTTCCGCGCATTTTTTTTTTTGTCTTTTCGAGTGATGCGATGTGACGGAGGAGCCCGCTAGGAGAAACCGCTACAGTTAGTTGGGTCACTGTCTGCGTGTCTCTCGGCGACGCGCTAAGCTAGCTGGTCCTAGCGGGCTCCTCCGTCACATCGCATCGCCCGAAAAGACAGCAGCCTCCTCCGCCTCCGCCGCGGCCGCCGACGAGGAGGCGGCAGGACGGCGTCCGACACCCCGGAGCAACGTTCCGCGCATTTTTTTGTCTTTTCGGGCGATGCGATGTGACGGAGGAGCCCGCTAGGACCAGCTAGCTTAGCGCGTCGCCGAGAGACACGCAGACAGTGACCCAACTAACTGTAGCGGTTTAACTCTGCCAATTGTTGACATATCGGCCAGAATTTGTTGATATCGGACCGATACCGATATGTTAAAAAACGTGACATATCGACCGATATATATCGGTTGGCCGATATATCGTGCATCACTAATACTTATACTTCCTACTGCCACTGCACTAGTTTCTTGTTTTCCTACGACTAGTTCCATCCAGTTGTCATTACACGCTGCTTGTCTTAAACAATGCATCGTTGTTTTTTCCCCATTTTCATGTCGAACCGCTTACTTTAATTGCAGTTACCGTGTGGCCATCCGCCGACATGACATTTACAGCGTCACATATGTTTCGCTGCTGCCGGGTTTTTGATTTCCCTGCAACGCCGGTAACTGACACACTGTAAATTACAAGTACACTTGGTTTAAGTCTATTTAACAGCACGCTGACTTCCTCCATTTACAGCCTTCTTTTCGATGGTTCCGCTCCAATTCTTGGGCATGTACCAGAATATTTGCACACAGCACAGCATCTTCTGCCTTTATTATAATGTTTAGGGAGCGTTTCTATGATAAAAACATTCGGCCGCACGCCTCCAATTCATGATCAATTGAGATTGTTCGTTCGTTGCGCAAAGAGCAGAATTGAATGGTAAAGTTGACTTCTCTTATTTTTTGATAGAAAATTAAGTATTAGAGATATTTATTTGCCACATAAGGTACACTGATTGTAAAAGCAAAGACATCACTTATTAAGATTTATGCAGCTAAACATGCATAATTGTATCTTAACCATTTGAAGTGCAGCACAGTCTGAATTTCAAGGGACATGTTTTGACAAGTTTTGCTAAAAATTTGAAATGGCTTCTTATAGAATATGCCTTCCTTCCTTATTCTTCTTGTATGCAATGCATTTTGTATTTGCATCATTCATTCCATACATGTCCTTGCCTCCCCATCTACTGTCATTCTCCACCACACCTGCAGATATTCATTAAAGATTTTAAAAATATATATATAACCTCACAACAAAGCGCTACAAATAGGGAAACCAGAATCACCTTTAGGCTCCTCATACATATTATTTCTTATCACAGAGATAGATGGAAATAGGCAGATTTAAGAAGATCAATCACTCAAAAAATACACTCTTGCATGAAAAGTCTGTAATTGTTATTCATTGAAAATTTCCTGCCTACAATGGACTTGCCGAGATGTGGAGTGGAAGAACATGTGCTGCTTTATTGACGGCCCAGGGGAACGTCGTTCCCTTCAATGAATATCATTTGGCATACTGTATCCCTATCGCGCGCCTTCAATAATTTACAGTATTGATTTGAAACAAAGTCGTACGGCTGAAGTGAACAGGAGAGCGCAGTGCTTTTCATTTAACGCTTTAGTGATCTGTGGCTTCTGATTTTGTACACAACAAGCAACGGCGATGAAACATACATCTGAATTTGCTCGGCCTGTGGGGAGTTGGTGTGACACGCGCATCTGTCACGCTGAAATAGGGACTAAAAGAAGAAAGATGATATTCGGCACATGTGACACCTTGATACCACCAACCAGCATTGGGGAAATATATGACGTGCCAGATAAATACAATATAGAAAGAAATCTTTAACTTAATCCACTTTTTTTTTGAAGAATCCTTCAAGTTATTAATGATATGGCCTGTCCTCTTTGACGTTTCCAATAAATTACAGATTTTATCCAGGTGATTTAATTCGATTCGGTGTTGCAGAGGAGCGATTTTGGGATGCACTGCATTAATCAGAGAATTATGCAGAGCGAAACACAAGGGGAGGCCTGTTGTCACCGTTACAGCCAAATCAATCAGCCTGCGCCGAAGCCGTTTCTGAAACGCACGGGCCGTTTTTATTCCCCTGATGTGTGTTGGGGAGGGTTTACCGGGAAAATATATTCCACTACAAATGCCTGGGTGCATGCCCTAAAAGGAAATTGTAACATATTCCATTAGATTACGTAAATTAAGTAATGTCTTACACCATAGTTTGGATTAAAAGTCTTTCTGTGGTATTAATAGTGTCTCACAATATATGTGCATTCAAATCCTACATTTTAACCCAAACCCAGGTGAAATTGCAGCATATGTGACAGAATTTTAGATTCTACTTCCTGTATCACACGTATGAGTTATAGAAGGAGCAGCTTCCTGCGTCCTCCCGGCGTTTCAGATTAACAGGCTTATGGCAGTATTTTTCTTATTACCCGGAATATCAAACCTGTTATATCCTCCTCCACGAGCCTGCCAGTGAATTAAACTCATCGCTCTAATCTTGATGGGTCTCATTCTTCTTCTTCCCCCAGAGAGATTTATGCCGCTGCTCGCCAGGTGAAAGTCATATCCCACCACCCGCTCCGTGCTCAGAGGTGCCCTACGCTGCGTGGCATCGGCGTGTGTAGTTCAAATCCAAAATGCTTATCTGACCGCGGAGCAACTAGCACAGCGCAACGAGACTGTTCCTTTCAGACACTGCACATTATTATTTAATAGAAAGGGCACTTGACCGATTCGCAGCAGAATCCTGTATGGATTGGTGTAAAATCGTAGAAATCCAGCTGCAAATCCCTCTGGAGATCCAAAGGGGTCCTCTATTCACACCTCTGAGTGACACACACTTCATCCAAACGCCAGTGAGGAGGATAAATTATTAAATCCAAACACTATCCTTTCCACTTGAGTGAGTAAGAAAACCTGCATGACAGTCAACTCTCAGATTCAAGTATTGTCTTGACAGCGACAACAGTTAGCTAATCACACAAAGTGATGCCTTTTTTTTTTATTAGACTTCATCTTATAGCCCCTCTTATCCGTGGCGCTACATGTTCTGTGTGATGCTTTCCCAACAAGCCGCTTTCCAGCAGGGTGGCTAGAGGATTAGAAAAGAATTCAACCTGACATCTCTGGAGAGCACAGCCCACAGCTGCCTGCAGTCTACCGGCAGGGCCTGCAGCCCGTTCAGAACCAGACCTCTGAGCGGGGCCCGCACAGGCCTCGCAGCCAGCTGCCCTGTGATTAGCCTATTTAAATGGAGATCCGGGTCCAAGCAGAAGCACGTGAGAAGACGTACCACTTTCATATCTTAAGCCCCTGTCAATGGCTAAATGGATTTTAACGCCACCTCTTTTTTTTTTCTTTTAATTTTGAAATCCCATCAACCGATTGGTCGACTTTCAGCCCTAGAATAGTAGTAGATTGTATCAGAGGACTGTGACCTCCTACAGTAAAGTTTCAGGTGGAGGATAGTGTTTTACAAACACTGTATTTTTTAAACATTTGATCATACTGTACGTACATCTGGACGTATGTTCAGTTAAAAAAAAAAAAAAGATAAGTGAATAGAAGATGAAAAAGCAGCATTGGAGCAGTGTGTAGAACAGCTGACCCATATACAGAGGCTACAGTCCTCACTGCAGGCGGCCATGCTTCAAATCCCACAGTGGACAGCCCTTTCCTGTCTGTACTGTGCTATCAAATAATAGATATAAAGATAGAACAAAAAAAAATAAAAGCAGCAAACGCCTCATAATCAAGAAGACGGGTCGATCCACTACCCAAGTGGCCCTTTTTGCATCATACGACTGATTAGCAACATAAATTATTAATTGATTCTCAAAATTGTTGTGAAGTGTTTCGGGACTCATTATCCTTTTTACAAGAGCTTTCCAAAATGGGTTTTGAGTAATATGGGGCAGATAAAACTTGATGATTTATAACAATCACACTCATCATTAGATGAGTTCATTTGTGCTGATCAATCAGTTAATCAACTAATTGTTTCGGCGCAAACCTGATATACTTTGACGATACATTCTAGTAAAGAAAAAAGGCAGCATGACATCATTAACTCCCGCAGGAGAGACCATCGCTCTCCTTGAGGAATCGCTGCCCAACTGCACATCAGTCACAGAGCAGACATCGGTCTCTGGTGTAACAACGTTGGATCGGTGGCTGTATCAACCGCCCGCAACGACAAAATTAAGCTCCTAAATTTCCCTAACAGTGTCTGATGAGTGATGAATCTCTCTGGCTGCGGGGCGCTATAATCCTTTACCGAAGACACGTTGATTGTCTTCTGGTTCTCGGCGTGACACGCAGACTGATAGACAGGACACTACACGCTACACGCACAGAGAGGGAGACACACAGCAGAACAGATTCACTGACAGAACTGAAATATTTATCAAAGCACAATACAAATGGCTTTATATGAGGATACTAACAGCGTATTAACGGTGGTGCATGTGTGTGATCAGAATAAATTGGAGGAGCTGCAGCTGGTCACATATCTGAAGACATTAAGCCAGGTAGGTCCTATTAATGAATAGCGCATTAGACCGTGGATTGAGAAGTGCAAATGAACGGAACAGATGCATTAAGTATTGATTTATGCAGAAAAGCAGAGAAAACGTATACGTCTGCCTGATTGGGCTGGAAAAGACATGAACAAACCTCCTCCGTCCAAAATCATCAGACTTTTCTAAAAAAAAATACACATTAACGGGTTTGGCGCGAGTGCTAGCATCACGCGAACCCGCGCCGATAGCTGTGGAACTAAATGATTACGGTGAACATTGCTCAGGTTAATTCTCCTCCGCCCTAATCTGCACATGCTCGGGTTGGCAGCTGAGTGAGGAGCTGAAGGCAGAACGCTAATGATATACATTTAACACGCGACCCGCGCAGACACGCCAGGCTATCTGCTCGCAGTGCCCAACATCGGAATGAACAATTTACATTCTAGATCACCCGGATCAATACCCCCATTACGCCCTAATCAATTGACCATTAACAAGCTGTTTCTCAGCAAATTGCCGGCCAAAGATTGTCTCTCGCTCTGACTGGTTATGCCGAGCAAGCACAGCCCAGTGGAAAGAGCCCACAGAGTCAATTATACCAGACACAGATCGAAGGTGAGCTTAGCATACGTTTGGAAAGGAGAGTGATGGCTATTCAGTTGACTGCTAAAGGTCATCACATCCACGCTTACAAACATACAATTCTAAACATTAAATCACCCTGAAACAACGCATGCTGACTGTACAGACATCGGATTTCCTCAACGACAAGGCTTTTACCAGTGCAGTCAACTCCAAACGCACAGAATCTCCACTAATGTCGACTATTTCAGACAGCGGTGTCAGAAGCAAATCTAGCAAGATGCTCTCCGTATGACCTCTAAATAGGCGAAAGCAGGCTAATCCCTCACACACGGCGCCTCTAATCTCCATATAGAGGAGGAGTACACAAAGTGAACAGAGAGATGGTTTTATCCACGGATGCACTCTTCCACCGTCTGGGCTCCAGAGGTGTGGGCGTGGAGATAAACGAGGTGGAAGGGGGATTAAAATGTCCCAAACGTTAGGGGCCGTTTAATTGAAACCTCCCCCGGGACGCGGCCGAGGGGACGAGGAGGCAGCGGCGGGGCCCTCTGCGCCGCCACCGCCGGGGACCTTTGTAGGTGAATCCATTCCTCATCGCCTCTCAATAGGAGATGATGAATAGTGTGACATCGGTATCCTGCGGGGGGGAAGGGGGGGGGGGGGGCGGGGGGGAGCACGCCGCTGTCCGCCCGGAAAAGACCGAGGTGCAGCCTTTAAGTCAGAGATGGAGCACAGGGGGGGCGGCTGTTCTGCTGTGATCAATAATTCATCAAAACATTAAAAGCATTTCTTTTTCTTTTTTTTGACAGCCTGATTGGAGTGTCTGTCTCATAAAGACGAAGGATGAGTTCTGTTGTTTCAGGAATGCCATGCAACCCCCCCAACCCCCCAGCACCCACCCGGGTGAAAAAAATGTGACCCAGCTGCATCATGGGAAGTGTAGGATCTAAAACTCGGCTTTATCAATTTTGACCGTTCTGTGTTTTGCAAATCCTAGAAACACACTGCTTATGTACATTTTTACAAGCTTCTCTGTTTGCATGCATTCCCTGGCACCTGTCAATCAGAGGTACGCTGTGATTGGCAGGAATATGCGTGGCGTCACCCGCGCGAGTTTGCATCCTCAAAATCCCATCAGCGGCCTTTTATAGGATGTTCTGTGCTGCCCACCCTCTCTTCAATAGAGCGGTGAACCATGTGACTGACACCGCTGACTGATGGCTTTCGTCAAATCAATGAGATGTGAACAAGCGCTGTGATAATGTTGTTAGCGGCATCATTTTCTCCTGTTCTTGGTTGAGCTGGTGATTGATAGAGGCGGTGGCCATTCCTTTTCCCAAGGTCAAGAACTGGGAGTGTGCAACATAAACTTACAGTGTGTGTGTGTGTGTGTGTGTGTGTGTGTGTGTCCAGCGAAAATGACGATCAGGTCAACGACATCAGAGTTTCCTTTCTCTCTATTTCGTGAAACATATCTCATGCATGAATGTTTAGAGTTGGGAGGATCAAACAGATGTTGCATATTGCTGCTGCCCAATAATCCTTTATCTCTGCTATTTTCTTTTTATAATTCAAAGCTATTTCAATCTGGGTTTTACATTTATTTAACCAACAACTGAGTATCTAAAAGACACAATATTTTATTTTTACAATTACCTTTTTTATTTACAATACATATTTCCTGCATGATAATATGTGATTATTTTTCCTGTGAGATTACCATCTTGCACTGACACCCCAGTGCTGATATAAATGCATTTCACCTTCACCAGTGAAAATCTCCGAGATGAATATTAAATTTAAAAAAAGGGAAACGAGCACAAATAGTTTTACAGATCCACGCTCATTAAAAGCTGTGCAGACAGCACTTAGCTTTGATTCACAGAAGCTACAGTGTCCATTAGGATGTGAGTCACAGACACATTACATCCATTTAGCACAAAAATAGAAGATGTCTTTCCCAACACTTTAGTTAATCTCATTTCTACTTCACAGCGAGCTAATGTGCTTGCAAGGATTTAGGTGTGAGGAGACCACAGAAGGTGCTGAAGTTTAATAGTGTGAATTTTCATTTTTATTCAACAACCCCACTGTGGATATTAGGAGTTATTAAGACTTTCAGTAACATGGTAATGAGACTGATTTTCCCCCATGCCGTAAACTACTTTTAAAATGTCAAATTTTCAATTGACGAGCTAAAAATAAGCTATCCTAATTGTTATTTTCCACATGGCTGTGTGGTGTGATTATGTGGGTGCTAAACTCCTGTCAGTCTTACTTCACACCAAATTCACTAGTGTATACTCTTGTTTAGGACACGGTGGTGCGGTGGGTAGCACTGTTGCCTCACAGCAAGAAGGTCGCAGGTTCAAGACCGCCTTGGGCCTGGGTCTGGGGCCTTTCTGTGTGGAGTTTGCATGTTCTCCCCGTGTCTGCGTGGGTTTTCCCCGGGTACTCCGGTTTCCTCCCACAATACAAAAAAAAAACATGCTCAGGTTAATTGGTAAACTCTAAATTGCCCATAGGTGTGAGTGTGAGAGTGAATGGTGTGTGAATGGTGTGTGTGCCCCACGATTGGCTGGCGACCATCTGGGGTGTATCCCTGCCTCTCGCCTTAACGCGCTGGGATAGGCTCCAGCAGACCCCTGCGACCCCGAAAGGGAATAAGCGGGATAGACAATGGATGGATGGATGGATGGATACTCTTGTTTAGGGTTTTTTTTTAATTAGCTAAACTGAGAATATTAATTAGATGAGAAAATACTATTTCTATTTGTCGGACAGATTAGAGATGCTTACTCGATTCTCAATTAGCTGCCCAAATAAAGCCGCGCGCCCGTGTTTGTGCGAAGCCCAATTTGTTCCAGAGCTGATACCGCGTATGCAAATTCCGGGCGAACGCCGCGGCGCGGGGGAATTCGACAAGAGACGCGGGGAAACAAATGAATCGGTGCGGGTTTGGTTCCTTTGATCAGCGGAGAATCAGAGCATGGCGGTCATTTTTCAAAGAGAAAGTTTGACAAACGGTTAGCGCTGCGTCAGGAAAGCGGGGCCTTGCTTCCTATGGGGAGAGCGTGTGCATGTGCATTAACAGCAACTCTGTCTGTAC
Source organism: Eupleurogrammus muticus (assembly GCA_036785175.1). Classification (NCBI taxonomy): domain Eukaryota; kingdom Metazoa; phylum Chordata; class Actinopteri; order Scombriformes; family Trichiuridae; genus Eupleurogrammus; species Eupleurogrammus muticus. Next base: position 13,572,457 of record JAYKQN010000012.1, on the reverse strand, counting down.
TAATGCATAGATATTTAAACGACTGATGTCTAGGGACTGTTGGCTCCTGCTTGACTTTTCTTTTATTAGATAATGTTTATGCACTGTACAGTGTGTGATTGTGTGTGTGTGTGATGAGCTACGGTGTGTTGTAAATGGATCATTTAAAAAGAAAAAAGATGCAGGCTGGAGAATGACATCTTCACTTCTGCTCTTAACCATCTGGTGGCACTCTTCCAGCTTCTAAAGACCCAGGAGTGTGCTACATGTGCAGTTCCCTTAATGGGACCAGGAGCTGCCCGCTGAACAAAGGCTTTTGTGATGGAGATCAGATCCACTTATCCCTTACAGTAAAGCTCTCCTTCTCGCCATCCACGGAAAGCGTCCACGTGGGTTCGCCCCGTTCACGCGGCTCTTCCCTTTGTTCGCTGAAGCCCACCGAGTTCGGAGTTGGGGATTCAGAAACGCGTTCGAAAACAAGTTTTAGCAACGATTTGGAATCCCCGCATGCACAGCCTGTGACAAGTGCTGACAGATAAAGAGATGAATGATTATCTCAGTGATGAAGACAATTCATTAGGTGTTACTGGTGAGTGGTTTCGTTATTGCCAGATCAGCTAAAACATTACAATCCTTCTTAATTTCACTCAGATAATATCACTCTGGCTGGGGGGGGGGGGGGGGGGGGGGGGGGGGGGGGGGGGGGGGGGGGGGTCATTAGAATGTTAATGTTGCCTCACATGCTTTGCACACGTTTGTTTTGTAGGAACAAAAGTGGAAGTATTTTCCTTTAGGTTTTTATTTCCTATATAATTATTGTATAGTATTCATAGGTCATGAGATTCAACTGTGAAAAGAGTAGGTAATCTGATGAGGCAATATTTTGGCACTAGAGTTAATTCGGCCCTTATGGCGGCCGTCCTTTGTGTGACATGATGATTTCGCAGCGGTAAGTCGTACCGTGAGCTAATGCCTTCCACGCACTCAGACCGGCCCTTGTTGTGAAAAGGGGGCTTTAGCCGAGCCCCCTCTCCTCCCTGAGTGGCAGCGACCCCCCTCCCTCTCTCCACGCCCACTGTTTTGACTGTCGGGCGGCCCCCTCCCCTCCCTCCCCTCCCTCCCCCTCCTCCTTCATCCCTAATGAGCCATCTCCTGGGGCAGGGCTTTACCCCCGCCGGGGGTAAAGAGGCCATCATGTTGCTCATCTAAAGACGACACATAGCCATGACTTCCCCCTAATTGTGTGCCTGTGTTGGCTCATTTGTTGTTGTCGTGAAAAAAAAAAAAAAAAAAAAAGAAAATTCGACCCCCATATTTTCCCTCCCCACTGATAGACCGGCTGTAAGCAATTTGGAGGAGCAGATCGTTCCTGCTGGCTCTGGAGGGCTCTGAGGCCTCGCTGCGATGTATGGACAACACCCACCGACACGCACACAAAGGTGGACTCGCAAAAGTAAAATAAGAAAAAAAATATATATATATATACAAACATATAAAGATTTTTTAATATGCGTGCGCACAGACAGCCCCTCGAGGAGGAGGTTCGTGTCTGTGGCGGATTTCAAAGCAGTGAACATCAAAACCAGACTGCCTGCGACCTGTAGGAGAGGAGACCTTTAGCTGGCACATTAAATATTGACGCGCTAAAGTTATGCAGATTGTTTATTGACCGGCTCCGGAGGAGAAATGGGGGGTGGGGGCGGGAACAAGAAAAATATCACGCCCGTCTGGCCACCTCTATTTATTGTGTAATTAGTTTGATTTCTGAACACTGTTTGAACGCAATCCCTCTCCGTGACAGTCGGGCTGTGATTCCAGAAAACAAAACGGGAAATTAGGAAAATCGCAATAATAATAATAATAATACATGCTTTTTCTGCTTCAAGTTTGCACATAATGGATCCTACAACGCAGAAACAATTAGTTTGTAATATCTCAATCACACCGAATTAGCGCTAATTCAATGCAAACACGAGCCCCTCTGCTGTCACCCGACGCCGCTGTGACATTTGCCAGGTGCTGTTTGCCTTCACCGCGCTCGTGCTATTATCAGGCTGATGCCCAAGGAGCAACCTGATTATCTGACTCCAGGCAATTACGGCAGAAGAATGCTGTACCTTCGCGCAGATGTCATAGTTGGTAATCACCCCCAACCCCCAATTTGATTCATGAAAAGTGGATCAAATTACTTTTTTGTTCTATATATGTGTGTATATGTGCTGTATCAAGCTAACTGATAATTAATCACCTTTTCGTCGGATTGCAAATATCAAATTACTTAGTTTTTAAGTCTCTAAACAGCTACTCCCCTTTGTGTTTTGACCGCATCATTACCTTCATGGGCAGAGCTATGTCTGATTATCAGGGCTTCATCTCTGTCTAACGAATGGGTAATAATGACCACTTTGTAAATATTAGATCAGCCAGCACCTGTAAAGAAAGGGAAACTCAAGGGCAAGATGGAAATGATGGATAATGAGTTGCAATAGAGAAATGAGGAGCTGTGGATCGGTGGCTGGGTTGATGGTTGGACGCATTGGGAAGTGATGTAATGCACTGTACAACTACTCTGTGCTTTGTTTTCTACTAATAAGGATATATTGCTAAAAGCAATTCATCCAGGGGTGTTTATGTCCAGACTGCATAATGCTGCATAGTTGATGAGGGTATTTATTTCTCCATCATGTTCAGAGTCATGTTCACAACAACATGTCCACTCAAATTACATTTTGAATACACGCGCGTGAGGCTCCTGCAGTCAGACAGATAATGTCAGCTTCCTGTAGGAGACGCGTCCGACTGCCGAGCAGCGGCGAGATGCAAATTAATCTCAGAGTGTTTAATCAAGGGAGCGGCGCTCTATTGTTTTACAGTCTGTCTACCTGCATCACAGGGGCAGAGGGTCTGTTGACGTTAGGAGGGTGTACGGACGGAAAAGGAGAGGCAACACATAACATGGTGTGATGGAGGAAATGCATTTCTTTTTCAGGATTTTTTTCTTTTTCAAAAATAATTAAAGATCGAGCGTCCGTACCTCATTCTCCTTGTTAACGTTACATTACCCAATGTAATTTGCAGCCATTGTAAAATCTCACATCTACCATTAGACGAGGGGGGGGGGAATGGAATAATCCAATTTGCAATAAAGATTTACACTGTGCTCGCTTGATGACTCAAATTTGATTTAAAAAAAAGAAATAAAAAAATGGGCTTATACTGGCACCTGATACTGTTGCTGCCTGGGCGCCGTCGCCAGCGCAGCGTTACACAGTATTATGGCATGTCCTGACCTTCTGTTCATCCAGCCAGTACGGCATAGATGCATCGCTGGGAACCAGTCCAAGCCAGGCACCGCCGCGCCATGTGGTTAATCCCTTGATTAAAATATTCTGCCAGAGATACCTACAAGGTTGGCGCTGGAGAGGCGCCCGCATCGGGTACCGAATCCGCCACGCCGCTCCCGCTTTCTCCCAGAGGGACATAACAATAGATAAGCTGGGCGAGATAAATAGGCAGACAGTGATACAATGGCATTTTTTTTTTTGCCTTAGGTGAGACACCTGTTACTCTTGACATGACAGAGAAAACAGGGATCAAAGAAGATGCTCGGGAGAAAGGGCTCATGCTTTGTGTGTGTGTGTGTGTGTGTGTGTGTGTGTGTGTGTGTGTGTGTGTGTGTGTGTGTGCGCATAGCTGAACTGTTTCCTCACATACACACATTGTGATAATCAATAGCTTTAAAAGCAGCAGGCATAAAACTACTCATTTTCCTTCTATTGATACAAGTATTTATATGGATGTTAGCTATTGTCAAAAAAAAAAAAGAATAGAATAGAATCCTGCTTTCTGCTCGCCCAACACCAGAGTGGGTAAATCAATGCTGGCAGCCATGCTAGAGTGAACAGACATTACATAGCGTTAGTGTCGGCTCTACGTGTTTAGGTAAGACAATCCGTCTCAATCCGTCTGACAAAACAGGCCGACGTCCGCCGGGCTGAGTGCAAAGTAAATACTGCACAAAAATGTAATTAGTGGCTGTTCTCAAGCGTTGTCAGTGCATGAATGGATGCCGTGATGGGCATACGTGTCCATACCTACAGGGCATGTGTTGTTAAAGAAACGCCGAAGGAGCGAGAGAGAGAGAGGGAGAGAGAGGGAGAGAGAGGGAGAGGTGGAGGGGATTAGCCTGACAGGCTGATTGGCATGCAGGCGGAGTGCTGCCTTTCCCCCGAATGCAGCAATATTTTGCAGCAAACCTCTGACAAGCAGGTGCCACTCAATCACGTGAACCCTGTTTGCTCACAGCACAGATGGCCCTCAACTGAATACCGATTCCAGAGCCCATGTCCTTTCCCCCCGAAAACTCTGCACGGACACTGTCATCAATTATTTGTTTAATAAAGGTAGATAACGCTCGTGCAGACTCAAGCGTTCTTACGGGTAAGGGGACTAAAAATGTGTGTGTGAGACCATCACCTCATCAGGAATTCATGGTAACGTGGTTGCTTACACTGCAACACACTATTCCCCACCAGCTGATCTCTATGCTGCTGTTGCATTATGCCTTCAGGCGTGTTTTTTTTATTTTATTTTTTTTTTCCCCCCCGAGAGGTATCTTCCATTCCCATCCCAGCGCTCGCGCTCGATATGGTGATACCCGACGTGTCAGAGTCAGGCTCTGCCATCCAGCTCCAGATAATTGTTGCAGCCTCATAGTGAGATCTAGCGCATGCAACATGCAATTTTTAACAGGTGCCCTGTTGAAAAGATACGGATGGACTTTTTTAGGCACAATAGCACATTTTGTCCACAAATGTCCTCTCTGCTTTGATACATTCTCATTGCAAAACACTATAATTGTCTAAAAGAAGGGATAACACACACACGACATACAGCATTTCATGTGTTTGCTTTTGAGCAGCGATTGTACCGTTTTCTGGAGTTTGCAGTGCAACAGTGACCCCTGCCCAGATTGCAGACAGACGCCTTTTAATGTCGATCTGGCAGAATCTAACACCTTTAGACGTCCTCTACTCGGGTTTATCATTATCGCCCCTTTCCCTTCCCGTCCGCTTTCTTCCACTCGTCTCGTCTCTCGTCAGTGCCCAGATCGCGAAGTGACACCGTGACCTGGCGGGTGACCCGAGGTTAACACAAAGTCTGATGCCTTTGAAAACTGACAGTACAATTTCGGCCAATAAAGCACGGAGAAGCATTGTGACTCCAAATTAAATTTCTAAAGTGGAATGTATGGTCAGAAAAAAAATAAAGATAAGAAATTACACAGCTCATGAGTTTTGGGCTCTTTTACAAAGTGACAAGGGACCCAATCAACACCTCCCCATCTACTAAACAAGGAAAGCATGTACAGCATGAAGCTAAAGTCATAGTGTAAAGAACTGTAAATATTTGAGATATAGGACTACTATCATAATTTGAGATAAGATACTGTTAGAGATTTGTCTGTTTAATATCATAACATATCTTTCATTTGTTTGGTTTTATATTTAAGGTTACTTGTGTGGCATCTTATCTTTTCATAATAATGACATTTTGGAAACAATTCCACAAATAGGATACACAGCAAGATCTATATATATGAGATTGGAAAAAAATGCTTCCTTGAGTCCTAACAATAAATCCTACTGGCGATGCATTGAAGCTGAATTGAAACATGTTAATATTGGACTATCTGGTCTAAAGAATTTGAAATAACAGCATGTTTAGTCAACATTTTATCAACCCTACTTTATTTCTGATGGTTTTGCAATCACTACAGTATCGCGAAGGAAAATCTTGCTTGATAGGAGCGGATTCCGTGTCTTCTGTCATAGAGTAACTGCTTTAGTTTATAGTGCCGCCATTATTTTACATCCGGAGGGGCTCGTAGTAACATGCTGACACCATTTTATCCATTTAGGAGAGAACGAGAGGAGAGTGGCTCGCAGTTTCACGATCTTATCCGACTTGGCGAGATTTCTGTCGCTGCTGGTATGTCTACCGCCCACGGCATGGAAAATAGAAAATATGTTTCCTGTGTGTGTGTGTGTGTGTGTGTTACACTTACGAACACCTACACACGGAAATATTCTTCTACACACTGAAATATCGGTGTGTGTGTGTGTGTGTGGGTGTTTGTGACCCCTGAGTGCTTTGCTGAAAAAAAAAACGCGGTGCTGCTGGACCTGTCATCTATGAGGCCGGCAGCAACGGAGCGCACCTCCTCCTGCTTTCCCTGCACCGAGCAGCCCGCGATGTGCGGGGTGAGTCAGCAGATCACAGGAGAAGGGTCTGATGCTGTCTGTGTTTGGAGTCGGAGCCAAACCGTAGCTGCAGGATGAGCGACCTGTAAAGTGGAGACACAACCCGGCCGCCCACGGCAGCCTGACGCACCTTTCTACCTGCACCCTGCACCAAAATGACTCTAGTGGTACCACAAGCAGTATTATTGGAGGAATAATGCAATAAAAGCATTCATTTTACTGGAATAAAAAAAAATCACCTAATATAAAAAAATAATATTCCTAAACTAAATTGTGAGGAACTGAATTACAATGTGTATCAGAGAATTTCAATAATAATATGAATGATAGGTAATTACCACTGATGTACATAAAAGTATGTTCACACGCCAAAAACCACAGCTTTACTTGAATATGTCGCTGCCTCTAGGGTTTAAAAGACACACACACACACACACACACACACGGAGCCACCCAGGTTCTTCTTTACTGTCATAATAACACACATACAAATAGTATGTTAACCGGTATTCCCACAAAACATTCATTGCACAAAACAAAAAAAAAGCCCTGCAAAGCTTCAAATAAACCAATAGACACAGGGTAGCGAGATGGGCGTCGTGCCAAAAAAAAAAAAAAGCTGAGAGACAGAGACAACGCCGCAATTCTATCTGTGATTACATGTCATAACACACGGGGATGAGTGTCCCAGCGTAAATCACCGCCTGTGCTCCCTTTGGGCTCTGATAGCTCCAAACCATATCCCACCTACTCCACATGTCTGACCTACATATAGAAATATTGCCGAAACACACCCACTCTGCATAATACACCTGATGACCGCTGCTGTAATCTCATATCTGTGCTGGCAAATTATCAAAAACTGGAAAGTGGAGGATGACTGAGTTAAGTTAAGATTGAAAGTGATGTCACCCTCTCTAAAAGAAAAAACATTTAGTGCACGGCAGCAGGCAGCAGGATGTTCTAGTAGGTGGTAGGAGTCTCCACAAGTGACCAAATCAAAGGGTTCATGTGTTGAGCTTCATCAGAGGTGGAGGTGAAGATTTTTATTTTCCACATTAAGACAGATGTGTGTGTGTGTGTGTGTGTGTGTGTTTGCTATTAAATGCATGAGACAACAAGCTCTGAATCCCTACTTTGCCACGAACATAATCATTTACCACTGCGAGTGACAGTTCTGTTTTGGAACAGAAATCTATGTACCTGTTTACCTTCCATCTGTGGAGGCATCTGTTTCCTATTGTGCTCTCTCTCTCTCTCGTCATCAACACCTTTTCATAGCTGAACACACAGCAAGAATCAGTGTGATAGCATATTTCTATAATAGATAGTGCCAATATTAGATACTCCTACACTCATTATTGTCTTGTTTCTTTGAAAGGAAAAGAAAAGGAAGCCGTTCATTCACCAGTGTCTGTGGGGGGTGCATAGGGGAATCACTTGTGCTGAAAGCCAAGGTCAACGGGAACCTTATGTCTTCTGTGTTCCATCTTCCACAAGGTCGGGATCTTGTCAAGTTCAATGACCCTGGTCAAAAGTCAGGACTGCGGTCGCAGGACACGGTGTGTTTCGGATTGGGTCTCCGTCTGTGAATTGGCCATCAGGGTCACGGACGAGACGCTTTTTCGATTTAACTTGATAGCATCCGCGCGCTTCGCTATGTGCAGCTTTCCTATATTTAACTACTTGCCTTGGATTGCCGCGTGGTAGATCATGCAGTCATAAATTTCAATCCCAGACATAAAACTGTCCGATGAAGACCACACACGTACTGTACGGAGGTGTTTTTTTTTCCTCCCCTCGCTGCCTTTGAATTCATTATAATTATATTTCAAATTTACATTTTAATGAAAGTAAAAATATTATGGTTTACATTTTTTTTTTTTCACACCACATTTCCGCCCCTGCACCAAAGGCGCTGTGTACTCACGCAACATAAATGTAGTAAAAGTCTCATTTTTTTCTGACATCCTGGCAGCCCCCCCCCCCTCACATATATTTTGCCTTAAAGCATGGTCCAGACGGTGAAGAGTAATGGAGCCTATGAAATCAAAAAGGGTGCCGGTCATGCTAAAAGAATACGAAGTGGGATCCACCACAAACGATTTCACACATAGTGGACTCGGAGCAGCGGGAGAATGTCAAAGGTATATGCCGTTTCAAGAAAGCTATGCATTTACCCCGACTTAACCCTCCCCACTCAATACGGAGGGGGATGGTGCTCTGCTCCAACCATGAAATGAACTATTTCAATGTCAGTTTAAAAAAAAAAAGCAAATACTGCTCTGTGCACCTGTAGGGCCAAGAAAAAAAATCCAGTTGTGCTAAACCCCAATGTTAACGCTGTACAGTAGGGCAACAGTAACACCTACAGAGCTGTACAGTAGATACAGCAAAAAGGACTTTATATATCTGACAATCTCTCATTCCCACCTAAAAAATAATGCATGTGCAGGTACAAAGAATTCGGGGCGTGTAGTACAAACCACAAAAAAAAATGTAGATTCATCCTAGGACAAACTACCTTTAGCTACCTTTCAACTTCTCGTTCCTATAAACACAAACAATCTTCACAAAGAAAAAACAGGATTACAGATAGCAGTTGTGAATGTGGGTTATGATGGATGAGGGACACTTTCTTGCCAAGAGTTAGATAAGACGATTGATACCACTCGTGCCTGTTCTGCATCTACGGTTACGGTTATAGGAATGAGGTAGCAATTGTAGCCCAGGGTCCTCAGCCCAGTACTTGTTGACAAATGCAGTGTTGAGTGTGTAGCTCATCATAGTGATTTGACAACCACTTTGTTACCATCCTTGCTGATTACCTTGTTGAATGTAGTGGGAACTTGATCTCTACGTGTCACATCTGACTATTTTGCTCTTCTTGTGTTTGTCTTTGATTCCTTGGTTCAGCGCGCATGTCTCTTGTCTACAGATCTCTGCCGTTGCGTCTGAGAGCTTTCGTCTGATTTCTCCCGTTTGAAGAGTGGCACTGCGGGTCTTTTTCCTGCGGCGGAGTGATCGACAGATTGGTAGGTTGCGACGTACTTCCAGTGTAATCCTTTGGATTGTGTAATGCATATCTTTTTTTCCATTTGTGGAACATTTGCTCTCTCCCTTTCACCATTCACGTATTTTCACATGCAGTGTTCAGCTGTCCTGACAGAACGTCTGGAACCGGGGGGGGGCAGGAACTGGAGGCCAAAATCAGATCTGATGGTGATAGGGAGACCATGGCAACCGAAATCATTTTTTTAGGCCGTTGATGCCATAGGGAGAAACAGCAAAAGTCTAAGGGGTTGTGCAATTTTATGCTTGGTGTTCAGTTCAGAACAGTTTATTGTCTTTTGTATATCTGATCTAATGTCAGTCACTGTAGAGGTTTGTATCCGCTCTCAACACGTCTAGCTCAAAAGCAATTTTCATATTTCACTTTGACTTTCCCTGCAAAACATTAGTTTCTTTTTCTGGGATTGTCCCTCCTTCCCGGTTCAGTGTCTCATTCCACGCATTGCTGCTGTTGTCGCTCTTTTAACGTTGTCGCCACCATCTGCGTCTCCACTCGCTCAAAACGATGCCAATATCTCCAGAGCTCGTGCCAACATCAGCCCCGGTTCCTCCAACAACCTCCTCTGTACGCAATCTGACGTGCATCTACTTAGCACTGCATCTCTAATTTGCTTCCTCAATGTGTGCATTGATTGCTCAGCCTCTTGCAGTCTGGCATAATGTGCTTATAAACCCTTTCTGTTCTGTGTGTCAGGTACATCAGTTCACGTGTGATGCAGAAAAAAAAATCTGTTGCTTTTGTCTTACTATCCACATTATCCATGACAGACTCAAGCCTTTTCTATTTGTGAATAGCTTAATGCCATTAGCCATGTTTTCTATCACAGTGCTAGCATGGCAAGCTCATTGGCAAGGAGTTATCTTTTTCAATGACCTAACGTAACTATTCATTTATGATTATAATCAGAAGTTTTCATTGTTATCTGTATACAGCACAAATTAAATCCTCCAGTCTGGAATGGAAACCCCACTAACATAAGTCAAGTCTAGTGAATGGTCCTTGATACAACTGTGCCCTCGCTGCCTACCGTATATATACATAATAGCCTTTGGGTAATTAGTTTCTTTTGTTTAATCTGTACAAATCAGCATGTAAAACAAAGTGGACTCCAGTAGTTTCCTGGAGTCTGGTTGCCTGGCAACTGGTCCCAGCTAAGTATAGTATCCCAATAGCAATTATATACCAGTGTGCATGTTTTTGCAATGGCTGGCAACCAGACTTTTATTCACAAAAAAAAAATCCCCTTCATTCACTTTTGGAAAGAGCCCACTTTCTGGTCAAAATCAATCGTGATATGTTGAAAATGAGAGTCTGAGAGGAGGAAAGGAATATTTTAAATCTGTGCTATAGGTCAAACAATGGTCACATCGTTGCAACCTCAGCAAAGACTCTGATTTAAATGAAGCCAGAGCCCCAATTAACCCCGACGTCTTCTTGTAAAAACAGGAAGTGACAGGAATCAGCCATGCAGGCTTAGTCCTGTCAGCCAGCCGTAGCCCCTCCACCCGCCTTTCATCAGTTCCCATCTAGCCCTGGTATGTGTTGGCATTGTCGCACCCGATGTCATTTCACTAAAGACAGCGGAGAGATGTGAAGAGGTCGGTTTTTGTATGCAAAGCCGTAAACTCCGTTTTATGGTGACTTTCATGAGGCTCTGGCTGCTCTGTCGTTCTTTATCCGCTTAGCAGCGGACGGACCACAGGTCCACCGTGACCTCTGATCTCGCTCATATTTGCGTCTTTGATTGCTGGAGTCCAGCTGGAGTCCAGGAAGTGGAAAGCTCAGCCTTTGAAGTCAACTGTTATTAACACATAATAAGAACAATTTGACTTCTTCTTAACTAATCACACTTAAAATGGCCCGATTTTTACTTAACTACATAAAACAGCTGCGCTGTAGTCGCATTCACACAGACTGAGTCAGCCTCGTGTGACAGCGGCTATGAAAAAAAAGATACTCATTTATGTGGCAATAGTCCTGTGAATATATAGACCTTGCCGCAATGCTATTATTTCTTGCAAAGGTGACTAATGAGCATGAGGTGAGAAGTGAAACTTGTCATTAAAATGAAGCATTTGAGAGGGGCATGCTGAGAGGGTCGAACCCAGTGTGAAAGAAAACAGGGACGCTGATTGAAACCGCCGGAGTAAAACTTGAGCTATGGGGTTGTGATTAAACTGAAAGGACAGACATTACGGCCCCGTCTATCATTTAACACCTCGATTGCGTGTCTGCCATGTCCCTGTCAGGCTGACCGTTTCATCAGAGCTCTTTGTCTGGTAAGAGCACCCCATTTGGTCCTGAACCCCTCTCTGGAGACCACAGAGGACATGAAAGAATTGCTCAGTAAAAAAATGCCTCAAAAATAATATGTCTTTGTGAGGCCTTTTAGATTTATTCCACAAGTATGGGAGCTTAGGTGTTGATGTTTGTAACAATTCATTTAAAGGTTATTTATTGTATATTTGTATGGGTTTTATTTGAGGTTTTGAAATCCTTATAATTAAGAAAGAACAGGTAGTTGTGTGTCTGTCTCATATTATATTTGAGCCTCTTCTCTGACAACTTCATGAAAAGTCCTGACAGCTTGCATTAGGCTTTGTGTGAATGCAACTCAACACTACGGTCAGTCATGTGTGTCGGGGTCGGGATGAGATTCAATTCAAACACGACTTGCCCATCAGGAACAAAACAATATTCACCAGCAGCAGCACTGCAGCAGCCAACAAGTCGGCAATTACGATATTATTAGGATTTCATAAAAAACAAATTACAAGTGTTAAAGTGATTTCATTTTGGGATTATGCATAGACAAGTACTTTGAAATGCTTCTATTTTGGAAAAAATTGCTGTTGTTAAAAAAGCGTTTCAAATCAACAGATTTTTTTCCCTACCACTTACAAAGGGCTATATACAGAGCCAAATAGAATTTTCTACCAGCATACTAAGCCACATGAATGAGGGTGCACTGATAGAAAAATTGCAGTTTTTGGTGAAGTGCTCCTATAAGATGGAAATTAAAAGCCTAATTTGAATTGAGTCAGGGAGCAAATTGTATCCGGATCGCTTCTCCTCTTTGTGCTTTCAATAAAATGCCTCACAAATTGGTAAAGGGTTATGGTGTGCCACATCAGATGACGGAATAATAATTACTGAATAACTGAATGAATAATAGTAGCAAAGGCTATTTCAGAGGTATAAAAAGGGAATCTAAAATAGGAAAGGCCACAGAGGTGGACACACTCGGTGTAGCAGTCTCACTCTCAAAAAATAATAGAGTAGAAAACAGCTTGTTTGAACATTTAGCAAAAAGGGATTTAGAACATAATTCATGGTACACATTTGGTCTACATCTTCATTCTCTTTATCGCCTGTGTTCATAAGGTTCAGACACCCCATTCTGGTCCCCACCCGGGAGGTCTGGCCCTCCCGGTGACCCCGGTGTACCCCGTCAGACTAAACAATGATGCCGGGTCACCTCCTCATGGCCCAAGACAGATGGCTCGCTCCTCTGCGGTCGCCACCATGGCCAAGGTCACCTCCCCGGCTCCCGTGCACCTGCACCACCAGCACTCCCATCACCATCCGTAGTCCTGCTACACCTAGCACTGCGCAAACCCTTCCCCCAACTCAACTCCACCCAACCCCTGCAACGTTAACAGAGGAGAAAATGAACCATTTAGATTCTGCTGGTGTGTGTCGCACCATATTGAGGTCTATATCCCAAAGGCAAAGGAATAAATATACAAAACCACTCAGGTTAAAGAAAAATTCATTGGAAGACATTTTTCATGATCAGTTGATATCTGTTTCATTACTAAAGACCTAATTTTCTGTTTTCACTAATGAAGACGTGAATCAGGGTTGGCAACTAAAGACAAAAAAGGAATAAAAAAAATGAAATAACACTGGAAGCCATTGTCTCCTTTGCATTATCCTAAAGCAATTGGCACCAGTGTAATTTTCAAGGTCCTTATAGGGAGTGTTTTTTGTACTAGTAATTTTAATCCATTTCTTCAAACTAATAGCACTGTAGACCTGTTGGTAATGTGTTTGTCTCATCATCCCACGACAAAAGGAACAAACATAATAGCGACAATGAACTCATTCAAAATGTGTGGGAGAGCATGAGCAACATTCATAATAATCATATACGAAAGAACCAGCCATGATAGAGCTATCAACTATCCTTCTCTCTCCTTTGTAAGCAGATGAATCCAAAATCTACCCTATCTGTCCTAAAATAGGAGATTACTGGATGTTGAGGCCCTCTTTTTTTTTGTAAAATTGAGCTGTACATTTGGCATATTGTTATGTGTTTTTGTAGCAAATTCGTGTTGTTTATTCATCACCCCCCCAGTGTGTAAAAGCCTTATAAGGAAGATTCTGCAGCAAACCACTGGAAAGGAGGAGCGGTATTGACGAGAGGCTGTGATCCATGAGACAGGCTACCTGTCACCGTCGCGGGAGTCCCTCACTTAAGCGTTCAATACAGCAAACCATCAGATCAATGTCCACGGACACAGGCCTCCCCCCCCCCCCCCTGCAAAACTAATTATCTGAGCATTTTATACTGCCAAGTCCCCTCCATGCTTTGTTTATGCAGGCTTCAATTAGTGAGACAGTCAATAAAAAAAATGGGGGAGGTACAGATGGACCAGGAACAATGGCAGAAGGTGAGAGGTGGAGTCTGCCTCGGCAGCTACAGGAGGGCAGGATGTGTGGCGGCGCCGATTGCTCGCTGGGAAAATATTTGCGAAGATCCGAGATGTACTGGTCCTGTGCGTTTCTTCGTAAGTCCAGGCCAAGGTGCCGAAGTCTCTGTTTTTGCCGCATCGATTCCCCAGATCCCCCAGAAGTGTGATGCTTGTGGGTCTTTATATCACTCCAGCACGCACAATTAAGTTGCTGTGAATATTTATGACGGGTTTAAAGACATCTTTCTCAGTCCCCCAGGTGTCACAAAGTGGCTGTAATCAGAACTGAGAGGAGTCTTCTGCTCTCAGTCGATAGCCTGCATGTCTACAGAGAGTTGTAAAAATCCAGAGCGGCACTCTGCGTCTGAAGTTGTGGTTAAGTAGCAGAAAGCAGGTTTTCGTACAGATATTATGATTTTTACCATGTGTTCTGCTTCAGGCATATGCAGTTTGTCCAAGTTTCGCAGAATGGGAAACTATTAAACCGATGGTAAAGATTATAAAAATGATGATCCAATAGCATCATTAGAGATTCAAGTGAGACAAAGACATTATTCAACAGACGTTAATAGCTGTGAGAATCAATCCACAGATAAATATGGCAGCCTCAGTGTTTATGAAAGTGTAGATATATATATGAAGTTTAATCCCTATCTTTATTCAAGAGTGTACCACTGAGTAAAACATAGCAGGAGGGATTAATAGCATGAAGCACATCGGTTTTACACTAGACATTTTGAGGATATAATATGTGTTTCTGTTCACAGTAGGTTTAAGGCCTACCATCTGTCAATAGATCCCTTTTGGGTGCATCTGAAGCTCAGCCATGCAGATAGAACTCGTCAATTCTGCAGAGAGCTTGCGCCTAGTTTTAAATGCTGTATTGCCTATGTGCATCTGATCAACTAAAAAAAATAAAATACTTGTGTACCTTTGAACGGCATAATGCTCATGCATGGTGACGCTGTAACCACTTTGTGGCACAGGCCATTGATTTCCATGTTAACAGTAGAGCAGTAAGCGTTTCATTTCCCTCCAGAGAGCGACCAAGCCATGGCCACCAGCTTGTAAAAGCTAAAGACCTACACATTGCAGTCCTTTGTGTAGGTCTTAGCTTTAATTAAATTAAAACCTTGATTTCCCGCAGCTGAGAGTTGATTTCCTCCTGGTATAATTATGCCGGCCCAACATATGCAGCGGTGTGTTTGACCACAGGCAGATGATCCATCCAGAGACCGTTGATCCCTGACCGCCATAGCCAGGAGCACATTACACCTTGTTTTACACCAGATCAGATGTGCGTTTCCATCAGTATTATTTTGATGCACAATGTGGAGTATCGCATTAGTTTGACAGAAACAGCAATTTTTGCATTTACTCAATGTGTGTGTTTTCCTTTTTAATTAATTTGTTATGTACAAAATAGGAAACGGTAAAACTGTCGAAATAGTTCTGACGTAGTAAACATTTAACTCGTCTTTGCCTCTGGAAAGCATGAAACAGCAGCCATTACTAGCTGACTAATGCTTTTATGTCTAGTCAGCCATCTTGTTAAGCAATGAAATCATTTTTTGAGATATAAGATGTTTTATTCCTGCACAAGCAAAATGACTTGGCATGAATCTTGACACTAAAAGCTCTCTCTCTCTCTCTCTCTCTCTCTATATATATATATATATATATATATATATATATATATATATATATATATATATATATATATACTATATATATATATATATACTACCTAGCTGACCATGCTAAAATTTTTCTCCAGCCTTTTTAAAGCAGTAGATGCTTATACGGATAATGACGAGCAATTTCCTGTATTAAAAGTGACTAGTGGCAATTCATTATCTGCCTAATTGGCATTTAGAACTGCCAAGAATTGTCCTGCAGTTAAAGCAAATTTTATGAAGAATGAGCAAGATGTGCAACAGAGATAAAGATGCCAATGATTAATGAACAGGCTGAGCACATCCAGCCGCGTCCTGGAGAGCGTCACAAACCCGCACGCCAATAATTTATCGCTACTCCTTCTTTAATTGTTTCCGTTAAGACACAGCGAGTAGCGTGTTAGCGGACTAACTTCCATAGGTTTGCAGACAATTAGGGAAGCCGCTCTGTTTGGTGTGATTCCCTGCAGCCTTACTGCCGAGGGCAGGCGAGCGGTGGTGCCTTTTAATCAGCACCAACATAGGAAGCTCCCATGTGTGACCACAGCCCCCCAGACAATCTAAAATGAGTTGAGAAAAATAAGCTTTAGTCTCTCACTTGCTTTCTCACATTTTTTTTAACCTTTCTCCAAGTGCTCTGTGACATTAGGTTGGTGACTCCAGCGTCAGTGTTATCTACAGACCGCAGCCCTGGCAGCGAGGAAGCCCCGGTGTGGAAAAACACAGGATCCTGTCTTCAATACAATCTTCGACAGGGAGTCTTATCAAATGCCAGGTATGCCTCAAATGGCCCAGATAGGTTCAAAAACATGAAAAAAAAATGTGACTTACAAGTGCTTTGAACATCTGTGAGCAACTATCTTCCAATCCATTCATTCATCCTCCATAACTTGTTCCGCATAGAGTCTATTCCAGCAAAAAAATGGGTGAAAAGTAGAAAAAATAGTGTACAGTTCACTATTCAATCACAGGGAAAAACACTATTTCTTCAAGTCAATTTGCTGTGCTGTGTTATTTCCTGTTTCGTTAGAATTCCTCCTTTTAAATGAGGCTCCCCCAGCACAAATCAGGTTTTTTTTCCTATAATCTATTTTGGAACCAAAACAAAGGGTTTCCCCACTCAAACAGTTTCCTGACAACTCCGGCAACAACAGACGGAAGCATCCCCCTCCCCTTATCTTGGAGGAAGATGCTCTTTGTTCTGAACAAAGTGGTGAGAATCTTTGACGACATCAAAGCGCCGCAAAGCGCTCCTCCGAGCGGCGTGCTAATGAGAGACGACCGTCCTGCGCGAGGTTGATTACGGTCGCCTTCGTTAAGGGGGAGTTGTTCCGTGTGCTCGGCTCGGCAGCCTCTGCCTTTGGGAGCTGCTTTCTCACACGGATCTCACATCCACTGAAGATCCGGTCTGTCAGCGGGAGCGACTGGGTTAGAGCGGTTTTCTGATGGTGTTTGATCTTTCTTGAGAAGATATGTCAGGTATGATGCAAATTCTCAAGGTGGAAAAAAAACCTGTATGCAGCTAAACTCTGTATTTGTCATTCAATCAAAACAGGAAGGATGGGAAAAAAACAGGAAGCAATAAAGATTTGCACTGTACTGATGTGGACTATCATCCACTCCCCCAATGACCCACACTCACACTGCTCCTCGCATTAACCCGTCCAGAGAGTGTTCACGACCTCTCCCTCCGACTGTCTCCTCTGGCGGTTTGGCAGCTGTCTGTCAGCGATCAGCTTGACCCTGGATTTGATTCCCTCACCGGGGGGATTCCTTTCAGCAGAGTCTACAGCAGCCCATGCATCACAGCATCTCGCCTCTGTATTTACTGCCTGGCCACCCGGCACTGATATTGTTATGGATTATTCTGTAAAATTGGTCTTTGTAATTTATCGTGGTTTATGGTTAGATTAATTGCTTGACCTTTTTGGCCGCGAGTGTAAGTCTTGAGTCTGCCAGTGGGGAGGAGAGGGTGAGGGGGAAAAAGAAAAACTACAGAAGATGTGTTCATTTAGCCATTTTTTTTCATTACTATGAAGCTAAAACATAAAACATATGAAAATGCCATCTGTAAAAACAGGTAAACGGTCACATGATCACATTCTCCGACCCATGTTACCCACTACACACTTACAGTGAAATCATTAAACGCTCTGATTCCACCTTTTAAAGTACAAACCGCATCTCCTCCCCCCTTCTCCTCCTCTAAACGGGGGTGAATGATTCACGCCTCCCTCCACATCTCCACCCTCATCCGATCCTGCTATAATTATTTGAGTTGCATTAGCTTGCCCGTTAGAATTAGCAATGTTTTATGGTAATTCCTTTTGGAAAAACCCTGTTGCTGAGGGAGATAATTATCTCGATTATTCAGGATCTCATACCCCAAGATGCATAAGCCACAACGAGCCCCATTGGCTGGGGGCCGTTCTTACCCACAAGTGGAAATAATTGAAATGTGGCAGATGTTTAATCATTAGCATTTTAAACACAGTAGATCATAATAAAGGGTGTATCATTCTAATATTACAGTATGATAATCGCACAATCCATACAGGCTGTGAGCAATTATTTTCTTAGTGATTTAAATGTAGAACTAGTGAACTGTTTATCAAGTTCATGACTCCACACACCAAAGAGTACCCTGAATTAACACCTCCTTGCTGATACTAAGTATTAATAGTGATTTTAGACTCTCGATATGAAGACAAATCCAGGAACATCAAAGTACAGGATATATAAAATACAAAAACAAATAGTGCAGAAGACAGGAGTATAAACTACTATTAAATAGCATATATAATGATGTATGATATGCGCAATAGTAAGGCAACATGATGGATCAGTGGCCAGTTTGGAAAACTACTTTTCCAGCAGGACCCTAAAGGAAGCGTACCGGCCTGATATGATCTGGAATTCTCTTAATAACAAGGGTAGGCACAAGGGCACTGGTCTCAGAGGACATCATCAATAATTCATCTGAAGAGCTCATGAAATAACAATGAGAAAATATCACTGTATATGTTTAACATCCATAAACAGGAAAAAAACACTATCATCGCTAAATATTTTTTTTTTCTTTGCTTGATTATAATTTTGAACTACGCGCTGTATTGATAAGCAATATTAAGAATTGATTGAAATGGGTGAAAAAAAAAATCAGCATACTCTCATCAGATCAATGAAGACAGACATTTAAAATTAATGGATCTGCTAGAGAAAGAGACTCATTTGAAAAATTGAAAAGAGCGTTTCACCATTTTAAAATGCTGCAACATGAAAGAGGAAACACAACTTCATAGAGACAGATATGGTCTCAGGAAGAGGTCAGTAACTTCATTCACATGAAAGGATACATCTAGTGATACTCTATATCTGTATACATAAAATGTATATATATTCATATGTTTCTCATGGCTTCTGCAGTAAATACAACACAAAGGATGAAAATATTCCTCAACAGACTATTAACTGAGTGAATGACATTCACTAAAAGTTACAGTACCCAGCTTTTCTCAGAGAGAATAGGTTTTATCCTTTCTTTTAAAAGATAAAATTTATTCATTGTTTGTAATGGTTTACTACTTGGCAGTAGGAATCAATGGGCTTGGAGCCAAATACAGATTACAGAGGTCTGAAAGCACAGAGAGATTGACTAACACATGATTGTTTATGTCCATTTTCTTAGGATTTGTTTAAATTAACAAAAAAAATATAGAATATTGCTAATATTCATCCTTTAAGATTTGTACTTCAGGTCACTAATTAAATATTCTCATCTTCATATTAATTAGCATTAAAAGACTCCACAAAGGTCCATCTGTCTATGTGCGTGAGAGGGCAGATGTCCCACACCCCATGAGCCACCTCTCACCCTCTGAGCCTCCCTCCTCTGAAGCAAGTCTTTTTAATTAAAACATTGTACCTGGACTGTGCCATGTGTATTCGTTCAGAGGAGCAGGCCGTGTCCAAGTGTGGAGCTGAAGTGGTTGCTCAGGGCCTGCCGAGACAGAGATGAGATAAGAGTAGACGCGATACAAATATCTCACTGCAGGGTGGAGTCTGGATACGGTCATGGTACGGCTGCCCCCCCCTCCTTGATGTCAAAAGATTTTAAAAGTCTGTACACAGACAAGTGAACAGGGAATAGGACATAATTACAAGAGCCTATGATTATAGCAGGAAATTATAATTAGGGATCTAGCGAAGGCCCTGTTGAAATTGAAGGGATTATTACTATTCTCCCGAAAGAATCATGGAGTCGAGGGGATAAACATGCCGGAAAAGTCACAAAATTTTACGCATACAGCAGAAGTGGTGAAAAATTATATGCCTCATAGTGAATGGGTTGCTTTGATGTTCATGTAATTTGTTGAGACCATCATTCAGGCCATAAAAATATAGATATTTCTTTGACAGGAAGTCAACTATTCTGAATCTCATGTGTCAGTGCTGCTAGCAAGCTGTGATTCACCGTAGTTTTCCTAATATATGTTTCTGTAGACCTTGTCAGTGCTGGTAGCTTCATCAGCCCATGGACGGGCAGCAGAACTGTACAGTATCCATCATGTTTTATGGACTTTTCAAACGGGGAGTGACAGCCACATGAGGATTCACCCCAGCATGCCCTGCAGCTCTCTGCTCCCCCTATTGAGAGAGAACATCCCGCCTCAGTGACAGAAACGGCCATTAGTGCACATCTGTATGCTTGTTGGTGTAACGGTTTATAAGGAGCTTTCTGCATATCGAATGTGGTGCCACATTGTCATGACTGGTGAGCTCAAGTCAACTTTCTACAGTCTGTTTCAGTTCAAACTGTGTCAGGACCACATCTATTAATTAAATTCCATGTGACGTTAATATGACCCCTATATGAACAAATTCTTCACAATCTTTACTCAATGTGTAAACTTCTCAAACCTAATCCAAAATGTAGGAGTGGACCACGCGAAAACCTTGTGGACAAAACCCCTGGGTCAAGCTGACACAGAATGTAGTAAAGTGTGTAGAAAGACACATTTGCATAAACTTGCTAGAATGCAAATTGTGTGGATAACATGCACACGTTGTTACGCTGCAAGTGCATGTGGGACAAGATTTGTGCTCAGGTTTTTTTTTTTTCCCTTGAGAACGCAATTACAGACCAATTTACACCCCCTCGTCGTTCTATGCTGCGTTTGTCTTTAATGTGCACTTGGGCTGAAATGAAGCATGGCAGTGGTTTCTGTTTATGAACACTATCAAAACACAGCTGAATTGTCCGCCATATGCTCCATCATGCTCAGGTTGCCCATCAAAATCAAATTATAAAGAATTCATCCCTTGTGTTCTTATTTGATTCGGGTTTCCACACTTAGTCCACAGAATACAGCTAATTGGCCTTTTTTTTTGTTTTTTGCCACCTTGCCCAAGCGTCTTTCATATGCTGTTGCTTGGATGTCAGCTACACTCACTAACACACACTCACAATGCTGCATTTAACCTGCGGAACCTTTTTTTTTTCCACTAATGCCTCTTTGGATGAGTAACTGAAGAACAAGCAGTAAATCTCTCAAAGTGGTAATATGTCGACAAACACCATTTAACAATGGCTGATGAATATTCATTGTTCTCTTGCCCAGGCAGGAAAATCCCTATCAGCCCTTTTACAAAGTATGGTACGTCATTATGCCACCTCGAAAATGGAGATCTAACGCCCAGTCTTGTCAGATGCCCCCCAGCTTTTAATTATCTAAATTAGTGCATACTTCTCACCCCATTGATTACTGCTATGGGGATTGATTATTTACACACACACACACACACACAAGCACACACGCCCCTGCAGGTGGGAAACCTAGTGTTGTAATAGTTGTAGTGTAAAGTAATAGTAAGAGATCATAAAACTTTTAAGCAAACCTGACCCATAACAACTACAAAGAAAGTATAATATAGACACTGTGCAATGTTTGGGTTTCATCCTCCTACTAATTATATTAGAACTTTTGCTAGAAGAAGTGTCCTTTAACCGGATAGAGGACACATATCTGGCTCCTGTGGGGATCTCTGACGGACAGTCTTAGCCTCGGATCACTGTGGGAAGACACAGAACCCTGGCACATCCACAGCAACAGATTATACACCCCACAGCTATGGGGAGGAAACCACATCCACCCCGACCTATGCGGCTATTTCTCCTGACACATGAGGGGGGAGAATGGCGATAGCTGGCAAGAGTTACATTAGTAGGCCTTTTATAAAGATGGACACATCCGGGCAGGGTGAAATCCTGAGGTCAAATTGAGTACGGTTGGATGGAGAGATTGCAGGTGATGTTTTGCCTTCCAGTGCATGCTTGGAAGCATGGCTGCTTCAAGAGAAGCAAGAACTATTACGGGCTGACTAATGTCTTAGCCTTATTTCAAGATAGGGCTGAAATGTTTCTAGAGGGAACTCGATGAGTGAAAACCTGCAGGCCTGAGTTGTACTTGGGTTGGTTGAAAAGCCAGTGACTAGCACCATTCCCCCCTAGAATAGAAAAAAATGTGCTGAATCTGAGCTGAAAACAATGTTTGTAGGTCTACATATTTACCAAAAAATAATGCCCATAACATCCTGGAATTAGGGATGGGACATTAACACGTTAATTAGGATTATTTAATTGCAAATAAAAATAAAGCATTTAAAATAATAATGCATTTTATCGCAGTTTGCATTACAAACACAGTCAAAATGTCATGGAAGGACAATTATACTGACATACACAGCTCTGAATGAAACAATAAAAGCGCTCTGCTGGATGGTCGAAATCTGTTAAAAAAAAAAACTCTATGGGCGTGATTTATTGCAACCTGTGCAGAAAAGCAGTCCAAACTTTGAACAGGTTACTTCAAGAACAAAATGAGCAAATTACCATTGAAAACACTAAAGAATTTTCCAGGACTGTGGACGGTTTAAAAATGTGCTACAGATAGTGACAATGATGCTTTTGAAGCAATTATTGTTATGCAATTAATTGCAATCAATTCATGAACAAAACAAGTAATTAATTAGATCATTTATTCTAGTCAAGTCGCACCCCTAGTTTGAATATTAAAAATGATGTCCTATGTCACAACCCTATAACATAGCACTCAATTAAATCAATGGAATAATTGATAGAATACTTGAAGCAATGAATGAAAAGAAAATACTTGCTGTTGGGCTTAGAGAAGAAGAAATATAAGAGAACATCAAGATATAAAGGAATATCAAGATAATAGACAAAAGCTAAAAAAGGTGTGTGCAAAAATGTTGTAATTGTAAGGAGGGACTTACCTCCATTTACGGCACAGTTTAGAGTTGCTCTTCATCGTACAACACAAGACTCTGCCTGAGGCTTCCTTTGAGGGAGCTGCGGGGCTCGTGCTCTCTGAATTACTGCAACCTCAGAAACAATGCTAAATTTGAACACGCACGCATACACAGTTCTTTTTTCTCTCCAGATGTGTAACTCCCATGGGTGGTGAACTTCTTGACTTTGCTGTTCTCTTCCATCGGGCCAGCTGGGGGAAAACATCTGTCCATACACTTGCTGACAGTCGTTCCCCCCACCCCCCGAATCTAAAGACCTGGTATTGCAGCTGTATGCATATGGCACCTTTTGTGACATTCAAAAGAGGTGATTCGCGATCTCTTTGCCAAACTGACATTCAAAAATGTGGACTTCAAGTTATGACAGCTTCTTCTTCCCTCTCTTGGGTTCTTAGAGAGCTGGTGCGGGCTGAGGCTGCTTTAGCCCTGCTGTCAGACTGCCAGAACAGCATCTCTCTCCCCCCTCTCGGCCCACGGGGCACAGCTGACAACGCGTGATCCTCAGAGCCAGACAGCCAGCTCCAGCACAGAGAGAGCCTTCAGCTAACACTGACATATTCCAGGGCCCATTTCAGCAGATGGAGTTTTTACAGGTACCGTTTGGGGTAAAATACCTTGCTTGAGGGTATAGCATCTGGTCCATCACTAAATTGGACGGTGCACCGCCCCTCTGTCGCATCTTTAACCCCTCAGCTCTCCATGCCTTTCTCCTCCCATGTTATTGTGTGGTAGACGGGTACTGTCCTTTCAGAAAAACCACAACATGCTTGTAAATTTTAAAAGTCCTGCTGTGGAGGATGTGCAGCACTGGCAAAGCATTATTGTGTTAAGATTAAATTTCAGTCCATAATTCCTACTAATATAATCCACTAAACATCTCAAGCAATGCATCAACAGATACAATTCAGCTCCCCTCTGATCCCCCCGCCGCCGCTCTGCTATAGGTCCGTGAGATGACACAGTGTTAAATCTCATTTCTGCAGCAACTTGAGCCTCGTGGACCACTCCAAGTCGCCATCACTCACGCCGCGCTCAATAACCTTGGACTCATATTTCTCTGGCAGTGATTTAACGACTTGCAAAATTACATTGCGGTTGGTTGGGCCTGTGTTGATGTTGATATCTCTACTCTTTACTGTCCTGTGTCCTGTCAGTCTGCTCCAGGTTATTTATAATGACTCACGCCGTGACACATGAGCAACGCCTGACCGGCCATTCGTCTCCCTGTTAAATAATACGTGTCAGGCCAGGTCCGGATCAGAGGAGCAAGGTGAACTATGAGGTTTTGAAAACTGCAGTGAATGAATTACAACCATCAAGAAGTTCCTCTGAAGTTGTGCCATCGAGCATCGAGCAACGGTCTGACAGGCTGTAAAAAAGAAATTTACACATGGGAGGCAGTTACTGTGGATAGATTAGTGATCTGCTTAAACCTGCTAGGTGGAATTTATGTGTTTTTATATTGCAGAATGTCACAAAATAATCAACCTGCTAAACTGAAAGCACTGCAAATCCTAGGCAAAACGGTCTTTATAATGTAGCCTTACTATCTTTTTTCACACAGTTTCTTTGCATATGCCACAGGAAAGGCTAAAACTGAGGTTCTCTGCATGAAAACACAATTGGAGAGAGTGAGGAAAATCAATATTTGAAGAGTCTCCGTCTGTGCATTTTAAGTAGACCATGAGAGAAAAAAGCATGCATATTCCACAATGTCTGAATTATTAACACTTCTATGGTTTGTCTCTGAATTGTTGGAAGCAGAATGTCATGAACGAGAGAGGACGAAAGCAATATTAATGAATTGTAGAACTCAGTAAGATGCATTACTAAGCAATACATCCTAAGGATTTGTTATGAAATGGAAAAAATATTTCATTACACCTAATGGCTGTGGTTTCTTCAGCCTGCTCCGAGCTATTCTGCATTATAGGTCAGCTTGGAATGAATATTCTGAGTGCATTGATACTTTAGTTTATCTCTGGCTGACATCCTAGTTTACTGTGAATGTCAGCTTTTTTCTGGGAGTACTCCTTCCACTTGACATCCCCCAGCGACTCTTTATTTATTTACTCATACTAATCGTAATTCAGTCCACAGCACTCCTCCATGGTAATTACTACATACTGCACATTGCCGGTAATTAATTCACTGAAAATGCTGTGCAGCAGCTTGAGCATATGAATATACAGTATATATCACATAAATAGTATGTGCATGCAATGCAACATGCGCCGTATGAGGATTTTGAAGAGCCCACCTTGTCAACACAAGTGATAATAGTGTGAATTTATTTTTATTTTTTTTAAATCAGAAAATCATGGACCAGCACTGGCTTAATTTAACTAGTTCTGCTATAGACACTTTTACCACAATGCATGCTTCTAAAAGGAGACACATAGATTATTTTTTACTGACCTTTGCTGAAAATGTTATTTGTGGTTTGTACAGTGGGTGTGTGAGTAGGGCAGCACAGACCGAGCTTTACAAGTTCCTGATGGAAGTCTGAATAAGTCATCAAGGGGAAAAAATTCTAATTATCATGAAAAATGGAATCCTATAACAAAAGAAAATACACAATAAAATAGCAAAATGCTCTTTTAGTCCTTTGTCACATGTGATGAAGATATGATGGACGGCGCCCACTACAAGATTAACAATGATATGACAGCAAGACAATCATGAGAGACAAATGGCCAGTAATTCAATCACTGGTGCAGGACATGTCATGTCAGCCAGTCTATTGACTGTGACAGGCTGCACGAGGTGCTGGCAGACTTATATTGACCCGGGGCACACGAAATGCTGATGCATCATTGTGTAAATTAGGATGAGACTCGTCTCCTTCACCTTTGACCCAAGGCTTTGGGGAGGCGAGCCTAAAAATTCAAAAGAGCAGGAGTCAATATATTGATACTCATGTAAAAGATTGTAATTTTCTAATAACTGGTGCCATGTTGACATCCGACAGGAACGGACCTTTATCTCTGGCAACTCGTTCTTTTCTTGGATATCTCTGGTAATGACTGTATTTCCATTTCCTCCTAAAAATTAAAACAAAGAGCATATGAAAGATCGCCTATCCCTACATATTATGAAAGAAATATGTAGGGATAGGCGAACATGGTGGCAATTATGACAAATAACATCCTATATCCCTTCGCTTCCCATTCACATCACGGTTCGGATGCATACGCGGCCACACCAGGTCCAGATGCCATTCATTAAATAATTAACATCCGGCCGAGAGGAACTTTGATTTAATTGATCTGGGCAAGCCTGGCGGAGAAAAATTGATGGGCCACGATATTTGGATTTGCTTCCAAACTGCGGGAGGATCAGTGTGTCTGGAGGATTTATTGAACACATTACGGCAGGAAGCAGAAACAAGCGTCTCACGCCAGCATGACTAATACCGCTGCTAAACAAAAACCATACTCTGTGTTTAGGTAATTACTGCTCGGACACAGTGACGGACAGGGTAAACACTGTTGATTAACGCCTACTTTCGGCCACCATGATGTGGATGAAGCACGCCGCATTATTCTCACTATTCATTTTACTGTCATCCAAGCCCTGCTGGTAATTAAAACATGTTTTGTCCAAATTTTTTTTCCTGGGGGCACAGCTGTGTCTACATGTGTGTGTGTGTGTGTTTGGGGGGTGGGCGGTAGGGTGGGGCTAAATCATGGAGAACTCCTAATCCATTTTCTTTCTTTTGTTCAAAAGGCTTTATCAGAACGATGACAGAATGGAAACAAACAAAAGAAAAGCGAAGGTAAGTGGGCGCTGAAGCTGACAAACGGCGCGTTACGTGGGAGTGTGAGGACGGGCGATACCTGCTAGGAAGCGGTTGATACCTGCGCCATGACACCTCGACTGCGGTTGGCGGGAGGCAGGTGTTGCCAGCCTCGAGGGTCGGACTGTCTTCCACCTTCACTGGAGCTGCGCCCTTTGATATAACTCCACCGCCCGGCACATGGAGAATAACACGCACAGACACGGGCAAACAAAGGTACACACAAAGAACAGAGAGGTGGATGGGGGGTGGAGAAACAGGCAAGGCGAGCGAAAGAGAAGCCACAAAAAAAAAGCCAGTGCAGCTTGTGTAAATTGGCTGATGCTGCCTCCTCTTTGCTAGATTAACTCCACAGGGCAAGGAAGAATACAAGGGAGGGAGAGTGAGCGGGGGGTTGGGTTCAGTCCTTTCATCAAAGGGCCTCCGCCCCCCCACCCCACCCCGCCCTTCTCTTTCTTTCTCTGTATGAGGGAGTGCCAACCCGAGAGTGGGCAATCCATTCTGTGATTGCATGTCAAGAAGTGAAAGCTGCGTTGCCCGTGCTGGGAAAAAACCCACCTGACAGAAATAACAAGTGTTTATTGTTTTCCTCAAAAAGTTTATTTATCACAACAGAAATTCTACATTTAGTGCTAAAAAAAAACAGGCCCGGCAGGATTTTATACGGGAGTCGAACCAGGCAAACGGACGTGAAACGTGAGGGTGAGCACTGGAATAACAATGATTTAAATACATCATGCTCCCGTCCTATTATTCTAATTCCCGCCCCTGTGTCCTGTGTTTGGGTGTGCTGTTTCCAGGCCCCGCGGCCAGGATGTTAGTGGCTGGCCTGGGGCCATGAGGCCGACCCTCAGCCCTCAGAGACAGGTCTGCTGACACTTCGCTGCTCTCCATTGTGAGGCTGTCACATCCCTCTCACAAATCCCCAGCCCACTTCTGTCTGCTTCTCTCCCCTTAGTGGGTGTAATTACATTAAGGAGTCAATCGGGCTCAACCTTCCTCTTCACGGATGTACGCCCTGTTGCATATCTCTGCATGAGCTACGTCCTCACCGCATGTAGACTGCGCTTACACACCAGACATCGGCCGACCATTTCAGTCGCTGTTTCCGTAATCCGTGTCGCTACGTGAAATAAGAACAAACCGAGAGCTAAAAATTGGGAAGTTCTATGCTTCGTTTTAAATCGAAAAATGTGTAAAACATAAGCCGACATATATCTTTCATCTTTTACTGTTTTATTAAGGATTTACATTTTTTTTTATGCCAGAACCGAAAAAAAGTTCCCTCATGACATTATTTTCACAAGGACATCCCAGGCTTAGCACCACCCAAGATGATTGTGATTGGTTTATAGAAATGCAAACAAGCCTGTGCTTTTTCCCCTATAGCAGAAATTATAACAGTATGCAAGGCTAGCTTTTACATAATCCTGACCTAGGGCAATAATAATGACCCCCAACCCTTTTTTAAGCTCTAAAACAAGACTCTGTCCTAAAAGAAAAATTCAGTGTAGGATTCAATCAAATTTCTGCTAAAATAAACATCCAGACTCATGAATAGGTAAAACAAAAAGAGCTGTAACATTTTCTATTGAATGAAGTATAGCCTGAGAGGTGAAGTTATGACAGGAGAAGGTTTAAGTGGATGTCAATGAAAGGTTTCTCTTTTAAGCCTGCTTAATCTCCCTGTGAAAGGCAAAGTCAAAGGCAAAGGGAGGTGTAGCCATGCTCTTTATGGATAAATTATGTCTTATTCAATGCAGAGGGGTTGGAGTTCACATCCTAATCTGATTTGGGAATATTCACTCAACTTTATAATTGCTTTAGCACCCCAACCTGTAGTTGTAATTACATCAGTATTCGGCTACTGTTAATCTAATTCAGTACAAAGTGGGTGTGCATTGCTCCAAGTTGCCTTAATTGAGTTACTGGCTATCATTTTCAGCAAATTCGTCCAGATTTCCACGGCTTTAAATGGATGATTTGCTGGTGTGGAAAGTCCCCGAGGAAATCTGAGCCTGATCGGACATGAAACTAAAGTGACAAAAGAATTGCTGCATCAAAATAAAACATTCATCATCCGTTTTGCAGATGTTTCAGAATACATGGCACAAATAACTACCTATTCATTTTGTTGCATTACAGAGCAGCAGCTCAACAGAAGTTTCAAGAATGAATGTCTTACAAACGTTATTACTCGGTGTTGAATTCCAGGTTGAAGTTACTTAGCACTGCATAATGAACGTGACCTCATGAGAGCCGATAACCTTTTTTCTTGGGTTATGGTAAATCGTTTGACGATAAAATTGGAATTCTGATCAAGTATTCTATTCATTTTCTTCTAAATTGTAAGCATGTTTCAGGGTATAATTGCAGTTCTGTTACGTGTCTGTCACTGTTTCAGTTTTCAAACACACAATATGTCGTTTTTTCTAGGGTTCTCTTGATCAATCTATGACAAAAATAAGTTGATGATGTTATAGCATGTATAAATATATATGGTGGCGTATCAGAGTGATATAAGAAACATTATCCTTCACCAGAGGAAGCCATGGGAAACTTCCTTATCTTGTTAAATGATATAGACCGAGATCTAAAAAGTGTATCGGAAAACATAAAAAGTCAATATATGACAGAACTGAAACACTTTTCCTCTCGTCTCGCCTTAAAAATCCATCCTTTGCCTTTGCAGGGGAAAAGTGAATTTTGCATGAATCCTCTCCAAAAACAAAAGGCTTGGTTTGTGAGGATGGCTGGTATGACGGTGCCCCCCGGAATCCACTCCAGACCCCCCGCAAGGAACCCTGTCTGAAGTTATTCTGCAAAAAAGAGGAGACGTGCGGCTGCCTTGCTGAGTGAGGCCCCGCTACTCCATATTCATGTGTGGATTTCGGGAGAAGACTCATCAAACACGGCAAAAAGTCTAACTCAAAGTGTCAAAAAAGCTTCCTTTTTGTATATGGGGACCTGTTTGATGTTTGCAGGGGTGCATTGTTCTAGAGAATAAATAAATAAAAAATCCGGCACACCACTCTGTTCTCTGTTGTGATGGAGAGAATTAGCCCCCCTGAAGTTTCATGTGGATTAGCTCTAAAAACACCACATGATATTTACAGTAAAAGAAATGCCAGATTTCGACAACAGAACATGATACTTCAGCCAAAAAAATAACTGCACTGTGAAAACCTCAAAACAAGAAGTAGAAGTACTTTATTTGTGATTCAATATACAGGTATCTTCAGAAAATGTAAAGGCTATGCTGGCTGGAGTCTGTGGTTACAGGTACTGGTGAGAAGACATTTATATGAAATATAAACAAGGAATCTGATTCTGCAGTAGAGCTAACTAAATATTCTAATAGTTGATTAGTCTATTGATTATCGAAACAATCAATTTGTTGTTTCATTTAAGAATTTGGGTAAAATGTTCCAAAGCTGACATGGCCTTTTTGTTCAGACCAACAGAATGCAACCCAAGATAATCACTACACTTTACTATCATAGAAGAATAAAGAAACCTGAAAATAATCAGATTTTACAAGTTGGAACCAGAGAATTTGGATATTTTCTTGGATAATAACACAATACAATAACATAATAGTTGACAACTAAGCAATTAGTTCAGCTCTATTCTGCAGTATCTTGAGATTATTGATGAAGTGCAATTGTTGCTTAGAATGTGTTTTAAGGAGAGCCGTGGCATGTTGACATATGCTGAACTGAAATCCTTACAGTTCCTATTCAAGAACACTACAGATGGTTTGTTCTGTCACTTTGTGGCTGTGTACCCACAAGAGGAGGAGAGAGGGTAGGATTGGCTGCCAACACCACTTGTGCTCTTACTCTGCCTTTCTTTTCTTTTCATCCCCACAGAGACAAAGAGGAGAAAATTATTATGTCTTTGAAACAGTTCCTTGTCGAATGATTTGGTACGAACAAACACTGTGATTATTCGGATCTTTCAAGCTATGTACTACAGGAGTTTGATTAAGGGGAATACTGGGAGTCCGGTACTTGTACTCGGCTTTCAAGGCAAAAAGATGTCAGAGCTTCTCTTCTCCATGTCTTCTAAGGGTTAGAGAATATTGCAGCTGTGCATGAGTGTCTGTCAACATCTCAGCCAAGATAAACTGTGAAGACAGAAGTAACCGCATTCACACACACACTTTCGTCACATGATCCGCTTTAGGCTGTTAACACCGCTACACAACAACAACTGCACCGTGTGTGTTTTCTCTTCTCGAGAATTGTTTGTCTTCTTGACTTCTGCCGGTTGTTATCGTGTTATCTCCTTTTATCGGAGCGCTGTGGTTTTATGGTGACGTGATTTATACGGGCTTGTGGCACGTTAATGATGCCGGGGAGCCGTGCCTGCCATCCATATTCATGAACAACTGTGTTTGGGGAGCTGCGGAAGATGGGAGGGAGGGAGGAGGGACTGCCACACGTCCGCCAAAAGTCTCCCGAGCACAAAGACTGGATGGCGGAGCTGCCGGAGCCTTGGGTTCACATGCCTGTAGGCACAAGCCCACCTGTTCATCCAGACGAGTCACATTCCCAGAGAGGAGATCAGTGATCGCGATTGAACAAAGAAATAACACGCTGGGATCCAGAAAGAGAATGTGCAAATGCCATGATGTTCATTTTAATTCCTCCCTCATCAAATTGGGTAAAAATCTGATTCATTTGTTAATTATCTTTAGGTTTTCTCCATTATTAGAGAGGACTCTGGCACTCAATCAGCAGCCAATTTGTATTTTCACCCACACTTTGTATCACCAGAAGTATTTTTGGATCTGTCCTTGTCACAAGAGGATAATGTTTACTCTAGGCTATAGTGAACAGTGTCTTCTTGTAACAGGAAAACAAAATGGCTGCAGATATACAATCTGTTTTGAAAGATGTTTTAATAAAATGATCTGCTTCTTCCAAACGAAATTAGCTCAAACCCAAAAATGATAAGCCTAAATTTATGCAGCATTAATTTATTTTACCACCGCCCTCTCAATCCACACGTCTCCATCCAAAACACAAAGCCACACTTTCAAAAGGTAACGCTGCAGTTTGCTGTCATAGTAACCGATTTGTACAGTAAGACATAATATAAAAGCCTGAAAGCTTTACTGCATCTCAGGAGAATTAATTGGAAAAGAATTGAACTCCTAATTAAAAATAGCATGGCATTATTGTTTTAAAAAAGAATAATTGGTTTGTAAGTCACTGAAAGTAAAAAATGTCCATAACTCCAATGTGACTGTAAAACAACATATTACACATTTGCCTATTCAAGTACTTAACTCCGAGGTCTTATGCCAATTTAAAAGCACCATTCATTGTCCGTCCTATTAGCGATCATGACCTAATCAATGAGCTGTGCCTTAAAACAGCTGACAGCTAATTACGAGGTCAGCTTCCCCCATGTGCCATGCCGTTCAGGTAACCAACGGTGATTAAAGAGCTGGAAGAAATCTGTTGAAGGTTGTTCATACCACGACAGAGGAAGAGCAAAGTGGACTGCGTGGATACTCCTGGGTGAGGCCTAATTTGCTCCTGAGCTAATCAATAAAACTATTTCATCTCCGTTGCTATGAAACGACATAAAGGCCCATGAAAAACACAATGAGCATTACCTGGGGGAAATTGGCACTGGAAATACTCTCAATGCTGCTCTGTTGAGCAATGCCTTGTTGCTTCTTTTGGAAAAGAAAAGAGACAAAGCTTTGTCAAGGACGTTATGTTTTGTTCATTTTGTTTCCATCCTCGGAGGGTTTTCCTTCCAGTTTCATTACGCTAACAAAGTCAAATTATTTCCCTGTACTTTGTTGGAAACCGCCCTTGCTATATGACAGCTAACCAAACAGAAATATTCTATGCTTCTGATCATAAAACGTAGGTTGATAGTCTCTGTGATTTTAATACCTTTGGGAATCTTCATAACTATAGGCTACCATCCTAGCAATATAACCATAAAAGAAAAATAATTAACAGTGGCCTCAAGCCAGCCATGAATCTTTCGTTATCCAGAGATCTTTGCAAACATGCATGCGCAATAAGTTTTCATCACTGGGAGCAGGGCTGGGCAATATGGACAAAAAATAAAATTTTAATTGTGTCATGCTTGAGGTCATTTTTTTTGCCTGCAAAATGTGAGATTGAAATATATTATAAAAGACCCTCACCCTCATGAGGCTGCAGCGTTATACATAAAATACAGGTTTTCTCTTAAAGCTACTGATGTCAGAACCAGTCTCTTGTGGTCATCTTATTTAAAGGCGCCATACCATGAAAATTGCTAGCATTTTGTGACTATATAGAAGGTTTAGGTGTTGATCGAGAAAATGAGCTTTAAAACAGCTTGTTTGTACTTGAATTTATGATGTTGCACCAAATCCCCATTCACAGTCATTCAAATCAGCCAGTCAGAGAGGAGGCTCATGAATATTAATGACAGACCAAAATCGGCCTGTGTTTTCTAGATCTCTAGAGAGAACCTTGAGAGGGACAGTGATCTATAATGAGATTATACTGATAATCCTCCTCTAAACTGCACATACAGTATATCTTATTTGGGATATCAAAATTTCGAATAAAACCCAGAAAAGTGCAGGATATGGGATCTTGAAAGTTATCTGACAAAAGGATCTGCTGTTGCTTTTATTTCCAGACATAACATTAACCTGATATCTGCTGAGTGCCGCTAGCTAAAACAAGGTAGCTGGCAGATAGAGACATGACTGAACAAAGTGAAATGAGGAAACTGTTCAATTGACACCCAGCACTCCCGTAAGCAGAGATGAAACAAACACAAACCAGAGAACACAGACCACCTTAACATTCTGTGTGAGTTACCCAGAGACGGCGAGCCACCTGGAGTCATGACAGTCCTGTAAACTGCAGCAGGTGTGGAACGAGTCACGCTACGCTTTATGTGACTGTCTTAAAACTAGCAAACTAACAAAGCAAAATATACAAAAAAATATAATAAATCACTGAGAGGCTAAGGGGGGCGGACAAAGCCATATGCACTGGCTTTTTTAGTGATAATGAAGATCCACAAAGCTATAGTTTTATATTTATTGCAGGTAATATGTCTATATATCTATTGATTGTCATAATATACATAATTTTTATATTACAAATATAAAATCTAATCAAAATACAAACAATAGTAAAGCATCGGCAAATCCCCCCTTTCTATCACAGAAAGGTAACCAAGTGACACTAAGTAATGATTCCAATCCTTGCAAGTGACATTAACATACACCTGGTTGATGTCAATGTACCTAAATACAAGAATCAATTGTTTTTGACTGAGGTTTCAATCAGACATCATGACAGTTTCAGCTAAACTAAAGACTGCACATTCATCACGCTGTGATATACTATGTGATTACCAGCTTTAGAGAGGCTGAACCTGTTATGGTGTCTAGTTGAAAGATCAGTCAAAAGTGAAAGTGGCCACGTGTCAGTAACATGTGGTTACGCATAAGTAATTCCTGGCCACGCGTTATTAACTCATGGGCATGGATTAGTATCTTTTGGCCACGAGTTACTAATGTGTCTCCACTCATTAGTATCTCACGGACATGCATTAGTATCTCACGGACATGAATTAATATTTCTTGGCCACGCATTAGTATCTCGTGGTCACGCATTAGTATCTCGTGGCCACGAATTAGTATCTCATGAACATGAATTACTATCTCGTGGCCAGACATTATTTATTTTTAAGACAATGTTATCATAGGAGATCTATACAAAATAAAAACATCTTTTTGCACATATTGTAATAACCCAATTTTCATCATTTAGACATTTTCCATATTTTACAAACCAAAAATGAAATGAAATATTGCCTGATGTTAACTGTAAGGCATGACTGATACATACTACTTAAAGAAGATAGCACAGACCTCTACAACTGTAGGAAATCTAGTCTTTCCCTTATTTGCTCATAGTATCTGCCAGTCTTGTCCACAAAACCACGCTTTGTTAGCTCTCCTCATTACCACAGTGGTGAGAAGTCCCACATTGGGGCTGTGAGGGTAGAAGACGTGTGTCTCTCTGACAGGTCAAAGGGGTCGAACTTTAAAGTGAACCAGATGAAAGCTGCAGTCGTGAGCTCAGGCAGCAGAGACGGCGTTGTTAATGCAGAGCGGCTGGTGGCAGCCATATGTTTCGCCCTGTGGATGAGTGTCTTCATGTTGAAGTGTCAGCACAAAGGGGGTTGGAGGGGTGGGGGGGGTTGGGGTTGAGACAGCCATACCTCTGCGTGGTCGTAGCTGACTTTCAAAGTGGCTTAAAACACTGAACACTGAAAAAACTCTGTACGTTTCATCTGTCTCTACTTTGTCTAATGGAGTATCTGATCGTGAAATCAGAACAGAATCACTGTGAAAAGCAAAAAAGGATATTGATAATGGAACTTAAAGTAAACATGCTTCAAGTTTTCATTAAATACTGTTAATTATGTTAATATAATTTATTTGAATAGTACACAAATTGTTTCTATATTGATCCTTTAATTAGGCACAAAGTAGAGACAAGCAAGAATGATCCAGTCCATTGGTAAATCAGAGAACAAATTTATTCTCCACCTTTTTTTGGCTATGAATGAATAGCAGAGAGAGAGAGAGAGAGAGAGAGAGAGAGAGAGAGAGAGAGAGAGAGAGAGAGAGAGAGAGAGAGAGGAGATTGTACCAGCCTGCCAACCAACTCAAATAGGCAAACAGCAGGACGCGCGCTCCCTGCCAGACAAGCCGCCATCACAGCAACTGTTGCCACGGCGCAGAGCTGCCAGCCTACGTTTGATTAGCGAGTGTCTCGGATGTGATTGGCTCCGGTATGAATGGCGAGGCAAAGAAGGGTCTTAAATGTTGTGTAATTAACCTCTTCACTTGCACATACTCCACTTCAGGCATCATGACTACTGACAGCCTCCTGTCAGCAACCTGCGCCAATCAGGCTCTAATCTGGAGAAGCCTGAGAGGGAATACAAAGACGGTGTTTGGGCTGTCACCACTGTGGGGCACACGAAACTGTCTGATGAGACAATGCACTATATCTCACTGTTGACAATGAACGGGGCCCCACTGTGCTGCAATGGAAACGCCCGAGGAGGAAAAAAACACTGCACGGCTATAATCATCTTCTACATGTGTAAATGGAAACCGCACACCTAATCAAAAGGTGTGAGTGAAGGGGCCTCTCAAAAGCATGATGGATATAAGCAGGCTTTGTCTGATTGGTGGATTAGCCCAGAGGTTGGACCATGACAGATTGATTATATTTTTTTTTAGATACGGTAAACATGCAAACTGTGAATACTAATAGTATCCCAATGAGGTGAAGTAAATGCCAAATACAAAAAGGAGTGGGTGCAAAGTA
Organism: Eupleurogrammus muticus; assembly: GCA_036785175.1. Lineage (NCBI taxonomy): Eukaryota > Metazoa > Chordata > Actinopteri > Scombriformes > Trichiuridae > Eupleurogrammus > Eupleurogrammus muticus. Next base: position 13,536,252 of record JAYKQN010000012.1, on the reverse strand, counting down.
TCGTTCACTAATAGTAATTATGATGCAATTACTTGAATTTCCTTTATGGAAAAAAACAAAATAGTACTCATAATTTAAAATATTCAGACTCCTCAATATTTTCATCAATATATGAATTGCTGTTAATTTCAGATTTGTGCAACAAGCTTTACCTTCTTTCTTTATTGTGTAGCTACTAAATCAAATCTGGTCAAAGTTTTAATATCCATCTATTTAAACCATTTCTCTTCATTATACAGCTACAAAGACATCCTTCTACTTTTTGGCAATTGGTTACACCTCTGCTGTTCCTGGGGCCTGCACAGAACACTGCAATTTGTTTTTTTTCCCAATTCCAAGAAAACAAATCAAAAGGGTATCTTTGGTTTAAGATACTGCTTGAAAAGGACTTCTCACAATTGAAGGTTGTTTGTGTGGAAAAGCTGACAGTTTGATTTCTCAGGGCTTTGATTGCCTTCTCAGAAACCCTTATGCTTCAGATCAAACGGCCCTCTCAACAGGAAAATGCTTCATTCCTGTGAAAAGGGAGAGTGATGCACATAATTCTGCTCTCCAATAAGTTTAGAAAATACAATTCATCTTATCAGTAGCCATAACACAGACCTGGAAATACATTGGCCTTTGCATTTCATGAGTTACAGTTTTTAAAAAAATAAAGAACGGTGGAAAAAAAGACAGGAACCGTCAGAAGTGGCAATTTATCCATGCAAGTATTCAGCCACCAAAAGGATGTAAAATACATGACTTGCCACTCACGGGGAATCGTCCGAGCAGAAAGATGCTTTACAACCATGCTCTAAAACCTGTCCTACAATCTGCTGATGCAAGTATCGTCCACTCAGCCTTTTCAATGCCCAGGTAATAACCCATCTGAAATGACACGCTATCAAATTAGAGAAAGTATATTTTTACTACTAAACGGTCACTTGAGAACTATTTGAAAGAATAAAAAATTCAATCAGTTTAAAAAGTTACAATATAAATCCCGTTTCACTTTTTTTCAAACATTTAAACCTTGTAGGTCAGGTTTAAATACGCCTGGCTGTTATAAAAGAGATATACTACAGTTAACACATGCCAACGCAGGTAATTATTTTAATTAAGTACCAGTTATTTACCACAGCGGCTACATCACGTCCTGAGCTACCTCTACAACGTTACATATCTTGGTGTGTAGCATGTTAGTTTAACCCCTGATCCCCACACAGAACTCAAAGGTACCAGATTAAGTGCAAAGGCCCTTTTAGCATAAGCGTTTTGCTTGTGTCCTTGGGCTATGTGTGGGCTCAGTAGAGAGCGGAGCCACCCTGTAGGCGCGGCGGTGCTGTCCACCAGATGGTTGCTGCTGGGAGCCAGCTAGGAGACTGCCTGGTGGCCACTGAAACTTAAATGTAGAGGGGTGGGCTGTTGGTTATGGGAGAAAAAAACACTCTTCAGACAGACTAATTAAAAAGGTCTTTTTCATCACGCCTGCCCATCTGTTAGAAGAGCACCACCTGATGGAATTGCTGCTATTCAGTTTCACTGTGCAATTAACGGCAATATCTCGGTGAGCGCTTTTTTTTTCTTTCCCGGAATTAAATTATTCAATTTCTTCTATGGGAATAATGAATTTTTTTATGGACAGAGATCTCCCGAGTGCAATTTGTGGATCTTTTAAAGAGCTGAAACCTTTAAACCCCCCCGCCAAAATAAAACAAGAACACCAAGTCATTAACCTGACCGTAATGTACTGCAACCTAGCCAACAATTGATGAAATCAAGGACTTTACTCTATTTTTTTCTTCCAAATTGTGTGGAAGTTGTTCTTAATTATAAATATTCATTGTGTATTAACTGCCCACATCAGTATTCTAAAAGCATTTTTTCTCAACAAAGCCTTCATGTAAATCAGTGTTATCTACAAGGAATCTGGACCGAGGGACTACAGGAGAACAGATAAAACAAGGTCAGTGCACGAGGTGGAGAAAGTGATTCTGCTCATCATTCTCTGACAAGGTCAGTGCATCATGTAGTGGCCAAACCATCGACTGTTCCGTGAATAACTACCATTTTGAATCGCATACTGTAGTCAATTATGGTCGAGACCTGAGCAATGACAGGGAAAATGATTTATTCTTTCGGCGCCAGTGAAAGATGCATAATAAATGGGACGATCCTGCCAGCTCGCTGTCAGGCAGCGGCGGAGACAGGCTGTGTGCGTGCGCGAGTGTGCAGGTGTGCATGTGTATCCTCATCATCTAGATACTCATTACCTTGCCAGCTCACAGGTTGACACACAACAGGCCGTTTGAACCCGTGACCCGCGTCCCGCTTCTCATTACCGTCCACACCAGATAGGCTGGCTGAGGACTATGGGAGTTCACAAATAATAATATAAGGGAGGTGATTCATATAATTGTCTGTACCGACACGGTTATTTATCAGCCCTATCATTACTACTTACTATATATTGGCAAAGCTCGCTCTGGTTCCCTAGCCTCTCGTGCACCTGGCGCTTGCTAAGTTACACACGGAAAACAAGGTTAAATCTTCAGTGATAGAGTATTTTAAGTTGTCTCTAGTTAATTCGCTCTCACATTATGGATTGCTTTGGTTTGATTTACTGCCTGTAGCTTTATCTTAGGCCGTATGCTTGCCTGCCCTGAATTTACTGTACATATGGAGAGTGCAAAGCCTTCAGACTATACCTCTTAAGGGTTTCTCTCTTGGTGCAAAACTCCTCGTGCAATCCGTTTGGGGGATGGAGATGTCAATAGTTACGACCCCCCTGAAGCGCAGGGCTGTGTATGTGAGGCCTGCATCTTGCATAGCCGTTGATAATTTAAGGACTTTCCACGCCAGCTTGTTTTAATTACTGAGAATAAGTGGCAGCATTTGGTCAGGTTTATGGGTCTTCTTCAAAGAGCATGCTTGGCTTAGACAGACCAATCTGGGAGTCTGCAGAGCCGTAAATCCAAAACTGAGCAACCACCACCACTAACAATGCCCAGGGCAGATGCAGGCAGCCTAACAGGGGGCGAGGGGGGCGGCATACAGCCTATTTTCCTTTAATATATCTGAAGCAACAATCGACATTCAATCTGACTGGGAGGCTTGAGGTCTTTTAAAATGATTAAAACACAACGAGATGAATCCCAAGAGAATTTAAGAGTCTCAAAGAATTTCACTTTGATAGATTTGGACTGGATTTGAACATCTTTCAAGTGTCAATGGGGCAAAGAGAACTCAGTTGCGAAACACTCTGACCCAGTTTGACAGGAGAAACCGCTTTGAACAGCACACATGCCGGAATCTAACAAGATAATGGCAACAAAGAGTTAAGTCCCGCAGAACAGGGAAAGATATCAAATGGTCTGAGCAATGGGGCGGAGAGGGATTTCTTTTGGATAGAAACTACCCAACAGGGGAGCGGGAAGAGAGTTCCAGCGCAGGGTCAGAGCCGGGTTGGGGTGAAGAGGAGGGGAGGGACTCCTGACTTTTCAGTGAACTCATTTCAATTTTCATACAACACCCGACTCCCCCGCTAATGATGGGAACCCCGAGGCAAAGGGAGCTGGGATACATTGACTGACTGTGCTCGGCTCAGCCATCAGGCGTCTGCGGCAGCTCTGGCCGACTGGTTTCACTCAGACATCCACTTCCTAAGAGCAGCGAGTTACAGCCTGAGCTCACATACATCACAGTGGTTTGTCAGAGGCCTTTACTGTTCACCAAATCACCGCAGGCTGAAAAATGACTGAATATTGATATAAAATGAACAAATTCTCCACATTCTTTCCTCTAATTTCCTCTGTAGGTAACCATCTAGACCGTGGGAGAGGAAAAGAAAAACGGAAAAGCCAAAGTGACCAGCTGGTCAGCCAAATTAACCTCTTGTGTTTTTTGATCAAAATGGAATTAACATGGAGGAGATGGAATATTATTGCCCAGCGTGGTGCACATTCAAGCTAAACACACACACACACACATCCAAAGTATACGACTCAACGGGACATCTTGTAGCACGCAGAGCAAACGGCCCTCCTGATTCAGGGAGTAATTAATCACTCTGGGCTCGCATCAGCTCTTTTATCATATTTCTGATATATATTTCTACATCATGATTAAATGTTGTAACAATTTCACTGATTTTCTTTTGCTGGCTTGAGTTGATTCCAGATAGAAAATAGTATATTCTCTCACAAGGAGAATGCTCTCGGTCTGACCACGTTGCACCAACACAATAAACTGCAAAGGTGATAATGACATAAATTTAGATGGTTTTCATCTTGTTTATTTACAATCTATACATTTGTCGGGAGTTTGCGTGATAATTTAAAACAAGGGAATCATTTTTTATCACCGTCTTTGGTATGAATCGAGATTATAGTGGAAATGTTGTCATAGCAACAAGTCCTTTAAAATCTGTCCTTATTGACATCTAGCCGGGTCATTAGACTTATTTAGGGTGGACCCCATGTATGAACTCATATAATTATGATTATGGATGGGAACATACGAGTTATTGATAAATCATTAGGACCTATTGGTTTAACTATCAATCCCCATTATAAACGTTTGAACAAAACAGCAACTGTAACAATGACAGAACACAAATAAAAAACTACATAATAAGACTTAAATCTCTCAATCCATTACAAGACCTGCCTTGTTTAAAGGGGTTAGAGAGAGAGTCCTACATCTTATGTATGTATGTGTGTTTATTTATTTATTTATTTATTCAATCTACCATAAGAATCTGTGATCAGAAGAAATCTGTGAAAAAGTTTAATTTTTTTCCACACATATTCCATAGTTTTCATATACTTTATGACAAAGTGCAACTTTCTTGACTTGCAAAATTATCTTTTAAATACACAAAGGTCATACGTACAGGTAAAGGGGCTGCAGTAAATAAAACAGAACCTTTATGTTCACGATACTGAATCGTGAGTAACACCCGTGATAATCTACGATTTCATGTCAATGTGGCTGCCGTGAAAAGGGTCTATTATAATGAAGCTCACATAACGGTCGGTAACAGGTGTTTTCACCTTTTCACGACAGTTCACGTTGAAGTTGGATACGGCAAAGCAAAAGATAAACTAGTAATGAGGTTTCCTAACTCAGAGTAGCGGTAAATTTGTCTTATCGTTAATAGTAAACCGCAACTAATTCTTTCAGGTTATTTTCTAACTTACCTCATACGTTCGTGGTGCGGTGGTTAGCTGCTAACGTTCTGCTAGCATTTACTCCGTCCAAACGCCACACTCTCGTCGGAACATTTTACTTCTTGCTACAAAAAACGTATAGTAAGTAATTTCTTTGTTTAAAAACATGAAATAGAATAATAATAAGTCAACAAAAAATATTATTTACCAGTTTCCCATGATTGTTTGCGGCTCATTAGCATGACGTGACGTAGCAGCGCGCTTCGAACTCGGCTCAGTCCGCAAAACGACGTGGTGACGTCACGGAGGCTGCACTCATTAATTATTCAGCGTATGGTTTATAATCCGCTATAATTGTTGCTCAGTTGTCAAGACGTCCATATACTTTAGTGTTTTAGGGCTGATAGTGACAGCTGTTCACACGCACAGTCTTATGCATTAATGTATATGAGACAAATAAAATTTCCTAAATTGTTCGCAACTAATTTTTTTTTACAATAATGCATATAGTTTCATGTAAAAACTAAAAAATAAAGTGTGCTAAGGTAAGTACAGTAAACCATAGGTATAGATTTCAGGGTGCAAGGGATATATGATATATTCACCTCATCAGGACATTTGGAGGACTTTTATTTTGAAAAAATAAAATTATATATATATATATATATATATATATATATATATATATCGTGAATTATATATATATATATATGCAGAAAAGGTCAAATTTGGTGCATACAAATTCACCAGAATGCAAGAAATAAAATGTTTGCATTTAATTGAAACCTACACCCTTGCGGTAAACCATTTCAGGGTCACATTATGTAGTCAACAGAACATACCTTACACACAGAGTGAATACAAGAGAATTATTATCCTTTGCAGGAAAAGTAATATAACGGCTGACTGATAATCATTTTTGCCTTAAACATCAATTCTGCTATTTTAATCATAGATTTGTCTGAAGTGTGCATACATATGCGTGAATTTCATTCAGCCTTGGTGCTGTCCCTGGTGTGGAGAAAACAATCCGTTGAATATAGAATATGTGAAACGGGGTAGAAAAAAAACTCAACTCTGAATCATCAGTAAGAAGAAACATTTTATTCACAGGTACTGTAAAAGTAAAACACAGGCTGCCATATGATACATTTATACACAGGGTTTGAAAATCCTATACAAAAACAAAGATATTCGAAAATATGGGTTTTGATATGAAATATGACCTTACATACAATAATTTTCTTGGAAAAAAGGTCTTGGTTTGGTAATAGTCTTTAAATTTATGAGCCTAACCCCATGTGAAAACTGAAGTTATTGTAAAAAACTCAGAATGGTAAAAATGGAGTAGAAATCATTCTTAAAAATGATTAGAAAATCTCATGCAGCATCTTCAGAGAGGGCCTGAGAGAGTACATCTTTGTAAAAGAAAGTAAACAAATTCATATTTGTCATAAATATAGAAATCAAACACACCAAAATACAACAAAGCCAGTTTGTTTTTTTTCTTAACAATCATTTTTCACTGATCATCTTTGTTCTCTCCGTCAGCCATTTGATTCCTAACGAGCACATTCAGCTGCATTCATGATTTGTTCTGCTCGACAATCTCACAATCATTTGCTCTTATTCGTTGGATCATTTCACAGAAAACTAACAATTTGGGAGTCTTTGTTGACGCTGGACCAACTTTTATGATTTGCCGATATGAAAAAAAAAAGAGTAGGGGACAAAAAAAGTCCAAACTGTGTTGCTGCCCTTAAAAGTCAGTGTTGAGGTTCTTACAGTAGTTGCAGTAAATGTATTGGAATGCATAGAGCCGAGGCTTGGTAGCACTTGAAAAAAGTATAGGAGGCCAGTGGACTTTCTGGATCTCATCTGTGCCCTTTTGTCTTCCATGTATAGATAGCCGCCAGTCCAAGCCCACTTAGGGAAAAATTGGGCCCATTGATGAGCACCGCTATCAGTGAAACCCTTCATCATGCTATCCATGTAGGCTTGTGCAGGGAAGGTTAGGCCCCTCTCAGGGTTGCATGGTCACATATTTGAAGCACCAGAGAGAATGGCTGAATCAAGAATAATCACTCACTATCCATCACAGTGGCCCTCTGATTGATATGTTTTGGCTTAATCTCTCTTTTTTTTTTCAGTGAGATAAACACAGGCAAGCGCAGCTCGAAAAAGCTCTCCACCCCTCAATATAACCGCCGCTCTGCCTTAGCGCATCCACTGAGATCCATTTTGATCAAGGCAACTGGAGGGAAAAAAAAAACATTTCACTCAACCTCGCAAGCTTTCACAGGCCAGCTGGCAGGCAAAGAGTGACAACAGCAAATGCAGTCCTTGATGAGATAACACAGTCCAGTTTGAAATTCTAGAAAACTACAGAACCAGAGAGTTTAACATAAGGCGCAAGAGGCTGAATGAACATGGATAAAATGCTGACTGAGGTTTGAAACAAGAGAAAAGGCAAAGTCTGGGAGCGCAATAACATTAGCTTATTGCTTTTTCTTTTTTTTCCTCTTTATTTTTTCCCTTAAAAGGATATTTGTACACACCACATAATCATATAAATACACTTTACAATGTAATATAAAATACTTTTTTCTTAAAAGCAATATGTTCAGGGTTTGGTTAGGTATGCTTAAGATACCTAGCCATATGAAAAATAATGACTCAAACAATAAAAAAGGCACTTCCAGGTGTTGTTCATTGACTCTTGAGTAAGTGATGGCCACCGCTGTGACATATAGGCAACAGCATTTGTGCTCGCGTTTAGTTTTTTCCGCCACTAAAACATGTCCTGGACAACGAGGCACTGTAGCGAAGTGGTTAAGATTTCCTCTTTTTTTTCTTCATGCAAAGATCCACTCACATCTCATCTCTGTCGCTTGCTGTTCTTCATCCCAGTAATATCCATAAACTGGCTGCTACATTTCGTCATCCTTCGTCTTCTCACTTCCTCATTTCTCCACGTCGACTTCCTTCCGTCCTCAAACTTCGACTTCCCGCAGTCCCTCCTGCGTGCCAGGTGTCGGCATGCTGATGTCGAAGCACGTCACCATCATGACACGGGACTTGCATAGGTTGACACAAAACTCCAGCTCTTCTGTGACCTGTGCCAGGGCTTCCAGGTACTCTGGAGACTCTTTATCCAAATTCTGGTCCACTTCAACTGTTGGGAAAAAGAACATAAATGTTTGTTTGTTTGTTTGTTTGTTTTACTTCAAGCTGATTTAAAAATCTGCACATGATCACAAAGAAGTAACATACACTCTCCTGTCCACTTGCTGGGATCCATCATTAGCCGGGATTTGGTGTCTTCCAGCTCCTCCAATAACACCTCATGCTTTGCTCTCAGTTCTCTTACTTGCTGTTGCCTTCTCTCCAGTATCTTCAGCTTACTATTAAAATACAGCAGGCCCTGGGATTCAAAAAGAGAGATAATGGTATGTAACATACACTTATAATCAAATACATTTTAAGTCTTCAAAGAAAAAAAAGTCTAAAGCTTTGTTGTACTTTAACGATGAAGAAAAGTCAACTCACTTTGTCAACATCCTGGAATGGTTGCTGAAGGAAAGATTGGGGGAAAACAACAAAAGACAAGTGAGGTTGTTGAATAAGACAGAACAGCATATAAACATCGTAAATTCTGATCAGCCTGTATCCAGAAACATTAAAGTGTGCTATCAGGATTTCCATGAAGTTGTAATGTCACAAATATATAATCACTACCCATTCACTGCAATCAAAATCAGCAAACTGTAGGAGAGGCTTGTTAATAGTCACAAAATGACCTGTTTTTTCTAGAGCGTTAGACAGAAACTTGAGAGAGGTGATAAATTATAATTATAGTAGGAGTATAAATATATTGAGATGATTTTAGGTATTTAACACTACTAGTTATATAACTAGAAAATTTCGAAATGTCAAATAATACCCGGGAAAAATGTACGAGATGGAACCTTTAAACGCTTAAATCCATAAGAAGATTGAAACATACAGTGGACTAAAGCTTTTTGTGAGAAGGTGAGCCCCCCCCCCTTCTCACCGGCTCATGAGGGCGGAGCCACAGCTCTCCGTGTTGCGCCGGAGCCCGGCGACTGGACTTTACAAAACACACACTCACCACACGCACGTATTACATTGTTTCGGGTTTATTGTTACGTGTATATGCTATGCTAAGTGCTTAGTGACATGGTCGGGAACCGGGTGCGGACACCGCGATCGCGATCGCGACGTGCCACGTCACCCGTTCCCATTAAAAACTTTCACCACTCACCTCGGCGTGCAGTGCGGTACCCACTGCGCGTCCGGTTCTCTTTCCATTTACTGGTTTAGCCTCCGTCTGGTCATTCACACACAATCGCACACACATCCTCCTCCATTCATTCCCACTCACCTGCACTCACCTACTAGTCCGACTCCACTGCTCCTGTGCGGAAGCGCGCGCCGCTGCAGGGGCAGTACTTATTGAGTGTGGCGCTAGGGGGTGCACTACACGTTGCACAGGGGTGTGTTGTATTTTCTGGTCTATTGTAAATATGTATGTGTGAGGTATATGTGGTGAGATGGTTTTTTCCTGTGTGTGTTCTGTTATTTATCTACTGTTTACTATTTTGTTATGTTTTGTTTAATAGTAAGCGAGCCAGTAGTTATTGGGGATATTGGCTTTCCCCCGCTTAATGGTTTACCCCAATTAAACTCGGGCAGGTGCAGGCTTAAAAGAGTGGCCATTTTGACTGTTACGGGGGCCGTAGTAGACAGTGACATGTTGATGGCTGAGTGTTGACTGTGTTGCTACTGTTGAGAGAGCGAATAAATTGCCTTTTGTTGGCTTAATCCAACTCTGCTGCCTCTTGTCTCCACTTCACCTGGTTGCCCTGATCCCTTTTGTTGGGGGGCCACATCGGTCGCCTCACATTTGGTGGCAGCGGTGGGATCAGTGGCGCCACCTGGGAAGCTGGAGCGGAGACACAGAGCTCGAGGACGAGCAGGTGGACGTGGCCGTGGGGTGCCAGACGGCTGGAGCTGGGCCAGAATGCACCGTCGCAGGCTGACCCGAGAGGACTCGGAGGAGAAGCAGCTAGACCAGGAGACTGCGTCCCAGGAGTCCAGAGGGGAGGAGCCGGAGGAGTGTGATCTGGCGGGTTTGCAGAGGCTCCTGCTCCAGAGTCTTCAGGCCCAGAGCACGGAAGCTGCAAGACAGGAGCAGCGGTGGAGGGATGTCCAAGCCCAGCTGAACCAGCTACGCGATGATGTGGAGGCGGACCGGAGGCATCCACCACCCCCGCCCTGGGCTCTTCAACCCGGTCCTCCAGCCCCAGCGGTGCCGGTGCCGCCGGCATCCCCAGGTCTGGCAGCTGCGGCACCCGTACCAGCAGCCGACGGACCAGCACCAGTGATGGCAGGACCCCTAACCGGGTCGAGAGCTGCAATCCCCCGGTTAGAGGAGGGTGAGGATATCGAACATTACCTCACCACGTTTGAGCGGTTGGCTACGGCCTACCGCTGGCCAAGACAGGATTGGGCGGTGTTGCTGGTGCCCTTCCTGTCTGGGAAAGCGCGGAGTGCCTATGTGGCCATGGATATGGACGATGCCCTGGACTATCGACGGGTGAAAGAGGCCCTACTGCGGAAATATGACATCAACGAGGAGGTGTATCGCCGGAGGTTCCGGGAGCCAGATGTTCGGCCTGGAGAGACGCCCCGGGAGCTGTATACCCGCCTCAAGGACCTCTTCAACAAATGGGTTCGGCCAGCAGGCAGAACTGTTGAGGAGGTGGCTGAGATCCTGGTCCTGGAGCAGTTCCTGCGGACCTTGGCCCCGGACATCCAAGTCTGGGTGAAGGAGCACGATCCCCAGGATGGCCAGCGGGCGGCGGAGCTGGTGGAGAATTTCATGGCGGCGCGGCGTGGACACCAGACGTTCCGGAGGGAGGCCCACCCAAGACCAGCAACTCAAGGTAGGTCTGAGGGGTTGGGTTATGTGAGTGGTTCAAAGACTGGTGAGCCCAGTAGGTCGTCTGCCCGTAGGTCAGCTCCGTTTGTCAGGTCTCAGGATGCCCCAGGACATCGAGCTAGAGAGTCAGTGGTCTGCTTTTCATGCAATCAGGAAGGTCACATTAGGCCCAATTGCCCAAATAGGAAGCCCAAGCCCTCTAGCCATTGCTGTTTTCCCCGACCAGAAGAAGGGCGTCCCTTTGTGCTGGAGAGAGTCCAGACGGCACCAGTCAGGGTTAATGGGAAGAAGGCTGTTGCCCTGCTAGATACAGGAAGCACCCAGACCTTAGTGCAGCCCCACCTAGTCGAGAAGAGGGACTTGGTACCCGGGGCAAGTCTGAGAGTTTTGTGCGTAAATGGGGATGAGCATGAGTACTCGGTGGCTGAAGTGTACCTGGAGGTTGGAGGTCAGATGTATCAGATGACCGTGGGAGTGGTTGCAGGACTTAGTCATCCGGTGGTCATTGGCCAGGACATTGTGGTCTTGCCGGAGCTGGTGCAGGCTAGCCCTTCTGTTAGCATGGTAGTGACTAGGTCCCAGTCCAGATCACAGGGTTCCCGGGAATCTGATGGGGAGTCAGGAACCAAAGACTGTGTGATACTACCATTTGCGAATGAGGACATCACTCCTCCAGACAAAGGGAGGGGGAAGAAAACCCGCAGGCAGCGTAGGCAGGATAGGTTGGTAGGAACAGTAGAGAGAGCTGAGGAGTTGCCTCTTGTCCAGCCAAATGACGAGTGGGGAGAGGTGCCTGACAACTTTGGGCAGCTACAGAGGGAGGATCCGAGCTTACAGAAAGCCTTTGCCCAGGTCACTTATGTAGATGGAGCCCAAAATGCACCTCCTTCAGCTTTGTCAGGGGAAAGATATACTGTGAAAGAAGGATTGTTATATCATGAGCCAGGAGAGGGCAGGGCTGAGCAACTGGTGGTGCCCAAGCGGCTCAGGGAACAGGTGCTAGCCCTGGGACACAAAATTCCTTGGGCGGGGCACCTGGGCAACATTAAGACATATGAACGGGTGGCCGGCAGGTTCTATTGGCCCGGGCTCTATGGGGATGTGTTGAATTATTGTAAAACCTGCCCCGAGTGCCAAATTACTAGTAAGAGGAAGACAACTCCTTATCCCCTGCAGCCACTTCCCATCATTGAGGTGCCCTTTAGCCGGATAGCAATGGACATAATCGGCCCTTTGGAAAGATCGCAAACCGGCTATAGATATATATTAGTAATTTGTGACTATGCCACGCGTTATCCGGAGGCCTTCCCCTTGCGCAAAGTCTCTGCTCGCCCCATAGCACAGGCGCTGTTGCAGTTGTTCTCCCGGGTGGGCATCCCACAGGAAATCCTGACAGACCAGGGCACAGCGTTTCTCTCAAAGACAATGAGGCAGGTGTATGGGTTGCTGGGCATTAAGGGCATCCGAACCACTCCATACCACCCTCAGACCGATGGCCTTGTAGAGCGGTACAATCAGACTCTAAAGGGCATGCTGAGGAAGTTTGTGGCAGCGAATGGCAAAGACTGGGACCGCTGGCTGCCGTACTTGCTCTTTGCCTACCGTGAGGTCCCTCAGGCCTCCACGGGTTTTTCACCGTTTGAGCTGCTCTATGGTCGACAGGTTCGAGGTCCCTTGGATGTTCTGAGAGAAGCCTGGGAGGGACCCAGGTCACCCAAAACCAGCAGCATCCTGGCCCACGTCCTGAAGATGAGGGACAAGATGGAGGAAATGGCAGAGCTGGTGCGGATGAACTTGGGGCAGGCTCAGACGCACCAGAAGACCTGGTATGACAAGACGGCCAGGCAGAGAAGCCTTCAACCAGGTCAGAAGGTTCTGCTTCTTCTCCCTACCTCCGAGAACAAGCTGCTTGCCAAGTGGCAGGGGCCCTACGAGGTGGTGCGGAAGATGGGTCCGGCCACCTATGAGATCGAGCTTCCTGGGAGGAGGAAACCCCGGCAAACCTTCCATGTCAACCTTTTGAAGGAGTGGCATGAGAGGCCGCCGGAGTTGCAGCTCAGGGTGCAGTCGGTGGGGGAGGAAGAGGAAACGCCGGAGCAGTACTTCCCCACCAGTCAGCAGTCAGCCACGCTGGACTTCTCACATCTGACGGCTCGCCAGCAGAGGGAGCTGGCGGAGATCATCCCCCCCGGCCTGTTCCAGGAGAAGCCGGGTTACACCACCGTTCTGGAGCACTCCATCCCCCTCAGGGACACGACGCCGGTGCGGCAGAGGATGTATCGTGTCCCAGAGCGACTTCTTCCATCCCTCAAGGCTGAGGTGGAGGACATGTTGGCGTTGGGGGTGATTGAGAGGTCGTCCAGTGAGTGGAGCAACCCCGTGGTGCTGGTGCCCAAGAAGGATGGCACCATGCGTTTTTGCATTGACTTTCGTCGGGTAAATGCCCAATCACATTTTGATGCTTACCCCATGCCAAGGCTTGAGGACTTGATTGAGCGGCTGGGTAAAGCATCCTTTATCACCACCCTGGACCTATGTAAAGGCTACTGGCAGGTGCCACTGACCAAGGAGGCCCGGCCCTGCACAGCCTTTCGTACACCGCAGGGGCTATTCCAGTTTGTGGTGATGCCTTTTGGTCTGCAGGGAGCGCCAGCCAGTTTTCAAAGACTGATGGACATAGTACTGGCTGGAACAGACTCTTTCGCTGCAGCATACCTGGATGACATTGTGGTTTACAGTGCCACCTGGGAGGACCACCTGCGTCATCTCCAGGAGGTGTTGCAGCGCATCCAGCAGGCGGGATTAACCATCCATCCGAATAAATGTGCCCTTGCCAAGCGGGAGGTGCAATACCTTGGCCATGTGCTTGGCCGGGGTATTATCAGGCCGCAGAAGGACAAGGTACAGGCGGTGCTGAACTGTCCCAGGCCTAGGACCAAGAGGGACATTCGGTCATTCTTGGGGTTGGTGGGGTGGTACCGCCGGTTTGTGCCAGACTTTGCCCGTCGTGCGGCGCCGCTATCGGACTTGACCCGGAAATCGGGCTCCTCCCAGATCCAGTGGGGGAAGGAGCAGGAGGAAGCATTCCTGGATCTAAAGGCAGCAATCTGCAGTGAGCCGGTGCTCCAGAGTCCGGACTTTGAGCAGCACTTCACGGTCCAGACCGATGCCTCTGGTGTTGGTCTCGGGGCAGTGCTGCTACAGGGGCAAGGAGAGGACAGAAAGCCTGTGGCTTACATTAGCCGCAAGCTGTTTCCCAGGGAGACCAGGTACGCCGCAGTGGAGCTGGAGTGCCTGGCGGTTAAATGGGCCCTGGACACGTTGAAATATTACGTGCTGGGTAGAGACATTACCCTGGAGACTGACCACCGCGCCTTGCAGTGGTTAGACCGGATGAAAGACTCCAATGCTCGGGTTACCCGCTGGTTTTTGGCCCTTCAGCCCTACCGCTTTACGGTACAGTACCGTGCGGGGAAACAGAACACTGTCGCAGACTTTTTGTCTCGCCACCCAGTTGGCGAGACTCCAGAAGGGGAGGGAAGTGTGAGAAGGTGAGCCCCCCCCCCTTCTCACCGGCTCATGAGGGCGGAGCCACAGCTCTCCGTGTTGCGCCGGAGCCCGGCGACTGGACTTTACAAAACACACACTCACCACACGCACGTATTACATTGTTTCGGGTTTATTGTTACGTGTATATGCTATGCTAAGTGCTTAGTGACATGGTCGGGAACCGGGTGCGGACACCGCGATCGCGATCGCGACGTGCCACGTCACCCGTTCCCATTAAAAACTTTCACCACTCACCTCGGCGTGCAGTGCGGTACCCACTGCGCGTCCGGTTCTCTTTCCATTTACTGGTTTAGCCTCCGTCTGGTCATTCACACACAATCGCACACACATCCTCCTCCATTCATTCCCACTCACCTGCACTCACCTACTAGTCCGACTCCACTGCTCCTGTGCGGAAGCGCGCGCCGCTGCAGGGGCAGTACTTATTGAGTGTGGCGCTAGGGGGTGCACTACACGTTGCACAGGGGTGTGTTGTATTTTCTGGTCTATTGTAAATATGTATGTGTGAGGTATATGTGGTGAGATGGTTTTTTCCTGTGTGTGTTCTGTTATTTATCTACTGTTTACTATTTTGTTATGTTTTGTTTAATAGTAAGCGAGCCAGTAGTTATTGGGGATATTGGCTTTCCCCCGCTTAATGGTTTACCCCAATTAAACTCGGGCAGGTGCAGGCTTAAAAGAGTGGCCATTTTGACTGTTACGGGGGGCCGTAGTAGACAGTGACATGTTGATGGCTGAGTGTTGACTGTGTTGCTACTGTTGAGAGAGCGAATAAATTGCCTTTTGTTGGCTTAATCCAGGGCGACACGGTGGTGCGGTGGGTAGCACTGTTGCCTCACAGCAAGAAGGTCGCAGGTTCAAGACCCGCCTTGGGCCTGGGTCTGGGGCCTTTCTGTGTGGAGTTTGCATGTTCTCCCCGTGTCTGCGTGGGTTTTCCCCGGGTACTCCGGTTTCCTCCCACAATACAAAAAACATGCTCAGGTTAATTGGTAAACTCTAAATTGCCCATAGGTGTGAGTGTGAGAGTGAATGGTGTGTGAATGGTGTGTGTGCCCCACGATTGGCTGGCGACCATCTGGGGTGTATCCCTGCCTCTCGCCTTAACGCGCTGGGATAGGCTCCAGCAGACCCCTGCGACCCCGAAAGGGAATAAGCGGGATAGACAATGGATGGATGGATGGATGGCTTAATCCAACTCTGCTGCCTCTTGTCTCCACTTCACCTGGTTGCCCTGATCCCTTTTGTTGGGGGGCCACATCGGTCGCCTCACACTTTTGCTGTAAAGTTTTAAAATGGTAAAAGGGAAAAACAGTTATTTTCCATTCTGGCAGTGATGGCTTGCAGGGAGGTTTTAAGGATTTTAATTGAAAGTGAATTAAACTACTATCAAGCTGATTTAATATCTTCCCTTAACAAATCCCTGTCTGCCTGTGCTGAACTTGTTGGAACAGTTACTGAACCACACACGAGGCGTCAGCTATAAAAAGCGATTGGGTGACTAGCGAAGACTGCTAGCAGTGAGCTGATTTGAGATGGCGATAGGCTTTCTTGCAATCACCACTCATTCCCTGACCAATCTCCTCATAACATCTCCATTTTCATTCTTACCCTTCCCCCCACATTACCAGCGACGTTTTCAGCTGTAAGTTGAGTCATCGCTCATTTTCGAACCAATTAACCCTCATCAGTAATTTTCTCCTGAACTCTTGACATTCCTAAGGAGTGCCTGACAAAATACCAAGCTCTGGGAACCTCAGCGCAAATATTTTAACTCCAGGATTTGCCACTGAGCTGACTGAAGGTCAGGCGTCTGAGACATATTATTTCTGTCTTGTTCTTTAAAAAGAAACTGGGAAGAAGTGAGCTAAGACATTCCCACAACGCAAGTCAATGTGGCACATCTTGAGCATGTGCAGGATCAGTGTCGCATATGTAAAATACTGGTGAGGCTTATCAAGTGGGATTCATGCAGCAAGACCTTGACCCAGACGTTACGTGATACATAGTTCAGGCATGATGAACCCCCGCACAGGACACGTCGGGAGTGACCCAACACTCACCTCTGCGGTTTCTTCCTGACGCCGCCTCTGGAGCCGTTCCACATCGTCAATCTCGTACACCTTGATCTCAAAAGGCTCCTTCAGTGGTCCAGACATAGGGGGCAAGTCCACCCACTGGCCTGCTGTGGCCACCTTCTTCCCCAGGGAAGAGGTGTCTGGTAATGGCGCCGGGATAAGCCGTCTTCTCTGGAAGCCTGCAAAGTTATGCACACGGTCAGACGGGCACCCGTTACGATGGTGACATACATTAGTTGTATTTGCAGGGATCTGTGAGTAAATATGTATGAGTCTCACTCTGAGATGTAAAGTGATGCAAGGCTTTACATAGGCCGGCCGAGTTGTAGTGATTGCATATTTATAAGGGTTTCATGAGTTACTATTCTCTATATCAACAACCCAGATAAAATAAAACCCTGACAAAGGGTTGCTTTGACGCACATGAATTCAAATGTTTGTATATACGGGGCTACAAAAACCTGAACCAGGTCACTACCGCTCATGTTCAATTCATCTTATTTGATCGTCCCATAGTTCGAGTCGTCTTGTTTGAAAAATTCATTATCATTTTCCTATATAGGTATGAATAATGTATGCTGCTGATTCAGGAGGACAGACAATCCAATGAAATACCAATCCGTGAATGTAATAAGAATGGATTCATAAAGTTAGGACGCCTATGGTTAATTTCCTCAGAGAGAGCATCCATGTCTGGGTGGTATTTCAATGTGTGCAGTTCAGTGGGCTTGCACTGATAGATGACTCCAGTATGATCATATATCCTGAAATATTACCTACGTATAGTTGCTATGCATAAAGCCCCAAAACCCAAATGAATTTCTCACCGTTTGCTCTCTTCTTGGGATATTTGGAGCTCCTTGTTCTGCCTGTAGTTGACATGCCGCTCTCACTCATGGAGTCATGGGCAGAGGAAGCGCTGCCTGTGGCTTCACTGTCACGGATCATACTCTCATATCCGCTGCTGCCACCACTGTGGTAGAAAAGAGCTGTGCGGCCCATAGCGGGAGGCAGCTCCCCGCTCAACACACTGCTGTTGTCGCTGCCGTGGCCACTGCTGTAGCGTTGAGGCCGCCTGGGCGCTGTTATTTTGCTGTATGGAGAGGGCAGCATGGCAATGGGGGATTTGTCCTCGCTCACATTCACCCCACTGTCATTCCCGCTGTCTGAATCTCCGGAACCTCTTATGTGTTTGCCTGATATGTTGCCCGTTGCCAGTTCGCTCACACGGCTGTTGGCGGCCCTCATGGCCTGCTTTGTGCCCATGATGGTTCCCCTCCCAGGCTTGCTGCTTACAGTGGCGGTGGTCCGAGGAGCTGACGTCCTTCCTGATGGAGGAAGATTGGCGTTGGTATTCCTGGTCACAGCGGTGGCCAACGATTTGGTGGAGGAGCTTAGGCCCTTGGAGTTGTTGGATGACAGCGATCGTGCCTTACTACCATTGACTGCTCCTAATGCTCTGGGGTTTATAGAGGCTTTAACCTGACCGGTTTTGCTCATATTTCCTGCACTTGGGGATGATGGGCAGGTAGCAATAGGAGAACTAGATGAATTAGGAATACCGAATCTCGGAATGGATTTGCTGGATTTGCTACCACTGCTGCCCAAACTTGCTCCACTGTTCTCCCTACTTAGGGCAGCTCTGGAACCTGACAAAGACAGGCTTTCACACCTCTCCAGGGACATTTGACTGCCATAATGGTGCCCAGTCTCACTTCTAGGTCCTCTGGCCTTCAGACTGGAGGTAACTTTGGTTGTGTTGAGGTCAGATTTGACACTGGAGTACTTGAAACTTGTAGAATCCACTCTGTGACGTACCTCAAGCTCATCCTCTGATACAGCTGACCTTCCTCCAAAGGACCTTCCTGTCTCCCCGTATGCTGACTTTAAGGCACTTTGGGGCAGTAGGGTCTTATTTTTATGGTCCAAACTGGACTTTCTCACAGGAGGAGGGGGAGGTGAGATGCAACCGGGTTTAAGAACATTACTTGATTTCTGTGAGTTAGCCTTGTTTTTCCCCAGAGAGGAAAATTTAAGGCTTGTGGTAGATTCAATGATGTCTTGGGTTCCCTTGTAGTCTATGGAGGAATGGATAACGGGCACTGTTCCCAGGGTAGTGGCACCTCGCCTCAGCTGCGGCATTTTGCTGGGTTGATCGGATTTCTTACTGGCTGACTTCTCACAGCCGTCAACCACCCGTTGCGATGAGGTAGACCCCTGCACCTTCGGTGGACGAGGTACACTGTTGCTGTTGTTGGACGTTTTGCCTGATGGGATGCCATTGGGGGGGTTTCTGAGAAACTTGCTGGTGTTGCTGGAGTCAGAATACTGAGGTTCTGGGTGGTTGCCCATGCGCTGCCAAGGATCTTCCTGTTTTGCCTCTTGCCTTGGTGGCTCTCTACTGTTGCTGTTGCTACTACTACTACTACTACTACTATGAGAGATGGATGAGGTAGGTTTGATCTTCCTGGGAAGACTGGAGTGGACTATGCAGGGGCCCTGTGGAAGTTGTGAGGAGCTGAGCGAGTGAGCTTTCGTTATTTTAGAGGTGAATCTCAGGGAGCCTTTGGCTGTTTCTGGAGATGGGGGGCACTTTGTCAATGATAGTTTGCTTGAGGCAACACTGTCACTGTCTAGTTCGGAAAAACTAAATCCACTGTCATTTAAGGAGTTCTTGGCGTCTCTGGGAGAGGACACACAATGGAACATATCGAGGGAATCAAAATAAAATGTGGCCTCTGGTCCCATGTGTTTGGCGTGTGGAAGGAACACATCCGTAGAATGAGCCCCTTCGCTCTCCAAGGTGCAGACACTAACCTCACTAAGCCAAGAGCTGATAGATGAACCTCTGCTATCATTTGCTCCCTCCTGGCAGGGTGTGACAGCGATGTTCACCTCTGATCCTCCTATGGCTGACGTGTAGGCGTCAAATTCATCATTAATGCTGCTGATGATGCTGACAGGTCGGGAACCAGAGGCCAGGGCCTGAAGGGAGCAGTCACTGTTAAAGCTGATAATGCTGGATGGCCGATCCCTATCAATAATACTGCCTATAGACAGCTCTTCCACCACAGTGAACACCAGCTCATCCTCTCCATTCAGCTCAACAGGTTGCTGCAAGGTGACAGTGGCTCTGAGGATGTCCCGATCCAGGCATCTTTCCCTCAAGGTGGAGCGCACCTGGCACACCTCCACTGGAGCTCTGAGCACAGAGGATGTGTAAAGATCTCTTTTTTTCACAGCTTGGTGGCTCATACCAACAGGAGGCATCCTGGTGCCCGATCTCTCCTCCTTGTCCGCATTTTCCTTCTGCTCTTTCTGCTGTGAAGGAGGTGGCGCCGGCTTCGGCAAGGCTTTCTTGTTGAAGTAGACCTTCTCCCTCACCACAGGCACAGAATTAGGCGCCGCAGCTGTTGCAAGTTTCGTAGTGCTAACTCTGCTTTCTGAAACCAAGTCCTTCTCGCCATCAGCGCTGGTTCTGCATATATTTTGAACACTCTCTGATGGTACTGTTTCTGTGGGTACACATGACCTCTTGGCATTCTCTGGTTTAGATTTAGCAGTGGGACTGCAAGATGGCTGTTTGGCAACAGATTTAGGAGATTGTTTGGGTGAAATGCTCTCTTGGGTATAAGAACATTTCTCTACAGTCTTTGGTGATACAGAGCCTTGACTCTCCTTAGATTTGTCCATCTTGGGGTTAGCCTGGCTTCGCTTGCCCTCTCCAACAAAGGCAGTGGGTTCTTCACTGCCATCTATACATTCCAGTCTCTCCTGTAGCTCCGCGAACGTGTTGCATTTAAAGAACTGGTCTCTGTCATTAGTGCCCTCTTTTGTCGACCTTTTCTTGTTCAGGGAGGGGATGATTGGTACAAAGGCGGGTGGGCCTTCATTGTCACTAAGCTCTCTGTCTGAGATCGCAGATCCCCCAGGGCCCACATAAATGACAGTATCACAAGACTGCTCACTACTGGAGGAGTAGTCAGGGTCACTGAGTAGGGAAGGCAGGTCTGGATCCAGGGCTACTGTCCGAGGGTGGAAAGGCCTTAGGTGGGGTGGCCTGCGGATCCTCCCTTCCTCACAAGAACTCTCCCCTCCAGATGAACTGGATGCATACTGCAAAGCATAATTAAATCAAAAGTCTATGAGTCTCAGGCGATTTAAACATCTAAAATGATCTAATAAGTAATATGAGTCTTAAAATATTAGGGTAACATACGTATCATAGTCCAGAACCAGTTTAACCCTTCTAATTTATAGTATATTAATTCCACACTAATTCCAACAGAGAAATCAATCGTGAACCAAATATTAATTCCTATGAAAGTACCAGTCGATATTTATCTAAAGGTTAAAAGTCCACATCAATAGTCACATGGAAATTAATGTCAATAATATAAATTGCTGTATGTGGACTGCATTATAATCATGCCTGGAACCAATATCAAATAAATACATGCTGTCATTCCACCTAATTATCTGGAGCATATATTTCCCTAATCTCAGGGAATGCATTACACAGTTCCTCAGGCAGTGGTATTGATTACATGATTATGTGTTGAGAAGCTGAAAAAAAAAACTAGCCCTGACTTACTGCACTAATAATCTTTCATTTGCAGCGGCATTCACACATCCATTTGCTTAATTGCTCCAAAATTACAAGAGGAAGAAATATTTAAGGTCTTATGTCATGGTGTGAAATATGATGAGGATAATTGAAGCTCCACGTGCACATTAGGAATGTAATCGCTGTAATAGCAACACTTAAATATAATGGTAAATGACAATGACTTGTAATCATCACTTATATACATCTGACAACATCAAATTGATCAAAGTTTTAGCAGTGATCATAACTTCATAATTTACATTACTAAATGCAATTAAGTAATTACCTTCTGGGTGGAATTTATTACAGTTCATCATTTCATTGCGGCATATGTGTATCCAAATTCATCTATGCTAATCAGTTTATCTGTGTACCTTGGTTTTCTTTTTCCTCATACGGTGGATGCGAGATGCCAGCTGGATCGTGGTGAGCGAGTCAGAGTAGTTGGCAGGAGAGTCAGAGATATGAGCGATCATGGTGGTTCTGCAGTTGATGTTGCCAAGAGACTCTCTCAACAACATTGTCAGTTTGCTGTCCCTGCAAGATTTACATTGTCGTTAGCAAGTGGCACAATGCAATTACACAAAGACAATAAAGGTAGCTGACATGATGTCAAAAGACTCTAATAGAAGATACATTTGCTGAAAAATACCTTAAGTACTTCAGTACATATAATATTAGAAAATTACTTCAATTACGGATACTAAAGTACGATAAATATCAGAAACATCGGGACAGGGCACATACAGCACAATTTGATCTTAAATAAACATCTACGAATTTCTCCTCTTCATTTTGTGTAAAAAAAAATACATTACAAACATGTACATGCTTATTTAACCTTCAATTCACAAAACAGCAAAGATCGCATAAGCCTTAGCTATTCCAAATTTGCCAGTGCAATTCAAAATTTCATCAATATTTCGTTTTTTATAAGTAGATGAAATTACCTCCTGCTTTAGAAATCAAAGAGCTATTTTTGGCCCCCAGGCCACATGTTTGACACCCATTCTTTAAGACTTTCACTGAAGTAATATTCTAATAGGTGACCTTAATTTCTACCAAAGTGTGGGTTTCATGGACATCATACATCTGATTAAGTGTAATAACATATTGTGTAGCAAACAAACAATCAAAAACAATTGTATATGGCTAACGATACAAACTTAATAAACGGACACAGTAAACCTGCAGGGCTTGTATAGGCTCGTATAGATACTGTAAAACTTCACGGAGGCAAAAACAAAGAGAAAGTGAGAGAGACTGTAAAATTAATGGCTGTTCTCTTACCTGTAAGGTACATGCTTTGCTCCATTTGCCAAAGCCATGATGACATTTCCCAGCGCGTTGAGAGAAAGACACAGGCCTCCCCCTCCTTCTCTGCTTTTACTCAGGACTTTCTCGCAGCTTCCCAGATCAATGAGGTGTAGCCTGCTCCGTCCGCCTGACACTGTGCCAAAAGACAGAAGAAGAAGAAAAAGAAGGACCAGGTGAGCACAGCACAGACACTCCCTCTCTGAAGTCAGCTGTATAATGCCATCTGTATGATGCCAGAAGTGGCACAGCTCAGCCCAGACTAGACGAGCTACTGTCAGAAAACAGCCTGATTTATTTATGAGTAAGATCCCCTGCAATGGAGGTGATTCAAACAGCGAGCCAGACTGGTTAACTCCCACCAGACGTGTAACTCATGGTAACTATGAGACTCAGGTTGGTCACATAAAAGCAAAAAAAGGAAATCCGCTGGCAAACAAGACACAGAGTCCACTCCTTGTGATTTAAAATCCAACCGGAGAAAATTGTCTGTCGTAAAAAAATAAAATCCCACATTGTTTCGCGGGTGATTGATGTTATTTTTTTTTTTGAGTTAGAGCAACAGAGGCGGCAAAACATTAAACCCTTGTCAGCCAGGCTTCAAATCTTCATTTGCTTTTGTCCCAAGTGCACACACACACATATACAAACACGTTTATGTCTTGCGGAGGCTACAATTCATCCATAAACATTGCAATTAAGTGACTTGCCTAATGTTTTATTCAGACAAAGTGCAATTTTCTGCTATCTCACCCACAACATTCCCACCTTGTGATTATGCATAACATAAGTAGCAGAGAAAATGCTAAAAGAAAGGACCCTATAGTTACATATAGAGATAAAGTATTTAGAGCAGGTATGGACATCATATGCTGATTTAGTTGCACACAGATGCTACAGTGTATATAGAATGTGTTAAAGTAATGTGAAATTGTCAATCATGACACATAAGCACACTGCTTTTATGAATGTAGAAATGTGACAGCACTAACTTCCTCCCTTGCCGCTCTTCTCCATGCGGTACTGGTAGATGTGCAGCGTGAACAGCATGTGGGAATTGCGCCGCTCCTCCTCGTCTGCACCGGGCCGACTGGTGCTGCGCGCCGAGATGGCCGCGTCCAGGAAGAACGCCGCCTTCTCCGCCGTGGGGGCTCGGAGCTCGCTCTGATTCTGGAGCTGTCAGGGAGGGACGGTGGGGAGCAGAGAAGACGAGAGGGCAAGGGTGAGCGAAAGAGGAAAAAGGCCACATAGTGCTCGGGAAAGAGGACAGATCTGAAATGGATACAGGGGGAAGGAGAGGGGAGCTGGTTAATTGGACCCCGGCACACCATTCTTGCCCATTAGATTGGGTCTCCGGGGCAATTAGAGCAGCGGATATGCACACAGAGGGAGGGGGATTAGTTGGGGGGGGGCTTCGGAGCAGGGAGCAGGAGGCAGGGGGCACTTCTCCCCTACCACGGATGTGATGATGATGGTGGTGATGATGATACGGCGGTGAGATTACAGAAAGAGAGAGGAGGTGGAAGAGAGAAAGGAGACGTGGGGAGTGGGGGGGGGGGGGGGGGGGGGGCACATGTGGCTTCTGGGAGGAAGAGCAAGAAGGAGCTTCACTTCACAGAACAGCACAGGCTTTTGAAGTCGGAGTCCACAGTGATCCCCCCCCCTTTCAAAAAAAAAACACATCTGACAGCAACACCTGTGAGTGCCTTCAAACCGGCTGACTTCCACCATCCCCCCCAATAACACTTTTATTGTGCTTGGAAAGGACCGGCACTTACACACACAGGTAATAGATGCTGATGGATGCCGACAAGAGTCAATACAAAGGTAAGAGGAAAGCCGTCGATACAGACGGATGGCTTCGCTGGAAATATAACGCAGTTAGGATAGAGTGAGATTGACCATTAAGACCTGGGAGATTTAAAAAAAAAAACACATAACACAAAAGATAAAGGCAAACATCTTCGGGAGAGGGAGGGGGGTAAAAAAAAAGATCATAAAGCAAGCGATCAATACTCAGACAGACTAATGCTCCGGAACACGGCGAGAGAATGAAAGGGATCGGCAGACAAAGAAATAGTGCAAGGAGGCGAGGGCTTCTCACCTGAGTGCCGCAGATGGGATCCTCTTTCAGGTGGATGCCGGGGGACTGGCCTTCCTGCAGGCTGCCCGTCGACACCTCGGACAGCAGGTCCTTCAGCTCCTCGTCCTTGCCGAAGATTTCCACGGCGGACACGCGCACAGAGAAGCGCGTGCCGGTCTTCTCCTTGCGCTCGTTGATGAGCTTGAAGAGCCAGGAAATGGCACAGGGCACGATGCCGAGGCTCTGAGTCGAGCTGTCTTTGCCAATCATGGTGTACGTCTTGCCTGGGGGACGTGTGAAAGAGAGAGAGAGAGAGAGAGAGAGAGAGAGAGAGAATGAGCGGGGGTAAAAATTGGAAATATCGCCCTGTGTCTAGAAGCCAGCCACATATACCGTGTGTTTGAGCTTAAATGACTTCTTTCATGGAGCCTTCTGGTGCGGCCAGGAAGTCAAAAGACAGAATAGACACAGACGTTGGATGTTTTTCTGAGGGTTATTGTGTTGGACAACTGCTGACGGGGAAAAAAAAATACCAAAAAAAGGCAAGGGTTTAGAAGAAATAGCCCATCCTTGCTAAATAAAAAAAAAAAATCAAGCGCTAATCAAAGGAACCATCCTATAATCCATCACTTTCTGTGGAGAATTGCAGCTACTGGAGGAGAGCGAGCCCTTCAGCCGCAGAGAGCACTGTCCCGTCCAATTACTGCAATTTTAATTACAGACCGAGCCTTGAAGCCTGGATGCAGCCCCTCACCCCCCCCTCCTACAACCTTTACCCCACACTAACCCACTCACTGCCCGTTTCTTTCCCTCCAATCTACCATTCCTTGACTCATCCCAGTGCACCGCTGAGCCAGTTGTGGACACTGAGTGCAGCTAACGAAGGACAATGACGTTTTTTTTCTTCAGGCGCAGATGAAGGCTCTTGTCTGAATCTTACCGAGCTTGACTTGGCCGAAGCAGAAGATGCAGCCGTCCGCGCCGTTCACTACGGACTGGATGACCTCGGCCACCGTCCCTGAGCACACCTCGGCCTATGGGATACACACAGAGACACACAGTCAATTTACGTGCTGCTGGGGAAGAGAGAGCTGATGTCTACATGTGGAAAGGTCAGGGTTCTCTAATAAAGACAAAAGGCAAGAGACCTGTTTATTTATTATGCTAAACATTACCCATAATCTAAATGGAGTTTGACACACTGACACACCTGTTGTGTGTATGTATTTGATATAGATTTTTTTTTTAAATGTTAATATTATGCATTCATGTATTAATGTGTAAAACTGTGGAGCTGATTTTCATGCACTGCATGATTGTTTTTGCAGAAAATTTGCTAAACAAACTGAGATTGATGAATCCGTAATGATAAACTAAACAGCTACGTTGGCATTATTGGATTGAATCACATTAATTGGTTTCTTTATTTTTCATCACTCCGGCCATGCGTATGTGTGTGTGTGTGTGTGTGTGTGTGTGTGTCTGTTTGTGAGTGCTGCAATGTGTCGCTCAATTCTGCAATCTGTTTCAGCATCGGTCCTCTGGGGCCGGGGCTTCTTTGTGGAAGAGGCCCCCTTTCCCCCATACATCACGCCTGCAAACAAGGCCTGTTACTGCAGAAGCAGCCCGCTGTTAGTGCCGGCCGCCGGCAGCGCCATCCCAGCGGCTGCAGCAACATTTACACTTTCGGTGTCAGCGGCTCACTTAGGCAAATACTTGAGACAAGAAGATCTGGAAGATGCTCTCAAGCGATGACAATCTTCCCTGGCGCTTGCGGCTATTTAGAGTTTACCGCACTGCGGGAGAAAATACTTGACCCCACTGGGTATTTAAGAAATTTCGTAGCGGTCAATCCCCATAAAAAAACTGTTTGCTTTAAACTGCAACACCGCTCTGCAAGTTACCATACAGCAAACATGTATCTGACCCCTGTCTTTGATCTCAGCGGGTACGCCTGCTGCTGGCTGCAAGCGGGCTGAGATTAGATATAGCCGTTCTAAAGGAGAGGTTGGATATAACCCGAGTGGCTCCATATCATTCCGCAGAGGGCTTAAAAGGCCCAGCTGTTGGGCCCACACTGGTAAGAATGCCCCCTGACTCAAGACAGGCATTTTTTCCTCTAAGCCCCCCCCTCCCCGCCACACCCTGTCAGCATTAAGACGTTTCTTCGCCCTGAAAGGTCTCATACAATACACATTCCCCGGGTTCTATTGGAAGTTGTAATATCCCTAACAGGATTTATTTGTGGTTTTAAGTAGCAAAAATGATGATTTTTTTCCGCTCTTGAAAGAACAGGTCACTTTGTGTCTCCCTCATTAGTATTAATGAGCCACTCATTGGACGTGGGTGGCTGCTGACTGTATAGATGTGACATCACGACCTCAGGGAAGTGCTAACAGCTCATTTTGATTCACAGTTTCTGAATATAAATCTGCGTTTCTTTGTTGATTGAGTGTTTATACATAAAATCTCATTTTAGCATATAGGATCTATAAAAAAAGGACACACACAAATGCAGAAACAGTGTACCTGTGAGGCATCCTGCGTGAAAACAGCGTCAAAGGCGAATATCTTGGGGACGGCCACCGTAGCGGATCGTCTATGTCCCGAACCGGAGTGTGGGCTGGACGCGGGGTCATAGAGGGTCAGCTGCTTCTTCCTGCTGTCCACTTTCAGGAAGGACTGAGACTCGGAGGAGTCGGCGGCCTCCAGAGACGGACAGATACGCATCATCACTTTCACCTAAACCCCCCCCCCGGAGAGTACACCAGTACACCAGATCAGATAAGCAGGGAGACAGAAAACAAAGGCAGGTCATATCAGAAAGTGAGATAGAACATGGATATAAATGGGCAGACAGACGCAGTAGAGGGATGTGAGAGGAAGTCAAGCTATGCCGCAAATTAATAAAATTGTATGATATTATATTCTAATCTTCCTATATTGAGTAGAATTATTTAATTTCATTGGCAGATAATTTATCCTATGTCATGTTTCTAGTGTAGTAATTGTACTAATTTTTTTTAGCTTTTATTTTTTGCAGTGTAAGCTTAACATTACTTGCAGTGCAGATAAATAAACACTAAATGTAAGGTAAAAAGTTCATTCTAAAATATAGCTTAGGGTCCAATTGTGCATTGACATCACATCCACTGTGTCGGAGCTGACAGACATTGAAGGGTTACCATGGAAACACACGTTGGCTGGAAAACCCAAAGGGTCAACACATTGCCTAATGGTGTCAGTGAAAGGCGGCAAGGTGTGTATAGAAAGTCCTATCAGAAAGATGCTGGAATTGAATGAGTGTTAAGCACCACGCTGGGAGATTATCCCTCTCGCTGGTTGCTTTTCTGGACCAGGAGCAGCTCACCAGCATGGGACTCCCCCCCACCCCCCTCTTCTTATCCCACCTACTCACTCATCTCACTCACCCTCTATATTATTCCCTATGCCTGCAGAAAACGCCACCTCCATAATGAAGCGGCTCCACCCTGTTTCATTCTGAGGTGTGACATTCATAAAGCAGTAAGGTTACGGTTTCGCGATGTTCCCGCGGGTCGTCGTACAGTTCACCGCCCACCGCGTGCTAAACAGGTCAGCACGGTTCTGTCGGGTCCGGGATTGTCCGTGTTTAATGTTATTGCCACAGTTACTAGAGTCAAAATCATCAAATCTGCCGCTTGTGCACGGTGGCACAGCTGACAAACAGCTGCGAAGGCATTCCCTTCACACACGGGTGCACCGTGTGTGTGTGTGTGTGGTTTGACCCGGGTGTGGTCCCGCCTATGTTTGCCGGTTCTTATTTACGATCACCTCCTTTTTTAAATTCTGACACCTATGTATTGCTTCGTCATTGGACAGCCAGAAATACAGTACGCGTGGATATATATCTGTGAGTGACAGGTCGCATAAACAGCTCCTGGGATATGTATAGCCGGCTTTGGAGTTGCTGTCAAACCCCAGAGTGTTTAGTGTTACACCGTTGCCTTATATCAACTGTTTCTATATCGTACAGTATGCGGCCGGGAACTCGGCCTTCGTGAAAAAGGACCTCCGATGTCTCTCTGGCATTAAAATAAAAACATTTAAATATAACTAACTCCCTTCCCTTTTTGACAGAGGGCTGTTTTGATGAGCCCGGGTACTCGTGGCCATCTTCCCGCCTACACAAAAGGTCCATTCTTCCCCCCCCCCCCCCGACTGGTATATAAATATTGCTACAGATCCCGGCTCCAGCGCTCACACGGGAAATCCCTTTTCTTTCAGCGAGTGGATTCATCTTGGATTTTGCGTCGGCCAAGTGCAAACTCTCTTCATAAGCGGCGGGGGGGTGGGTGGTCGGGGCTGTTATCCTGACTGACATGTGCATATGTTCAGTAAATTACATTCGCTGTGACATTTTAAACTGGGCTCCTCGCATATGACCGCCGAGCCTCCGCCCACCAGGCGCACTACCAGGCTAGCTAATGTCTCAGTTTTATTTGTGTTGGCAGAGATCAGACACCGGGGGGCCACGGCGGATTGGGTGCAGTATTTTCACACCTTGGACTCCCGTGCTAATGGCCCCTGTTTCCCTGTCCCTTGATCCTACACAAAATCCATTAGCGTGGCTCGCCATTCTTCCATCCACTCGACTGTCCGCGCGTGAGCGAACCAATGTCTAGGTCAGAAGTGGATGTGACCCACATACGCTGAATAGATGGGGATTGCTTAGGTTGAATAAATATGTAACAGATGCAGGTAAAAAAAAAAAAAAAGACAATGAAAATGAAAATGTTGCAATTCAGGAGCAGAAAGAGAAACAGCTTGCTTTATTTTAGGAAAAACCTGAAATCTGGCCTCACAGACTTTCATAAATGTCTTCAGCTGTACAGATGGACAATATATATGAGGTATGGGCTCAAAGATGCTTGTCAGTAACAAGCCTGAGTGTCCAACGAGAGACCCACAATATGTGGCTAAATCTCAACCGTCTCGATACCTGGCAACTAAAGCAAGCACTTCCCATCCAGGTGGGATCTAATCTTGTTAGGGGACTTCTCCTGCTTTACAAATACAGGACGCCAGCCAGCTCAGACAAACAATACCCAATAAACCACAAAGGAAGAGCCGTGTGTTTGTACAGCTTTGTTTAATGACTGTCCTATCGGTGCCAGCCCGACTTTCATCACTGCGCGCGCTACCTAAAACGGGATTAGAAATCCTGCTGTTAACGTGACCGCGGATTTGGTGAATTATAGTTTAGTTTGCCTTGCTGTACACAGAAAGGAGAATGCCGGTCCCACAAACCGAGTGAATTCATGACATTCCAGCAGCCTTATCTGGCTGTATCTGCATGAACTGGGCCAGATGGCGTGCTGCCTGCGGACCAGCGTGTCGCCACTCTGCATTCTTTCCCTTCAAATATGGGTTTGTGTGTTCACGGGCGCGTGCGGAGGGCACACAAAACGGTGCCGCTGTGCCTTCACAAGCGTTTTATATATATATATATACAGTACTACTCGGAAAATTAGAATATTGTGTAAAAGTTGTTTTATTCATGCAATTCAACATAAAAGGTGAAACCAATACATTTTATAGACTCATTACAAACAAAGTGAGATATTTCAAGCTTTTATTTGTTTTGATTTTGCTCATTAGGACTTGCAGCTTCAGAAAACCTCAAATTCAAAAACTCAGAAAATTAGAATACTGTTAAAAGCTTCAGTATTGAAGGCTCAAAGTGTCACACACTAATCAGGTAAGTAATCCAAAACACCTGCAAAAGGGTCCCGAGCCTTTAAAAAGCCTGTGTCTTTGGTTTAGAAGAATTCACAATCATGGGGAAGACTGCAGATCTGACAGTTGTGCAGAAAACCATCATTGACTCCCTGCACAAGGTGGGTAAGACACAAAAAGTGATCGCAAAAGAAGCTGGATGTTCTCAGAGTGCTGTGTCAAAGCACATTAATGGACAGTTAAGTGGAAGGCAGAAGTGTGGAAGAAAACGGTGTACAAACCGGAGGGATGACCGCAGCCTGGAGAAGATGGTCAGGAAAGGGCCATTCCAAAGTGTGGGGGAACTTCATAAGGAGTGGACTCAAGCTGGAGTTGCTGCTTCAAGAGAAACGACACGCAGGAGGATGCTGGACATGGGCTTCAAATGTCGTATTCCTGTTGTCAAGCCGCTCCTCACGAGCAAGCAACGCCAGAGGCGCCTTAGCTGGGCTAGAGAAAAGAAAGACTGGACTGTTGCCCAGTGGTCCAAAGTCCTCTTTTCTGATGAGAGCAAGTTTTGCATCTCATTTGGCAACAAAGGTCCCAGAGTCTGGAGGAAGACCGGAGAGGCGCAAAATGGAAGATGCATGAAGTCCAGTGTTAAGTTTCCCCAGGCTGTGATGACTTGGGGATCCATGTCAGCTGCTGGTGTTGGTCCTCTGTGCTTTATCAAGTCCAGCATAAACGCAGCTGTCTACCAGGACATTTTAGAGCACTTCATGCTTGCTTCAGCGGACCAGCTTTATGGGGATGCAGATTTCATCTTCCAGCAGGACTTGGCACCTGCCCACACTGCCAAAAGTACAAAATCCTGGTTCAACAACCATGGGATTACTGTGCTTGATTGGCCCGCAAACTCACCTGACCTGAACCCCATAGAAAATCTGTGGGGCATTGCCAAGAGAAAGCTGAACGGGAAGAGACCAAACAATAAAGAAGAGCTCAAGGCCGCGATTGAAGCATGTTGGTCTTCCATAACACCGGAGATGTGCCACAACCTGGTAGCATCCATGCCGCGCAGGATTAAGGCAGTCATTCGTTCAAAAGGGGCCCCAACCAAGTACTAAGTACAGATGCAACATTTTATTTTCAGAGGCCTGACATTTTTGTATTTAAAATCCCTTTTTTAAATTGATTTCAAGCAATATTCTAATTTTCTGAGTTTTTGAATTTCAGGTTTCTGAAGCTGTAAGTTCTAATGAGCAAAATCAAAACAAATAAAAGCTTGAAATATCTGACTTTGCATTTAATAATACTATAAAATGTATTAGTTTCACCTTTTATGTTAAATTGCCCGAATAAAACAACTTTTACACGATATTCTAATTTTCCGAGTAGTAAGGTATATATCCATCCATCCATTTTCTATCCCGCTTATTCCTTTTCAGGGTCGCAGGGGTCTGCTGGAGCCTATCCCAGCGCATTTTATGGCGAGAGGCAGGGATACACCCCAGATGGTCGCCAGCCAATCGTGGGGCATATATATATATATATATATATATATATATATATATACGTGCGCCTTGTTCCTCACCTTTCCCATCCCCGGGTTCTCTTTCACTTTGGACACGGCGCGGAGCAGGCATGGCGGGGCGGGGGGCGGCGACACCTGCAGGATGCCGCTGAAGTTGGTGGGGTAGATGGAGGGCTCCTGCGGGTGGAGCAGCGACGGCTGGTGCTTCTTCCGCTTGGAGGACAGGTTCAGCTTCTGAGCTGCCCTAGGAGAACCAAACAGAAATGGGCACAGGTTGAAGCCTGGACGTGGAAAAGCACCCACGTGAGCAGGTTCATACATCAGCAAAAATGGCCGACAGAGGTGCCCGCTCATTTCAAAATGACATTTGACATTGACAGCTTGACATTATTTTTTATATTTTTTTGTGAGGGTAAGCTCGCGAAGCCTTTGGAAATCATACACTGATACTGGCACGCAAAGGTCGCCACGCTGCTTTTTAGCTCACCAAAGTGAAAAAAAAGTCAGCAGGAGATACTCTTAACCACTCACTTTCTACTCCCAAATGATACGCTACTGAAGATGAAAACACTCAACCTTTTTTAGTCCACCAAGAACTATAGATGCCAAAGTCTATGATTGTTATTTTCTACTCAAAATCAGTAAAAAAAAAACTATCTATGTTACTCATACATTTTTTTTCCAATGACCAACGAAGGTTTTAGGGAAAAAAAGTTAAGTTTCCAAGTGCTTCCTGTCATATGACATCACTGACTTCCTGCTGAGAACACAGTGAAGGCCATTTTATTTGAAATATTATAATTTGCAACCCTTATATGTATACATATCTATTTCTCTAGAATAAGCCCACAAAGAATTTTGTAGCTGGGATAAATAGTTTTTTTATTTATGCGAATATTTGTGCAAGCTGGGGAAAAAGAGATACATGACACGTAAGCGACTCGACTGATATCATTTATATGCATTGAAACTTTGAATAAAAAAAATCAGGCTTAAATGGGTTCATCTAAAACCGATGGGTTTTTCCGCAGCATCTGCAAGTTCATAAGATAAATGTTTACCATCCGAGGCCTTTTTTTTACCGCCTGTCGGGGACTGACTATGATGGCGCCCAGCGGGGGGGCCCAGTAAATGCATGTATTCATCTTGATCAAACGCAAAAATGACTGTCAGCCGACGTGACAGGAAAAGATGGTTGGGAAACTGCCCTCTGATGTCCAGCAATGGAACTAAGCAATTCTGATGGATTATATTCACTTGCGATTTCAGCCGGTGCTGCGTTTGCTTGCAGTTTGGGTCATTTACAATGAGTAAGCAGGCCAGATGAGAGGGAATTAATTAAACCTGCCTCCTCTACTTTAGTCATATCTAGATAGACTGCTGTCGGAGCAGTTCTGCTGCGCTGGCACCTAACTGTACTCGCTGTAACAGAAGCCAGCTTTTTGTCAGTCTAATTAAAATCCACTGTTGTCCTGGACTCCTGCCTCCCAGAGTCAGCGTCTAGGAGGCGTAGAGAACGGTCACAGGCCCGATTCTGTCGAAAATCCACCGATATCTCTGCACGGCCTGCAGGGAATCTGGCCAGACGTTTTTTTTTGTTTTTTTTAAGTGCTTGCAGGTATACGGCGTCGCCCCGGATCAGCTAACGCCGCGTCTCAGCTGGAAAACTCAAGGTCAGGGGGAAAAGTAATACCCGGAGGAAATACCGAATGCACTCCAAAAAAAAACCCGGGCAAGTCAGATTTCAGAGAAACGAAAAGGGGGGGGTGGAAGACAAAGGGGGGGCTTGTCAACATGTGGGAGTGGGTGGGGAGGGAAAAGAGTGGGGCGCGGAATGAAAGAAAATTGGAAGTGAGGGATTAAAAGATGAAAAATCTGCCGAGCAAGGGGTTTCAGGAAGTGTAGGGGAAGTGGGGCCCTTGAAGAGAAAAAAAAAAAGGGGGAAAGAGAGAGAGAGAGAGAGCAGATCCATGTGTGTCCTGGTGAGCAGCAGTTTCCTAAGAGCCCAGCCTGAGCTCATTAGTCCTGCTCTGGGCTCCTCCGGACAGGACTGGGTGGGCTGCTGCCAAAAACACAACCCCCCCTCCCTCCCTCCCAGGCTCCTCCACCCCTCCGTCCTGGAGTGACAGCCGCCCCCCCCCACCCCCACCCCACGTCCTCAACACCTCCTCCCCCCCCTCCTCCTCCTCCACTGTACGCCCCCTGCAGTGACAGCCCAAGAGCACAATCAGGGAAACACGCTGCCGACTGATGGAATAATTATTGCGTCCGAGGAGGAGGCTACAGGAGAAGGCGCTCTCCGGGGAGCTGCCTATGTGTGTGATAGCATGCGAGCCAGATCGCGTGACTAGAGGGGGGGGGGGGGGAAAGGGGGGTAAAAAAAGAAAAAAAATGAGACGGAACAGACGAATGCAAGATGGAGAGAGAGAAAAAAGGGGGGGGAAACTACACCAGAGCACACGTGCGCGGCTGCACCATGTGTGCGGCTGCATGTGGGAGCTTGCTTGTGTGTGTGTGTGTGTGTGTCTGCGCATTTATGAGCGGCATCCGCAGCGCGTTGGTTCACCATAAACGGCGCCGCGTCTCTGCGTTCCGTCTCTCAATCTCGTTCTGTTTCCATTTCCAGCAAAGAGATAAATCAGACATCAGGATGTCACTATAAGACCTCTGGAAAAGGAGGGGGCGTATTAAAAAAAAAACGCTTGTAGGAGCACTTTAGTGATTTATAACTGTCTTTAACCAATGAGGAGTCTTCTGAACTAAAACCCGGGCTTTTAACCTTGAGGTTTTAAATTCATGCATCACAATGACAATCAATGCACGTGTTCTTGGATGGAAGCCACATACACAGCGGGAGATGGATTGATTTTCTCTCTCTCTCTCTCTCTGCCTTCCTCAACTATATGATCAGTCAATGGAAAAATGAGGAGAGGCTCAGATGTCTTCACCCACAACAGCTTATCCACCTGTTCACTCCCCAGATCCCCGTCCTAAACGGAGCTGTTCCCCTACACAAATTGGATTTAAAAGACGAAAAAAGGGACATCTTATACGAGTGAGTTTTAAGTTTGTAATATGATGTATTCACATAGAGGAAACATGCACCGGGTGTTGGTACTTACAGCTCTTTCCAATCCATCCTCTAGTTTATGCTCATGGTCAAAAAAACAACTGATAGGGTTCAACTTTGCAGTCCATGGCCGTGTTGCCAGCGTTCTCCATCACTCGCGCATCCGCCACGCCGGGAACAGAGCGAGGCGGGGCTGCCGCTCGCCGGGCTGGGCACGCGGGGTCCTCTCCTCCTCCGCTCCGATCGCAATCATCCAGGTTCCACTTGATTTCACAGAGGTTCGCGAGGAGCCGGAGGGGCGGCGGGGGGGCGGGGAGGCGGGGGCGTGGGCATCCTAGTAATTAAACGGAACAAGCACCAGGTGGGGCAGGGCAGAGGTGGGCAGGTGGGACAGGGGGACCCCCTTCCCAACGGGTCACAGTGACGGGGTGCAGGTAGTCCACAGGGGGTTTCAGGGGGGAGGAAAAGAGGAGGTCAGGATGATGAGGGGGAGCACCTAATCTGCTCATACACCGCAGGAGCGCTTCTAACTCCTTCCATTCCTCTCCACCAGGCAAAAAGTTTCAGCTCAAAGCTGCAAAAAAGCCCCGGCAACAGCCTCCAATCCGACTCAGTTTGGTTTTCCCTCCCTTCCACTTCTTTCACATCCCAGTTCTGTATTCATTCCACAGGCTCCCTCTCTCTCTCTCTCTCTCATTCAGTTAATCCAGTGAGTGGCTGCAGGTTCCGGAGACCAGGTCCTTCCCAGAGTCTCTGGCTGCTCACAGGCAGGCAGAAAGAGGAGGAGGAGGGGGAGAACCGGCACGCCTGGCTGGGCTGGAAGATTTCCTTGGGTGGCTGGGAACGAGGAGAAATTCCTGCTCCTGTTCCGTCTCTCAGTCCTTCTCCTGCTATCGGAGAAATGCTGGCAGCTGTCCTGCCGAATCTCTCTCACTCTCTCTCCCTGCCTCTCTCTCTCTCTCTCTCCCTCACACACTCACACATACACACGCTCCCTCCCTCCCTCCCTCCCTCCCTCTCTCTCTCTCTTTTCCTCAGCCCAGCCCCTTTTCCCTCCGACTGCCAGACAAGGTGTCAGCGCTCGATTGCTGGCTGCTCACGGCACAATTTGCGAGTACTCTCATTTTGTCTCCCTCCACACACACACACACACATGCACGCACGCACACACACACACACACCCACACATTTGCTCCCCACCGCCCGTCAGATGAATACTTAATGCATACAGGAGCCCTCTCTTCTTTTAGGGTCCCACACTTCAAACAGATTTGGTTAGTATGCCTACAGTGCATGCATGCATGAGAAGGAGTGTGTACGTGTGTTCCGGTCTTTGCAAGTGTACACTAGTGTCACATGTTTGTATTTTCTTTTTTTCAAGGATACCGTAATTAGCCAGATGAACGGGAGCATTATGATTAATCACGTGGAGTGACATGCAGGAAATGTAAGGATACACCTTAAGAGCACAGAGATGGATCGCCCGAATGAGCGATGTTCTGACTTAATGGGAAAAGCAGGGAGACATTTAAAAAAAAAAAAAATGATTGAGAGCAAATTGAGGGGGTAGGACAGACAATGAACAGATGACATCTTAGAAAAAAAGGCAGATTTATGCTGGATAGTGAGAGAGAGAGAGAGAGAGAGAGTGTGTGGAGCCAGTCAATGGTCAAGGGTAAAAAGGGGAATGAAAAGCATGCGAGTGGGCGAGCGAGCGGGGCGAGAGTGCCACCGTATTCCCAGGGCTGCCAATTTACCAGTAAGCTCTCTCAGCCCCTCCTGACCAGCCCTCCGCCTGGCTGCAGAGTGCCTACTACAACACACAGTCAGACGGAGTGGGTGTGAGCTTCACCAGATGAAAGTAGGTTCAGCACAAAACACACACACACACCGAGCTCTCTCTCTCTCTCTCTCTCTCTCTCTCTCTCTCTCCCCTTCTGACACAGTGCCCCTTATATGAACTCTGCCGGATTAAATTTGGGAGGCGAAGGAAAAAAAAAGAAAAGAGAAAAATAAAAAAGCACGCTCGCCTATTCGGAGAGGGCAGTGCAGTAATAAAGCCGTTTGATATATCACATAACCTTTATCTGCCTCCGCCGCCACAGCGGCGCTTACCTCTGCTTTTTCCGCCACGTGTCAAATTAGCCTGCCCGAAGGTACGGTAGGCTTCTTTTCAAAGTGCAAGAACCGTCTCCCGAAGATTCTGAACTCGCTGGATCCATTCGAATCTGGATCGCAAACAGTCAATGAGTGGAGGACAATACCGATGTGGACATAGTCATTAGTCTCCCGCCTGTTTCCCTCTGTGTGGTATACATCAAGATGATGTAATAATCGGGAGCAGTCACAGTTGGAAGTGTCCTGATAGCCGTTCAGCTCCATCACTGTCTCCTTGTGAACAGGCCTCGGGGACAGATAATGATTGTAATATGCATAAACGAGCCAAGGGGAGACAGATGTAAAATCAAGGAGCCTTTGAAATAAAAGGTCTCCTGGCCGCCTTTGTTCCGACAGAGGATATCTAGATATTCCTCCTTCCTCGCCTTTTATGCGGGGCGTAGACAGTGAGGAAGGAGGAGAAGGACGTCAATAGACTGCACAACGGAGAGTCGCGAAGGAGCTTCAACTTCCGTCAAGCGATCACTCCGGCCTTCTTTTCAAGCTCTGTCAAATTAACAAGAGGAATTCCTCAGCGCCGGGGGGAATCTTTAGCGGGCACACCCATTAGCCTGTTTGTGCACATTTGTCTCTGTTCCACGCTCGAACTAAACAGCTCTTCAGGTAGCCTTCTTTCTGTCGCTAATTACCATGGTGGCCACATTTACCAACCTTGACGTTTTTCCTTTTTGTGAGTCTCCCATTTTTTCACCCTCCTTCTGCAGACGAGATAAAAAATGGCTCTGGCCGGCTCAGATCAGTGGGTCAGATACCAGACGCCGCCTCACACTGCTCGGCCAGGAAAAAAAAAATGGCTCTTCGTGAATGGAGATGGGAATACAGGGTTCCAGCTTTGCCTCAACATCATGCAATGATAATGACTTACAGCACAGTGAGTCAGACCCACTCACATTTGAAGATCTTCAGAATTTTTTTTCCCCAGACTAAGTAAAGGCATTTGTGAAATGTTTTACAGTGGGTTCAGGAGACCAAACTGTGTGCCGGCGAGACCGGCGAGCCCTAAACGCCGAATCAGCAGATGGCCGTGATTGATTTGGGATGGATGTGTGTGTGTGTGTCTACCAGGTGAGGCGCTATGTTTTTGCGTCGGAGGATAATCAATAGGAAACCTCCCCTGAGCTAAAATCAGTACACACTGTCTTATTGATGGGCTGCCCTTCACACCATCAAACAGCCTTTTGCCCTGAAGGTGCTGGGGAATAACATAAATTTACAATCCGAGCTCTACTACAGGAGAAACAGACTTAGTTGGGTTGAAAAAAGAGCAGCAGACAGATGTTCAGATAGTCATTGTTGTACATTTTTCTCCTCACCAAAGTGGGGTTGGATTAAAAAAAAAAAAATTTTTTTAAACGTTATATCTGTCATATGGCCTAAATAGCAACGGTACCAGGTCATGACAGCCTGACCCAGACGTAGCTAAGCTCCGGTGGTGATTAAGCACCCGTGACATCAACCCGTGAGCATACACGCATTCATACTGCTCACAGACCAGACGCGATTGCGGATGATGAGGTCATGTTTCGCCAACCAGCCCTGGCAGCGAGCGGGCCCACCCAGACGAGATTTACTAGCAAGGTCGGGACGCTGCCGAGGCAAGAGCTTCCTCACCATAAAACAATTTCCAGGTCACCTGGGTAACAGCTGTATCTCGGCAGATCGGAGACAACTTGTTTGATTTGTGGTCATTTTGTATAAATATGTGCATTACCCAAAACACTAAACACTGTGTGTAGGGGGGGTGGGCTCTTAAAATAACCAAGGAAATATGTGGCTGTGGGACAGAAACAGATGAACTGATGAAGCCGTTTGAAAGTAGTTTACAACCCGTGGAGAGAACATGAGTGAGCATCCAAACCTTCTGTGTGGCGCTGAGCTTTAGTCTGGTAATGAGCCTGTCTCCATGCTAAGGTCCCCCTGCAATTAAGGGACGGCTGGTATAAACATTCATTTTGTTTTTCCCTCACTTCCTCTCCCCTTATCCATAATCACTCAAAACAACTAATCCCTGAGACTGCGACATCCTGAATATAGTGATTAATCTCGGAATGTGGTTCCGTGAATGTCGATTGTAAAAACGTGTAAAAATGGACATGTTTAGGAGATCGGGGAAGCAGGCAGCCCCCTTTCCATGCGGTGTGTGTTATCTTATCGTCCAGATTTAGATAAGCATCAACCTGAAAACTCAGCTCTTTCCAGTCATTTTGGAAAAATCTGTTCCCTCTCTCCTCTGGCAGCCCGGGATACATTAAAATGGAAGAGAGAACTAACAGGCTTATCTGGCTGTCAGTTCAATCTTATCATTCCGAAGCTCCGAAGCTTTCAACCGGCTGCGAACCTGTTTCCACCTCCTCGGCTGTTTTAATGCTAGTCTGAAGGTAGCGTGTCAGTTTACCCAGCAGCAGTTTGCAGGAAGTTGCCAAACACATCCAGGCGAGCAGTTAATCGACTTTTCTATAAATCTACAGAAATAGATAAACTGATCTCGGCTAAACCAGACAGAAATGGATGCGATGACTGGTCAACTGGGCAATATCCCGCCTGGCACGTTCTAAACATGTTGGGCCAAGGCCCTTTTTTTTTTTACAAAAAAGCTCTTTGTTCCAACAAGGTGTTCAACACGCCTTTTGTTCCTGCCGTGTCTGGCCTTGGACGCAGAATTCCAAATGGGGGCATCATTTGTGCACTGACTGCTGACAGCCCAAGGCTGCACACACACACACACACACACACCTTCCCTGCACCAATCCCAATTAGTTAAGGCCAAATGTTACATCAGTGAATACCGCGTGTTATAGAAAAGGAACATGTTCCCCGCAAAAATCGAATGTCGCCTTTCATGACCAAGTCTCATTCATGTCGAAATGCAGATTCAAAAGAGAGAAAATCAGGGTCGATGTAAGCAAATCTTAAACGCTACCAGGCATTTGTAAACCTGTTCTGTCTCCTCAGAACACTTTTTGAAACGGTCTGTGGACTGAAGTGGAAAACGAGGGATTAGGGCATCCTCTGGGGAATCGCTTGAATAAGGGAAGATCATTTGAAACATGGGGGGGAGCGAAGGAAAGACAGAACAGGGAGGAAAGCAGTGCAAAAAGTGATAAATTAGACATCACTGAGGTGGTAGGAGAAAGAAGCTCCAAATACAGTGAGGAGAAGAAGAAGAAGAAGCAACAGACACAGAAAGAAAGAGCAGAAACAGACGGGTGCAGGTCCTCTCTTCGATCACTGGCTCTGGCTCTTCGCCAGTGGAGCGCTGTCTATGAGGAGGTAAATCATTTTCTGCCTGAGGAAGAAAAAATGATTGTTGGGGCTATGCCACAGCCATCTTGCAATTGCTTTATTCCCAAACATGGGAATCCCCAGTCGGCCAAGAATAGATGGAACAGTTGGTGCCAAAAAGTTATAAAAAAAAAAAGCTCATCAATATACTAGAATGCCCGGTTTGGTGCTAAGTAGAGCAACGTAGGGGATAAACTCCTCCAATTTACTTTGATTTTGACAAAAACGTTCAAGGGAACGATCGTAAGCAGATTTGTCTTCTGTGCCTTTAAATATCAGAAAAGAGGAAAAGACTCGTGCCAATAGACCCTCACTTCTCAAAGGAAAAGGTAGGGGTTCCTTGTCTGTGCCAAGGGGAACCCCTTAAAGAAGATGAAGGAGGGGACATTTCTTTTGCTGTAAGACTAACTTTTCTTGATCTCATATTCCCTGCTCTGCCCATAAAGCCTTGCATCTCCACATACCTCACATCTAGTCATACCCTAACCAACCCCCCTCTCCCCATTTCCCCATGCTGAGAGCCCACAAAGCCCTCTTGTCAAGCTATGGGCTTAAGGAGGGCTTAAGACAAGCAAAGGAAGGAAATTTGGGGGTAAAAGTCAGGGGCTATAATTCTATTTACGGTTCATTTTATTGTTCTTGCCTGGCATTCAGGATCACATCTTACTAATATGGCCTTAACTAGCTCGAACATTAGGGCCACGGAGAGGCGAACAAAGCACATGGCTTTAACTCCACGGGACCCATTTGTCAGTCAATGAGATAAAGGGGCCAATTTAAGGCCCCGAGAGGAAAGAATTGGAATACCTGCAAGTCAAAAGGTCCTGGAAGCAAAATCTGTAGCAACTGACACTAACTGCAGCATTGGATGCTAGCATGGAGGCTGCTTTGCTATTACGTCAAAATTGGTTCAGGCGGCAAAAAATAACAACGTCTTTAGGAGAAAAAAAAGCAGTTTTTCAGCTGATGGGTGACAGATGATAATGAAGACGTGTTCCTCCCTGCTCCGCAGACTGCAGCCTCCCCACCCCTGGCACCGCTGACAAAGATTAACAGCCACTTTCATCTCCTCCGGTGCATTTTCACTCGGCTCCACAGACACTGCTGCAGGTATTCCGCTACCCTCGCTCTCTCTCTCTCTTTCTGTAGGCTGAAGAAAATCTGGAAAAAAAAACTTCACACTCTCGATACACATGTTGAACTCTGATTCACCCGCCATCCCCACCCACAGCTTCCCCTTATAAACCCTCAGGAAAGGCTGCTGGGGGGGGCAGGCAAAGAACAAGTATTTACACATCACCAATGACTGGATAATTTCCTGTCTTTGGGGGGGGGAGCTCAAGCAGCAAATGGTAGAAGCTGAGTCAGGATCATCATCAACACATCCCTGATCAAATATAATGTCATCTTAGATCAATACATTACATCAGAATTGCTATGGGAGAGTTAGACATGGGCAGGGGGTGTCACATCCCTGCTTCATTAATCACTTGCTGCCAAGGTGAGACACCTAGCGATTATTTATTTGCACTTCCCCACACAGAGGCTATCACAACAAACAGGCCCTGCAGGCTGCGGAGAACATTTGTGAGTGATTAATCAGCGCGATGCGGAAGCGCTGGGGGAGGGGAGCTCTAACATGTGTTTCTTAATCTTTCGTCTATATTATTAGCCACAAACGCAGATCTGAAATGTCTTTAGACTAGAATAGAGGGGTTCCTCTTGAAATCAAATTGCACTGTATGCAGCCTATTGATTAATTTAGTTTGTCTGCAATAGATTACAGTAGAATTCCTTTATTCTCACGAGATTGAAGGTGCAATGTCCTTAAAAGGTGGTAAATACTGTAAGAACATGATATGAACCCAACTACAAGGATAAATAAGTTTAAAATGACTCTTTGCTTGAAAGAGAGAATTAATTATTTGGATGACGCGAATCAATAAACTTATTACAGATGTGCACAGAATGAGGAATGCTGTTTTAACTGCGTGAGGAGAACGACGTCAGTGTCTACCACCGCGTTACCCAAGTTGGGTGCTCTATCCCGTATCTCACACACACACTCATAAAGTCGACCGCGGAAACACACACACACACACACACACACGGCAATGCTCGATCGGCCACATGGAGCGTATGGGGATAATGGGATTTTTTAGCACGCTGCAGCCTGCTCTCACGTGCTGGGTCATGAACTGATTACAGGCTATAATCCTCTCCATCCAAGACAACGTACAGGCGCATACGGAAAAACACGAGGCGATAAAACCCGCGTTGCTACTTTTAGTTTAGATACAGCAGTTTTGCACGTGTCCGAGGAGGTTTGCTTATTTTCATACATCATCGGACGAAAATCCTGCACACTAACTCTTTAATCCTCCACTAATTCTCTGCTACAGACTGCACAAATATGATGCGAGGAGCTCCGCTATTGTGTGTTTTCCCTTGTGTCACATTCTGGCTGATTATTCTGTTTATTGTGGCTGTCGAAAGTGTAGCCAGAGGTTAATTTTATAATGAATTCCGTCACCAAAGTACTGTGTGCTTTCATCAGTCTCATCAATCCCATTATTCCCCGTTCCTGACTCTCCCACAGTTGCCATTTGGCTGAATGAACGATTTAAAACCCCCCCTGGCAGCCTAGCTCAAGCAAAACTTGATAGAGACTTACAAAGGAGAGCCACTGTGATGTGATGAAGGTGAATTGTTCAGCTATTGAGGCTGTGGGTGATGAAAGCTGAAGCACCTGTCCTCACAATAGCCTTAGCCTATATGGTAATTTGAGCTCCATCTGTAAAAAGAGCCCTTTCCTGTTGACAACAGGATGTGGGAGTGCTGTGTGTGTCTGAGAAAGAAAGAAACACACACACACACACACACACACACACACACACTTGTGTTTGGGGAAATCAACCTGATTAGGCAGCTATTAGTTATTCATGTGGAATAGAAGACCACTGTGGAGCAACTCTCTGGATTCTAAAGGGTTTGCTCGTGGGAGTGGGGGCCACTTTTCCTGCGTCTGTACACAATAGGTGATGCAATTCTTTGACCTATTTAGCCTCTTGCTACTGCAATTCACTCTCATTCCAACTCATTTCGTCTCAAGCGTGATGCAGAAGTGACTGCGGCTGTAATGACGATCATAATAGACTCCATTCACTTTGTCTTTCACTGGGGACGCCAAAAGATGGTTTGGATGGCATCCCTCTGTCCCCACAGGCGGAGCGAATTCCAATAGCTAAACACTAATGTACTGATCAGGGGGCCCCGTGAGCAGCTGTGGAGTCGTTATCCAGCCGACTGGGGAATGCTCGGTGTCGGCGGACCGAGCTGGAAAAGCGATTGATGCCGAGGGCTCGACCTCTGCTGCCCACACTCAACTGGACACACAACCTTGTCCTTTTGATCACCGCCGCCACACCGAGACAAAGGCAGCCCCTGTGTTAGGTGACGAGCCCGGCA
This sequence comes from Eupleurogrammus muticus, assembly GCA_036785175.1. Taxonomy (NCBI): domain Eukaryota; kingdom Metazoa; phylum Chordata; class Actinopteri; order Scombriformes; family Trichiuridae; genus Eupleurogrammus; species Eupleurogrammus muticus. The sequence goes on along the minus strand of JAYKQN010000012.1, from coordinate 13,492,254 downwards.
GGATAGAAGCCTACTGTCCAACATCCTCTCGTTTCCCCACGTGTGAAAGGAACCTGTCAGGAGAGGACAGGCAGTTCTCCCCCCCCCCCACAGGGTTTAGCAGAAGTGGACCCAGGGTGAGCGCACAGGCTCGAGTCAGCGTTTCAGCCCCTTTGTTTGTCCCCCCCCCCACCCCCGCCTCCGGGGCTGCTGTGAGTGGGCCAGACAGACTTCCTGAGTCAGGAGTTTATTTGGGGGAACAGGGGGAGAGGGGTGCGTGGCGATCCCTCACACAGGCTGCAGCAAAAACCGCTGCTTTTCCTTTTTTTTTTCTCCCCCCCCCCTGCTCCAATCGCCATTCAGGTCGATATTCACAAGCGATTCCACATCGCCTGTCGCGACACAGGCCGTCAAACCCGGTGCTGCAGGAGCCACAGCGCTGTCACACCATGTTAGAGGCAGTGGAACCCAACACTCTTGCACCTCAGCAGTGCACATTCTTCTAAAAACATGATCTACAAATGATGACAGCAACATGCAGTTTCTCATGCACTGCAAAAAACTGTGATTTCATGAAAATGTTGGTACAATTAGTTCAATATTGACTATAATTATCTTATGCCATTGGTAGATAATTTATCCTATTTAACTTATCCTAATTATCTGCCAATGGAATTAAATCATACTCCTCAATATTGGAGTGATTGTATCAGAAATGAGAAATGTTCACTTCCATTTTTTGCAGTGTCCACATTTAGAGTATAAAATATAAGTGAGCCATTCTGTCTGAACATGGTCTTTTCTATCAATTATTTAAATCGATAGACTTGCTGTTTGGTTCATAAAATGGTGTAACATGTTGATCACTGTTTCCAAAAGCTGAAGATTCAACCTACAATGTCTTTTTTTGTCCAGACCAACAGTCCACATCCCAAAAACCATCAGTTTATTACTATTGTAGAAGTCTGTAGAAACTAATCAGATTTGAGAAGTTGTATGTTCTTCTTAAAAATGGCTCAAATCGATTAATCAATCATCAAAATAGTTTTTAGACAACTAAATGGTTATTTGACTAATCGCTGCAGCTGTAATCTTTATATCAGAAAAAATGGTGGAGGTGAATCAGAGGGAGACAACGCGGCTGTGGGTAGGGTTGGCTGAGAAGCTCCATGATGGCAGTTGGATGCATCTACCTGCTGTGTACGTCTCCGTGCTGGATCTCCATCAACGCCTCAGCCCTGAGGGCGCCTAACAGGCTTCGGACGGGCCCACACCTGGGCTTATCTACCGGCTGCAGCCCCTCCACGGCCTCGGCTGCTGCTGCCAGCGTGTCTGCCACTGCACGGAGGCGGCCATTAGCCCCACCAGAGCCCGATCATGGCAGGAAAATACCAGCTGGCGTTTCATCCCACAGTAAACAAAGACAAATACCCAACTAGCTCAACCATCTCCGCTGCCACCCACTCAATACTTCTGATGAGGCATTCGCTGCCCTAGGCATGTGTTGCACGGATTCAACAGATTGATATGAATCAATTCTCATTTGTCAGGCTACGCCGAGGCAGAGGTGGTATTAACATTTCAGCTCCGCTGCGGCGCTTTTTCCTCAAAATGGAGCCAGCGTTTTTCGTGCGGGCGTGTTCCCCGCCTGCCGCCGCACTATGCATTCCGCTCACACTCTCGCTCCGGTGCAGGAATCCATCTCGGCGCGGCCCTGACAACAAAACCATTACCCTCTCACCTCTGGGGAACAAGACAGTCCAACTCCAACCACACGGAGCGGAAGAGAGAGAGAGCGTGAGGGGAGAGGAAAAAAGGGAGAGCTATGGTTGAAAAGTAGAACGCTGCAGCTCAGTGAGCAGAATCAAAAAATTCATTTGGCACGACGCAAACGCAACACAAACACGCACACAGGAAGGGCATCACACACCCAAGTGAGCTCAGATATTGTCTGCGTACGCGACTTACTTGACTCCCATGGCGGTAAATCTGATATTCTGCTCCGCGTGTGCAGGTCTCCTGTTCCGGATGCCGTCAGAATTGAGCGTTGGCCTCCGGGCGCGCCTTCTGAACGACAACATACAGGAGCTGGTTGGTCCCAGGCAGCGAGCGGCCGGCCGTCTGTGGCGTTATCTCGCTGCCGTGTGGGCCAGATCCTCTGTGCTCAGCGGACCCCTCCGCTCACCCATAATCTGCCCGGCCTCTCGCTGACTGAGATCCCTGCTGTCCATCATCAGAATAGCCGAGCAAACACAGCACTGCCCTGCTTTGTCTGCCTCTTTGTGCATCACCCCCGACCATGAATCCACTTAGAGGCTGCGGGGTTTTCCCCCCTTCTTCGCTCAACTATCTCCTGTCGGCATAACTGCAAACAAACAGGAAGGGCCGAATGGCCATAGACACTTCATAACCAATCAACAGGACAATAGGACTTCAGTAAGTTATCCGACATATGTTGTTCAGAACAAGAAGCACTTCCACACACAGGCCTCATTATTGGGGCGATGCCTCACACCCTCCGACTAAATTATAGTCCAGTGGAGCACAGAGGCCAATTTCTACTCCCAGCTCTTTCCAATCTCCAGTTTTTTTTTTTCTTTTTGAAGAACAAATCAGTCACATTTTTTATTCCCACGAGCTAATGACCTGTTTCTATGGTTACTCAGAGGAGCCCGAGGGATTGAAAGGGCGAAGTGATGTGAACAGAAAAATGAAAAAAAGAAGAAAAAAAAACAGGAGAACCGCTGCCACAATTACAGGTGGATTCCTTTCTGCGGGATCACAGTCAGCACTGTGTGGGGAAACTCACCTGAGCAGGGGAGGTGATGAACAGGCCATAAAAAGGCCGCATTACAGAAAACAGCTGTCCAAGGGTCCACCAACCGTGCCACCCTGACTCTTCACCTTTAACATCTAGAGTATATACCTTTCTATTCATTACCTCTCCCCTGAACCTTTAAGGTGCGTGAGTGTGAGGGAAAAAAAAAAGTGGCAGAGCGAGCAAACTTGAGCAAAGCACCAGTAATGGATCGGAGAAGCCGCCTCAGCTGCAAACGGAGCAGTCGACTCCTCTCAGAGCGGCGCGCGATGAGGAAAATCCCAGCGGTCCCTGCGGGTAATAAACACACCGCCACAATCAGCAGGTGTTAATGGAACGGAGCGATGGGCTGGAGGATCGGCCGGGCAGCGGTTCAGCCGCGCCGTGACGGCCGCCTGCTTTCATTACACAACCCCGTGTCAATACACTAATCATATGCGCGGTCACAAGGCAATCAGTGCTTAACGTGCTAGTCAGCTGAACGCATGGCTCTAAATTCATTACCCCCCCCAACCTCCAACCCCCACCCAACCCTAGGTAACACACACACACACACACACGCGTAATGATATGCACACATGCACACACCGTTCCCTCAGAGTTTGACCCCGTGACTCTTTCTGTCTCGCTGCGGCTGTATAGTCACTCTAACAGCCATTCGGTCATTGCTGACCCCCGGGGTCGTTTCAGGATAATTCCTACAATTATCACGGACAGGAATCAGGTTGAAAGCAAGATTGTAGAACTCACCAAATGTGTTTGACGCCCCCCCCGGTCTATAATAATTATCAGAAATGATCCGTTACTCTGTAAAATGCTGAAATGAATGTGTAACCACAACAATCTGTAAGTTCAGTTCCTATAACTTAACCCTATTAACAGATTTGATGATATTTATAAGGATTTTTCATCTAATTCAGTAAAGAAAATCTGTTCTATACAACGCATTGAGGAGCTATTTATAACTGTGTTCAATGGATCGATAAGAATATGCTAGGAGGAGTAGTACAAACAGCTGTGGTGAGATGTTTGATGAAGAGCTGCAGACAACAGCTTCTGTTGGTAAATGCAGTGAAATGAAAAGTATTAAAAAAACAGGCGCGATTCAGGGTCAAAATGATTAATCTGAGGGGACGTATTACTAAAAAAGGGGCTCTGACCTGGTGGACTCTGTAATTATCACATCAGCATTCACACTGAAATGCTTCTTTTCGATTCAGTAGACATCTCAAATGAAACAAATGAAATGCTTTTTTTTCTCTTTCTTTTTAATCCAGCTGAACACGGCGTTTCTAATGAATTCCTTCTATTCATCGCTCTGTTCTTCTCTCTCCCTCTCAGCGCCACCGCGCTAGCCGGAGCTGCTCCACTCGCGCTAATTGCATTCTAATTAAATTGTATCTGGATGCGAGACAACTGTGTGCGGAGACTTCGCACACCATCGGCGTAGAAACCGACGTTTGCTTATTCAGCTCTCACGTCTCGAGACTCTCCAGACTCGTATCGCGCTAATTGTATTTCTTCTGAGTAGAAAAAAAATGAATACCAATCAGATATGAGTCTTTAATCGGGTCTGAAAAAAAAACAAAAAAAAAACAATTTCCTTCCTTTTCTGTTTTTCAACTGAAGCGGGAGCAGAACAGCGTGGCGACAAGAGAAAATCAATTTGTTTTGATTTGGAGTTACATTTCAACCAGCAGACGGAACAGATGAAACAAAGGCGACAACACCATCATTATGATGGCGGCAGTGGCAGTGATGATGATGATGGCGGTGATGATGATGATGATGGTATTCCTGTCGCAGGCAACAGCTGCAGAGGGTCAGGAAGTAGGGGTGTGTGTGTGTGTGTGTGTGTGTGCTTCAAACCAGCCACCGGTGCATCTCCGCCACCCTTTCTGTATCTGTGGAATGTGACGCCGTTTAAAAGCTGGCCCGTCATCATTGTGTTTCTCCGAGCCAAGTTAAACACCGTTCTTGGCAGCGGATTATCTTTGGGATGAAATGAAAAGGCGGGACCCTTTCGCTGTGCTTCCACCATCCACCTCCTCCTGCCCCACTAGGGGAAAAAAAACAAGTCCACCTCTCCCTCCCTCCCTTCTGTTTTTCCTGCGCTCAGCCCACGCTGACCGGCGAGACGCGGCTCCGCATCCTACTCGCTTTTTGAGCTCGGCTCCAAAGAAAACACGGGTGCTAATAAATCAGTGTCAGGAATTGGCCCCCCGTCTAATTGCGGGCCGCCGCCTCGCTGCTGTTTTGGGTCTTGTGACAGGAAGCGAGACGCGCAGGAAGTTGCATATTTAGCAGAGGATCTGGAATGTCCCGTTTGGCCAAAGAAGAGGCCTCACTGTCCCACTGATAACAGTCTGAGTCTTTAAAGCTGGCAAGAAAGGCTCCGTCGGAGTGTTTGGAGGACCGCAGGGATCCCCCGCGGGCCTCCTATCGCACTGCATAAGCCCATTCACCCGTTTCCTCTGCCTCCCGTGGTGCTGCGCCTCAATGGTCCTATGCATCATCCTTAGCGGGCTTCTTGTTCGCCAACATTCATTACGGCGTAGCTCCCCTCGGAGAGAGGAGGCGATGGATGTATGCGCTGACCGGCCTGCCAGGGAATCTGTCAATGACAATATAGCACATTGCGTGCCGCCTGGAGAGGGTGAAGTATTCTCCAAGGCAACGGCAACAACAGCGACGATGCTGAAGCCAAGCGAGCACTGACAAAGACGCATTTAGCCGGGGATGCACAGCGAGGGCTATATGCAGCTGAAATATCCCAGGAGTCAAAAAAAAAGAATAACTAAACACAAAATACCTCAGGACAATGCGCAGCTTTAACCTAAGCCCCCTGCGTGACATGCTGCCTCTTCATATCAAATTATGTAATTCTATTATCCATTCATGGGCGCTGGTGCCTGCAGCCGAAGGTTCATTTAGTCCCATGATGATGGTGCGTGTCCTGAGGCGGCGCTGGAATCCAACCGTGTCAGGAACAACATCTCCGTGGAATAGGTGCCCCACATGGAAGTTAACACCGTGAACCGTGACCTCCAGCAGACATCTGAAGGCGAGTCTGTGCGAGTCCCCCCGCCCACTTCGCGCACACCTACGCACGATCTGAAGGCCGAGTGCATGCAGGTGTGCGCTCGCGCCGACTATTTGACTCTTCAGCAAACAGCACAACACCTACATCTGATCTATCTACGTTTTTTGCCAGATCGCTTACCTGATGAAGAAGGACGCCGCCGCAGATGAGGGAGGGGAGGGGGAGGCGGATGCTCCGGTGGCGGGTGTAGGGAGTCCCTGTTGGCTGGAGCTCCTCAGTCTGTAGGGCGTCACGATGCTGCTGCTGCTGCTGCTGCTGGAGGAGGCGGCGTTGCTCACGGCGTTGACCTGGGTCTCCAAGGCTGCGACGTCCCTGTCCGCTTCCCCCATCAAACCCTGGGTCTGTTGACGCACAGAATACACAGATAAGCCCACAACACACTCGCTCACGGGTTTTCACCGGTCTCGCCCACCTTCCTCTTTCCACTCCATTTCCTCCCCCGCCGCTCACCACCCCCCCCCCGCCCCCCGCCGGCCACAGATGGACGGGCAGCTGCAGCAGCCGGCCGCGGTTAGCAGGAGTCAGCAGTATCGGCGGTGGAGGGCTCCCTGCAGAACACAGAGGAGGCCGCGCCGTTCATTGATTCTGGCAAACGCTCTTGAGGGTGCTCTGGCTCGGGCCGACTGTAATTAAGCGATAGCCCCCATTTAATTAGTAATTAAACCGCTAGCAATTCACTTCACTCCGCTCACGATTATATCTATATATTCGTCGGAAACAAGGAACGTGTCATCCTGTGTCCTTACTCGTACTTGAACTTTCTACTTTCTGGAGCGGAATAAACAACACTGACTATCATGTGAGAGGTGAGATCTGTCCCATAGCTTAAATATTTATATGCTTGTGTTAGCAAACCCCAGCTCTGGAAGCTTTTGCAGTTGAACAAGACCGAAATGGAGGTGAGATGCCTCGGTGTTAAGGCTTTGGTAACTTCACCACACAGAGACAAGGTGTATACACATGTGAAAAGTAACTAAAACTTCGGATAGTACAAGTACCTCGAAATTGTACTTAAGTACAGTAGTTGAATAAATGTACTTAGTTACTTTCCACAATGAAGGAAGAAAACTCCTCTCATTTACTCACTTACCAATGAAAATGCAGTGATGGAACCCAAGTGAAAACCATACATTTAGCCATCTCCCACAATTGTATTGCAAAATATCAAAAATCATTGCATCACAATCTCAAAAAGATACTGGAGAATGTAGCACAAGATCCTGGAGTGCCTGCATGATGCATAGTGAAACTAGTTAAAATCCCTCTGTTTCTGTCAAGGGTTGAAACCTAAACTGAGGCAGATTGGTGAAGATGGAGCGTGAATGTTCCGTGTGGATCCTTACATTTCAGAGAGCTAATTATACAGCGCGACGGCCGACCCTGAGCCTGCTCTACAGCCGCAGACAAAAAGGTTAATCCTCAGCGGAGCCGCGAGCTTAACCTGCAGCACGATGATCAATAGCAGCTGACAAGAACCGGCGCTGCGGCTTTTCAGCGTCGAGGAAATTAAATAAATACGGGCCGAACATTTCCTTCAAAAACATATATAACCGCAACACGTGAGCGTTGTGTAATCGGCGGAGAGCTTGACTGGAGCACCAACGCAGCGCCGCGGCCTCGCTGACATTTGACAGCGTACGTGTTCTAAACACGGTCCAGGCCCTCTGCATATTTACCGACGCCGTGTTTGCCCCAGATTCATGTTTGGCGACTAAAATAACACCCTTCAACAATCTTTTTTTTTTTTTTATAAAGTGTGTGGCCTTCCGCTATTTGACATGTGTCAACACCGGCTCTGACAGCCGAACTATTTTTATGCCGAGCCTGACATGTGAACGCCATACATCAGGATGTGAGGACGTGCTCGCATTCTGCGGCCATTGCTCCGCGGAGCCTGTGTGGGATTTACATGAGTCGCATATGTCCTGCTGCTATATTAAAAGCTGGGGAGCATTATCTCTTCCCCAGAAAACCTTTCGCTCGCCATTTATCAAACCGGCAGCACTTTCTCCACCCATTTCCCATTGCTCCCTCGTTATCGGAGTTAAGGATCCGCGGCCGTGTTTCGCTCTCTCTCTCTCTCGAGACTTCATCACGGCGGTTATGTCAGATATCATGCTGCGTTTGCGCGGAGTTATGACTTGAGAAGTACACGGTGTAAAAAAAACAAAAAAACAATGGCAAATCTGAAATGAGCCAAACACAGATCCTCACGCAGCTGCCAGAGCAGAAAGCCTCGCACCATGCTGGTGTCGGTGACAGGTCGGCAAAGGCTGCGCATTCCAGAGGAGGAGAACCGTTACGCTTTAGCACGAGAGATCGCAGCACTACACTGCAGCCATACAGGAAGCTGACATACACTATGCACAGTAGCATAATTACATCTGACACTGATATATATACACATATATATATTTTTAAATCAAGTGGCTGGTAGATCCTTGTGTGAACTCAGGAGTGATAAAATATGGGCTCAAACACACATACACACTCACACACTCTTCTAACAGGGTATATCAAAGAGTATTAAGACCCCAGGAATTAAGGCTCTCAGCCAAGCCTCTCTCTCTGGACCCTGGACCGTGGACCTGATTCCGGCCATCCATCCATCCCCCCGGTCAGGGGATTAGGCTGTGTCACCGGAGCCATGTGCGCTCGGCCATTTTGGCGCAGAGAGTCAGTAATGAGCTGGCCTTCCACCCTTTACCCCCACACCCCCCCCCCCCACCCCCACACCCGGCCCTCTGTGATCCTTTTACCTTGGTTTGCCACTGAAAAGGCGAGACAGAAAAGGGGAAAGGGGAGGGGAAGCAGGGAGGGGGATTTGAACAGAGGAGAGAAGGTGTGTGAAAGAGTGACGCCAAGAGTCGGAAGGAAGAAATCCGCCGTCCGTCCTATCAGCTGACCATCTTCCTCTCTGGCTTCTACCAGGATGTTCCTGTGACCTCTGACCCCCACGGTCGACAGACAATTAACTGGCTCTGTTATCTTACTCCATTGGCAGATCATTTAGCTTGTTTCAATGATTTTGTTTGCTTATCTTCTTGATTTAGGTCAATTTAGTCTTGTTTTCTTACAATAAGAATACATTGTTTGATTTTATCCATTAAAATGTTTTTTATCTCATTAATGGACTTTTGTATCTCCTATTTTTGACATTTGATCTCCAATTCATTGAAAAATGTAATTAAATATGATAAGATTTACATTTTTGCAGCATGCTGGTTTAGTTCATATGCTGCTTACAGAGGCCAGTTAAGAACAACAGTACGTATTAACTTCTTATTCCACTAGCAGCAGTTGTTTGAAGGAATATGAGTTAAAAACTCTGGATTATGAGATTCAAAAAAGGTTGTAATATAAGGTTAAATGACAACATTTAGGTAAAAACAAGAGTAAACTGACCAAAATAAGCAAAAAAATCATTGTAATGGATAAGACATTGTACCAAAAGTGAGATATTTTCACTTGTCCATATTTCATTGTTTGCTGTGCAAACTAGTAACGATACTGGAGTCGGAGTAGAGGCTTGAAAGCAGCTGGCTTCAGAAAACGTCCAGAGCTTTCACACCAAAAACATAATCACCGCCCAATTGTTTCCTAATTTGTCCGGACTGTGAACTACCCTCCTCTTGCCTTCCTGTGTTCTTTTCTTCTCCTGTCACCATCGCTCTCCGTGGCACGCCGCCAGGTGAGGGGCCGCAGCTGCATCGAAAGCGGCGGCCGCCAAGATCATCAACTGGGCTTCAGTTTAGCGGCGCAGGCAGCGGCGACCGGGTGGCGGGGGCGGGTTCAGGAGCGGAAACCGTCACAGGGTCAAGAGCACTTGGTCTTTGTAGATTAGCGCATTTGACGTTTTTTTTTGGAGTGCGTGCGGTTTTCTGGATTATTTCAAACGCCCTTGAAGCTCTTCACTCAAAAGAGAAACCATCCCCAGAAATTACACAGTAATAGCGAAGCTGAAGCTTTATCAGATTTGAGGTTTTTGGATCAAGCTCTAGACACGATGGAGACTTGGATTTCTCCACAAACCTGCTATCTCAGGAAAAAAAAAAAAGAAGTGTGCATGTGTGCGCAATTTGCTCAATTCAAGACAGCTCCGCTCTCAGCTCCACTTGTCAGCCGAAACTAAAGAGGGAGCCAGATAGTTTCAGTTTTCCAAGCACCACAAACATCATTCCAGATGTTAACCAGTGCCTTTTCACAAAATGGGAGACTCAAGGTGCCCTGTAATGGGCTGTGTGTGGGAGCGCCACGGGCTCCCTGGCTGACACACTGTGAAGAATTCCTGACACACACACACACACACACACACACACACACACACACACATAGCCCATCTCTGATTTTATGTCTGAATAACGCTGCATGCTCTCCCCTTAAATAAAACCAACAGGGACTCATCATAAAGCTCTTGCCTTTCAGCGCATCGTAACTCTGCGAGTTTTTTTTTTTTTTTTTTTGTCATTCTGACAGATCTCGTTTTAATGAAAGAAACTGGCTGGAGAAAATAACTCCATGTTTCTCTCTGTCCAAAAGAGGCTCCAACCTCAGCTATGTGGCATTGAGCAACTCATCCCGAGCTCCAAGGGCCACTAATTGCTTTTAGACACAGATGGAGAACACAAGTCAGCCTCTGCCTTCAGCGCCAGGCTATTTGATTTGCCCTAGATTGCATACATGCAGTTAAAAGCTTTTGATGGCCGCCCATAAACCATCTCTAAAGGCACTTTAAAGGAGTAAAAAGGAGGAGTGAAAATCTGTCTTCAATTTTCAAAGAGAGAGAGAGAGAGAGAGAGAGAGAGAGGTTGGTGGGGGATAACATTGCCAAGGTCCGTAACAGACTGCAGATTCCAACACGCTTGAATAGAGCAGCCTAAATTTACACAGGATTCATCTGATAGGATTTAATAAAGTGCGTTAGTGGACTACATGGTGTCAGCCATCGGTGTTTGGTGTGTACACTGGGTCTGTCTGGTGCAGAATGTCACAGAGGTCTGCGACCAGATGTCCCGTCGCTGCAGGAAGAGACTCATCTGCTGCCAGAAATAGAACCTGGAGATGCTAGAAACCACTGGCAACGCGAGGCCTCGACCGTCTTTCGCTTTAGATTTAAAAAAAGGGAACTTGATCTTGAGCTGTGATTTTCTATTTGCTGCTTATCTAACCCGGGTTTTGTTTTTTTACCTTGCACTACTTAAAGTGAAAATAATAATTGTATAAGATACGTTTCTGTGATACTAAATGTTGTGCAGGTTGATTTGAATAAAATCGAAATATCTGCGTGAAAAATCACAATTTTTTCTTAATACATATCATATAGGCCTAGTCAACACTTTTTTTACTGTTTATTGTAAAAGTCTGTGTTACAGCACAACAAAAACTGCTTATTTTACTTGCTGCTGAGGTACAGTGTGATTATTCATTAACTCCCGTGTGACGTAAAGCGGCAAAACAAAAAGGTCTTTAAGACATCAAACAGAGCACAGGCTCCCTCTTATCCAACATGAGAGAAGAGTTACGGCGACGCTGCGGGGTGGTCATTTCCAATGCCCTTGAGGACGAGGTCAGCAGATTAGTGCTACGATGGCCTCTGACCTCAGATCACTCAGGCTCCTTGACTACTGAGGAATGAGGGGTCAGCGGTCCGAGCAGAGTTCTGACTCACGCATTCTCTGCAGGGCCTCATCCCCTCTCAGGGTCTGAAACGGAACATTTGCTGGGACCAGACTTGGTGAGCTTGTGAGCACTCCAGCGAACAGAGGGGTGGATTGTCTTCAATTAAATCGCTTTTTCCTTAGGTAAAATGACATGTCAGTCAAATCATAAAAAGCCGTAATCTCCTTTTTGCAAATATATTGCATCCTATTTATTAGTGTTGTATTGTGCTAAAATCCATTAAATATAGCAAGTCATTTTTGGGCAGTACCAATCCTAATAAATGGGAATTTATTACGGTCACTTTTTTGGCAAGAAAAAAACACATGTTATCTGTTATATTGTCATTTACAGGTATTTTAACATAAATTAGGCATGTAGCAAATCAAATAATGCACTTTTTTGGCAGGAAAATCTCAGAAAAGTATTTTTCCTTCATTATTTGACAACTCTTTTTAGTATATTCCCAGCATAAATTTTTAAATTTGCACTAATGCAACTGTTTTTTACTCCACATCTCATTTCGTGCAAGTATGTGCTACATTTTCTATTTATAATAATATTCCTATAAATCCTACTGTTTTGTTTTTTTACTTGTGAATAATGACAATAAAATCTTCCTATCCTATTCTACTCTATTCTACATGATTGTCCTAAAACTTAAGTAGCTAGACGTTTTAAATTATCAAATATTATTGCAATTGTTCCCTTAATGAACATTAATAAAACTCTTGTTTATCATTTTAAGCTTCCAAATAGCAGCATGTGGTATTTTAATTGTTTGTTTTTTTATTATGAGGAGGGTCTAGGTGCTGTATAAATGCTTTAAACAGCTCAATCCACAGAGAAATACACACAGCTCGTATGTCAGGACCATTGCTTTGTGCTGTCACCTCTACACAGCCTCCGCACACACCTCCATTCAAATCAGCCAATCAGACGAGAGGCCCATTAATACTAGTCGGACACAAAACAGCCTGTTTTTTATAGAGCTCCAGAGAGACGCTCCAGAGTGGAGATGTAAAACTATATTGAGGCGGTTTTTAGTTCTTAAAGCCACAAATATATCTTGTTAGGGATATCAAAACTTCAAATAAAAAGCGTGTAACAATCTGGGAGTTTTAAAGCGGCTGTTTAATGGATAGAGTGATAATGTGGAAACATTAAAGACGTACCAGCTTGGGCTGAGGGAGGAAGTTGTTGACCCTGGAGATGCTCCACATGCCCTCGAGGTACTGCTGCGCCTGGATGGTGACGGAGCCCACGGGGCCGCCGGCGAGCTGCCCCCCCGCCACCGTCACCTGGACGCTGGCCTTGGGCCCCGACGGGCTCTGCGACCAGCCCGGCACCCGGTGGCGCTCCCCCAGCGGCAGGACGGCGTGGGCCACGTGCTGGCCTTTGGACAGCTGCTTGGACGAGGACCTGGAGGGCTGCGGCAGGAGGGATTTGGCGGGCATGGCGGCGGTGCTGGCGGGGGCGTGGAGTGTCTGCAGGGCCTCCTGCCTCAGTTGGCGGTGGGGCGTGAAGCACACCTGGCAGCAGCCGACGCCGGCCTCATGGCTCCCAGCTGTTTGGAGCTGCTCGAACAGAAAAGTTGCATATCCAGGGTCCTGCAGAGCAGACGAGCGCAAGAAATACACTTTTAACGCCATCCAACACACACACACACACACACACACACATGCACAAAGCTGATCTGAAGCATATCTCGCTATCTGTTTCCCAGAAGTTGTCCACATTTTCCAGGCGTGTCAGTGGTCTGCGAGCAGTGTGGTCCCTGACTCACTCTCTGCCTTAATCACTTCCTTTTTTCTGTTTTTCAGAGAGGCTTGTTTGTTTAGACTGAGATTTTTTTTTTTTTTCCCTGCCTGCAACTTAAGACAGCTGATCGGGTTCAACACACCATGTGCTCATTTTCACTTCCGCCGGGGAGACCAAACAAAAATCAAAACAGCGGGAGACAACTCTTAAATAAAGCCGGGAGGGTTTAGTAGAAGATCCCACAGAGGTAGAAAAAAAAAAAAAAAAAAAAAGCTTGAGAAATAAAGAGAGGCTTCAGCTCATAACATCAATTTAGAGACGGCATCCAGTGGAGTTTGGACCTCTCACATCGCGTCTAAGAAGGTTCCCCAGGGTGTTTGTCTCTGCTTGGGAGGAATGACAAAAGAAAAAAAAAATAAATAACAGCTGAGTCCACAAAGCCTCACAATTTTACCAGTTCCCAAGCATGAAAACACATGATAATACACCAAATGTGGAAATAACCACCTATTCGGATGCTGCGTAACTTTCTCCGTGTTTCGGGGGGAAGAAAAAACACTCACGCGAACACTTACGCGCACAAACACACAGGCAACGCGGTCTCTTAAGGGGCATAAAGGGGCACCGGGCTCCTGCCCAGCGGAGTCATGACCTGAGGCGGGAGCCCCCAGCCCATACATAAATGTTTATGGGGCCTTTGCTCCGTGGAACCTCGGAGGTGATCAGGAGGAGCGAGGCAGCGAGGAACAAACAATCCACTGCTCTAATGCAGTGCCACTTAATGCACAGCTAACCCAATAGACACGGAGACTATAGAGGCAGGCCCAGGGACGTTAAATCCTGCAAGTAGCTCGGCACAAAGACTTTTAAATGACCTTTTCCCTGCAAACACCGACTGCATTAAAAGTACAAGACTCCGAGAGGACAAAACGGGTTTCCAGCACAATGTTAACTGCAAAGTTCTGGTTCCATATTGTAGCGCTGCAACGATGAATCCATTAGTTGACAAGAAATGAAATTAATCACCAGCTATTCTGACAGTTGATTCGTCTATTTGAGCCATTTTTAGGAAGAAAATGTCCAAATTCTCCAGCTTCTCAAATCTGATCATTTTTCTGGATTCGTTAGTCTTCTATACTAGTAAACTGATGTGACTGCTGGTTCGGATGAATAAAAAATGTTGTATTTACAGCAGTGGTGAACAAAATACTGTAAATGAACATTACAGAGTACAGGGTTATTATAGTATATTATAGAGTTGCAAGGGTTTGAGTGTTTTTAAGAAGAAAACAGCGGTCGACATTTTATGAACATTTAACAAAACAATTAATTGATCAATAATTAAATAGTCTGTGGCTGCAGCCCTACTATGTGGCCACTTGTTTTATGCTTTACAGACAGGGACAGAACCTAAACCACACCCAGGATGTAGAAAACCCTGTGAATCTCACTGCGATTGACAGACTGAGGACCCGGCAGCTAATGTGCATAAAGTGCAATGTGTTGTCAAGTGAATGGATTTAAATATAAGAAGCTTACAGTAGGAATATCATAGCACTTCTATTAGAAAAGGTTGTTGTCGTGCTGCGTGACCCTGACGTTTAACGTTTATCCGCTAGGGAGGATATTTATGCACGAGAAAAGAAAGCTCTGCGGGAATTAGACGAAGAAATGAGAAGCAGCTTTCACCTACACGGGAAAACCTGATGCAAAGTCATAAGCAGCCGACTCCGCCCTCCCATCAACCCTCACCCTCTACCCTCCGATCACCCTCTACCCACCTCGGGGCACTGGTGGATGAGGAAATCAATTCCTCTCTCCCTCTCCCTCTCCCTCTCTGTGCATTGTTAGGTGTTGATTTAGGGGAGCTAATAAAAAGACACCAAACTGAGCCCATCTGCTATTCAGGCGGCTTTCTGGAAGGTTAGAGAGCGGGCTTCTCCTGTAAAGCTGTCTGTAAGCTTTATGCCCGGCGGAGTGAATAAAGGGTCAGGGCCACGGGGCCTGTGAGGATGATGGCGTCGATGATGAGGAGGAGGATGATGATGATGATGGAAGAGGAGGAAGAGGAGGAGGAGGAGGAGGAGGGGAATGCTGAGGGCGTGATGAAACTGCAAGGCCACACAATCTATCTGTGGACAAGTCATAGGAGGCGGAGGAAGGAGGGAAGGACATAAAGATGTGAGGGAGACTCTTTCTGGGGGATTGAATAGAAACATGTTGAAATTTAAATGTCTCTGCAAACTACGCCACCGTGATGAGCTGTGAGTGTTCCAGCTTAGGACGTTACACAGATGGAAAACGTGAAACACATGATGAAGCCATGCAGTTTTCTTTTATTATATGATCTATTACTGACAGTTGCAAGTGGGCGTGGAGAGTAGCGCCGCTTCAGTGTGTAGCACAGAAGCAGCAGAAGAAGCAGAAGCAGCATCAGCGCTGTTTTCCAAACTTTCAAAGCATTCCCGTCAGGCGCGGAGGCGTGGAGCCGCTCCTTTGACCATTGTTCTGTACAGGAGACAGTGTTGGTTTTCAAGCGCGAGCTCGGTGCGTGAAGGGGATCAAACAGAACGGGGGCCGGGATGGCGGGGGAGATCAGAGCGGTGGGAGGAGGTTGAG
Organism: Eupleurogrammus muticus; assembly: GCA_036785175.1. Taxonomy (NCBI): domain Eukaryota; kingdom Metazoa; phylum Chordata; class Actinopteri; order Scombriformes; family Trichiuridae; genus Eupleurogrammus; species Eupleurogrammus muticus. Next base: position 13,476,316 of record JAYKQN010000012.1, on the reverse strand, counting down.
GCCGTTGCCCGGAGGCCCCGCGGCTGGTTGTGTTGGTTTACTGCCTGTCAGCGCTGATCTTTATTAAACTCCCGGGACGAATGCAGTCAGATGCTATGGCCTTATTATGGAAAAGGAGGAGAGGAAGCCGCCTGCGGAATGAGGCCTTCGCCGGGCCTCGGAGGTACCCTGGCGCTAACTGTGATGAAAAAGTGAAGCGGCGGCGGCGGGTTTGATGGAGAGTGTCATCAACGGACAGAATGTACCCACGGGCTGATGGAAACAAGCTCAGCCGTGACCACTTAAGGACGCGGGGACAAGGGGAGAAAGATGTGCATGATTTCTCCTCCTTCCGCCTGCTCGGGGCGCAAAACAGAACCCGGGGCAAAGACTTTTTTTTTTTTTTTTTCTCAAATCATTTACCCCGTCTCGTCTCGGACCAGACGGCGCGAAAAACGGCTGTCCGAGCGTTCGGCCTCTAAACGCTCCTCTGATATGGAAAAGCAAGTGAGCCGACTTAAATCAAGGGAAGGTCAAAGCGATTTGAAATGCATGAGCCGGGAGACTTTTAGGCATGCTCCATTGAAAGTAAAACACGCTGTGAAACCCTATTTTTATTCAGGTTAGGCATAAAAAAAAAAAGAAAAGCTCCCCGTGACCCCGGTGCAGCGGCGGCGGAAAGAGAAGCGAGGCAAAATTGTCTCAGACTGCATCCGTGATGAGAAAAAATGAGGACTGTGAGCCGTTTCTGAGCCGTTTCTGGGCTCAATGAGCGCGATTTGATTTCTTATTACTGACATCAGTCAAAGTGCAAATCTGCCCCGGGATTTGCTCCGAAGTGCCATTATGGAAACGAGGCCTTCACTATCCTACCCTGATTCCTTTCGAGTGTTGAGTGTTAAGTGCTCAAGAAAATGGAAACGAGCGAGCCAGTTTAACGAGTGAAAGTTGACTTTAAGATTAAAATGCTCAGTCAGTCTTCCTTCCCCTTCCTTCCCCCTTTTTTCCAGGTTGCATTATTCTACCAGAACGGAAACATTCCTCAAAATGAGTCAGTGCGCTGCTTCGTATCTGTCCTCAATAAACTCTGTTCTCACCCTGCACCAGGCCTGTTTACGCGTTACAATGCTTAAAGCACTTCCTATGACTGCATTTCTTGTAAAAAAAAACAAAAAAAAGGGAAAGGAAAAGAAAAAGAAATGACCACACAGCAGCTGCAGAATCGACTGCCCTTTCCACCCCTCTTTTTTCACTCCTTTCCCAGCAAGGATGCGACTGAGCCGCCTCTGTTTACTCGGCCTGAAACGGTGTTGACCCTAACCACACACACCGTCTCCGTTAGTCTCAAAGGGATTGCCCCCCACCCCACCCACCCAATAAACCCCGCGGGAGTCCGGGGGTCCAGATCCTGGAGTGAGGACGGCAGCTTTCCCACAGGTAGCCTCTGACAGGCCGTGTACGGAGTTAAAAAAAAAAAAACGAGCACAGCTGCCGGCCTCGCCCTGTGGGTGAGTGCAGGGCATTAAGGCAGATTACGTTCCCGGGATAAAAGCCACACGTCCAGCGGTGTAAATCCCGCTTTTTTTTTTGCCCCTGCACCTCTCTGACCCGCGCTCCCCGGGACAGCCGAGTCAGCTCAGATCTCCCTCAAGGAGACGAGACGCTGGAAAGGGCCTCTGATTAGATATCAAGGAAAAAAAAAAGCTTTTAGTGCCACGGCAGATCAGGGGATAGAGACCATTAAATTTAACCACTGCCTGCTCAGAGGCAGGAGAATACAATGACTCAGGATGTCACACAAGCATGCTATTTAACTGTGGGAACGCCTATGGTAAAACACTGGAAGAGGGAACAGCTCACCACATCACATCAAACAGATGTTTGCGCCCCCCCCCCCACACACACACACACACACACTCTGCTGACTTGACAGATTAAACAAACCTGTAATAAGACTTTTCCCCCCAAACAAAGCGCCGGTATCTGCAGCAACACAAGTGCACTGTCATTACCTCGCTGATAACAGCCGCCACAGACGAGGAGCAGACGCCTAACGCTGAAACCCCCCCTCCGTCCCTCTAAACTTATGTCTTTTTTCCTGTCACGCTGTTGTTGTTGTTTTTTTTAGTGGAAGACTATGAGATTCCATCAAACAATGGAGAATTATCTCGGGAAGCATCTCCAGAATTTCTAATGTGGATTGTCTAAGTTCCACTGATCCTATTTCTGACTTTGCTGCACTTGTTCGATGGTAAATTAGGCCTGAGCAACAACAAGATCAATGTATATATCATCAATATCCACATCATCAATGCAATAAATAAAACATTTCAACATAATATTGACAGACTCAAAAAACTACCTTGATAATAATGGATCAATCATTGAATCAAACAGCCAGACATTTAACAGACAAAAGCTCAAATCAACTTTAATTACATCCAGCCTTTTTTCTCTCAGTCACAAACTCGCTCGAATTCCCAAAACAACTACTGATATTGGACATCAATCTACAAAAAACTGATCATTTCAACTCTGATTTGGCAACAATAGCAACAACACTACTTTCCATGCATTGAGATTAAACTGAGATTACCTTATCGGTAGAAGTGCATGAGATATTTGCATCGGTTTTCCCTTAAATGAGCAGCCAGTCCTCGGTGCATCTGACGGAGACAGATGTCAGACTGTCTGCCCTGCGTGATTTAGCCCTTTCCTCCCTTTAACTGTCAGTGAGCTGCCGTCAGAGAATGCAAATAGGCTTTACCCCTCGGTAACGCTTTCAACACATGATGCCACCACCTGTCCCGAGCACTGCGGCGGCACATCCTCCGGTGAGTGATTACAGGCTCCAGCAAAAATCCGCCATCGGAATGAAGATTTACTACTAAATATAGAGTTGTTGGCTACTTTTTTTTTTCTGGATTCTGATAAGATCCAATGAGATAAAAATAGCTCGCTGTGGGGTTTTTTCTGGCTAACTTGCTTCAGAGCTGCAGCCCTACAGCTTTCTCCTGTCATCCATAAAAACAGATGTCAGTGTCCATCAAAAAAATAAAAAAAGGCCATAGATCACGCTGACCCTCGGGTTAAACAGAGACAGTCAGACGTAATCAGTCATGAGTCTCTGGCAAACCATTAACAACCTTGTATAATGACGTGTCCCCTTACCCACTCGCATATATGTTTTCGTAAACGTGTAATTACATAAAAACGTTCACCAAACAAGACTTTACATACAAGGGAGAAATGAGTTAAAGCACGCGTGTGTGTGTGTGTTTGTGCGTGTGTGTGTGTGTGTGTGTCTTGCCTCTTGTGTGGCTGCCTCTTTCCACCACACCCATCCATCACTCCAGCCTTTCGCCACTTGGCCAGTTAATTACCTTTTCCTGTTCACTCACGCACATAAAGAAAACAAGCCCCTTTCAGAATGTTTGGACAGACTTCACTCCTCCTCCACCCCCCCCCCACCCTCACCACCACCATCACCACCACGAACACCCCCCCACCTCCTCTTTTCCAACATCTCTGTCTTCTCTGTGGACCCCAGGCGGCCTCCGCTGTCTGGAGTGGACTCACTACTGGGCTGAGGTGTCAAAAGTATTCACATTCATTGCATAGATAGCATCATTAGTATGATTTAAACACATTTCAGTAGAAGCTTAAATGTAGCGTAAAAGTACTGGATTCAAAACTACTTAAAAGTCAGATTATTGTAATGTCAATTAATAATTTAAATTGACTACTACTACTTAATTTTTCTTTTATTTTTGAATAACAATGATGAGGTAACACAAGAATAAATTGACTCATATCAAGGAATAAAACCTGAATTGAATTCTACTCAAGTGTACCACTGCATCAGATTTCATTTTTTGCTCGCGTGATTTATCCGGATCGGTTTGAAATGTGTGTGTGTGGTAGAATGGCGACCTCTCTGGGGTGTAACCATGCCTCTCACCCAGAGTGCGCTGGGATTGGCTCCAGCAGACCCCCCGTGACACCAGACAGGAATAAACAGGTATAGAGAATGGATGGAGGGATAAAGCATAGATACACAGAATTTCTATTTAAGTAACAAAGTAAAAACACTGCTCTGTGTGACTATGACAACATCTCCATTACACATCTGCAGGTGTGTGTGTGGGCGTTCATTGCTTCATCGATCAACGATGAGCTGGCGTGGACAGCGGAGAACAACGTGGAGAAGCGCTCCAAAACTTTCCTCATTAGAGAGAGGGGGGGAAAAAAAATAAAAAAGCTCAGCTGCATCTCTACATAAACTAGACAAATGAAATTACTTTTCCCTCCTCTTCAAATATCTCTCCCCGCCCCGCGGCGCACGCCAAGGCAGCGGCAGGGCCGCTCGCCACGCTGTCATCGCCGGGGACACGCTGCTGGATTGTGTTTACGTATGCTTTCACAAGCGATTGTTCACATCTAATTAGAATGGCAGATTTTCTTTGGCTCCGAGACGCTCTCAAGGTGGTTGCCTCCCACCCTCAAACCCCCCCCCGGCGCCCCCACCTCCGAACACGCTCGGCTGTGGAAAGGATCCAAAATGAGGGAATAATGAAAAATTCAACAGGCAGGCTGGAGAGGCAGGAGCCAGGTGTTGCTGCAAACCGCAGGTGAAAGCAAGGACAGAGGGGGAGGGTAAGCTGAAGAGAGGCCAACAGGAAAAAAAAGGGAAAAAAAAGTGGGAGATTAGTCAAACTATGAAAATATGCACATTTTTTTACAAATATAACCACCGGCGTTTCAAAGCTACCCTTCCACACGTTTGCAAACGGCCTCATTAACGTCCGGCGTGAGAGGGAGGCGGCGTTCGGTATCAGGAGCCGTCCACCGGAGCCCGTTGAGAGATCTATTTTCGTCCGACAAGAGCCCTCTCTGGAAAAACACTCACCGCAAAGCACAGGATCCTGATACAATAGTTTCTTCCAACAGCCTGAAACCACCACTTCACTTGTATTTCAACCACCCCCCCCCCCCAAGTCAGTGTAAACGCAGTGATGACAGCCACCTGCTTCTCCTCCGTCTCAACTGTCGCACAGAGAAAGCTGAGTTCACTTATGAGGGGATTTTCCCTCCCGTTCTGGGGAGGGTTGTGGGGAGGGGGGGCAGAGCACCTCCCAGGGTCCCCCGCTGTTTATTTAGAGAGAAGACAAACTGCTGCTGGAGCTAGTGGCGACTAATCTCCGCTGCAGGGCTCCCCGCAGCCACAGGGAGGGTAATGTGTGACCACGGCGAGCATCCAAACGTGTACGTGCCGGCGCTTAATTGTTCAAAGAAAAATGCGAAGGGAGTCGTTCATGCTCAAACAACAGTAATTGCATATATTCATCAACCATCCCTACAGATGCCGTAATGGAAAAGCACAAATCTCAGTCAACAACGCGATTAGAATTAATCATTTTTTTGTAAGTCAACGTGTAAATATTCGTTGGTCATTGCACATGTATTAAACGTACGGCTCCTTCGATGTGCAAAAAGAAAACCGCTGCACGGCTCCGGGGCAGAAATGAAGCCGTATGAATGTGACCGAGAGGTGAAACGCTGAGCATCCTGCAACAATTATCTTCTCCACTCTCCCCACCTCCAGGATGGACGGCACAGTAATTATGCTGGCGCGCTGCCACATGGATAAATATGCAAGTTTTCTGCTGCTGCTGGAGTTTTCGGCCTTCTTTTTTCCCCTCTCTCTCTCTCTCTCTCTCCCTCTCCACGTGGAGTGACTCTATAGGAGGAGCAGGCACATAATGAGGTCCGGTAAGTGGTTATTGTGCGAACGTCGCGTTTTCTCCATTTGGCAGATATCTCAATTTTCACTTATCGGCCTACGGGGGCCCAGCGCGGATATGTAAGCAACAGGTTAAGTGATTAGCATCACAAAAGGTTTGATGAATACACAACAAGCTAAAGGCCAAACCTCCCTCACCAACCCTACCCCCCGTTAACTTCTGTTCGGATCCCCCTCAGCCAAGGTGAGCATTGCCCAGCATCCCTGTCCCATCCACCCCCCACCCCCCACCCAGTCTGAGAGTGACATGCTTTGTGCTTCACAAAGCCCGACGCGTGTCTGCAGAACAATAGAAAAAGCAGAGTAGCGAGCGGCGGAATGCGCCTGGTGCAGAGGCAGCGGCCGTGTGTAGGTACGGAGAGAAGAGAGGAGGGGAGAATGCTAATTTATCATGAAAGATGTCATTACCATGCCAATGACTTCTCAGAGAACACAATTATCACTAATAATGGAAATCAGCCGAGGGCTTTTCAGTCAGGGAAGAGGCTGTATTAATGGGAAACTGTTGTCTGTTTATGATGACAACTAGACACTGGCAGCTGGTGAGAGTACTGATAGAAAAAAGCCCACACTGTGATAAGCACTAACTGGTATCTGTTTTCTTTGCCTTGTTAATTGAGACGTCTAGACACATTGAATTGAATCTGGAGCGAGATAAGGGAGTAAGCCGAACTATCTCAGGCCGGGAGAACAGTGAGCGCTAATCCACTTACCGAGTCTTGGAGGATTTTTTTCCTCGTTCGGCTTCCTTAGGAAAAACGCGCGGCTTATCGAAATGTTCCCGTATGCACATTTTGCCACTTTGTCTTGTAGGAACAATAGCATGGTACAAATGGCCTCGTGGCCTGCACGAGGAAGCTACGCCAACCATTTCACGTATTACACGAACGGGGTGGTGAGGATTGGTCGGGAAGAACTTTATAAGTCTTTAAATAATGGCAAAAATATATCCTTTATTATAAATTAAATCTAAAGTAACACCCAAACATATTCCTATTTACATGCATCTGCTTTTTATATTAAGCTTGGGTTGTATCATTGTATAACAGGGTATTTAGAAATTATTTTTAGTATGTCTTTCTACTAAACTAAAATAATGATGTACTGAGGTGATTAGGATTAATTACATACTGACATAATGATTATTTCCCAGTTATCGGGGAAACTAGATCAACAAATTAAATTGCTAGAAATGGCACTTTGGATTTCTATAGAAACAGAATAGATGGAGAATAGGTGGAGTAACTTTAGTGTATGAGTCACGACTGTCAGAAGTGGGCTTCTGAGGAACATTAACATAAAGAGCCATGATTCACACGCTGACGTTACATCACCCAACATTCTGACAATGCCTGAGAGATAAACACTGCCTTCAGGTTCAGGGGCCTGCAGATCATCTTTGTTAAGTCCACCGATCGGTTAGTTTCCACAAGTGTCAAGCAGGAATCTATGGAAGAAGGGTGCTTATTCCCTATTATTTATTATTCCTAGCATTGACACATTACCTGTCATAGATGGTACAGTGACTTCTATCACCTGTAGCTTTGACACATTAAAAAAGGAGTTCTGAAAGTATGAAAAACCTGATATAACCCAAGGCTTTTCCTTTTTTCTCTGCACAGCCAATCACAAAACCAGAAACAAGTCACAAAGCTCTTCCTGCTCTCGTGTCAGGGACGTTTCTGCCGTCGGTTCACACTGTGAAAGGAAGAGGTAACCTTGCAGTCGTTTCAAGCTTTGTCGAAATTCTGCTTTCCCGAATTGTGCTCGTACGAAATGTCACATCAGAGCTCGGCGAAGAGCCTGAGAAATTCAGCTTTCTGCAAAAAAAAAAAAAAAAAAAAACGCGGCAGATCCGGAGAGAAACAGCAGGAAGCTGCGTAGATTTCCGAGCACAGACAGTCTGCGGTGAGATTTATACTCGGGGCTCATGGGTATATGACGGCGTTTGTCTGGCTCTGTCTGTCTGTGTAACCCCTCAGTGATGCGCTTTAACTGCACTTAAGAGCAGTTAAACAGCAATATCGCTCACGAAGGGAGGAATCCTGCAGTCTGCGGCGGCGTCTTCTCAGGGAGACGCTGGCTAATGCATATTTTATATATTTATGAATGGAAGGAGGATGGGAAGAATGGAAAGTAGCCAGATATATATCATTGAATTGAAGGTGTAAGGTCTTTTCCGTTGCTCCAATCACGTTGTTGTGTTAATTTCACATCACTGAAACATGACAGAGGGCTTCGGAGCGGTTAAATCATGTCAGACTGAATCACAAACTACATCAGTGCATTTTAGAGTCGAGCAGACACACACACACACAGCTCTTTATGTAAAGTGGGTCTGAGGATGCAGGAGCATGTCCTCCTCCGTGCTTGAGGTTCTGATTGCGGGCCTGAGGGGTCAAAGAGCAACTAATTGTGCAACTGGCGGAGGTCAGTGTTATTGTGGCCTTCTGCCAGAGCGCTGGAACACCACCTGAAGGTCTGTCAAGAAAGACGGATGAACCCCGACCCCCCCAGTGACAGCGACCCCAGTCAGAGAGTGCACGCCTTATTTTATTCCGGGTCACGGGGGAAAGGGAGCAGGGCCGCCGCCGCTTCCAGATGCTACGTGCAGAAGCGGCCGCGGCTGATGTTTACCTATCCGGCCTTCATGTTCAGCCGGGCTTCGAAAATCGAAAATAATAAAAGATGTCATCCTCCGTCGGGGCGTAGCGGCCCATCGCTTCTTGGGTAAATGAAACATAAGTAAAACCTGTGGTCACTCTGGCTTAAATGTGTGCACAGATCGGTGGGAAAAACATAAGCAGAGATGCTTGCCCGGCGCAATCTGGTCAATCTAACAATAGCGAGCTTGCACAAGTTTTTTTTTTAGGGACCCCATAAAAGTGCTAAACTTAGCTCGGCCTCCAAACTCTTGGAATTCCATAAGAGCGAACTCTTGGTTTAAGCGCAGCAAAGCAGCAGGCAGATGGTTATCTTTTTTTTTTTTTTTTCAAGCAGTCAATAATTATCCGACTCCCTAATCAGCTGTTTGCGCAGCGTGCCTTCTCATTGAGTCGTACGCCGGGGCTTTTACCTGCCGGTCAGCAGCGATCCGCCACCTGAACCTGGAATTTACCCATGGTTCAGCCTTGTAAAATAGACCCTTAACCGTGTCTCCTGTGTGTGTTTGTGGTGTGTGTGTGTGTGTGTGTGTGTGTGTGTGTGTGTGCTCCATCCTGTTGAAGAGAACTAACAAATACATGTGATGGATGGATGAAAGAAAATCACACGACATCTGCGCTGATGGAAAATGTATTGTGATTGGAGGTCTAGGGATCATCCAAAAGAAAGAGGAGTGTCTCACTTTCAAGATGAACAAAACGCCAAGAAGGATTTCCTTTCCTAAACAGAGACTACAATCATGCGAGGCTGCCAGCCTGAGGGATGCAGCCAGCTGTGGACACGAAAAAAAAAAAAAAAAATGACCCAGACCTGTGTCAACAGCTGGGAAAGCATCTCTCGCTGTGCTCTTTGCAGAAAGTGATAAAAATAACAGCGTGAAGTATCCCGCTGCGGGGTTACGCCCTGGACGGGTCTGTTTTTCCTGGCCCGGGAGGGTTCACTATCAGGCGCAGTCGGACCTCCAGCCAACACACATCAAGGCAACACTTTCCTAGCCTCCATTTTCGCCCCTCGTCTTTTCCTGTTTTGACAGGAAACAGGAGATGATAACATCGTCGCACAAACAAGCGCAGATTGCCTCCGACCTGCTGCCGGGCTGTCCTCGTGCGGCGGGGTCTTGTTTTCTTTGAAAAGAGGGCCTCGTGTCCGAATGCAGAAAAAAAATAATAGCATACCTAAACTCACACACCTGACGCACGTTACTGCACCTGTAACCCCCCCTTCCCCGGGGGGCCAGGAAGCGGCCTTTTTCCGCGCTTCCTCGCAGGCTCCCAGCAGCGTGCCAGCACAGGCGGCACACAAAGGGTACCCCATAAAAAACAAAAAAAAAAAAAGGAAGAAAGAAAGACCACCAAAGTCATGGACACAAGACAGAAAGAGGACAGGATGAAAGCCGCCGCGGTCGCCACGGGGATCCAAACATACACCGGGAGGAGGCGAGCGGAGGAGCAATGTCAATATCTCACCAAGGGGAGGGGGGAAGGGGGGGGTCGTCTCGCTTTGAAGGCCGAAGCGAGGTGTGGACGGTTAATGTCTCTTGTCCGAGGCTCTTTTTTTTTTTTTTTTTGGGAATGTGGGGCCTTTTATGTGGTCAGGAAGCGCACCGCGGTGAGACACAACAAGCGTGAGTGACGGGGCTATTAGAGCGGGCTTTGTTGGCGGCGACGGCAGCTCAAAGGGAGCGGGACACTTTGATTGTCCCCTCTGATCCCCCCGCTCGCCTTTTGTTTTACGAGCTAATTAAGCATTGTTCGGCGGCCCGCAGGAGCCCTCGAGCGCCCCCCCCCCCCCACCCACCCATCCCCGCAGAGCTGCCGTGACTTTCAATGGCTACTGTAGAACTTTTACAGCACGCTCTATAACTTAACAACTCGCAGGGATCACTTTTTTTTTTCAGCATGGGAACCGAGCTCTCGCAAAAAAAAACCATGTCGCACGAGAGAAGTGCGCGGAAAGAGAAGGAAACACGTCGAGCGCAGAGTCGGCCGGGTCAAATCCAGTTCAGGCGTGGTCTCTGGTGACCGCTTCTGTGGGAGTTCAAGTGTGCCCTGGTTTCACCCCCGTCTGCTGGAACGCCGCGGGCCAAGCCAGCCTCTGGCTCACAAAAGAGACGCAGCCATGAATGCCCAGCGTGGGACGGGGGGAGGCAGAGGGGTCAGCGGATGGACAGAGGGGGGGCGGAGGGGGGTCGACATGGAGATGGAGGTGGTAATGACCGGCTGAGTGAGAGAATGTTCACAGCTTCAGATATACACAACACGCGTGTGCACTAGGGCTGCAACTGACAATCTATCGATTATTTCAATGATTTGTCTGGTTCAGTGATTCCCAAAGATAAAGATTCAAACTAAAATGTCTTTTTTTTTGTTCAGAACAACAGTCCACAAGCCAAAGATCAGCAAGACTTAAGTAACAAGAAAATGAACACATATTTGATAAGCTGGAAGCCAGAGAATTTGGACATTTTTATCTTAAAAATGACTAAAATTGATATACAATTATCAAAATAGTTAATTTATCAGTTGGCAATTAATCAATTAATCGACTCATCGTTGCAGCTCTAGAATTAAATGATAAGAAACAGGCAGGCGATTTGTGAAGATGAAACCAGAGAATTTTTCTTCTTAAATCAAGCTCTTTCTCCTTTATTATTTATGAATTGAATCTATCATTTCTTTTTAGTTTTACAAAATGATTTGGATTGTTAGAAAGCAAAGGATCCAGGTCAGGGTTTTCTTTCACTTTAAAGCAGTTGCATGAAGGTTAAAAAAAACTAATCAATTAGTCGCATCTGTAGTGTGCACAAATGCCTATGTTGCATGAAAAATAAAAAAAAAAAGGAGAGGTTTTATATTGATAAAAGAGAAAAACGACAGTGTGCCATATAAATGCAAAGCCCAGCACTGCTTGGTGTGACCTCCTCCTGGAAACAGCTGCTTGAAAGTCAAACCGAAGCTGACACAACCTGTTAAACCCCCGTGTGTAAATAAAACCGCACATTCGAGTTTGACTACATAATAGTTTTACGGCCCGCTGGCTGTCTGGACCTGCACCGGACATTATGGAATGACCTTAGTTTTTGTGACTTTTGGCTGTTAATAGTCGCAGAGTTTCTGCTCTTGGAAGGGCGGCGGGCGGGGGAAGGGGCGAGCTGGACGCAGCAGTTAACCGTTAACTTCTGCTGAAGAAACAGTAAAGCTCAGCAGGAATTCGGCCAGGCCGCGTGCACACAGGTGTGCTCCCCGAGAGCTTCCCTCCTCCTCCTCCTCCTCCTCCTCGCCGGGCATCTGAGGAAACACAACATTTCCGCGTCGCACGGACACGTTCAAAGGCATTCCTGCAACATTCTGCGTTTGATGCATAAATTTAGCCCGGTGAACAACAACCGTAGTGTCTGATTTTAAGTGTTTTCCGCCGGTGCCAAATAGCCCGTGGCGTACGAGGAGCAAGCCCAGCGCTTGAGATGACGCCGCATTAATGATGCATGCGAGGGGAAACAAAAACAACTAAAAACACACTCTGTATGAAATTCAAATAGTGCAGCCGGCAGGCCAGAGGACAGCGGCACACACACAACTAAAAGAGGTGAGCCTCATAATGCTTGGAGACAAGGGCTGCAACTAACGACTAGTCAATTAACCCAGCAGTGATTGCAACGATTAATCGATTAGTTGTTGGTTCATCAAATGAAAAATATCCCAAAGCTCAGGATGAAACCTATTAGAAGCGGGGCAGCCTAAAATGCATCCTCAGCACCAAGTAATCGACATTATAGATGCTTGTTTCTTATTTGATTCTAGAGCTGCAAGGATTAGTCAATCAATCAATTAGTTGCCATTTATTACATTTTTCACAAACTATTTTGTTTTTGATCAATCAATTTGAATCACTTTTTAAGAAGAAAATCTCCAAATTATCTATTTCCAGCTTCTCAAGTCAGATTATTATCTGGTTTCTTTAGTCTTCTATAATAGTAAACTAGTGATTTTTTGGTTGTGGGCTGTTGGTCTGGACAAAAAAAGGCATTTTAGATTCAAATCAGAATAGTCGTTGGTTGCAACTATCAACTATTGATGGTCAATTAATCTGTTGATTATTTGAAATGAAAATAAATAGATTTGAGAAGTTGAAAGCAGGAACATATTCTCATATAAAAATGATTCAAAATGAATGAATTGCTAAATGGAAATTAAATAATCAACTAACTGTTGCAGCTCTATTGGAGACACGCAGATCTGTACATATGCACGAATACAGAAAACACAAACTTGCCCACGCAGTCCCTCCCGGGCCTGTTGCCGCACTCAGCTTGTCCTCACGCTCACCACGGGAGTCAGCACTTCGCCGGGGGTCCACGCCGCCGCTGTGTTTCCCGGGGACGGACACGCCGGCTTTTTATAGGCGGCGCTGAACTGATACTGGAGCGGGTGGATGGAGAGGCAGTTTGGGACCCATAAACACAGAGGTTTAAGTTTAAGTGCCCGACACACACGGAGGAGATAAAACAGCCCACAGCTCTTCAGCAGAGAGAGTGACATCATAAAACAGGAGCGGCAGTAACAAGGGGGGAAGCATAAAGGACGGATCTATTAATGGGAGTCAGTTCATGAGAGAGGAGCCAGCATCCACTGGGAGTAAGTGGTGAGCTTAGGACGGGATCATTCCTTAAGGCGCTAAATCTCTGAAAATATGAATCTCATTATTTTTCATCCAACGGAACGCCGGCGACCTCTCAAGTACACGTGTTTACGGCGTGTTTACAAAATGTCAGACAGGTAAAGTCTGGAGGTTTCACGTCGCACAAGACTGGAGCTTGTCAATGCTGAAGAGACGCTTTTTTTCTTTACTTTCCTGCTGTATCGAAGCGAGAGTTGCAGCCTAAGCAGATTTTTTTATAAAGCATGCGGCGCTTCATTTTTATCACTCCGGTGATACGTATCTGGATGAATCATGGGATGAAACCCCAAAGAAAAGGTTAGATTCTTGCCTAATACAAAAAAAAATGCATTATTTTTTATGATAGTTATGAAAGACGCAAAAGAACACTACATTTTAGTCTTTGCAGCCCCGGAAGCCGCTAAAAGATTTCCCTGAAAGAACAAAAACTGGAAAAAAAAGATCTCACCTGCATCATTCCCCCCTAGACAAACACAGCTACTGTATCTTGATTTACTTTCCTTTTCTCCCCGGAGAAAAAAAAATCCATTATGAAAATCCATACAGCCGCAGTTTGACCTTTTCAGTGTTCCACCTATTGAGGAAATCCAAACGACGACGCCACTCCGCCGCGAATAAAAGCAACTTTTGCTGCCATTTTGCACCGCTATGCTGTTTCCCTTCAAATGTCAGCAGGCAAATTGCTAAGTCAAGTCATTCAATGGTGAAACAAAAAAAAAAAGGGGAGAGGAAAAAAAAAAATGCAAACGGAAACATGCGCGTTCCAATTATTTCTTTGCCCCCTCAATCAGCAGAAGGCACGCACGCTTTGGTGCCAGTCTGAAGGTTTTAGAAATGTATTTAATGATATAATGGCTTAAAAAACTGGACAGTTGAGTGTAGTGGAAGGAGCTGGTAAAACCGTAGCTTGTTTTCCCACCATTTTCAGCCTACAGCTGAAGTCCAGCCTGTACCAGAGTAATGGCAGCGGCCAGTCACCTTCTCCATCACCTTCTCCATTAACCAGACCACCAGCAGCACCAGGCCCGTGTGTTGGAATGAGGATAAAACACCGGCCGTAATAATGCAATCATAAATTGGATAGCGGTTAAGTTCAGGGAGACGGATGACTTCTGCGGCAAAGTGGAAAGGATGGAGAGACTCCGAGCGCGCTTTGTCTCTTTCGTTTTTTCCTCCGGTACTTACACGCACATTCGCACATCATCAATACACACACACACACACACACACACACACGCTCGTCCGTCCTCGCTGGCGAAGCTGGACGCTCAAGCATGAAATGAACATGAGCAGTGTGAACTTTGACTGGCATTTTCACGCCGTGCCGGGATTTATGGAGCACTTTATATACGTATCTGAGCGGGTCCTTCTTGACAATAAAGAACGGCCCCCCGACGAGGAAAGGCCCGGGGACGGCGGGCTAGCGCGAGCCGTCCGCCTATCACGTCGCCATCCATCTGCTGTTACGCAAACACAAACAGAACAGCATGAAGATGCATGCATACTGTCAACCCGGACGCGTGGAGATATATGACGCCGCGGCGCAGCCATGAGCTCACACAGCTGCCGCAAAAAACCACAAACCACAGGCTGCTGCTGTAGGAAGGCGAGGAGCCGCCCTGACAACTGATGGTCAAGGTTTTTGATCAATATCTGTTTGCACAAAAAAAACTTCAATTATAATTAATTTCAAATGCAGTGTGTTGGAGTCACTTGTACTTAGAAATCAGAATTCCCCCTCAACCCTGCAGAGCTTCTTGGCATCGTCCAGCCCATTGTTTTGGTTTCACGTCCCACATCCTCACCGGAGCGTTTCACTCTCGCCACAGCAGGCGGCTGTTGTTCAGAAAAACATTTTAAAAAACACACATGCGGGCGGAGCGGCTAGCCGGCAAACCTGGCAGCAGCTCCCTGGAGGCGCCGAGAGAAAGAGGGAGAGAGAGAGAGAGAGAGAAAAACATGGAGGGAATAATCGACAGACACAGACACGGCTCAGCGTGAACGCCGGTGAGGCTGCTGAAACACTGTGTGCTGGAATTGGTTTTTGAATGGACAATTGATTAAAAATCAAAAATGAAATCAAGAGATGGCCAAAGACTCACATCCCTTAATACTAAAATACCTCATGTGAATAATCCACTGTTGACCCTTACGAGGGCGACACGGTGGTGCGGTGGGTAGCACTGTTGCCTCACAGCAAGAAGGTCGCAGGTTCAAGACCGCCTTGGCCCTGGGTCTGGGGCCTTTCTGTGTGGAGTTTGCATGTTCTCCCCGTGTCTGCGTGGGTTTTCACCGGGTACTCCGGTTTCCTCCCACAATACAAAAAACATGCTCAGGTTAATTGGCAAATCTAAATTGCCCATAGGTGTGAGTGTGAGAGTGAATGGTGTGTGAATGGTGTGTGTGCCCCACGATTGGCTGGCGACCATCTGGGGTGTATCCCTGCCTCTCGCCTTAACGCGCTGGGATAGGCTCCAGCAGACCCCTGCGACCCCGAAAGGGAATAAGCGGGATAGACAATGGATGGATGGATGGATGGATGACCCTTACGAGATGATAATTTACCAATAATGAACTCAGGTACTTTACATTCGTAAAAGTACACACTTGATTACAAAAATTCGAAAGCAGCTTCATACTTTAGGTGGAATATTTGTATAGTAGTACATCAAAAAGAATGTAAACAGAATGTTCATGTTCATGTGAAAAGTCACTACAGCTTCAGATAAATGTAAAGTAGGAAATACAAAATGTCTTAAATGTAGTGAACTGGAAGTATCTAGTAGCATTAAATGGAAATCCCTTAAAACTCTACGTATACAAAACTTAAGTTAATGTATTTCTACTTCTACTTTGTTAAACTGTCCTCAAACAGCCCAAAAAAAGATCAATTCATGCATGTTGAAAGCTTTTTCTAATGTTTAACAGCATGTTCAAATGCTAATAGAAGTAAGAAGAGCAGTTATAACAACGTTCCTTTCTCCCTCTGCTACCAAAAATTACTTATTATTATTGTTTGAGCTTTTTAATGATAATTAGGTCTAAACTTAAACAGCAGTCTGTTAAAAAGAGGCTTATTTTGGACAAATTTTGAACAAATGGTGTGATAAATGACTTACTGGCTGCCTATTAGTTCCATTGGTTTCTTCTTCCAAGTAGCTAGCTACTTGCCATTAGCCAGTGGCTAACAGCTAATCTGGAACAAACCACTTTGAGGAAAGGGGGGGGGGGTAATTTTTCAACAATAGAGAAATGCTCTGTTTTATGTTTGGCAGCACTTTTAGTCTACACTTATTTAACATTTATTTATTATTAAAAATACGTAAAGGAAGAGGTTTCAGAAGGACAACTATGTGAGGGGGTGGGGGGTGCACATCCCCTTGTCCCCCCCTACTTGGATTTCCTCCTATGCTTATCAGTGAAACACAGTCCATTGCACATGAATTTAATAGTGAGCTGGCAGCCCTGTGAACCAGCATGTTAGAGGTAGAAGCTCCAGTAGAAGCCAAAGAGTTAAGCAAACAAGACCATGTCAGGCCAAACTTAGGCTCCGTATTCCGCTGATCCACGAGGGGGGGGGGGGGCGGCCACGCCCAGACAGCCGGAGTTTTCTGTCTGCATATCCATCTTGGCAGGGATACACAGCGCTGGCATCCACTTTCAACACATTGCCATAAGCCGGGGCGATTTGTCTGCTACCACGAGGCCCGCTGTCGATTGACTGCATTTTATGGAGCCAGCGGGAGATTACCTCCGACTCAGCGCTCCTCAGTGTCTGCGCACCATCTTGGAAATTTATCTCAACAACTACGCTTTTTTCCAATACCCTGAATTAGACTCAATAATGGAGCGCACTCCGCCCGGATCGTGCATGTCTCACTTTACCATGACACATGGAGCCGGTGGATTAGGAGGCCTGTGACAGTGTAAAGCACACACACACACATACACACACACAGGCTGGCTCGCCCTAAATGAACAAGTCAAACTGATTAATTCCCACTATTTACACTTGTCGTTGCATTCTGCTCTCTGCTCGTTGACATTTCTGCCTTTGTGGATCTGTTCTCATGCTCCGGGGAACCCCCCCGTAACGCATCGCCCTGTCAGCCCGGGCCGCGCGGACATTGTTTCAACTCGGTCTGGCTCATTGTTACGCGTGATCCTTCACCAAACAGCGGCGGACTCACTCAGACAAGCGCTATTGTGCGCCAGCCGATCGTTCCTCAAACACGCCAACAATGGGGGAGAGACTAACGAATGCACGTGCTGTCAGGATGTCCGCACCTATACGAACTCCGGGCCTGCGATTCAGGGAAGTCTGTCAGAATGTTTGTTGGAACAAAGCCAGACGCAGGATTCCAGACAGAAGTCACATTTGGATTGAAAATCTTGTGACATCACAATCGCATTGGTTCGTAATAAAGGGCTGTGTGTGTTAAACATTTTAAATCAAGAGAATTTAAATAACACATTGACCTTTTTTATAATCAAATACAATTAAAACCTCATTTTATATTAAATAACTTGAGTCTATCCATATGGTTAAAAAAAAAAAAAAAAAACACGCCCCACTGTGACTACTGCAGCCACGTTCCAATTATTTCTTGCTTTCGAATGAATTAAACAAATGAGATACAACTTTCTAATTAGTGAATTTTAGAGCCGCTGGTGTAGCAATTATTTTACCCTTTGACCAGAGCCAGGAAAGTTGTTTACCACCCTTTATAGATTTTATGCTAAAATATTCAATTCCGTGTGATTTAAGACCAAGAAAAGGACCAAAATTCTGAAATTTGAGAACCTAACCCCCCCTAAGAAATAAAGTGAATTTCAATAAAAAGCCATATAAGGTCAAGATTTATAGATTTTTGCTTTTCTCGCCAGCTTATTTCAAAGGTAACGCTGCAGCTGGACGGCTGGGACGCACCCTCTGATTGGCTGCCTTACGTGAATGGCCGTTATTAGGGGCGATAGGGCGAAAAACGAAAGAGCCGCCGCGACCTTTACGACAACCCAGGGCGGTAAATTCCCGGGGTTTAAACAGCCCTAAATAGTCGCGCTCACCTTGATAGGTAAGCGAGGGAACATCTGGACGTCTCTGTGCAGACGTTACAGCTGCACCGGGGAAGGGCCAGATGGCCACAGGAGGACGCGTTCAGGTAAACTCTGCGTGTGCGCGGGCGTGTCCACGTTCATGCATGAGTTCACGTGCCTGCATTATGCGGAGCGTGTGCGTGTGTGCGTGCATGTGTGTGTGCAGGCATCTGCTGGAGAGCCTCCGTCAGCTCTTGTTTCATCTTGCCCCGCCGTGTATCTGCTCCTGTGAGCAGCGCAGACATGAGGAATTGCAGTTATTCCAGCTGGGGGAATTCCTCAGCTTCCTCCGACAGATTCTTTCACTTTTCCTCCTGATAAAAGGTGATGAGCGTCGGCCTCGCCGCCGTTGCCGCCGCCGCTGCCGCCGCCGCTGCCGCCGCCTCGCATCTGCGTGCAACCCCTCCCCCCCAAACCCATTTCTTCCCGCGCTCGGCCTCGTAGCAATTTACCCCCGGCGATCGCTTTAAACAGCGGACTGGGCGGCAACAATTGGGGTCAATTCACTCTCAGCCCAGCTAAATTAAAGATGTAAAATGAAACTGCAGTGGACACAGTGAGACGTATGAAATGTGGGCTTCATTCCAGAGTTGCCTGAGGTTAGGAAGAAAAAAAAAAGAAAGATAGAGAGAGAGAGAGGTTTGTGGCTGGTGAACGTCGTCTACTTTGAAAAAAAAAAAAAGCAGGACCAGCTGTGAAAATGTGGAAGCAGGGACGTGAAGGAGAGACGCTTCAGTCCCCTGTAGCTGCCAGGCCGTTCTGTTCTGTTCTGTGAGTGTGTGTGTGTGTGTGTGTGTGTGTGTGTGTGTGTGTGTGTGTGTGTGTGTGTGTGTGTGTGTGTGTGTGTGTGTGTGTGTGTGTGTTAGGGGCTTTGGTTTTTTAACCCCCCCCAAGAAAAACTACCAAACCAGCCCTTTAATCGCGTGCCACTGTGCCCGCTTCACTGCACAGTTTGAGCAGCTTTATATCATCTGACAGTTTTTTTTCCCCAATTCTACTAACATGTAACATAAATTCTAGTGTGCAATGCCGAGGCCTTTTCCCCCCTGTACTTCTGACACTTCAAACATGTCTTTCTACAAAAACCCTATTTCACATAACAAAAGAACACACGCGTTGTCCTAACACAAGCTGAATGAAATGCGGCCCAAAAATAGCATTTTATTATCTAAATAAGCAAATATCAATTAGAGCTGCAACAACAAGCCAATTAATCAAATCGTTTCCGACTGTTACATTAATCATCCACTATTTTAATAATTGATTCATCGCTTTGAGAAGAAATTCCTAGTTTCCAACATCTCAAATCTGTTCATTTTATGGCTCCTTCAGTCTTTTATAACAGTAAACTGATGATCTTCAGGGACCTTTATGAACCAAACAACGAACCAATTCATTGTTTCAACAATCAGTAGATCAATGTCAGAATGAAATAGTTGAAACCATCAATTGCTATCATCATATTAGATGCTTGGATCATAAATTGGTGTAAAATGTGGATGGCTGTTTTCCAATGCTGAAGACACAAACAGGAGAATTTGGATGTTTTTCCTCTTAAAAATGACTCAAATCGACGAATTATCAAAATAGCTGATTGATGAATCATTGCATCTCTAGAATCAAATAATAAGAAATGAGCACATCTATAACATTGAATACGTGGCGCTGCGGTCACATTTTGCACTATTGAGGCTCCACACCCAGCTCTGCCAGGTCGTATAAAAGACGTGAACATCAGGCGTTCAAGCACAAAAGAAATTCGTCATGTGACAATGTGGCTGTCAGCTGCAGCAAGGATGTGAATGAATGTAGGAGTCTTGAGGTAAAATGGCAATGAACAGCTGCCTAGCTCACAGACACGGCGGTGCAGCGGGGCGGCGGCGGAGGGCCATGACTTATGTCTGCGGTCCCCGCACGACTTGACACCAGATTATTGCTCTGCGGTTTAATACAGCCGCCATGCCATAAAGCAGGCGTCACGCCGCACGCAGGGACGGAGCGGAAGGGGACGGCTCGGCCCCCGGAGTCTCCTCTGTTCGCCCGACCCCGTCGCTTGTCGTCTTCTTCGAAAACCGAGCGCACGCGCCGCTGAGCAGGGACGCGCGCGCGCAACGCAACGCGTGTGGGGAGGCTCGGGTGCTTAGAGGTGAAAACAATAACGCGATCCCTGCTCTGCTTTCAACACCGTGTCGGATAAAGTTTCACGACCGAGGTTTTTTTTTTTTTCCCCGCCCTTCTGTCGTCAGCGGACACCTACGCCCGGGGAAACCCCAAGCCATCATATGGACTGAGTGAGCTGACAGAAAGGTCAGAGGTCAGTCAACAAAGGTTAGATGACACCCCCCAAACACACACACACACACACACACACACACACTTTATCTCATAGATTTTAGTGCTTATATTCTTGTCTCAAAACCATTGTGGTGACAGATGTTTGTTGCCAGTGTTGAGGCATATCAAATATTTTGGGTTTAGACACACACACACACACACACACACACACAGACAAACAGTAGCCAAGCAGGTGAAGCTGCAGCCAGTTTAACCAGCGCTTCTCGTCCGTGTTTGTTTCCTGGCCGCTTTCTCTCACGCTGGCTTGTAAACGCGTGCTCCTGCGCCGTTCCCCGACAAAGGCACGCTCCCCGTGGCTGCCTGACCATGGCAACCGAACACTCTGCTCCACTTCTCGTGTGACTGCCGTACAAATAGGCAGGTGGGTAAAGGAGGCCGAACGCAATAGCTGTTGCAACCTTCAGGTGAAATGTGAAATTCAAGAAAAGGAAAAAAAAAACAACTCATAGGTGCGCTTTGTTGATTGATTTCCCCTTTCTTGCGTGTTTCAGGACACAACAAAAATGATTTGTAACACACAGATGTATTGTAACAGCCCAGCACTTGGAGTGGATCAGAGGTCAAGTGAAGAACAAAGCGGAAACGCGTGGAACAGGAGAAATACCGTTCCCATAATTTATGAATTCCACATGAGGGGAAAAAATGGCCCCGTGGTGCAAATTAATTCCTGCAGCCTGCATTATAGTCGCATAATAGACCTGGACACATTGTGCATATATCAGCGGTGGATTCTGTTCATGATTAACTGGTATAACGAAGGTGTAACTTCATTCTTGTTGCACCTTGATTATGGACAGAGACTCAGCTCAGCCTGTGGTCCTCAGCTCATTTCGCCTGCAAAGAAGAGTCAAGGTGAGTGCTCGCCGCAAACCAACCTCAACCTCCCACTTAATCAGCTTAACCCAAACTTCCCGGCCCTGCGAGGCCTGCGGGACGTTCTCTGTTAATCAGTCAGCGTGCCAGCGGAGCTCACAAGGTCCAGCGCTGCATTTATATTCATAGGCCTCAGTGTTTTATGAGCGGGTGTTAGCACCAGAGGTCCCTGCAACATACCAGACCATGATATATGCACATACACTTATTAGCATGTCACAAGCGGCTTGTGCGTTCTGTCACAACCTGTAGTCTTAATGATGAAGATAGACATGTTACAGCCATTCCTGGCTGCAGACAATAGCATCCTCAGCTGTAATATTAAGAGGACATAGAGAGAAATGCTGGCAAATAAGCATATTTGCTCCGCAGCACGTAGAGTAAATGAAATTCTGCCCATTAAACGCAGCAGGAATAATGCTTACCTAGGCGTAGAATTCATGAGGGGGTGCAGGGGATACGTCCATTTTAATATTCAAAACACCTCATGAAGCAGGACTTTTACATTGAAAATATACCATAGAAGCATAGAATGTCTTTTTTCCTTACCACTGAGTCTGTAAGGGAAGCACTTTCCTCCATACAGAAAGACACACATCCGTGCATAAATATCCACCAGAATGCAAGACGAAAAGGGTTTGATGAATCCTTGTGTGACGTTAATACACAAAACACACATTTGTAGCAAACATGCCGTCGTTCAGCAGATGCTTATGAGGAATGACGCCTTCAGACTTTTACGCCAGAGGTCTGAGCGAAAACATCCTCAATGCACAAAAACGTTCTAAACCATCAACGGGAAAATGTATCACAACGCTAAGCCTGGCTATTAAACCCACGGTTGCACAGAAAAGGGAACATTAATAATGTTCGGAGGCAGGATTATATGGGATTATAGACTTTTGTGCGGCAAACAAAAAAAGAGTATAACGCGGTTAATGCGCTACGCGAACCACTAAATGTTGTTTTTAATGACAGGACTGGATGCAGGAAAAACGTTCACATGAGGGGACATGTCTGAACCAAATGAATAGGGGGGAAAAGAATGAGTAGTTGCTACACGTTGTGTTGCCTTACATCCAACACATAGAGGTGCTCCAGGCCTCTTATCATATCCTCCGCAAGCAGATTTTGCAAAATGCCAAACTACTACTACTTGAAGTTAATAGCTTCTGCACCTCCGACTTGTTCTTGGAGGGTTTCTTTGAACCTGAGCCACAACCTCTTTTGCATATTTCATCATCCTAATGCGGCCTTTATACCTACATAATGGTATCTCTCTCATGGTTCAGGGGATACAATTAAGGTTAGCCATTTGAAAAAGGAGGAGAGAGAGAAAGAGAGAGATATCAAGTGACAGCGCTCGGGTCTAAACTGTGACTGAAAGGCCTGAGCTGCTGCGGCTCGGCCACAGGCGAGGAATTAAAGCCCTCACAGGTCCTAATAACCCCAGGCTGCGGCTTCTGTGTAATGTCGTCACCACATCAGCACACACACACACGCATATGGGCAAAAAAACAAAGTTGAAGTATCCCTTACAGACGTGGAATAAGAGGCTGAGAGGTGGCGTTTAGGAGCTATCCGCAGCGCGTTGACAGAGCTTCTCATTACAGGAAGGAGCAAATTGGTTTGAAGCCGGCGTTGAGGCGACCGCCTGTCTTTGTATCACACCTCGCCGCTGTGTCCAGCCCGTAATTATAGAATCCAGATTGTCCGCTATTGAAGCCTGTAGTTTTAATTATGCAAATTAGGTGGATAAGATCCGTTAATTAGGCCAAGGCAGTGTCTATATATCGGTAGGAAAGTGCTTTTTTTTTATCAGACGTGTTGCTGCTGTCGGAATGATCTGGAAATTTGTGAAAGACTAGGGACTAGGATCAGAGGATTAGGGGTGCAGTCAAGATAAATTTACACCTTTTTGTACATTTCATTCCCACATTTATAGAAGAAAAGCATCACATATTTGGGGAAATACATAGTCCCCTATAGTGAGGACCAAAAATACCCTAAAATAGGCCTTGGGTTTATTTTTTGGACTTTTATTTTGAAATGCGATGCACAAAACTTTGACGTTTTCAACTTTTGCCTATTCCTTTTATTTTAACTTCTTTAAATCTACGAGCTGCTGCACTTTTGTTGTTGGTACTCTATGATTCTGACACATTTCTAGCTTGTTAAAAATTACAATAACTTTGAAAAAATGAAATGTGAAATGAAATGAAAAATGAAAAATCTCACAAACTTTAGGAGCACTGCGTTATAACCACTGCTCCCTCTAAAGAAACGCCTACGATACCAGCATATTAACTTGATGTATACCATAATGTTCATTGTCAAAACATTGACAAATTTTAGGATAACATGTCAAACAGCAACTAAAGGTGTGGAAACGTTCAATACAGTGGTGCAGAAATTTGTATATATTTATATATTTGAGTTTTCCAGGTGTAGACTATGGAGCTGTGCTGAACTACAGTGTAGAGGGCCGCTACTTCCCTATGTTACTGTGTAAGCAGGTTCTTTTTGACCCAAACAGGAAAACGCAAAAGCTTGTCTGGAAAGCTGTTGGCGGCCTCTGTGTGTGTGTGTGTGTGTGTGTGTGCGTGTGTGTGTGTGAATGTGTGAACTTTTCCCCACGCCGAGCTTCATGTATGAAAGTGCATTCACTCATGCACAAACACTCTTCCTTGAATTTTTATCTACTCGGGGCTAGTACTGTATTCAAACAATAAGTCTACAGGCAGTCTGGGTGGGTGGGGGGGTGAGGGGGGGGGGGGGGCGTCTGGGGACTAAGCCGACTTCCTCTTCACAAAAAAAAAAAAAAAAAAAAACGGGACGGCCAGGGCGGATGGGGAGGGAGGGGAAGTGCGACCTCGGGTAAACAGTCTCCGTTTTTTTTCCCATGACAACCACAGACACAACAACACACCGGGACCCCCCCCCCCCCTCGCCAACTCTAGCAGATGCTGCGGTACCCCTGGGGGTGGGGGGGGGCCTAACCTGAGTTGCCCTGTTGACCCCATCCCCACAGCGGAGGAAGCAATTTGGAAGCGATCAGCCGTAACCGCGTCCATCCTATGAGGCCCAACAGGTGAGAGCGGCTCCAGATCGCCAAAAAAAAAAAGAAAGACAATAGGTTTATTATCCTCCTCCTGGAAGCCCTGCTTTACAATAACAGCACCCTGCCATCACTGTTTGCCACCCTGGAATTAAGGCCCAATTTAGCCATCAACAAGTGCAAAATAGCAGGGGAGGGGGGGGGGGACTGGTGAGCACCTGGTGAAGGCCACAAAGCACTGCTGGAGGGTCTAGCACTAAAAAAAAAAAAGAAAAGGGGGGGAGGTCAGTTCCCATGGCAGATAATAGCAGTCGAGGAGGAGGAGGAGGGGGGGGGGGGGGCTCAGCGTGTTTACAGGCCTTTACCTGATACCTGGATATAGATCTGATCTGCTCGCAGCAGCCAGCGGAGGTTGGACCACACATACAGACGTCTCTAACAGAGGGCCCAGGTGCTACAAAAGTGGCGCCCTTGTCCCCGTCTATTACCTGCAGCTCCCGCACGGACAGCAGCCGCTGTGGGATTCGGGGCGGGGGGGGGGGGGGGGGGGTTTGAACCTTGAAGTGGCTGTAATCCAATCTGACTTTGAGACTCCTCTCTCTCTCTCTCTCTCTCTGTGTGTCTCTCGCTCTAAAAACGGGACAACAAAGGGGGGGACCAAGCCGAGGGCGAGCCCAGGCCCCGCCACAACAACGAGCCGGCGGTCTCAGGGCCTATATTTAACCAGCGGTGGGAATTGTGAGAGCGGCCGCACAGGAACACTTTCAATGCGCGGCGAAGGTCGACTGGGACCCGACTTCCTCCCCCCCTCCCCCTCCCGGCGCTCTCCAACGTGAGCGTTGGACCCTCGCCCCCCCCCCCCCCTCGCACCCAACAGCAAGAAATAAAGAGATAAGCATTGTTTAGCCAAACAATGGCCCCACTTTCAAAGTCTCAAAAGGCTCCCATTTTCACATTCAAGGCCGCGCATTTGAAGTCGAGCACGGTAATAAATGACTTTTTTTTCCGACTCTGGGTTGGTGAGAGGGAGCCTTTCATGGTGCATGGGGAAAACATCAAGTGGATCTCGTTTCATTGTCTATAGATAACAGTGTTAGGAACAGGTGCAGGTGTAGAGCCAGCCACTACTACTAATACTACTACTACTACTAATACTAATAGTGCTACTGGAAGTACAGGAACTGCAACAGCTGAAACTAGAGCTCATATAAGGGTTTCCTAGACCCAGATTTGGCTGCTTTTAACAAAAGGTCAGATCAATATGTCAAAATTCAGGTGTAAAAACAGGCAGATACTGAGGAGGAAAAAACATGAATGCAGTGATCACACCAACCTTCAGGGAGTTTTGGTCAGCCAGGGCCAGAGCTTGCTTCCTCAGCTCGGAGACCTTCTTGTGACACTGCTGGCAGAAGCCTCCTTTCTCCTCGGACTCGGCGACAGAAACGGAGCCTGCGCCCTCGGGTGGAGGCCGGCTGCTGCAGCGCGCGTCCTCCGCGGAGTGGAGCCTCTTCCTGGGGGTGGCTGGAGCCTCTCCACCCGGACATCCCTCCACCTTCAACAACAGCAACAACAAGAAAAAGTTGATTCCCCTCTAGTGCGTTCAGGAGTGAACGCGTTTGGATGAAGGCGACACCTGTCCAATTGTGCAGGAAAAAATTTCCCTTTTACGCTTAACCATGCAGTAAATGGACTTACAGTGAACATGCGGTTGTTAGGGTCCCCTCCATCAGGAGCAGGGCAGCCCCTAAGCGAATGCATTCTCTTCACCCCCCTCCCCTCCTCCTCCTCCTCCTCCCCGGATCAAGGTTAGGCTTACACCTTCAGGAGAAAACCACGAACACGGACGCAGCGGAGAGCCATAGGCGAGAAGCGCAGCTTAGCTCCGGCCACTGTGTTGCTGCAGGTCGAAGGCAACTGCTGAAATACCGTCCCATAAGTTTACAAGGCAGCGGAGGAGTTTTTTTTTTTCTTTTGGTGCAGGAGGTGGTGATCGGTAGCGCTCAGGAGGCGGTATTAACTCCTGGAATGGGAGGGGGATGAGGAAAAGTTTCCTGCGCAGGCTGAGGGGGAACTATTGGAGTGGAGTTAAATGCACTGGTCAGAGATAAATATGTATATATGTGTATATTCCCTCTGCATGTACGTTATTGTGAAGTTTTGCGGGAGAGGAAGTGTTGGAACATTAGAAGTTTCCGTGCGTAAAAACGCGTGTGCGTCAAAGAGGTTTGTGCGGTGAAAAAACAAAACTCCTTTAGACTTCGTGATATTTTCAGAAAATGTTCTGTATATGTGTTTTCATTATTTATCTAGTCTCCAAAAAAATATAAAAAAACTGACATTTTTAATTTCCATTATAATAAAATGACTCTAGTGTGTTTTTATTCTGCTTAGGCTGAGTGTTTTCGTTTGCGCCATCATTGCGTCTATTTCAGCGTATTTTTTTGTGTTTTTTTTAGTTTTCCACGCCTGTGTTCTGTTCTGTTTCACGCACTCCGGTGTTTCAGCTCTCATGGCAACTGTTGCCTTTCCCGCAGGCGCGCGGTTTGTTAGTGTTACTCTGGCGCCATCCTCTGGCCACAATACAGAACAGCAGCTCTCAGGCTGAAACGATGTGTGTGTGCGTGTGTGTGTGTGGGGGGGGGTGCTGGGATAAGGTTAAATATTTAATTAGTAAAGTTTTAATATTTCATGCGGGTGATGTAAGCGACAGTGGCCGTAGACGCCAGAAAATGTTTCTCTCTTCTCTGTCTTTATTTTTTTTTCTCCTGCCCACAAACACGCTTTTGTCTCCTGCCAGCACAACTGGTTGTGAATTATACATTATTATAGTCTGTTTAACGGTTTTGTACATTTGAATGTCATTTAATGATTTTTTTAATATATTTTGGTGCAAATAATTTGAGGCCGTTTCCTTAAAGACGCGCGCACTTACCAAAAAAAAGTGAAATCATTATTAGTTTCTCAATTAATCTACAAATAAGTTACCATATCAGTCATTTTTTAGGTTAATAATAAGGGAGAACGGTTCAAATCATTTTATTATCTATAGAATATTAATATGTTGCCCATTGGTGCCAGTTCACCAAAAAAAATGAAAGTTAATTGTCGGGAAATTAATTTTTTTATACTAGGTGTTGAATGATGATGAGGGAAGTTTAGGATGAAGAGGAGTGGTTGTGGATGCTGCGAGGTGCTGAAGAGCGGACAGGAGCAATCTGCGCCAAAGGGCGCACCACCGCTCTGCGCAACGCTCCAGAAAAACACGCACACAAGCGCACATCTTTTCTGTTGCTTACTCATGAATCGCGTCTTACCTTCGCCTTTCTCCTCAGCAGGTGACTAGTAAATCCAAAGATGATGTCGGAGTCCACGAAGAACGTGCCCAGGTCTATGACGCTGGCGTTGGGCTTCCCGGCGGCTCCGGGCGACTCCGGGGAGTTTGGCAAAGCCATGTGGGCTCTGAACGAAGCCGAACCAATATATTCCGCTCCACGGGCAACCTATTCCACCCGCCGTGCCATCCGGGTGGCGTCTCCCGTGGCCTCCCTCGAAAAGATCCGCAAAAGTGTCGTATTCCGGACATCCAGTGCGGACCCGCGGGCAGGGGCGCTCACACGTGTGCGTAAAAGAGATTCACCTGCTCGGATTTCCAGCCGCGGGTCCGAGGAGGAGACGAGCAAGCAGTACAATCCATCCAAAAAAATGAGAGAGAAAAAGGGGGGGGGGGGTTTACATCCACTTGGACACTTTTCGTGGCATCCTGAGGGCTGGTCACGCCTGATCTTGGAGCGCAGCAAGTCTGAGAGCGGAGGACGCACCTTGCGCATCTGCGGCTCTGTTCTCCAGCCTCCCTCCCTCCCTCTCCCTCTCTCTCTCTCTCTCCCTCTCTCTCTCACTCACTCATCCCCTCCTTGTGACCCCCCCCTCCCCTCTCCCCGACATCCTGGCGCGTCGTCGTCGCGCGCACGTAAAGACGCAGAAAAGCGCCGCGGATCACTTCTCACACACACGGAGGGCCTCACGTGCGCACGTTAACGACCTCATCACAGCTTTCCCTTCTTTTTTTTTTTTTAACCCTCCTATCTCATTCAGCTTGTATTGTTCCTCAAGGGGATATTTAAAGATGATGAAGAACTGCGGGGATTGGCTCTTTTTTTATTATTCATTTCTATTAAACCTTGATTTGATCGTTTTGTTTTAATACAGTTTATCGCAGGTCATCAACGTCATATTCATCAGAAGTTACAAACTGTCCCTGTCTTCAGTTCACCCCTCTCTAACTGAGCCATTATAAAAAAGGCTCTTGCAGCCAGTCCTGCTTTTTTTTTGTTCGTAATGGATCCAGATCCAGTGAGATCTGGTTGATTGCTGATCGATAGAGGTGTTCAGAGAGCAGGAGGCCGGATTCACGCGGAGCAGCAATTAGGCGGAAAAAATGAGATTGAATTTTTCAATCAGAATTCAATCCTAAAAAAACTTTTTTTTTATTCCCCTGAAGCTGCTGCAAACGATGATGATGATGATGATGATGTCATGCTGGAGCTTCTTGGTTCATTTTAACTGTGGCAAAGTCAAACAGAGGCAAGACATAAAAGTCAGAACACGTGACACGTGACACTGCAAACTTTTTTTTTTTTTGCAGAAACTTTATTAAAGATATAGTCTTGTCTAAGCGTTCCATACACATTTTGTGTGTGTGTGTGTGTGTGTGTGTGTGTGATTCAAAATTCAGTCAGTGCAAAGTTGTGACGTCACAACGTGCTTGTCTCGTTAATATTAACGATCTTCTAAAAGCTCCAGAGAGGAGACGTAAAACTATATGGAGATCGTTTATATATATATATATATATATATATATATATATATATATATATCACAACTTAGGAGGAGAAAGGAGAAAAAAACTTGCATGATACGAAGTTTTATGTTTTAAGTTTGGGTGTAAGTTTATTATATATTTTTAATTAATTTATTTACTTATATGCAGCAGGTCAAGAGATGATTAAATCAAGATTTAGATTCACTTTTGGGGAAAAAAAATAAAGAGGGGGGGGGGGGGTTGGCTAAATAATTTATCTTTTTAAAGACGAATGAATTGTTTCTGATCCCACCACGCGAAAACACACACACACACACACACACAAACACACACACACACACACACACACACACACACACACACACTCATTTGTAAGAGGGAGGGGGCGGGGGTTGTCCGTGTCAGTGGAGCGATAATTACAATCCATAGTAAAGATGATTTAGCACGTCCGTCACCCATCTTCTCCTGGGGGGGAGGAGGGGGGGGGGTTGGTCTGGGGTTGCCCCCCCCCCCCTCCCACACCCACCACCACCACCACCACTACAGCCGCTGATGAAATGCCCCCCCCCTCCCACCTCCCTCCCCCTGGGGACCGAGCAGCTACATCTGCTGCCCCCCCTGCGCACGTGGGGGGGGGGGGGGGGTGAGGAGTAAGAGGGGGGGTTGATCGCTGTGGGCATCTCATTAATGCTTCTCCTTACGTCTTCAGACCTTCTCCTCCTCCTCCAATCCCCCCCCCCACAACCCCCCCGCCCGGACAGGCTTGGTGGGGAACGTTTAGCAAATATTGATAGTTCCTGGTGCACGGAGGGGATCAGAAGAGGGAGGGGTGTGTGTGTGTGTGTGGGGGGGGGGGGGAATAATCGGTGCCACGGTGCTTTTCATGAATGATTTATGTAATATGAAGTAAGATGAGGTGTGTGTGTGTGTGTGTGGGGGGGGGGGGGGGTTCTTGCCAGAGTTGTGTCACATTTTGATCAGCCCCCCCCCCCCCCTTAGAAAAAAAAAAAAAACTAGTCCTGGGAATAAAAGGTTATATCTGTATGCAAGCACGAGTCCAAATATTAAAAAAAACAAAAAGTGATGGATAATCTACAGCAGCTACAAGTCCAGCCAATTTGTCAACGGGTGCAAAAATTGAAAAGCAAGCAGTGTACTAGTGCACATGTGACCAACATCCATCCTATCATTTATTTAAAGGCTGCAGTACATCTAATGTAATAATGTCCTTATAATGCCTTCTCGTTCATCATTCCTGGAGTATACATATACATATATATACATATATATATGGTGTAGCCAAAAAGGAATGATACATTTTAAATATTTAAATCACATAGAATATATAACTATCGGACAGCATGTGTTTTAGGAGAGTTGGACTATCCGATTCCAGTTTTTCATCATCGTCCCATAAGCTTTTTTTTATTTCTATTTTATTTCAAATGAGAGCAGATGCAGCGATTTTGCCACCAGCAGAGTTTCAGTACTTTGGATAGCGACCTGCATCCATTACACCCCCCCCCCATCACACACACACACACACACACACACACACACACACACACACACACACCCAACAGAGACACGTGACTCTTTTTATAAGCTGCTTTTTAATCAGTACTTTTGAATCCAGGCGACAATAAAAACAACACAGTGGAAATAAGGGGGTTGTTAGATATATATATATATACACACCGCAGTGGTAGAGCTGTTAACATTTTTTTTGTATACGTCAGCCAGTGGAATAAAATTACTGAAGCCAGATTTTTTTTATTGCCCCCCTCCTCCTCCTCCTCCTCTTCCACCACCTGCAGTTTCCTGGACTGCTGCAGATGTCATTGCAACACAAGGGGGCAGAAGGAGAGAGAGAGAACCTGAACACGAGAATACAGCACAAACAGCACGACTCACTGTCTGAATGTATGAAATGCATTGATTTTTTTTATTATTGATTGCTGCCGTTTTGGCAATATTCTAAGATTCATGCTGATAAAAAAAGCCACTTTGAATTTGGGAGCACACGTTGCAGATTGAACAAAAGTCCAGGCCTCCGGAGCCTTTTTCTATGGCAGCATTCGTCTGACTGGGCAAGTGGTCCTAAACATTTCACAATTTTGTGAAAGAACTGTTGAACTGTTGAGAACCACTCAATCAGATAGACAAAACTTCTTCTTCTTCTAAGGCGAGCAAAAAAAAAATCCATCCTCTTTAAACGTCCGCTTCCATTAATGAAAGAAGATGACCTGTTTGATAAAAACAAGTAATTGCATCATTTCCCACCGCAGCTTCGACAGCGTCTGCAGGGCACGCATAGGTCTGGCTTACCTGGAGAAGGTGGTATGGTCAGGTCCGTGCGCCGTGAAGCCGCCTGGTCGCAGTCCTTTGCTCACACTGCGTCTAGATGGCGGCTGCAGAGCTGCTTATATAGCGTTTTGGGGCTTGGTTCGTACAAGCCTCTCATTGAGGAGAGGAATGAGGCCCATGCTGGTCCAACCGGATGAGCTGGGTTCCACCAGCGAGCGACACAACGGGGCAGCCGCCCTCCAGACAGAGATAGCACATACCAGCATCTACAGGCCGACGAGTCACATGAACGCCTGGAACTTTATCTCTGTGCTTTTGTGCCTTTTTTATTGTTGAGCTCTCAATATATATACGCCTCAGCTCACAGTGATTTGAGATGACTTCCACATACGGGTTTGCTGCAGTGTTCAGTATTTCTGCTGAAGGCCGGTGCTACCTGCTGCCATTATGAATCCAATTATTATTCACAACACATGACCTTAGAGGACACAGAGGAGCACGGCACACTAATAAAAATGATCTCCAACAATCAGGTGGCTCTTTTTCATACGGGAACCCTCTGTATTGGAAAAAAAAAGGAATCTCTAGGCGGAAGCTGTTAATATACGTAATATTCATGCACAGTTCCATGTGGTTTTGGTAATGAAAAGGAGACATTGGTTTTGAAACAAGATTTTTTTGCGACGCTTTTATTTTTTTTTTCTCTCCCCCCACACAGGAGAAACAGATCATGAGGTCATTTTCTCACACACACACACACACATCATCTTGCACATTTTTCTTTAATTACAGCAGTAGGATAATAACAGCAGCAGTGGATGAGAAACAGTAGGGAAGAGGGAGGGGGGGGGGGGGGTCCAACAACATTTTGTTTGCACTTTAAAGTCACACGTAACCACAACAAAAGAGCAGGAAATATTCCTGTACATGTGAAAAAATATGACCTTTGAAAATGATATCAAAAGAAGAGTTTGTTGCACAACGAGAGATACAGAAAAAAACACATTAAGTTGCCATCCAAGCAAATGATTCGACACTTTCAAATTAAAAACAAAAGAAAGGAAAGAACACAGAATCTATGGCGGGCTTCCAGTTTTTATGTGGCTCGGTAATAGTCAGAATTTCCCCTCTCGAAGTCACAGATATGCCACTCATCCAGCCTGGCAGCCATTACGAGGAACAGGCTGGATGAGTCCGAAAGGTAAGTGAAGGATTTTGCAATACCTGTTTAACAGAAGGAAACGTAACATCCTCCTATAGACCGCAGTATTTGGCATTGTCAAGTCACACGCAGTTTCGCTTGATAAATTACCAAACGAGTATCTGAAGCATTTTAGATGAATTTCCCCAAATCAAATAATCTATTCACAATTATTTTAGCTCCTACCAACACAATCTCAACACTATAGACCATGGTGCACAAGCTCTATAGTTAGATAACATCCCAGATAATAACAAGGGGATCTTATTTTCATGAGTTTACATTATACTTTCCAGCATCTCACTATAAAATCACCAGTATAAAAATAAAATCTGTGAATGTACCCTGTACTTCCAGATGTCAGAAATATATTGCTACAGAGAGAGGCATTACTTCAAAAAGTAATGATATAAGATCACAGCAACTCTTCTGATATTAAAAAAAAAAAAACAAAGAATAAAGCACCATTATTTTTCAAGGAATAATGGGATCACCCCTGATTCCTGTAGTCCAAACATTCAGTGTGAAAATGTGTTTTCTCATACAGAGAATAATGTGCAACAATCAATACAGCGTACATATAAATCTAGTCCCCTCAAAGCAGCGGTATAGTAGGTTGTGCTATCGGAGGATTTGGAGGGAAAGTTACTGCTTTCATATGCAGCTATAAGCGTTACACCGACATTTAAAGTGAAGAGTGGCTTGTTTAGTACGACAGTGGACAGCGTGATGAGGACGGCTTGGGAGGAAGTGGACGGTGTCGGGGACAGGCAGAGATGTCAGTAGAAGGTCGCCCTCCCTGCGGAGAACTCGATGACTCCGCCGTTCTGCCACAGAAATGATGAGAGACGGGATTAATAGAAAGCACCTGGGTGGCCAGAGGCTTGTCCACACACACGCACACACACATACACACACACACACACGAAACACACAGCGAAACAGAAAGTTCATGCATGTTCAGCTCAAATGATGAAAATCAATCACAATCAAAAATTAATTATAAATTAATCTGGTGATTACTTTTCAGATTGTTTGAGAACCTGCTCCTCTAGAGTAGTGACTATTCTCTAATTATTCATTTCATTTAATTCTCTTCATCTATGCTTGAGATTTAGGTCTTTCTATAAGCTTCGGCCTTCATATTTCTCATTCATCAGCATTTAAATTAATGTATAGATGCATATATATTGTTAAAAGGGTTTTTAGATATATACAAATGTTTTTTGTACATGTCAAATATATAATTTTTAAAATAAAAACTGTATTAAATACATAAAAACCCCAGAGATTATAAAGTTATTTTTAGATCAATGTAAATCGCACATTTATAATGCAGTGTTTGTGTGTTTTTACAGTTGTATGCGCTCACTTTATTTTAGAAATGAATTTTTTCAGTAGCAATAATATTTATTCCTTTTCTCTGTGGAGTTCCCTTCCCTCTCGCTGCCTGCCTGGCTTTCCACTAGGTGTTGGGTGAACTGGGGCATAAAATTAACTGTAGATGTGAAACATTTGTTGGCTCCCTGTGATAAGAACCTGTTCAGGGGATGCACTTTTTTTTTGTACAATGCATGCGTCAAAACTCAGAACCCAGGGAAGGATAAGCTGGTAAAAATAATCTGCATGGAGGGGAGCCAAAAGAGGGGATAAGGGGAATCTCATGCTAAATATTGGGAAAACGTACAAATTTGCTAAATCACATTTACCTCATCATCATGATCATCATCATGTGCATCATACTCATTAAATTCACCAAATTCTCTCTGCAATTAGAAGAATTCGAAGACAAAAACGTGATGGAAATCAGAGTTAGAATTACAGAGCAACAGTAGCATGCATATAGAGAGCCTAAGGACTTCCCCTTCCAGGTACCCCATGGGATCTTATTTCTAAATATATTTGTATAGATCAAAAAAATATATATCTCATTACAAGATATACGAGCTGATATGTTAAGAATCAAAAAATCTATATATTCTGAATTTCACTTTCTGAAATTATTGAAAATATCAGATTATTGAACTTTTTCATGATATTATAATTATTGAAGATGCAAATAATTGATGAGAGAGAGAGAGAGAAAGAGAGAGAGAACAACCAAAATGGATAGCAGCAATTACCATGGATTTGTTGTTCATGAGCTGGTATAAAAATCCACCCATTTCCATGTTTTCCGCAGCCTTGGCAATGCAGAGAGAGAAGTGGGGGGCAAGAATGAATATGAGTTGATTCAAACATAGTAGAAGGACAGTGAAGTGCTGTTAGCGGTGGAATATGTGGCCCTGTAGAACCCACCACTTGCACCGGCGTGCGCCCGTCATAGCCCGGTGTATTCAGGTCTGCTCCGGCTAGGAACCATATCTCCAGGCCCTCCAGGTCACCGCTGGCTACCATGCTAACACACAGAAACTGAAAATATTAGCACTACAACAAAGGGCTCCTTTTCTCAAAATATTTATCACTCACAACACCCACTGTCAATCCTAGAGACACCAGGTTATGTAACCACTCTTTTTTCTCATTTACTTATTTTTAGAAATCGGGTGTGTGTCTGAAATTAAATTGCAGCCATGTTGATAAAAAACCTGCAGGTGGATGAACAACAGAGGCCAGCCGGCGTGTCGCCACCACGAGAGCTGCAGCACGGATCCGCAGCTATGCGGCCGGGGAGCATTCCTGGTGTTTGTGTAACAGCGGTTGGGCAACAACTGGTTGTACCTGTGTCAGCTATGCAGGACGGGTCACTAAGGGTGGCGGAGCCACCGAGGCGTTAACACTCTCGGGTGGCGTGCGTTTGTGCGGCTCACCTGCACAGCTCCGTCCCCGCTTCTGCCAACCGGTCCTTGGACAAATGGGCTCCGGTCTGCCTCAGCAGCTTCACCACTTCCCTGCGTCTAAAACATGAAAACAGAGATTTACAGCTATTACAGTATATGTCATATACAGCATAAATACTCAGATTACCACTCCTGTCTGTTTGCTGTTAATTCATATCCAATATCCATTCCAGATCCAAATAACAGCAGCATTATATATAATTATAAATCCATACTAATACTAATCCATACTAAGATTTATTTATATTTTCTAGGGCTGCAACTATCTCCTATTTTGATAGATGATTATTAAAACAATTTATCCATTAGTTGTGTGGTTTTTAAAATGGTGTATAATGTTTATCAAAGCCGAAGATTCAATCTAAAATGTTTTTTTTGTCCAGAGCAACAGTCCTCAACCCAAAGATAATCAGTTTACTGTTAAAGAAAACAAATGAAACCAGAAAATATTCAGATTTGAGAATCTGGAACCAGATACAATTGATGAAATTGTATGAAATCGTTTGCGATTATTCAATAGTGGACTACTAATCGAGTGATCGTTGCAGCTCTAATATTACCATGTGTGTTAGTGGATCTTTCTTTTTTACCAACTGAAATTTATGTGAACATTACAATTTTGAGCTTTTATTTGCTCTTCATGGCCTATAGCCCTACGTTACCTATAGGTGACCTTAAATCATACGTTTTTGAGCATAAAAAAGCATGGGTTATTGTAACTATAATCAGACGAAACATATTGCAATATTTATCACAGACTAATGGCGGTTTGTCACGACCTTATGATGAACTGTATTGTATAATGTGAACTACTTTTATCAGAGAGAAAACTTGTAGGTTAGTCTGGATTACCTGGAGGGTTAAAAAAGATTAAATAATAGGTATAATGAACCATTTGAGGACATATTAAAGGACTTTTAAATTTTGATTTAGTCAACTTTAAGCTTCTAATTTCTCCGGTGAAAGAGGGAGTGGGAGTGCAGCAGTGGCTGTAGTTTGACAAGTGAGAACAAATTGCTTTTCCCTTGCATTGAACTGGCCACACCGGAGTCACCTGTGTGGGCAGTTTTCCCCGGCTCTCTCCATCTGGCCAGATAATCAGCCCCCAGTGTAATTGGCTCGCTGATCCCCTCCCGCCCCTCCTCGCTGCCAAGCACTTTGTTGTGTTGAGTGTTAAGTTGCCCAAGAGAGCCTCAACCTGCAGCCTATGAAACTCTTAAAAAGGGCTTAGACTTCCAGTTGAGTGTTAAGAAGCCAGTATCTCTCATCTGTGACACTGGGAACGGGCTGGTAGGACTGGTTCGGAGGACACTCCCCACAGTTGTTCTTTAACCCTTCTCTCACCTCTCGCTGCCACTCCTTATATGGGATTCAGGCCGAGAAAACGCTGGTGACGTTAAAAAAGGTGCATCAGACGAATGCAGACATTGTGGAGGCAACTCACAGCTCCTGATTGATTACTTTGGTGTGGCTTTCTTTAGATACATTTAGGAAGGACGCAGCGAGCCGAAGGTGTGTAGCGCAGGAAGTGTAACGACAGTTGTTAGCGCGCCATTGTGTCCCTCTACATCACAAAAGGGAAACAAGTCTCTACTCGCTGTGCCAACCGTTGAAATATCCATTTGGCACGGCTCCGACACACAACGTTCCCCCCCCTGGGGCTCAACACAGCGGCGACACAGGAGCATTAAGCGTCGCTTTTTTTCCCCCAGACAGACGTTCAGAGCGAATTCAAGAGGATGAGGAAAAATAATGTAAAAAAAAAATACAAAAAACCCAGCTTCAGTAAAAATAAACAGTGACTATATTATCACAATGACAATTAGCCTAATTAGCTTATAATTACTGCTTGGCCTCTAAACACCATTACCAGTTGCTCCCCAGGTTTCAACACCCCCCCCCACTCCCGCGCACACACACACACACACACACACACACACTCCATGAGCCGCCGCTCCCTTCCTGTTATCTAAGCGGAGCAGATTCCCGACCACGCAGTGGCTCATTTAATGAACTCTCCCGTCTAGCAGCTATTAACGACATGTTTTCAGGACACGGCCAAAAGGAGGATTTTTAATGTAGCTCTTCGCAACTTAACACAACGCCGTCGCTGCTTTAAACCAGGCCCAGGGCAAAACTAACACCCCCCCCGTTGCTCCAACTGAGTCTTACCTGAAGCGCACAGCGTTGGTCAGGGGTGTGTCGCCATAGCGATCTTTAGCGTGGACCGTAGCGCCATGACTCAGGAGGTACTGCACCACCTGGAGGTGGCCCTCGCAGGCCGCGATGTGCAGGGGGGTACGTCCGTCGTAGTCGCCCAGACACAGGTTACTGCCCTGTGAGGGGAAACAGGGTTTATGCAGGAATCCTGGGAGTCATTTTAATGCCTTTTTTTTAAGACCCCATCACTACTTCAGTCAACACAAACTTGATTAAACTTTTGAAAGGAAAGACTAAATTAAACCAAAGGCAACGTTTTTTACAATATATCTAAGCTCAAAGTCAAAACTTGGGTCAAGTCAAACTCTTTGAGCAAAGATTAATTATCAACAAAATTAATTAATGCCTCCAAAAATCATGATTAGGACTTTTTAATATATTTTAAGCACCTTAAATTTTTTCCTGAAATTATTAACTTTTTAGGACGTTGTGGACACCCTGACATTATTTAGTGACCTGTTGCCTTGTTAACAGTGTGTTTTCTCCTCTATGACCCAGCCACTGATAGAGTGACAAAGGTAAATAGATGAGGCATAAACGGTACCAATAATATAATAGACCACTAAAGAACATGTATTAAACTATTACTATAGATCCTTGTGTGTGTGTGTGTGTGTGTGTGTGTGTGTGTGTGTGGTTACCATTTCCTTTAGGGCTTCTAGGGCCTCTATGTCTCCGATCTTTGTGGCAGCACATGCCAGCGGGGGGGTCAGGGCATCGCGGATGGCTTCCAGCTCCTGTAGAGAGCGCACGCTTTAACACAACTAGACTGATATGAAAGCACGTCTGAACATGACATGAATATGAATGAGTTTATGAATGCGTTTAACATTTTAAACAAGCAATATGCAACTTAAGTGTCTTGTAGGATAAGGTGGAGTGGTAGTTGTTTGGCTGGCAAAGTGATTTCAGCCTCAGCCTGGGCAATACAAAAATATAACTCTATAATGTCAATATCCACATCATCAAGTATAAGAAAATAGTTGGATATATAATCTAGAGTTTTATTTAATGTTTGTGTATATTTCCTACATCATATTTCCCTAATAATGGATCCATCATTGAATAAAACAGTTAATCATTTAACAAACTCCAAATCAAGTCTAATATAAAGTGGTTACATTTAGCTGTTAAAGCTGGTAATTAAGCATAAAAAGACCCCTAAATATTTAAACAAAAATCATCAATAATTATTGATAACCCGAAATGTAAAAAAAACCTT
The DNA here is from genome assembly GCA_036785175.1 of Eupleurogrammus muticus. Lineage (NCBI taxonomy): Eukaryota > Metazoa > Chordata > Actinopteri > Scombriformes > Trichiuridae > Eupleurogrammus > Eupleurogrammus muticus. The sequence goes on along the minus strand of JAYKQN010000012.1, from coordinate 13,437,201 downwards.
TTCATCAATAGACTGTTTTGTGTTTTTTTTTTTTATATTGGCTAGGCGTATTTCTGCCGCGAAGCCTCACCTCTTTGCAGCTGATGGACAGGGTTTTGGCGATGACCTGGATGAATCGGCTGTCGCTCAGGCACAGCTTGGCCCCCGCGAGATCGGCGTTCATCTCCCCGCGCAGGTTCTTAGCCATCAGCTGGACACACACAAACACACACACACACACACACACACACGTGTTATCTTTGTCCATTTGTAAAATGGCATCAACTATGAATTTAAACACCAACCTTTTTCTTGGCTTTTAGATCAAGGTCTTTTTTGGCCAACACATAGGACAGCTTGGTCAGGGCGGCCTCTGGAGTCATGTCACCTCCGGCTATCAGCCCCGCGTCCGCCAACACCTGAGGAATCATGCAAATACTGATTGGATTGATTTATTCTCTCGTGACTGCATATCAGAATTTTTTAAACATGTATTAAAAACTGTGGAACAGGGGTATCAAACATGTGGCCCAGGGCCCAGAAGCGGCACGCTAAAGGGTCCGATCCAGCCCATCCACATGAATGTACAAAAAGTGACAAAGTGTTTTGTAAATTGAAGATACATTTTAGTGTATTAGTGAATATTTAATATTTAATGATAGTGTGAATATTTATAATCTATTTCTTTACACACAAAAAGTGTTGTTATTTGTATGATTATTTTTACTGGGCCGGCCCATCCATCCATCCATCCATCCATCCATTTTCTATCCCGCTTATTCCTTTTCAGGGTCGCAGGGGTCTGCTGGAGCCTATCCCAGCGCATTTATGGCGAGAGGCAGGGGATACACCCCAGATGGTCGCCAGCCAATCGTGGGGCACACACACCATTCACACACCATTCACTCACACACTCACACCTATGGGCAATTTAGATTTGCCAATTAACCTGAGCATGTTTTGTATTGTGGGAGGAAGCCGGAGTACCCGGTGAAAACCCACGCAGACACGGGGAGAACATGCAAACTCCACACAGAAAGGTCCCAGACCCAGGCCCCAAGGCGGTCTTGAACCTGCGACCTTCTTGCTGTGAGGCAACAGTGCTACCCACTGCTCCACCGTGTCGCCCTGGGCCGGCCCACTTAAGATCAAATTGCACATGTATGTGAGCCATGAACTAAACTGAGTTTGACTCCCCTGATTCAGGGAACAGTCATGTGACAAACAGGTGACAGGACCTGTCCAGTGTGGTAAGAAGCCGACACAGTTCCCATCAGACACTGCGTGCAGTTGACGATGATGATGCCAGACTTGGTGGCCTTCTTCAGCTCCTTCAGCAGCTCGGGTTGGTTATCGGGGGCATTTCCACTGCCGTAGGTCTCCAGGACAACGCCCTCAATGGGTGCCTGCAGGAAGGCCCTCACCTGGAAACAGACATCAGCACAGTTTAGCGTCACCAAAAACCCCAAATCAAGCAAACGGATTGCTTGGTCAACCGCGTAGAATCCAGATTGAGGAATTAGTATTCCGTGGTATTTCTCCTCTCGCCCTCTTCCTCTCAACGCGCAAGTCCATCCACTCTCCTAAAAGCCCATCTGGTGCTATCTTTGCAGCCGATATCTCGGCGCTGGTTGGCTGGCACTGGGAGGACCTATACCACATCATTAGCCGCGGCATATGACTAGAATGGCAGAGCACTGAAACGGCAGGAAGGGGAGCGATTAATCTGAAGGTGTTAGCGCACACATAAAGTCACTTGGCAAGGCCAAGGTGCCGGGTTCAGCCAGTCAGTATATTTTTGATGTGTTAAGTACTTTGACGAGAAATGTTTCGGGCAGATTAACAGCGAAGCTCTCATGAGACAGCCGAGGCAGTGTGTACAAAGAGCCCGGTGCCTAATCAAAACGCTGCCTCATAAAGGCAGTTAGGGGCCGTAAGCAAGCCTTGATAGCCAAGCTGGGCAGCGGGAGCAGATTGAGACAGTAAAGTCACTCTCAGAGCAGCCCCTGGGGGGGCGAGGCGATGGAGGTGCAGCTAAATATCTTTGCCAATTCCTCCCTCTTTACGGGGTGATTGGTCATGGCCCATAACTCTGTCTCATCTATCTCCGGGCTGAGCTTTGATGGCAGTTTACACGACTGGGAAAGTAACAGAAGACGGGAAATAGCACAGTTAAATTAAAGTTAACTATGTTTTGTAGCAGAAAACCACGGCTTTTGAGCAGTTCTGCCACCTGTGTAATTACACTGTGTAGTCTGAGAAGGAAAACTATCTCATAACAGCATTCTTGGCTAAAATATTTAATCCATGTTGTAAAATCTGTATTACCCCCACTTGTGTGATTACCTGTTGACATAAATATAATATAGCTCTCTCTCTCTCTCTCTCTCTATATATATATATATATATATATATATATATATATATATACACAGTATGTACCAATAACCTCACTCTATCGTTCAAACTGAGCCTACTGCTGCCTCTTGTAATAATTATTGTGATTTTAAAACTAAATTCAACTAAAAGTGTTTTTTGAGCAAGAAAAATATTGTATATATAATGCATATATGCATTATATCTTGATTGTCATGACCATGACCAAATTCTCAGATAAAACGAGTTGTCTAGTCATAATTCCCAGAGCGACTTACAGTGTTAGCAGTGATTCCTGGGAACAGCCTGAGGAGACCCACATTCCGGTTCACCTCCGTGTTGACTCTAAACTTTGACGTGCTCCTGTCCCTCCACACTGTGTCCCAGTTTACTACAGAAAAGGAAGCAAGTAAAAATTAAAAAAAAGACGACTCTATATTATTTTCATGGTCTTTATAACACAATGTATGTTACATCACAGGCTTACTTGTAATATCCACTTCAGCAGTGGCTAGAGGTGTCAAGTTAGGAGAGGCGAACGCATTGTAACTCCCAGTATCCACCTTGGTTACACGGTTCCCTCTGTAGAGTTTGTTGAAGAAGTACAAGCACACCTGAAAAATAACAGGAACACCATGATGTATTTTATTTATTGTACACAGCAGAACATATGGAAACATATACTGTATCTGGACACCTGCATACATGACTCTAAATCTAAATAAATCTAAACAGCATTGTTTAAGCAAAACTAGGTACCATTTGTAGATTGGATGCAATTCTTACTGCAGTTCAACCATACAGAAACAGTCGTGACTTTTCATTTTTCTTCTTCTGGTAATGGTTCCAAATTACTCATCAAATGAGCTGTTTCTAGGAGCTTTTTTCACCTTTACTTTGGTTATTTGATACACTAATATATTATATATCTTCCACATACACACAAAAACGATCTGACATATACTTTGTTTCTTTCACATTCATCATTCTTCTAGGAGGCTGATGTGTAACTGTTGGCTCACCTCAGGAATCACATATTGTCCAGCAATCAGCAGCGCCCCCAGCAGGTTGTCTCTGCCATCATTTCTCAACTCATAGATCGGCACCTGAAGACCATAACAAAAAGGGGGGCTGTGAATACTTAAAATACTGCAGGTGCATTTTGTCTTTTACCTTGTCTCCACCTCTGGAGGCGGAGGCTCTTACCTGTGAGCCGGTGAGAACGACTGGTTTGCCCAGATGTTCACACATGTAGGACAGAGCGGAGGCCGTGTACGCCATGGTGTCTGTGCCGTGAAGGATCACGAAGCCCTCATAGTCCTCGTAACTTTTCTGGAAACGAGTACAAAATGACTCACAATCAACTGCGACAGCCAGTTTATGCTCCATGATCGTTTTTTAAAAGCGTAAATGATGTGTTGCTCTAAACCTAAATAATAAAAAGAATATAGCAGCAGATACCTCAATGTCCTTTCCAATTCTAGCCCAGTCTTCTGGGGTCATATTGGAGGAGTCCAGCAAAGGGTTGTACTCCAAAATACTGTAGACTATCCTCTTTCCTTGTTTACTCAACCTATAAGAGAAGAGTACAAGTTTCAGTCATCACATAAGCAAATTGAATCGTCAGAAGAAAAACAGACCGTTATTCATTGGTGGTTTCAGTCGTTAACTTGTTCACTCCAAATCACTCCAAACACATGGTTAAAGAAATGTTTATTGTATTCACTGTGACAGATGATAAGTTGTCCTCATTATTTTATATTAAATTAAGTATTTAAGTCTCATAAAGGGCTTTTTACACTGCTAGGAACTGAGATGCCACTTCATTTAAATGAGAAGGGGGAGTGGGAGGTGATTCAGAGCCCCTAGCACCACACAACAGTACGTGGTCTGTAGGAAAGGCTGAAATCTGTTATTTTAATCTAAAAAAAAGATTACATGAAGAGGGTGTTAATTCGGCTCCTCGTCAAAACCTCTGGAAAAAGGAATACTGAAGGGATCCTGCAGAGCAATCGCCCCGCGCTACTTCATGACGTCGTCTGTCTTTTGTTAATTCTTTTATAGGCGGAAAATTACATATTGTGTTAAGTGTGTTTAACAAAGTGGGAAACAAACAAAAAGAAAACAAGCTGACTTCCTGAGGCGAGAAAAGACTAAATTTAGCCTGAGCCTGCTGCCACGGCAGCAGGATGTCGAAACCTGTCCCACACAAAGACGGAGCTTTTTAAGCGGAAAAGGATGGTACGTGTTGTTTGAGCGCGGCCCTTTCGAAGAAATCCATTTTTTTTTATGAGCCACGGAGAAGCTTTGATGGATGTGTGAGCCTCCACCAGCGTGCAGTGAAAAATGCAGGCAGCGCTGTAGGACATGAAGCGGCTGATTTGATATAACTAGGTTATTTGGCGGGTTGTTCCAGGTTAGGGCAAAAGCCCATGTTCCTTTTTTCATTCCGACTACACGAGAGGTTTGGGGTGGGTTGCATGTATACATATTTATGCCGCCTCTAAGTGGAGTTTAACCGGGGTGCCCCGTGGCCCCACCTGCGACATTCTGTATGAAGCGTGACTGCCATGGAAAGATTTTCCTTTTAATCTCCCTTTTAAAGAAACAGAGTGGGACCCCCCCCGGCCTGCATTACCATTGGCCATCCTTCTCACATAAAGATATAAGCTGAATGGAACAGCAGGGGGAAGAGCCCCAGTCCGTCCAACCGGGGGTCCTTGCAGACACTCTTCTAATTAGCCTTAAATCCACACACACACACACACACACACACACACACACACACACATCCCTAGAACATATGCTGTAAATAATCTGGAAGCCAAAGTGCCACAAGAAGAACAATATTCAAATCACCAATTATTCATCTTTCTGGCACTGTGCCCTAAGGTGTAACGAAGCTACACATTAACATACCCGCGTTAAGTTGCATCACAGCTTAAGAATGATGAATGCGCACATATGTGCGTGTGTGTGTGCGGAGGAGTTGGAAGTTGGAGGGAGGTTGGAGGTGCGGTGGCGAACAGGCTTGTGGCGTCGCCGCTCAAGATCACATGAATAAAGCTTTTCAATAAATCAATAAACTGATTCCCCCTTCTGAAGTAAGCATTCAGTATAGACCAGGCATCCTGACAACACAACAGTCATTAGACTTGCATATGAGCCTGCATTATTATCGCTGTATAAACTCAAGGATGTGCAAATATTAAGATGTAATTCATGCTCAAGCCCTAAGAGAAATAATACAAAGTAAATGTAATAAAAACATGCTCAAATATTTATGTAGAAAAGGTTTGAATATTAGTAATATTAGTATTTTAAATTTGTTATTATAAGTTATTTTAAGTCCAAATGAACCAATCCAAAACTGCATGAGCGCGCTCAGCCTTTTCCACAAAATGTCTACCGCTGTCTGTATGGACGTCTTATCTTTACCACACCCTGCTCCACCCTGCAGCTCGTTCGATTTTCGCAGCAGCAGTCAAGGGAAGAGGGGGGGTTAGGCTCTGTATGGAAATGAGCGAGCGAGGCTGTGTTTCTGTCAGGGACACTGGTGGTGTTAGCAAGTGGAGGGACTAGACACAAAGAGAGACACAAAAGTCCTCCAGGCGATATACAGTCCCGTGCTCCTGCAGCCCTTCCTGGTGTTTGCTCTTCTTGCCAGAGGCCACGTCAACATGCATTTCCTATTTGGCAAGCACACGCCCTCACATTTGGTCCTAGGGACATCAAACCACTCTCAAGCACGGTGTTGACAAAATACAATGCACTGCGTTACTACGTCTACCCGAGATGTTGATGGTCAGGATGGGGCGTTGGTCTCCTGTCAGGGCAAAAAGTGTCATTAATCATCACCCATCGCTACCAGTGAGAGGACAGTGCACGATTCCCGTTTGATCTCTGCTTTTTCAGACATGTATAATGTATCGTATAATAACACTACTTGTCTATAAACTATAACTCATAAACATAAGATGCAGTGTTCATCAAGTATAACATGACTTCACCTATAAAACACTGCATGTGTTGCTAGAGTTAGAAAATGGAAACTTTTATCGAAATGATCCAGTCATATTAATCTTCTCTTAAGAACTCTTAGACAATAATTTAAAACTTGTTTTACTAAGACAAATAGTCAAATTGTACTACAGGGGTACCTTCTTTGAATATCTAGGTGATAATATATATTTAACACGTTATGCATGTAATAATGCATATATAATAATTGTGTTACATTTGATTTTTATAGAAGGTCCCAAGAACAGTACAACATGTTCCTAGCTCTAGGGCAGCTGGCACATGTAAGTGACGCTGTGTAAATAGTTTGTTTGTTTGTAAAGCAGATGTTAATCCATTCAAAGGGTTTTCAGGCATATATAAGTCATATTATAGGGTTTTATGTATATAAAAGTCATGAAAAACAAAAAATGTGTTACACATACAGTGAAAACACCCAGAGCGTGCTGAATGAGTATATAGATAAGGATATAGGTTACTGTTTTTTTTCTATTCGGGGGGCACTTACGGCAGGACCAGGGTGGTGTTAAAGTCGTAGAGCTCATACAGGCCGGTCTGCTCGGCATAGGCCACATCGTGGAGGATGGGCAACTTGCGCAGACTCTTCACAAGAGCGTGCGGTTCCGGTACAAGCACTGTGGGTCACAGAAATAAATATATTGAGGTGATATTTCACAGTTACAAATTAGGAGGCAAACACAAGGATTTTAACCATCATCTCAACACCATACATCAGTCTCATACTGAACCCTAGTGGTTAATGTAAGGATAGGCATTGTGCCTCCTCAAAGAACATTGAGCATTAATTCTTTGAGATGAGAGACGGCGTGTGGCAGCTGACTGCCACGTGAACATCACGAAAAACCTGCGTCCAGGAATCGTCTCAGAACGGAAGATTGGAAGATTTTGTGTGTAGTGTATCATTAAATGGGAAAATGGTGCAATCACAACTTTAATTACACTCAAGATAAACACATCAAAGGTCCAAAGTAGACTAAGTTCATGTTTCATTTTATTTCATGACATTGCCTATATATTGTAGTGTAATTTATAATTTGTATTGCATGCAGTTCAATATTTCGTTCTGACTTTAAATAAGTATCAGTACATTTATTTATGCTATAGTCCTATCTTTTGTCAGCTGTTTTTTTTTAATTATTTTTATTTATCTATCCTAATAATTTGAATGACTGACCTACAGTGACAGTGAACAAAAGTGTATGACTCCACTACCTGGGTCATGTTTTTCTGTGTGTGTGTCTGTGTGTTTGTGTGAGGCAGAATGGAGGTGGGGGGCCCTTACAGTCGAATGGATCAACACCCAAAAAAGGGAGTGTGATGTGAACAGCAAATAGGAGTGAAGCTCTTCAAAGGCAGGACTTTGAATGTTGTTTGCGCCTCACCAGTCTCCACATGTTGCCCAATACCTCATGTTACCAGCTAGTTATTCATTGTGGGAGCCTGCGATGCTTCATTCATGCTGCTGGAACAACAGTCAATAGTGGAGTGGGCTCCTTTTTATATTATAATAATAGTGAAATTATTTTTGTTGTATTAAAGCTATAAAAAAGGAAGGTCCGCTTTCTGTTCAGCGTGCTAACCGCTATAACCCACCTACAGCTGTGTAGTTAAGCTGTTGGCACGTGCGTCCCAAAATAGTAACTGAAGCTATTAAGTTACTATTGCGTGTGGTTGGCACGGGGGGCTTAAGTTACTTCTATACACACACACACACACACACACACACACACACACAAATGTGTGATTTTATATAGAATGAGCTTTATACAACGGGAGAAACAAAGCGCTACACGCAACAAATGCGTTTACGTGTTGTTGCGTCAGAACGAACCTTCGTCTTGAACTGTCATCCCGATGGTTCCGCCGGTGTTGATGACCAGGACCCGGGCCTCCACCACGTTCAAGTCGGCCGACAGGGACTTGCTGGACATCTTCCTCCTCCGGCATAGCGGGGCGTACCGGCTCGGCGAAGTATCAGCCGGGTCGCCCTGGTCCAGTTTGTGGTGCGACAGAGCCCGGGCGAGGGATGTCATGGTGTCGGAGTCCGCCATTATGTCTTACGAGTCGAGCCGGCGCTGCCCCTTTAAAACAAACGAGACGTCGGAGGTGTTCGGAAACACTTTTGTGAAGTGCTCCAGGTTCATTTTCACCCACCTTATATAGATAGAAGGAGGCTTCCTCCCTTCCTTCTAACCATGTGGTTGGAAAGGGGGCGGGACGGTCGTTTTCATTACAGTTTAATCCATCCCATTACTTTCCTCTACCTCATCCCTAATAGAATAAGACCTTGAAATGCCGCTGACGTCACTGAGTGGGCGTGGCCCACATAATTGCTTATGCTACAAAAAGTTCACAATGACATTTTGAAGGGATTATTTATTTCTTATTTATTAAGTGTAGGTATTAATTATATATTATTTATAAAGTAGTAACATCCATAACAAGATATATGTGTAGTTATAAGCACAACAATCATTCCAGGAAAAATAAAATAGCATCATTTTACTGTTTTGATGACAATTCTTTATGTTGAGCCTATTCATTGAGGTTGTGTAATTTCACCGTAGCCTACAATACAGTGCAATTCATGTTTTATATTTATATAATCTTATTGAGATCAAGATCTCTTTTGAAAGACAGACAGTATATCACCTACTGACATAGTAGTCAGTTTATGTTCATCGTTCCTGTAAGGTCATGAACAAGGCCATTTCCAGGCCTTGTCCAAGTTCCAGGCCCAGGAACTTTTACCTTTGACCCTCTGTCTTTTAAGCAACATTGGTACCCTCTACTTTACCATGTCGCTCTATGCACCATGTCACCCCAAATATTCAGAATCAAGTGTAACTTCAATCACTTCCATGTCCTCCAATCTTCATGTTGTCTTCAGGTCAGCTCAAGACCAGTGCTCAGAGAGCTTCATAGAATAAAGTGTAATATGGATGTTTCGCCCTAATAGTCAGAAAAACGTATGTTCAGACTCGAGGTTAAAAGTCTAAAAACAACAGTTTTGGGTTGAAACACTCAAGTTGTATAATCCTATGTTGGCTAATTTTCATAACAAATAATGTGTGTAATATTTATACCCTGTAATAAACACAAAGCACAAACAAACACACATGACTTCCTTGATGGCAAACAATCATGTAGAAACATGTTCCTGACCTCAATAACATGTATTTATACGATTGGAAAATTTGAATTGTATTCATATTTCTGACATATGTAGTGTAAAATGCAGGGACAGAGTTCATCATCTCTATTGTCTGAATGAGGAGACTTCTTTTAATTCCTCTATTAAAGTTGAATGAAACAGACGCAGCAAATAACTGAACATTACAGCCCTGGTGAAGTAAATATTTAGTTTAGCAGTTTTTCAAAAAACAATTTAAAGTGTAACTGGTTTTGCCTTAAAATGTAAAATGTCATATGTCAGGGCGTACGTAAACATTGTTTGCATGAGGTGTTTCTCAGTCTCTCCCTGGCCTAGATGGCCCAGCATTGAGGGTCCTTTAGGCTGGGCAATTAAAAAAAAAAAAAAAAAGATAGAAAATGTCCTGCCACTCTTTTTTGATTTGTGTGGTGGAGATCCAAAGCTCTGCTTTTTTGTTAGGACTGCAGCTTGCAGAAAAGTCATGTAAAAACACACCACTACATCAAAAATGACGGTTGGGCCCCACACAAAAAATACCAATCCATTTGACTGTAAGAAATATTCTATTAATGCAGACTGGAATTATGGGTCCTTAGAATAAAACGCAGTCCCTGCCTCTCACCTGTAATGCATTTGGATTGGCTTCAGCAGACCCCTGCGACCCTAATGACAAATAAGCGGGTGTAGAAAATGAGACACACATTTCGGTGTGTATTTAATATAAGCTTGAGTTTGATGTCAAAAGCTATTACACTCGTGATTAATGTTCTGCTATCTACATTAGACGTGCACAGTCAGCTTCTCATTGGCTGTAACATGTTCTATTTTGACAGTATATATGGCTGATGGCAGAGTTTCCAGCAGTCACTTGTATTGTATATAGGGGTTGCTCAGGCCTATTGCATGGATGGCTGCTGTCTGCCTGAGCTACAGTGCCCTGTCCTTATTGTAACTGGTCTCTTGGCAGTGGCACTGAAAAGTGGGTTTGCAACATCATGCATATTTGGAGATAAGGTTGCCTATAAAAGCAATTAAAGGTCAGATGCCTGTTAATGTTTGTTCGAGTTTACCCTAAAACAAAACAGCGATGCTCATGTCAATCATCAATGAAATCCAAACTACTTTATCGATCCCTGCAGGGAAATTGTAACATGACAGTCAACCACTTCTGTATATATGATGGATAGAGAAAAAATATATAGCTATCAAATATGAGAAAAAAATATATTTTAACAGTTAAAATTCCCAGTAAAGTGCCATAGTCAGCCTATAACATTTATGACCGGCTTGTTTATTGAACGGTCAAACTCTGATTGACCTGACAGGGAGGAGTTCCAGAGGTCGATTGCCACAAGCAGGATTGACCTCCTTTGACCCTCTGTGGTGCATCTTTGCTGAAAACAGTCCTGACTGCCACATATACACAGTAAAACCACCAGCGGTAATTTAACACTGCTAACTCTTTAATGGGTATATTAACACTGGTAATTTTGCTGTGTAGGGTGGAGTGGGGGAGGGGTTGTGCAAGATCATGAATCAGTATCCTCCTCTTCATTACAGTCACCAGGAAAGTCCAGCTCCAGAGTCAGTATGACAAAGCAGGGGTTGATATGTCACAAACCTTACATTAGCCTCAGCTGAACTAGAACTATTAGTATTATTGTTTGCACAATATCACTTCCAGATTGAAAATCCTTAGAACGGATCTTTATGGTCATGTGTAGGACAAACTATACCCATTTCAGATTAAATTATATTTTAATTGTCCATTTTACGACACTGTATAATTTTGAGACATAAACATATCACAAATGGAGAACACATGAATGAATACTACAAAAGGACAGGTGAATAAAATAAGACTGCCACACTCAGTGTTGCCTCTTGTTTAAAGCAGCATTGGCTGCAGGGATCAGGTTCTTTCCCAAGCGAGCCTGCCTGCATTTTAATGACCTGTACCTCCGCTCTGAAGGCAGTGGGGTGAGGTACCGATTCACTGATGTGTGATGTCTTGTTCTATTGTGTTTGCATGAGATGGCCCTGGCGTTGGGTGCACACAGATGGTGTGTAAGGGAGACTGATTATTTTGGTGTTGAGGTTGCAGAAGAGTTAAGCCTGTTTAGAAACAGCTCACATATTGAAAAAGCAGGAGGAGGAGTACATGATCGTGGGCTGGATGATGTGTCCTTTGAGTTTTCAGATGACAGAAAGTCTCTACTGACTCCTTTTGTTTTTTCGTGACATTGAGGTGATGATGATTGTCTTGGAATGAGGTGACATATGCGATGCTGCTGTGCTATGCAGTTTAATGCACATTTGTGAAGATCAGTATTGATACTTTTCATAAATAATAACCTAAATAAAAAAACTACAGTTTCTTTTAAAAATGGTAAATAGTGTATGTGAAATATTACACAAAAAATGGGTTAGTCAAGCTGTCTTTTATTATATGTGAAATTAACTCATTATTTTTAAATGTAGATTTGCAATGGTTTGTGTTTTCAATTTGGTCTAATGTCTCATCATGTTGTTGTGTTATGTTATTTTATGTTTAATGTTTTGAATTGATTCATGTTATGATGATGATCAATTTTATGATGGAAAAAAATGTGTGGGCAATTTTCAACGATGTTTGTATTGTTTCTAACTTACTTTTGTTTTTCATGATCGATGTCTTTATCATACGGATAATAACTGTAGAGAGTTGACAAGAAGGCTGGAGAGAGAGGGCGAAACGCAACAAAGGTCCCAGACCAAATGCAGCCAGAGGCGTTGGGTTTCACGGCCGGTGCCAACTCCTCCAGTCTGTTGTTTCAGTTTGATCAGTAGTCATGTGTCTACATGCATTTTGAATGGGAATCATTCCAAATACATATAAGAATATGGCAGTCTCCATCCCTCAAACTGCATTCAACTTAGAACAAAATAACATTAAGAAAGCATGCATTCTCCTGCTAATTTGTGAATAATTCTGCTTGGATAATCCCTGACTAGTGAAGATGGTATTTAATTGTTAATGTACATAAAAAAGGCTAAAAGTGATGAATACTTGTGAATGGTCAGTGAGTCTTCTGTTGTTGACTTCATCATTATTGTGTGTTTTTTTAATGTCACAAGTGACAACTGTCAGGAAATGTTATATTACCTCAGAAGTGGCTGCAGATTTTTATTGGTATTTTAAATAGGCATCCTCCAGTATTTTTACCTGCACCTTGTGATTTCATCATTGATGATTCACCAGTAAAATACAGATATTGTTGCTCCACCAGTTTTTGAAGGAAGTCCTAACTAAATGATCAATTCAAGTAATCAAAGCACTATTTTAATGCAGTTGAATGTGTGTTTTTTACCATGAGGAAAAACTGGACAGTTTTGTCCTGGTTGATGCTGATACACTTGGTAAATTGGCAACTTAAACGACTGGCGCCTTCCCTGCAGCTTTTAAAACCGCCGTCTTGAGTACCAGGAGACAGGTAACACATCCTTTCAGTTTTATGGCCCCGAATTGTTGAACATCCCGCTGGAGGACCATAGAGAGCTTTAATATTTGTAAAAACAGGCTAAAGACCTACCTATATAATTTGTAGACTTTACACTTAATCTGCTTTTTTATCCCAATACTTTTTGTATTAAATATTATATTTTTATATATGTTTAACATGGTGCACACTGACTGGAGTGGGTGAGCTCTGCTGCCCTGAGTTTGAGTTCTAAGCTAAGTGGATTATAAAATATGTAGGTTGAACAAATGTTGCTGGAACAATCGAACCATTGTTTTAAGTACATTAAGCAGATTTGTACAACAGAGCTACATGACACAGGACCAACGTCACATCAGAGAAAATAAAACTATTTATTATAACTATTTCACACAATATTATCTCAATTAAAAATAGAATGTTTTTTGGTTTTAAGCTTGAGATTCTAAAATAAGTCTTTGAAAGTGGAACAGTCTCTCTCAACTGACTATGACAGGTTTTTGGAATAGGTGCTTAGCTGAAAATACGTTATAGCCAACGGAAAACACTGATCAGGTCTTTGCACGCCGTATATAGGTTTAATTATATAGGGAATACTTGCCCTGCAGAACACTGAATGATGATAGAATGTGTTATTGTGTGTCATTGGAATTCAATCATGTTGGAACAGGTTCTCAACTATTGTCGTATACACCTGGTTAATAGCAGTCAATAAAACTGTAGAACCATATTATCATCCAACCTTTTACAATATTATCATCCAACCTTTTACAATAAATACTAAAATAAATTTAAAAAATTGTGATTAAAACAGAAAATCGTTCAGAGCTGCAGCAGCAAATACACAACAGTACCAATAGGCTTCACTGTGTATAGCTTTTTAATATTCTTTTGTTGTAATAACTTAATCATACATCTTCTATGAATCACAGCTCTCTATTTTAAAAAATCACAATCATCTCATGATCCTTCAGATTTATCTGGTGACCTTTTAAAAGGGCCTAACTGGTCTAAACCAGCAAATTATATATAAAGTAGTTAAAGCTGGTTTTGCTTCCAGCAGTAACATGAGTAACATGCTGCTCGCATGCTGATGCAACAGTATTAAAAATCTGAGGAAGTCATATAATGTATAATAATATATCAGTCTGCAGGATTAAGTCACTACTTTAAGTGCAAGGCTTTAGTTACAGCAAGCTGATCATTATCACATACCTTTACTCAAATTTATACTTAGTAGGACCTAAAGATATGTAATAAAGTAGGTTCGCAATACTGTCTCTGTGTGTGACAGGTGTATGTCTGTGCATGTGTGTAACACTAATAAACTTTTGATTTCCGAAGACCAGACTAACTTCATGTTTTTTTTCCCACAGACCGATTTCACTTTGGAAGGAAAGCAGAGCAGCTCAGTCATGACAATCTAAGCTAAAATGTCATATATATATGTTCCCCCTGAATTCAGAGGAAATGACTGTACGTTACTGGTTTTTGATCTGGACCTCATCCAGGCTAGGTTTAAAAAAAAACAAACAAACAGTGGAATCACCCTTTTTGGAATTTTAACAATACAGGTTTCACAAATCTGAAACTGTGTTTTAAAGTGTGTTCATCTGATCTGGGAAAATCTACTTCAAATTTACCACTATAGAGTTTCATATTTTATGTTATGTTTCCACATTCCGCAGTACAGACAGGACACAAAAAACAAGGCAGTCAACCAACAGTAAGGTGCATAAAGGCGAAACACGTAACAGATAACAAACTCACATATGAGGTGCATGTATGTTGAGGTATTATAAGGGTCACGTGCATACAAAAACAACAGCAACAATGACAGATAACAGACTCTAACCACTGGGAGTATAAAAATAATAAGTGCTGTGTAAGGTGTCTTGCGGTATTTTAGGCACAAGTGCAATCAGGAAATGATAAAGTTAAACACAACAGCAGCACGTTGGAATTTCCAATGATCTTTCTTTTAGGATCTGTTTAACTATTCAGCTGAGTGATATCGATCAGCACAGAAGTCTGACAAAGCAGACAAAAGGCTGAGCTCACTGTGATTGACAGCACAAGGGACTT
The DNA here is from genome assembly GCA_036785175.1 of Eupleurogrammus muticus. NCBI lineage: Eukaryota > Metazoa > Chordata > Actinopteri > Scombriformes > Trichiuridae > Eupleurogrammus > Eupleurogrammus muticus. Next base: position 13,422,087 of record JAYKQN010000012.1, on the reverse strand, counting down.
CATGTATGTAGCGTCTAACGACCACAAGGTGGCGACATTACCCTTCGCATAGGCCTATATATAGTCCAAAAAGTAACCCAAATAAATCAGTGTTATTAAAATAAAATATATTTATAATTTCTTTTAGATTAAAAATGTTGCACTTTTCAACATATAATCAGCTAGAGCTACAATTAGAGACCCAGAGGAAAATACAAAAAAAACCCGCTAACGTTAGAATATATAATAACGTTGTGCAATCGCTAGTGGTGCTATTTTCATATGATAATTATTAAATGCGTATTACAGAACGACATTTGCATTCAATGGCATTATATTCCTCGTATTGTTCGTCTCGTGACTCTCCACAGAGCGGCAGCAGCTGAATGGAGGCGACGGGAGGAAGTGGCGGTTAACGCAGCTCCACACCTTTCCGGTGGAACGTTAGCAGCGCTGCGACCAGCTCGGCTTAAAGGAGAAAGACGAGAGCCGGGTGTATTTATCGAAAGAGGAGGGGGAGATAGGAGGTAAACCACTTATATTTCAACTCACAGTTCCGCTCTGAGAGATTGGAAGCGACTATCGTATCGCCGTCGCGTGCATTTCGCGCCCGGGATACGTTTAGTTCGCTTACAGCTAACCACCGTTAGCCGGACTAGCTTCGGGGCTAGCTCGCTAGGCAACAAGCTAGCGAGGGCTAGCCGTCATTAGCAGCCATGGGCAGTAGCCAGCTAATTCGGGATGTCTGACCCTCCTCTTGAATCTCTTTTCAGGGGGACGAGAAGTGGAGTTTCGCGAGTGAATGCATGTGTCGCCGAAAAAGGTTTTTTCCTCCCCGAAGACGTCCCCTCCGGCGAGGTGAAGGTAACCGGCACGAAGCTTCGATGGAATAACGTTAGCTGCGGAAAGCTGCTTTTCTACGCCCGGTAGTGCTGAAGAGAACAAGGGCGCACCCGGTTAGGAGGACCGCCAGACACAAACATCAGAGGGAACTCACAAGTACCGCGGCTTTTTTTGTGTGTGTCTGCTTGTCGTCTGGGCCGTATACGAGCATTATATCCGCCCGCTGCGAATGTGCAGACGCCACGGTGTGTTTAGTTCCAGATTTGCGCTGCTTTGGGGGCTACACAATGAACGTCCTGCAACAGCTGCTGCCAAGTTTGTAGACTAACCGTGCCATGTTGTGTGAAGGCCCCGTGAGCACAGCCTGAACATAAATGCCCCTGCACCTCACAGGATCCTGACGCAAAAAGAACTAAAAGTACCGTTCGCTCGACTCAAAAACATGAGCGTGTGTTTTTGACTTTTTCTCTCTTCCCCTCCACTTACACATTTGCTCTCCGTCGGGTCATGTTTTTACATGCACGCCCGTAATTAAAACTGAACTGTAGTCCGAGTGGAAAAAAAGTCATCAGTGTGCTATTTGCTGTTTTTTTTCTCGTTACGAACAGAGTATTTATGCACGATAGTTCAAAATGGGGAAAATGCTCTCGAAGATATTCGGCAACAAGGAGATGAGAATATTAATGCTCGGACTTGACGCCGCCGGAAAGACAACAATCCTTTACAAACTGAAACTCGGACAGTCGGTCACCACCATCCCCACAGTCGGCTTCAATGTGGAGACGGTCACCTACAAAAACGTCAAGTTCAACGTGTGGGACGTCGGCGGCCAGGACAAGATTCGCCCGCTGTGGCGACACTACTACACGGGCACCCAGGGGTTAATTTTCGTGGTGGATTGCGCGGACAGGGATCGCATCGACGAAGCGAGGCAGGAACTCCACCGCATCATCAATGACCGGGAGATGAGGGATGCCATCATCTTGATATTCGCCAATAAGCAAGACCTTCCGGATGCCATGAAGCCACACGAAATCCAAGAGAAGCTCGGATTGACCCGCATCCGAGATAGGAATTGGTATGTTCAGCCCTCCTGTGCGACCACAGGTGATGGACTGTATGAGGGTTTGACATGGCTAACCTCAAATTACAAATCTTAATGATTGAGTGCTGACTGTTTTAGGTCAAAACTATAATAAAGTTGCAAATAACAAATAACTTCTCAAATGAGTATGGTTAAGAAAAAGTTGATTATCCCCCATTTATTTTTAATACTACGTTTACCCCATGACTAATTTATCTTAAAATGGGTTTGCTGGCTTAAAGTTTGCTTGTACTGTGTAGCAGGCCTATATCACATTCATTTTTTGGGGAGGGGGAGGGGCTTGCTTGATGAATATTGAATGAATTGGTCCTATTGTAAAAGCCACAGAAATCACCGCCTTTGCCTGTTCTTTTTTTTTCCTGTTTTATATAATTTTTTCTAAGGAAGCTGGAGTTGCTTATTTTCATTCTTGGACTAAAGCTTGTTTCAAGGTTCTTCAGTCCTCGTTGCATTCGAACTTGGATCATTGTTTTGTTTTTTCCTTTTCTTCAAAGGTGAAATCTCTAATGTCAAGCAACCTACTTTGAAGGACTTTGACATTTTGTTTTAACACAGTACTGTGATGGAAAGTATTTCTTCTGAATGGTATTGACTGCTGCAAGAGGAAAAAAAAAGAATTTTCACCACTGCTTACATTTCATTATCATCAGTCTTGACATCAGAGAGGAGAAAAAAAAAGACATCAGACATGTTTTGTTACCCCTCTTCCCAATCCCTCTATGTGGGCTATAGTTAACTGATTGACCTTTTGTGTCATGTCTTGAAACCTAATTGTGCTGAATATTCAACAAATAGGCCTCCAGTAACATGCTTGTTGGGATGCATTTTTAATTTTGGGTAACACGTAGTCAGTTGACTCAATCTCCAAAGGAATGTTGTTCAGCTCTGAGCTCTCTCAATCTGTTACCACAGTTGATTAGTCTCAGTATTGGGACATTATATGATAGCCTATATCTGTAGCATGAGTACGAAAGTACAGTAACCCTCCATCAGAGTCCATCTGTCGTGCAGTCAGAGGGAGCCGCTTCCTGGTGAAATATTGAAGACACCTTGTTGTGCAGCTCTTACTCCTCTTTTGACTGGGGGAACCATGTACAGAAACAATGTCATTGTAATGTCTTATTAAAAAAGTGATTTTAAAACTGTTATGTCTGTTTTTTTAGGTTAAAAAATTAGCTTTTGACACCCGTAAGTGCTCAAACCACATTTTAATTCTAGGTTGGAAGTAGCAGAATTTACTGTATGATCAGTGATTGCAAAAAACAAATGCTCATTCACAAGTCACGGTTTTAAAATTCCTCTGGGTGCTAGTGCTATCTGGCTACTTCTTTATAAGGACTTTGTTAACTCAAAGTAAGTTGCTGCCCCCAGTGCTATTGCCAATAAAAAAAAAAGTGGGGGTGGTGGGGGGTGGAAATGTGCAAAACAGGAAGTCCAACTGCTGGCCTTTTTGGAATAACAACAGACAGCATGACAGTTTGCATGAGAAGTTGAAGCGGCAGCAATGATATGAAGCTGAATCGTGAATCCTTTTTGAGCGTTGCATGTTGGTGGTCGGCCACACATCAGCTGTAACTTCCTGAGTTTGTTTTTGGTTAGGCCTGGCATTAAAATGCAAATCTCAGTAGTTTTAATAAATGTGAGAATTATTTCTGTCCCAAGTGGGCAGTTGCGGGGCTGCTGTTAAGAAGTTGGAAGGAAAATGTAGTGTATAGAGTGCCACAGTTTCTTCTGAGACCAGTCACAACCAAATTGTGTACTTTTTCCACACTTATAGTGTGATGCCTCTGAAATCCATGATGCAGAAAGGTCAGGTTCTCACACCTCACAATGTCTGGCAGCAGGGAAGATGCAGTCCACGTCCTTTGGGGTCTTTATTTTCCCCTTTCCTACTCTACTAAAACAGTGACCTCATTAAATTTGTGCTGCTGCTGAATAGTCATTTCCCAGTTTAAGTCTGCATAACTGAATCACAATTTCAAAAGAATGATTTGGGGGCATAATTATGACCTATTTTTTTTTATATAAATATCCCTTTAAAATTGGAACGTGATTTCAGTAGAGTAAGAACAGACATTGCTGAGTCACGTGAAATAATGTTTTCATTTAGATTAAAGCTGATTAGCGAGAGTGTTTTCACTCCTGACAAAGATGGTGACAAAAGCTCCAATACCCTGTTTAGGGGCAACAAAAGATTAGTTGGTGTTATTCTGCAGATTTTTTTTAAAGATTTGTTCCCCTCAGCATTCTGAAGGGCACTGTCTTACCCACTGTTTTTACACATCTGTATGGGGGGAAAAATGGCACTATGGTAAGCTGAGTTTGCATTTACAGGAACAGGCCTCAGACCCTCTGCCTCTGAAGTGGACAATTGTTAACAATCAGACACTGTATCTTACACCTGCATACACACACACACACACATCTTTAGCTGAAAAATCATGGTGGCAGCCGCTGCGTGGAAACTAGCGCTTTAGCAAGTTGCTGCAAAGGCCTCAGGATGTTTGCTTTAGCACCACAGAGGTTTCCGTCAGACAGGTCAGGTGACATAGATAGATACAACTCTGCTGCTCACAGAAGATGTTTCACGCCAACCACCACACCTCGTGCAACAGTGATTTTTAAAGCCCGGCTAAGGCATTAATTGAAGCGGCCAGCCGCAAACACGGGCTGCAGTTTCAACCAGTATCCCTCGCTTCCGATGGTATTTTGTAAATACACTTTTCTCTAAGTGAGAACCTCGGTCGAGAGCCTCCATTAGAGGCTGATGGCCGTTTAATTGGGCTGTAATGGCCACTTTGGTTCCCACCACTTCATTACTACCATATGATCCTCACAGCTTTATTGGAAACACGGGGGGGGGGGCCTAGGGCAAGGACAGAGACTGTAAGCAAGATTTTTTTATGGCCTTTACTCTGCAAAAACGAGACCTCCTGGCCTTTTTGTCAACTCCCTCTGTGGCCATCTGGAATTCCTTACGCTTCCTGAGAGTAAAGGTTAGGAATGGGTTTCAGGTCGCACAAAGGTGGTCAATAATATATGCTGCACATTATCAGTGTCATTCTTGCTCATGATGTGTGAGGATGTTGAGAGCTGTTACTTCCTGTCATTCACAGGTTTTTGAAACACTACCACTACAAACTGTCTGCCGTTGCACCCTTGTTCTAGTTACTTTTCTACTTTGCTTTTTACTCTGCTTTCTATATATGTGAACAAAAATTCACATAAATTTTCACTTATTTTAGTCTTTTTAACACGTAGTCTTTGACTTAGTCTATAATGGAGTCAAATTCCATGTTTGTCATGCACAAACTTGGCCAATAAAGCTGATTCTGGGTTTGGTTTGCACAAGAATGTGCGCAACAGATTTCGGGCTGAAGCGGCTGGATTGCCTATTTGTTAGGGGCGGTCACCATGGCGACGCTCTGATGGGATCCCTGCCAGCTACGGCCTGGTGAGTTTGGTGTCAAATCAGGGGCCGAGTGCGCTGCAAGTTTCCAGCGAGTTCCCTTTATTCTGCGTCGAAAAAAAAAGAGGAAGAGCAGGAAGAGGATGAAAGTGTTTTCTACATTCTGCAATCCTGGAACACCTTTCAGTCTCTGTCGCAACAATGATTCTCCCTTTTTCTTACTCATCTTGGCAAATTCTAAAAAAAAAAAAAAAAAATTCAACTCTGTGGAGATCGGTAGCACAGCTGCGCTGCTAACGTGCCCAGAAACCTCGCAGATACCATTTTTGTGGTTCTCAGGGGTGTGGTTTTACACTGCCACTTGTGTTCACTTCCTTTTAACTGCACAGAATAACATTATTTCAGGTAACGCTGGTGCATATTTCTGACTCGAGGTTTGAACGTAGTCATTGCCGGGTTTAAATGTTGGCGTAGAGTTCAACAGCCACACCCAGCCAGATAATCACTGGGATTTGGTGATGCATGCACACACAGATATTCTTACGCACAGAGGCGAACACCGTTATTAAAGCGGTTTATTTATCTCCCAAATGTTGGAAGGGAACACCTACTCGAAGCCACAGTACACTCAGCTTTGTTCTGCAGGCTGCTTATCCTCAAGGACAGTGCAACAGCCTCTTTTAATCCCTGTGCACCTTCGGTAGCCTCTTCAAGTAAGCTGTTAATAATGAACTCACGCAGGGCTCGCTTTCAAAAAAAATGGGTCCGGAAGTGCCTGAAAGTTGTTTCAGGTTTCATGCTGAGGATAAAGTTCCACTCAAGCCTTTAGTTGCCTTGTGAAAAGCGTAAAACCTGAGCAGATGCATTATTTTCTGTCTATACAGTGCATTTTTTTTACATTCTCACAATCTGTGCTATAAACCAGCTAAATGAACTTGAAAATGTGTGACTGTGAAGTCCAAGGTGCACTCCTGGCATTGGTCCAAAATACATTCCAGTCGTATCTGCAGCTAAAGGCTACTTTGCTAATTACTGGAAGGACATATCCAAAGAAGCAGAAAATGATCGTGAAGTGTTGGAGGTCCAACTGACATAGCCAATTTTTATTTTAATGGATGCATATACAGATCCAGTGCTCATACAAACATAAACATTACATAATTTCAGCCGCTAACCATACAGTTTTCTTGGTCCGTTTGGTTGGCCTATAATCATGTTCTTTCCTACCACTTTAGAAAGCATCCAATCTAAGTCACATTACATTTTTTGTAGCCTCAGGGCTTCTATTTATATTCCATTATGTGAAAACCTGAAATTTGTCCACATGGTTCCCTCTTGAGAATTGCAGGATATCTAACACAGCTGTGAGAGGAGTGTGAACCGCTTTGTCCCTGGACTCGTGCTGTGTTTTTCCAGCTGTAACAGGCCGGGGAGCGAAGTGGATCATAGCTGAGCGTGAACCACGTTGCCTTTGCATGTAACGCAATGCTGCGTTATAGAAAATCACGTTGTTTGTTTAATGTATTTGCCTAATGCTTATTCACACAGGCCACACGAGTGCGCTGACCTCTGCCATGTGACGTCTATACATTTGGCTTTATATACGCTCCATTCCAGGGTGGACATGACCCCACCGCCCGCAAAAATCATAGTAAGCACAAATAAATAATTTGTTGGATGACCAGGCAACACAAGTTCTTTTAAATTTAAATCAATCTGTTTCCATATTGTTCAACCCCATCTCGATGCTGTTTTTCCTGTGGGCGGGTCAAATTTTAGTTAGCTAGTAGTTAGCTGGGTGGAAGAAACCAATAGAACTAATATGTAGGTAAGTAAGTCTTGTTAAAAATGTGTCCAAAATCAGCCTCTTTTTTTATTCTATTATATTATATGTATATATGTGTATATTTATGTATGTGTACTTTTTTCATGCCCCCCTTCAGAAATTATTCTCTGAAAATTCACTGTTCGTTGCCTCCCCATCAGTGAAATGGGGTCTTTCTCCCCGTGTGTAGGTCTTTCAGCCACTGGTGTCCACCAGCCGCATGTATCCGCTCGCTGCTTCCATACGCTGACTGACAGAATGACAGAGATCCAGGCGACGCAGCCTCAAAGGCCTCCTTCAGTGGCTTGCCACCGCACTGTCACGCTCCGTGACTGACTACATCTGTACGTCTGACAAAATCGCTGTAATTACACAAGAGACAGTGTTTCCGAGTGACAGTGCGTCTGTGGCAGACAACAGTTTGAGCTCAGAGGGAATCTCAGATCTTTGGCAAGTCAGGCACTGCTATGCACACACACACACACAGTCGAGATTCAGGCTACAGAGAGGTAATGACTCAGGGAAATGCTACACACACACACACACACACACACATATGCTGTTCCCTGTTTCTGCAGTTCTCCCTACAGTGCTGGACTGCCACACATTCTAATGATGACAAATTCATCCTCGTACTGGAATGCTGTAGGGACACAAGCATTCAAGTCTCCACAAAACCCTGTGGTATTTCAAGCAATGGATCAATGCACTATTATATTTATATATATTTTTACTGACACCATGTTTTGGTCTTGCAGACAATAGTGTATCAATAACATTAAAAATCAAAGTCTATGACTCCATATTTTAAACCAGGTGTCAAATATCAGCGCTCAGAGGTAAGATCTGTCTTTTGGTTATAGACAGACAATCAGCACTGATGTTATTGCATTTGCTGGAATAGCAGACGGAGGCAACTATGCACAATATTCTCACAGTGCTGGGTTTGTGTCCCCTTCTCAACTGCAGCACAGCTGTCTTAACAGCACGCCCCCCTCCTGTTTCCCCGCAGGGGGTGGGAGGGCAGGGGGGGCGTCAGCATTGTGTTTCTATAAGCTAGTTGTACTGTTAGGCTTTGCTTAGCTGGCACTGGATTGGTTCACCTCATTATTCAAGCACAGGATGCACCGTATATAGTTAGGTTTAGGTAATAGAGTCATGAAACAGTACAACATTTGGACAAGCAATTTAAGCGTGGTACATTCTTTTGATTTCCTTTGATTTTGTAATTTGGGTTTTATATATGAAACAAACAAACAACATTAGGCCCAAGCACCAAATTCTGGGTGCTTAATGTAATTTCCCCCCAGATCCCCGCCAGTGCATGAAGCATGTAAGCAAAATAAATGTTTTAAACAACAATAAAATCTGATTATTACACGACTTTTTCCCGAGGTGGTTCATCACCACCTGAAATGATGCTTTGGCCTAAATCTGGGCTCACTGACATTACACTTGTTGCAGACTGCTGTTGGACTAAATCCTTTTGTGTCTCCATGCGGGGCCCCGGAATGTCCAATATAGTCTTGTAGCACAAAGTGTCTCTTGTGATGACATTTATTTATTTATTCATCAAAAAAAATCAGTATTTTTTGGGCCCTGGGTAGTCAGGTCCACCCCCCCCCCCCCCCACTACCACACCTATGTGTATCTTCATACTGACTTATTTTTCTTTTTCCTCACTCATTTTTTTGTTTTACTTTTTTTTATTACATTCAAGTATGTAACAACAAGTGAAAGATGTATGATAATATGGCGTCATGTACCTAAAAAAATCTATTTTCAATAAAAAAGGAAATAAAAAAAACATCACTAATTACATGTGTTTTTGAAATGGAGCTCTGGCCTCTTTAAGGAGTTTCGTACACTTACTTTTTTTGTCATGTAATAGAAATTCGTGTGTGCGTGTGCGTGTGTGTGTGTGTGTGTGGTGCTGGGGGGGTCGAGGGAAATCACACACTTGGGCTGCCTTTTTTTTCTCCTCTCTATTTTTAACCAGCCCAGTTTTTGATGTCTATTCTTGAGCCACTCCCTGATAGTTTTAGCGAGAGAGAGAAAATGAGTCGTTCCTTTCTGGAACAGCGTCTCTTGGCTCCGGGCGGCGTGACAATGGCGATGAAGATGAAGAAGATGATGGCGGTGACACAAAGCTTCCTCTGTGTCACTTTTTGGCCTGCGAGGCGGCGGAGAGGAGCCGGGTCCCTCCTCCACCCATCTGGTTTGGAGGAGTGCTAGCTGCGCCGCCTCACGCGCGCTATCTCGTTGATTTAAAAAAAAAATAGCGCGCGGGTGGCGGGGGCTCGTGCAGATGTTACTCGGCAACGCTCCCGCGCGCGCGCGGTCGTCCTAAGGGCGCGTGCGCCACTAATTAAAGAGCGTTCAACCACGCACCTTTTACAGGTTTATTTATCTGGGAGTTGAACTCTGTAGCCCTGTATCGCAAGAGTTCCTTCTACTTATAGCACCATCTGTTGGCGGGGAAAAAAGCGGCCTCATTCTGTCTGGGAGCATGCCGCATGTTCGCCACATGTTCGGTAATTAATGTTTACGGTCACCAGAAATCGGTCGTTACGTGTGTATCATGACAGATTCCGCACCCGTTCTGCCCCGTCCTCGTTTTCCTTTTTTTATTCCCACTTGCAGTTCCAAGTCTAATTATCCGACCACAAAAAAGATTTTTTTTTGCTCCTCTGATAACTTTAAAAAAGATGTGGAAGCCATTTATGGATTCCAGATAAGGTTAAACTCTAACTCTTAAACTCCATCTGGACTTCCTGCCATCTTATATCTATTTATCTTATAGCCCATAATAATCCAATTAATGTTACTGCCCCCCCTGTTAATGTCTGCTGCTTCAAACTTGAACTGAGAAATAGATTCTTAGGATCTGACTGGGAAAGCTATGGGTGGGAATGGAGATGATATGACACAGAATAGTGAAGCTCCCTTCTACCTCCCCTCCCCTCCTCATAACCCCTCTGGGTCTTGTCTTCATCACACCAGGGGGATGTGAATTTACAGCTGTAAGTCAAATTAATTAGCCAGACATATCTTGGAATAGTGGCCTGATTTTTTTTTTATTTTCTGTTACAGCTGCCAAAAGGCAACAACTAAGACACCAGGGAGGAGAAAAAGGCCATAGAGGGTAATTATGTCCAATGATCAGCTGCAGTAAATCTCATTCTATTCTTCTTGTCAGAAAGCATATATCATTGCCAGATGCCTACAGGGATTCAAGGGTCAAACTATAATTCAACCCAAAAGACATACTTGACTTACTCTGTTACACGCACACACATACACACACACACACACACACATTTAGAACATTTCACAATCAATGTGTGGATATTGGTTTATAGTGAATTTATGAGTCGGGATAGTGTGTTTTCAGAAGAGCAAACGATAAAAGCTCCCATGATATATGTGATCAAGTATTTGTCACAAATTCAAGATCAAGCATCTGCTGAAAATTGGCTCATATGTGTCCAGTATTTTAAAAGTAGAAGACATTTGCGCCAAAAATTCAGAAATAGACATGAGTCAGAGGTGGAAGGCCGTCACAGATGTTCCCAGCACTTTACACTTTCAGGCATCTGAATCACACTAGCACGCGATGTTGAGCGTCCCATCTCATTAAGAAATCGTCAACCTTGCTTCTATAACGTGATTTGAATATTTAGTGGAAGGTTTACTGTTTACTTCAGGCAATAACATTTGTATTTGGCCCGATCGGCACCCTGCTCATTACGCTGCAGCTTCGCTATGTAAACAGGGAGCAGCATGAAAGGCCGTGAGGGGCCCCTGCATGCCTGTGGGAGTATGGGGCGTACTTCATGGTTTATGCTTGAAAAAGAGCCATAATCGTCCACCTAATCTGGGGCTTGGTGTGGAATTCCCCTCACATAGAAGGCAAACACTTTTGTGAGCATTACTGTGTTGGCTTTAAGTTAAAAAATTCGGGTAAGCTACATAAACATACATATGCAAATTGTGAATTTTAGTCATGCATTTCCCCACGTCACTGATTGTACTACATTTAAATAATTCTAGTTTGAGAACAACTGGAATAAATATTTAGCTCTGATAAGCAGCTACACCCTTAAATTAATGATGTAATTGCAGTTTCATTGCACGTTTGCCCATTGTTTTTTTGCTATTTTAGGCAACTGTTGCCACCTAGTGTTATAAACAGGCAATGTCATATCTTATGTACTTCATTCATAATCAGGAAATATAGGTTACATTGTAAAGCTTTCTGACCTTAATTAATGGCATCAAGTAGGTGCTTGTGTCTGTAGGAGGGTCTCAACATTTGTTTTATCAAATAAGTGTGTTATGTGTATGTATAAAATGTAATAACCCTACTCTGTGTCATATTGTAAATAGAAAATGCAAAAAAGGCAGATGCAAGTTTATTTTTCTATATTATTTCACACTACCTGTTCCAACAATAAAAAAGCAACATTTGCATCAATTGAGTCTGTATGTATGAGACCCCTCTTGCTTTAACAGCTGTCGAGTCTGTGCATGTCTGCCATCTACCTTCAAAACCTACAACTACACCAACCAGTGGTTGGACATAGTGCATAAAAAATACATTTTAAAATGCGCTCACCCTTTTAAATACATATATTCTGACCATGCATCAGAACAATGATAACTGATATCAGAAAATACTTCTCCTAAAAAAGTTTGTTTAAAAAAATACATTATATTATGCATATGCCAGTACAGATTGACATTTCACAATCTTATTTTATGTGGTATTATTGAGTTAATAGGGAACACTACTAATCATAGGCACATATTTTAATCATACAAACTCAAACTTTTTTTCTGATGTGCAGGATGTGGATGTCTGGACTACTAAACTCTGGGTCTTGTTTGCTTGAAGGGATCTCCTCACAGTTGAAGTTTTGTTCCAGCAACTACAAGATTTACAGAGAATACCACAGTGACTCACAGAAAGGAGATGCCATATATTACAGCTTTATAACATTTACCTGTTCATTTGATAACATTTAGTTCTCACCTCAAAAAACTGCCTTTCCACTTTTGGGTTGACACCCTCGGTGCGTTGCTCATAGCAGCAAATAATGCAGGTTTCTGGTCCTGCAAGCAGCTTCAACGTCTCTACCAGTGGAGCAACAGACTGAAAACAAGTGATGAGTCTCAATGAGAAATACAATGCTCAACTCCTATTTTAGGCTGTGTCCCCACACTGGAAATCTTGCCCATGCTCATCTTAGAGACTGAAACCTGCAAATAGTGCACAATACCTGTTCATAATAGATGCAGTCTGCCATTAGGACATAGTGTGGAGATGGCAAGAATTCAGATACATCTTCACCCCTTCAAAAAGAAGAGAAACCATGTAACCATATGCGGAGATGCAACAATTCAATTCACCAGTTAGTAGCAGCAATTGCAATAATTATCAACTATTCTGATAATTGTTTTTTGCCATTTTAAAGAAGAAATTGTCCACATTCTCTTGTTTTAGATTTTCAGATCCAATTGTTTTCTGGTCCTCTTTCATTAGTCTTCAAATATTTATGATGTTTAGGCTGTTGACTGTTGGTCTGGACCAAAAAAGACATTTTTAGCTTGCTCAAGCTTTGGAGAAACAATCACCAAATTTAGACAAATAATTAATTCTTTCAACAACCGATAAGTTAACAGACTATCAAAATAGTCGTTAGTTGCCATAATCATGTGGACAGCTCAAGAATCAAGAAAAAAAAAAATCAGAATCAGGTTTATTGCCAAAAAATTTGCTTTGGCGCTATGGTACAGAACAGTTCAACAACATTTCAATAATATATAAGGAAATGCACTATAAATTATATATATAGAGATAATGAAGGTCCAAATTGTATGAAATGAAGAGAATGGGGTGATGTGTGCAATCAATAATAATAATTACAAGTTATGGAATTTGTTAATAGGTCATATAGAAAACATAAGTACAAACCATTTCAGTACCTTGGCAGTTATAGATCCACTGCTAATAAGTCCCTGGTTTTCCTCAATGTTCAGTCTCAGCAGGGTCTGCAGGTCCTCCAGGTCTGTCACAGTAACTTGAGCTCTGAGAGATTTTATACACAGTGACACTGTTAATGGGTGAACTGGAAAACCACTGTTTATACAAAAAAAAAAACGAATGGATGGTCATATTCAGACAGTAAGAGGAACAAACTAAGAACCGACCCCAGTGCTGCTGCCATTATCCCGACGGCTCCTGTCCCCGCTCCCAGCTCCACCACCCTGCTGCCGTTCGCCCATACGTTCACTCCCGCCGACGGGTCGTGGAACTGTTTCGTCTCTAAATATTTCGCCAGAACGATGGCCGCGTCCCAAACCACACAGCCGACGTCCCCGAGGTAGCACTGCTTCACTTTCAAAGTAGAACCGTCGTTCATGCCGATTTCTCTCACAAAATAGTTACTCTGGTCACCGCCCGCCGCCATGTTGACAGCGGCTGGAACTAGAAAGGGAACTTCCGGCAGGATTTTTCCAAAATAAAAGTGCAACTTTTAATTTATTTATTTTTTTAGTAGACTGGGGCTGCTATTCGTTTCTCTTCGTTTTCTTCTATACACAATCTTTGAATCACTGCATACTTGGCTAATAACTGGTTATGATACAGGAGATCAATCTATGTGATTGCATTATTTAGGACTTCAGTTATTATTTTCATAATTTGTATCAGCCAATTGTGTGACTTTTAGCAGCTAGGTTCATTTGAAGAATGCATCACTTAATCAATCCTTTATCTATTCCTCCATCTAATTAATGTAATTACATTGTATTCGTTGGTAATCGTTACTTTATTTTTTTTTTATCTTTCAGTTGTCTTTATTAAGAAATATGTGTTCAAAATAAAAGTGTACAGTGTACACAAAAGACTGAATAAATGTATCTTTTTCTATTTGTCAAAAGCAATAAAGCACGATTTCCTGTTTGTGAATTTACATTTTTCTCATGAAATGTGTTCATAATAATTATAAAGTTAATCAGGTGTATGTAAATTTTCTCTTTTTATTCACCATTACTTTCTATAAAACAGACATGTGAATGCTCAATGGCATTTGCGCATGCGCAGATGCTAACTGCTGGTGCGTTAAATGACCGCGCTCGAATGTTTGTGACTTTGTTATACATGTGTTAGCAAACTTCTTCTCTCTTTAAACTTGTACGCGGGTTATGTGATAGCTGGTAAAGATAAAAAAAAAATGTTTCATAGCAGCACGGAGGAGTTAACCGCTGACAGCACGCCGCAGCATGGGCGAACCACGGCTGTGTCGTCAGTTGACAGGAGCGGACTTAACGACACCACAACGTCGTACTGTCCGGCCTCAGCTTCCTCCGGTTCCTCCCGCCGAACTCTGGATGAACGCAGCACGACCTCCAGCCAGGATCCGCCACCCCCCGAAGTAGCCCCAGGTGGTTAAGCTAACGTTAGCCTTATGTGAGACTCCCCGGTGCGTCTCAAAGCTACCCTACGAAAAAATGATGAGGGTTCGCTTCATATCTTTCCTGTCTTTTTCCTACATGTATCAAACATTAATAAACAGTGCTTACCTTAAAGCCACGGATGTTAACCGAGCCTACGGTCTTTTCGTTTTCTTGACTAATGCGGATTCTTCAGGAAAAGCTGCACTTGAATTCTGTGTCGGAATTCTCACAGGAAGGCACCGTTTTATTGAAAATGCAATATTAGCTGAATAAAGCTAATACACCCGAGGCTCAGATAAGAAATGCGGCTTTATAGTTAGCAATGTTTTATGATTGTTTGGGGAAAGACAGTGCGCATTTAACTAGCCCGCATCTCATTTTGGCGGGTAACGTTTAGATACCCCAATGATGGAGACCGTAAATACAACATGAATGGGAATTTAAAACCCAAAATGTCTCACATTTTATTTAAAGTATATTGATAGTGGACTGTAACAGCAGTGGGGTCACATTTGGCGCTATAGTCGGGGTTTAGAAGCTTTGAATCTGAAATGAGCAGGTTTGGCGTTCAGCATGTTACCATGGTGATCCACCCCGGAAGTGAACCAGCTTCGACCTACTGAAATCCCAAGGGTTGCTGAAATAGGTCGATAACGTTTCAATACTGCTTTGTATTACAGGGGCCCAGGCCGCTCACTAGTCTCCCTTGTGTTCCTGTATACATCATGGTCTTCCTTTCCACTTCCTGGCCCACTGAAATACCATAAAAATAAGAAAGCTCCATTTGAATTGTGCAAAGTTTGTTATATCCCCAGTGTCACATCTGACACTGTAGAGGATTTTACATTCTGAACCCATCACTGCAGAAATACAAATGAAAGATTGTCTTTTATTTTAAAAATAATCCACACACTGTTAATTGGCTCCCATGAATATAAATGTTACATTTGGGTCAGACAGACCTCATCAGTCATTATCCACTTGTCTTCTTTTTGCACCAGTAGTAAGTCTAAACATGTTTATACAACATATTCATAATAGTTCAACATCCAATTAACTTAAAAATGTATTCTATAATTAGTTCATATGTATATTATCATGTATTATAATATATATCGATTTAAAGCATTCTTATTCTGTTGTGATGATCATATGAATAAGATTCCACTTGGTTGAATATGACTTTTTGCTGTTGGTATCAACTTCGTCTCTTCGACACACATAACGAACAGACAGATAATGAACAGACAATGAATATATCAATAAAGGCTATAGTGCCCATCCTTATTATTTGTTATTATTTGTTTATTATTATGATTTTTGACACATAATGACACAGTCCCTCTCTTCTTAGTTTCTATTGACAGAGGTCAGTTCCAGCACAGCTTCAGGTCAAGCAAGACAAATCCGTCACTTCTGGCCTCTACTTCAGATAGCTCCTCCCGCAGCCGTGGTGGAACGCCTAGACCAAGAAGGACCCCGGGGTCCACAGGGGCTACAGGTACACGTCATGCAGACACAGAGGATTGATCTTCGGCCCAATATGACAACTAAGGCAGTGTCTCTGTTTTTACAGCAACAAGTTGCTCCTCTGCAACCCCGTCTACTGGCGCGTCTGTGATTGTGGCAGTGGTCGAAGGGCGCGGTTTGGCAAGGGGAGAGATTGGCATGGCCAGCCTCAACCTGAAATACCCAGAGCTCGTACTCTCTCAGTTTGCAGACACCGGGGCTTATGCCAAGGTAACCCATGCATCAAAGGCTATGAACTACATGCCAGGTTGGCCCAGAGAGTTTGCTACACATATATAAGAGGCCAGGATGAATGGAACTAGTGTCTCTGCCATGTTTTACCCTTCTGAAGGTCATAACCAAGGTGCACAATTTGGTGCCAATAGAAATACTGATGCCCGACACTGCCAGCGAGAAAGGGAAAGGGACAAAGCTCTTCAACCTCATTACTGAGAACTTTCCGGTACATATTCACATATAGCTGTAATAAGTAAAAGACTTGAACCATTTTAAAACCAAATGCTTCCTCACTTCATCAGTTGACCTAGAGTGAGGTAATATTTGTGTTTTTGTACATTTTTTGTCAGGGTGTAGCTTTCACTGCTGTCCAAAGGAGATATTTTAATGAGAAAAAAGGACTGGAGTACATTCAGCAGCTGTGTGCTCCGGAATTTGGCACTGTCCTAATGGAAGTGCAAGCTAAGTATGCCTCTGAGTACACTAATGTATTGATATGCTGTAAAACTTTACTGTTTTGTTTTAATCACGAAATGTGATTTTTCTTTTCAGATATTATTGCCTCGCAGCTGCAGCGGCTTTGTTGAAATACCTAGAGTTCATCCAGAGCTCTGTCTACGCAGCCAAGTCTGTTAAAGTGAGCTTTAAAGGGAGTGAGCAGACAGCCATGATTGACTCGGCGTCTGCCACAAACATGGAGCTGGTGGTCAATAATAGAGACCACAGGTAGTAAACAGCAACGAGCCTCATCTGTGTACGGAGCATTTGCACAATAAGGGATGTGTTTACTGTGTCTGTCGTCTCTTGTGCACAGGAGTGAGCACACTCTTTTTGGGGTGCTGAACCACACAAAAACTCCTGGTGGTGCCCGAAGGTTGCGCTCCAATATTCTGGAGCCTCTGGTTGACGTGGACACCATCAACATCCGCATGGACACAATTCAAGAGCTGCTGCAGGACGAGGAGCTCTTCTTTGGCCTGAAGAGTGGTCAGAAGCTAATCTGTTAATGTTACTGTATAACAGGCTGAATATTGTGAAAAACATTGACTCAACGTTCTAATATTTGCTCTTTTTTGCCTCCCTCAGCTATAGGTCATTTCCTTGACATCGACCAGCTGCTGTCTGCTCTTGTCCAAATCCCAAAGCAGAAAACGGTATCTAAAGTACTTTCATTATTTATAATTGTAATGATTTATTATTGATGATTTTATTGTTATGAGTTCCATTTGTGTGTATATTGAAATTGGTAAACACGTACAAGATACAAGATTTTCAGCACTGTCACTTTATTTCTTTAGGTTGAGGTCGCCGAGGCAAAGATTACACACGTCATCCGGCTGAAACACACATTGGATCTGGTGCCAAGGTTAAGGGTCCGTGTTGTACGGTTTATGTCAAATGTATTTATATACCCATAACTAAATGTGAGAAAGTTGTTTTTTCTCTCTATTTAAAAATAATTGCACTACTAGTTACTTAATAACAATGCAATTAGTACATTTTTAGACATTACTCTTTAACAGATGGTGCTGAAGAACTGCAACACAGCTCTGCTCAAGGCATACAGCACCTCACTAGAAGACAACAGGTACCTGAACCTTGTTTTACCTTTAAGCGGAAATGACAGTGTCTCTGTGTTTACAGACATAATCCTATGTTTTTTGTTTGTGTACAACCTTCAGATTCGACGTGATCCTAGAGCAGATCAAAACGGTAATCAACGAGGACGCCACCTACCTTAAGGGGAGCCTCAACATGCGCACGCAGAAGTGTTACGCCGTACGCCCCAACATCAACGAATACCTGGACATCGCCCGGAGAGCTTACACTGAGATTGTGGACGACATTGCAGGTGTTTGTTTCAGCTGTCCAGTTCATTTCTTTGGGTTTAGTATTTTTTTTTTCAATACCACAAATTCACATGCATGAAAGTCACTTTGCTTCTCAGGACTGGTGAACCAGATGGGGGAAAATTATGGCATGCCGATGCGTACCAGCTTCAGCCCAGCTCGAGGCTTCTTTATCCAGATGAAGCTTGAGGGAGTGGTTTTGCCTGAAGGGAAACTCCCCACAGAGTTCATCAAGGTATAGTCCACTAAAGATAGAACCGGACAATTGTATACATTTTTATATAAAAATAGGTCAATGAAATGAAAAAGAGTTTACATTCAACCCCTGTCCTACCAGCTAGCTAGCTACAATATGAATACATTTGTATTTAATATTTGCAAGTTAAAAAGTAATACCATTATAGATCAAATATATTTGCCTCATTATCATATCATGCTTCAATTGTCCTCCTGACTTTTGTGGCCTCTAAGGTTCCGGAAATCATCTGTTCATGTGATGGAGGAACACATAGCGCATAAAGGGGGCGTGGCCTCAGTAGCCCTGCAGTAAGCAGTGCGATATGTCCATGTGACCTATATTAAGGTTCCCTGTTATAGGCCAACCTTCAGCTTTGTTCATTTTGGATTTATTCCTGGAAATTCCCGTATATTTCTGTTACTTCCCATTGAAAGTTTCCAACTTTTAAAATTCCCATGATTTTGCAACCCTAATTTTGATGTTATATTAAACTAAACTTATGCCAACAATAAAACAATTGTTGAATCTTGAAATATACAAGATGTAAATGGTGTCAACTCCCATACTGAATGAACTGAAAACTATTACATTGAGAGCATTTATACATTAATGATAATGATTCTCTGTCAAATCACTAGTTAGAATAAAACACTGTATCCACCAATGTGTTTTCTGGTGACATTGACAGTGTTTAGTCACATGAAATTTCTTTTTGTTGGTTTTTATTCTGCATATATTTGTTTTTTTTTGTCTTTATGTGAACGTCACCTCAGGTAACCAAGCACAAGGACAACTATGCATTCACCACTACAGACATGATGAAGATGAACGACCGCTGTGATGAGGCACTGAAGGAGATCTTTCACATGTCCTATGTGTGAGTAGATCGTGAGGCTGTGGCTTGAAACAAACACACCAGTGTGTTGCTCACACTTCATCATACCTTACTCACTGGAAAAAGACACATTCATAGGATTTCTGTGACTAATTGATTAGGTGCTTTCATCTATTTATTTTTTCCTCCATAAATGATTTTGATCATAATTTGACCATTTTACTGTAATATTGACTAAATAACTGACCACAGACATTACTAGTAGACCTTAACAACCAGTTAGTCAGCTAATTTGTTAAAAGTAGACAGTTTTAGATTGACTCTTTCTAAGCGTGTTGTCATCCTCCTACTTGCTAATGTTGAACAATTTATTTATCTTTCGTCCACTAGAAGGTGCTGTTTGTTAAATCTATATTTCCCCCCAGTGTTTTTCCCTTGCAACTGGTCTCCATACAGGGTGATATGTCAACTGCTCAGCACCATCCATGAACACATCCACTGCCTGTACAAACTCTCCGATGCCGTGTCTATGCTGGACATGCTGCTTTCGCTGGCCAATGCGTGCACCATCTCAGACTATGGTGAGCATGTATCAATCAGATTTGATTTTTGCACACTTAAACGGCAGCGCCCGGGCCAGTGTCGCACATGCCAGTCTGTGAAGCGCTCCCCCGGGCCGGCGGGTGTGCCGCCCTCAGTCCCTTTTAGTGTGGGTCACGGGCAGCGCCAGCTCCATCAGCCACGTGGGTGATGAGCGCTGGCCCTCAGCTGTCTGAAAATGTCTCTCCATAAACACGTGCTGACTGCCTGCCCCCCTCTAACGCAGCTTGTACTCAGATTACCCTTGTTACATAAGCATGCACTGGTGTGCTGTATTACCAAGACAAATCTCCCTCCACCAAAGGAGCTAGCTGACTGAAACCACTGCACACAACTCTCTGAGAAGTCAGTTTTAATTATATGTGATACACCGTCAATTCACCAGCCAACAATCAGTTATATAGGAATTTAAGTAAATACATGAAACAATAATCTCACCTCATATCTTTTAGGTGTATGAATGCATGAAGTACAGCTATTATATAAGCAGAATACAAACAAAAAAGGTATTTTTGAGTGTTTCTATCTTCTAATTTGCTGTGTCTGCCAGTGCGTCCAGAGTTCACAGACACGCTGGCCATCAAGCAGGGACGCCACCCTGTCCTGGAGCGGCTCGTTGGTCAGCGGCCTGTGTCAAACAACACCTATGTCTCTGAGGGCAGCAACTTCGTCGTCATCACTGGGCCCAACATGAGCGGGAAATCCACTTATCTCAAACAGGTGGCGCTGTGTCAGATCATGGCTCAGATAGGTCAGCAAGCAAACGTTCGGTCTCGCACGTGGACTTTTTGGAATGCTAAGCTGGGCCGCGCTGTACGTCGAGGTTTGAGTAAATCCCTGTTGTTATTCCAGGCTCTTTTGTTCCGGCTGAGTACGCCTCTTTTCGCGTTGCCGATCAGATTTTCACCAGAATTGGCGTAGATGATGATTTTGAAACTAACTCTTCCACCTTCATGTTGGAAATGAAGGAGGTATGTTTCTTTCATATTATACAGCTGCTTTATCCTTTATATGGTTGAAAGGAATTATTTCGTGGTTGACTATATTTTTCCCCCAAAGATCTCCTACATAATCCACAACATCAGTGACAGATCCCTCATCATTATAGATGAGTTGGGGCGTGGTACCAGTGCTGAGGAGGGAATCGGCATCTGTCACTCAGTTTGTGAGTTCCTCCTTAGCTTCAAGGTACATTATGCACCAATGTTGCACTGCTTTCTCTACTATAAAAGAACGGATAAATCAGTGTCCTATTGATAATATTAAGATTTTTTACTTGCTGGTACACCTCTCGGGTCTACAGCAATGTAGTAAAAATAACTACTGAAATACTACATGCAGACTATTGTCATTATCTTCAAGGAATTTCCTGTTTCTTTACTACTTGCAGGCTTTCACCCTCTTTGCCACACACTTTCTTGAACTGTGCCAACTAGAGTCTCTTTATCCCAACGTGGAAAACCAGCACCTGGAGGTTCAGCACACTCGCAGCAGTGACACCGGTGCCGAAAGCGTAGTGTTTACACACCTGCTGAGTCGAGGGTGCTCCGAAGAAAGACACTACGGTGCGGAGACAGTGAACGATCTGTGAAATTAGTGAAAAGTGGGTTGCAGAGCTTCTTTTTTTGGTCTTTTTAGGTCTGAGAGCAGCAGAAATGACTTCACTCCCTTCAAGCATAATTCAAGAAGCGAAGAATATTGCCTCCAATGTCAACCGACAGCTTTTGGTATGATTTATTGAGATCAGGTTTGGCCTCTTTTTGTACTTGTTTAGTGACTCAACCTGCTCTGCATATGTCAATTCGTGACAGTGCAAATAAACTGGGGATATTACAGCACAGGTGCAACAGTAGAACAAGCTTTAAATTTAATAACCATTATTAGAGACTGACAGAAAATGTTGCACAGCGGCAGCTGATGATAAATATTCAAATATTTTGTATTGGTGTTGGATGTGATTTGAAAATTAAAAATAAAAACACTCCAGGTGTGTTTTGTTACTGTTCTCTAGGCCAAACATCACAGTGATCCGGAAGCACAGAGGCAGAGGGCTGTGTACCACTTGGCCACTCGCCTCCTGCAGACTGCCAGGAACTCCAGACTGGACCCAGATAGCCTGCGTATGTATCTGAAGGGCCTGAGGAAGCAGTATGAGGCAGAGCTGCGGGCCACGGAGCTGCCAGCCTCCATGGACACAGAGGAGGAATGACTGACTCAGCCCTGTAGTAGGGAGGGGCTTTGAAACGCTCAGAGAAAATGAAACTGAAGAATCATCATCAGTGTCAGATGATCATTAGTAAGCATTTTGTGTCCATGGATTAGCTTTTTTCTTATTTAAAATGCCTCTTTTGCAATTCAAGTGACTATGGGTCTATTTTTGTCTGTTATTCATAACTATATTAAAGTAATAAACCATATTTCTTAATTTCAAATTATTGTAAGATATATAATGTGAAATTCTATCTTAGCTATGAGATGATTTTTTTATTTAAATATAAAACATATTTAAATTATACAATGGAATATCCCAGTGCTTTTCTTATACTCGTGTGTCTTATGGACTTTGGGAGAGTGGTATGACCACTCCCCTCTTCGCTTTTGCCGTTCGTGCGATTTATATACGCGGGACGTCTAAAAAAGACGGGATTGAGTTCGCGTCGTTGCCCGCTCCGCCCGGCGCGCCTCGTGTCACAGAACGAGCGCTCCCCAGCAGCCTGCCGATGACCCGCCCCCGCGAACCAGAAACGGGCAGATAGTCTGACGGATAGCGCAGAAGAAAGCCAGGCTGGAGCTGCCCTGGGAAGTCAGGAGTCTGCCTGAGTCAACGCAGAACAACGCCATTTCAATACTATCTGAAGCAACAGCATATTGAAGCTGCAGGTACGTGTTTTCATATCCGTTTCCCCACCCTCCCAGATAAAACGCGTATTTCTCGCCCACTAGCCGCTTATTCCGGTCTTAGCGCGGCTAAGCTCTTTACTCAGGCCTGGGAACGGCCCTCAGGACCGAAGCGGAAGAAAGGAGCAGCAGACCGGGTCAGAGATTTCAGGAGAGTCGGAGGCTGGGAGGGAGGTCACCGACCGCACGAGGCCCGTGGAGGCAGATGTCCACGCCTCCGGATGGGTTGTAACCTACGTTTGTTACGAGAAACAAACTTGAGTGTTCCTGTAAACGTTTATTTTCCCCCATGCTAACTTCCACCGCTGAAGAACCCCCCCTCCCCCGTCCTAATACTTGGATTGCCCTGCTCACATTAGTTAGCTAGCGTGACGTTAGCCGGCTCATTCACCCACACGAACTGGAGTAGTGACGAGCCCCCTTTTCATGTAACGTTGAGCAACTACTTGTAGAAACGTCCCTGCCTCCCGGGAATGAGCCTCGCCTGCCAGTCATGGTGGTGGAGCAGCCCGTCGGTCGACATGTGTGCCTCTTTTTTCGCTTTCATGGCTCGTTCGGTTGTACCGTGTGATTTAAGAGCTGACTGGAACAACTTAGCTTGTGAGACGAGTGTGCTGGTGCTTTTTTTCCTCCTGCATTTGAAAGCAGCATTCGTCTCGTACCGTTTACTGTATAACGCGTGTCTTGGTTCACCAGTCCGTACAAAGCTGGCGATTACACACGACCTACATGCTGGGACATTGGTTTTCTGCCTCCGTGAACTGCCCTTGTTGGTGGTGACTCGCCGGACATCACCTTTTACTCAAAGACATGTGGAAATGTGACATTTCCGGCACTAAAAAATGATGTTACACTTAACATATTCAATAAGATGATGACTGGAGACAGTGGTGTATGAAGTACATGCAAGTTCTCTTACAAGAGAATGCTTTTGTTAGATGTCAAAGTCTCCTATTAGAATATTATTGAGTAAATGCCTGAAAGTACTGATATTTATTGCAACTAAGCATTGAAAGTAGAATGAAGTAAATGTTGTGAGTAAAAAAAAAAAAAAAAGTAAGCAGTCGAGTATTGGGAATTCTACAGTTTATTCCCATTGGAGGCTTCAGGTTTCCTTGTTACATTTGTGTTAGCAGAATATTGTCATGATCGGGTGAGTGGTTTACACCAAATTAAGTAATGACAATGCTTACAGGAAAAGTAGTGCAGTAAAACGAGAATTGATAGAAATATAAGAAGGTAAGTACAGATAGCTCCAATAGATACTCAAGTACTTAAAGTTTTATTACTTTGTTATAATACTTCACTGATGGGACACATGGCAATCAATGTCCTCCAGTGTCCTGATTACTCCTAGATCTATATAGTTTGTTAAACTATATACTTTTTTACAAATTGAACTTTAAACTTGGGTATTTTATGGAAATCCCAGTGAATCCTTCAATGATCCTTCTTCCCTACTTTGAGTAATTTGACTCAGGAGTCAATTACGGTTTTCCTAAGCTTCTTCCTTCTACTTTGCAGCATTACTACCATTGTCTTCTTGATGGCATCTCTGTTTACTCGAGGTGTGTCTAGTTTATCGTGGGTGTCGGCAGTTCAATGGTACACAATGCATGCATACACACACACACGCACACACAGTAAGTTTGTTGGTTGCAAACTTGCCTGGATGACCAGAACATTTCACAGGAATTATACTCCTGTGTTAATGTTTCCCACCATATCAGAGGCCGTGTCTTGGACTTTGTTCCTCGTCGTTACGTTTATTGTCAAAATACTGATAATGATGGTTTAACCTTTCTGCTCAGTTGTGAACCTATTACTCCAAACTATGTTAATTACAGGCAATTACTGAAACTCTCCTAATGACGGATCATCTGTCTTTCTCACATGTTTCCCAAAAAATACACTTAATACCTACAGGCACCAATGTGGTTCCATTCTGGAATATTCTTGTCTAGCGCCTGTTCACACATAACGTAGCAATGCCAGTACTGGGTGGGGCAAGGCTGCTTAAATGTAATGTAACTTTAGCCCAGCATCAGGGCAGGTTCATGGAAATGTCAAGCATGTTTGAAAGAGCTTGACTAATGAATTTGCTACTTTTCGGGATGTAATAGAGCCTTCTGTGGATATTTTCAATAGCAATAATAACGGAGTAGCTTTTATGTTTCAGCGTCAAAAGGCGATGGACTATACGCGGAAGTTCTCAAATCACCATAGAGACAATGCGCTGTCGTAAAATGTTGCAGATTTAAAGAAAAAACAAAAAAAAAAGTCGTCGGCAGTTTCTTTTTTCAGATGGACATAACTTAATTACCAGAAAAGCAATTCAGTTCCATTCCCACATGAACAGGGAAAATGTTGTTGAAAATGTAGTTAAAAATATTGCGAATATTGCTTTTACATCTGTTTTTTCTGTGTGTTTTGGGGAAATCAAGCCATTTCGTCAGACGCTTTCTTTAACAAATCCTAAACCAAGTAAATGGTATAAATTGCACTTTTGGTCTTTGCAAAGCACAAAGTCCTAGAGGAATCCTTTTTCCTAAGTTGCTCGTGCCCTCCTGGATCACAGATCTGCTGCTGAGTAAATTGTTGTCATCTTAAAGGTGTTTCAAGTGCCGCTTGGCCAGGTTTTTGGGATCTGTCTGCATTGCTCTTTGGGGCCCGACAGTTATCAGGAGTTCCTCTGTGTCCCCCCCGCCTGCCAAATCAGGAGGCCTGGCCAGCCAAGTGCCTAGATTCCGGGGAGCCAACAGCCCGAGAGGGCTTTGTCCTCCGGCTTCATTCTGATGCTGGGACAAGGCTCAGGCTGTGCAAGAAGACTCATTTTTACACCGCACACTCCACCCGCCCTTTAAATGCCAAGCGGCAATATTGCTTTAAGAGTTGTTTCACAGCTTCCGATTGGTCGGGGCTTGGGAGTTTCCTGGAGCATACAATAGATGTGACTTAAAAAAAAGGCATTTCCTGATTCGGTAACTACTGAAAATAGGTATGCTTCAGTCTAAACCTTGTTAGCCAGTTCACCCATGGTGTTTATGAATAGTACATTGTGTACTATAGCTTATTTGTCTCAGTCTTGTTCTGTGAAACTTTTAATGTTACCAAGTTCACATCCAGGTTTTGGACATTTATATGCCCCAGGCCTTCAAAAGTGTTTTTGTTTTTTGTTTTGAAGCTAATTGCTTGCTTTTTATTAGCGTGTGCTGACATTTATGATGTCCAAGAAAAAAGTGAGTTGAGACTACACATACACACGCAGGTGAGCAGGGAATGAATAAAAGAACTCAAATGAAGGCTAATGGGTTCTGAACCCTGTGGTTTACACAGCGCTCTGTACACCAATAACCGTTTCTCCGCTCACAGTTAGCATATATTTTACGAGTTTGCCCCCCCCCCCCCCCGGCTGTGTCACGTTTGGAGGAATGTGTGCTCTTTGATAGAGACACCGACACAAACACCCTGGAGGAGTTAAGATCAGATAGGTACTGAATGTACTTTTCGCAAATGTTCCCAATCATTTGTGAGAAATCTCTGTCAGATGTCTTTAGAGATCTTCAAAAAAAAGTGTTCTGTAATGAAAAGCGTTTAAAAGTTATATAATGAAGGGTTTGTTTTCAAGGAAACTCTTAAGGGGGGGAAAAGGGGTTATTGAAGTGGGAGTGAAACGGAGTCAACATTACACTATAATAAGCCCCAGCTTGTCAGTGCTCAGGAAGCCCTGCAGTAGAAGTTATTCTTAAATGTATTATGAGTAATCTGCTTAATCCAAATTACTAAAGAGGCCCAGTCTACGACGTGGACTCCTACGCTCGATTGCCACCACAGATCTAAGGTGCTGGACGGGGCTGCGTAGCACCTTCAGCCAGCTCGCCGTCTGGGCTTAACTCATCACCGTTCTCACAACACTATGGTTTTATTTGTGTAATAAGTGCACAAATTTGCACAAGGCATGTTAAGTTTGCGAAACAAACTTCCTTGACTGTCCTGAATCTACAGAAGAATCAACCCGGGGGCAGTGATGTTTGACTTTTTTTTTTTTTTTTTTTCTTTTGGTTTGATCAGGTTTAGCTTCATCTTAAGATCCCTGCCTATCTTGTATGCCAACATACATTTCTTTAAAGGGCAGTAAATTGTCAGCACTATGGGAGCATTGCTGTACCGAGAAACTGTGTTAATTGATGTCGCACTTCTGTGCACGAAACATGGATTTCTGCTTATTGCACAAATGAGCCTACTCCATCTTAACAGCCCACATGCTGGTATCTGCTCAGTGTCATTTATTCTGAGAAATGAGAATTCACTAGAGTACCAGTGTTTGAATTTGGTTTTTAGTGTCTTTCACGTCTCTTTAAGAATATTAACACTTTATCTAGATTGATTCCACCCCAGTTCATTCTCATTGCCTTAAGGAGGCAACACACAGATCCTAAGAATATCTTTGGCAGATGCTGAACAGATTAAATCTCAGCACCTTTTGACTCAGTAAACTTTGCCTGCAATGGAAGACGAACCTCTTCTCACTTTTTTTTTTTTTCGCTCCAAGCGAGCGAGCGGGGACCGAACTGCAGCTGCAGCAAACCTCACTGGGTGACACTTGCACATGGGTGTATTTTTGCCTCTTGCAAATCCATCCTGATGAGTTAAGAATACCACCATGTTGTCCTTGTGAGGTCTAAAGGAGGAAAGTGACTAAATGAGCCAGCGAGCCATCTTCTCTGCAGCCTAGTTGTCTCTGTGATGTTCCTGACCTATATGAAGGTTTTGTGAGTGAACGTGCTAATTTAATTTTGACTTTTTGTTTGCAGTTTAGTCTAAACATTGTATTTGATAGCTTTACTTTATTTCTTAAAAAATGGGTAGTTTTTGTTGTTGTATAATGAATTTGTCAGACATGTGATTCAAAAAGGTCAGAAAAAGTATTAATTTAAAAACGCACATCTAACCCAAAATTCATTTTAAATAGTGATCAATCATGATTTTTTTTTCTTTATAATGCAGGTTTTACGGTTTTGTATTTTTAATATTCTGTCCCCCAGTAGATAATATCCATGATTTTGTACATCTTTCAACATTGATACGTGTTTGTTCTATTTTTATTTGTCAATATTTTTTTATTACGAAGAGCTGCTTGGCACTGTAATTTCCTTCAGGAATCAATAAGGTGAATCTTATCTAATTTAATTTAACTGACGATCAATTCGTTTAGAATAATTGTAGTTATGTTTTGTAAACATACAATACTGTTCCACTTAAGTTTTTTTGGAAGCCTAGCTTTTGTTTTCAGTGCTGTTAAGTAGAATTTGTTTTTTCTCATGCTAGTTTTTGTTGTTGCATTTTTTTTGTTGATCGTAATAACCTTGTTAAGGAGGTTTTGTACCTGGGGTTGTGTTGTCTAATTTGATATAATTACTAGGAGAGGACAAGGTGTGAATGAGCCCCTTTTCATACTCACACACTCAGCATTATTGACATACGAACACCTCCACACACACACACATCTTCTACTCATACCAGTTCACACACCGCACTCACTCCTCCCAACAGTTGGTGCACATTAAAATTCTCTTGAGGAGCTCAACCAAAGGTAGTGAACTGAAATCACAGGCATCTTCAAGCTGTTCTATCATTGGAATTGCCAGTTGTGTTTGTTGGTAGAAATGTGTCCTCATAATGGTAACTAAACCTCACCCTTCTCCTTTTCTGCAGAATGGCGGTGGATATCTACGACTCTCAGTACCTGCTCATCCTGGCCCCCTCCCTGGTCATCGCCCTCATGTTCCTCTTCTTCTGGCTCTTCATGAAAGAAACCTCCTACGACGAGGTGCTGGCCCGGCAGAAGCGCGACCTCCGGCTGCCGCCGTCCAAGCCAGATGCCCGTAAGAAGAACGACAAGAAGAAGAGCAAGAAGAAGGAGAGCACCAGCGGAGGGGGCGGCGGGGGAGGTGGAGGGGAATCTGAGGAGGACCTGCGGGACTTCGACATGGCTGACGGCGCCAACAGCTCCGCACTGGAGATGGAGGAGGAGCCTGAGCCGGAGGTCACGCCAGCTCCCGCTCCGCCGACACCCACCCCGTACGTGCCTGTGTCGGTGACAGCGGAGGCTCCTGTGGGTCTGAGGGAGAGGAAGAAGAAGGAGAAAAAGGCAGCGAAGGCTGCTGCTGCCGCCGCCGCCGCAGCCACGGCCGCCACCGCACCACCTCCACCCTCAGAGCAGCCAGAGGTCAATGGCTCTAAACCAGTCAGCCGCAAGGCAGAACCTCCCCAAGCAGCTACCAAACAGTCGAGCCCCCCTTCCCCCCAGCTTGAGCTCCAGATTCAGGTCCAAGCCGCCCCGGCTCCTGTCCAGGCTCAGACTCCTCCCCAGATGTCTGGGAAGAAAAAAGACAAGAAGAAACAAAAAATTGAGCCAGGTGAGTGCAGAGATTTAATGATTGTTTAATATACTTTCATGAGTCCCTAGGCAGACTGGAAAAAAAATGTACCCCCCTTTTTCTTTCGCCATCAGTGGATGACCAGCAGCCAGAGGTTAAAGCAGATCAGGCTCCAGCACCGATCAAGAAGGAAGCTCCCATCGTGGCTGAAACCAAAGTTCTGGATGGTGCAGCTCCAGTCACGACTGGTGGCAAGAAGAAAAACTCTGCAAAGAAGCAGAAGACGGAGCACGGTAATGATGACACGACGCACCCAAATTTATCAGCAGTGCCCAAACTCACCACCTTGTAATTTGAAATTTGCTATTTTCCCCCCCTCTCAAATCCAGTAGATGAATCCCATGTTCTGGCTGACTCAGCAGCTTCTGCCAACCACCAGGCAGCCCATAACGACGAGGCACCATCCAAAGGGAGCGGCAAGAAACAGAAGAATGAGACGGACAAAGGTGAGAGAAGGAAATTGAATTTTAAAAAAAAAATTGTAATCACACATTTGTCTACATATCTACAGAATAATCTGTTTAATTGTGTGGTTCTAACAGAGAACACAGAGGTGAAGCTGAAGGAGCTGCTGTCCGGCCTGTCCAGCCTGACTCTGACTGAGGCCGAGGCCGCCAGCGTGATCGCTCTCCTCCGAGAGAAGAGCCCCAGCGCCCTGGATGCCTGGAACAAAGTGAGATTAACAAGTGATAGAACTTGAATTGGTTGCGATTCCAAATGGGTTTTACGATCCGTTCCCTCTCATGTCTCTCGCTACCAGTCGACAGCTAGATCAGACCCCGCTGCCCAGGAACGAGAGAGACTCCTCACAACCCTGCACGAGGAGGCCTCCATTGCCAAGGACAAAGTGAAACAGCTCGGACAGGTATAGATTCTCATGTTTGAGCTAATGAATGACTTGATCTGGATAATAATTTATTCCTGGCTTGTTTTGCTACATGTCCTTGTTCTGTTTTTTTTTTTTTTTTTTTTTGGTGAAATATTTCTCCTGTGCTGCAGGAGCTTCACGTTGAGAAGCAGAAGGCAGGCCGGGTGGAGGCCGTGATGAGAGAGCAACGTACGGCCATGGAGAAAGAACTGGGGGGCATGCAGGCCAAAGCACAAGGCAGCTATCAGGAGCTCCAGGCCATGCAGATAAAGGTGAGAAATAGTATGCGGTTGTTTCATCATCAGTGTAGTTTTATCGGAAACCACCCAAATACAGTTTGTGCTGACTCACTGAGAAAACTATTAGGGCACATTATCTAGTATTGGTACAATTAGTCTAATATTGAGTAGAAATATATTTAATGACCTTATTCCATTAGTACAGATTATTTTATTTATTTTAAGGTTTTCATAAAATTCAGATTTACACGATTTAGAAAGTCCAAAATATGTAAGGTCAAACAATTAAAAAAAAAAAAAGATTAAATTGACCAAAATCAAGGGAGGAAAACACTAATGATATTGAGATATATATATATATATATATATATATATATATATATATATATATATATATATATATATATATATATATATATATATATATATATATATATATATATATATATATATATATATATATATATATACTCGAACAAACAAGACTTTACTCAGTGACGTGATGAGACTATTATCTACCGATGCAATAAGATAATATTAACTCAATTTTTGTGACTGCAAAATTAATATTTTCATTTAAGTTAAGATTTCTAATTTTTTTGCTGTGCTTTTCAAACCCTGTTTTGGTTCTGGTGAGGTTGGATGGCCTCTGATCACATTCCTTATGTATAGTTCCAGCAGGTGAGGGAGCAGCTGGAGAGCCAGATCAGTCGGCTGCAGCAGGAGAACGGCATCCTGAGGGACGCCGTCAGCTCCGCCACCAACCAGATGGAAAGCAAGTCAGTGCAGCACCGCCGTCGCTAAGAATCAACCAATCACGCTGTCTAGAGTTTCCTTCATGTGTTGTCTCTGCTCGGCTCGGCTAAAAACTGTCATCCAGTTCATATTATATTTCAGAGTTCTTTGCAGCTTTCTACCGTGATCTGGTGTTGCACGCATTATGCAGCAAAATCCCTGTTACGGCTGCTCTTTTAGTTTGGTGTGTCAACAAAAAATAAAATAACATAAGAATTGTGCTTATGCCTATACGTTGCTTGACAGGAATTCGGCGGAGCTGAACAAGCTGCGTTCCGAGTATGCCAGTCTGATGAAAGAGCTGGCAGACAACAACAGCAAGCTGCAGCAGGAGGAGCACCAGAGGAAGTCACTGGAGGTCACCTATAAGCAGAACGTGTCCCAGCTGGAGGTGCGTCAATCCACATGCACATTGTGTTTATTTAGCCTGCGCTTCAGTTTCCCTGGACGAGGCGCCTCCCCAAAAAAAAAAAAAAAATCAACCAAGTTGTACGAAACATGGTGTGATGCCGCTCTGCTTCCCATATAGTGTGTGTGGGTGAGGCGGCGTTACCAGGGAAATGGGAGGAGGTTGTAGTGGAAGTCCCGGAGAGGGGTGTGGAGAAATAGAACCTGGGTCAGGAGGATTGTGTTGGCTTTGGAAGCTGGAATGTTTGAGGCTTTGTGCCGTGTATAAGCAACACTTTCCTGCTCGACACCCAGAGCAGCCTTTCCTGTCCTCCCACCCCCACCCCTCCATTCACTATGATCAAAGATTGAAATTTGAGTCACTGGCTTGACACAGACAAGTCTCTGCAAAGAAACACACTAATAGTTCTGATTTTTCTATAGTTTTGTTTTTTACTTGATTGTACATTCTGGAGATAAAGGGAATGAAGCAAACTGCTTTAAAATGTTTTGTACGGCTACAGGATGCTAAACGACGCTGGGATGAACTGCAGAATTTCCTACACACTGTCAACGCTGAGAGAGAGAAACTTCAGGCCTCTAAGCAAGGTAATAAAGCTCGATGTGGCACTTTAAAGTTAATTTTTCAAATGCCATCATTTACAGAATAATAGCCAGGCCAAAATTAGTGTCAATAATTTATCATATTAATGCTTTTATTTGAGATCAGGCATCCTTTTGGGAATTTACGGAAATTGATCCTGCAAAGGTGGACACACTGACATTATGAATTGTGTATTTACGCGCGTGCAGAGATCCACAGCCAGCTCCTCGCGGCGGAGACAGAGATGAACAACAAGAACAAAGAGATCCAGACCCTCCACAGCAGCCTAACTGAAGCCATGGTCTCCAAGGAGCGGCTGGAGCAGAAAGTGCTGGAGCTTCTGGAGGTTTCCCAGCACAGCATGCCCGACGACTCGCTGCAGGCCCGCGCTCAGGTGAGGCTCCACGTCATCGCTTAAAAAAAAAAAAAAAAAAAATGCATCAAATTATATTGATTGGTTCTTAGTATTTTATCTGAATCCATATCCAGATGCAATGCAACGTACATGATTTATACTCACCAATCGGTGTTCAACAGGAGCTTATGAACGAAAACAAAGGTCTTCTTGCCCAGATTGAAACACTGCAAGTCCAGAATGAAAGCCTGCAGGTCCAGATCTCCACACAGGTATGTACATATGTGTATATGTCAACTTCACTATGCTTTATTATTTTATTCTTATAAGAAACATCTATTTGTATATGCTTGCTAATTAGATTTTTTTTTTTATCTTTTAGGCTTCACATTTGTCCCATATAGAGGAGCTACAGAAGCTGTAAGAAAGTTTTAAAGAAAAACATCAGACAATTGTATATAAATGGTGATATCCTCTATTATCTATCTGTGTGCTTCATCTTTTCCCCCTGTTCTGTCCAGACTGGCTGAGAAGGAGTTGCAGAGGAAGAGTCTGGAGGATTCTCTCAACGCTGAGCGAAGCAGCGGGGCCGGTAGAGAAACCAATATGCAGGTATAGGCACGGCAGCGCTGTTATCTACAGCTTCTTCTTATACTAACATCGCGGCGGTTCGTTAGGCATCAGGCATGCGTTGAGCACGTCGCAGGCCTCTCGTTGTGCCGAGAGGCTGAAGACAATGTACGCTGCCCTGTAGGGAAGAGAACTTGTTGGTTCGCATTTCCCAATGCTAAATGGCTGTTGTTTAATTCTCCTTCCTATCTCTATCTCCTTTTTTTTTTTTTTTTTTTTAACCTTCCGCAGGCCTTGCACAACGAGAACATGTCACTGAAGGCAGAGCTTCAGAATCTGCAGGCACAGATTGCTGAACAGGTCAGCTGTGTAACTTGACTTATTTTCAAAAGTATAAAAAAAAAAAGCTGAGTGTTCCTCAGTTTGACACGCACCCTTTTCTATCTGCCATGCAGAATGCCTCCCAGCTGGCATTGGACCAGATCCAGAAGAGGTTTGTGAAATAATTCCATCCGCAACGATGATAATATTCCATGATCGGCCAGTGAGTTAACTTTTATTAAACTTTGCCTCCTCCCCAGTGTCCAGGAGAGGGAAGAGAATATGAAAACCGTGGAGGGTTTGCTGGAGAAAGGGCTGATCGAGGTGGCCAATAAAGAGGAGGAGCTCAAGGTGTCTGTATTCTCTGCTTTTTAGAACGGCTGAGGGAAGCGCAGTTGACAGACATCAGCATCCCTGAAGTGACTGTGCATTTCACTGTCTGCCTTGTAATCACAATTCCAAATAGAAGGTGGGGGAAAAATCATTAAGTAATTTCTTTCCTTTGACGTAGGCTGTAAGAGAAGAAAATGAGGCACTAAAACAAGAAGTGGAGACCTTGATGAGGAAGACAGCAGAACAGGCAAGTTGGTCTGAAAGCTGGAATAATAAAAAGTTATGCTTCTTTCTCCTAATTTTTATTCACCTTATTCTTGTTTTCTTTTCTTGTTCAATTTCCTGAATCACAGGCATCATCAGAGTCAATAGTGGAAGATCTCCAGAACAAGTAAGACTTTGGGCAGCTGACTAAATGCAAAGCATAATTTCATGTTCTTAAAAAAAAAAAAAACTAAAATCTAATCAGGTGGAAATATCTTGTTTTTGATACAATAATTCTTATGAGCAGAATTATCTTATAGCACTGGCAGATGATTTTATTTTATTTCAAGTGTTTTTTTTCCTTTTTGGTCAATTTGGTCTTGTTTTAAGAAAACAAGGTTAATATTTTCTTAAAAAAAAAAGGATAAATTGGCTAAAATCAGGAAGGAAAACTTGATATAAGCTAATTTATCTGGCAGTGAAATAATATAATACAGCTTAATTTTGGACTATTTGTACCAAATAGAAGATATTTTCACCCGATAAGGTGACATTGGATGTCATTAAATGTTCTCATCTGGTGGAAGTCATTATATAAGTATATATGAGTAGCCTGTCTGTTTTTAGGACTTCACACGGTTGTGTGATGAGTCTTTGTTTCGCTGTGTTTTTATAGGATCCAAGAAAAGGTGGTAGAGCTGAAATCAATGGAGGAGAGTCTACAGGCAGCACAAGACAGCAGCTCCGCCAGAGAGAAGACTATTGAGGTGTTTGTGCTTTTAATGATTTACTATTATCATCATTTCCTTAGTTCCCTCCTAAAGTTAATGAAATGTTGTTTACAGAATTACATGCTTTCATTTTCCTGTTTTTGAGTAAGTTTTTGTCTGAAGCTTTTTTTAAAAATTATTCTTCTATATCCAGGCTCTGGAGCAGCAGTTGTCCGCTCTTCAGGCAGAGATAGAGCAGCTGAGACAGAAGGAGACACCAGAAGAGTTGACCAGTTCTGCTATGCAGCTCCAAGACCTCCAGGCTCAGTAAGCTAAACTCCTCACTTATCGCCCCACAGTTCTCCCCAGTGCGTGTCCTTACGAATCAGACTCTGTAACGAACACATCTGACCCGCAGGGTAGAGGCGAAGGATCAGGAAATC
Source organism: Eupleurogrammus muticus (assembly GCA_036785175.1). Lineage (NCBI taxonomy): Eukaryota > Metazoa > Chordata > Actinopteri > Scombriformes > Trichiuridae > Eupleurogrammus > Eupleurogrammus muticus. The sequence goes on along the minus strand of JAYKQN010000012.1, from coordinate 13,387,029 downwards.
CAGAGGCTGCAGGCTGAGCTGGAGGCAAAGGCAAAGGAGCTGTTGGAGAAGACGGAGCAGGTACGTCAACAGGTAAGGAAGACAGCGCTCTTTCACTTCCTGTCTCTCACCATGAAATCATAAAAAAGGAGAAATGTTAATGAAAGTGTTTTTTCCTCCCTTTTCTTGCATTAAATTTGAGCCTAACAAGGTCATTTTCCCCTCCTCAGTCTCTCACGGGAGTGCCAAGCCCAGAGCTTCTTACAGCGTGAGTGAAGTTGCACGCTGAACGCTTAACATTCTTCGCATATTTCCGCTTGATGATGATCATAATGGGCGGTTTTGACCTTGTTCCGTCAGGTTGTCCGAGAAGGAGAAGCAGGTCTCGGACCTGCAGGGTGAACTGGCCGAACTGAGGGACTCCCTGGAGCTTCATAGGAAGAAGAACAACGTAGGTTTTCCCCCCAGAGACGATCCAAGCTATGTAACACATACGGTTAGAGCCCTGTGAGAATTCATCCCTGCTTGTGTTGTACCACGAAACACTGGAGGTGCACACTGCATACATCCATACTCCCTTGTTGTCCACTGCCGCTTAGTCCCACTTGTTTTTGCTTTTTTTGTTCTTTTTTTTTTTTAAACTTGCGGTTATTTTTTGTTCTTTTTAACTAAACCAAAAGCTCTTCCTTAGAGAACCTCATTTGCAACATGATTCTACACATCAGTACAGACGTCTATTTTGATTTGAAATGCTTAAGCTGAGCGTTGCATAACGGGGGGGGGGGGTTCCAGCCTACTCTTGTTATGCTCGCCGTTGGCCACGACTGCGTTTCGGCAAGCTTGTCTGTGCTTGTGGGTGATTCAGAGCATTAGAAACTCGCCTACCTTTTATTTTCCAGAGGGGTATATTTAATTTGAAAAGCCTATTTATGCAGACCTTTATTTATTTATCATTTTGTGTATCTTCTTTGCATCTTTTAGAGATTATATCTTATTTATTATTTCAATGGAAAGTAGACACATTGTTTCTATTTATATCTTGCGTTTTTGTGCATGTTGCTTTTACCCACACGAGGTGTGAGACCGGGACTCTCGAGGCTGTTTGCTCACCATATTTTTAGCGGTTGGTGCCTGGGTGGAAAGCAGTTTAGTCCTCTTTTCAACATGAGAAATGCGTCCGTTTTTTTTCTTCTGTTACACTTATCAGTCTGTATTTGAGGGTCACTGAATGCATTTTCCCCTGAGGCTGAACTGAAAGTAGTATCTCTCTGGAACTGACCAAAACAGGAGCTCCGGGAGAAAAACTGGAGTGCAATGGATGCTCTGTCAGCCACCGAGTCCATGCTTCAAGGGAAACTCAGCAAAGCCGTCAAGGTTCGACACCCCACCTCAGTCTGCTTCACTCTAGTTCCAATCTGATGCATCCTCCCCCAAAACGCTGTTTTTTGTTTTTGTTTTTTTGATTTTTGCCATAATTGATCGAATGAGATTTTATTTTTCCCCCCACTCATCATCATCCATAAGAAGGCTGCATACTCATTTACCTGACTCCTGTCCTTTCCCCTGTTTTTGTTTCGCCTCAAGTTTAAAAATTGGCTGTGTGTCGAGCTGTTGAACTCCGCTTCTCACCCCGGGAAATCTCTGAATTTATTAACCAAGGCAATTATCGGTTCCTTTTAGCGGATATATTCTCACGCAAAGCTCAGGCTGAAGCTTGGAAATGAGTGTGCAGTGAAATAACTACGTCACTAGTCGTCTTCTTAGAAATCCATGGTAATTTCGCGGCTTCTTGTCTCTGTCCACGCGATTCATTTCCGGCATGTTTTCCTCCCCCCTCATTCTGCTTTCTGACATCCGTGCTGTCGAATATCAACGGCTAATCAATAACTTTAAAAAAAAATGTATAATCAATTAATTCTCTTTGCTTTCAATGTAGTTAAGCTGTTACATGCAACAAAGTCCCTGTTTCTAAATGCTCTGCCCTTTCTATTTAAATGCTTTTGTTCCCACATCATGAAGAAAATGTATATCCTTCATGTAGACTGCTACCAGATAGCCGTTCTATTAACAGTTGCGGTGACGTGTGCATATTTCTGTCAACCCCCCCCCCTTTACGACAGGGAAGGGTACATGCTGAACTATCGTCACGGCAGCTGCTCCTCTGCCACCCGAGTACAGTAGAAAGCACCTTCTCAGGGCCCGGCCAGGGAGTTCCTTGGCAGCTGTTGTGTGCCGTCAACGCACGCTTGTCGTATTCAACGCTACACTTGTCTCAGAGCTTCCTCCTGACACAGTGCATTAATGTGAATAGTGGTTGAGCGTGCCAGCTGGCTGGTGCTTGGCACACATTCTCCCGTCAGGCCTTCAGAGTGACAGTGCACATTGCCGGCCTGTTGCGGGAGCACTGATGGCTAGCTTCTTTTGTTTAATTTGATTTACTGTCTTGTCTCAAGTTTCTTAAAAAAATGTTAGGAACACAGATTAATGTGTTCTTAGCTTTTGGGAGTTGAATTGGATCAGGTGAGGTGGTCTGGATTTGACACTTGGTTTAAAGTGTGGCTTGTTGGGAGCAGATGATGCAGGCTTAGGGTAATTGGACGTGGGAGTGACTGCGAGACAGCGTTTACCCTAATTCCCTTAAGTTGTAATTGAGGATGAGCTTAAAAGAATCTCTCCCGTGACGTTGACTGGAACCGCCTGATGGATGAATCGATGTTTAAAAAGATAATATAGAGTCGAGTGAGGAGGGCGGGGTGTTGTGGTCGTATCTCAGCTCAGATGACCATTGAACCTCGTCCCCGAAGCAACTGAAAAAGCTGAGCTAAATCTCCTCGTCTTTTTCCCCTCCTCTCTCCATTTCCCCTTCGTCATCTTGCAGGAGAACCAGACCGCTCTGGCATCAACTCAGGCCGAGTGTCGAGATGTTCTGCACAGACTTCTGCCCCATGTGCCTCTGCCCAACGAGCAGGTATGAGTAACATTTAGGTTTTTTACCTCCATGCAACTCACGTTTTCTTGATCCTCCCACATAACCGTTTCTCCTCACTCCTTCTGTCTACAAGAACCATCAGGACTGGCTTCACACATTTGAGAGAGAAGTGGCTGAAAGCTTAGCTGCACAATCTACCCCTGCATCAGGGGAGTCAGAGGTATATATAAAGCAGATTTGTGAAATTGCACATCACTCCTTACACTGAGAGAACACTCATAGATACTTTTTGTTTGCCAGGAACTGGCTGAGAAGCTAAAGGAGGCTGAGGAAAATCAAAGGGTTCTACAGAAAGACTGCGAGACGTATAAGAAGGTTTTGGCAGAGACGGTGAGATAAAGCCATTGTTGTGCCGCTTTAAGTTGTGCATCCAAGCTTTTTACTGATTTCCATGTATTTGGCGAAAACTGAGCCTCCGTCCGGGCTGTCTCCACAGGAAGGCATCCTGCAGCGTCTCCAGAACAGCGTGGAGCAGGAGGAGTCTCGCTGGAGGGTGAAAGTGGAGCTATCGCAGGGAGAGCTGAGAGAGGTATGTGTTCCGGTTTAACGAGAACCAAAACCCACATCTGTTATTACACCGTGTTCTTTCTTTTTCACTTTGATCCTTTTGTCTGCTCCTGTAGATGAGTCAGAAAGTCACAGCGCTGGAACAGGAGATCGAGAGACTAACCGATGGCGCAGAGTTGGAAAACGTCAGTCCTCAAACTTAGGCTCTTATTGTCCTCCAAATAGCCGTTTCTCCATTGTTTGTCTCAATCTTTCCTGACCTTTTTGTAGCTGAGAAGAGAAAAGCAGCACTTGGAGTCCGAGTTGGAGAGGGCGGAGCGTGAGAGTGCCACCTATGTGACGGAGGTCCGAGAGGTGAGCAGAACGGGCACTTCTCCCCCCCAGTGTGATCAGTGTGATCCTCAGTCATGTCGCAGCATTCATCCTCCTGTGGCCAACGGACAAGCTCTGTGTTCTTTTCATGTTCATAGTGCTTTTTTTTAATCTGTGTTTAACCGTTTTGTGACTACATGTACACTTCTTATTTGACGCTTATGGAATTCATAAAACACAAAATTGAATATTGTGGAGGTAAAATTACACCCACTGCTTACCGGAATAGCTTCTAATAGACTAGATTTTGGTAGCAGTTGCATAGTGACGTACGTACCACTATGTAGACCGTTTTAGTCGTGTTGCCCGAGTAAAACGGACTCGCAGAAACTCCCATTAAACACACCATCTCGAACTTAATTTCAGCTCAAAGATCTGTTGACTGAATTGCAGACCAGACTTGATGGCTCATATACAGAGGCTATCAGGCAGAATGAGGAGCTGAATTTGGTAAGCGTAACTCACCCTCCTAGCTAGAGCTTCTTTTTTTTTTTTTTTTTTTTTTTTTAAATAAAACCTATTCCCATGCAATCAGCACTGGCTCCACACTGACTGCCACCGGATTCTTTGCTACCTGTACAACTATAGGCCACCATTCACACCTTCACAATGGGTGAAACTTACAACACTAACTCTCTCTTCATGGCTAACCTCTTATTAGTCAAAAACATGCTCCATTTGTCCACCATCAGCAGCACTAATTTTACTGCACAATTTTCCATCTTCAGCCTTTTATACAAAGCTTGTCTCTTTGTCAGACCGTCTCATTGTCTTTGTCTCGCCTTTTTAACACTGGGAATTGTTCTGTCTTCAAGTGTTGTCAGTCTGAACACAGCCGAAGATTTCATAATGTGTAAGGACGAATGATGTAATTATGGTGTTTTGTTTTCCAATCGCTGAGACAGAGGGTGGAGGGCATGACTGCGATATGGGTGAAATTGTAATATCCTGTTTCAAAGCATCCGCCACACAGTGTTTTGGATGCATTACTCAAACTGTACTTTATGTTTCTCGATTCGGCCTTACAGCAGTACCTGTAGCGACAAGCCCACACCAACGCAGCCCCTTGCTCTTTTTGGTCCTTTTTTTTTTTTTTTTTTTTTAACCGCTCTATTTTAGAGCATAATTTGTGATGATGTTGCACACCCGAAGTTTGAAAGGTTTTTTTTTTTTTTTTAAACATGCAAATGATTAAAATGGGAATTATCGGTAGTGTTGGAAGGCTTAGAAGGGTTGCTGCTACTTGCGCTGAGTGTCTGTTTTGATTCCAGTTGAAAACCCAGCTCACTGAGACTCTGTCCAAGCTGGAGACGGAAGAGAACGAGAGGCAACAGGTGGCTGGTGACCTGTATAAGGTAAGGATGCACTAATAACCCTCCTGTGCACATTACTGACCAGTGTCCATTTCCTCGCCAAACCTGTTAACTGTACCTTTCCTACCCTTTTACTGTCCAGGCCCAGCAGTCTCTCGATCTAATCCAGGGGGAGCTCTCGCAGGTGACCGACAACGTGGACGATCTGATAGAAAACAGCAGTCTGTCATCACAAAGGGTAAGAGTCTAGGGCATGTGGAGGTGTTCTGTATGTTTTTCCCCCTGTGTTGCATTCATCATATAACCATGTTATTCTGTCTCTGGCAGGAGGAGATTGACAGAAAGGAGAAGATGACTGCAGGACTAAACCAAACAGTCAGAGAACTGCAGCAGCTGCTACAAGATGTCAGCCGGCAACTCACCAAGGGACAGGAGGGGGTACGTTTTTTAGCCGATTCCCGTACCGTTTCGTATTTGACTGCATGGTCCGGTAATTCTGAAGTTTTTCTTCTCCTTCCAGGAGGCTGACAAAGATCTGCCCAAGGTATAGTGAGAGGAGGATAGGTGCCCATGCAGCCACTCCGACTGCACTGCAGAGGCCCTACGCCTGACGTCGGGTCTCTTCACTACCACCATCACACCATACTGTCACACCCAGCCACTTTCTCCCTCCCAGCTTCCGTCACCTCACCTGTACTGTAGGCAGCCTCATACTGACTCTGGCCAAGGCGCTGGCGAGCCGCTCCCAGACTCACTGTTGGCCAAAAGGGAGCAGGCAGAGGTTACTGTTGATTCCAAAACACTCCAGACACTGTACCAAAAGAAACACTACTCCACCCCCCACCACATTCCTCTTCTTCAGCAGCATCGCCAGTTAATTTTTATTATAATCTTTAAAAAAAATGACATCAAGCATAATTCAAACTGCGTGGCAACCATTCCTCTGTTTAGAACACCTGTATTTTTCAATGAAATCCTTTTGAATATTGCAGTAGTTTTTGTTGTTGTTTCTTGTCTCAAAGAGGACAGTGATGCAAAACTTCCCAACTCGACTAAACAAACTTTTTGGGGTTTCAGTCACTTTTTTTTTTTTTTTTTTTTCCTCCTTAACTTAAAGATAAGTATTGTTGAAATGTACCAGTTAGGACCTGCTGAAATACACCACGTTGTTGATCTGTTTGCCTCCCAATCAGAACACTATTACAACCTGTGCATCATCGTGCATTCATGAATACATAGCTCCATGCATAACTTGGCTCAGTATTGGGTGGGAGAAGGGAAATCGGAAGGGGTCTCAGCATATCCGATGGGTCACTGCGTGACTAACTATGGAGATGCATGGACAAATTGTACGAAGTCTGTACTGCAGCTCCAGAGAGAAGGATGAGGGAGTCTGTGACCCCAGCTGTGGAAGGAGAAGGCCAGATCAACAGTGTTGAGGTTTTTAATCCTACTGCAACTACTCTAGGAATAAGTGTCCCATATCATCTGTAATCAACACTTGCTATACTGTCGCTAAGTTCATTAACACTGAAGATTTTGTTCTTTTTGTAACAGGTGATGTTAATAAAAGGGATGCTTGATAAACCTGCCCAGCTTTGTCTTCCTTTTATTTCTTACCACTGCACTTCTTTCTTTTACCACTATGGGGCACCACATGATCTTGAATGAAATTTTAAAGTTTGATTTAAAGCCTTGGGAAACTTAGTCCTTCTGGTTAGGTAGTTTTTTTTGTCAGCAGGTATTTGCTACTAGTTAAAATAGGGGGGGAAAACATGTTTGTCAGGCTGTGTCAGTATTGTGTGTTTTATTTGATAGGAGAGAAGCTGACACTGCACAGCCTCAAGTATGGAACATTTGTGGTGTGACCAGTTTCCTGTGATGGTGACATGCTGTAATCCTTCAGAACAGGATATTCTGTTCTCAGTACCAGCATAAGGTTTTTACACAAACATTTTCATCTGTAAGAGGATGTGAAAGAGAGTATACTAGTGATAGCTGACATAATCAAAAACATTGAAAATGGGTGAATTGCTGTCTTGGCTGTAATAATGGAAAACCTCACTGTTATGTGGCTGAGTGTAAAATTGTGTTTGTAAGCTCTTCACATGTGACTTTTTAATATTTAATTTTCTTTGAACCACTTGCAGATCTATAGTTGATCCAAAAAAAATGAATAATTATAGATTTTGTCGGGCTTTGCATGACATGTTCGCACAGAAAGCTCTTTCCCTTATCTTTTGCATGTTATTAGGCCCTTTCCAACAACAGTGCTGCTGTGTTGACTAAGGGGGGGGTCAGGTCAGGGGTGCGCACAACATGGGATCAGCACATTCCTCACATTCACCCACACTGTCATGCTGCAGTCAGCTGATTGGAGATCTGGCTTTTACCTTCATGAAAAACACGTGAAGAAACAGGCGCCACTGCATCGTCAACATAACCTCACTTCTGTTAACGGCATCACACAGGGGGAAGCGCCTCTCGCAACCCTGCTGCTTGAGGCAGTTTCCTTTTAAAAGGTCCTTCTTTCTCTGGAGAATTCACATTATGTGCGATGCATTGTGTCGGGTTATCTCCTAAACTGATAGATTAAGGGGGGCGATGACCAGCCATTCATTTTCTGCTCTGCGCTGTGTCAGACACTTTTAACTGCACAACTCAGCTTCCACAGCAGGTCTGACAGAGGCCTGCCGAAACGAGCGCTGAGGAAGTTAATAGGAGCTTTGTCTTTACTATGTCATCATTGCCCACGCTGCAAGTCCCAATTGCACAATTTAGCTGGTTGCAGTAGGCCTCTGCTCTTGCGATGCCTGGTAACATTTGACTCCTCCTCCTAAACATAGATTTGCACTCACACTACGCCAGCACAAATTCAGCAAAGCAGCCCACTCCCTACATCTGCTCTCCATCAGTGTGGTATGTGCTAGAGAGCCTTTGATCCCCCCTACAACTCTACTCTCTCTCTCTCTCTCTCTCTCTCTCTCGCACTCTCTGTGCATGTGTGTGTGTGTGTGTGCGTGCATGTGCGTGCATGCAGGAGGGTGAGTCAGACAGACATAGAAAAGACTGTAGTGTTTTTTCACACAGACAATGCCCAGTGGATGAAAGCAAGCGGAAAGAGACAGTGACACAAAAGAGCAGTAAACATTCATTATAAGCACAGCCCATAGGCCTGTAGTTAAAGGCCTTAAAGCACCTTGATCTATGTACACAACTGCTGAAGAAGCTGCAGTTCACTCCTCTGTACTATTAATGGACAAGTATGCGCAGCTACCAACGAACCAACAAATGCCAAGGATTAATCTGAGGCAGTGTTGCTTACAATTGACAAAAAAATTACATTAGTGTTCTATCTAGTTGTGCAGTGGAGTTAAAAGCTTCACGGGCCATGGTGACTCCCCGCTACCTTTTGTTTTTGTGTCAAGTGTTATTGCACTTTGAAACTGAACACCAGTTCAAACAGAAGGCCCGTAATTGCAGAGGAAATAGGACCACTGACGGGGGCCCAGGCCAGCGAGGGCACCTCCAAGCCAATACAGGTTCTTGTGAAAACAAGACAGGGGCAGTAAAGTGTTGATGAGACCACCAGACAAAAGTGAAGTGGCACATTCATCAGCAAGGCGTGAGAACAACTGGATATGTGAGATGTTGGAAGGAGCGACGGTGGAGATTTGTCTAGGTTTGAGAAGTTCATGACATCCTTTCATTCTCACTTAAGGTGTGGACATTTGGCTGACGATAGAGAGCCTTTGTGAGTCTTTCCCAGAAGAAGTCATTGAGCTAATCACAAGGCCTTGGTGGTGGTAATATTAGATTCTTTTACATCTTCTCACATGTGAATGCAAGAATGTGACTAATAAGTTAGTACAGACAGAAATAAGTATATACCAGTAGGGTTGCAAGCAAGAAAAGAATTTAAAAAATGGAATTAATAAACTAGACAACAGAATGAAAATTATCAAAAGGAGCAATAGTAATGTAAAAATCAAAAAGCCCAGGCATATAGATTAAAGATGGTGTCATCAGCTTGTATAACCAATCACATTCATTAACCAACTGCACTAAAGTCATAATCAAATAACGGCCTTGAAAGGGCCCAAAGGGTCGCCTAAAAATTAAGAAAATCAGATTTTCTTTCATGTTATCTCAGTCAGGAAATGTACCAGGATGAGTCACCATGTGTTTCCCACTATTACAGCCCCACCTCCTGTAAGCTCTATAGGGTTGTGTTACATAAAGTAGTCATGTCCAATAAAACTGTGGAAAAGTTCCCATATTACTCACTTTTCCCAGGGTTTATTTGAAGTTGTGACATACCTAACAAGATGATTTTTAGATGTGTTTTTTTAGAATCAAAAAACTATTTCTAGCCCTTTACATCATCTATCTCAAGCTTCTCCCTGGAGCTCTAGAAAGATCCACTCTTACTGTCCATCTCATTAATATCAATGCACCTCTCTTCTAATTGGCTGAATTAATTGAGTGACTGTATAGCTGTGACATCACAACTTCACCGATGTCTTGAAGGCTCGTTTTAAGATATTATTAAATAATTAATCAAGGCAGTGCCTAAATATGGTCTTTATATAACACCACACACCTTCCTTATAAGTAAAACTATTTAAATCTCATTTTCTATGCTATGGGACAGTGTGGCTGAAATAGAGGTGACCCCTGTGCATTCATAGGACGTCATGACCGAATAGTTATTATTATCCTTATGTATGGGAAAATGAAAAGTTTAAAATCATATCAGGAAAAAAAAAGTATGATCCCTTTAAGAATTCCCAGATTGTACTCTTTGTTTACATAACACAAGGTGCGATCCATAAACCATGCGAGGTGGTGTGAGAGGAGAGATGTGTTCTAAAATGCGATATCTTTCTTTCCCTCTAGAGGAAATGAATCACGAAATATTTCCATCCGGTTCCCGGCAAGACTTTGAACGACTACATCCATCACATTTCGCTGGGAAACGGCGGCGTTAACCTACAATGGTCAAGGCGTCCCCCCCTCCGAAAAGTAAAGAAGTAGAGAATGGTACGACCCGGCCCTGCTCCTCGCTGTTTTTGTATCTGCTTCAGAGCGGATTGAACCGCCAAGTAACTTACGGGTTTTTTTGCGATGTCACGCTAAAGAAGTTTGAGAGCAGTTTATTTATAGAAAAACTGGATTTATGCGGGCACGTAGACACACGCCGCTGGATTCGTGATATGAACTGACAGAGTGTTCAGCGTGTTTTTGACGGCGGTTCCTGGTTATTTTTCAGCTGCTGTTATTACTGTAGAGCTAACGTTTACACAGAGAAGCCAGAAGCCTCATGTTTTCGTTAAGCCAAGAGGAGCACTGCGCCCCGTCCAAAGACCCAGTTAAATACGGGGAGCTGGTGGTTCTGGGGTAAGTTGAGCCTTTTCTTTCATTTATTTTGGGACCGTTTGACTTTTACGTGTACGTTAAAGCGAATATTTACCTTGAGGAAGTTTTACATTAAGAGAGAGAAGGGGTACTACATAGCTTAACTTAGCTACGTGATGAACTTTCCAGAATTTAAGCGTATACATTCAGCAATTGGGTTCAGCTTAAAGGGGAAGACGACGTTTATAGCCAACACTTTCTGTTTATAGATTAAAAAAAAAAACGTCAGCAGTTGGGGAAATTACGCGCTCACGTTACTCTAAAAACGAGACACGTGCACAATCAGAATGTGTACGTTTCCCGAGCTGGTGGCGACGTTTCTTTTTTTTTTTTTTCTCCTGGTATAACCTGCGATGAACAGGCGACGTCCGAACACGGCCCAGGTCCGCCGATTAAGATGCGTTCAGGGACAACTTTAACCATCCCGGTAAAATAAACCCCGCTCTCCGCGGCGGTCGCGAACCACGACCGCCTGTCTGTCCTACCTTAAAGTTGGATTCATTTTTTTTTTTTAGGAATTCGGAAGTGGAGATGGTCCCCTCCCCCAGCCCTTAGCCCCTAGGGTTCTTCCTTTTTTTCCTCAAAGCTATCTGTAACTCAGGCCGCCTTAACCTACTATCGCCAAGATATACACGTCTTGTGAGGATAAAGATGCCGAATTAGTGGGTTAACTTTGCAAATCCCCCCATCCAAAGCAGATGATGAATTTCTTCAGATGCCTTAAAGTATGAAATGAGTATGTTCACGTGGGCAGGTAGGGAACCACTAACTGACACCAAGACCAGCCCAGTGTGTGTTTGTATGAAAAGAATTCTCCATAATATACGCACATATAAAATGGCTATGGTTTTGTATTGTAAAAGGCTTTGTCAGTGTGTATGGTGATGTAGTAAATTCTCAAATAAATGGATGTATACTTGACTAATCCACAAAATTAAAAGTATTTCATTTAGTTGTGGTGTAGAGCAAAGAATAAAATGGACTTCTCAGTTTGGTTGAAAACGTTTCACCTCTCTTCCAAAACACTTCTTCAAGAATTTTATTGTATTACTCCCCCTTAAAAATCACAAAAACATATTATTCTGGACTCTTGTACCTCTCTTGTGTTTTATTTTTGTTTCTATTACTGCTATGTCACCTGAATTAACACACGTTTATCTATCCATGTCTTATCTTATGCCATAAAACACAAAATACTGTTTACAGCTATGTATAAACAGTATCTCCAAATCACACATTTTATATCACCTTTTTGTCAAGATACTTAGTCTAGTAGTGCCTGTGAGGCCTCGAGGTTACATTTATACCCTGTCCTTTTATCACAGGTTTTAATTTTAGCATATTTATGCTACAAATTCCATCAGTGTTCTCTTTTTCTCTTCTGGTATGTACGACAGTAGCAAACAAAATCAGTTACAAGCAACAAGACTTGGCAGCGATTGTCTGCTCAGACTTGTGATCTTATTTACTCATTCTTTGATTTGTCAGGTCCTGTTCTAACTTCTGGCATTTTGAAATACTATAGAAAAGCTTTAGAAAGGATTTAACGTGTGAGAAATTGGCATACCTTTTTTTTTTTTTAATTTGATATTATTTGGCAGTAATGCCCAAACTCTGGTATGATATCGGCAAACAATGCCCAGCCCTATTTTGTTTTTGTGAAAATCCATATTAGTCACGTTGGCATTAGTATATGTGTGTGTCATCACGTCACTGAGTAAAGTCTGGTGTGGCTTTTTTTGTTTCTGTCAGAACTATTTCAAAACATTACTATAGATAGATAGATAGATAGATAGATAGATTTGTGCAAGAGTGGCAGTCATTTATCAATCAAACAGTCATGTTTGATAAGCTGTCAGGGGCAACAGACACAACAGATGATGGAAAACACCTGTTGTGTCATCAGTGATTAGAGTTCGGCCAACAGCGGAGCTTGCGTTTTAATGAGCATGTTCGGATGTTTCTGTTGTGGGAATGCAGCGTTCGAAATGAGATGCTTATGGAAGGTTGCACACAGAGCATGGAGGACTGTGGTTTTTGTCCCTCGCCCTCCACCCATACACTCGCAGAAATACTGCTTACTATAAGCGACATAAAAGTGCTGACTGCTTATTACCCCGGGCTGAACATGTGGCATGTTTGAAGCTGATACTTTTGTTCTCCCTCTCGACATGAAGACACATTTGAATCAGATGTGGCGGGGTGTGTAATCGCTGCTGTGACATCACGTCCCATTGATAAAACTGATGGTAGACAAGATAGCTGACAGCATGGAACAAAGCTTGTCGGAGCAGCAGTCCCCTCGGTGGTTCATTGCTACGACTGCGGTGGCTTTTATTACTTGCATGGCTGCCCCCCCCCCCCATCTCTGCCTGGATGGATTGGCTTGGTGCTGGTCAGAGAGAGTGTGGGGGTGGGTGGGGGTGTGGTTGGCTGCGTGGGTATCCTGGAAATGAAAGGATGGATTGATCAGGACCCAGCCTTCGCCTCTCCTCAGCTCCCTCTATTCATTGTGGCTGGGAGACTGGGCCTATTGATTGAACTTTGTACATTTCTCCCTAAAGAACCGCTAGATAGGAAGTATACAAATCAACTCGGGGACATCTTCGGTACAAACACTCAAACTAACACTGATTGTTGAGATGTGATGCCTTTTTTTTTTTTTTTTTAGAGGGGTAACTATTCATCCAAGAAAGAGAAGAGTTGCCTTTCTGGCCTCTGAAACAAGGCCAGAGTAGAGGAGGACCTGGTGCTGTGTCAGTGGTTTGTACAAAGTCATCCGGCAGACGCTTACTTTGTGCCATGGCAGCTTTAATCTGAGTCAGTTGACCGTTGCTCATCTCTCACTCACTATGTCACTTGGCTGCCTCCCATGTCGCAATAACGTACTAGAGATGGTACAGATGTCAGTAGTGGAAAAGTACTTTAATTTTCTGTACATGGTATTTTTCCTTTTAAAAAATACTGATTATTTGATTTTAAAATATTTATTTCTGTCAAACAATGCATCGTTGCAGTTTTCCTGGGGTTTTTTGAAGTCTTAATGTCCTTCACAAGATATATTTATGGTTTTAGAACTAAAAATCATCTCAATGTAGTGTTGCAAATCCTCTTCTCTCTCTCATTGATATTGATGAGCATCTCTGTTTCACAGGTTTTTAATTGCTGTAAATGGTTGAGTGAGCAGTGATTCTATACTTCCTGGAATTCCTAGTGTGTATTGGTGTGCATTTCTATGTGGATTGAGTGTGGCACTGTAGCACCTAGACCTTTCTTGTAACCAAAACTCAATTACCACGGGACCTTTAAGCACTAGTAGGCTGTAGTCTTCTGTGCAACATAATCTGACCCCTGAACCATCCTCTGTGACCCCGTTAAGACCACTCCTTTCCTCCCTGATATGCTAATGAGTTACAACTACTAAACATATCTCCTCCTCAGTCTGCGAACGCTAGTCTTTCATGTTAGCATAAGACTCAGGAGCTACTGTCGGCTCCGTAGCGCAACCCCGGCAGAGAGGTGATACGCCACAGTGTCTAATCCTGGCTCCCTAGTATCGGGAGGTAAATCCACTTTCTTGCCAGGCACAGGTCAAACGAGAAAGCGAACACAATTAGCTGGAGGCGCAACAATAACGAGCCTGTCTGAGCCAACGTGATGCTGCCGGGTCCAAGGTGACGGAATTCTATTCTCCTCGGTGATGATGAATAATGGAAGGCACGTGTGTCTTTTTTTTTTCCACTGATTCAGGGTTATATTTGGCATTCAGGATTCATCATTAAATAAAAGCCTAGCTGCAGTGTGTCATCGATTTGTGGGATATCTATGCACACAGGAACCCTAAATACAGCATCTGCAACCAGCAACTATTTTGATAGTCTGTCAATCTTTCAATTATTGAAACAAAAACAGTATTTTTTTTAATTCAATATTTTATGTCTAATGGTGGGAGAGGCAGGAAAGGGCCACCTGCAGTAGCTTATGTACACAGGGCAGCTGCTCTACCCACTGTGGCCATGATTGTTGAAACAATGAATTGATTATTAGTTCATAATATAGTGTAAAACATCTATCAATGTTTTCCAAAGCTAAAGACGCAACTGCCTACAACTCAAAGATCATCAGCTTACCATTATAGTAGAGTGAAGGAACCGAAATATGGGGGCATTTTCTTTTTAAAAATACTAATTGATTAATCTATTATCAAAATACTTTGCAAATAATGTTGGCAAATAATTCGAATAATTGTTACAATATAAACTTGTAGGTAGAAATCTGAAAAATTTCTAAGGCCTTGATCGATTATTTAGGTGGGATGTTTCTAGGACAAGTTCAATAAATTTTGAGTGTACACGCACACTGGTGAAGTTGTGATTATTAGTATGACATGATCAATATTCCTACCCCATATATTCTACATGTACTGTCTTTTGCAATAGAGAATAATTGAAACTCCTGCTGTCAGAGCATTGCTTGTAGTTTTGTATCGTCCAGAGCCTCTCGAGCTCTCTGTGGGTGGCTTGTCCTACAGGCCAGCTTTGTGCACTGTGCTGACTGGGACCATGTGTTTCCGTGCCTGGCCGGCCGTATGGAGACATGAGACAGGTGGGCTAGCCTGGGAGGGAGGTCCGGGGAGGAGCAGAAGGACGCTCCCGTTTCTACGGTCGCGTTCTGCTGTTGAAACGAGCGAACAAAGCGGCGCGCCGGCCGCTTGTATAGCAGTTGGCAGGGTTTCTTTCCTCTCGTGATGCAAAACTCGAGGCCTTCAATATAGATATTAGTTCCACTTTGCAAAGTGTCTGCTGAGCGCACCGTGGTTCCTGCGAGTGTGTGACAGAAGGTCTGTGTGTTGGATGGGAGTAGAGCATGGGGTGTCCCAGCTGTAGGAACCAGCTGGCGGATGGGGAGAGGAGCAGGGCTACCGGAAAGGTGCTCCTTCTCCTTCTACTCCTCCTCCGTTCACAAGGAGCAGCTGACACTGGGCGCGTCGCGGGAGACTAAGGGGCAAAACTCGATCTGATATTGAGAAGCAAAAACAGACCCGCTCCTAAAAGCATGCTCTGCTCATGCCGAGGCTTTTTGAGTTACGTCGTTATAGCTCCAGCTACCCCCACCACCACCACCACAGCTACGAGAGAATGAGTGTTAGTCTTGTGAGTCACTTCTCCGGCCAAACTCCCAAAGTGGGAGCAGAACCTGACTTTAAAAAACCTCTCTCTCCCGCTCCGGGACAACAACAGCTGTTTCACGGTGAGCTGTCTTCACTGAAATCACTCGCACCAGACTGTGTTATGTAATAGGAGACATTATCCAAGGTAATGCTCAGATTGCTAATAGGGTGGTGGCAAAGCTCCTTTTGACAACACACACATTTCTAATTCTCCAGTATTTACTTGTCATATGATTACAAAGGTTTTTGCCTGTAAATCTCACCAGATGCACCCTTTTGCATCTATAAGAAAAAAAAAATGTTAAATTTGCTCCCCCCCCCCCCCCCCCCCCCCAACCCCCTCCTTTCCTTGACAGGTACAATGGCTCCCTACCCAATGGAGATCGAGGTAGACGGAAAAGCAGATTTGCGCTGTACAAGAGGACCAAAGCCAACGGCGTGAAGCCGAGCACCGTGCACATCCTCAACACACCTCAGGCCAGCAAGGTACAGACCTCAGGATGATTCATTTCTGCACAGATCATGATTGTCATGTATGTTTGAGTTAAATGTTTTGCATCAAAGATTAATATGACAGATTTTTTATGTAATTTTGCCTCCATTCAGTGTTAAGGGTGTAACTAAGAACAATTTAGACTGTTAATAAATTCACTGATTTTTGAAACAATTAATCACTATACTCTTACAGAAGACTAAGGAAACCATAAATTATTCAGATTTAAGCAGAAAATTTAGACATTTTCTTCGTAGCCTGTTAAGCTCTAGCCTCTTTTTTTAAGGTAAATGAAGTTGGGTTTAAGTTGACATAAGTTGTAAGCAAATAAAATGACTAAAACTAGTTCTTTTGTTGCTTGTTCAGTGAGTTTTTGTTGTAGGTAAATAATAGTTTTACTTTAGAACCTGCCAGCCTCGGTTTTAGCTTTCATATGAAAATGTTTGTTTGGGTACTGTGAAATATCAGATGAACGATGGACATGTGGAGAGTGGCTTGACTTTCTAACGCTATTTGGATTTCGATAATTAACATTTAATATGTCCAGTGTTTATTTGTGTTTGGTGTGTGTAAAAATGTCTGTGCTGAATAATTAGGGTAGTTAGGTCTTTTGCTGCTGCTGCTCACTATCAAAGTTAATAATAATTGCCATTAAATAATTGATTTTAGCCATTTCTAAGGAGAAAATGTCCAAACTTTCTGGTTCCAGCTTTTCTATTCTGATTATTTTCTTGTTTCTTGAGTCTTCTATATTAAACTGATGATTTTTGGGTTGTGGACTGTCATTCAGAAATAAAATTTTTTAAGTTGAATCTTGAGCTTTGAGACACAGTGTTTGACATTTTACACCATTTCATGAGGCAAACAACTTATCGAATAATGGACTAATTGTTGATATTGTGATTCAAAGATAGCCAAGCCTTAATCAGTAAGATAAAAAAAACGAAAAACCTACCCTACGTAGCAGTACTCTTTTTTCCCCCAGTGATTTCAGAAGCTCAGGCATCACAGTAAACTCCTTTACATTATTGTTGGCAGGGCCCAGTGTTGACATTTCTGGTACAATAACTGTAGTTCTTCGCCCGGGCCTCACAGCTTTTCTTTGCACCGGCGTGTTTGCCAGAAACTGCCCTGTCCAGTATAACATGTCTGCTGCGCCGCATTCCTCCTGCCTGTGGTTCCCAAGCAAAGCTGCTAAACAAGCCAGAGGAGCCGCTTACCTCCGCAGCGCAGAGAGGCCGATATTCCTGACATTTGTTGGAAGTTAAGCTCCCATGGCCAAAGGCCTTCTGGTTCAGGTTACTCTCACCTTGTGGAACTTCAGTCTTGATATTGGTGCATATATATATATAAATATATATATATAGTCTGTAACTGGGGCATTTTTTTTATTATTGCAGCAAGTGTGCTGCAGTTCCCCATCAAACGCAGCACAAATGTTCCTTTCTGCCGCCCCACGCCGCTTCTTGTTTTTTATTGCACAGCCCAACAAAGCGGAGAATGCCATTTACACAAGTTAGTCACGGACCGTTTCGGTGGACGGAGAACAGCTCAGACCTCCTTCCTCTATCGCCACTGTTCCTCTCCGCCCGCCGCCCTGTTACCAGGGGATAAAGGCGGGCGAGCTGGAGAGGAAGTCGCTGCAGTTGGCTGACCCTCCACTCCCAGCTGTACACATGGTCAAAAATAGCCATTCCTTAAGAAACGAGGAGGGAGGCGTGCTTAATTTTAGGAAAGGCCTTTCTTTTGAGTAAGCAGTTAAGCCACCAAAAGCTGTCTACCCTTTCTTTTCTTTTTATTAAAATATATACATACATTTTACATACAGTTTTTTTTCTACAGCTGTCCCCCAACCCACTCCCGTTCTCATCCCCTCACAGTTTAGCAGTCTAATACAAACGCTGAGAGGGAAAGCTCATGTGTTCGTGCACACTCTGGTGTTCATGACAGATAATGAGAAGCTCCCATGATGCCACTGCCCACCTCCTATTGAAATCCTGCCCCCTGCTTTCTAATCTCTCCTCTTGATCTCAATTACTGCATTTATGCGTTTGCGATTGTTTGTTCTGGCTTTTCCGTTGGGGTTGGATAACCCAAGGTTTTTTTTTTTTTTTTTTAAATCATTCCCTTGATTTAGGGAGGGTGCGTGTCACATTTTGGGAAGGTGGGGCGTCGTGCTTGTAAAAATACATCTTTCTGATCAGAGTGCATCTGAACTTTTGGTTTCGGGCGTTGAACAGGTGGAGCAGCATTTGTTTGTGGCGGCGCAGTCGAGACAAGACTGCATGCGATGATGACATTTCTCCCCGTCTGTCTGTGATGTTACAGCAGAGTGTGGATGACCCACTTTCTCTCTCTCTCTCCTTCTTTCCCTCTCGCACGTGACACTGGCAGCGGAGGGTGGAGGGTGGAAAAGGAGGAGGGCGGGGTGATGTTTGGGAAATGGAATTCGCAGATTAAAGCAGGATGATAGCGGCATGTGGTGAAGTGTTGAAGGGACCCGCCCTCCTCTCACTACACTGATGGGCAAGCTTGTGTTAACTAGGGGCCGGTGGGTAGTTTACATTCATAGTCACCTTCATAGCAGTGTTACTTTACACACTCTATTGTTGTTCTTCCAGAAAACAAAAAAATCCTCACCTCAGACCTGGTTTAAAACACACACACACACACACACACACACACACACACACACACACACACACACACACACACACACACACAGTAGGGATTATTGAGAGGAGAAGCCTAGAAAATGGGAGGACAAAAAAACATTTTCTTCCAACAAGTGCAAAGCTTGCTCAAATCTTAGGATGTGAATGCCATGTGTTTTAATTTGCTTGTTTTTTGCCTCGGTCTGTAATTTTAATTAATCTCAGCAAGTTCAATGCGACGATTGCATAACGGGGCATTTAGCAAAGTAGTTCCTGTTTGTGAACCGTCAGTAACAGCAGATCCGGTGTTAAAGCCACAAAGCCTTTCTTTTGACTTCACTGCAAAACAATCTCAAAAGAGTCTTTGTAAATCCATGTATCTAATATGTTGAATATGAAAACGGACTGTGTAACATGTGTGTATTAATGCTGATGTGTGTTGTTTCAGGCTGTGAACTGTAAAGGCCAACACAGCATCTCATACACACTATCCAGGAACCACACAGTAGTGGTGGAGTACAGCCATGACAAAGACACGGACATGTTTCAGGTAAAGCCAATAAAAACAAATTCTTAACTCAACTCGGGACATGAGTGTGTTTGTGTGTTTTGTCAACTGTTCTGCCCACATAATTGATGTGAAGGTACAGCAAGCAGAGGTCGACCAGGAGGAAAGTTGGCACCGCAAACACGTGTGTCACGTCCAGGCTTTTTATTGTGTCCATGTGTTATTGAATAACATAATACAGCAGGGAGGTGGGAGGGTAGGGGGGGGTGTTGAAGAAGGAAAAAAAGGACATCAGGACCATGTGAGATGAAAAAAAAAAAATGAGGAAATGAAAGGGGGACATGCTTATTTTTACCTCTGTTTGTTCAGCTTGAGAACTGTTTGGACAAGTCCACGATGTGCTTAAAAATAAGCCTGAAATATTCTTTTTTTTTTTTTTTGTAAGAAGAGAAACTTGGATTATCTTCAATGACGCACTGATAGAACAACACGCTGCTGTACGGAATGCTATGTACCAGAATTTTTTGTTTTGTTTTAATTTTACCACACGCACACTGCTGCGTGCCAAGTTGAAACATCTGCAGTAAAGGAACAGAAACACCTCAGCATCCATGCCCATGCGCGTCGGTAGGAGAACACAGGAAACTGTGGGGCATAAACAACAATGTAATTACTGTGTTCTTGTTTTTTTTTTTTTTTTTTTTTAGATCGGGCGTTCCACTGAGAGCCCTATAGACTTTGTGGTGACGGACACAATAGCAGGAGGTCAGGAGGGAGAGGAGACTCCCATCACGCAGAGCACCATCTCCCGTTTCGCCTGCAGAGTCGTCTGCGAGCGCAACCCGCCCTTCACCGCTCGCATCTACGCAGCTGGATTCGACTCTTCCAAGAACATCTTCCTCGGGGTAATTACTAGTTGGCGCGGTGTGATAAATGCGCATTATCTCTGTTTACCCCGCTCTCCTTCTTGTGCGTTTCTTTAAAAAGTACAACTTGTAACCAAAGTAAAAGTATATCAAAACATTAGAGGAAAAAAAAAAGCCACACACACCACCATCAGTTCTCATCTGGCGTCTTGTGCCGACAGGAAAAAGCTGCCAAATGGAAGAACCCCGACGGACACATGGACGGCCTGACGACCAATGGCGTGCTGGTAATGCATCCTAAGGGCGGATTCACGGAAGAGTCGAAGCCCGGCGTGTGGAGAGAGATCTCTGTCTGCGGGGACGTTTACACTCTGAGAGAAACCCGCTCAGCACAGACGCCCGGAAAACTGGTCAGTACTTCTGAGCAGTAATGACACTTATATAACCGAAGCACCGCAGTTATACATAGGGCTGAGCGGTAATAAAAGGAGAAATACACATTTGTTTATATTAATTGATATTGATAATTATCTCCTTCAAGAAGGTTATGTTTTCACTGGAGTTTCTGTCACTTTGTTAGCAAGATAACTCACAAAGTTCCAGCCGGATATTTGTCGATCTTTCAGCGAATTTTGGAAATTGTACCATAAACAGTTAATTAAATTTTGGTAACGATCTTTCCATCTTGTCATGTCTTTCTGTTTGGTGCAGCATGACTGTATAAAGTTTGGGGGGAAAAATGGACCAGTTGCCAATTTTTCACAAAAATGTGAAGTTGCTCAGCATCTTTCAGGGCTCATGCAATTTAAACTCTTTCCAGTTTTGACTTGTAAATGGTTTAGTAAAGGCAGGAGATAACTTCATCTCCTTCTTAAAAAAATTCAAATATTATAAATGTTTTCAATTAAAACGCAACAATAGACAATGGAATAACTGAGACATCATATTGTTGAAATTGCAATTTTTCTCATGTCATCACTCCTGTTTGTAAAGTGAAGGATAATTAATTGAGTAAATATTTATACTGTATTTCTTTACAAAAGAAGTAAATAGGTGTCATTTATACTTTTAGTTTTACTAGTTCAGCCTACTTGAGTTCAAATTGGCCCCTGAACTAAATTGCGTTTGACTTCTCTGCCATATAAAGCAGATGCTTTTCTGAAATCAAATGCAAAAGATCCATCAATTAGACAACAAAAGCAATTTGATGTGATCTGAAAAGGAAGGGAATTGGCCCCTTTCTGCCAAACTTTCTATTCATCTGTGTTTAGATGACAACATGAACTGACTGTGTTCCGTCCTCCTCCTCAGGTGGAGAATGAGAGTAACATCCTGCAGGACGGCTCCCTGGTGGATCTGTGTGGAGCCACGTTGCTGTGGCGTACGGCAGAAGGCCTCTTCCACACCCCCACCCAGAAGCACCTGGAGGCTCTCAGGCAGGAGATCAACGCGGCGCGCCCCCAATGCCCCGTGGGTCTCAACACGCTGGCCTTTCCCAGCATGCAGCGCAGCCGCGCCCTCTCATCGCTGGAGGACAAGCAGCCCTGGGTGTACCTGGCGTGCGGCCACGTGCACGGCTACCACAACTGGGGCCACCGCTCCGAGCAGGAGCCCAACGCCGCGCAGCGCGAGTGCCCCATGTGCCGGGTGGTCGGCCCGTACGTGCCGCTGTGGCTGGGCTGCGAGCCGGCGTTCTACGTGGACACGGGCGCTCCCACGCACGCCTTCGTGCCGTGCGGCCACGTGTGCTCGGAGAAGTCGGTCAAGTACTGGGCGGAGATCCCGCTGCCCCACGGCACCCACGCCTTCCACGCCGCCTGCCCCTTCTGTGCCTCCCAGCTCAGCCTCACCCAGGGCTGCTCCAAGCTGATCTTCCAGGGCCCGGTGGACTGAGAGACATCGACGGGGGACACCCGACATGCTGTGAAACTGTTCAGATTTATTTCGTGCTTTCTTTCGTTTTGTGTACGCCAGCCGTGGGACAAGCGGAGTCTGTCTTCTCCAGCTCCAGGTCATGTACCGTGGATTCCGGCTTGTTCGGGTCCTCGGCTGTCTGGACGGCCACGGCGGCTTCACAGAGATGCGCAGCACAGTGGACCACAGATGCCTGGCTCCTCCAGAATGAATTACTGCTTCAGCTGTCCTGCCAAGCAAACCGCTTTAAATGAGGCCCCGGCGTCGGGGCCGTTTAAACCGTAACGGCTGCAGGTTTTCTATCAGGGCTGTAAAAAAAAAAAAAACATTTAAGGTTGTTGCAAGAATGAATTGGTTTGTACTCTATTGAATCAGACTGAACCAGATAACTGAGCAGGTGTAGTTGGGTCTGTTGGGAAGGAGAGGGAGGAGGGGGACAGGGGGGGTTATAGTCTAGTTCCTAGTGGAACTGGAGGTTTTAGTTTTTACAGAGCCAGACAGCTGGACTGTTGGCTGGGAGAAAAGCCAGGAGAAACTTGGCGTCTAATGCCTAAACTAGTTAAGTGCTCCCCATTGGCCTTCGGGGCCCCTTAACCCCTAATGACATCAAGATCATGTAGCTCTCCAAGGGGGGGGGGGGGGGGTGCTTTCATTTGCTGAACAAACCTTGAGGGGAGGGTGACGGACCCTTTTCCTTTGTGTGTGTGTGTGTGTGTGTGTGTGTGTGTACAGCGATATAATCCAGTGCCTCAAATCCCATTCAAATTTTGGGAATATTTTTAATAGACGAGAGAAAGAGATATTTTGTCGAAGGCAAAGGGAGAGATAGTTTTGCATACAGATGAAAGGAGGTAGTGACAACCCACACAGATTCTTCTGCATGTTTTTATCTGACAGAAGACGTATTTTACTACACTGAGGCCGTTGTACTGTTTTGTAATGCAAATGTTAATATATATATTTTTTTTCTCCTGCATAAATAATTTGTGCGAGAATGTTTTGTGTGTGTGCGCGCGTGTGTGGGTTTGGACAGTGTGGGTGCCCTTGGGCTTTTGTAAAAAAAAAAAAAAAAAAAAAATTGCCCTGCATCATTCCCCCCCCACCCCCCTCAGATCCCCTCCCACCACGATCTCCACCCACCACCCAGAAGAACTGCTACCACAGAGAAACGCAGGAATTAAACCGACCTCGCAGGGTTTGACAATGAATGTACTGAACAACATTGACTCTACTCACTGGTGGTGCTTCATTCTCTAATTATAACACCCACTTTCTGGATGAACTGTGCTGTTCGAGGTGTACGTAAGGCCTCAGAGAGACCGTATTGGAACTGAACAACCATTCACATCCATCGCACCTGCGTCCCTGTCCCGCACACGCACACGTACTGTATTCAACCGACACTGTTGTTAGATTTTGTTTCGATTTATCCCACGCTGGGTCTGATCCAGCGGCGTGTATGCCGTCAAACCCGGGCACAGTCCCCGCAGCATCCGGAGATTATACCAAATATAAGGAGGAGCTGTTTTCTCCTCTCCACATGCAAGATGTAACAAGCGCTCTCTCTCTCTCCAGCCCAAAGTGTTTCTGTAAACAATTCTAAACCCAAACTGCTGCTCTGGTGGAATGTTGACAGCTCTGGATTACAGTCAAGGCTGCTCGGTTTGCACGCACTAGCTCCATGGGAATAATGATATTATCACGCACAATGCCAAATTTGGTGAGTTCTATTGTGTGCGTGTGGACGAGTCAAGTTGTCGAGAACAAAAACCAGGAGGATGAATCGAAAACTAAAGAATCTGGGACGAATCTGTGCTTTTTTCCCCCTCTCATGATGTTCGCTTACCAGAGTGCCCATATGTAGAAGTAGTAGCCGAAGGCATTTATTGTGCCACTAGTATCAAAAACCAAGGTGTTGAGAGTAATTTATATTAATAGCATTCAAATTGTTCATTTTTAGCATTATTCTGAATACTGTACGGTTCAGACGTGTTGCTGAGGAGCTTCACGAAAAACAAAAACATCATCTCAGCAGTAGTTGTTTCTAATTTTTTTTGTTTTTTTGGGGGGGGGGGTCCTTCCTAAGGGAAGCATACGTAACATTAATAAAAGTATCAGCAGCATTACAACTAGCTCACAGGCCGGGGATTTCGTCAGAATTTATGTAACCGCCGCACGGCGCCGAGTCAAACACAGAGTCATGAACTGTACAGTAGCATTCCTTTTCTAACACTTTGAGCTCAAACACTGTGTCCGTCGCTTAGGGCCGTGTTCTGGTAACAGCTGCGGAGTAGCTGCCTCAAACATTCCTCCTTGGTAAACATGGGTGGGGCCCTCAGTTCACCCAAGGGCTTGTTCTATGATTTTCGTCTCCCTACAGGAACTCTGTACACAAGCCATAGAACGCACTGATGCTCCTGATGCCTCCTTTGCAAAGAATAAAAAATATTTTTTAAAAATAACATCGGAGTGGGGCTGTGGTGATTCTGAATAGGGCCTGATTGTTGAGTGTCATTGAAATATATTTATTAAAGGTTTCTTCAGAGGACTGTGTGTTCCTTTGTAAGCCTTTGAACTCCAGATGTCTCAGCTGTCTTCACACAAAATTGCAGCAATCACACAGTTACATGTGTGTTTCATCATTCCTTCTATGAGCTATCTAAGTAGCCAGTGGCCACAATGCTTCTGGATCTCCATCGCTCCATCGATCACAGCTTTTTTTTTTTTTTTTTTTTTTTTTTTTTTATAAAGAGATAAGGGACAACATTTTTTCTTGAAGTCAATTTTACTCTCACATTTACATGTTATCAGCCCCATATTTACCATATAAAGTCAAATGTGTGAGCAATATTCCCCTGTGTTCAGCGGTGTTTTGTAGTTTCTTCGGGAAGCCACCAGAGGGCACTACCTCCTCAACAATAGAGCTGCTGGCAATATGCCCAACAGACCAGCGAGCCTGCAGCCTCCCAACTGCCAAAAAAAAACAACACAAGTTTGATGTTTATTATGGGAACGCATCACAAATACATATGACGCTACAGAAATTGAATTAACTAAATTAGCTCGCCTATAGATGCCCGGAAAATCCTCTACGGGCAATTACGCTGCCACGGGAGATGTATGTGAGGCTGTGTAGTAGGGCAGATGCTGGTTAATCTGCATTCCATATGGTTTTGCTTTTGTAAGTTTTTTTCAAATTAATTATACTTATTCTTTAGATTTATTTCAAGATCCGAATTCTGGCATCCCACATGAAGCAGAGTTGACAAATACGCACGGTTGCGTGAGATTTTTAGCTCTTATTTTTTTTTATGTGCGTGCAAAAAAAGAAAAAAAAATTAAATTGCACGATGATGATGACATTTTCCATCATTGGCATGTGACTTCATCTGCGTTATAATAAGGGCACATGAAAGGGATTTAAATACATAACATGTCAGTTAGGCATTTGGTGAGGAATGGAGCTGTGGGATGCCATGCTTCCCAATTAACATTTCTGCAGTGGATGTGCAATGGGTTCACGTATCTACACACTTGCCTGTTTTTCTGAATGACAGAAGAGACGCTGAAGGTGACAGCATGCTAATTTTGAGATCGCTTGGTGGCTCCCCCGCCTTACGCGGGGCAGGGTTATGCAAATAAAGCGGAACGATAGGATATTTCTCTCTTGAACCGGCTTCCTGGAACGTGAAAGTGAGGTTCAGTCGCTATAACGACACCGGCCTCCTTGATAAATCGACGCAGGTGATGATGATACTCCCATAATCACGCATTTGATCCCAATTAACCTCTGACAGACAGTTTTACAAAGCCATGAAACTCAATTTTACGGATCATATTTTCCAGTTGCATTGCCATTGTGCTAAAATTCTTACTAATGGGGTAACTTAACTTATATATTGCCATATATAGTTTAAGTTATACTATTAATGTCCATGAAATTTATGGAGTTGACATAAGGTTCAACCCCAGGATCCATTCTGCAGGATCAAAGCAATACAGAGGAACACATCCAGAAATAATAAAACATTTTTTTCAAAGCTCTACACCTTTTTTCCATTTAAAATTAGGAGGGTGATATAAGTGAGAAATGCATGGCTTTGACCTTTGACCTTACAGTTAATCGCTCATAGAATAGTGCAAAATACACACAATGTAAACTACTGACATGAATACTTTTATAGGGTTACTTTTCATTTAGAAAGGATATGTGTCTGCCTGTATAGTGGGAATATTGTCATTTTGAAGATCAGAATCTGCTGTATGAGTTGAATAAAACCACATATACACCATTTAGGTAACCTGCTAAATATTAAATAATAAAGTTATTACATATTAATTATAACACATAACATAACTGGCAGCAATTATAAAAAGTTACTGTATTTATTATTTTACAGTAGAAGTACTGTATTTCTGTTTATAGTATTGTGTCTTTACTCTAAAATAAAAATCAATTAAATACTATGAGTTCACTTGTTATAGTGTTAACAGTTATAACACAGTAACACTTTAACTACTGTGATTTTTTGTAAAATAAATAGGAATCTGCTGTAATAATTGTTCACAGTACTGTTACCATGTTTAACACAGTCAATAATTGCAGATTTCACAAAAGTTTAACAGCGTTTATATATCTGCATTTTACGAGCTCAGCCTTGTTTCATGTTTTTTCTTCATCTGCCTTCAAGACTGAACGTGTGAAATGCCACAGGTGGCAATTTGAAGGACGATGATATTCAACGCAATTACCCAGCATGCAACTGAGGCAAATTATACACAGGTCATCATCTGTAAATGAGAGATGGCGCTATTCCCCTTTGCGATATCAAGTAACACACACACACACAAACAAACACACACAAACATCAACTCTCGGATGCAAACACAAGACACGTTTGCCTCCTTGGTTTTTTAATAAAGTCTACTTGGCAAGTCTTTTTTTTTCTCCCCTTTAATCTCCAGACAAATTGGACCTTCCGCGGCACGGTGACACATATTTTGGACGCTGCGGTTAATTTCTCACTATTTCCGTCTGGCACTCGTCAATTATGTCCATTGTGCTGTCATGCTGCTCTAAGACGGGTCCACCTTTCTTTAACCGGGCCCGAAACACCTCGCACGTAGGAAACGCGCGCCTTGCTGTCGTATTCCGTCTGCGTTTGCTGTCACAGCTGCAGTAACTTTACTCCTTCCCGGCTGTATGCGGCGCAGTCGGAAGAGAATTATGATCATATCGAGCCTATTTACTATTCCGTGGGGCTCTTGATGACACTTTGTGCTCAGCCTACTCAGCTTATTGCTTTCTCAATGAATAACAAATGAGTTGTCAAATAAAAGTCAAATAAACGCGAGCGGTGGAGACGTTGACGCAAATATTTTACATTAGAACATATGAGTGTTGGGAAGGGTGATGTGAGGGGTTTTGGGAAATCAAACATTAAAAGTGGGGCAGAGTCAGAATCTGCCCCACAGAATCTTTGAGGCCCCGGCGCCCTTGTTGCTCTCATTTGCTCTTATGAGAAGCACACGTGGCGTCTTGCCTCCTCGTCCAAACAAGGGGACAAATTACTTTAATTATGGAGTAATTGCGGAGCCGTGTGTTAATTAAATCTTTATCAGGCCAAGTAAGTGGATTGCTCCCACATGGAAGCCATGCAGCGATGTGCCGTCCCCCCCTCCCCCCGCCCGCTCTTGTCTAAATTTCTCCTCCAACGCCATACTCCGAGAAACCGTCTTTTATACACAGTCTAACCCGGCTCCCCCTCATCCCTCACCCCTGGGTCTCACACTGAAATGATTGGGATTAGTGTCATTGGGGGAAAATGGGGGAGGGGGGGTATGTTTTAACCAACTCTCCTCAGTAGCCAGCTGTTTTCTTTAAAAAAAAAAACTGAAAAAACGACGCCATAACAAACGTGATAGCGCCAGTATGAGGGAGTGTCCTCCACTGGAAAATGAGATACAAGATTTATCTGAGAGTTCCTGGTGTTTGACAAAATTGAATCCTCTCATTTTAATTGCTCTCGACTAGGTGTGCTGCTCCGGGCGATGGGAACGGGAGCTCTGCATGTTGTCCCTTGTTCTCTCCAGACTATTATGGCCCATTGTGCAAGGCGCCGATTATGATTTGCCTTATCGGCTGTCATCTATCTTATTTAGGATCATTTAGGTAGCCACATGTTACAAAGGAACAGTGGTCCGCCCTGTTATTACGCGTATTTGAGTCCCCCCGCTTCTTGTAATGAGAACAGGATCACAGAGGAGAATTAATCTCTCTGAAAACTTACTCGCTGGTTCAAGGCCTCACTGCTGTTTCATAGGAAAGCCTGGAAAATTAGCTTGTTTTGTTGATTGTAGTCGGTCCAGCATTTGATGTAAGATTTAAAAAAACACAAATGTTGTTTGCGGTCGTTCGCCGGAGTACTGTGAAGACAGCAATGTCCGGATTCTGAACAGAGAGGACAAATAGTTTATAGAGGAGTAAAAAAAAAGCCGTCCTTCAACAGGGATGTCTGTGACATCATCTATCTCACATCGATAATGTTGCCCTTTCATCTGTACCCAGGACAATCAACTATTTAACCTCAGATCACTCTCAACCATTATCGTTCTGCAAGTGTCACCTGACCCCAATAACTGATGTTCTCCAGGTGTCACCTGACCCCAATGACTGAAGTTCTCCAGGGGTCACCTGACCCCAACAACTGATGTTCTCCAGGTGTCACCTGACCCCAATGACTGATGTTCTCCAGGGGTCACCTGACCCCAATGACTGAAGTTCTCCAGGGGTCACCTGACCCCAACAACTGATGTTCCCCAGGGGTCACCTGACCCCAATGACTAAAGTTCTCCAGGGGTCACCTGACCCCAACAACTGATGTTCTCCAGGGGTCACCTGACCCCAATGACTGAAGTTCTCCAGGGGTCACCTGACCCCAATAACTGATGTTCTCCAGGGGTCACCTGACCCCAACAACTGATGTTCTCCAGGGGTCACCTGACCCCAATGACTGATGTTCTCCAGGGGTCACCTGACCCCAACAACTGATGTTCTCCAGGGGTCACCTGACCCCAATGACTGATGTTCTCCAGGGGTCACCTGACCCCAACAACTGATGTTCTCCAGGGGTCACCTGACCCCAACGACTGATGTTCTCCAGGGGTCACCTGACCCCAACGACTGATGTTCTCCAGGGGTCACCTGACCCCAACGACTGATGTTCTCCAGGGGTCACCTGACCCCAATGACTGATGTTCTCCAGGGGTCACCTGACCCCAACAACTGATGATCTCCAGGTGTCACCTGACCCCAATGACTGATGTTCTCCAGGGGTCACCTGACCCCAATGACTGAAGTTCTCCAGGGGTCACCTGACCCCAACAACTGATGTTCCCCAGGGGTCACCTGACCCTAACGACTGATGTTCCCCAGGGGTCACCTGACCTCAATGATCGGCCTTCTCCAGGGATCACAAGACCCCAGCAACTGTTGCTTTTATGAGATATGGAACAACAATGGTCAAGAGAAACCAGGACTTCCACGGGTATTTAAACCCACCCACAGAGGTCAAACCCCTGGGTCTCACACCACTGTCTTGTTAGACTGGTACGGACGAAGACTAAGTAACTGCTTGGAAGATGCTTGGAAAAGAAACATTTTCCTAGACAAATACAAATCCAGTTGCCTATGATTCAATTTGAGAGAGAATACTGCAAAATGTTCCTTTTCAACATCCCTTTTCTTTTTGAAGAGTTAAATACCGTTGCCCGCACCCTGACAGCAGTTCACTGAACGTGACAAGAACTATTGCAAAAATACTCACTGTTACGCATTGGCCTTCCATACTGGTTAACAAATGTTTCAATGTCAGGCTGATAGTGACATTTTTCATGAGAAATTGGGTAATGTATCTTCAGATTACAACATGGTGAATCATCATGATAATCACAATCAGAAGCGTCATTGGGTATGATGAGGTATAGCACCCACCATATCTGGACTATAGTAGAAACATTTTTAATTATATTTAGGGTTTTTAAAGTTAAATTATTTTTATGCAGTCGGACTCTAAGTTGTGTTTGTCAGACCTATATTACTCAGTAATGTTTAATTCAGCAGGTCAGTATGACTGAAGGTTGCTTAGTGTGTCTTCTCCATATTTTTTGAGCATTTACATACACAAGGCAACTTTCGTTGGGATTTTGCCAGGAATTTTGTACTATAATAAAGAAATGAAATCCTCAAATTAGTACAGAAAAGATCCATCCATCCATCCATCCATCCATTTTCTATCCCGCTTATTCCCTTTCGGGGTCGCAGGGGTCTGCTGGAGCCTATCCCAGCGCATTTTATGGCGAGAGGCAGGGGGATACACCCCAGATGGTCGCCAGCCAATCGTGGGGCACACACACCATTCACACACCATTCACACACACACTCACACCTATGGGCAATTTAGATTTGCCAATTAACCTGAGCATGTTTTGTATTGTGGGAGGAAGCCGGAGTACCCGGTGAAAACCCACGCAGACACGGGGAGAACATGCAAACTCCACACAGAAAGGTCCCAGACCCAGGCCCCAAGGCGGTCTTGAACCTGCGACCTTCTTGCTGTGAGGCAACAGTGCTACCCACTGCTCCACCGTGTCGCCTACAGAAAAGATGAATAGTCTTAATCTTGACTTGAATATTGACTATGGTGTGAAACAAGCTACACACAAAGACAATATTCAATTGCAAGACCTAACATTTGTTAAATTCATAAAATCTTGACAGCTGATGCCCTGGCCTTAATTATCATTTTCACAGCTGTATTATAATGTGACAGCAGTTTTGTTATAATGATAATTGTATAATTTTCATTAATCCAGGGACAGATGACAAAGCAACAGTTGCTTTTTTCGCAGTCCCTGTACCAGTTCTTTTCCTCTTTCTGCAATTTGTCTAAATGTTGTGACTCCTGGACACTCAACTGTTTAGCAGGGAGAATGTTTGTTGGATGACGAATGGGTGGAATATGGCTGTGAAGCGGATTCAAAAGGGGCTTAACTGGATTACACCTCATTTCAAGGATGCTTAAGGTAAGATTAAAACAGATATGCGGTAAGTGAAGAAAAACACAAAATCAGATAGATTGAATTTCGCTCCGTGGTCTCGTAAACCACTTGCTCATACATGGCTGGTCCACATGTGTATGTGTGTGGCGCTGAGTTCAAGTGAAAAAAAAACAGCAACAATCAGAGAGGTATTTCTGTGAGACAATAATGTAGATTGTTACAAAGCAAAAAGTACGAGTTTTGCTCTGGTGGACCATCGCAGTTTACCATTAATGCCCTTCTTATCTCATGCTACAAATCCCCAGAGCTGGAATATTATAACTCTCTAATCACACACACACACACACACACTGGCACACATTGCATGTGTGTGTGTTTGTGTGTGTGTAGGGAGTCCAGTACCACACACACACATACAAATACCTCACATACAATCTAAAAAGATAATGAATTTAATACCACTGCTATTACAGTCAACTAATGTTTGTTAATAGCCTGGTGCCATATGGAAGCAGGGCCTCAGCCATGTGGGTAATTCCTCTCTTTGGACAAGCTGTCAATAAAAAAAGGGCCTCGCATTTTCTGGTTGCACAGGGTAGGGGGGGGGGGGGTTCGGAGGATGTGCTTAATCCAGCACACTCTCTAATGATTCCTCTGTGCCTCGAATAGGAGATACAGGCCTTTGTGAATATATTTGCCGTGTTTTATCTCCCCATCAGAGCTGAAATGTGTGCTCATATTAACACTCCACTGAACGCTTCTGCATATGTTGTTCACTTTGTGAGGGCGCAAGACTTTGGTTTTTCTGTGCAGGCGTGGGCAGGGTGGTGGTGGGTGGGAGGGATATGGAATTGAAGTGTTTTTTTTCTTTTTGCACACACACACACACACACACACGCCCCCCCCTTCTTTTTTTTTCACCACCTCCCCAAATTCACTCCATCTCCTCCCCACACCCCTCTTGCCAGCGCTGCAGCCCAGCGGATAACCAGGCGTGGATTAGCAGTGACATCACACCGAAGAGATGGCTGAGCCCAAGTGTGAGGAAGGGTGAGTATGTGTGTGTGTGTGTCAGATGGCGTGTGAGCGTTATATGTGTGTTCAAGACTGATTAGACGGCGAGGGTGGTAGTGAGAGGGAAAGCGAGGATTACAGAGCCATCTGAGAGTTGGCTAGGTGCTGACACCACTCCACCTCACCAAGGGATCAATTTACTGAGGGATCAGACTCATTTATGGTGGGCCGGGATTATTATCAGTTCAATAGGGCAATTTCTTTATTACAGTCACCCTTCAACCTGTGAAATATGGACACTTGTGAGACATTTTTTTGGGGCGAATGTATCTTGTTTCTGTTATAATCTGGGCTTTCCTATGACAATTAGTTGTATTTAAAAGCAGGTGCAGTATCAGGTTTAGTATGATAATGTTTCCTGTCAAAATAAATCACTACAAAATCTGAATATCGTACTTCAGATGGAGACCAGCAAGCACCTTTACAAAAAGCAACATTTCTGTGTTTTTTTTTTATTCAGAAGGGGTGGCCACAATAAAACAGCTATTTGGAATGTTCAGATAAATTCATCCATCATACTTCCAGTAGTTCAAAGAGGGCTACAAGTCTCAAAATCATGTAAGGCAGAGGGCAGGTATGTTAGAGTTTGGTTTTACATGGAACGTCAACAATCTGAAGCTTTTTGATGCATCGCATAGCACAACGCAGCTCCACTGTGAAAACAGGTTTTTGTCCGCAACAGCAACAGAACAATAGAGAACAGAATGATGCACAGATTTAGTTCCAAGCCTTGAAGACAAATGTCAACGACGTCAGAGCTTTGCCACAGAGTCAGGTTTGAAAATCCGAGTGAATTATATATACTGGTTCACATGACCACTCCCCAGTTTCGGTGGGTGTGGCAGTGTAAATCAGGTTTTCACACTCTGAACTTTAAATTCCTGAGTTTCTCCAGCACTAAAGAAGCCTACTGGATGGGAGGTAAAACATCTTCAACAAACTAAGTCCAATTGCTTGTCTCTACAGTTCTACATTTGATTGCATCATTATGTCACAAGCCAACATTTGGTCTTTTAACTCACTTCACTGAAGGCTGAATGTGGCTTTTTTTTTGCAATGTTACAAGACAAATGTGTAACAGTGCGTTTTATAGCATGCAGATTCATATTGTGCAGTGCAGATAATAGATGCATATGTTATTATTATCCATCCATCCATCCATTGTCTATCCCGCTTATTCCCTTTCGGGGTTGCAGGGGTCTGCTGGAGCCTATCCCAGCGCGTTAAGGCGAGAGGCAGGGATACACCCCAGATGGTCGCCAGCCAATCGTGGGGCACACACACCATTCACACACCATTCACTCTCACACTCACACCTATGGGCAATTTAGAGTTTACCAATTAACCTGAGCATGTTTTTTGTATTGTGGGAGGAAACCGGAGTACCCGGTGAAAACCCACGCAGACACGGGGAGAACATGCAAACTCCACACAGAAAGGTCCCAGACCCAGCCCCAAGGCGGTCTTGAACCTGCGACCTTCTTGCTGTGAGGCAACAGTGCTACCCACCGCACCACCGTGTCGCCCATGTTATTATTATCCCTTGTGATAATAATTTGTTTTTGCTTAGGGCTAGGGTCAGTTAACCACTAACAAGAAGACAGAGCCTTAACTATCCGTTCTCAAACTACAAGTAGACTACATATAGAACAATCGGGTGTGATTTCCTGTATATTCTGCTTTGAAGGCGTCTGGACAATGTCCGACCTCGCTGCACCTTGCCTCCACCGCCCCCTGCTGCTGCTGCTGCTGCTGCTCCCTCGTCTGGAACAAGCCTTTTTTTTCTTGGATGCATTATAAGACGCGGAAGTCAGGAACTTTTTTCGGTATATGCGCCAGGCGAGCGACTTCGTTTTTCAGTCCGGTATCCAGTTCTTACGATGCATCCACGGGCTTTCGCTGATGGACTGTTGAATGGAGCTCGGTAGTATCGCGAGAGATAGCTCGTCGGATAAATCACGTTGCTACCGTTACGCCTAAAAAGGTGAGAAAACATTTCAAGTTAAACCGGCGCAAATAAAACTACTAAAAGTAAAACTTATTCATTGCTGTTATAGACATGCCACTTCAGCTCTAGTCTAACGTCGGTTTTCAAGTAACAGTTACCTCAGAGACGCGTTTAATGCGCATTCTCCCGTGTTCAGACATGTATGGATGCTAATGTTAGCTCGCTAGCTAGTCGGCATGCATTATGTGTGAAAACCATCTGTTTTAATGCAGAAAGGGCGATGCCTGGGCAGCAGAGGGACAGCTGGATACTGACAGGCACCACGGTCGCCTGCGTCGCTGCTCTGTATGTGCCCTGTGTGCAGAGGACCGTCCCCGGCGGAGACTCAGGTTGGTGCTAAGCGGCTAATGCTAACGCTCCCCTGGTTATGTCATGTGGCTTTGTTGTGCTTCCGGGCGGCCAATCAGGTAGAGGCTCGTGCGCGTCGCTGTCCGTGGTGCTGCTGCCGGTCCTCACTGTACAATGTACATCAGCTGGAGGACTAACAAAAAATAGTTGTTCAAACATGACAAGCATGAAACGGTCAGGAATAAAAACACTGTTTTTTCTCAAATAGAGGTTAAGAATGATTACATTAATGAAAGACAACTTCTAACTAGCTAGGATTTGGTCGGATGAATTCAAATATCAATTACAAGTATGCTAAATATTTGATATTGGAGACAGAATACTAAGTAAACGGCATCTGCAAATTAATGAGATAATAACTGTTACACTCTTTTGTACCAGGTGCAATGAATATAACAGCCCCTATACCATGATAGTATATCAGACTTTGCTGAAAAAAGAAAAAAAAAACTTCTGCCAGCTCTACACTAAAAAGGGAAGTTACTTAGATATTGATTTTAGATGTAATTTAGTAATTTGTCATGGCATGAATATATATTACATTTTAAAATAGTTGCATAGTAGTACATTTTGAGATATTGAGTTGTATTATCAAAGATTGTGCTATGAAAATGATCAAAATGATGGATTATGTCCATATGATATTTTTTGGTCACCTGCACTAAAACGGAGTGATTTGAGTTATTAGATCTTTGACATAGGCAAAAGTTTCACATTTTTAAAAGCTGTCAGGGTAAAAAAAAATTAGTTAAAATATAAACTAAAAAACCTTTTTTCTCACTTACTCTTTACCTTTGCAGGTTGTAGGCTAATGTTTTTCCCCAACATTCTTGTAATGCAGTTTATGAAGTAATGCCTTGCTCAATTACAAACAGTGTTTCGAAGTGATAGCTAGGTAACAAACTTGCAAATGTAGACTTGCGGGCATGGAGGCTCTGCTTGTTAGGTTTGCAAAAAGGGAATGCATATTTGCAGAATGAAAGCATGTGAAAAGCTTGGCCAGATGCGAGCGAGTCCAGATGAGGAGAGAGAAGGCAAATGGAGAAGCCCGGCTAGTTGTGTTGCTGTCTAGCGAACGGGGCCTTTGAAAAAATGGCCAGCCCCTTCTCCACAGTCTTTAGGGACGGTGCAGGATGCCCACTCTGATAGTGCCAGCTGAACACCCTTCCGAATTCTCCAGGTCTCCGTCTCTGTGTCCTAATCTCTTTAGGTGTGATGTGCCCCGGAGAGGCTTGAGCGTAGCCCCGCGGGTATACTGTTGTCTAGGAATGTTGAGTGTGGAAATGATGGGGATTATGGGAAGACTGGTGTGGGTGCCCATGCTCCACTATCACAAAGACTCTTGGCACCCTTGCTTCTACCCCGTTGAGTCAATATTTTCCCTTTTTAGTATTGGGGCTGCAGAAACGCATCTATGTGGCGGCGGAGATGGATGTTTTGGCTCCGTATTAGTTTGCGTTTCCGTGTTGAATGGTGCAGAAGTGTGCTGCTACTACTGAGGGAAAATGAAGGAAATTGGGAAACCGATGGAGGATGAGAAGGTGTGATGTAAAGTGATGGCAGGTAGCTGGCGGCTCATGCCAGGTGAAATGGAGCTGTGAAAACATTTAAGCAGTGCAGGTGGAGGAGTTCTGACTTCATGGTCCATTACACTGATAAGAGTTTGGGCTGCTCATGTGGCAGAAATTTAGGCATCGTAATTCACTGCATCAACAAGGTTGCAAAATATGTGAGGCAGGAAGTTCCATCTGAAACTCATCTGTTCTCTTCTATGATTTCTGATGTTCCTGCTGGTCAAATATACATTTTTCTTTGTGTATATTGAAAACATTAACAGTTGCTCATAGTTACAATAACCATCTATATTTAGTTGCTATTTTAATGTTTGATTTCCTGTAAACCTTAGAAAGCAATCTATTTTACCCAAAAGCATCTAAAACTAAGCTTTTATGCTAGTTAGGTAATAGACTGCATCCTTGTCCGTGCTGCTACATGAAATGAGGACAGTTCCATTGGCTCTGTTGGATGGAGGCGCTGCAGGGCTACCCCATTCACTACCAGTAGAGGGAGCTGCTTCGAACCCATACATTTATCAATGTCATTTAATCTGAACCAAATTTCAATTTTCATGAGTGGGAGATCCAAACATTGGGTGAGAAATCAGTATAATTTGAAACGCTCTGGGTGTATTCTGGCACAAATGGGTTTGTGCCCAGATACATTAAAGCTTCCTCAAATAGCTTTTACGTTTTTTTTTTTTCCTTTTCACTTTGTGCTGTGCCTCACACAGAGCTTGTCAAGAAATTGTGCAACCGTCTCTTATTTTTATTTATTTTTTTACAGCTTACCTCATTCTGTGACTGTCACCGGTGTTCCCTTTTACTGTTTGTGCCTGACGGACTAAACGAGGCACTGAGACACTGGGAGTGTGGGAGCAGGCAAAGAGGCACGTAGAGCGGCAGAAGAAAGGGGAAGGGAAAGGACCCCGGTGCATGGGGAGGATGGGACTGGAAGCATTATTCTCAGATCAGCATATGTGTGTCTTTGTGTGACAGAGCATTGGAGAGTGTGTCTGATGGTTGGCGTGCGTGCGTGTTTATATCTGTGTGTGTATGTGCCGGAGAAGGGGAGGGCGGCATCAGGGGAGAAGAGAGAGAGATGAAGAGAATGAGCGTGCCGCTTAGGAAATGTCACACTGGGAAGATTTGCAGGTTTTGATCCTGGCAAATTAATGCAAAACCCCAGTGCAAGTATTTGATTTGGGAAAACTTTGGGAGCAGACTTGTCTCTTAATAATAATTATTGGGTTTACATTAATTTCCTGCCCTATTCTCTTCCACAGGAGAGCTGATCACCACTGCTTGTGAGCTGGGGGTAAGTATTAGCTGTATTGTTTAATCAATTCACTCATTAACTCTTATAAGCATTAAGGAAGTTTAATTAAGCATGGGCAGAAAGCAGATTAATTTACTTTCAGTCCACAGGTTTTTTCCCCTTCTTTTCTATACACTTATTTTACTAAGTTGCAAGTAGAGAATGCTATAATTTGCAACCCGTTTTTCAAATCCAATTAAAGTCAATGGTAAGGCGATGGCTTTTGTAGGCTTTGCCTTATGTACGGTATAAGGCTTATTATATCCACCCCTCTTTTTTGTGTGTGTGTGTAAGCCGCGAAGAATGAACTAAATCGGGTTAACAGTTATAATAAGTTTTATTATTTAATAAAGTTTATTACGCCGCTGTGATCCTTTTAGGGAGGCTGTGTCGGTGTCACTATGCCAGTAATCCTGCCGTTAGTGCTGCAGTCCGTGTGGCCTGCCTGTCTGCCTTTCAGGCCTCCCCAGGGCCTCGCAAGCCTTCCCTGGGCCCCAGGCCGCTGCCCCCCCCCTTTCAGATCCCCAGAGGTCCAGAGTTCTGCCTCCCTTTCCTCCCTTTGGCCGTTATCTCTCAGCTGTCCTTTAGTTGCACGTCCGTCCACTCCTGTCGACCACACACACTCGTAACTCATTCTTATTTGTGTGGAGTTATCTGCAAATCCGATGGGACCACGGAGTTCAGCAACCTACATTCTCTGCTTCATTCCATCACTTTTACTCCTCCGCTTTTCCTGACCTTCATGTTCCACCCACGACCCCTCCCTCAGATTTGTGGGAATGTTATCCAAGGAGCGTTTGCCGTGTCTGAGGTGACCGGCGAGGTAGTCCCGCTCTCACCTTTCAGCTCCGTCTTCGTTTTGAAGAGCTGTGCCTCCTTCCCGCCGAGCACGGCTCATGTTATCAGTGCCGGGGAATGAGACTGTGTTTAATGACTGAGCCCTTATCTGGGTGAAGGAGACTTAGCGGCTAATTGCTGTGATTGCCGCGATCCCCCAGACGAGCACGGCTACGGCTCGGAGGTGGTTTAAGGGGCCGGGGCTGGCGAGCAACCACGTGCTCTGCTGCGGACTCCGGGGAGCTGCGCTGTCCTTGGGAAGAGGCTAGGAGAAAAGAAGTGAGAAAAGGCGAAGGGAGAGCGGGAGGCAAGGGCTCCTGTATCATCGGAGTCAGTTTGTCAGCCCAGGCAGGATGTGCCATTGCTGCTAAAGGCAGAATAGCAGCTAGATTTGTCACTCAGTCAGGAGTGAAAATAACAGCTCGCTAACACCATGTGCCTCACTCTTGATGAGCGGTCACCTCCTACTGTACATTGTCTAGCATTCATTCCCACTTCTTTACACGCCTATATCTTTTTCAAAACAAAGTACAAAATCTGCACTTGCCGCTCGCTCAGCTTGCCGCCGGCTGAAACACATTTCTAGTGAATCCTAGTCGGTTTATGTTCTTGCTGCGTTTTTATCCCCTGTCGTGTCTTCGGATTCCTAACTTTGCTTTCGTGTGTATAGGTGGCCCATCCTCCGGGATATCCTCTCTTCACCCTGCTCGCTCGCCTGGCCATGTTTCTGCTGCCCTCGCTTTCACCAGCCCACAGCGTCAACTTGATGTGTAGCCTGTTGGGGGCTGCGGCTTGCGGCGCCCTCTGCTTTACTGTCTGCAGGTAAGCGTGAGAAAACATCGCAACGCGGACGATTTGTGTGATTCTGCCGCTCTCTCGCTGCTCAAGCAGGTCTCCCTGAAGTCAAAGCACAGCGCCACTACAGTATCAGAAATAATGCCCGATAATGCTTCACTGACTCAGGGAGGCCCTCCTTCTTCAGCAGAGATATGGGACTACTCTAAACGACTACTAAACCCAGCACAGTCTCAGATCAACTTGTGTGGTAAAAATCAAAGATCCAAGGGGACGTCCGAGACATTTTTTTGAGTGCAGGAGTCTTTTTACTTTCCTGATGCCGTCTGGAGCAGAGCACGGTATTTTGGGGTTCTGACTGATTGGCAGTGGCGTCCCTGATCCTCTGCTCAGTATTCAGGAGCAGAGCCGAGCCGCCCTGCTCCCTCCCGCCTCCCTGCCCTGCCTGTTTACCCATCAGCCACCCGTTGTGAGCGCGCGTGTGTGTGTGTATGTATATCACAATTATCGCGCCCTCCAACCCCCCCGCCCCGACGTCCCGGTTCCCCCGCCCTCCCTCCCTCCGTCGCCCAGCGTGCTCCCAATCCTGACATAGCACGATTTCTAATCTCCCTCCCCCCCCCCCCCCCCCTCGCCTCCTGGTTCTGAGAGGAACAAGATCACTCATGCGCTCCTCCCCTCTCTCCTCTCTCCTCTCTCCAACCACCCTCTCCCCTCGCTCAGTCATGAGCACAGTTTATGGTCTTTGCATTGGCAATGTACCACCCTGCAGTTTCTGCCTGCTGCTGACCCCATCATGTAAGGAGTACTTTACCCCGTCCCTCTTTGTGTGTGTTTATCTCGTGCGGATGGCTGGACCACCTTACATCAGCCTTTTGCTGATCTCAGTCATTTTCCACATGGCATTATTGGTGGCAGCTTAGTGTCAACATTTTTTCCCTTTTTGTCCCTGTTCATACACACTGGCGCATTTAGACCGTGATCTTCTAGAATAGGAATTGTTAAATATGATGTAATTTTTTTCCTGCTGTACACTTTGGCAGGCTGTGTTGTCTCATTGATAGTGTGTGTGTGTGTGTGTGTGGAGGGGGGAGATATAGGTGGAAAAAAAGGAGTTCCATGTTCCCAGGTGCGGAGAACAGGCCTACTTCCTGAATGCTTGGCCAGTTTCGTACTCCGTGGAAGGTGGTCCAGAGAAGGTCAGGGTACAGGGTCAGCCCTGCTGGAGCGGGGCAGGGGCTGTGCAGGAAGTGCTCCCCTGGGGACTGGCCCTAAGCCCAGACTGCGTCAGCCTCAGACCATACCCTACCTTACTCATCCTTTAGAGGTGCATCTAAAACCTGCCAGCTCCCACCACACTGCCCAGGATAGGACAGGATAGTAAAGAGAGGTAAATAATAAAGGGAGGACAGAAAGACAACAAAGATACACCGTCCCTCTTTTTATTTTGGCTTAATCTCCCTTCTGACCCCCTCTAGTCTAAATGCGTTTAATGACTTATTACTCAATTAGAGGATTGGACTCAGCTCTTGGCCAGACATTTACAGACAGTTGTTTTGAGGCCAGGAAAAATATCCATGCAGACCGGGCGATATTTGGCTCACAGTGCGCACGTTAACTCTAGCCCTGTTTGTAATCTCTGGGGGATTTAGATCCAATTTTTCGATTATCAAATCAAAAGTCATTATGAGGACCTCCACACCCATCTCCCAACAAGGGCTGATGGACAGCGAGGCCCGCGGCCAGAGCACACAGTTACACCAAATAAGAGCTGAAGTACAAATGTATAATCTATGCTTTGATAAATAAACATTTAAGGTTTTTGTTATCAGTTTGAAGGATGAGCTTTTTTGGCCATTGGAGCGACTAGCAGAGTCGCACTGGCTAAAAGACGAGGACAGGGGTAGAGGATTTCCGGTTGGTCAAGACCTCCCTCTCAGTTCTGGCACACGGGCGTTGGGTGCTTTGACCATACCAAGAAGACTGGCACAGAAGTCATGCCACAACCCGGCGGGGACCCTCTGACCGAGCCAGTCCCTCAGATGAAATGCCAAACCTGACCAGTGGACACTCGATCATACCTGCTCTACCCTCGCAGCGACACCCGTTCCACCTATCCTCTCCCAAACATTATACATTTCTCTGTCTTTTGATACTTTGCCTTTTCAGACCCACATAAACTTTTCCCCCTCCCCACTACTTCTTATTTGGATCATGGGTGATATTTGCATCAACTAAGAAGTAGAGCCCAACCCCCCCCTCGACCAAACAAATCATTGCTTTGTGTCATTATTTTCAGATGGCGAAATATATTGAAGTTAATACGGGTACTTGAAGGCAGTTTCTCTCAAATAGTAAATTGTAAGACCTTGAAATTCATCTGGAATATACCCAACATGGCAAGCCTTTGATGTATCAATTTAAATTAGTCGGCCAGATTGCTGTGTTTAATGTGGGGGAATGTAAGTTGATAGGCTTGGAAGCCACTTCTCTCTCTTGCATAAGTTTAAATGTAGCACTTAGCCTCCCTTTGATTTGTCAATTACAGTTCTCTTGGCTTGATCATATGGTTTGATGGCCAAATTGCATGTCTTGTTATGTTTTCACACCATGGCCTGACAAGCCTTTGAGGATGGTGGACGTAATGATAATTACTATCGATTGCACTCGGAGGTTCACAGAAGGAAACATTTGGCTCGTGGAATGCTAAAGGCCTCAGCCATGAGTCTCTCCAGAGGAATGCACCCGTCATAGCGGGATAATCCAGACAGCTCGGTATTCCGCGCTCTCTCTCATTTCACAGTTTATCTGCTAAAGCTGCTCAGAATCTCCGCTACCTGCGAGGAATCTCTCCATTCCTGAGCTTATCCCGAGAAACCAGGGGCAGAC
The DNA here is from genome assembly GCA_036785175.1 of Eupleurogrammus muticus. Taxonomy (NCBI): domain Eukaryota; kingdom Metazoa; phylum Chordata; class Actinopteri; order Scombriformes; family Trichiuridae; genus Eupleurogrammus; species Eupleurogrammus muticus. The sequence continues at coordinate 13,344,961 of JAYKQN010000012.1, read as the reverse complement.
ACGCTAGCGTGCTGACAGCCGTCAGAGCGGCGGGGAAAAAAAAAAAATAACAACAATGTCAGAACGCTTGGTCACCAACATTTTTTTTTTTTTTCTGTTCGATCATGCCGATTACATAACGGGACTGTTGAATCACGCCGAAACGTGTCAGGCCTCCCCTTTCGCTGGCGGCCCTCGAAACAAAATGCACACCTGCGAGAGAGGCTCCCCCGCCAGGAGCTGGCCCATGTGGCACAGCTGATACTTCAGTGGAGCGGAGGGTAGGCGTGGTGCCATCCCCTGCCTTGTGCTGCGTCTTCAGCTCCTTATAAGGACCTCCACCATATGGTCCTGATGGCACTTTCCCTCCTCGCTCCACTCTGCCCACTCAGGTGGGTGGTTTTTCCACAGGGGCGGGGGGTGCGTTCCATCCCTTCGGGGTCATGGCCGGAGCAACGTGTGAGGTGGATTGCTTTTTGTTTTGTTTGTTTTTTTTTTCTTTGCAGCCCCTTGCATAGTTTTTTAATTTTTAATTTTTTTGCACAATTTGTGATCTCTTGGAAACAGCTGAGCAGTTTTCGTTGGATAATGTGCTCACCTCTCCCGGCAGGTGGCACGGCTGCCCCTCCCTCTCACATCTGCTATGGTCAGATAAAATCTTCCTCCCAAGTGGCAGGAGAGAATACACCCATTCCTGTTTCCTTCTGAAAGCCACTAAGACCATTTCAGGTTTCTCTATTTAAAAAGAGCCCAATCTCTGGACCTTTTGTTCACTTCGCACTGTATCTCCTCCGTCATATTGTAGTCCAACAGCCACCCTTTACTCCCCCCATCCTCAGCATGACCAATGGTTCCCCCAGGACTCATCCTCTAATACAGTTAAACAGATGTCTAATGAAGATGTTATTTCCTCATTACTGGCTACGGATGTGGATAGAGAGGAGGGAGGGAGGAGGCTAGATAGACAGCAGAATACAGTACCAGTTTAATATTCCTTTCGCCCGTGGGCCCCGAGATTGTGTCTGCCTCGGACGTCAATATTACATTCCTCACCCACCACAGGCGGTCTTAATAAGGCACCAGGCACGGAGACGGATCAGACTCGGCAATTACAATTCAGCCAGAATTAGTTAATGGAATCTATACAGCAACATTTATGTATCACTGGTGTGTGCCTAATGACTTTGTTAGGGGGGGAAAAGCAGCAATAAAAAAATGGCATTCAATGAATTGCATAAACACAGGGTTTTTGTAAATTGTTTTTTTTTCCTCCCCTCTTCCTGTAATTTTTTTTTGTGTGTTGGGTGGAGATTAAGATGGCATTCTGGGAGAAATTGTCATGTCAGTGGCTGCATTGTTTGAGCAGAATTGTGGTGATTAATTTTACACACACTTGGAGCACTGGAGCGCTTCCTGGAGGAGGGGTGTGAGCTGCGACCTTTATTTTACACCCCCCCCTCCCAGATTTATACAGACAGCATCCTTACTGCATGCTCTGGATGAGGCAGAGGGAGCAATTGAAGTGCCTGGTTTAGTGATTGGCCTAAAATTAGGCTGCGGCATCCCAGATTCAGATAAACAGTTTTTGAAAGCCAGTTAGAAAAAAAAAGGATTATGCTGATTCAATACTGGAAACAATCAAAGATTATTTAAATGTTTGTTTTACCTTTATATTGATAATGTATTACTATTTTAGGGATAACCTTCGGTTCTTTCAGAAGGTTATTTCTCACAGAACTAATTAAAAAAGAAAATTCTTTGGGTAATACGTTTGAATAGGGCAGCCCAAACCGTTAAAATATCAAATGATACAAATTATCGTTTTCAGTCTTTAATTGAAATGTGCATGAAATAAGTGGTCACTCCAGTGATTTTTGAAATGCAGTTCCATAAGAGATGTGTACATATATAAAGAATCAACAAACGGTGGAAGTACTAGAAATATTCTGACATTTAGTGACAAGTTTGGATCAAGCACCCAAAACACTGGTACCTACATTTCCCATAATGCAAGTGTAAATCATAAATTCAACTAAAATTTTTAAAATTTTTGGAGTGCCCCCCTTTTTTTTTCCAATATTTTCCTATAATGCACTATAAAGGTTTGTCATACAATAGCACCAAAATATGTGCAAATTTTTTAAAACTGTAAAACTAGCTTCAAAACACGTAGAAATATGTATTTATTAGTGTAGTTTTTTTTCTTTTTTAATTTCCAGACACATAAACTGCACATATTGTTTCATTTAAACGCTTTAATTTGTATATCAATTGCCGCTTGGCTTTGAAATTTCAAAGCGATGCTTCAGAGAGTTCCCACTGTCGTATAATAGCTGCTAAGTACCCTGCCTGGTGTCCTGGCCAGAGGAGAGCCCTGGGGGACCATTTCGGGGGCCAGCTGGAAAAAACCTCGGCCTCAGCCCGAGCAGGCCACCTCCTCTACGGGCTCGCTACCCTCTTCAGGAATGTGTGATTCTTTTCCAGCGCTGCTTCCCCCAAACCACCGCTCGGTTAGAGAACAGTGCGGCGCTGATCCGCGATGGCACAGCTGCGGTATTGTCTGGTCCCCGGGGTGGTGTGTGACGGCGGCTCCCTTGGCCGGCGCCATTGTGAAGCCTCATTCACGACGCGGAGTGCTGGTGTAGGCTTTTTTGTGTGCTGTTATTTAGCACAGACTGGCTGGTGCTGGCGCGTCTCCGGCCTGTACTGTAGAAGCGAGGGGGCTGAACCAGGCAGGTCCCATTTTGACACTTCAAAGTGATTGTTCGGAGCTTTTGTTGTGTCCCTGAAGGGGACACTATCTGTGTTTCTGTTCACATATGTTTTATGGGCATCATATTGGGTTGATGGAAAGTTAGTTTATACACTCATTTGGAAAACGAAAAGGAAAAATGGGAGATGGAAACTCAAATGTCAAATATGATCTGACTCACAACCTCTACTTCTTCTACTGAATTTATTGCAGCCGTACACAACGTAGCCTCTACCGCTATCTTCTGCTTAAATTTCCCTTGTGAAGTAGAGACGGCCACATAGCCAATATTAGCCACCACGAAAGAACGACTTGTACATATTTGATTTTTTATTTTGTTATTCGTTTGCATTGTTTATTTTAAAGTGCCACTTTTATAACCCCCTATGGAGTTTTATAAAATTCCATTTTTCTGTCGCGGATGGCCAAGGTGAGAAGTTTACTTCATTCTGCTGTTTACAGCTGTGTGGCCTCTAAGAAAACTATACTTCATAGCCTAGTTTATTCTCTTCAATCGTGATGGAGAGAAAAAGCATTGAGTTTGCATTCTCTTGTCACCAGAAACACCACTTTCAAGAACCTCTTGTATCATTTATTTATCATTTCAGCCTTTATGTGTAATATGTCAGTCAGATAATTACCCAAGTGATGACCTAAGTGTTTTTTTTGAGTGGATCAGTTCAGGGCAGAATAGTCTTGTTGTCAGCTGTGTTAAATGACAACCGGGGCCACTGTCACCGAGCAACACCGTTTCAGCACAGCTTGCGTCCCACGCCGCGTTGAGCAGCGATAACGGGGGGAACAGGGCCACACCGGTGTCAAGACGTGTCCCGCTTTTATCTGCACGCCCCCCGGGAGCAGCCAGCCAGGAGAAGGCTGCCTGGGACCCAGGTGGTCCCGCGCAGACAGACAGGTCATTTGCAGCCACGCTGTACACACACGTCGCCGGGCTCTCACGGACTGACAAGCTCTAACAGAGAGATTTGTCAGCCACTCAGGGAGAATAAAGAAGTCGCAGGAGAGGAATGTGTGCGTGCGTGCTGAATACGCGATGAGTGCCGCCCTGGCTATGAAGCGGAGCTTCAGAAGACAGAGCGGGCTTGGTGTAATAACCCTGTCCGCGGACCCCCACATGACTGCCCTGCACCCTGTGTTACCTCAAAACCAGCCCCCCTGCTAGGTATATGAGCTACGGGTTAATTGTCATGCAGGGAGGTAAAATTATGGGTGCGGGGGGTCTCCGCTCCTCAACAAAAGTCCCCATTTCCCCCCCACCCTCCCCATCCTTCCTCATCCCTCCTTCAAGTTACAACTAATTCCTGGAGCGGTGCAGCGAGGAAGACGCCGCTATCTCTTATTAAGACCCAGTCCTAGACGCTCCATCAACACACAGCCGCCCCCCCCCTCCTCTTTTAAGTGCATATACGCACACACATATGCATACTCATTCACTGAGCTCGCCTTACAGTGAACACAGAGGGGAAAATAGTAGAGAGAATAGGAGAAAACCCAAGAAAAAAGGACGGGAAGTAGTCAGCAAGCAAGAGGTTTTTTTTTTCTTCTTCCCCCCCATACCCTCCTCTCGCTCTCCCTCTTCTCTTTTTTTTTTTTTTTTCCCTGATTTACCGCGCTTTCCTCAGAAAGCTCCATTGTTCCCCTAGCCTAAGTCTCATCAGGCCTTTTGTGGCTGACTATCACAGCGGCAGGCAGAGAGCTGGAAATGTATAAATGGTATCATGCCTTGTGATTAATGGCGGTGCTTATGAGTCAGGTCTGATAACGGGCCTGCTCTCTACTCAATTTCAGATACCGTTAATGGAATCTGTCTTCTGCGATTGTAATGTGAGAGCGCCTAATTTGCTATGGAGCTTGAAGCTGTCACCGGCAAGGGATTGTGGGGTCATAAGGGACCTGGCAGCCGTTTGGCCTGCAGCTTGTATCTGCGGTGCTGAAAAGAGCAGCTCTCTGCCTGTCAGTTAGCTGATAGGCTGATGAGGACTCTAAGCCACTCCACACAATGGCGGAAAGGGCCATACTGCCTGACTTCCCTAATTGTCGAGCCTGCTCATATTTCAGAGCCAGCATGCCGGGGACTGGGCTGCCTTTTTTTTTTCCCCTTTTCTCTACACCCCCCCTCTTTCCCCCCTCCCCTTCTCTCTTCTTGAACTTTTTTCTTCCCATTTCTATATTTCATCCTTCATCCTGCACACTGTCTCACCCCTTTAACACACACTTCTCTTGCGCTATTTTTCTTTTCTTTCCCTTCTCCTCATCATTTACCCCCCCCCCCCCCCCCCTCTCGTTCTCTCTCTTCCTCTCCCTCCTCTGTCTCTCATTTTTAGTAAGTGGTGGGTCTTAGCGTATGACAGATTATCCCAAGTTTGCTTCAGTTACCGCAAAAGAGATGGAGACAGTACAGGAGAGGAGGAAAGGAGGAGTGGGGGGGGGGGGACTTTTGTGCTCACATTATATTTAAGAAGCTGAGGATAAAGTGTTATCTCTACCACGGTGGTTTCTGTGCCAGTCTGTTCGAGATCAACTGGCTGCTGGGGAAGGGAGTTCTCATGATACGTGAATGGCCCACTTCACCACAATTGTGTTTTTAAGGGCTTGTCCGAGAACCAAAACTTGGGATACGGGGTCAAATTATGATGGGTCCTCAAATAAGTAGAAAGGAGGAATTTAATTTTGACTGCGGAAATAACATTTTGCAAAGCACAGAACGTTTTTTCCCCTGCTTTTGTGTATCACTGCAGGTTTATTTTACTTTTATTGCTTGTGCAATAGACTGCAAAGTGCTATGATCTAGTGCAAAACATCTTTTCTCTTTGAGGTCATTTTTTGCTTGTACACATTGTTCCTGCAGCCTTTAAAATGGATTAATTGTTTGTGATTTAAAGTCAATATAGGATGCTGACAGTTTTGTTTGGAAAGGCCACAGCTCTTTCTATAAATATACAATAATCTTGGCCCTCCTCCCTCCCTGGCAGGCTGGCAGGTCATGGACCCGGAGCAGTACTGGCTGGAGGACTCTTTGCCGTGTCCAGGCTGAGCTGGCAGTGGGCCATGGTCGCAGAAGTCTTCACTCTCAACAACCTCTTCGTGGGTCTGCTCTTCTTCCTGACGGCCAGCTTTCACTGCGCCGAAAACGCCGCCCAGAGGAGGAAGGTAACGAGGGAATCGCGTCTTTTCGTTTTCCCGTTCCTCATGAGATTTGTTAAGATGACTCCAGATTGAACTCTGTGCTGCATCTGGACTGCTCGATCTTGTTAGATCTCACATCTGGGGGCGCTGAGCTGTGGTTTGGGGCTCTGTAACCAGCACACTCTGGTGCTGTACGAGCTGCTCATCATTCCCTGGGTTCTTCTCAGACTCTACTCTCACAGGGTAAGTGTCACAGCTTTAGGTTTTAGAAGCTATACATTTGTTATTTGTTATAAATCCTACTCTCCACTGTGTGCACACTGCAAAAACTGAAATCTTAACATATGAAGATATCTTGATTTTGGTACAACTAGTCCAAAATTAACTAGAATTATCTTATTTCTCTGGGAGCAAAATTAGCTTTTTTAAAATTGGTTTTAGGTCGTTTTTGTCTTGTTTAAATAAACAAGAATAATGTTTTCTTAAAAAAAGATTAAATTGACTAAAATCAAGAAAAATTTTAATATATATATAAATTAAGTGCCAATGGAATGCAAAAATTCTACACAATATTAGACTAGATGCACAGGTGGAAATATCTTGTTTCTGATATTTTCACCTGATAACATTTCAGATTTTGCAGTGCGGTGAACACCTATAGGTACCATTGTGTTCATTTTGAAAAAGGAACTAACCTGTCTCACGACGGTCTAATCCCAGCTCACGTTCCCTATTAGTGGGTGAACAATCCAACGCTTGGTGAATTCTGCTTTACAATGATAGGAAGAGTCCTTGATTCTGTCTCAAGAGGTTTCTTTATGAGTCAAAGTGAGGCTTAGGTTTCACACAACATGAATGGCCATAAAGTTAAAATTTTCCAAATTTGAATCGTGTCTCCCTATGTTAGTTGTTTATGTTCCTCCTGTCATATAAAGAGTTTTAAAAAAGTATTATCAAAATCCCTTTTTTCTCTTCAAATAAAATAGTTTAAATTGTTTGAGTGGACTTTTCAAAAGTTGATCATCTTGTTGTCAGTGTTATGTCGTGCTGTGCCATAACTGTTACTGAAGTACATTTAAAATTGTATTTTTTTTGATACAAGATGCGATTTCACATCCAGTGTGAGAAACATAAGAAACATCTGCTTCACGTTCTGCCTTCAGGAGCTGTCTTTGCGTGGCCTCGTGTCTCTGGGAGTGTGTTTCCTGCTGGGTTTTCTGCCGTACGTCTATCTGCCCATCTCCTCCTACATCAACACAGCTCGCTGGAGCTGGGGGGACCAGACCACCCTGTCAGGCCTGCTCACCCACCTGCTGAGGGCAGAATATGGCACCTTCAGTCTGGTACATGCCGCGTGTTAAACTACTACCACTGTGGAGACACTCTGAGGTTCATGTCATTAATCTTCCATCTTCTCTGGTCGTGTTTGCAGGCAAAAACTGAGAGCACCGTGAACATGACCACAATGCTGAGGTGAGTTTCTATGGACTTTTTTCAGTTTTCCTAACACATTAGAAATACTGAGCAGAGTTTGCTCAGTTGCAAAAAAAACCCAATCCTCACATCTGAGGATCTGAAACTATAAAAAGTTTTAATTAAAAAAATATATATATCTCAGCCATTTAATTAATTATGATGATGTAAATTATTATCCAATTTATTAAAATTGTAGATTCCTTTTTTTAGTGTCTAAGGAGACTTACTCTTTGTTTCAGCCCTAGCATCATTTATTTTGGCCAGCTGTTTGCCGTGGGTGCATTTAGTGTTTTTGTAGATTCTAAGGCGGTGTAGAGAAGAAACACGGAGATTAATGTTGGTATTTGATCTGAGGCCCGGTAAGGTCACACGTAGTTCTACAGATAAAGAGCCCGGACGCTGTTCATGGAGGTTCTGGTGTTGCAGCTTTAATCAAAGACGGCGATCCATTCTGAGAGCCCACAGTCATTTCTGCAGCCCCATCGCTCGCTATCTCTCCCTCCCTCCCTCTCTCTCTCTCTCTCTCTCTCTCTCTCTCTCTCTCTCTCTCTCTCTCTCTCTCTCCTCTCTCCAGCAGCTTTTGTTCTACCCATTCCACTCTTTCCCATCAAAGCAGAACTGAACCTGCTTAGAGGGCCAAATCTCTGTGTTCTGTTTCTCCAGCAGTTTGAAATGATCACTCAGCTCTGGTGTTTAAGCGTGACAAGCTGTGATGACAGACACTGCAATAGAGCTGGAGAAATTGTATTTTTCCACTCCAGCTCCCCCCCCCCACCAACACCACCACCATCATCACCACCCCACCCCCCCATCCTCATCCACATCCTCCATCCGATTCCCTCCCCTGCTTCCCCACTACCGCCGCCATCACCGCCGCAGTCATCCCACTCCTGGTATCTTCCTCCAGCTGATGGGATGGGGGGGTGCGTGCGCGTCTTAAGACCCCCCGCTACCAGCCCCCCCTCCGCCAGGCACCCACCCCTTCCCATCACCCCTGCTGCTTGACGGACAAGCACACCTTCAAGATGGGGAAGAGAGGCGAACATGACAGGCATGTCGCACTGGAGACGTAAACCCGCCGGAGAAGCTGACACCACACACACACACACACACACACACACACACACACACACTCACGAGCACATTCACACACAGTGTACATTGGGTGATACAGAGACTCAATAAGCTGTCAAATAGAGATGGGTATTAAGAAAGAGGCAGGAAACTATCTCCGTGCTCTGAGCAAGCGCTCTGTGACTGACAGCCGCTGTGAGGGGAGGACGGGGCAGTGGGGGGGGGGTGGATGACACAGTCACTCCTATCTGTCAATCCGATTGAAAGGAGGAGCGCACAGTCCAAGGAGTTTGTTTTGATAGGGGATGGAGGGCATTTAATAATTGCTGTCCTTGAGTTCAGTAGCAGGGAGTTTGTCTTTGGTGTCCATCATGTATATAAAACGTGTGCTTGTGTGTGTGTGTGTGTGTGTGTGTGTGTGTGTGTGTGTGTGTGTGTGTGTGTGCGTGTGTGTGTGCGTGCGTGCACAGGGCCCAGCTGGACCACTGCCTGGCGGACCTCTCCCTTCCGGTTGTGGTGCTGGCAGGAGCGGGCCTCCTCCTCTCTCCGCGGGATAGGTAGGACGAGAACGCAACGCATCTCCACTCTTGTCACACTCGCGTCTCGGGCAGCCCCTTCAAACCGCAAATCTAATCCCCCTCCTCGGAGTAAGAGACGGCACGACTGACAAAATGCTGATCTCAGAGGGGGAATAAAAAGACCACAATACGGCACGGAGGCACCTAACTGTCAAACTGTCCCGACGTTTCACAGTCAAATCAAGACGGGATGATGTGTGTTTTTGGATTTTCAGAAACATGTTTGTTTGTACAAGTAAATCACTGCTTGTATGTAACCGCATGTGGCAGTGTGATCCAGTAATTCATTACAGTGACGCCTTTGCTGGGGTCTGTGGGGTGGAGCTGATAAAGCCTGCTGAAGCCCTGGGGGTTCGTAGCGCATCGGCCACCCCCCGTCCCCCCCCCTCTTGCCCTTTGATATACTTGGCTACAAAAACACACAGATGAAAACAGCAAGGTCATTTTAAAGGATGCCTAAATGAAAGCGTGTAAATGCTAATTTACCCTGATATTAAAGAACATTTCATTACCCAAGAAGTCAGCATTTCCCATTTTTCACCATTGTGCTTAACGCGTATGACGCTTGACTGGGCATTAGCGGTGCATCGGAACAGTCTGCTGGCGGGAAAATCAAGTCATTTTCTCCGGCTTGAAAGTGACTCTTCATGTTTGGATGATGATCTGTTGTGCCATAAGGATAAACTGTGTCGTTCTTTTTAGTGTATAAGTACATTTTACAGCTGTACTGTAATGAGTATGTGCTTCAGCACTTGGCAGCCACTTATTATGACTCATTATGACTCTTAGTGGGCTAAGAGGTGAATATACATATGCACTCAGACTAGGGATCTCCATCCCTGTATTTACAGAGGCTTACATTTTCTAAAGAGATAGCTGAAGTGAATAGAACTACATTTGTATACTGATAATAAAAGGTACCCTAGATGAGTATTTTAATGCAGCATGTGATTCCTTCCCCGTCCCAGGACGTGTTGCTCTGTGTCCTGGCTGTTCACTGCCATGCTGCTGGTCTACTCGCTCTTTTTTGCTTGGAGAGCCAACCTGGACATCAGTAGACCTTTACTGCTTGGAGTGGTGAGATATGACATCTTCTAGACCTACCTGTAGTAGATTGTAGAGGAAACGCACGTTGGTTTCCTGTCTATGAGGAATCTATCCAGGCAGGACAGATCTTCAGCATTTAAACAGCACATATTGAAGCTGATCCTGGAAAGGATGCATGAGTGAACCTGGGACTGGACTGAGAAAAAAGCTCAAGGGAACATGCAAGTGTGTTTATGTGTTTGTGTGTGTGTGTGTGTGTAACTGTATACGCTCATTTCCTGCAGGTTGAGCGTTTCTGGCTCCAGAGTGACGCTGCGGTGTGTGTGCTGGCAGGTCTCGGCTTGAGCAGGATTCACGCTGGGCTGGAGAGGAGGCTGGGCTATGGGAGGCTGTGGAGGACCACAGGCTGGGTCCTCACCACGGCACTGCTGGCACATATGGTGCACACCAATCACAGGTGAGCGTCGCACACACCCCCCGGACTGGGATGTATTTTAAAATGCAATCCAAAAGTTGGGTCAGGTGAGCGTTGCACATCCCTGCAGATTAGGATTTTAAAATACTCCATACATTGTTAATGTAATAAATGACTTTTCTAGCTGAAAATGCCTGTTTTTTAATGCAATATCTATATAAGTGTATAGAGGCCCATTTCCAGCAAGCATCACTCCAGTGTTCTAATGCTACATTTTGTTTGGTAATTGCATTAGAAGCTGGATGATTAGAAAACCCTTGTGTGATGTTAGCACAGCTGAAAACAGTTTAGCTGCCTTGATGGAGCTTTCTTTGTTAAAAGCAAAGATTTAAGGAGATCATTTTGCAACTCAGTTGATAAATAGGTGTCCCAAAATGTTCGATAAGTAGTGTACATGCACACAAAAAGACATTCACATACAATATAAAACCATTGGTACATATTAACAGACAATATGAAAAAAAAACTGAAAAATAAACTCAAATTATGAGCTCATTTGAATATTTGCTACTACCTATATATGTACTACTTTCAATTTACGATGCTCCCTAGTCCCGAGTCACTTCAGTATAGAAAAGTTAAAGTGAAATCAAATTTGAAAAAAAAACTTTTCATTCTACTTCCTCCTCAAATCCCCATCCACAAGTTTTCCCTGAGTCAACCCGATTTGTTTCTTCTCCCGCGCTTCATACAGCAGGTCTAAACTCTAAATGTCAGGGTTTTTTTTTTTTCTTTTTCCCCTCCGCTCACCCCATGGTAGGGGCTAAAGAGAGGCACGGTTAGCACATAGATTCCACTCGCAGAGCTCAGTCTGAGATGTTAGCTGTCCGAGGAGGCAGATTACACCGGCGTAGTGCCGGGGAGTGCCAGACAGCCATCACTGAGCGGCTTTGATCAAGGAGGGAGCATGGCCTGTGCTGTCAGGCCCATCACACCTGTCTCCCTGAGATTAGATAGGCAGCCAGAGCGCTCTGCAGAGGGGAAGGGGTGGGGCACTGACAACTCACCCGCAGAGCACCTTGAAAGCATACCTACAAACAGTATTGCACATCACACACATGTACACGCACACACACTTGTGAGCAGAGGTAAGGATGCACTCGAGCCCCTCTTAAAAAGCCAGTAAACACATCTGCTGTTTTGATGATTGTACAGTATGATGGCGTGTGTGTGTGTTTGTATAATCCTAGGGAATGTAATCAGAGCAGAAACGACGTGGTGGAGCGGTTCGGCAGGGAACTTTTAGCTTCCGTTCCCACGGACTCGATTATCCTGACCAGAGGGGACCTACCGGGAAACTCCCTCCGCTTTCTGCACTACTGCCAGCACGTCCGGCCCGATGTAGGCCTGGTCGACCAGGAGGTCAGAGCTGTCATTTTGCTCAAATTTGTCCAGATCAATTGTGATTTACTTCTATTATTACTAGAAAGCAAAGTAAGAATGGAATCTTGTGATGCACAACTTCATAACTTGAACAAGTTCTTTTTGAACACAGCTAAGCTACTGTGTGTATTAAACTTGTTTGGTCTTTAACATTCATATTATAGGGGATGTTATATACTACCTTCATTTCTTTATACTAATTTGTCAATCAAAAAAAGGCTAGATGTAATCTAGTAAAATGTTTGCCTCATACCTTTTTATTTTGTTTTTTGAGTTTTGTATGTTATCATTAAGTATGTCATTAATAAATATTCAAATTTTAAAGGACGTTCTGAACCTAAGACAGAACCCCCCCTCATAGCATCATACATAAAGCCACAATGATAGTCAATAAAGCCATCTCTTTAACTGCATTGTACACTGAGTGGTAATTCTTTAATTGCTAACTACACTGGATACAAAGACTTGAATAGCGCTGGCGGTTCTCTTTTCTTCTGTCTAGATGATGACATACACTTGGTATGTGGCCAAGCTGGGGCAACACCACCCTGGGGTCCACTTCCCTGGCCGCTGGTGGGACCCGCTCCACCCCGAGGGGGAAGACACCTTCAGCCTGGAGCAGTTTCTCTCCCGCAACAGACAGTGAGTCACAGCGAGACAATGTAGAGAGAATAAAGGAGTCGTCTGAACAGATAAATAAAAGAGTATCAAATGGAGAGAGAGGGAGAGAATGAGTTGAGAGGGCTACAATGGTCCAAATGAACAAGTGGGTGATCTAATGAGGCGGAGATCAGTGGAGTGGTCCACACAGCGGTGAGTGCAGAGAGAAGATAAGCCCATAGAACTGTCGAGGCCATAAAAGGAGTTTGATGAACTCCAGAAGTTGGCTAATCTGCTTGATTTGGTTAAATAGTCTCCAGCGCACCCGTCGCCGCTCCCAGCTCTCATCAGTCACTCCTCCAGGAGGAACTGAGCCCCGCGAACTGGCAGGAGTCCTGTTAATACCAGGCCCACCAGGGGGCAGTGTTTGCTAGGCCAACATGCCCCGTCTCTCAGTGGGGCAACACTGACCTGTGGGATTAACCCTCCAGGCCCGGGCCCTTCGGTGAGCAGCACATGGCTTAAGGGATGCTAGCAGCTATTTGGATAATTCAGATGGCCTGAATGTGTTTGAATCAGCAGCAGTTACCTTGTTTGTGTCTGTTTCCTTGCAGGAGGGAGGTGTTCGCCTGCATCGGGCTGCCTGACGGAGACCCGAGTTGGGAGCGTAGCTTCTCCCGCTGGCCCTTGGGTGTGTGTGACTACCTAGTGCCTATTCAGACCCAGTTTCACCCCGAGAAATGGGCCCATCACACCCGCAACATTTACAACTGGACTGAGCCACACAACAGGTGTACCTTAAATAACCATTTTTCTTCTCTAAAGTAGCTTTAAACCTTTTTTGAAATGAAAAATGCCTTATGAATATCCATAGTAATATAGGTAAGTTACTAAATATTTGAAAATAAAATCTAAATTCACTCACATTTTCTTACAGGTGACATCTTTCCCAGAGCACTTTTAACCAATGATTTATTATATCCACCTGTCAGTCAAGTCGAGTGGTTCTTTACATCCACTTCTCAATGGTCCAGTCAAATTCCTCTTAGTGTTTTGTCCTGCCTTTGAATACTGTTTATACCGGAAAGACCTCATAGTATGGAAGTTTCAGGTGGAATATAAGGATATCATACTGTCACTTTTATTTGGTTTTGTGTGTTGATATCTGTAACAAGGTATAAAAAAATCATCTCAATATAGTTTTACCTCGTTATCTCTTCTCTATAGCTTCTATACCAAGCTGTAGAAATAAGAGTGTGTTTTTTGCCTGTCTCGTTGATATTATTGAGCCTCTCCTGTGATTGGCTGTTTTAAAGGCCTGTGCATGGAGGGATGTGATGTCACAGCACAACTTTGCTGAAGTCTTTACAGCTTGCTTTAAAGTTTTACAGTTTTCTGAATTCAGACTGTGTGCGATTCTCTGTGGATTGAATATTCTGAGCCATTGACCAGTGTTCATATCCTGTAATCAGAAAGTTAGTAAAATCTCACTTTGTACAATATAGGACCTTTTTAAGGCTTTACAAAATTGATGCCACGATTTTCAGAATATTCAAACCTCAGCTATGTTTTTATGGCTGCACCAATCTGTCAAAACCCAACATTAGTAAAATAATAGATGTCTTGCCCATCATTAAATATACATAATCCAGTCAGACATATTTGATATCTTTAGAAATGTCCTAATCTCAACTCAAATTTGAAATTAAGTTACTATTATTAAGTTATTGGTTAACAAAAAAACGTAATAAGTGAGTGAGAAAGAGGTTGAGGTTTCATTTTAAGACAAGAAAATAGATGAATCCTTTAAGTTATTTAAAACAATTCATGGACTTCTTCACAGGGAAACTAGAAACGTTGCCACAGCCAGGGAATAAACCGAGTGCATCCGAACCGTGTTATTTGATCAGAAGCAGCGCAGATCTCATCGCCGCTGCTCCTCTCTGTGGTCTACAGACATCACAGCGAGGTTGTCCTCCGCTCTCCGCCTGCCGTGGTCCCGGGCTCTTTGTGAGCGCAACCGGAGCAAGACATTAGGCTCTCAGCCATTTGAAATGAGACTGAAGATAGGAAAAAATAATGAGTTTCTTATTGCGCCTTGTCAATAACTGTGTCAAAAGTGGAATTAGTCAAAGCTCCATATTCTGTTGCCGTTGCCAGCAGCCCTTCATTCACTCCGATATCCGCGGCTGAATACTGTGACATTATTTCCCGCGCCCTCACGACAAGCGTGTCCTCCGATGCCCACAAGCCAAATATTAGCTCGGGAACCCTGCTAAAATATTCTTTTGAAGAAGAGGTCAAGTGTTTACAGTCAACAAAGTGGGAGGAAAAAAAAAAGGGAGATGCGGTTTTACTCCATGTCTAATATGCGGGCTGGTATTGTTGCTCTGTCATTTAATGTTTATGCAGCAAACATTGATATTTAGTGTATCAAAACCTGCACAGTTGGGTGGAACAATATATTCACATAAATAATCATTTATAGTTAGTGGAACTGTGTACAAGCTAACGCCTGAAGCAGTTTAGATAAAGAGACGTTTTTTTTTTTCCCCTTTTCCAAATTTGAACAGTTTCCACCCTGCATCCTGGGAGCGTGTGGCTAATGAAGAGATGTGGCAAGCCAGGTACAGTGAACTTCATACAGGAGACGCCGGCCTCCTTCTAGTGAGAGATTGTATACTTTGCAGATAAAAGCTGCGTCACGATGCATACTAGCCTCCTAGGACATCTCCATAAACCAGTCTTGTGTGGTAGAGCATCTACATGTACATTCTATTCGGTGCCGGCATCTACATAAAACCACTCCATTGGACTGGTGCGTCTGCGAGTGTGGATCTGCATGGCTCATCCATCCAGCACTTAGCCCTGAGCCTGCGTGTTTTGTTTCAGGATGAAGACGGCTTTCTTTCTGTTTGACCTGGCAGAAAGGATGCAGGGAGAGGGGAAAGCTCGCCTCTTTGAGCTGTCTTACACCGTGAGTCTGACCTCAACGAACATGCGACTATACCGTCATTTAGAAAAATGGACGATTAAAGTGCTGTGCAAGGAGAAATTAAGCATATTCAGCAGCTTTATATGTAATTTTTGCTAACGTAAGTGCGTGCGTGCGTGTGTGTGTGTGTGTGTGTTTGTCGGGCAGCTTTATAAGGAGATTGTGGAGGCCCACTCGGACTACCCGCCAAACTGGGACAAGAACTTGGCGCTGGCCTGCGAGAGGCTTCTCCGCTCAGGTCACCGGAGCTACAGCCCAGACAGCCTGCTGACCTGCAGCACCCGGCACTTCAGTCTCTACCTCCAGAAGGAACCCACGGACCCCCAGGCGGCCGCGATACACGCGGCCGTTACCCACCTGCTGGCCGAGCGAGACAAGCTCCGCCGCCAGAGCAGGAAGCGAAGCCCTTGACGCCAACCAGGGAGAGCCACGCGGAGCTGGCAGCCTGAGAGCGTGTCTGAGGCGAAGGGGACAAACCCTCTGGCCTCTGGTGCTGCAGACAGAGGCAGACTGATGGGATGGTGACTTCTGGGAAATGTTGCTACAGTGGACTGATGTTTACAGTTGACATGGGACATGGTTTAATTTCAGGAAGTCTCGACCCAAATCAAGCTACGGGTGCTCCCCTTAAACTCGCCCGCTGTTGCTTCATCATTATCTCTCGTTCTTTTTTTCTTTCTTTCTTTTTTCGGTCCTCTTCTGCTCTCGCAGCTTTTTAACGTGTCCGATTATTTTGCCTCAGCTGCTCCAGTTCTCTTTTTTTTCTCACATTAGGATGGCGAGGCAGAGATTGAGGGAAACCCAATTTAGGGGGTAGAAATGGGGGATTAGAGCTGCCGTTTAATCTAGGGCAGACTCCACATCAGCAGCACTACACACACACACACACACACACACACACACACGCCCGTCTATCCATCCATCAGTTACTCCATCTTAAATGGTCTTTTAAATGTTTAAAACTAATGGATTCGATGAGTGTTCCTTCCTAACGGGAGGGCTGTAATCCCTTGTGGATTTAAATGAAATGTTGAAATGTCACAATGCCAGAGACCCTTTTAGAGGTTTGTTTCTGTGTGCATGTGTTAATTTGTGTTTGCATGTTTACGTGTATGTGTGTGTGCGTGCGTGTGTGAGAACATGCTTAAATCTCTACCCAAGCCCTGCTGGACCCACACATAAACACAGTCAACAAACAGATTGGCACACAGGAAAAAAAAAAAGCAAAGTGCTTTGATCGTCAGACAAGCACCAAGTCGTGCGGGGACACGCATCGACACGCAAGACCACCGGCTTCCGTGAATGTTTTTTTTATTTTTTAGGCCGTGTGCTGGGTGATTGAAAGGCAAAGTGACACCAGAGTCACTTGGACACTTCTCTTAGGGTTACACCTCAGTTACACTGATTCTTACAAACACTGTGCCATGAAAATTGTTAATCAGAGTCAAACCAGTGTGTTGTCAAAGCGCGGTGTTCGTGATGCTCCTGGAAAGCAGAACGTAAGTGTAGACTTCTGTGAATATAATCTGGCCTCTCTGTTTGCAAACCTTGTTAGTGGCTGGATGAGGAGAGTTGACCTGTTGTAGCACTCCTATTTAAAAAAAAAAAAAAAAGAGAAACTGTCGCTATGTTTTCTATATGTCAATAAAGATTTTGTTTATTAAAACAATTTTTTGACCTCTTTTCCAATTTGACCCGTTCTGTGTCCCAAATTTAATACTACTTCTTATGGTATTAATCCGTTTTTTTAACCTGTGTATTTGCATGTTTACATCAGTCGTTTTCAGTCTTGTCTCATGCTTTCTTTATGTTTCACTTTACTTTCTTCCTGCCCCCCCCCCCCCCCCCCCCCTCCTCCTCGTCTCCCCCCCTCCCTGCCTCTCATCTCCTCTCACCCTGTCTTCCCCTAACCCCTCTGTTCCTCTCCTCTCCCCTGTCTCTGAGAGTCAGTTGCCCACCCTAAATCAGCAGAGCTGCCGAGGATTGTGGGAACCCGTGGAATCGCCGTGACCAGGGATGCAGGCAGGGAGCCACGGCAACGCTGGAATGTGGGGCGTCTGAGGAGATAAGAGCTGTGAGCCCAGCCAGGCAGAGGGGAGGGATGGAGCGGGAGAGGAGAAGCGGCGGCGGGGGGGGAGAGGGGGGCGAGGCAGAGCGAGGGTGAGACGAGCAGCGAGTCTGTGAATGGGGAGACAGAAACACAACACCATAAACAGCCAGAGAGCAAGACAGAGAGAGAGAGAGGGAAAGAGGGGCGGGGGACTTAGGGGAGCACACACTGGAGATGGGAAGCCAGCCTTATTCCTCTTTGCATTTCATTTACATCCCTGGCTGTATCGACCAATCGGATTGGGAGCAAAGCCCAGGGCTTAGGAGGGGAATAAAAAGACAAAATGCCTTTGCTGCTCTCATCCCTCCCTGATAATACCCCTTCTGTTTTTCTTTTCTCTTTTCCTCCCGTCTATAAGTAGATACTGTCCGAAATGCCAGCGGAAAAGCGACACCTCCGCTTGCTGTGTATCTCAGATAGACCGAGCGGGAGCAGGGGCTGAAAAGACAGCTTTAGCAACTGGGCCTATCTCCTCTCCTCTCCCTGGCTGGATGGGAGCTTGGAGTGGAGGCAGGCGGAGGGTTTGGGGTGTGCTGGTTAGTGTTTGGGAAAGAGAATAGAGGGTGTGAGAGGCATGATATACTGAGCTGGCCACAGATTTTGCAGAAACCTTACACTCTGGAAAAACTTTGCCCGCAGATCCCTTTCCTAAGCGCGGGAAACCTGTTTCAAGGATGTTTACGAGGTGCCACCCATCTTTGTGATGGTTGCCAATGCCTGCTACCAAAGTCCACACGTATTTTTAGCTCCGGATTGTTGGTAATTTTTTGTACTAAGTTGCTGGTTTATCTGAAACTGGAACTCTTGTCAGTTCGTTGACTGTAACCTCTTATATATGTCACAGTAAATAGTAAATGCTCTTTACAGCAACCTTAAAAGTCCCTACTTCACGATGTACATAAAGTACTTTACTTTGAATAAGAAATTGTCTATGTTTTTATAAAAAAGAAAAAAAAAGATCTATAAATTGCAACCATTCTATCCCCCTTCCTAAGAATGATGTCTCCTATTTCACTGTGAAGTCAGTTCTCTCTGTATGTGCACTGACCTCCGCAGTGTGATGTCACAAATCCTGCTTGCACGCATGCCCCCTAAAAGCTGTTGAGACAAACTTTCCACTTTCAGCGGACGAATGCGAAACAGCGTTCTACTGTCAAACTCTGCACATGCATCATTTCTGTAGAGTGAAGCACAAAACCTCCAAATGAGTGGATGGGAACTGCCACTGTTTCGTAGTGTTTTTTTTAATCATTCTGGTCAACGTAAATATTCTCCTCTGAGCTCCTCGATGTGTATTGGGTAGACTTAGGCCCATTACCGTCAGTCTGTGTTGACGCGACATCATGATTGACTTGCTGTGTGTGTTTCTCAGCGTGTGGTAGCCTCCGTTTGTGTGTCTGCAGGTACACTCCGTTTACAGAGCGTATTTGTACAGGTGTTTGTGCTTCTCTCCATTGTGTTGTTGTTGTTGTTTTCTGCTGTTTTTAGGTGTCTTTACTGCATTGAAAGGACTACGCCATTGTCTTCCCTTCTCACATGTTTGTGTAGGCGCGCCCAGACTATTGTGCCGCCGCCGCCGGACCGGGCGCTGGCACCGCCGCCGATATGGAGCTTATTGGACGTGATTGTTCCTGCACAGATGAGAGTTCATCTCGACAGGGTTCTGCAGCGGAGCATTCACACATCGAGTTACCTGCTTCCACCAGCCGCTCGCCAGAGATAAGGTCACCTTAGCTTAGGACCCTGTGTGGGATCCCCCCCCCCTCCCACACACACACACACACAAACACACACTTCTATCTTTGCAGCCCCCCCCCCCCCCACCACAACATCACCCCTCTGGTAAAACAAACCAAACAATGGACACACATATGTGAGGGATTAGAGGTCAGAGGGTTAGGGAATGTGACATCTCCATTTCCAGGATCAGTCTTCGCCCACTTTGGTAATCTCTGGCCCCAGGCGTCACACGCCTCCTGTGGTGCCCCCCCCCCCCTTTCCCGGCTGAGCGCTGGCATCGCCAGGCAGCGTGAGGCCGGTGCTCCTGCTGGGTCATGGGGCGGTGAGGAGGACGACGGAGGAGCAGGGGAACGGGCGGATACAACCAAACCTCACTGTAAGCTGCAGTGGTGGATGCATGCGTACGTGCGCGTGTGTGTGTGTGTGTTTTGCACATGTATGACTCCTTGATAACATTCCTCATGTGTACTGTGCGTGCACACGCGCGTCCGTAAAGTTAGTTTTAATCTGCAAATTTGTAAATGCAGACTAACTTTTGCGTTCTCCAGAGCAAACGGAATATTATCCCCAAGTTGCCGTTGTTATCTTGTGTACACACATTTGTTTATTTGATACAGCCCCTCTCCGCTACAGCACTTCTGTATATCAAAGACGGCAGTGCAGAGCGTAATTGAAAATGGCTACCGTGGAGAAAGGTCTCTCTGCTTGACTGTGAAGAGGCAGAAAAAAAGCCCCATTCTCCGCTCCCTCCTTAGATCTATTTAAATAATTGAGGAGTAAACTGACAAATTAGGCACCTTTATGGACGCCCCTGGGCTCTCTCTGGGGTCCTTCAGTTTCCCCAATACAAGAGAGCGCCACCAGGCACAGGATAATATCTCTGTGTGCTTTGAGAGGGGGGAGATGGGTGGGGGTGGTGTAGTGGGCCAGGAGGGGTTTCGCCAATCAAGCGGGCCACACTTCCTCCCCCAGGTTCTAATTTTGTGCCACATTAAAGAGCTCGACCTCCATTTATGACACAGAGAGGCATTTTCATAATTTGCCCGGTCTCTCGACTGGCTCGAGGTGCCTTTTTTTTCTCTCTCTCTCTCTCTCCTCCATCTCTCTTTTCCTTCTCCCTCTCTCTCCTACTTCTCTCTCTCTCCCTCCGTGTCTGAATGGAAGGCCTGGGGAGGAAGAAGGGTAATTCATTCGCCTCCTTTCAACTCGCCCGCTTCAGTTCTGCATAATGTTGCTTCTAGGTGTGTATAGCAGCTACTATTTATCTCTTTAATAATTCTCTATTAGACCGAATATTATTTGCCATATAAAAGCTAACACCGCTTAATGTTGGCCATTCAGAAACGGTGTCACTCCCGTTCTGTTGCCACGTCGGGGACTAACTAACCCGCACGCCCTTATTTAAGCATCTTGTGACGAGTTTATTTCCCACTGTGGTAGATCTAATCTGCGCCTGCGTTGCGATTCTTGCATTGATAAAAATCGGAGATCTCGTAGGGTAAATAATGTAGGCTAAAAGAAAAAAATAGTTTAATTTCCTCTCGCCGACACCATTCCATTCATGCGCTGCGGCATGCAGAAGCATTGATTCATATGTGATTGGTCACATAATTCACAGTCTCAGGGGGCATTTCATTGCTGACAGACAAGCTAATCTAAAATCCCCCAATTTACAAATGAAAATCCCACCATCCAATTGAGCTAATAGAGGGACTTGAATGGGATAATAAGATGTGGTGTAATACTGTGTAAAAAGCCTGTAATGTTGTGTTGGTGTAAGAGCCTGTGTGACTGGATGTTTGACTGTTTGCAGTGATTACAGGGGCCTGCGGGCCTGGCGGCGGCTCCGTGGCTGGGACAGGGAGCTTCTCCCTGGGCAAGGAGATATGCCCGTCTGCCCCCTTGTGCTGGAGCGACAGGGACCGGGATGTCAGGAGGGGGACTGCTCCCTCTGAGCTCTCTCTCCCTCTCTCTTCCTCTCTCTTCCTCTCTTTTCCTTCTGTCTCTCCCGTTCGCTCCTGCTCTCGCCGCGGTTGCACTGTTGCAGCGCTTGCAGATGTGCACAAACAAGGGAGGATTAAAGCAAAACGAATCTAAACAGACAAATGGAATTAGAGTGATGGGTGTCGGTGGGCTGGTTCACAGTGATAAACATAATGACGCTCTGTGTGTGTGTGTGTGTGTGTGTGTGTGTGTTCCTGTGTCTAGGGGATTATCAGTGGTTAGGTGTGTGGTGCGTATGGCTGGGTGACTGCTTCTGGGTGTCTTTGTGTGTTTGCCTATCTGTCTATGTTTTTGTAATTATGTGTGTGTATATTTACTCGGCCCCTACTTGTGTGTGTGATAAATGTGTTTTGTTTTTTTTCCTCTCTCCCCCCATATATTCTCACAAAAAACATGTCTCTGCACCCTCTGCATGTGCGTGAATATGGAGACACGCTCCATGTTTTTTTGTTTTTTTCCTTCCTTTCGGGCTGTGTCACATTTCCTTCTCGTCTCCTCGCCTGTCGTGGCGTTTATATTTGCACTGTGAAAGCAGCGACTGGATTTTTCAGAATGCAACAAAGGTGGTTTAACGCTCCTGGATGTGAATATTTGTGGAAGTTCACAATCTGACAGTCTGCATGGCGGAGTTGTGTGTGCTTATGTAGCGAGGAGGTCAAGAGTGTGGAGGAGGCAGCGGGGGGGCCGTGATCAGCAGTCTGGGACCCCCCCTGCCGAGGGGCTCTGGGATTAGGGCTAAACCCTGCCCTGCCAGATGGGCACGACACATCCCCGACCCTGAGCACCAGCAACCGGAAACGTGCGATACCCACTGGTACGCTTCTCCACTGAGACGCACTCATTCTTGTTTCATTTCATTTTTTCCAGTTTTGGATATTTTATCATTTCTGCTTTAATAGGTGCAAACTAAATAAGAAGTCTCCTCTCGGGACCACACAGAGCGGCGGCAGGAGGGGCGACCGAGTCGAGGCGCTCTTCAAAGTGTCAGCCAGTGGACGGTATCGCCAGTCAGCAGGTTCAAGGGTCTCTGAAATGAAACTTCCAGGTTGTTTTGATGCTGTATTGCAGAGCCACGGGCAACGGTAAAATGATGAAGTTTGTGTGTGTGTGTGTGTGTGTGTGTGTGTGTGTGTGTGTGTGGGTGTGGGTGTGGGTGAAGGGACCGGTGGCTTAGGAATCACTAGCATGCCGATTGCTTCCTGCTTCACTTTAATAACCACACGGCTGGGGCTAAATAATGTGGAATTTAGTTCAAGGATCCTTAAAGTTATCTCTTGTCCGATCATACTTTACTATTTATTATTGCAAGGAGTTGTGGTTACTAATGTTGAAATAACTAGAAGTATGTAAAAGGCCTGCAGGCAGCTCAAAGACACTGTGCTGCTCCTCTTGTTAGAAACTGCTTTAAACTAACCAATCAAGCCCACAATAGCAGTGTTAAAAAAAATCCCTGTCTGACAACAAGGAGAACATTCTAAAGTTCTGAATTATGCGGCGTCAACCTGCCTTAAGCTCCGCGGCGCCGCCCCACCTGGATCCGTCATCCATGGGCTCCCCCCAACATGACTTAGGAAATCGTCTGTGTATTACTAGAAAGCAGATTACACGAGACAAGTGTGCAAACAAATAAAAGATTACAGGCCATGAACATGTTTCAGTCTAATGCCCTTTCAACAAGCAGTGCTCGGCACAATGCGTCTCTCTCTCTCTCTCTCTCCCCAAGCTAAATTTGGATTTCCGCTGCGACGTGGAGGCCCCGGCGGCCAGCTATGTCTTCCACCAAGAGCACAACCTCTGTAATGACAGTGTTCCATGCGACTGGCCTGTCTCCTCTGCTGGTATTAGTTAGGCTTTGGAGTTCAAGTGACTACGGGGTTTAAACACGGATTTTAAAAAAAAAAAAGGAGAGGGGGGGGGGGGGGGAGAGAAAGACTCGCTGTTGTTCTTGAAAAGCTGTGTTTATCCAGGATTAGAGACACCAACATGTTAATAATTGTTTCTCACAGAACTGCAAAGAAGCACTTTCCTGTAATCCCCTAATCAGGCATTACACCTCTGAGCGAAGCCACAACGCAGGCGCGCGGCGTCTGTGACGCAGCACGCCCACACTGTGTAATACACCCACGTCTTCCCCAACACCACACCCACTGTGCACAAAAGCACCTGCTCTATTCATCCCATTTTTTTACTTTCCTCACCACATCCATTTGCTGCCTGAGACCAGTTGCAATAATACGTTTTTTCCACTTGTGCTTTTTTTTTTTTTTTGCATGATGCATAAAGTGTGAATGTATTACATGTCCAAACTTTCTTTTTTTATTTGAATTTATCGAGTCTAAAAGGAGTAAATATCTTTTTTTTACATGTTAGCAACATGAAATAAGATCAGCTGCAGTTGTGTTGCAGACTTTGTGTGAAACGCAGGCAGCTTCCTCCCGGGGGTTTCCTCGCTTCTTTTGATTTTGGGTCTGATTGACAGTTTTCCACTTCGAGAAGCCACGTTTGCCCCCTCCGCTCGGCGGTAAGGTGAGGAGGTGGGATTTAACGGCGCTCGCGACGCTGCCAAGGTCACATAGTTTGCTCGTGGTCGGACAGCGTGTCAGCTGTCCTCTGCAGTACGGTGGCATGGGGTCAGACATTAGGGCAGCAGTGCACGCTGAGATGATGACGGGTCCAAGGCTGCTGTTGGTGGTCGTCCAACACACAGTCCTGGGAATGTGCGGGCACTGTTGCATTATAGGTTGTCAACTTGGGAGCAGTTTGGCATCCTTAAAAAGTGTTTATATACGAGAACTTTTTTATCCTTACATACAGCTCGGGTCAAATTGGACAGCAGTTAAGACTTTTCCTAAAGTAACACAAAATACACAGCAGGGGAAACATTTCAAGATTTTTGTGTGCAGATAATATATCCTTTTGTTCCCGCTTAATTCGGCTTGGCAATTTAACTTTAATGCAACTATCATGGTTGTTCTATTTATTTAACAGGACCATTGTATGGTGTGATTGGGAACATTTTGCCACCATTACTGATAATCCAACAAATAAGAATGAGTTCTGTCTGAAAGCTCCATTAACACCAGTTTATTAACAAGTGGTGAGTAGGGTATGGAGGCTAATTATATATATATATATATATATATATATATATATATATATATATATATATATATATATATATATATATGGTCAGCAGCACAGATGTATAGTTGTATGCCTACATTAATTACAAAACTCTGCTTTTGAGGAATGAAATGAGGAAGACACAGTGTGAACATGTTCATCATGATGAACCATGATTTTGTTGTGTTACTGTTAGTGTTTCCTGCTTCACACAGATGCTTATTTGTCACATTTGCTTGTTTAAAACCGCCCCGAATCCTCCGTGCAGCGCTTTCATTTTCACATTCAGCCTTTTTTTGGGCCCATTGTTAGTGTCGAATGTTTGTTTGCCGTCCCGCCCCCCCCCCCCTCCCCGGTCTCTGCCCCCTGTCTCCTTGCAGGGCCTGGTTGGAGAGTGCGATGAGGGGATCGACAGGGATTAACCTGGGAAATTTAATTAGTGGAGCTGTCGTCCCTGCCCTTAACATTTCAATCTCCCTGGGCTCGCGATGCTGGAGCTGGACCTGTGATGGCGAGCAGCTGGGGAGGGGAGGTCGGGGGGGTTGAGGAGGGGGGGCGTAGGGTGCAGAGGCAAGACACGCGTTTGACAAACAGATTAGTCTAGCACCCTGTTGGAGTGAGGTGATGGAGAGAGAAGGATATGGAGCACTGAAGGTCTGACAAAAGCTAAAGAGACCAGAATAGGAACAAATTCATTATAATTATACTGTATGCATGTTTTTAATTTGTTGCTATGATCAGCTATGACCATTGAAGTAGTATCGCTTAACTTATTTCTTCGCAAAGTGCATGATAGTATTTGGTGGACAAAGAAAGATCCAACAATTTTTTTATTTTAAAATTGGCCCATATATTTAAACTAAGAAATACTGGAATAAGCAAGGTGCATTTTTCCATACTGTGAATAAAACATTAAAAATGCTCTTGAAATATGTTGTGTAGAATAAATGGAGACAATATATTAATGTATGTAGTTATATTTCTGACCCTTTAGTACATCTGGCAGTGGTGTTGATGAGCAGTAGTGGTTTTGCCAGTGTGGGCTTTGGGTAATCATGACCCAATCTGCAGCCACACTGTTGCATTGTAATCCTGATGCTAAACTCCCCCATTAACCCATCTGGGACCCGACAACAGCACCCACCACCACCCCCCTCCCCCTCCCCTCCCCACCTGCCCCACAAACACACACACACACACACACGGGGGGGAGGGGGGGAGCGACTGTGGCTGTATGTTAGAAGTGTTGTCTGTCCCGTTAGCGCCTGCCAGGGGGGGTCGTGTTCAGCAAATTAAAAAAAAAAAAAAAAAAAAAGGCTGCCGTAGGAATGTCGCCAAGTCCCACAGGAGCGGCCGGCACCCGCCCCCCCCCCCCCCCTCTCCCAGCGCTGACCCAGTGGTCACTGGTGAGTCCCCTGTTTGTATTCCGTACACACCCCCGGCTCTGGGGAGCGGGCCCGGCAGCCTCCTGTGGGAGTGCTGATAATTTAAGTCAAACATTATGTCCCCGCTTGTTTGACACCCATTTAGAGCTTTTCAATCACACGTGTGTTTGCTGCAGTCCGCTGCCCAGCCTCGCAGCGCCAGCCGTGTCACACCCCTCCCAAAGACCTAATCAATTCTATTTGAGCAAGTTCCTCATGTCAAAACAATTGATTTTCCTATGAATCACAATGGTTGGACTGAAAATTCTGTATATAAAAAAAAAAAAACAAAGGCACTTCATTATTTCAGACACACACACGAGTAAAACACTTGGAAGGTCTACAGGGGGCCTGTGGACTTGACTCCCCCTCCCCCCTTATGTTCCTCGCTGTGTGCAGGGCGGCCCAGTGTCAGTGTGCCACTAATTAAAGACTCTCAAAGTGCTACGGAGCATACTCATTAACGAACTGTGGCGTCACTGTCCGTGGGGCGAGAGCGTGTGTGTGTGTGTGTGTGTGTGTGTGTGTGTGTGTTTGGGGGGTCCGCTGGCCTCGCGGCCCACAGTTCAGTTGGTGTCCAGAAGGTCAGTAGAGAACGTCTGAGATGAAAAACAATTGCTTCTACTGGTTGAAAATAGTGAGGCGATGGCTTTTTTTGATAGTACAGGTAATTTTCAGTTTGCAGGTTATGGCCCTTTATTTTATTTTTTTTTTTTTAAGAATAATCATTAAGTAGGAGTATTCAGGGTGTGTTCTATCCACTAAGTCTCTGTCCCATACACCCCCCCTGCCCCCCCCTCCAGGCCCCACCTTAGCCGCCCCTCCCTAGCATTTGTTTATTCCATTTTCATGGAAATGCAAAACAAAACAAATGGCATTGTTTGTCTTTATGAAAGTAGGCCAAACAACCGCCGACAAACACGGGGGGGGGGGAGTTGTAGGTCAGGGCGCCACAAGCCATGTGTAACCGTGCCTGTCGCGAGAGCATGACACGCCGTAGTGAGCCACAATAGACACGATAACACACAAACACGCCTGCCAGAATGATGTAACGTTGTCTAGACTAAACAAAAACACACACATGAATACGTGAATTGAATTTCCCAACCAGGCGCACACACACACACACACACACACATATACACACACACAGCGGACAAAATCAGAGGAACAAAACATCATAAGCAGTCTAAAACATAACAGGTTACAAAAGACGCTGTACGCTGCAATTTAACCTCATTGTCTGCACTTATGATCTTTAGCAGGGTTTAAATAGGTCTAATAGAGACTTTCTGATGGAATTCTTTTTTTAATTAACACAATGAAAATAACAGCACTCAAATAAGGGTTTAATAACACTTAAAATGTAGGATAATTAAAACTACATTCACATTTCTGTAGAAAAGTGTTGACATTTGACAGATGAATGAACATGAATTGTGTCATAATCAGGGGATTCCTCTCGATTCTGTGCAAGAAATTGCACATTTGAATCTTCGTGGCTCGAGACGCCGTGCACTTTTCTAAGCAGAAGGCAGCAGGCGGAGTCTTTGGAGACCAATCGTTGGGTCTTCAGTTTGAAAACGTGCGTAATGTTGCTTCACTTTCTTCGCCCGACCCAGAGGTCAAGATCCTCGCTGCCCCCCGAACAGGCTCGACTTGACCTGACCTCGGCGACCCTTGCTGATCTGACCCGATGCCCCCGCTGTGTCGAGGTGTAGCTCTCCACTGGAGTTCATAAATCACACCTCCTCCTGGGTGTGTGATGGGGAGCAGCTAATCACGGCTTGTTTGAGTGAATCGTATGGATTTGTGAAGTGATACGATAGTGTCGGATGAGGATTATAGGGTATAATGTACTGTGGTTGTATATCTATGGGTACTCTGTAGGAAAAAAAAAAAAACATTTAATAGCCTGTTTCTAATAAAAGCCCATAAATTATAAATTGACATCGGCCTTTAGGTTATAGAATCTGATTTCCTTCATTTGTACTTTGACATGATATAATATAATAAGATGAGTGAGACTCATCTGAAGACTAATTGTTTTTAGCATAACATAAAAATCAGTAAAAAAAAAAACATCTATTACGCTGCACACCATGTGTAAATAGTCTATTATGAATTTCTTTAAGCGACAGAAGTTGACCTGTTGTTGGTTAGACCTCAATGCATTCAAGTGTAGACCTCATTTAATTATAATAGATGCAATTGTTTTTCCACCCCCCCCCCCACACACACACACACACACAAACATAGACACACACACACACGTCATACTCTTTGTCTCCTGCCCCCTCGTTTGGCATAATACCTCAGGTTAGATACACACACACACACACACACACACACACACACAACAGATGCCCCCTGACGCTCATTCAGATAAAGCGGGCACGTGATGGGCGGCCCTGAGTCCGCGCGCCCTGCCAGCCTCGTGGCATTGTGTTCCCCTCGGGCAGCCAGCCGGCTCTCCCTAAATACTCTTTTGTCTTGGGTGGGATAACAAAGCGGTGGCCAAGCCGCTGGTGTGGCACGCGCACAGCCACTCATCCCCCTGGTCTGTGACCCAAACAGGTGGATAGGAGGGGAAGGGCTGGTCGTAGGAGGGGGGAGGGGGGGGGGGGAGAAGAGGCTGCATCTGTCCCAACACTCAACGACTCCCTGGGTCAGCCTCTGCTCCATATGGAGAGAGGGAGAGAGAGAGAGAGAGAGGGAGAGAGGGAGAGGCACGCATGCTAACCCAGACTAACAGGTGGAGGGAGGGGGGATTAAGAGAGGTAAAATTGATCAGAGGATAGAAGGGATTTTGGAAACTGTCAAATTAGCTGTATAAGTAGAAGATGGAGATGGAGATTCCACTCACTTAAGCCATATTAAATGTTTGGCCGGTATTATAAGAAGCACTTTTTTTTTGTCTCTGTCTAACTGTCTCTCTATATTGACTCTAGTCTAGAGCATCATCACTTCATCACTGCGTTTGTGTTTTTTTTTTTCTTTTTTTCTGCGGTTTTATTTCCAAGCCAGAAAGTCCTCAGTAGAGGGAGACTCCTTAAATAGCCTTGTTTCCACTGTATCTGTCAAGTGTAAATTTAAGCTTCTTTTACCTTTCTTTTTTTCCTGGGCCTTTTTTAAATATAGTATGAAACCACTACCTTTAAGAAGCATTTCCATCAGGACAGGAGATCAATAGCTCTGGCTGAATGGCCCTCAAGCCATGTATGCTTCTTCAGGTGTGATGATATATGATGAATGTGTAGCACTGTGCAGACTGAAAGTGGCAGATGAACCTTTTCATAGCACATATTCTGACACACATATATACATTTATATATATATATATATATACATATATATATGTTTTTATTATTATATATATGTTATTATTCTTCCACAGTGTAAAGGACCTACACACACACATAGAAAATGTATATAATCTCCAAAATACAATTATCCTTGTAAAGTACTAAGTAGTTTTAGTTTTTGTATATTAACTTCTAAAACAATATGCAACAAAGATTAGAAGCGTGTAAACCTGTACGGTAATATGGGGTTCATCAGTACTTTTCTGCCTTTTGATGCTTTTATCATCTGAATTAATTTGCTGTAATTTAAATAAAAAGCAACAATTGGATTTGGGGACCACCTTTGTAATCAAACACCCCCCCCCTCTTTTCATTAAATTTGATGTATTTGACCACATTAGAAAATTGAAATCTGTTCTGCCGGGAGCAAAGAGGCTGAGTTTAATAGAAGTGGTGATCCTGGTATGTGTGTTTTAAACTTGTGTGATAGAGACGCCTGGTTTCCAGCATTCACGGCACGTTGGATGAAGGCCGTGAATCCAGAAGGGTTTAGCTTCTCCCCGACGACACCCTAAAACAGTTCATTGATGAATAACGCTCAATGAACGTCTGTGGACTGCTGTCCATCCAGGGGAGGCAGTCTCCTGTCGTCCTCTGTCACATGCAGCTCATTATTTGTTCCTGTAGGCCCACTGTCTCACAACAGACCAGTGTTTGCCAGAGATTAACAGATAGTGTGTTTGCTGCAAAAGGTGTAAACACCAGCGAGGCCTCGTCGCATGCACCTGTGTTAATTGTTCTAATGAGGAGTCTCATGGGCTCCGCGGGGAGGAGGAGAGAAGTGGGTCTTTCACAGGTAACTGCAGGATTAGAAAACCGGAGCAAGCCGATGCATTAGCACAGTTTAAACAATCGCTGTTAATGTGAATTACTCTCAGAGAAACGTTTGCCGTTTGAGAATTAATTTCTCGCAGAATTCATGGGGACAGGGATTAATTAGAAATTAATAAACAATGTTCTTTCGCTACTTTTTTTTTCTTCCCCCCCCCCCCCCCCCCCTCTCCTTCCTTCTTTGGCTGTTTTTGATTTGCCGTGCAGCCTGTTGTGAGAATGCCGGCAGAACGGAGCCAAATCAGCTCTGTTCACCATGAAGTCATTAAATTTTTTAAGCTATTTGTGATCAAAAAGGTGCGTTTGTGGCCATTAACGGTGGAGTTTGATCACGGCTTACATGGGATGTCAAATGTCAGTTGTTTCACACAACAAATTTAAGTTGAAAGTAAGCATTAAACCCAGTAGTGCATATCAAAAGTTTACCATGCAAATGTTGTTAAGGACTACTGAGCTTTATTGTGCAGAGTTATTGTCTCTGAGTCACGTTTGAGGCTTTAAATACTCACTTTGCATCTTCTCTGTGGGGTATGAAGTGAGCGTTGGGCTGTGTCTGTCAGTT
Organism: Eupleurogrammus muticus; assembly: GCA_036785175.1. Taxonomy (NCBI): domain Eukaryota; kingdom Metazoa; phylum Chordata; class Actinopteri; order Scombriformes; family Trichiuridae; genus Eupleurogrammus; species Eupleurogrammus muticus. The sequence continues at coordinate 13,314,299 of JAYKQN010000012.1, read as the reverse complement.
TTCTGCAGCACATGCTGTGAGTTGTACAGTAGCAGCGCAGAGCCATGGTGTGTATACTGTAAGTGCCCTAATGGTCTGTTTGATCTGGGACTCTTCCATTCACTTTGCTCTTTACCAGGCCGCCGCGGGTGGGACGCCGCCATCAGGCCCACGCCTAATCCGCTGTGGAAATATTTCCATTTGTCTCATGAGGAGATTTGTATTATTATTGTGCAATATGCATGTTAAAATCGTTACCAAAATCCACTATTTGAGGAGGGGTTGAGCTGAGTTTAGTTTAATATGAAAAAAATTATAATTCATATTGACTTCATCGCCCCAGTAGAAATAAAATATGAATTATTTTAAATGGACAGCTTCAGTCCTAACTAAGTGAGCTTTTACTAACTAGGTATTAACTGGGCCCATAAGCGTAGTAATAATGTGTTTTTTAACATATGCTGAGATCTGGTAATCTTCTTATGGGGGTTTGAGTTTTAACTTTTTTTTTTTTTTGAATAGCTTAACACAATATGCCTCAGTAATGGACGGCGGTATCCTCATCCATCGCCCTCCTCCCGCCTACTATAACTTGAAATAGGCCATCAAGTGGCTAATGAACTGATAAGCCCTCTGTGTCCTGTGGGGCTTATGAGCATCGTAAGCCAAATATTTAGGCGTGTTTGGTGAGACAGGTCTTTAAAGAGCACTAATGTAGGCAAAGGGCCCCACAGGGGGAAATGAAAGTAGTCCCTGAGATGTTCTTTACAGGAAATGTCATACAGTCATGGGACAGAAGTGATAAGTCACTGTACATGGAGGCAGGGGAGTATTTTTTTTTTTAGCATTTTATAGGTTCTGTGATGCTTTCCGGTGTAGGGAGAATGTGTGGCCCTCTGCTTTATCAGACCTCCAGCTCGTCGGGCTGCCGCTATCATTATCAGTTGGGGATCTCTACAAATCCACGGATTTGTGTGAGCAGTCTGAGAAATTAAAATAACATGCTTTTTACTGCGCGCACTTTAAATCTCTTTAGACTTCATTTTTTTAAAACGTCTAAATCTGTTATTATGTAGGCCATACAAAACCCCCCTTTTTAATGTAATCTTTGACAAGATTATCAAATTCATTGATGATGTCACAAACTTAAATAATTTCAGAAAACGTCGACTAAGCCCGGATAAGCACTTTCAAGGGGATACTGCTGGATTAGCTTAAAGATATTACTTATTTTTGTTGTTTTTGTTATTATTATTATTATTAGTTGTTGGCTCATTTTTCATTGCCTTTTTTTTTTTTTTTTTCCATCACAATATCTAGCAATAAACACGCATGCATGTACTGTATCTATCCATGATGCAAGATCCAAAAGCAAATCTAAATGACTAATTGAGAGCCACCAATTCAATTTTTTTGGGGCAATTTCAACATTTCTCATTTTTTTAATACTCCCTTTCTCAATAATGAGCTACTTTGATTTTTTTTTCTTCCCCCCCCTGCCACCACCACCCATACTTAGCCTACATTTTTATATTTTCACAAGTTCCACTGAGTTCAGCAGCAAAAGTAAGTTTGACTCCAGGGGAAAACCCTCAAGGGGATTTCCTACTTTGTATTTTTTTTCATAACCAGACCACAGCCCCAGTAGAGCCCCTCCACCCCTGGTCTCCCCCCAGGCTTTAGGGCCTACAGTCAGCCCTCCACTCAGCTTTTCTCCTCCACCCCGTGCAGGCCGCTGCTGCAGCGGAGGGCCGCTCTTGTTCTTGCGGCCCACCGGACAGCGACCAGACCGGGGGACGAGGGGCGCTGTGCAGCCCGCTGTCAGACAAAAAGAACCAAGAGGGATTAATGCGGCGTCTGTTGGCCCCATATGCTCCTTAGCACCGCTTTGGTCTTGATTAAAAACTCATTGTATGTATGAAGTATTGTGGAGGCCGGATGTCTAATCCTCCTCTGACTTGTGCACTGTGAAGACACAGGGCTCCAAGGTTACAATAACAAGTGACGAGAGTATTTTTTTTTTTGGGCTGATATTGGATGTGTCAGTGAGCAGTGTTTTGGTGCATATAGATGAATTGTTGAATTATATCTTTACAATTTTTGTTTGTAGCCTAAAGATCAATTTCCCTAATTGAGTGTGTTATCAGATATGATTCTCATCTTTTTTTTTATTTATAATATTCTAGTTTTCCTTATAAGATCTTTTTTTTTCTTGAACGTGTGAGACATCTTACGGAATATTTGTAGTGTTTAAATTTATTCTGATAAAGATAATGCATTTTTTTTTTGTGGAATCAAGATGATGCCACTTTTATCCCCATTATTCCCCTCTTTTTTTTCTGTGTGGATTGAGGAGATGTTGACACATGACTGAACTGGTTTCATGAATATTCAAGTTTTTTTTTTCCCCAAATTCAATTGTGTGATGGTTCATCCACACAACCATCGTTCTATACTTGTTACACCTTTCAGCTCTATAAAATAAGAGAGAGAAAAAAGAAATCTTATGTGGTGAATGAAAGTTATTAATAAGCTACTTCACCCTTCAAATGTTAGTTATGCATGGCATAAAGTCCTTCAAAAAAAAAAAAAAAAGTCACCACTCCACAAAGACACACACACACACACACACACCTATTTTGTGACCACGCAGGAGGAGGAATCAAAGTCGCTCCTCGTCTCTTTAACGCTTCGATTATTCCGAGCAACGCTTTTAATTAGTGCGCTCCTTTAGCGGAGCCTCCAATGAAAGAGAGATTATTGGCAATGTCAAGGATGCTAATTGAATGTTGGACTTCTAACAATTAGCCCACTGCAGAGCCATGTCGACTCATTACAGATCCCTCCGCCGCTCCCACTCCGCTGGTAGTTGACGCTGACGCGTCGGACGAGTTGTTTTTACACAAGTAGATAAAATTAAATAAACAAATAGTCAAAGTTCAACTTAATTACATTTTTAAATTTTTTTTTAAGGAAAAAAGTTGTTAAATTAATGGTCACTATAAAGAAACAGCTATAAAAAAAGGACCTATTTTCTTCCACTTTGATACTGTTTTCTCCTTCTGCTGAATTTACAACCAAACCCGCACGACGCGAAATGTTTAAAAAAAGGCGTCGATGGCTTTTAATAATAATAAAAAAAAAAAAATAATAAAAAAAAAAAACATGAAAACCTTGTTGCGTGTTCGGCGTCACGTGAGCGCGCGCGCGCGGGGATCAGGCGTGTTGGAGCCACGCGGCGCGGCCCTGAATGGGACCACTGCTGCTCCGCGTCCCGGAGAAAAACCCCCGCCGGTAAAATATTGGGATTAACATCTCTTGGAGGCCGCGGGATTAAACACGGCTTTCTCCACACAGACACACAGACACACACACACACACACACACACACTCTCTCTTTGTTGGAGCCCGTCTCTGAATTAAACCACCGGAAGGAAGAAAAGAAGAGGGAAAAAAAAAAATCTTAACTTCCCTACCTGAGCAGAATTGGTGGACACACACACACACACACAAATTTTTGATATTTTTTAAATCTATATGTAGAATTTGTATTTATATTTTTAATTTATGTTTGATTTGATCTTCGCACATATTGGTTTAGAATGAAGCACGAGGCCACTCTTATAATAAGTTAATTATCACACACACGTTCTCATTAAGTATGAATTTCGCCCCTCCCCCTTATATAGAGGAAAATGTCAAGATTATTATTATTAGGTAATTAGCCCAGTGTCCTAGTGATTTTCTTTGTAGATTTATTTAAAAAAAAAGTAATATTATTAATGATACGTTACACACACACACACACACACACACAGATCGGTCTCTTGATGAAAGAGTTAAGCTCACAGGACCTTTATTCATGTCTTTTCAGCGGTGAGGTCACACCATCTTTGGAGCCAGTAAAGGATCCACAATCACCGTGTGTTGAGATCAATGGAAGAGAGAGGAGGAGGAGGGTGGTGGGGGGGTTGGAGGTGGGGGGTGGGGGGGGTCTTTTTTTTCCCAGTATGGCTAACCCTTGATTATTACTACCATGTACTTGTGAGGGGAGGAAAAAAAAAGTCTCGTCTCTCTCTTTGTGATGCCCGAGGATGGGAGGGGGGGGTGATGGGGGGGGGGTAATTTACCCATTAGCATCTAAAAAAAAAAAAAAAAGTTAGAAATCTATTAAAATCACAGCAGAGAGTCTGATGCGATGACGGGATGTGGGAGGGGGGGGGGTGTTGTGGGGGGGCTCACAGATTTGCATACAATACAACAGATCACAGTATCGAAGGCTAGCACAAATAAAAAAATGAAAATAATAATAAAACAAAAAAAAAAACGAACAAAGAAAAACCCACATATGTACCATTTATATAAGACACACACTGATTGTCTCTTAGAAACTACATATTGATTCCTTATAAACACTTTTTTTTTCCTTAAATAAAGTAGTGCATCCATGTCCACACACAGCGTGTCCTCGCGTCTCTCTGGCCCCAGAACGGCTCAGCGGAAGTTGTGAGTTTTTACTTTTCTTTTTTTCTACTGTCCATCCCGAGCACTTCACAAAGAAGATTTAACGTGAGTTTTATTATGTAGTTTTGTTTTTTTGTCTTCTTGGATAATTTTTAGTTCCGTGGCTGTGTACTTTTTTTTTTTTCTTTCTGAGTGTCCGCTGTGTCCTCAACAGGTGTTTTTTTGTTGTTGTTTTTTTGTGTGTTTTACGCATAGAGGCTGACTGACATAGGGGCTGAATTGGAAGGGCCGGTGCTAAAATAAATTAAACCTCTCCTCTAAAAAGGAACCATCATGCCATTTTAAAAAAAGAAGAAAAAAATCAATAATTCGAGGCCCCCCCTGAAGGAAGTCTTAACCAGTCCGTGCGTAATTCTACTGAGGGACGGCGGCGCTCCGCAGTTCCACGCGCGCCTCTCTCTCTCTTTCTTTCTCTCCCTCTCTCTCTCTCTTTCTCTCTTTCTCTGACACGCGATCTGCTCTGTTCACAGCACCTGAAATTTCCACGAGGACGTCTGATCCTTATAATCCAAGCAATCGGCGTTGAAGTTCAGCTTCCACGACGCCGCCTGGTCCTTATAATCCAAGCAGTCCGCTGCGGTGTTGAAGCCCAGGCCGGACGTCCCGTAGCCCTGGCTGGAGATGGACGCCGGGGACTGATTCAGGTGGCTCGTGACCGCGTTCGTGCTCATCGGGCTGAGGGTCGAACCCGGGCCCGACAGCTGGTGGTGCATGGGGGTGAGGTAAGAGCTGCAGTCCATGCCGCCGAAGTAGGACGTGGAGCCGGCGTAGCCCTGGCCGTAGCCCGACGCCTGCGTGTAGGTCATGGGGTAGGACCTCTGCATGCACGAGGAGGAGGTAGACAGCGGGTCCGAGATCGGGGAGATGGACGCGGGGCTCCAGATGGACACCGGCGCGGCGGTGGTGGTGGAGATGGCCGGCACCGTGGTGGTGCTGGCGGGGGGCGTGAACTGGCCGCTGGCGCCGCTCTCCGAGCTCACCTCGCGGGTCGGGGAGCTCTTCTTCTTGGCGGGTCGCACCTTGTTCTGGCCGCCGTTCTGCTGCTGCTGCTGCTGCTGGCGACACTTGGCCCGCCGGTTCTTGAACCACACCTGGAGAGAAGGTCGTTAGAACGCGATGAACTACTCTGAATAATAAGATAGGGATATTTGGGGATATCCTTGTGATTGTCTACATTTTGGGGGGAAATAAATAATATTTCTAACTCGTAATTACTTTTTTTTCATTCAAATTCCGAATATAAAAAGAACTCCTGTAAAATAATAGTGAGTAGTGTATATCAAAAACAGAAATTCTCCCCTTTCTTTTGCGTTGAAAAACATAAAATTTCACTCCCCCTTCATATTTATTGTATCTATCTCATTCCATTTTCCCAAAAAATTCATGATCTTAGGAGTCTATCTATCCTCAAGTGGAATTATCCCACCCCACTGACAAGTGTTCCACTCGATTTAAAAGGAAGACAGAGTTCTGAGCGTTAGAATATTCTGACACTCACGGAATAATATTTTTTTCGTTCAGTTTAGATACACAATTATTTAAAAAAAAATCCATTTTTGTTAATAACTTAAGAATTATATAATCAATTATGAGTTATCATGCCATCATTTACACATTTGCAGTATTTTATTTTTTTGATAAATGATGGCACAGCCCTCAAAATTAATATTTTTCATCCTTTTTTAAAAAAAAACATATTTCCAGCCATGACACAGGCTCCTTCCACTCACCTGCACGCGGGATTCCGGGAGGTTGATTTTCAGCGCCACCTCTTCGCGCATGAATATGTCCGGATATCGAGTTTTGGCGAACAACGCCTCCAAAACGTCGAGCTGCGCGCGCGTAAAAGTAGTCCTCTCCCGCCTCTGCTTCCGTGGCGTCGCTGCTGGTGGAAGGGGGGAAACGAGGGTGAAATTGCAATATATACATGTAGGAGGGGGGGGGGCATACTAAAAAAAATAATTAGCAGAAATTTAAACTCAAATTGGATTTGTTGTTTGTTTGTTGTTTGCATAATTACGCACGAACCTGTTCGGACGCACGTGGTAAAATGAAGCATTTTTTTTTTCCGTATTTTAGAATTTAATGGCTGTTAAATTAAATGCAACTATCCCATTGAGAGAAATTATGACACATTTAAATATAATTTATTCCGAAGTCACATAGAAAGGAACAATCAAACATGATGAGACTTAAAGTAATTATGTGCGTCTGCGTAAAATGTTCGGTAGCGCCATTTAATTAGACGTATACTGTACAGATACATGTTACTATCAGTGGGGTTGGGTGATAAATGCAATTTAAACACTTCTCAGCGTTAAAGCCATTCTTGTTCATTCCCCCCAAAAAAGTTGAATACCCACCTGGATAGCCCACTGATGGATGCAAAAGGTCCATTCCGGAAGTGGTTAAGCTCAGGCCATTGACTGTGTAAGGTGGTTGCTTTAGATACGACATCATGCTAATGTTTGTCTGTGGGCTGAAGTTGGAGAAAATTTTGAAAATGGACGGAGCTCCCGAGGTGCACTTGGTGTCCTCTGGTCGCTGCGTGGTCCGTCCGCGTTATGGGTAAAAAAAAAAAAAAAAAAGACAGAAGAAGACATCAGTGAAGAGATATTTAGGTCAGTTTGTCCTCTTCAGAACGCACAGTGCTCTTAAAAAAAAAAAAAAAAAGAAATGTACCAACCTGTCCTCTATACAAGCACCCACTCTCTTTCTGTCACACACACACATACACAAGGAGGCTACTTTAAATCTAAAAAAGGCTTTAATTCAACTGGCATGTGCTCCATAAGGTAAAATATAGAAAATAAATACACCCTTTATCAAAATTATTCGCTCAATGTTGATAATTCTATATTTTCTCTGTAAATGTTAATAACACATTAATGATCCATCCTATATTAAAGTGCAGTCATTTTTTCTAAATTGTTTAAGAAACCCAGATTAAAAAAAAAATCTTTAATAAGACTGGCAGTGAAAATGATTTGGATTTTTTTTTTTTTTTACCTGAAATATGATTTTACGCAGAGAATTAAGGAACGCGCTTCCTGAGCACGTGACAGTCCCCGCAGCCCTTTAAGCAGAAATAAAACGTGCTCCCGTGATGTTGATTGGTAAATGTGTGATTGCTGTCACTTCAACTTCAGTGACCCTCACCCGTTATCCCCACTGTGCGCCTTGATTAGTTGCATTTTTTCCCCCCTTCAATATCCAACGGTTTTAACCCCCTCATCCCAATCTGTCACACTTAAAACACACCCGTCTACCAGTTGCACACACACACACACACGCACACACACAACGCTCGATAATAATTACCCTGTCTGAGAATTAATTACGATAAATGTTTTTTTCCCCTTTCTGTTCTGATGAATTAACGAGGTAATCCTAGTGGCTGCAGTTAAGTGTGATTACTGCCCAAAGTGCTTCAGGCTCCTAAAATAAAACGATGCAAATCAAATTGTTCTCTTTATTTATTTAGTCTGATGTGAATGATCGTTACCACTTTGCAGAGAGAGAGAGAGAAAGGGAGGGAGGAAAAAAAACAAGCATTTGATCGTTTAAAATCTTCTAAATATGCATTTAATCGAGCCACATTTGGCTTTTTTTTAAATCGCCAGAACCTCCCAAAAAAAAAAAAAGCAAGAGTGTGTCATTTTTAAAATATGACGTGTTGGTTTATTGTCCTTTAAATTATTCATCTGGAAGCAGAGCAGATGGAGGAGAGAAAAAAAGGCCCAGAAACATAGTTTCCTGTAGCATAGCAGGCCCCAGAAGTGTCTTTATCGCAGGTTTTCTATTTTCTTTTTTTTTTACGCGTCTACGTGTTTCCACTTTTGTTGCGTTAAATCGTCTGTAAATGCGTTAAATCGTCTGTAAAGCGTTAAATCGTCTGTAAATCGTCCATTTTTAAATGGATGATTTAAAAAAAATGGAAACTTCACTCCTGGTCTGTGCACTCGGTGCCCTCGGGTTTTTTTTTTTTGCAGAGCTGCTTTCACTCGGTGTGAAAATCTGAGCTACGGAAATATTTAATTATGACGCAAAAATTTTCTTTATTTTGAGGCTATATCGTGATGATCCGATTTTTACTAATCGATCATCTGTGTGTGTTTATGTAAGAGTTTGGTGACTTATTGTAGCTGTACCCCCTTCCAAAAAAAAAGAAAAACATGCGTAATCCTGGATTCTATTTTAGCAACAGTCGATTGTAAATGTGATTTATTTGCAGGAGAATTCTTCCAAATTCTTGACTACGATTTTTAATTTTGGATCAGTACAGCACAGAACAACAACAGGAGTAATTATTAGGATATTTATGTGCACTGTTATAATAAAGACTCGTAAAAACTTACCTTCTTGTTGGCGAGGTTAGAAAGTTCTTTGTTTCCTCCGAGGGAAATAATTCAAGTCTGTGCGGATCAGCGACGTCCTTGACGACAACACGACAAACAGGGAAACCAAAAACGCACACGAGCAACCAGAGGCAGCAGCAGCAGCAGCAGCAGCAGCACGGGACGCAGAAGAGGAAGAAGAAGAAGCGGAAAGTGTCTTCGCCTCCAGGAGCGGCACGACGGGCGCTGCTGCTGCGGAAAGTTAAACGCGGAGCGGCGGCGGCGGCGCGGCAGCGGCAGCGGCAGCGGCAGCGGCGGAGCGACGGAGGAGGAAGAGGAGGAAGAGGAGGAGGAGGTGGAGGAAGAGGCTGCATGAACGCCTTTAGGATTTGTCGGTGTGTTTGTGTGAGTGAAGTGGCTCGAGTTGGATTTTGTACAAACTGTCAGCCAATAGGAGCCGCGGGAGCGAGGCTGAGGTCTGTCTGCGGCTCCGTCTCTCACACTGGCGGTGGGGAGGATTCCCCCCTCCCTCCCTCCTCTCTCTCTCTCTCTCTCTCTCTCTCTCTCTCTCCCTCCCTCCCTCCTTTCTCTCACAATTTTTTTTCTTTCTGGGAAACAAATGTCTCCAGCTACTTTTTTTTTCTTTTGACGCACGGTCCTCAGCCAATAGCAGCGAGGGAGCGACCGACACAACATCCCTATCCCACCGCAGAGAGAGGAGGAGGGGGGGGGGGTAATAAACACACGTCCGCCGGTTCCTGGAGGAGTGGAGTTTAAACCGAAGGAAAAGTCCTTTTTATTTCCATTAGAAATAAAAAAAAACAAAATGATATACTGTAGGCCTAAAAATGCGCTGACAACAGATTGCGTAAAACCAAGTTATATGGGAACTAGAGTGTTTAAGAGGGGGCGCAATAACGTGTTTAAATAAAACAAATATTACAATAGGGAAAACAACACTCATAAATTAGAATATTTTTTTCTGTATTTAAAAAAAAAAAACTTTAAAAGTTGCAGCTATGATAACGCAATCGATTATGATGCATCCAAACAGGGGAAATATAGGACTTCATTGCATATGCTGTTATTTCAGAACAAAATAAAAATTAGAAAATAAAAAAAATAAAATCATATATGTGACAAGGAGGTGGGAGGAGATGGGGGGGGGGAACGTCCAGGGCATTTGACAAAAAAAATGTGAAGGCTGCAACCGTCCTCTCACATTCCAGCGCGTCGCAAAAAAAAAAGAAAAAAAAGAAGAGGGATTTAGAGAGGGACTTATTTCCTTAAAACTGTCCTCACATCCTCACACTCAGCCAGTCTGCTCCCATCAGCCCCGGTACAGGCCTGCAACAAATATCCAACCCCCCCTGCTTTAAAATATGTATATATATATAATTTTTTCAGAGAGGGACATCCCCCCCAGGAGTGGACCGAGCAGCGGATTTTTACCACAGTGGCGCAACCGGACCTGCAGTGCGCAAACACCCACAGATGAGGAGGAAAAAAAAAAAGAATCCCGACAAGGCAGTTAATTTATTTCACTCGGTGTCCACAAGAGGAAGATGTGAAAGAAGATATAAGACACATGGAGGTAGGCCATTTCCTATGTTATTTATAAGAATGTGTGTATTGTAATAATGGCGCACTGGCATAATATTATGATAATAATGAGAATAATAGCAATCATAATAGTGATTAAAAATGAAATAATGGCGGCTGTAGTGAGGTTAATCTCATATCACGTTTTAGTGGAGGGAACCACAAGCTGCAAAAAAAAAAAAAAAAAAAGGGACAAATAAGCCTCGTCTACGTCACTTGAATTTTAGAACCTGCGTGCCCATCTCAAAATAATATGCCGAGGGTTTTTGTCACGGCTTGGTAAATGTATCATCTTAAGAGGCTTTGTGGAACACCTACACACACACACACACACACACACACACTCTCTCTCTCTCTCTATCTCTCTCTCTCTCACGCGCGCACTTGCGCGCCTGCACACACGCGGACACACCCGCTCACTTCAGACAGATTTGAATATTGATTTAGATTTATAAACACAGAGAGACCGTGTGTGTGTGTGTGTGTGTTTAACACATCGTCGTGTTGCCTTCTTCTCCTTCTTCCTCTCCTCTGTTGAAGGCCAGAGTCAAAGGTGCAGCTGCAGCTTGTGTGTTTTTTTTTCCCTCAGCCTGACGGAGGCTCACTGTGGCGCAGCGCAGCGCAGCGCACATTTCAACTTTTACAGAAAGAAAAAAAAAAAAAAAAAAAAAGTCAAGTGACATCTCTGTTGACAGATTTCGATCACAGGAAGCGGCTGCGTGGGATCATAACCCGGGATTTCTTCCCTTTCAACCAAAAAACAACAAACCAAGAGGAGATCTGAGTGGAGCTGAGGGGATTTTGCTGTTTGGAGGAATGGAGCTGCAACAAGGTATCCTTGTGTTTTTATTCTAATAATTTTTTTTAAAATGCATTAATCAATTTCCCCCCCCCCATTATGTCATTTATTATGATTAGGTGGGACAAACTCAAATAATCCTTACTTGATTTTTTTAAAAAATATTTTCTTTTTAATATAAATATGTTATAGAGAACAACCTTAAATGGGTGCACCTGAAAATCATGGTGATGGGTATTTTTAATTTAGTATTTTTTTTTTAATTTAAAAAAAATTTAATTTAAGATATATATATATATATATATATATATATATATATAGATATATATATATATATATATATATATATATATATATATATATATATATATATATATATGTCATCTTTATTTCCTTTACAATTTTATCTTCATTTCACCCTTATAGACCCTCTAAAATATATTTTATATAATTGTGCTTTAAAACTGACTATGCTCCAAACGTGCTGTATTATTTATAGTAAATATATGCAAAATACCACATGTCAATACGTGCTCATTATTCTTTGCAGCTGCATGATAATTCGCCCTAACGCCCTATTTTTTTCCCAAATATATATTTATATATATCCATATATATCTAAACGCTGCGTGTAAAGCGGTGACGTCTGGCGCAGCTATCCGCGGGATCTGTGCGTTTTAAAGGGCTAAATAATTGATGGAATAGTGCGGGGCCGGGCCCTCCGCGGGGACCGTGTTAAAAGGCCGTTTACAGGCGGAAGCAGCTCAGCGCCTCTGGCGAGCAGCGCTCCCACTGACTCGCGGCTAATTGACGACGACGCCTTTTATCTCCGCCTCCGCTGCTCTCGACCTGAGGCTGCGGGCTGCAGCCTCAGGTCGAGAGGCCTGCCCCGACCTGGGGTTTCCACCGTTTAATGCGTAGCCTCTACACGGTTCTTTTTTTTTTTTTTGGATGTTTGACCCCCCCCCCCCCTTTGCATGATAGCCTTGAAAAGGAACAGATTCTGAAAATTAAATAGTCAAGCACTTGGTGCACCTTATCCAGGCTGCTCAACAATCATTACATTGTAGGATGAGTGCATTTTTTTTTTAAATAAAGCAATTTCATGTATTGGCTTGCATATGCATTATTTTTTATTTTTTTTACACCACACACCATTATTATTATTATTATACATCTTTTAAATGTGCAGGCAGCTGCCTTTTTCCCTCCTTGTTTGGTAACCGCATGGCTGAATATGAGGAATGTGTTGGTGGAATTCATTCTGAGCTTAAAAAAAAAAAAAGAATAAAATACAATGAAGCCAGTTTAAAGATGGGGGGATTCTGATCATCTGTAATGTTAAGATACAGGGATTTGCAACAAAACAACTAAAAATCTTCATCATTTACTATAAATTAAGTTATTTTTTTCTCAGTTATTAATATGAGGTTAATTTAAGACAATTTAAATAAAATTCACATTTACAGGTTTAGATGAAGGTTGTAAAATGGGTGATCATGCTTTATTTATTGTGGATAGATGTGTGTTGGTGAGTGTGTGTGTGTGTGTGTGTGTGTGTGGGAGAAACAGGGAGAGAGAGAGGGATGAGGTGAAGGAGGACAATCTCTAGCTGTATTTTAATTAGCCCGGCACATTTGATGGATACGTTGCCGCCGCCAAGGTGCAGCGTGTAGCGTCGAGGTGTCTAAGCACAGAGCTTTACCCACGCCGCTCCCTTATCTCAAAGGAGCTAAACCTCTGAGTAATGTAACATGTAACTGACCCCAGAGGTCATCAAAATACATTCAGCCCCCCCCCCCCCCCCCAGGGATTAAAAGGGGACAAACCCCATTCAGAGTCAGTTGGGGAAGAGTTTGCTGACTTGGAAGCAGCCAGACTGATTCACAAGGCAGCTCTGGATTTTTATCTCTAATTATTAACAATGATACAAATGCATACAGCTTATAATGATTAAGCTGCTGATTGAGTCTGCATTCTAGTTTTTTTTTTTTACTTTTATAATGAAAATGCTTAGTAATCATGAAATTATGTGGTTTACAGATTTCTCTGTTAATTCAAATGCTGCGTGGCTGTGTTATGTGTGTGTGTGTGTGTGTGTGTGTTTGCCAAGTTTGCTCTTTCCATTAATGTGACATGCCTTTTAATTATTGCCATAATTGTTTGCGTTGTGTTTGCGCAGGAGTCCGCCGACAAACAAACGGATGCAATTAAACACGCTCGCCTTCAGATCATCAATGAGGAGGCAAAGTCAAGACTGGTGGAGACGCCGCAAGGACGAATATAAGGCGGGAGCAAGCTCGTCCTGCTGCCTCAAGGTTAACTCTGGCTGAATGACCGGACGGTTTCCACTCCTGCAACAACACAACTTGACACAACTCCTAATTCCTGTTGTATTTTGCTATGAAACAAGTATTTAAGAATCGTTATTTCTAATCATTTTCCTGTTTCAGCTGTTGCACGTGATTAAAAAGAATTTTCCAAATAAAGACGTCCATGTTGCTATCATTGTCAAACTCGTTTCCCCCGCTACCTTTAGCCATCAGTGGGCTTCTCCTGTGTGTGCTGAGGTGTCTGCACGGCGTGGTAAAACCTGCCCTGCAGACCGGACCTCTCAAGTCTTCAAAGGAGGAAAGAACTCAATGTGGGGGATTTGTTCAGGCTTATTTGGTAACCTAGGATTTGAATTGGATTCTGGGAGGCATTCATAACACATTTGAAAATGTTACATTGTGCGATTTCGTGTGTAATCCCCATAATAAATTTTCAGAATGGTCACAGCACTCGCACAACTGTGACTATTCATGATTTATCAAATGGTTTTCTTGTCTTGCCTCTTGGGGAGGGTGCGGTTGGTTGGGGGGGCTGAGGTGAGTGTTGCTGGCGGGAAACGGGACGATCTCTGTCACTTGGGGAGCTGGTGAGGAGTCAGTTCTTCCATTTTTAATCTTTCCCCTAACACTGTTTTGTTTATTTGACCTGAATATATGATAGGGTCAGCCACCGTGCTTCCAGAGGGATTCTCCCAGACCCCCCAATAGCACTGGAGCATTACAACTTCTAGTGGATTAAACCTCCCAGAGTGGAGGGTTAGAGTACACACACACACACACACACACACACACACACACACACACACACACACACACACACACACACACACACACACAACACGCATACACACACATTGTAGATTCTGTGTTCATTTTATCAAAGCACAGGGATTGATTAATAAATCTGTATTCTTTTATGTGTATTTCATACATTGCATCAATTCACTGAAATATCTAACTGTGTGAACCTCAGAAATGTTTTCAAATGCCAATTGTTTTCTATGTAAAAAAAAAAAAAGTTCCAATGTTTTGTCAACTTTATTTCATTTTAAATGTAATGAAAACTTATGCCTTTCATTGTTAGGGTCAACATCTTTTACGAGACATAACACATAGCCTACCTAACTAAAGGAGGCTTCGAGGTTCCACATCACATGTGCATTTGGAACCACGGACCATATCGCTTCCAAACGCGTTGGGATGTCACTAAATCGCACTTGTGTTATACTTTAAACTTCAAGGTGAGTGCAAAGCAACTTTCCACTTGGAGCCGATTTATGTAAGAAAAACAACCGTCTGCAAAGTGGAGTTCAAACATCCGAGTAAAAATAAGCAAAACACATTTTTTGACATGAGGAGGACTTTTAAATATACACATTCCCATCAGAATGAGTGTTATGGGTTTGCAAAAAACTACTAATTGTTGGCCAGGTGCTTTCTTGAAATCGAAGATTAATACAATAAGTGGTGCAGGAGGGAAGGATAATTGTACCCAGTGGACATGAGTGTGGTCTTTCTCATGGTTCGGTGGCTCCACTGCTTGGATGTCTTGTCTGGTACATGAAACTCTCCCGCCTTAGTTCGATAAGAGCAAGAGTATTGTTTGTGTGTGTGTGTGTGTGTGTGTGTGTGTGTGTTGTGCCCTGTCCAAACCCCACTTTGCTTTGAATGACACTTTGGCGATGCCCCCAGCTCCCCACTTCGACTTCTCAAGCGTACCCCCTGTTAGTGCCAACCCTGCCAATTCCTCTCATGTCTTTAATATCTCTCTTTGGGCCCTTGGGTTTTGCCAGTGGAGGCTCCCCTGTGACAGTTGGACGTTGCCGTCACATTTGGGAGACAGCGGCGGGTGTTTGTAGCGTTCCCAGCCCCGGGCCTGTGGGGAATCTGTGATGGCTCGCCTGTCAGCCGGCCCCTCCCCAGTAATTAGGAGAGTAAACACAGCGCCTGGCTCGGCTTGGGGTGGAAAAGTAGGAGGGGAGCGGAGGAGGGGACCGGCCGGCTCCTGTCCTACTGCCGCTTGAGCGCTCCAGGAGCAGCTTTGGACTGAGGGGGCGAGATTCAGCCTGCGATATGCAACCCGTCACATCCCTGTGGAGGACTGATGAGGAGACGGCAGTTCATTAACATTAACTACGCAGTAGTGAACCACTCAGGAGGCATTGCATTGAGATATTGAATTGGTTGAAATTGACCATTCAAGATAATTTGAGAGACGCCCAAGCAAGTTTTCTGCAATAAACTGCAGACATTTTCAATTCTGCAAGGTGCAACAGCATGTGTTTTCCCATCATCTCATGTGAAACTCTAGCAGATGATATAAAACACACCACCACCAGCCTCCCCTTGCTTCACCTCTCTCCTGGTTGCTGGGGGGACTGGTCAGCGGCCGGTGGAATGTGTTGTGGGCTGGAGTTGTAGCTGTAGCTTGGGACCAGTTTCGGGGGGAGCGCCATCCCACCCAAAGCCCAGCCACTCCGCTCTGCCCAGGCAGGGAGGCTGGCTGCGGGAATGCCGAGACCAGGAGGGGAGGAATTTTTTACTGGAGGACCTGCCAGAGAAATGCCATGCGGGGAGAGATGAAGAGAGAAACCTAGATAGAGAGAGAGAGGGAGAGAAGAGATCTTGGCCAATTGAAACACAGCCTGTCAGTGTCACTTTGGTTTCGTAGGATGCTCACTGATGATGGGCCAGTTGCTGAACAAACTGGTTGCCATACAGACACAGTGGCACCGGCATCTGAGTCAGACCTTTCTCAGATGGCTCTGAGCTCTGTGGGCGTAACTGAGATAACTTGAAGTAAAGTCAGTGTCTTTTGGGTATAATATTTGTTTCATACATCTGTATCAGCAACCATCTGTCTCTGATTACGTCCATTACATGAGCAGGATCCAACAAGTTTTCAAATCAAATGACCACATTGCTTGCATTCAAGAATGGGAGCCTAACAGGTGCCCTTATTAGGAGTGAATGACAGGACAACGTCATCTGTTAAATTATTAGGATTTATGATGTTGTTATTACTCTGGTCCAAAAAGAACTTAGTAAAAAAACATGGTTTGTGTTAAAATAATCACTTCAACCCCAGTGGCAACTGCCAGGGATAAGATATAAAAGACACACAGAAGTGCTGGTTCCTTCGATCTCGAGTCAATCCCCATAGATTTTAAGATAGTAGAAGTAAACATGTTTACAGCCTGATGCAGAAAGTGGTTCTAGTCTGGTTTTCATGACAACTGCACTTTATCAAGGCTGAAAGTTTTGCGTGATGACGTGGTGGCTCAGAGTAATAGTCTGTCTGCTGGACTCCGCTTTTCCCCAGCTCCACACTCCGCTCCTGACAAAAGACAGCGATGGTCAAAATGCTGAACACAACGCATCAGTACAGGAGTCCACAAACCAATGTTTGACATCACATTGGCTACAACCATTATTTTTAAACAGTCTATGCTTGAAATGTGGCATTGATTCCTTAAAACCTCCGTGAGCATGACAACATCGCGGCATTTGCAGTTACCTACGTCACGGGAATCAAACAGCAGTCTCCTGCAGCAAAGTCCAATATGTCTTTTTACAAGTTAGGTTCTGATCAACCACCAAACCCACCATCTCTGAATATGGAAATTTCCCTTATATAGATGTCACTGAAACTGCTTCCTCTGGGCGATAATCACTACAGCCACTAGATGACAATCTGTCAATCAATCGTAATTAAAGGTATTTTTTGGCAACCGACATTATGACCTATTGTCTCATTTTTCTCAGGAGGACACTCTTGCATGGTGGCAAACACTATTTTTTGTGTATGTACATTTCAAATAAGATAGCGCGCATCAGTGTGTGCATGTGGCGGATGGGGAGGAGTACAAAGGGAGGGGTGCTTCAGGGCCCAGTGTACTTGCCAAAGTCTTTACGGCGCCCAGAGAGCCATGCTGCAGCATCATGGTCCACAGCATGGAAAGACATGGGGCAGATGGGTGCAGTGTAGCAGCACAACCTCCCCCTTCTCCTCCCAAATGTGAGGCAGCAGTGGTGGGAATGGCACAGTGTGAGAGGGAGCCTGGGTTCATGGCTGAAACAGAAAAGCTGTTGGATGGGGCATTTGGGGGCTGGGAGAGAGTGGGGGCTGAAAGCTGTTTGGGGGGGGGGGGGGGGGGGGCTGGTGGCTTTGGAGAAGCTGTTGGTGGGGCATGGATCCTGCAATGGAGAGGGAAAGCCAGTCCCCCTGTCACATCCCTTTGAAATCCAAGTGCAGGGGCACGAGCCCAGGGAGGAGTGGCAGCGTGGCCCAGCGCCTGGGCAGACAGGCAGTCACCGCGCTGGGCCGCGGTCCAGCTCGCCTCGCCTGGCCCCTTCCCACCCCAGCCCACCCCGTCTGGCCCAGGCTTACGGGAGTCAGGCAGCCGACCCCCAGCGGACAGGCCGGAGCCCTACACTACTGAGCTCCATCTCGGAGCCTCCGCTGAGCCCGAAACAGCGGCGGAGTCCCCCCGGGGAGGGAGGCCCTGCAGAGATGGGGGCGGGGCGGGGTGGGGCGAGGTGGGGTAGTGGTGGTGGGGGGGTGTCTCCACTGCCTCCACTGCCTCACAGCTCCTCCTGCACCCAGGCCTCTGGATGGGGGCCCAGCAGAGTCTGCTGCTGATGATAACCCCCACCTCACCACCAGGCCGTTCTGCCTTCAGGGCCTGCGCAGGTCCACACATCCCCATGGCAACAGTGGCAGGGCCGTCCACACAATGTGAGTGGGCAGCGCGCCAAGTGCTGCCAAATTGGGATGAGGGAGAGACATTTTGGGAGAATGCTCAATCCTGAATCTTTTCACCTTTATTTTGTCTAGGAGTAATCGTGTTTTTGGCTCGAGTGATCTAATATCAGAGCCTTGGACGGCTATTTTTTTTTCTTTTTCACGTGACCAGTGGTCAGCGGCACCTCCAGACAGCCACACTTTCCTTTGTGATGTTCTCCACGGCCGCTCCGTGCATTCCTTCCAGCTCCCTTCAGGGCCCAATATTTTCCTTCCCCAACATCTTGACAGCGACGGCAAGTTTTATAAAAACTATACCCTCGGGTGGAATTGACCTGATCCATTCTGAAGCGTTCGCTGTGTGTTTAAAGAGACCTTGTCGTGGCAATATTAAGCCTGCGTAAACACAAGTAGTTCAATGACATTCACAGCAGCCACCTAAAGTTGATTCCCCACCCACTCTAAGCCACTGGGAAGATACTGTATAAGTGGTTGTGTGGTATTTACTGAAAGTGGATATCTGCTGTTTATTTTGTTGTTCTGTTTTTCCGACCGTAAACACTGCATAGATTTCCTTGAGTGGTGTTTGAAACGCGTTATGTGTGCCCGTGTGTGTGTGTGTGTGTGTGTGTGTGTGTGTGTGTGAGTGTGCCATGTGTTATATTTGCTGATAACAGGATTTACTCAAATTGCGAATCACCAGTTGAGAAAGGTTAATTGTCAGTGCAACTGGTAGAACGGGTACATGCAATAATTATTAGTCTAAGTTGCTTTATTATTTAGGGATGCTAATTAGGCATTAACTGTGGTCCCCTTTTTGGATCAAGACTTCAATAGCGTGTCAAATTGCATTAAGTTCACTTTGACATCCATTTATCAAACTAAAGGAAAAGCTTTTTTTGTAGATGTCCTTAGTGTGTTTACTATTATGAAACAGATCTGTTCTTGAGGTATTGATCAGAAAATTAGCTGAGGGATTTTCAGAAATTGCTCAATGGAGTGCATCCTCATTTTATTCGCTGTGAGGACAATACATTTCATGATTGGTGTGTTTTTTTTTGTTTTTTTTGTTTTTTTAGGGTGCTGGTGGTTTAAGTGGTTTTGTAATTTAAGCTTGCATTAAGAAGGATATTTGATACATGAACACAAAAAAAAAAAACTCCCTTAAGCGGAGATTTGAAGTGTTTTTTTTCCCCAATCACGGCGGTCATTCTTCCACTTAGAAACACAAGGTTTTGGTTTGTGTGCCACCCATGTGGACGGGGCTGGCGTGAGTCTGGCATTAAGGTGAGGTGGAAAGTGACAAGGAAAGAAAGCAAGAGATCAAGGCGGGACTGCCAGTGCATGTCATTGCCCTACACTCTCATCAAATAGCCCCGTGCTGCTTATGTTTCTGCCCAGACGCAAATTAATTTGGACGCATGGAAAGACTGCGGAGCCCAGGACTCATCTCTGCCCTTTAAAAAAGAAAAGACCCCAGCGGAGAGCACTCTTCCAACAAGAGGGGGCAGGGGCCGGGAGTGGGGGTTTTCTTGATGGATTTCGGCGAAGGGGCAATACAGTGTCTGGAATAAGATGGGAGGGTACAGAGGACATGGTTGAATGTGCTTGTCCTGCTATGATGACAAGATGGCTCAGCCACCACTGTGCCACTGGCCTCCCCCTGCTCTCTGCCTCCCCTCCCTCCCCCTGGTCCTCCCCCTCAGGACCCCAGACAAGTAGAAGGGAGTGTTGGGTGGGGGGGTGGGGGGGTTAGCCGCCGTTTAATCTTCTTCTTGGCTCACTGCAGATTCTTTCACTACATGCCCCGCTCCCTCCTCTCCCCCCCGAATCTGTACCTGCTCATCCCTGGGACGCGCTTTACAGGGGGGCTCTTGATCATTGAGGTGATGGAGAATGGCCCTCGTCACACACTCCAAATAGGATCGGATTGTCTGGGAGTAAAAGGTGAGTGGGGCGGGTGGGGGGTGGGGTGTGGGGGGGGGAGTTCTGCAACCAGATACAACTAAGAAATGAGTTGCTGCCCTGTTTGAGACGGAGCTTCCAGAGCTTGAAGGTTTTAGAGAGGGGGTTTGTGCAACCCAGAACAACAACGTGGAGAGAGAGAGAAGAAAAAAAAGAAACAGTGCGTGTGCTGGTAAGGGGGTTGGCCAAAAGAGGAGGGGGAGACAAGACGGAAGTCTTTCTCCTCCACTGGCATGTCGTTGGCATGTCGTTAACCTCCCAGGGCTCAGGGGAAAAAAGAACCAGGCTTCTGTGTGTGTGTGTGTGCGCGTGTGTGTTAAAACCCAGGGTTCGTTTGTAAGGTGCCTGGGGAGAGCTGGAACCCCGCTGGACGACAAGGTAACAAAACAGCAGCATGCTGACTGACGCAGGGGTCGACACTGGAGTAAGGGTTAAATAAAAACATGCTGGGTCACACACCAGCCCCCCGGGTCCAGTATTGTACAGTTAAGTGGCTCAAACGAAGTGTTGCAGTATTACAGAGGTGGCAAACACTTCGCTTTAACACAGTATTGCTCATTGTTGCTATTGACTTTTGTTTTACTAAGCTATGGTTTAATGAAAAAGTCAGTACTTCCCTCTGAAAAGCATTGCAATTAAAATATAAAGTAGAATTACATGTTATTACTTAAGTATAGTACTTGAGTAAATACTACACTACACACAATAAATGATGTGCTGTTTAGTAGCTCTTTCTGCAACTTCATTATATAAAACTATATATATATATATATATATATACATATATATATACACTGCTCACTAATGGGATACTGTGCTGAGTCATGTTAAATTAACTACTACAGACAGTTTGAAATATTATGAACAAAACCAGGTTGGAACAGAGTCTGAAGACTTGCTGCCCTTTTTGTGGCCGGGCATTGAATATGAATGCACGCGTACTACCAGAAACTTAACAGGAAGTAAAAAAAAAACCACAAAAAAAACAAAAACAGCATTGTCTTTGTTTTGAGGTTCAAAGTGTGTTCGGCCAATTTGAGGCGAGCTAATGAGATGGAGAGCAGAAAGGGGGTGGAAAAGGGCAGCGAGAGGGTCGGAACAAGAGGTTGGTAACTCTTGCCTTGTGATCAAACACCCACTGGTGACACTACAAAACTTCTCCCCCCCCCCCACTCCCTCCTCTTTTCAGCATTTCTCCTTTCCACCCCCCCCCACTCTTCTTTTCTACAGTAGTAATGCCCCTCACTATTTTTCTACATCTTATCCCTTTTAATTAGAAAGCAAATTCTGCAGCCTGGAGAGACCTAATCCCCTACTAGCCAACAATGCACAGAGTGGCTTTGAACAGCCGACCTGCAACCCTCAACCCCCAATGCCTCAAATTCCCCCCACTGCTGGACCTTTAAGAGGGGGGGGGGGTCTATTTTCCCCTCCAGAACATTATTACTTAAGGATACATGTGCATGCTGTATTTGCTGAACCACATATTTGCATTTTAGGGATGTTAACAGTAATTAACAACTAAGTGACACATGTGACAGAAACGATACAAGTGTATGCCAACTCGGTCTATCTCTCCTGCGAGAGATGTAGCCTCGGCTGATTTGCATATATATTAATGTCCCTCATTGTATAGATTAGATCCCATTAGTTGTGGTGGTTCTAGTAGAAGGTGCAGTCACTAGGATGCTAAAAAGTCTCGTTATTATGCTCGAATCATGTTTAAATTGTTAGAGGGCAAGGAAAAAAAAGGGGGTTATGGCACTGATGCAAGGTTAAGGGTGATTAGACACCCTGACCACGCTGACAATAGACCCAGATTAGATTCTAAAAGCCCAGAAGGGAAAGAGCTCTCCAAAATGGAACTCCATTAACACTCTGTGAATTTACACTGCTTGTATCTGAAATTACCAGCTTTCATTTCTTAATAAAAGTATATCTAGATGTAGCACGCGGTCGGAGCAAAATTCAATTCTGGCTCCGTTCCTGGCTCTGAGTCCTTTATATCGGCGCTGGCAGCTAACACGGGGCCAAAGTGATCATTTACTGAGCGGTTTGTCAGGAGAATTATGAAGCTGTCAGCGGCTGCTCTGGTGCCATCTGTGGTAGGAGAGGTCATCTGATAGCGGAGAAGATGAGAGCAAAAAGTAGGAGGAAATATGGCACAGAGGCACTAATAATGGCAACTATTTCATCTACAGATTACCCCTTCTTTTTTTACAAAAGACCTAAAACAATGGAAAGTTAAATTTGAGGGGGGGTTTGTGTTGTAGTGCCTCCAGTGGACTAAGCTTTGTTATTATTTATGTACTTTCTCTAATACAACAGAGGCAGTCGGAATCAGCTTCAGCAGAAGTACAAGCCTAAAAGATGATATATGTCTGGTGTGTATATATGATTATATATGTATGTATGAATGTGCCGGTTGGAGGAAGAACAGAAGGCAGATGATGAGAGTGAGGAGACTTCTGCAAATCCAGGATATCAAACATGTTGGTCAGCAGGAGATCAATAAATGATGATGATTTAAGGGGGGATTTATTTTTTTAAGTTCAGGATAAAGATAACTCTAGTCAAACTACTGGTGTGTTTATGATTGATATTGAGAAGAAGGTTTTTTTGTAGAAGAATTTATTTGAACATGTTTTTCACATATATATATATATAATTCATTTAAATTCTATATACATAAGATAAATTCTAATGCTAATTCTATTTCAAAATTTTGTTTTACATTTTTTAAAATCTTTTTTGTCACAATAGAGAGAGCAGGGTGAGGGATAAAACAGTGTCAAAAAGTCAAAAAGAAACTAGCCTAATCCCCATTTATATGCATTTAATCAAGCTTGGATAAAAGCACAAAACAAATAGCAAGTGATCCACATAACAGATTCTGATAAATATTCTTCAAATAATTAATTGATGAAGCCTTTGTAGGCTTTTTTGCATCATTTTTGCATCACCAACTTTTGTGCGACTCTAAATCTTGGACAATTTGCAGCCACCCAAAAAAAAGGCAAACACATGGAAGTAATGAAGTAATTTATGAATCAGTCAAAATTAGAAGGGAAGATGTGAAGGAGGGCATTTTTCCTCAAATGAAAGCGATGAAAGTAAATCTGTCATGAATGAAGAAATTGGGCCTGCACGGGGAACTTTGTTCATTTGCGAGACACACATCTTTTTTTTTTCCTCTTCATTTCCAGTCCTCCGGTGCCGACACCTCTGGCTGTAACAATGTTGTCCTAAAGGAATTCAAACAGACTCGTATTGACATAATGAATGATCTTTCAAAGGAAACGCCGATTACATGAAATAACTTAATTTAGGCTTCCATATTAATCGTTGCTCGGCTAATTAGCATTGATAGAGATGCCCTGAGCGGGGATAGTGTGTGTGCATGTGTGTGTGCGGAGGGGTTCCAAAGCATGGAGATGAGGGCATTCTCCCACTTCCACTTAAGGCTCAGAGGATCTCTTCTGCATCCCATCTCAATTAGTTCCTCACGCTGTCACTCCGCATGTCACATCACGGCGGAGTGGGCTGTTCCTGAAACGAACAAACAACAAGTCTGAGCATTCAGCGTGGGTCACACTCTCCTGCCTGAGGCCACCACGTCTTCCTTTCCAACTCCAGGGTTCAATTTTCAGAAAGCTACTTAGGTATTATTCTAATCCCTACCCAGCTTTTTTTTTCTCCCCCCACCCCACCACCTCAAGGCCAAAAACTCAGGTTACCCTTTTGGACACTCGATCAGGTGTGTTACCTGAGTTTGAGGCAGATTGTTTCAGCAGCGTGTGTGTGGCATGAGAAGCCAACAGTAGCTTCTAATTTGCTCTCCTCTGAGCTGTCAATCAATAAGCGAACGTATAAAAGGGAAAAAACCTGTTTTGCCGCTGGTCTTTTTTTTTTCTTTCCCTCCCTGATGGAGAAGCTGCCAATCTATTAATAAAACATCATCTCCTAATTTGCTATAACAACGCATTAGCATGACGGAATCGGTGACTTTGATTTGGTATTCATGTATTTCTCTGAGCATATTTGCCGTTCTCCCCCCCCCCCCAAGCTCCCGCTCCGAACCGGAGGTTTCCCCGGGGCTGCTGCAGATGGGGCGGGGGGCGGAGGGGGAGCGGGTCACGGACTGCCGGGAGTTGCGCGGGGACGAGAGCCCGTACGGGATGTTTTTTTTTTTTTTTTTTTCCCCTCCTCCTCCCTCTTTTTCTCTCTTGTACAGTTTTGTTGTCTAAATGTTTTACAAACTTAATTGGCATTCCCGCGGGGAGGCCGCCAGCTGTCTGCCTGATGGCGAGGGTTTCTCGTTCGGTGCGCGGCGGAGGCTAGCCGCTAGCAGCTAGCCCGCAGCTAGCGGCTAGCAGCTAGCAGCTAGCGGAGTGGAGCAGGCCGCGCGGCGCGCCACGAAACCGCTAGTGGCCCAAAGCAGCCCCGGGTTTGTATATTTTTCTTTTCTTATTTTTACCCCCTTGTTTGTCCAGTAGCAGACATTATTCCACCAAAAAAACAGCTGCTGTCGAACAAGTAGAGAAGCTGGTGAAGCTGCAGAGATGGTGCAAAGCGAGACTTCCAATATTATTTTTTCTTTATAACATAACATAAACATAAACCTCACTGTAGTCACTGTCACTTTTTCACTGGTCACTTTTTTTTCTCTTCACACTCACCCCGCACCTTAAGTGTGCATCGGCTATGTATGTGTACATGTGGGTATGTGCGTGGATATGTATGTCCATATATATATATGCAAATATGTGTGTATGTGTATGTATGTAGGTATGTACGTCCATGTATGTATATATATGCCTTGCTTATGCATACTTTTTTTCTTACTATTTATTAGCATTTTCTCTCCATTCTGTCGATAATGCATACTGTGTATGCGGATTAACAAATTCTGTGAATTTGTACATTGTGTTGTGTGTTTTTTTTAATTTTTTCATATTTTTTTTATCTTCTTCAACTTTATTTTTCTTTTTCTTTATCTGTAACGCTGCAGTAACACACAAATTTCCCCGTTGTGGGATCAATAAAGTTTTATCTTATCTTATCTTATCTTATTATCTACTCATAGACCTGTGATAATCTATTCAGCTAGTTTTCCCCTCTTCTGGTCGTAAGGAGGATTAAAAAAGTACCTGACAATGTCTCATCAAACTCTAACTTCCTCTCCTCAGCAAATACCTAAAGTGTTCTCTACCTTTCACTCAGGACTTCCTGCTCTTCCTCTCAGGTGAAACTCCAGCTGGTTAAGTCCTCTCTTCCCAACTCCAGCCGCCCCTTCAACTGCGACAATCTGATGCCGCCGAGGGATTTCAAAGGTCAAGATACCAATTTAAGAAGTCAAACTAAGCTTGATTTGTGTGTTAAGCATTAATTCAGATAATAGACTGTAGTAAAGAGCTTGGGAGTATTAAAGGTTTAGTTAAGGCATGATGATGGATAAGAAACTGCTGACACCAGTCTGCACTTAAACGGAGACTTTTATTTACAACATTTAAAAAAATAATTTTACCTATTCTTCCTTTTCTGTGCTCACGGAAATGAGTTTAAGTTTAACGTGTGTCCCTTAAGAGCATCACAACTAGTTTAGAAGCCAATCATAATAATATTAATAATAATTTTCATTGTATAACACAGGAACAACGGAGCACAAAGTACTTTCCAGAAGCTAACACAAAAACAACCACAAAAGTGGCATAGTTACACAAAAGTGGGAAAATACTGTTTCAAGAATACAAACACATTCAGATTTTTCAAAGTAAATTGGTAAATTGTTGAAAAGTAAGGACACAACTAACCCTAGTCCAGTGAAAATGATTACACGGTGGGAAGGCAATTCTATAACATTGTGTCCTAAGACAAGGATTTCAAAGTAGAGGTATAAGAGCATAATATAAAACTTATGTGAATGTGTAAACAGCTGATAAACTTTTGAAATGAAATAAATCTGCTAATTATTGCATTCTGGGTTTTTCAATCAGGAGTAGATTCATTTAGGAATATAACACAAGGTAAGTGTTTTTTTGTGGAAAAATGATATCAGACACAATTATTCAAAACACACGTGCATGCATGTGCGGATTCATTGTGAGGCGCAGCTAAACTAACAGAGGTGAGCCCCGCTGCAGTGACCTGTGGGCAGGGTAGTCCGGGGGCCGGCTGGGGCCGACCCCCCGCCAGCCGAGCCCCCGTCTGCGGGACGTGTTGACTCTGTGCACATTATCACCAATGCATGGCGCTGCATAGTCACACAGGATAATTGGCTCGCAGTCACGGCACCGCAGCGGGAAATGTAAAAAAAAAGTTGCTGCTTTTTCAAGGGTAAACAGGACTCGTCTTTCCTGACAGGGCCGTTGCAGCCGAGCGATTCATAAACACGCTTAAGTCTCTCTGGCATTGCCGCCACGTTAAATTCTGCAAGATATTTGGTTACTGTTGTTACAGTGCCGCGACTTTCGAGAGGTGTGAATTATACATAGGACGGCTTATGCTGCGGAAGTGGCATTAGACGCGGTGAATGTGCCCACAGGTGGAGAATTCCTCCTCTGTGGTGGTTCGTGTCCCCCATGAGATTCTTCGACTGTCCGGTGGAAAAACAGGAACTCCTCAAAGGCCGGTGTTCACTTTCCTAAAAGCAGGTTCTGGAGGGTCGGGGTGGTGTTCTTCTTGAGGACGACATCAGCAGGTGACTACCAGCTGCAGCCTCTCTGCTATAGATGGGCTACTCCGCAAAAGATCTTGGCTCCAGGCCCGTCAGTTTTTTTTTTTCATTCACTTTTCTTTCTTTTTTTTTCTCCCAAACAAGAGGCCGGATGTGAAGGATGTAGAGGATCAAAGGATCTAAAGCTTAGTAAAAAAGCGCTGCATTCATGGCGCATGTAGCTGCTGGTCAGGTCTGGAGAGAACATATGCCGAGGTCTTTATTGGCATTCTGGAGGAGATTGAAGGGACAATCAATTAGCCATGAAGCTGCGTGTCCCACAGGGGGCTCTTGGGATATCCAAATGTCTTACTGACCATACACACACACACACACACACACACATACACACCAAGATGCTAATTGACTGAGTTTGACTTCATGGGCAAATGCCATTGGGTGAGTTTTGTTCATATTATTGGAGGATCTGTTTGAATATTCCAGGAGGTGCAGGTGGATCAAATGAACTTGTGTGTCTGAACCTGGGTGGTTCAGGCAAACGTGGTGTTAGCGTAGTCACTCTTGACTTTAATTGTCCCTCTAATAGTCTAATTGATAAGTGTTGTGAGTGTTGGGGGGGTGGGAGGGGGGGGCAAAGGGCTGCGGTGCACCCCTGGCCGTGGTGCAGTCTTGAAGAGGAGCATGCGGGGGCATTGCTGATTATTCAACATGTTTCTCTAATCCCAGCCCTTGTGGTAGGAACCTGTGAAAGAGCCTGGTCTTTGTGCCGGGGGGCTAATCGTGTTTTGGAAACGCCGATCGAGGCTAATCTTCTGGCCTGCCTCTAATGTGGAGCCGCTGATATCCTCTGCTGCGATAAATTAAGCTACTTATTAATCTAATTATGGTACATTCATCCCCACAAACTTTCATGTGACTTGGAAAGCCCCCTTCAACCATTAACTCCCACACCCCTCCATCTCTCCTCTTCAAACCCAGATCTTGAGACTGACTCCCCTTTCTCTCTCTCTCTCTCTCTCTCTCTCTCTGACTGCCTGGACCTGGCCAGCCCAATTAGGAGCCCTCAGGATCTTGCCTCTAACGAGTCTCCGGGCTGTAGTCGGCCTCTCCACACAGACTGGGGTCAGTCTTTCATTCTTGGCCCCTCTCTACCTCGTCAAATCTCCATCCGCTTTATTCTGTCTTTCTTTAATTATTTTGTTCCACCCCCGCCCCCCAATTTGGGTGGCAGTGGTCTCCACTTTTTCTCTTTTTTACTTAATCATTATATTTGTGTTCATTTGTTCATTATATTTGCAATACCATGAATTTCAGTAATCCGTCCTCTACTTTTGCCTCGTCCTGAAGTGAACATGTTTAAACCGTGTGACGCCGGTTGGGTGCCGTGCCGGGCTCTGAGCCGGGTGTTGATCCCGCTGTGTGTTTTGCTGAGAAGGGGGTTCACAGGGCGCCGAGGCCCCGTTAGGTGGGAAGCTTGAGAGGGCCGGGAAGTGAGAGCAGGATGACAGGACCCTTCCCTCCATGGACAGTGACCCCGAAGGGAGATGAAAGAAGTCCTCGTCTGCACTTTAGCAGCTCAAACTGGGACGCAATCATCCGTAAAGGCTCTCTACCACCCCCCCCCATCCTTCACCCCTACCCCACTTTCTTTAATTTTAGGTCAGGTGGAGGAGAATGACAGCATACCCTGGTGTACTGCGAAAAGAAATAACATCTTATCAAGTGAACAAGTATTTTCTTAAAACAAAAAAATGACCCAACTCGGGGAGGGGGGACTCGAAGTAACTATATTACCTGCTGATGGAATGAGATAAATTCATTCAATAGTGGACAAATTTTACCAAACACAAGACATTTTTACTTTTTGCTCTTTTATTAAATTATTTTTTCCTGCGCCGATTCTCATACATCTCTCTCAGGAATTCCTTTTCCTAGAGGCCTGAGTTTTCCTTGTCAGTATGCTTGCTTATGCATAATATTCAAGATCAGAGTTAACATGACTCCAAAAATGTGTGTGAACTTTTCTTTATCTCGGTGTGTGTGTGTGTGTGTGTGTGTGTGTGTGTGTGTGTGTGTGTGTGTGTGTGTGTGTGTGTGTGTGTGTGTGTGTGTGTGTGTGTGTGTGTGTGTGTGTGTGTGTGTGTGTGTGTGTGTGAGTGTGAACCGTCCACAGGTATAATCAGTACAACATTAACCTTCTGGTGCTCCCTCCTTCAAGTGATGTGGCTGTGTTCCGTCCTCATAGCCAAGTGGCGATGGGAGTGACAACAGGGAGCCGCTCGCTGTCATTTGTTCTCAGAAACAAAGGTTCTGTGCCACTATCAAACTCCCATTAGATATGGAGAATTGAGTGAGCGGTCTGCACTACGTACCCAACAGCGAGGTGATAACACAACGCAGAGGCAGGCCAGGACGCTAATTGCATGCCGAATATTTATAGTCCAGACAATTAGCTGTTGCCTTTTATATGCAAAATAACAACAGCAGCAGTGGCAACAGAGAGAGGGGTGGTGTGTGTGTGTGTTGGGGGGTATGGGGGGTAAGTAATTAAGATGCTCAAAACAGGACAGGGACATGCAGTCTGTTGTGCTCTGATTTGTTGCTAACAAACACAATAATTAGCCTGTTATTGTGGGATAATGAAGTTGCCAGTGTCCTTTTCCCTCTGCCAAGTGCCATCTTGAACGAGGATGTTTCCTGCCGCTGCGGACAGGGCCCTGAGGACAGAGGTGTTGAGGAGTTCAGAGGTGACAGAGTGTGTCACGGATCAGGTAGCGACCTTTTGTCAGAAGGAACAGTATGCAGTGTGTGCAACGTTACACTGTTTTGAGACAGTGGTGTTGTGATTTAAGGATTTCTGCTTTGCTGATATGGTGCTAGAGTAGGGTATACTAGTGCTGTTAACACAACAATTTAAATAGTGTTAATTTCTTTTAGTGGGGTTACGCACTTTGTGATCTAGTGAACTATTTTTTTCATGAACTATGGCGCTGTTTCTCTTTTTATCGCTGTAATAAACACACTGGGTTTCTTTATTAAGCTTCTGGTCTGAATGTGAATTGGAAGCTGCAGAAGTATCACACAGCGACATGGACTTCCACATCAGAACTGTCTGTCTGGACATGTTACAAAAAAAACCTTGTCCCAAAATCTTAACAGGTTTTTCTATTTGAGTTACTAGTTCAGAGAGTAACCAGTTGGGTTGGCTCATTTTTTTTCGTTTTACTTTTAATTTTTTTTGTGGTTTGCAATAAAAACATTTTAGATAAGCTAACATATCCACTTTTCTATGTTGAGTGTATTGAAATAGTTAACTAAGACATTAATGCAATTAATTGATATACGACACCTTTAAAAAAAAAAAAAGGGGTGATCTGTATTAAACTATTAGCTGAACATGCACTTGCAAAAGTGATCATGAGAATAAACAACTTTGCTTCCTTTTGTTATTTGATATGATTTGAATCATTTTGAGGCCCAATGTTAACAGTCTGAATCCTGCATAACAGCATGTTACAGGCTGTATAGTAGCTGACACCTAATAAAAAAGGACAACAGCCATGTGTGTGTGTGTGTGTCTGTGTGTCTGTGTGTGTGTGTTGTGAGTCAGTATGTGCACCTCCTTTGCACATATGGCTGTGTATGTCTCTGACCGCAGGTTCACTGAATCAACAATGCTGTCTGCAGGATTAGGTGCAGCTCGAGCTGATTTGATATTTGTGGCTGATAGTGCTTGTAAGTACGCCTTTGTTCCCTTCCATTGTGGCCGAGATTAAGGCAAACCTCCTCTTCATCATCCCGCTTCAGTGTAGTAATAACCCAGATAAAGCTACTCTTTGATTGAATCATTTCTTCCTTGGTTCGGGACCCGTGCTTTTCCCGCCGCCTCTCAGCCCCGTCGTCTGTGCATCAGACGCTCCGTTCCTGCGCTTTCACTTCACAACTTCGTCGCCGTGCCATTCATCTCCGTTTTGGTGTTTTCTCACTTTTTTAAATCTCTAATTCCTGTCAGTCACAATGCCAGACACTAATGAGAATGTTTGCGCTTGGTGATTTTCACTAATGATCACTTGAATGTGTCTGAATGTCTAAACTGTATCTAATTCAGAGGAAGCTCCATTTTACTAGAACTTTTAATAGAGTCTAGTAATTGCTTCAGGTCTGTGATTGTTTTTTTTTTTTTTTTTGATACAGTTTGGATTCACTGAGAGAGACCATTTGAGCAATTATGCTCACAGAGATTCCGGAAGCCTTGCATGGAGGATTGGGAGCTGAGTGTAGGTACATTATTGCATTTTTGGTGTCATGTGGGTGTCAACAGGGACTTACTGATGATCCTTGTGGAGGTGTTGTGGCTCTTATTCAGTGCAATATTTGTGTTGATAGGTGCAAGTCTCAGAAATGACTCACACATTCATATATTCAAATTAGGTGACCAGATAGTGGTGCTGTGTCTGACGCTCTACTATATTTTGTGGGTTAGAATATAATCTTTTTTTTGGATTCTGCATCAGATTTCTGTGTGAATGCTACCTCGGTTATATCACACCATGCAAAATGTGTTATATGAAGGTGAATACCAGTTGAATTGTGACCGTCTGACAGTTTCAGTTCTTTGGTATGGAAGTGGCTCCCATAATCTTGAGCTAATCAGTTTGACTCCATTTACAAGAAACATGTCTAGATTTTATAAATATTTTAGTATATATAAAAGTTATATATATATATATATATATATATATATATATAGCCCCACGATTGGCTGGCGACCATCTGGGGTGTATCCCCCTGCCTCTCGCCTTAACGCGCTGGGATAGGCTCCAGCAGACCCCTGCGACCCCGAAAGGGAATAAGCGGGATAGACAATGGATGGATGGATGGATATATATATATATATATATTTTATTTTTGCTTTTGTGGCTCGCTGTGTCTCCATGGCAACCAGAAGAAACCAGTCAGTAAATTATCAAAGTTTCAGCTTTAATCTTTCCTGGATAGTCTAAAGCTGAAAATAGTTCCAGTCTGGGTCAACAAAGGAAGTTCAGGAAAACCTGCTGGATATAGTGGAGTCAATTTATTTTACCTGTACAGCCCATTAACATGGATCACAAATTGACCTCCGGGGGCGTCACAATGTGTAAACAAGTACAACACCTCTGTCCTTTGACAATCAATTTGGGGAAAAAAACTAAACTGTAATGGAAAAGTGAAAGAACAGAGGAGATGTATGCAATAAATATTATTATATCATTAGTTACCATTTAAAGTTACAATCTTCTCTATGAGGATATGCTATTATCGGATTATTGTAAAAAACAACATGTAGCATTATAGCCTTTAATTATCCAGGTTTCAAATAACTTTGATTCTTCCCAGACAGTTTTCCCAGTCAGTTTATAATAGAATATACAATTTAATATTAGATTAGATAAAATCTTTTGGTCAGAGTGTGTTAATTTTATTTTCTCTGTAATTATATCCAAATGCCTGATGAAGCAGTCTTAATGGACTAAAGACAATTCTAAAATGATGCTTAGCTCCAACCAATCGGATTCTTTCATGAAGCGGGCCCTTTTTGCACCTGCCCAGGTAGAGGTACTCTACCATGTATTCCACCGTGGATTATCTTGGTTCATAAATTCAATGTTTTCCTACAGTCATGATCTGCTGCCACAGTCATACACACTTTTTAGTGGAGTTGCACACACACCCTTCCTGTTTGGTTCCCTGCTGAGGGTTGCAATATGACAAAAGGGCTCCAAAGTCATTTATATTATTGTATACCTTCCCTCTTTCTCTCTCTCTCTCTCTCTCTCTCTGTCTCTCTGTCTCTCTCCTTTGTAAGCACACACACACACACACACACACACACACACACGCACTAATCTCTACAGGTATTTCTCCTCGGCTGCTGTTATTAGAATGCAGCAAATGCTCTCTATTGATGCATGTCAGAGCCTCATTCTTTCATCTCCAACATTTAATTTACCGTCCTGTTGTGCCACTAATCCTGTGTCGTGCCATTTCCTTCGCTCCTCAGATTGCTCTCTCAAAGCCCCCTCTCCGCCAGATAAAGAGGAAGGTAATCGCCATTGTCTGGCTACAGATACACCAGCGCTGGCCCCCCCCCCCTTCCCGCCGTAGCCCCAAATTAAAGGGCCGTCCTGCCCTCGCGCCCCCTTAATCACTGGCCTCGTCTCTCTGTGCGAGTGGACCCCAGGGCTGCTGCACTTTCATCCACAAATAGGCTTTCAGTGAGAACCACCCAGGGCTGGCCTCCTCGCAGGAGATCCCCACACACTCCTCCGCTCCTCTCCGCGCCGCCGTCTTTCCTGCAGCAAGTCTTACTTCCAGTCACACACACACTTGCTCTTCTCCAGACCCCCCCCCCTCTGGTGATTGGACATGAAGCGCATTCTACTTTCACTTCTGTTGCGCCCTGATGAATTGAGTCTTTCTCTCTCCTCAGGAGGTCTGACCCTCAAGTCTGTTAAGGAACTTCAAAGTGGGAGCGCATCTGTTTCAGCAGAGGGTGGAGCCAGCTACGCCAACCACGGTGTTTCCGTCGATGCCACGGCTGCAAATACTGTAATGCATTTAGAAGTCTAGATATCGTCCATGTTTCCTAATACAGGGGAGTCTATTTCAAGCATTTCAATTCAAAACATTTACATTTTTAAGAAGCAGGTGAAGTCATCTTCCGCCTTTAACACTCTTTACAAATCAAAACTATAAATATTACATCTCCTGAGCTCTGATGGATGCTAACTCCTGGTCCATTTTTTCATCAAGTGGGACGAATTGCACCCTTGCTGCATCTACTGCACTGATTATGAGGCAAAAAATGGTGAAACCTGGAAGCTGTGATGGATCCTGCTCCTCATCCTCCACTTCTACCAACATTAATTACATTTCTGTTTATCTGTTTGTAATATTCAAATTTCGCTGTAATGTTCTCCACCTGCGCACATCATCTACTGCACGCCTGTCCGTCCTGGAAGAGGGATCCCTCCTCTGTTACTCTTCCTGAGGGTTCTTCTGTTTTTTTTCCCTGTTAAAGGGGTTTTTTAGGGAGTTTTACCTTGTACGATGTGAAGGTCTAAGGACAGGGGATGTTGTGTTGCTTTTGTACAAAATGTAAAGCCATTTGGGGCGAATTTGATTTGTGATTCTGGGCTATACAAATAAATTGAATTGAATTGAAAACATATCCACACATCACAGATTTTTACTAACAGCTCTTTGGATCTGATGACGCCGCCCCGCAATAGTGAAAACCTATAATTGATCGGCCACACAGGTAGGGGTTGTGGGGGTCGGTGCCCTGCCCTCGAACGCACACAACCACTCAATAGCATGTAGCTAATTTCTGTTAATTGTGGGCTCTCTCTTCCCTCGGCTGAATTGACATAACGCCGGAGGGCTCAGCCAAATCATCACCATTATGACATTAGCGAGGGCTTATCCAGCGCTAAGAGCTTGAGCTGATACTAACACTAAGGAGTTTAGGATGCTAAGATGAGACCGAGCAATTGCGGTGGCTTCTGTACGGCTGATGGACAACAATGGAAGTTTACAATAAGGATCAAAGATCCTCACAGGGTTAAGGGAACTATCCAATTAAGAAAGTGCCGCTCTCAATGCGTCCGCACAAAGTTGGGTCGTGGCGGGCAAGGCGAGGGATGGCGTTTCGTGCTAATGCAGAAGAGCTACTAATAACAAGCGGTTTAGCCTGAGCGACTGCTGCCGTGTACAAAGGAACAACTGCTCTTTGCTACACGGTTAGCCTCTCTGCCCCTCACTTATTACGGCTCCCATAAGAGGGATTCTCCTCTTTGACTAGGGTGAAGAGGCTGTTTAATACACACACACAGCAAATTAGTGGGGAAATAGCATTGTGCCTTTCATGAAACAGGGATGGGGGGCCAGTGACCAAGAGTTTGGGGGGGGCTGTTGGGGAAAGATGATTGCCTGTGATGTATCCCAGGTTGTAATCCTCAGAAAAGAGATTGCGGGTTCCCTTTCAGCCAGCAGAGGGGCTCTGGCTGGGGAAAGGCGCTGGGCTTAATTAGACTTGTCTGGGGAAGAGATGGGCTTTAGGTGTAGCTAATTAAGATCATAGCTGTGGCTGAAATGGCTTAAACTGCACTGCAATACCAGTCAGGTCCCAGAGGAGCAGAACAATGCCAGTAAGACGCCATCTTTCAACAGCCCGTGTATGCACATACTGGTGATTAGGGGAAAGGGTGGTGTCACCTATGGTGTTAGTGATTACTGCGTGCATGGTTACATACATTTTTCTTTACATTTATAGAAGCCAATTGAGCATGAAGGAGAATCGCTCCTGGTTTGCTGCAGTGATGATGTTCCATGGGATTTATTAAATGATAATAATCTGAGCGTGTTGTGGCTTAGCCAATTCCAAATATTCCCATTTCAAACAGTCAACCGTCTGAGTCATCGCGTTCTAGTATACAGTAGGTCAATGGCCAAATCTCTGTCAGTTTGTCGGCTAGTGCTTTGGCCCCTTTAGCGCCAGAGACACTCGACAATAAGAGTGGAACTGAATCAAACTGGAGCCCTCTTGTGTCTTCTGGCGGGCAAAATGGTTGGAGGCCAAACAGCCGTTCCCATAATCCTCACTATTGACAGGGTCTGCTCTGTTCTCTGCCTGATCTGTTTGGTCTGTCAAGTTAAGGGAGCCCCTCTAGTGCTTGTGGGAACCGAATCTATAAACAAACCCTCAACTAATCTCCAAGCCTTTCCTACGTATTGTCCTTGGCCTACCATCATCTCCGCTCCTTCAATGGGAATCATTATTTAATTGGCCCCTACAACAAAATGCCAGTTTTTTTTTGTTCCTTATGAGCGGGGAGATTATATTTCAGCACACATGAGCGTCTGAGGGTTGGCAGTTTCTCCGTAATAAAGTTGAGGCTCACTTCATATTGTGACTCAGACTATTATAATTGTGTGAATGAATAAAGCAGTAGAGAAATACATTAGATATTTCCCTGGAGCTTTTCAGCGCCTTTCATCATTTCATTCATCTTTGTTAGGACCAGCCCTTTCTAGCTGTGACTTTGTTAAATTTCAGCATTTCCTCTCTTGTTCATTTCAGCTAAGGGTGAAAAGGGGAGGGAGCTTTCTAAATGTAGTCACATAGCTGTGATAACCAGTCTCTCTCTCTCTCTTTCTTTCTTTTTCTCTCCCCTCTGACCAGCCGTCACCTTTAAATCTGCCTTTTCATATTCCTCTCAAAGCGTCTTGTCCATAGAATAGGCGCCTGCCAAACCGGATCTCTGGACAAACAAGAGTAGTGGAGAAAGAGAGAGATAGGAGACATACTGGAAAAAAATTGAGCAAATTATTTTACCACTGGTGAGGAATAAAAATCCCTCCTTTTTCCTTTTTTTTTTAATGCAGCCTTTGCTGCCTACAATTCCATGTTGCTGCTACTGGTAATAACCCCCCCTCAAAAAAAATAAAACATGAATCAATTTTGTTAAAACTTGTTTCATTTAAAATTCACATTGAATGATAATTGATTTTTCCTCTCGGCATACCTTCTCAATATTTATAGGCAAGAATAAAGCATCCATCACACCTGAAAGCCTTAGTGGTATTTGTAAAAGGCTACTGATGTGTGTTTAACAGGTTGTCTCGAGGCTTCAAGTTTCTACAGAGTGTGAGTGACAAATCCAGACAGCAATGTAAGCAAAAGAGTAAAGCTGGTCTACCTGGGTGGCTGTCCGGTGACGGGCTGTGGGAGAGCAGCGGGTGCCTTGACCGACAGGCCTGCGATAGGTGACGACAGCCCGGCTTCTCACCCATGAAGAGCCTGAGGCCCAGCGGCACCTCAAACTACATCTACCCCCGCCCCAGAAAAAAAGGGAAATATTCAAATGGTAATCGGAAGGCCGTGAATCATAAGCCCAAGGTAAGCTATGTAATGCGGGTAAGATAGTGAGTAGTGCTTTATTGGTGGAGAGGGAAATCCTTTTTGCCATTCAGGGGAAGAATTGCAACAGTAATACCATTAACTTGCACCCTGGATCGCCAAATGCCATTTAATTGCCAATGGCGGCCCATTGTTTGGAGTGGGTGAGTTTAGGCTTTGGTGTGGCTGTTATGTGTGTGCGGGTGAGAGGAAGGGTTTATGTTGCCGAGGGGAGGGGGGTTGTAGGGTGTCATAGTGTAAGATGTCTGAAGAATGATGGCCCCTCACACATGCACAATCACACACAAGCAACTGATGCCTAACTAAAGCTCCGCAGTAACTAGCTTAACTAAAGTCTTTAGGGAAAGTAAATTCGGACAAACTCCTCTCTCCTTAATACCTGATTTGTTCAACAACATGATTTGGGGCGCGTCTATTCAAGGCCCTTTTGGGCCAAGCCGAGGTCTTAAGGCTCAAGGCTTGTACCTCGCGGTTATTGTGGGCTGTTTAGGGTTTGTCTCAAATCTCCTTGTGCGGGTGTGTGGACGCTCCTAATGCTGGCTAATGGGCTTCGGCAGAGTAACAGTCTCCCAGCTCCCATTGAGGACCCCATGGAAAGCAGCATAAGCTCTGCTGAATAAAGGCTCTAGCCAGACCTTTCTTTTTGAGTTTTTTATTATTGGGAAGAGGCCACCCTCCATCACCCCCATTTTCACCCCAAATCTGCTGTCCATTTTCCTTGGATCTTCTGTCCACGTCGACCTCCCTCCAACCTGGCCGACACCAGCACCCCTTTTCTGGACCGTGAGCCCAAACCCATCAGCATTGTCATTACACCCCTCCTCCCCTTGAAACCTGCCACAGTCCAAGACATTGGCCTCCACCCCCAGCCTTGTCTAATACCGCTGATGCTGACCCTGACAGCCATGTCCCGGGGAGGGCTAAATTGAATGTGAAATGCATGGTGGGTCCTCGCAGACTCCATTGTGCGGAGGGGGAGTCTGGGAGGCGAGCAGCGTCACTGCTCCTCAGTGCTGATCGAGTTTGACAGCACGACGGGAGGAGGCAAGAAAAACGTTCCCCTGCTCTCATTTAAAACTGAAAGAGGGCCTTTTTCCTAGCTCTGCCTTCCCTTCTTTCCCTCCATCCTCTCACCCCTCTGTTTATTTTCATCCTTTAATGAAATGGGCCGTGGCTTTCCCTGGACCACTGGCTCCCCTCGCGATGTCATTGATCTTTGGAATGACAACAGCAGAGCAACAATTCAAGATCCCATGATCAGGTCAATGCAGTCGACTGTTTTTCAACTTCATGAGCAAGCCCCGCCCCCTCCGCTGAAGCGCAGTCAAATTTTGAGTTTAAACCCTTTTTTTTAACGCTACTGAGGTTATACGGTAAAATTAGCCGTGTTTGCATATGTGGTGTGTCGGGTTTCCATGTATATGCACACAAACCTGTACACTTGTGTTTCTGTGTGCACTTGTGCATGCAGGTGTATCCCACTATCAGTACATTATGGAAAGCGCTATTCAGCCTGTTCCGCTTGGTGTCAGGCAGCACCTCTCCCCTGGATGCAGCAAACCCCTCATTTAATGCAAATGACACTCATCTAGAATCCAATGCATCTCTCATCGCTGCACATTGCCTAATCAATGTGAAGTGCTGTGTAAAAAAATACATTGCCTCCCTGTAATGGTTGTTTTTGACCGAGTCAAGTGCAGCTCCTAGAATTAATCCCAACCTGAGATTCAATTATGGGCGCCTGGCTAAGCAGAAGAGGGATAGCACTGCGTGCAGGGGTGAGGGGACTGTGATTATGGCAAAGCTTGTCTGTAGGTTTGTGTATCTGTGTGAAGTGTATGTATGCGTGAACATTCTTGGTCTCGGACCTGTGGGTGAGTTCTATATGAGGGCTTATAATGCAGTGTTGGTCTTGGCCTTCACAGGCTTGAATCAGGGGCAAAAGGCCCTCTGATCTCTTCTTCCAGGAATCTCAGCATCATTCAGAGGCAGCCCACGTCAGTCTCCCTGGCCATGCTCTGGGTAGCAAAGGGAGTTGTGGAAAATTGGATGGTGGAAATTCTGAGTTGTGAAACCTCATTGTCACCTTTTTCTAATGAGTTCCCTGATCATCAAATGTGATCTCAGTTCTGACACGGCTCGAGGAGGAGGCGGAGGAGGCGCAGATTTAGGGGCCCGGTTTGTGGAACGGCGAACGGGGAGCCACACTGTGGCTTCATCAATGTGCATGAAAGTCAGGCTTCCGGAAATTCATTTCTGCCACCTGTGCTGGATAAGCATGTTTCAGGTCAGTGTTTGTGCAATTGCGTTTTTTGAAGGAGATGCAGAGTTCATTATAAGGTGTTAGAGTTGCTCTCGTAATTTTCATTCACATTTACATACTGTTGTTTTGGGATCCATCAACACCTCAATTGTGTATAACGACCAATTTGAAGATATTAGATTAGCCCACCCAGTATGCGCCTCCTCACAGTAGACAGGTGGGAATTTAATTCAGGAGCACAGATACATTGGATTATTTTTTTTTTTTTAAATCTTAGCATTAACACAATATCTGATGGCAGCAGATGTGTACATAAAAACATGCATTCACAGACATAGATACATACACGGCATATTTACTATATGCTAAAAGTTGATCTAGCATCCAGCCCAAGGACGTTGCTGCTGTCTCCCGTCCTCCCCCCTCCTCTACCCTTCCCAACAGTGGACCAATGACAACATAAACACAGAAAAGGCAATTTAGCTCCCTCTTTTAGAACTACTTTGAAAATAAAGGAATTTTAATTACGGACACAATGAAAAAGAAAAAAGGACTAAAAAGGGAGAAAACATTCACGCACAGTAAACAAAGCTGAAACAATTATCTTCTGGTGACCAGTCGGTGTTTTTAGAACAGTCATTTTAATCTTTTATTTACTGCAAAGAGAGAGAGGGGGAACGAGAGAGCAAGAGACTGCGAGGAGAGAAGAGGGTAAGAGAGAGGGAGGGGGGGTTGGAAGAGCGATAGGAGAGAGAGGGGGAGGGGGTGAGAGAGGCTAGGGTGAGAGAGGAAGATAATATGCATATATTTAAAATATCCCTGCCCTCGCATTTTTTTTTTTATTAGAGAAACAATTTTGCCACACGCCCGGGTGGAGGATGGGGGTAGTTTGTCATTTGTTGTTGGAAAATTGCTCGCCGGCAACCCCCAAAGACAACATTTCATTTTTCCCCATTCATCAGTGAAAGAGAACGGAGTGACATTGTGAGTTTCCTCTGGTGGGATGAAGCCAACCGACAACAACGACACCAACAACAACAACACCGACACAATACAATGTGATGATGGCAGAGTGTTTTTTTTTTTTTTTTTTTTTTTTTTAGACCAGGGGCATAATTGAGCCTAGAAGTAGCCTTTTGTCGACATGTGGCAGAGTCAGAGCCGCAGGCAGATTATAATAGTCAGGTTATTGACATTCATAGTTTTCGTGATGACCTGGGACTCACAATACTTGGTCAGTTTCAGACCTTTCAGACACCTTCACTGTGCAGAGAGATCCACAGTCAAGGCCTGGTCAGTGTCCTGGACCTGTAAATAGTAAAGGATCTGTGCTGTGGGACACCGGCGTAAAGTGAAATATAATTAATCTATCACATCAATTCCAAATGAGCCATTGACACCTTTCCTTTGAAGCCGCGCCGCTGCGTGGATGTAGATGCGTATCAGCTGTGTCTGGCCCCTGGGTGCCTCGGATATAAACATTCACTCCACCGGATGCTGTTATCCTCTATTGAGTGACACTGATGCGTTATGCGGGATTGGCCAAGATAGCCAGGCGAAAGCTACAAATCTCCATTTGCAATGAAGAGAAAATTCCATAGGATTAATTTTCTGTATAAGAGCCCTGCCCAGGCCTCCAAACCCCCGCCCCATCCACAACTTCAGCTGTGCAGCCCGGTGGTAAAAGACCCAGAGGAATACTGTCTTTGTCATCCTGCCGTTTGGGGCCGAAGAATAAGAGAAGTTTTAATCCCCATTGTCCACGAGTCTGGGGGGGGTCGGCGGCTGTAAGATGATCCAACCGGCCACACTAATCCCTCCATACCACTTTCGCCTTCACATCAAAAACACCCCCACCCTCCCACAAAGCGGCGGTCTTGTGCGTTGGACCCCAATGTGTGAATTCTAAAGAGGAAAATGGAGCAAAGAAAAAGTTGCAACAACAGAGCAGAATAGACTTAAAGACAGTTGCACAGAAGATAGGGCGAGCTCCGGGGTGAGGGTGGGGGCATGGTGGGCCCCGCCGCCGCGAGAACACACGCTCCCTCCGCTGCCACTCTCCCCCTCAGGTCGGGCCCTGATGCTGCTGCAGTTGCTCTTTTTATAGGTCTCCCTGGCAACCGAAATATATCCCGAATCCTCCGTCTTTTCTAGAAAGACGGCGAGCCAGGGGGAAGGGGACAGGTGCCACTCAGCCGAATGCACATGGGCTTACCGTTGTACACAAATGCCGACTGTGATACACCATATTGTTTTCTGTCTAAATCCTGCTGGATTAGGCAGTAAAAACAAAAAGGCAGCCAAATGTGAATGACTAAAAAAAAAAAAAAAAAAAAGTGGGAATTGCAGCTTCCAAGGACTCATTTTCCTGGTAGATCAAAAGTGTTTTTTTTTTTCAGAAATGATCAAGAAAATGTGGATCTCACTTCAGGGTCCTTAAACGTGATTTATGTGTTTGTATGTTTCAACATGGGACAAAGTGTCTTCATGCTTTACTCATTCATTTGTAATTTGGTCCAAAGATGACGTCTATTTCTAGAAACTCATCAGCAATCCTCACAAAGGGAATTGTAAGATGTATTGCATAGGCATCTGATAAGAGTAGATGATGATGATGATGATGATGATGATGATGACTTGAATATGAAATGAGACTTCTTGATGAGGTGCTGTTCCCTCTCTTATTGTGGTTGGAGCCAACCAAGACTAGACAAGAGCTGAGGGCCGAGGCTCAAGGCCACTGATCGTCATCGGGACGATCCTCTGTGTGGCCTCTGGGGGCTCACACACACATACACACATATACACACACATGACAAACACACAAAAACACACACTGGAGCTACTCTGATGAAGTTCACTGTAATAGAGAGTGTGTGAGGAGTCAGGGTGGGGGCAGGGAGAGAAGACACAGGGGGTGGTGTGTGTGTGTGTGTGTGTGTGTGTGCGCGTGCGTGTGCGTCTGTGTGTGAGGGAGCCAGGAGACAGCCGTTTAAAATTCTGTTTCCTGCAAGTGAGGAGGCTAATCCTGCCCCCATAATTCCCTGCAGCCAAAGCACCCCTCCTTCCCCAACATCACCACTCCCTTTTTCTCTATCTCGCTCTCCCTCTATCTCGCTCATTCTCTCTCTCTCGTAGTGCACACTCCATGAGTGACAGCACAATGCCCAGGCCCTCGCACGCTTATCTAACTGTAGCAGATGGTCGACTTGGATCAATGCACACACGCCACGATCAATGGCTGCGATAAAGAGCGGCGGGGATGGTACCCTCTCCCCAGCTCCCTCTCTCCTTCTATCTGCCTCCCCTCATGCCCAGCCCGCTGCCCCCTGCTCAATTGTTTCTCTCCGACGCTTGTTCATCTGCATCTGCACTGGCACCCGCCCGGCGGCAGGGCCCTCTGCCGGTGCCGGGGTCCCGCTGATGGCGGGGGGCGCCTGATGCGCTGTCTGCCGCATATCCATCCACCTCCCTCGACCCGCTCCCTGGGAGAACTCTGAGCCCTCTTTCTATCAAGCTTATCATGAGATCACTGCTTCATCTCCCCCTCGCCCACCCTCCTCAACTTATCTCGCTCTCTCTTTCTCTCCTACACTGGCTCCGGCTGTATCGCACATGTTAATCTCCCACGGCTGTACTCATTCTCTTCAGCCGTACGGGGAGCTTTCTGCCTCTGACCTTCCATGCTCTCCTTGAATGCACTGTTTACCGTGCCGCCGCCGTCCTCCGATGACGCAACCGCGAGCCCATCTCTCCATGGGGGGGGGGGGGGGGGACGGACAGACGGAATATTTCCAATGATACATCCATAATTCTTTTGCTTTTTGTTTCATCCCGTGTCGCCATGTTCAGAGCCGGTTCTAATGGGACGCCGAATGAAGTGAATCAAAGTGGGTCAAAGGCAGAACTGTGAGGAGAAAGTGGAGCAGAGGTCTGGCTGAGCAGATCCCCGTCAGGAACTAGGGGTAGAAGTGGGCCAGGGTGCACGCTGGTAGGCAAATTTAAACACCATAAGCAAAGATTTTATTCAGAAAACGCACAGGAGGATCACATTCTCCAACAAAGTGACAGTGACAAAAATATATATATATATATGGTAATACTTTATAAAACAGCCCACATTCTCTGTGTAACGCTACGCAAAAAACGCAAAAAAATGAAATCTTATCAGGTTAAAAATGTCTTTTATTAGGTACATTTATTTCAATATTGAGTAGAATCAGCTTAATTCAAGTTTGTAGTGGATTTAATATATATATATATATATATATATATATATATATATATAT
The DNA here is from genome assembly GCA_036785175.1 of Eupleurogrammus muticus. Classification (NCBI taxonomy): domain Eukaryota; kingdom Metazoa; phylum Chordata; class Actinopteri; order Scombriformes; family Trichiuridae; genus Eupleurogrammus; species Eupleurogrammus muticus. The sequence continues at coordinate 13,270,827 of JAYKQN010000012.1, read as the reverse complement.
ATATATATTTTTTTTTTTTTATCGTTAGTCTTGTTTTCATAAAACAGGACAAAATTGACCTGAGAAAAAATCTAAAAAAGCCAAATTAACTGCTAATGGAACAAGATAATTATATTCAACTGTGGAGTTATTGTACCAAATGCAAGACATATTCACTTCTTAAGATTTAATTTTTTGCAGTGCAAGGAAAACAAGATTATGGAGAACTCGTGAATAAAAATCGGGCACTTTAAAGAAGATATAAAAACATACTGTATACTTTAAAAAATTCCATAAAAGCTTGAAAAAAACTTCAAACAAGTTTGAAGAAAAAATATTCATAAAGTTGCTGACATTCTGCAGGAAGTTGTTATAGTACAAATACAATTTTCTACCAAAACTGCAAACTGTTTTTGTGAAAATTGCTTGAGATTTAGATGTTTTTCTTTTCAAGAAATAATGTCCAAACTGCATAGAAATAGCCACAGAACATAAATTAATTAATAGATATAGTTATCTATTAATTTGGAATTTTAAAGTCAAATTGTTCTGTAGAGACATGAAAGAATAAGGTGAATGATTATAAAAGTACTGAAGCGATGGCCATAGAAGGGAATTATTCTGAACTATCAGTACTGTAACTTTGGAAGATATCAACTTATACTCAGCATTTATAACTCACTCAATGGTTAGATACATTTTTTAACACATTTTTGCCTGTAGCAAGTAATGTGGGTTTGATCCACGTTAATTACATTAAAACACTTTTTAGAAGGGATCTATTAATAGTCAGCGACTTCTTGTTTTAAGACAGACTTGGAAAAAAAAAAATCTTTCTTTAAGGTGTAGTGATATGCTACTGTAAGGTTCAAGGTATGTCAGGTGAGGAAACACACACACATCCATATTGTCTCATTTCTGGAAATAGGAGTGACCTACAGATGCATGAGGTATTACATGACAACTATAGGAACAATGCCTCCACTTAAAACCAAAACATTGGGGCCATGTGACTTGTCAGCCACATAAACTTTGCCCAAGAGTAAGCTCTCCTTTTCCTTTTCCCTTAAGGAATTTGTAATTGGCCGTTGGTGATGTAATGCGGTTCATAATAAGCCCATTAAAGCCTTTCTCTGTGCTGATGGAAAACGCAGTGGCAATATGGACACCTCCGCTATTTATACCTCTCAAATCCTCATGCATATTCAGACAGTGCAGAGACGGGGAAAGAGCAGGCAGACACCCTGACAAATAAGTGCCTGGATCTCATTTCTTTTGGAGCCTAAGCTATTTCAGCACACTGGGGCCTCCTTCCCTCCTCACACTATGGCCGCAGCCTCATCCATTCTCTGGGTCTGGCTGCTTTCATTTGCTCTCGGTCAACATGACCGAGCGGTGTGTGTGTGTGTGTGTGTGTGTGTGTGTGTGAGAAGGAAGGATAGAGGGGAAAAAAGAGAGAGAGAGAGAGAAGGAAGGTAATCATGAAGCTGGGCTGGAGAGGCTAATCTGTTTTGGTTGAGGCACCACTGCCCCAAGTTCTGTTACTCTTTCAATTGTTCTCCGTTTTTTAAAAAACCTATAGGTGTTCTCAGACAAACTGCATCCTTCTGCAGTCACACTGAAGATCTCAGCTATTATATAAAGCTGGTGCCATGTACCAGACATTCTTAATGTCGTCCATTTCACTCATTGTATACGTTTCAGGATCACAGTTACATGTAGCTAAAAACCTCAGTAATCATTTAATATTATATTCTAGTATATAATATTCTTAATACCACTCGCATGTCTGTGTTTTAATATACCCCCAGCAGAACCTGTGAAGGAAGCGTATTTCCCAAAATGTCAAGCAGGGTTGTTGATGGGGAGAAACCTAAGTAAAGGTGTGTTGAAGCATAAAGAATGCAAGTCTGAATGCAGAGCTTATAACAAAACTCCAAATGAGGGAATATCTTTTAGGAAGAACAGTGTTCCAGTCAAGTTTCAAAGACTTTGAAAATCTTTGCCAAAGTGCACTGGAGCGATCGTGGCGGCTTGCGGTCGCCCTAACACCTCTTTTTTTTCTCCCCCTATTTAATTTGTCACCCGTCCGTATGTGTGGTTGTTGCGAGCCGCTCGCTGCGTGCTGACAACACACAGCTCCCACGTCTGGCTGCTGCCGGACAGATAGTCTGGCCGATCACGCTCGGCTATTGTCACATGAGCCGGAGTCTGAAGAGGCCGGTGCTCCCCCCTCTGTCCCTCGCTCTGTCCCCCTCCACGCACCCCCCTTAATCCTGCTTAATTTGAGTGCAAAGAAATTCACATGTGCCAGTAAGAACATTTACAGAGTACACTGCCTCCATTTTCCTTCCTAAAATAAAACAGAGCTTAACCACTAAGCTTTATTGATCTTACAACTTGGTAGCGTGAATAAGGGGGAAGGTGGTGCCTATTAAAAAAAAAAAAGTGCACACTTTGAGATTGCAGGCTACCCTGCTTATGAAATTAGCTCTGGCAGTAGCACCTTGGCAGGGGAGTGGGGGACGCATGGACACTTCTCTGTTATGATGGTGTCTGAATGTGTGTGTGTGTGCGCAGTGGTTCGATTTTGTGTAATAAAGGAAAAAAAATGTGTGCCACTTACCCTAAAGATAGTTTGAATCTTTCTTAAAAGGATCTGTAGAGGTAGCACTAACTTTGGCTGCCATCACAGCCACTTACCAACCAACGGAGAGCCAAAAAAACAGAAAGAGAGAGAGAGAGCGAGGGAAAAAAAAGAGAGAGAGAGAGTCATGGGCCAGAAAGATGCAGATTTGTCCCATTTGAACACCTCCGTACCGTGGGTGGCCAAACACACGGGGAGACACAGAGTTAAGGGACTGCATGGCCACCCGGTAGGAGAAATACACCCCGGCGATGGTAGGCATTAGTTCAGCACCAGCTCTCTGGCTCACACACACACACACACACACTGACAAACCCAAAGGCTGCAGAAGTAGCAGCTTTGATCACTGAATCACTGGCAGTGACGACACCAACATATCTAACAGTTCCATTTAGCCCACTTCCACTAGATCACAAAACCTGAAATTCATTTTTTCTCCCCCCCCACCAGTCCCGTCTCCACATCAAAGCGGCCTAATCAGCGTGAGACAGTTTCGTCCGGCAATCTTCGTTACAAAGAGCGGAAATACCTTTCAGTGTCTATATTTAATTCTCACTTTGGAACTAGAATTTCACATATTAGACGTACTGACGAAACGAAACAAAAGCAAAAACCCTCTGCAACAAACTGAGATTTTTGTACACATTAAGCCAAAAGGTAAGAAACATGAGACGGAAAAAAAAACCTCGGATGACAATGGCGCTATCGCATTGTTTGTGATTCTGAATGTAACGTCTCAGATCTCATTGGCATCTTCCTCTGGCAGCCTCACTTGCTCTCTTTTTGTATTTGCATTGTGGATTGTTGTTTACTGGCTTCAGCGTTTTATATCAGTGCCTCTCTTTTCCTCAAAAACACCTACTCATTTGACGACTGATTCATTCCGGGCTAATTCATATTCCCGAGGGATTAGAGACATCTAATTTGGTGATATTTCTGTCATGCACACTTCGGGTGTAGTATTCAAACGGTCTCCCCTCCCCCTTTGCCACAAGGACAAAAAAAGACAAACACGCTGCAACACATCGTGTAGTTATCTCATTTGCCAAGCTGAGTATCTTCTCGTGTGCTTGAAAGAATCTTTTTTGGACATCTACATTGTGATGTGAGAGGCAGCTGCGGGTTCAAAATAGGGACAGGAGGGCAAAAAAAAAGTGTTATCCGCACGATAGAAATGAATGTTTCCAGAATAAAATCATGAAACGTCTGGACAAGGCACCAAACTTTATTCCTAGATGTTACTCATTTTGGTTTAAACATACCTGTAAAGAATTGGGTTAAAGGCGAATATCAAAGAATTAATGTTGCAAAATTTACATGCACATTCAGTATACTGTATTTAACAATTTAATGACCCCTACAGATATGAGTAACATGATCAGATCACTTTCTATTACCTTTAATTTGATGACAACAGGTCTCATCATATATAGAATCTTATAAAACCCCCTTTATGACTATGTTTGCCTGTTAGACCCTAGGATTAGGATTTGTTACACTGTTTTAACATCTGACTGTTTGAAGATAAGGAAACGTTGTGTTTTTAAGGGAACAGTTAGAAATTTTGGCAGCTTTCCTGTAGAGTTACATGGAAATTGAGGCCTACCAACATCTATGTAGCTCACTATTCAACACATCATGTCTTATTAAGGTGAGTATTTGGACTAAACACTGAGCCGTGAGATGTTCTCCGGACTCATTTATCATCTTCACTTTCAATGTTGGCCGTTTAAAATTAGGGAAGTTGAAAGTGGATACTAAATGTTACTTATCGTCTTCACTCTGGATGATGGAGCTCAAACTCACAGCCTCAAAATGGACGGTTTGTCGGCAGCAATGATACTTCAGGGTCATAGAAAAACCCACCGCACCACTTTTTTAGATCTTCACTTTGGATGTCGGCCTTCGGCAAGAATCAAATTCATGACCTCAAAACTTTGGCTTGGTTTCATGAGCATAACTTCTGGGTTTCTGACTTATAAAGAAGTAAGTTGGGAGGATTGAACCCACTACCAAGGAGTCAGCAGATACAAGGATGGACAATTTATAATAAAACAAAACTGACAAACAAATTGGGGCTCATCTAATTTCTCCACCTATAATCCATTAAATTAGAGTGTTTAAATCTCACTTTGCTCTTCAGAAAGAAATGACAGGAGCCACAGTCGTGACAAAGAAATACATTTTAGTGGTGGATTTGAACCACCAGACACTTACACGTTGCATCGCTTGGGCTTCAGGGTCTAGTTAAAAAGTCTGTTGAGTTTTCAGGTTTACCACACACACACACTGCAGACAGTGGTTACCGGATTCCTAAAGCCACAAGTGATCTAGTTTCTCTGCAGTACGCCTTGGTTTTCATGAGGGTGGCGTGACAGTGATGGATGGCTGCAAGCTCAGTACCAATAAGAGCCTCAGAGTGGTCGATGTCTGAGGCCCGGGGCTCCCGTGGACGCACCCAGGAGACCCACTCTAAATTAAATCCTCAGAGGCTGCCAGGCTACACCACCACGATGCTTTCCCTGTGCCCTGCGCCCCGCGCCCCAATCTCCACCACTGCGTCCAGCCGGCCTCACCTTTGTTCCCTAAGAACTAGTTTTTCCCTCCTTAATTAATTCAACAAAAATTAATTAAACCCTTGCATTTCGCCGACAGGCCTCGTCTGCCCCCGCCCCAAAACGAGACACAAAGGAAAAGGTAGGACGGTGAGAGAGGGGCTGCGAGAAATTAAGAACACTCAGTGCCAAATGACTGTCGGAAGCAAAACAATATTAGCCCCCTGAGTTAGCGGCCGGGACTAATAAAGGAATAACAAGACCGGGCATAGAGCTGGGATGAATGCTCCGCGGTGGCGGTGCAGGTTGTATTGTTCGGGGGGAGGCGGACGCTGCTGAGGTGGACGGCCCCAGCCACAGAGCCCACTCTTAATTTGCTGAGTGATGTAAGCCCTCGGGGGTGCGTGTTGTTCGGCCCCGAGGGGGTAATAATGTACTTGGCAGCTTGTCTTCATCTCCCCTGCATTCAGCAATTTATGTGGAAATTCAAAAATGTTTCCTTAGCAGCTCATGAATTACTCCCAAATCCGCATTAAATAAAAAAAAGATACATTTTCTTTTCATTTATTAATCACATCAAACAAGCTGAACGTCGCCAGTGGTTCAATCTTAAGTTTATTTGACAGCATGGACTTTTTTCAGGCTGAGAATATCCATTAATCAAGTTTTTTCTTTTAAAACATAAAGACAACTGGCTATCATATCTTCAGTCTGGAGCATCATCAACTATTGAAAGAAATGCAACAGGTGAATTGGTTATTTCTTCACAGAATGTTACGGCCTATATTGTAATGGAATGGTTACAATAGCAATAGCAGTAAAATCTGTACTAATAATATTACTATAAGAAGAAGCTCATTCAGAAAAATGAGCCTAAAATGTTGGCTACTGTGCTATTTTGTGGTTGACAATGTTATGTTTCATTAGAGAGTAGATGACAGATTGTTATACATCACTTTACACTACTGTCAATTAAGAGCTACTTCTTCTCAATGATTTTTTTTGAATTTGGTCGTTTTGGAATATTTTAGCTGGATGAATGATGTTATATGATGTGGACACAGGCTCATTGGATATCTATGGATTAAATTATTAGATGAAAAAAGGATGAGCAAACGTTAGCGGCAGCTTGGGTGCCTGGATAGTGTTGAAGAAGCACTTGTGTTTTTACCAATTTAAAACAACATGTACGAGACCTCTAGGGGGAAATCATTCCTTGGTAAAAAACCCTCCTGAACAATGAAAGCGACTTCATCAAACTCTGTCTTTTATTGTTTTGATTGAAACACCCCGTAGTGGCAGAAAATGTCATATTGTGCATAATAAATACATCCATCCATCCATCCATTGTCTATCCCGCTTATTCCCTTTCGGGGTCGCAGGGGTCTGCTGGAGCCTATCCCAGCGCGTTAAGGCGAGAGGCAGGGATACACCCCAGATGGTCGCCAGCCAATCGTGGGGCACACACACCATTCACACACCATTCACTCTCACACTCACACCTATGGGCAATTTAGAGTTTACCAATTAACCTGAGCATGTTTTTTGTATTGTGGGAGGAAACCGGAGTACCCGGGGAAAACCCACGCAGACACGGGGAGAACATGCAAACTCCACACAGAAAGGCCCCAGACCCAGGCCCAAGGCGGTCTTGAACCTGCGACCTTCTTGCTGTGAGGCAACAGTGCTACCCACCGCACCACCGTGTCGCCCATAATAAATACAAAATACACAAATTTCTGTGAAACGAAAGTACCGTTATTTCTTCTTTTTTTTTCTGACCACTTCTAATTCGTGGGCTGTGTACTGGGCGAGCTCTGGGGATGTCTAGATGGTTTGTCAGTAAAGAGAAAAGTTGGTTAAGCCCATGTCTTTGAACTATGATGTTGGGTCAGACAACCATGGCAGATATTTGCCCAGCAAATATTTTAATCCCCAACTAATCACTTGGTGAGTCCAGTGGGTGGAGGTTTTGCGGGTGTGGGGGGTTGGTGTAGGATGGAGAGGGGGGGGTGGTGGTGGTCGATGGGGCTATGAAGGGCGCTGCCGCGGTGGCCTGGCACATTCTTCCCGTCAGTGACGCGCCCTTCTTATTTTTTTTTTTTCCAAGGGGATTGTGGGAAGAGTCGAACGACCTCCGGAGCGAGCCGCTGGACGGCGGGAGGCGTTGACAGGAAAGGCCACGTGGGTGCATGCACGCGGCTTGTGGCACCTACAAATCCACCCCAACGCCCCCCCCCCCCTCCCCCTCCCCCCACTAACAAATGCCTGTAATTACCAGGAGATACGATTCAATTTGTCGCTGATGATCTAAATGTGAAATCTGAGGCATAAATGAACATTGTGAGAGTGCACGACTCTTTCATTTTGTGCATAAAGAAATCTGCCCTCTAGAAGCCTCTCCTTCTGCAGCATGGATTACATTTCCTTTTGACTGAAAATGCTGTGCATGCACTGCTCACTCTAAACATTTTTTCCACTGATGCAGGGAAACACACACACACACACACACACTCACGCTGTGGCACTCCGGATTCCTCAGCCGTTCGGTGACTCTTGGCGTTTTGCTTATTATCAGAATATTCTTAATCATAGCGGAGACAGTGCCAGTGGAGAGAGCGAGCCGAGAGAGACACGTCAAAACATCTCCAACCGTAAAGGACCAGACAGCAAGCGTGATGGGCAAATTAGTCAGAGGCACTGCCTAAATGGATGGCGAGGGCACCGGGGGAGAGATAGGGAGGCACGGGTGTGTGTGTGTGTGTATGTGTGTGTGTGTGTGTGTGTGTGTGTGTAAATCGGCGAGGGAGCGGAAAACAGAACGAGAGAAAGAGAGGAACCTTCTCCCGTTTCACCATTCAGCGGTGCTTCCTGTTCCCGGAGCACTTCGCCAGATCACAACCCACTAACTGATAGAGAAATAAATTAAGGGAAAGGCTGCTCAAATAGATATGATTCTGGAGGAGATTTAAAGAGTGGAACTGATTGTGCATGTCTGATTCCTGCGCTTCAGAGTCCTTACCCGGGGGGCTTGGCTTTCAAAGCTGAGTGACTTGCACGGAGAAACACTCCATTAACAAAGTTCAGCTCTCCTCCGAGGCCCCCTCCTCTTCTTCTCCTCACCCCCCCACCCCTCCTCCCCCCAACAGAAGACCTCTCCCAGGCAGCAGATCTTTTTGTAATGATGTTCCAGGGTGCTGTGCCCTAATAAAAAAAAAAGAATGCACGTAAGAGGACAGGCGACTGAGGTAGCTGGTCTTAAAGGAAAACACCTATTGTCATAGATCTGGCTGTTCTTTCTATGTTAAGATGACATTGTGGTCATGGAAAGTAACTGCAGAGATCTGGAAACAAGGCGCCATGAAACAAATTTGATGGGAGAATAGATAAACATAGTGAGATGATCAGGTAGCAGTTTAAAAAAAAAAAGACAGATTGGTGAGTTATGACACAAGACTGTCTACTCACATTAGGGTGAATATGATGCAGCCATAAACTTGGTCTGTAAACTGTGATGGATCTTTCCAATAGACACCTTTTCCCTCCCAAATATATTTGTCTAACCTGTGGAGGTGTTTAAACCTGCATGTCTATCTGACTACTACTTTCTTCTCAGCCTAAAGGGGAAAAAATGTAATTTACTGCAGTTCATACTGATGATTTTTTTTTTTCAGGTGGGAGGATCAATTTATTTTGACCAAACCAGTCGGTAATGAGAAGTGTCAAGCAGCAACACCTTGCCGTTACAGTAATAATGACATTTTTTTCAGTAACAATTACACAGTTTGGCTGTTAGGTAGCACATAACTAACCAATAAGAGCAACCCTGTACACCTCTGAAGAGGATTCTCACATATGTTCCTATATAAGTTCCGAGAATTACCAGACAAAAAAAGTGCCCTGAAAAAACAGTGTAATGTTTTTCTCTAGGAACAGTTTGGGAAAAAAAGGGAAAAAACACCATGTGGACACAGGCTCAGGTGCATTTTGTTTTTCTATTTCGATATGTGCTAAAATGATCACATTTGACTGACATGTGCAGCAATGACATGTTATTTGTGTAAATCACTTACAACAGCCGCTACAGCTGCATTGATCTTTACCGGCTGTGTTCCTGTCGCATGTTGAATTGATTGGTGGCTAACCACGTAGGACGGCGGCGTGCCCGTTTTTAATTCCACCTACGATGCCTTAATTGGCCGCGTGTTTCTCGGAATAAATGAAAACAGCCATTCACACAATCTCACAATTGTATAATCTCATTAGGCCTGGTGATGGCCAAAAACTTTGAAAAATTGGACCCGAGCTAATCCGGAATTAGCCTTTAACCGTGTTTTTTCTGCAGACGTTGCTTTTGGACGTTTTCCTCGTTGTTGGTGCTAAATAAATCGTTTGCATACGACCATTGTGCTAAAGGGTTAACATCAGCCCAGGCCGTCCAGCGAGACACAGGGGCATTATTGAGCAGGCTGCATGGACCAGAGCAGTAGCTCGGGTCCCGAGTCCCAGGATTAGAGTCATGGGACTAGGCAGAGGCAGGACCATTACCTCTGAGTGGAAAAGGCTCAAACCCAGTGACTCCTTCTCAGATCAGATGGATATGAAAAGAAGAGAGAGAGACAAAAAGAAGTAGCTAAGGATGGAGGAGGGGCGGTGTATGCATCCAAGAAGAGGATTGCAGAAGTGCAGAGCAATTACATGCGGTGGAAGATGTGTTTTTATAGCCAGATGAGTCCTGTGATCACTTTGAAAGAGTGTGCACGTAATCTCTGCAGAGGGGTCACTGTAGTGAGAATGATCGTGGTAATGGAGGTCAATTCCTGGCTAAGAAAACCCAACGGGCCATTGCCACCATAATTCATTTAACTTAGTCCTTCCTGAGCCCGGTGCCTGAAAACCTGCTCAGAAATCCCTGTATTATTCAGGTGCAGAGGAGTCAGAAGTCCTCACACTCATTACCCAGGTGGAAATACAGTTACTCGGGTTTTAAAAATACCTCGGTGGAAGTTGAAGGAACAACCCAAGCTTTTTACTCATGTAAATGTGTAAAAAGTACTAGTTTCACTAACTTAAAGTATAAAAGTAAAAGTGATAAAAACATGGCAATGAGCTGCAATTACTTTATGGCAGAGTTTTAGCAGTTTATGTGTTGTGAGCTAATATCAATTAAATATAACACTCCAGTGATTTTTAGACAGAAACAATGTTTACTTTCCAGCATAGGAGACAAAAAAATATCATTTAAAGGTTTGGTAAGGTAACAGGAAATAAATCTGGATTGCTTAGTTTTTCGTGATTGTATATTTTAGCACAGAGCAACAAAGAAAATCACTTTTTGCCACTGTGAAAGTTGTCATGACCACAAGCTGAAACTAAAGGGGCTCTTTTTTAAAAATGTAAGTAGTAGAAAGAACATACAATTGAGTGAAAATATAAGTGAAGTATAGTATAGATCTTACAAATTCTACTGATGTTGGGTCATTTTTTTCCTGAATCTATTGCAGTTTCATTGCTCAGCTCATGTCGATGACCGAGCTCTTGACCACTGAATCCTTGTCAGTATGGCATCGGAAATATCAGAGACTTTTTATATTTCTTCCAGAAGGACGAGGAGAAGGAGAAGAAGGAGCTAGGTGGGTGTGGATAATTGAGCAGTCTGCAGGCATGGAGCCCAGAGATAAGTGAAAGAGTCAGAAATTGAGTGTGATGCTGAGGCAAGGCTATGAAGCGGCAGTACTGCGAGAGGAAGAGAGAGAGAGAGGCACAGTGTGTGTGTGTGTGCATGTGTTTTTGTGTGTGTGTGTGTGTGTGTTGGGGGGAGGATTGAGATCTCTGCCTGCCTGGGCCCCTGCTGACTCCCATACAGGCAGATCACAGGCTCATCATGTCAGCTCTGTTTGTGGAAATCCTCCCTCATCAAATGACAAATTTGCTACACGTTTACCTTTATCAGATCTGTGAAGAGAGGCAGAGGAGATGAGCGAGGGGAAAAAGGGCCTGCCTGCGTGTGTGTGTGTGTGTGTGTGTGTGTGTGTGTGTGTGTGTAAGTGCCTCTCTCTGTCACCGCTACCGTCGAGGGGCCAATTACTTGCTCCTCCGAGAGCGACTCTGCCGTCTCAGGCCTTTCATTCAGCCTCCCCCTCCCTCCCCCCTCCCCCTCCTCCTCCTCCTCCTCCCGCTCTTCGTCCTCGCCTCTGCCACGGAAACATCTGTCTCTGAATATGCAATGAGACGTGTCAAAGAGAATACACCCGCGTCCTGCACAAAGCTAATATTTGCTAACATCAAACCTGTCCTGCCTCTAGTGGTGCAGGATGCCACCGGTGCTGCTGGGAGCCTCTCCCCCTCCTGCTGTAAGATTACTGGCCTTGTTACTGACACCATGCCTCCCTCCTCCTCCCCCTCCTCCTCCTCTCCGCCTCCTCGCCGGCCATCCTCCTCTCATCATCCAGCCTGCCCCTTCTTCTCCTCCTTCTCCTCCTTCTCCTGGCGCCTCCATTAAGGCGTAATTAGCGTGGACTCGGGGCCTCATCAGCCTCGTACGGAACGCCTGCCTCCTTGAATAAACATCAATATTGACCAAAGTTTTTGTTGCATGCCAGCTCAGGCTATCTGGATTTTTATGGATCACGGACGATGAGTGTTTTCACTTTGCGTGTCTTTAAACGGGAAAATACTCGTCGTCTCGGGCTACTTTATTGGCTTAACTCGCTATATCGTGGCGAATCCTAAGATCAATAGAGAGATACTGGGATGGGATCTACATCTGTAGGTTTTTGTGCTTGCAGGGGGAGAAAAAAAAAAGAAACGGCGTTTAAGGAGTAATATTCTAATATTGACTGTTCTTTCTGGTTCATTGACTCTGCAGTTATTTCTTTTATTTCATGTTTCTCTTTACTTAACGGGGGGAAAATTAAAGATACACATTATTATATAATGGAAAAACAAAGAAACTGATGTATTATACTGTATATGCATATAGGATGTCTGATTTGCTCATTCAAGTTAAAACAACTTAACAAATTGGTATAATGGGTTCAGGAGACTAGTGCTGTCAAATGTTATTGGCGTAATGTTTAAAGTCACATAACTTTTAAAGGGAAATAAAATTGATATTAATAGGAATAAGGCATGCAATGCACTGTTTATGAAATGATGGGCAGAGTTTGTAGCTCATCTTCATAACCTTGGTTTTTAATAGAGATTGTGAGTGTCTTGGGTCCCTCTCCCTTGGAGATTTCGGGAAATCAACACTTCATGAATGAGGAAATGGCAAATGAGAGAATGGAGAGCCGCTTCGGCAGGAGACAGCCGCTCCACACTGTCTCCGTCTCTGCTGACTGATGAAGATTAAAGAGACAGGGAGATTATAGGAGAGCAGAGATTGACTGTAATAGAGAGAGAAAGAGAGAGAGAGAGAGAGAGAATGGGTGAATGGCGGAGAAAGAGAGAAAGGGAGATACCAGGCTATGGGAGAGAGAGAGAGCATTTGCATAATGTCCTCCACCACAGTAAGTCCCTGAGGCTAGCCATGCTGGATAACAGAGGACCAATACACTTAATTCAATCTCTTTATTTTTCTAATACTTCAGAAATTAATAATTCGTGCCCATTCCACCCCCAGCCACCGCCTCTCGTCCACAAACCACCGTGAGCGCTGAGCTGAGCTGCCTAAGTTTGTAACTTTAACCCAAGAAATTGATGTGAGCAGGCCTCGAGGCAGACCTGCTAATGAATGGATAGAGAGAGAAAGAAGAAAGTTAAAAGATGGTCTTTTATAAAGTAATTTAAGAAAATCCTGTTAGCTGGATCAAGTACAAGAGTATAATTTCTCAAAATGGGGAGAGGGGGGAAAAAAAAAAAAAAAAAAAGAGGAGCTTTCGCGCCTCTCCCGCACACTTAATAACAAAATTAAGGAGGTAAAAAAGATAAAGAGGGGGGAATCAATTAGGGCCAGCGCTGGTAAACAGTGCTAATTGTGGAGAGGGTGGGATGGCCCGTGGAGGTGGGATGACGGGTGCGTGATGCTAGAGTGCCCGCGCCCTCGGGCCGCTTAATCCCACGCCGCCTCCCACGCCGGTATCCCGGATGAGATGTGGGCCGGGTTTAAGCCCGGGGGGGGGGGCAGACCCTGGACAGGTGGGTAACAGACAAGTGACCTTCAGTGTCATATTGGATTAATGTGGTAGCAAAAAGGGGAAAAAAGTATCCCAGAAGTTCAGAACATATTTTACCACTATTATGATAAATAAATTGAAATTTGAAAAAGGTTATATTTTCTCCAGCTCGCCTTGTTTCACTGGGCTACTGCCGTTTTTTTTTTCTCCATGTTCATGATGACACCAACGTTCCCCCTATGGCGTAGGCGTGGAAAGACACCCATCAAGTAGACAGCCTGTTAACCAGCCACTAAACACACTGGAGATAAGAGGAGATTATCAGACTGTTATTGTTCCAAAGGGGAGTCCTCTGTCACAGAGACCTGGCCAGGCTCAGTCAGTCAGAGAGGGAGGAAAGGCGGGAAGGACGGGTCGGCGCCGCGCTGCCGCTGCTTTTCTATCCTTCTAAAATAAGCAGAACCTTTGCAGAGTTACGACAGGGACTCAAATCGGTAAATAGATATATTCGTGTTTTATTTACTTTGCAGCATTTCATAAAAAAATTGCACTGATGAGTGTATATAAGCAAAACACACACTAAAACACAAAATTTTTTGTCTCTTTATTGTGGTGTATTTATCCTATTACACAGTGTCTGACAGATTCATATAAATTCTGTATCTGAATTATATGTATAGATAATAGGCATACAATGAATTAAAGAAACATATATATATATATATATATATGCTATATATATATATAACTGCTGCTATTTGTTCAGCTGTTAAAACTGTATTAAAACTCTCTGTATTTATTTATTTAATAATGATGGTATTATCTCACACCTTGATAATTAAGTCTGAGTCGAAGCAACTCAATTTTCGATCAAATAATTTGCTGTACAAGAGATAATGCACTTTTTTATTCATTTTTGTCAGCAATAGAATGAATAAATAAGATTACAATTTTAATACAAATTAAAGTTGAATTAAATTAAAATTACAAGTATTTATATAATCTCTTCTAATTATTTCAAACCACCTAATTCTAAAAACTACATATTTCTGAAAATACATAATGAATTATACAAATCTAAATTACCATGACGCCTGAAAAATAAAAATATATATTTAGATATTTGGCATTTTATCGGAAGGAAAAATAAATCTTACCTTTCACATCTCTACCTAGCAGTGCGATGTGACCCTTTTGACCTTTTATCCAGTATTTTACTTCTGTTCCACTTCCTCAGTAGATAAAAGCGAGGATGAATGGTCTCTGTGGGCATCGCAAACACTGAGCATTATTTGAATCAAACTCCCCTGGGTGTTATGACTGGGAAATAATTGTACGTATTTGTATTTGTTTCTTTTTTGCTGTGGTGCGCTCTGGGTAATTCTTAATACCTTCTAGAGATTATACGGCAACTCCCAAACTCCCATGATTATAATTAAGCCTGACTTGGTTATAAAATGAGCAAATACCAATTTAGTTTTGCATCGTGTGAGGGAGCATCACTGTGTGTTCCTCTGTGTTCCCGCGTCTCCATACGTCTTCGCTTTTCTGAATATACTTGTGATTGTGCTTGAGAGTTGGTGCCTGAATATGCACATGCATTGTGTGTGTGTGTGTGTGTGTGTGTCAGGGGAAAAGTGCTGCAGAGGAAAAGCATATATGGGAAGGTTTGGTTCGGAATGGAGACTGCTATCATCTTCCTTCTGGCAAAAAAGAAGAAGAAGAAAAAAAAACACAAACATTCCCCCATCTATTCTCTTTCTCCCTCTCATTCTCTGTCTCGCTCTGACTCTCTTCAGCTTCCTCCCTCTCTCTTTCTGTATCACTTACAAAGGCAGCCGTTTCCTCCAAAATGAGGCCACGTACGGAAGGTATGCAAATGAAATCATTGCTCGTGGATTAGAATGGGACACCATATACCCTAAATCATGATTGTCAATCATGTCTGAGGATTAAGGGATATGGGCTCACAGACCTAAAAAAGCAACATTTCCCCCCTCAGGCACATCCCCATTGTGAGGAGCTCTGAGGAAGAGAGGGCTCCACGGGGGAGGAGAGCAACACTGGAGCACTAGTGCCCCCTTCTGTCCGACGCTCGCCGCGCCGTTTCATCATCAAACGCAGCCCGTCTGAGGCAGAAATAGAGACTGGCACACACCAGCCTATTCATTTACATTCGACGTGCCCGCGGGCGGAAGCTTGATTAGACAAATGCACATGCTTTAGTGATGCAGTGTTTCATCTTCAGTGGAGGAGAGAGAGACCTCATTTGTTTCGCTGGCATGTGCACAGGCTTGGTTCAACATCAGTGGGTTAGGAGGGCCATAGGCCTTACAAACATGACAGATATTTGTTTGCCCTGTGAATGAATGCGTTTAGTACTGACGTCCCTTACCCATCAGAATCAATTTGTTCTTCATACTCTCACGGTGTGATTTTAATATGTGGTTTTACGCACATGCCAATGTAGCAGTATGTGCTTAAGCGTGCGTGAATGTAATCACAATAATTGGTTTCAGACTTTTAATTAAACTACTAGTGCATCTACGACTACGACCGTCGCAAATAATGCTCGCAAACAATAAAGGCACAATTTTTAGCAGATGATAATTATAACTTGCGAATCGTGTCGCAAAAAACAGCAGCCGTACTTCATGTTTAGGAAGCACTGCAGCTCCTGACAGAGACATGTTTAGTGGATTGTGTGTGCAGACCCTGAGGCCCTCAGCTAGAGTGCCAGTCTGTTCCTGCGGAGCAGTCAACCAGACAAACCCAGCCAAGAGAGAGCAAAGCACAGGCACGGGGCCAGGAAATAACACTGGAAAACACTCCAGTATGGCAGAGAGTTAATATTGTGTTTTTTTTTAATAAGGAGGAAAAAGGCATGGGGGGGAAGGGTGGAGGGAAAAAATAAGGACGGCGCACGCCAGTTTAAGCATCATCAAAAAGGACGGTTGGTGTGTGATTGCAGGAAATCAAGGGAGAGTTTCATTAAGCCCCTTCAGACGAGACCTTCGTAATGAGAAAAGTGCGCAAAGGAAGGAGAGTTGGCAGCGTTCACATCCTGCACAGTGCAGCTCCTGGCCGCCCAAGACTGAAGGTGGTGCAGCACCTGTGCCATTTTGGCCCCGGCATCGTATGGGCAGGAGGTCAAGGCCAGGGCAACATCTGCATCACATCAGAGAGCCTGGCCGCGTGCCCCGTCACCCCATCGTTGCCATTAAGTCTGTCATACGGAAATCCTAAAGAATAGAAGAATAACAATTTTCTCTGGATATGCCAGTTTTTTAGTTTATATCCCAACCTCCTGTACGTTTTCAGCGATCACAGAACTGATTTCTAATAAAGCGTTTGGCTCTAATCAACCTTGTGTATGATAAATAAAGGCCAAGGACGTTTACCTGACAGCTTGTTGTGCACGAAGGGCGACGCGCTCCGCGCCGCGTCTGCTGACAATTACCCGACTAATTTCAACAGGGAGATCCTTAATGCCACCCTAAGTGGCTTCCTACAACCCGACCACCTGAGTCATCTTCCCCGATGGCGGGAGGAAATAAACCGCTGAAAAAAATTGACAGGAGCCGCCGGCACACTAAAGAGCAAATCATTATGCATCATTAGGTGAAGATTTAGTTTAAACGTGTTTAGCAGGAATTAAGCAAAGCTGTTGTTGACATGGATTGACTGCTGTAATGCTTTATTGTCAGTGCTCCAGGAGGCAGAGGGAGGGCCGGCCTAGTCGGGGTAGCAATGCGCCGAAAGCGAGGATTTTATGGGATGTTGGAGGACTAGTCGGGTGTGCAGGAAAGAAGTGGACAAACAGGAGAAGTACGGTCAGTGATTTGGCAGAGGAGACGAAGCGCGGGGGGGGGGGGGGGGATTGTTACGTAAAACAAATGAGGGCCGTCTGTAGTCAGGGGCAGAGTAGATTTATCATTAGAATTGTGAAATTTAAGGCTTTTTTTCTGGGTCGAATATAATCACAGAGGTAGAAACAGTACAAGGAAGGTTCCTTGTTTTCGAAAACAGCTGCAGGGAACGTGTTGCAGATGATGAGCATTGTTCTTTTTGTGGAAGGACGTGGATGAGTAAAACCACAAAAAGAAACCGTATGGAGTCGCAACACGGACAACGGTGGCCAGTTCAACCGCCGACAAGCCCGCCGCACCCCATCCCGACGGCCCTTTTGTTTGTATGCATTGGCGTCTTTATGTGTCTGAATGTGTATGCAAGAGCTGCTCAAACCAATGAGTAAGAGAGGACAGTCTTATCCAGCTCTCCAGTGTTGACAGTATTACTAATCCCCTCCACCTGCTCAAACAGCCACCCCCCAAAAACACATCCCTCCCCCTCGTCCATGTGCCTGCGCCGGGAGTCCCTGGGGCCGGCCCGCGCCTCTGCCTCCCGTCTCCACGCCAGTTATCGTCCCCGGCCCGGCTCCGCTCCCCCCGACCCCTTCCCCGCGCATTAATCGCCACGAAAACAAATAGTTTTCAAATGTTTGGAAAAGACCCACTGTTTGCATTAGGGCCTAACAAAATAATTTTTACAAGCTATCCAGTTGTGATTAGGGCTGAGAGAATTGAATTTATGTGGCATTGATAATATTAATATTAGCCTAATTAAATATGTTGTTTGAACTCGCGCAGCACTGTGTGTACCTTCTACACAACACTAACCAGCCGGAGCTGGAACTGAGCTCTCAGTTGCTCTATCTCCCCAGCTCTCCCCCAGTCCATGACTACTGCACACAATTCATCAACTCGTAGATATCTAATCCCCTCTGGTTCCGCTCACGTCCTGAAGTCTAAGAAAGAACTTTACTCTGGTGGCAAGAATTCCCATGAATACTTGATGACTTCCATAGAAAGGAGGGCCGTTTCATCTCACTTCGAAAGTGACATTCACCACAGAGAGCGGCCGGCCTAACTTTTGACTCAGGATTATACGTAGGAAGGACAATTGATAAAAAGTGACTTTTTTTTTTTTAATTAGTCACTAATTAAGGTAAACAGCAGTACAGTGGGAGCAGCTGTTTTTTGGGTAGCAGACATTTTCAGGCATCAGGAACAAGAGACATCTCCCCTCTTGAGCTCTGTGTGAAAAAGTCCCCGCTAGTTTGTTTCTTTAATCAGCAGAGGTCAACGCTTCAATGTCCCCTGACCCAGAAACACGGCGGACCCAGCTAACGATGTCTTTGGACCGTGTACGCGCCGCTGGATGAGCAAGTGTTGATCTGTGCAATTACAGTGACACATACTCACTGACCCACTACGCCAGTCATCTGAGCCTAAAGAGGGACCACCCAAACCTCCAGAGAGGTTCTCAGACCTGTTTATAGTTCAGATCACACTTCTCTGCGAAGGTCTCTTGACCTTTACTTTGTGGTCAGAGGTCAAAGGTTAGAGAGGTGGTCATGTGTCTCTCTTATCCAGACGGCGCTCTATCTCACGCTTGGTTGGGCTGTCTCTGCTGGGTCCTCTACCGTTCAGTACAAAGGGGGCAGCTGTTGGTTCCCGATACGCAGTGCTACTGCAGGCCTGATGTCTGACTTTACAGTGTGATTGTTGACAGCCTCCCTTTACAGCAGCTTTTGGGTCTATAACTGTGCAGCCACAGAATTTATATATTTGGCACAATCAAAAAAAGAAGGAAAAAAAAAAAAAACATGTAGCTTGTTTTCAATTGTTACATAAGCACAGGAATCACATCTTGTCCATTTACTTATGCCTGAAATCTTATCCATTTAGACTGGTGAAAGATTAGTATTGTTTAAAAACAAATTAAACCTTCTCGATACACATTTAAACATATTCAGTTTGGAGAAATCAACATAGAAAGGGAAGAAAAAAAAAAGGGGTAAAATGCACATTTCCCACATTCAAAGAGCAGCGGCCTTTATGTCCGTGATGTACAAAGCAACCCCAGGAAAGTCAGTATGCCGGGGCCAGACTGATGCATTCTCTGAACGGAGCAGGGATGGCCGACTCCAAGATGCATCAACTTATGAAAGCGTGGGGGGTGGGGGGGTTGAGGGGGGGTGTACTGCGTTTCTGGACGGAGGGGCAGCCAGGTACTGAATCAGTCATTAACTGAAGTGTCGGCCCAATCTGGCAGAACGGTAGTCCACTCGGAGTTGGACGAAGGCGTGCAGGAGGTTCCGGTCCAGATTGGTGAGGTGCTCACCTGAGCAGACCTGCTTCAGGTTGTCGGGGGCAACGACCAGTAGGTTACAGAGGGCGTGGAGTGTGTCGAACAGCTGCAGCACGAGAGGGACCTGGAGGACAGAGGCAAAAAAAAAAAAAAATTACACCTTGTACAGTGACACATTTATATGGAAGCATTCCACATAATAAATCACAGACTTCTGAGGAAAACTTGTTCCCAAAAGCACCCTTTTATATCTAATATTAATTTGAAAGTTTTTTTAAAAATGTCATAAATATGCATGTTCCAGATTTTCCAATATACAAATTTGCTGTTTGCACCTATATTTCCTTTAGGCTTTTTTTTAAGGCGTGACATGGCACCTAAGGCCCTGAGATTGGGTGATTTACTTTTATTCTTATTTCCTGGATTTACCAATGATTCCAGGAAATAAGGAAACAAAACCAAAAAAAATGTTTATTCTCTATCTACACCAAGAATGTGATGTAGCATTATTTTACAATTGTAATGGAATTGAAAATGGAAGCAGAGGCGCAGCCCCTCAAGGATGCGATGAATGGTTACAGAGAAGATTATAGCATTTACCTGGGTTCATCTGACCAATTTATTTAATCAAAAGTCTCAGGCAGAGCCTTTGTAGGCAGAGCCATGATCTGCCCTGCAACCAGTGTATCCTGGACCTATGCCCCCCGCTCACCCTGAAGTCCTTGGCGCATCGTCGGTACTCAGCGACGTCGCAGATGGCCAGCATGCCTCCCATGGAGCTGTAGCTGTACTGCTGTAGGTGCTCGTGGATGAGTCGGTGGAAACGGACGCCCAGCTCCGTCAGCACTGTGTCCACATTTTTCCCGTCCATGGATTTCCGCACGTGCTCCACCTGCCGACTGACGTACGCGCAGACCTTGGAGCAGGCCTGCCGGACGTGTTATGGGGGGGAAATTAGGTTTAATGAACAAACAAAAGAACTAAAAGCCAAACTTTAGTCAGGGGGAAATTAAGTGATTTGACAGTTGTGTCTACAGATTTGTTTAGTTTCAGTGGCAGAGGCAGTTATTCGCTTACTGTAGTGTACTGGATCATGACGTTGTTCTCGTCCTCGGGCCTAAAATCTGTCTTCTTCTGCTCCGTTGCCAAGATGTGCTTCATTTGCCCCACCATACAGTTTAGTGTTCTGAGTGTACCGTATTAGAAAAGACGTGCATTAGCCAATGAGAGGAGAGGCTCATTAATATTAATGAGACACAAAACCACCTGTTCTTTCTAGAGCTCCAGAGAGAAGCTTGAAAGAAGAGATGATGTTTGGCTAGGGAAATCTAAATTAGAGGATGAAAAAAAGTTAACTATACATATTGACCTGTCAATTCCAGTGTCCAGTTTCACTTCCATCTGTTCAATCACCTCTTTCTTCTTGTGCAAGCACTCTGCCAACTTTGGGGATGAGCTGGAGACACAGATTTTAAAAGAAAGTCTTTCAGAGGTCTAACTTTGATCTGAAAATGAAGCCATTAATTTACTCAATATTGTGGAATATGGAGGATTTTGACCTTTAACTGACCTTATGAGAGGCATGAGCTGGTCATTGAACTGCTTATCAAACAAGTGAAAGATAGAATTTGCCTGTTGAACCACGTCCAGGAAGTACAGGTTGGCATTCTTGGCATCTGATGAGGGAATCGCTGTAGATCAAAGAGGGAGAGAATGAGTCCAGACCAAAAGATAAATCGACATGATTCACAAAAAGGGAAGAAAACCGCTGCTTCTTCCCATTCACAGCATCTCTCTGCATTTGCATCAGCGTCAGCCAGTGAGGAGAAACTAAGTCTTAATGATGGGGTCGACATGAAGGAAAGAGAAATGATGGAAACAGTGAGCCTGAGTTGAATGTACCTGAGAGGCCAATCTCCAAGGCATAGTCAATGTGCTCTACACACAGATGTTCCACCAGCAGCAGGAAGATGGAGAAGGCATTCTTGGGCAGGTCAGAAGGATCTGAAAGCTGTGTCAGCCCCAGAAAGACAAACAAAAAAAAGAACAGGGAATATGTTTAATTCAATGAGCCCAGCAGGAGTTCCTTTTCAAAACTAGTCTTTAGACAGTAGACTGACCCTGTGGCATCTCTCAAAGGCATGACGTGTCTCCTGCAGCAGGTTCACAACCAGCTCTGGGGACAGAAAGGTCTCCCCATGGGTGTCAATCATGGGGCCCAGGGGAAGGTTGGTGCGCTGTCTGATCCGCTCCTTCAGCTCTTGGATACTGTAGAAAGACATTGATGAGAGATTTTTTTTGTGTATATTTTTTTGCTTTCTCTATTGTAAAAGTTTTTTTTCCTTGTATGATTTAAGGGTGTAAGGCAGTGTTGTCAAACATTTGGCCTGAGGGCCAGATTATTATTCGACCCACATGATATTAAGTATTTGGCTCTAGAACTAAAATGAGTTTGACAGTTCTGGACTAAGGATAGTGGTTGTTATATAACTGTTCTGCGACTTTGGGTTATACATATAAAATTGACTTTCAAATAATCCTAACAGTAGGAGAAAGAGAATCCGACCTGCCGGTGCCAATTGGACGTTTCTGGTGGTTCTTGGAGTCGTAGTAGCGCTGTAGAATCATAGCGCCCCGAGTGCGGAGGTATTCCCTCTCCATGTCGATGTAGCTTTCCAGGTAGGAGGAGAAGATGCTCTTTATCAGCTTGGACAGGAAGGTGTGCTTGTCTGAGCCCAGGTTAAACTCTGTCAGCTTGGTGGCCAAGGCCGTGGTCCTAGAGAAGTCGCAGCATGCACAAACTGTCAGAGTGTACCTTGTGTTTGTGTGTGTGTGTGTGTGTGTAAAGAAAAGGAAATCAGCAGTGAACAAGCTAAATTACCTGGTGTAAAGGTCATAAAGGTTCTTGAGGTACTGTTCGACATCAGAGTGTCGGGTTTCATCCAGTTTTTCCCTCACATGCGCCTGCAGATACAAAAGTCTGTCAAATTCATGATGACAAGCTGGGGCTGATCTTATTAACACCAAAGAACACTATATTAATACCTGTAATTTGTTTTCAAAGATGTTCTGGATGAGTTTGGCCATAACAGTCTCTGGGCTGCTGAAGACCTCGCCCACCTGCTTGTTGACCCTCTGGCAGAGAACCGCTGTGTCCTCGAACACGTCATTCCTCAGGTAGGCCCCCTGGGAGAACCAATGAAGGGTTAATCCACTGTCCTGAAAGGTGATACTGTCGTATAAAAAAGTATTAAGATTATATATATAAAAGAAACCTAATCCACTTACTTCCTGACACTGCTTGATATAGACGTCCACACAGTGTGCATAGCCCTTTCACAAAGAGACACAGGCGTTACTTTTCAGTCAATATTCAGTTAAAGAGCAGATTCAATGCAGGGTTTTGAAAACTTCCCCGATACTGAACTTGTATGTTATTACATCATGTATGAATTGGGGGATATCTTAATTATCACAAGAGGAAGATTAAATGTAGACGTCAGTCACCTTGAAATGTAACAGAACCGCTGCTACCTCCCGCATACGTCCGATCTCACCCCTGCGCTGGGCAGCGGTGAACTCCTGGATCAACTGCCGCTCCAGGTCATGGTACTTACCTGCAAACAAAAAACAAAAAGAACACTATAATCATTTGTAGCTGTTACGGTATTTGTATGACGGACTATCTGGTACAAAAATGACAAACATGATGAGTTCAGTCGCAAACTTACTTGCGATTTTTGCTTTGACATCTGGAAATCTGTCAGAGGAAAAACACAATTAACCATCAAGGAATCATGATATGAATGATATCCCTCTTTAAATTCCTAAAACTACACGTGTTTGACTTCTAGGAACCTTGCTGGAATTTGACTTCAAGTGCCTAATACGTTCTTCGATGAGCTTACCCTCCGAGGGGTAGTCTACATGGCTAATACACCACCTTCCCCTTGTTTGACAGTGCTCTTGTCTAAAGCTGCCTCCAGGATGCCTGACTCACCTGTCGAATGGCAGCTCCTGGGCAATGAGATGCAGCTTCTGAATGATATCAGCAGCCTCCTTAATCTGAAGGAGAGAGAGAGAGAGAGAGAAAGCATGTGTGTATGTGAGTGTGTGAGAGAGCAAGGTAGGGAGGGAGAGAGACAAAGAGAGGGAGAGGGAGAGAGAGCATGACAGGACCGTGAGAGGTGGACATCTAGACAGAAAGTGGGCAGGCCGCTGGCAGTGTCTCCACTTGGGGGGATCATCACCTTAAAGCGGCCCTCCTCCACCTTCTCCCCCCATGTTGAGCAGGCTTGCTGATAACAGGCGGGCTGCTCTCACCTGGGCATCGACAGCAGCAGCTACAGTCCTGACTTAGCGGCACATCCAACTCTTTATTGGCATGCCTTTTCTGAATGGGCTGTAATCCCACAGGAGTCTAAATCGCCTTCAATAATCTGTCCGGCCAGGAATATCTGCTTTATAAAAAAAAAAAAAAAAAAAGGGGGGGGCTGCTGAGAACCGGCCACCCCCCCCATGCCTGACATACATGCTGCCTAAAAGAAAAAGGAAAAAAAAAAAACTCAGACCTACGAAAGGCCCGCCGTCCGCAACTCCTCTGTTCCTGCAGATGCCTGCCTCAGCTAACATCATTACTCTGCTCCCGTGAGGAGGATCCAGCCTTTCTGCTCGGCGAAGGTTTTCTAAGTATCTGTCCCCCAGCTAAGATTAGCTAAATCCCATGTAAGTAATGTAGCCGTCTCCCTGCAGTCAGGGTTTAGCAGCACTTGTCTCCACGCTGGCGGCCCAGCCCTCCCTTTCAGAAGGATTAGCAAAGCCATCCCCCTTCAGCTATTCACTTGCAGCTTTCCTCTTTCCCCCTCGTCTGGAGGTATGCTCAGGAAAAAAGGAATCTGGCCAGATATTTCTGCATGCCTCCCCGGGAAACTAGCTCCATCTCCAGCTCCCGTCTCTGGGATTGACCCCAGACTCGCTGCCCTGCATCCACTAATGATGTTCCTGCTAACAGGAATTAATGGAAAGCGTCTCAATCTCTCCGGTGTGACTTACAAAACTGCAGAATCAAACTTTCAGGGGTCACCTCGCCTAACATCATTGTGGCCTCTATATAGGCAAGGAGCCGAGTTAAATTTCATGTCCTCGCATGCGTGTTAACGTTACACATACCGCCGTGCCACAAGCTCCTTCCTGCTGTAAAGCGACACTAACCTAAGGACCAATCAGATCCTCCCTCCCAGGCAACGTACTGTAAATGCAATTAGGGTTGACGTGAGCATGTTGACATCCATGCTAGTCAATCAGCCAACTATTGTCAGACAGCAAATGACAGTTTATTAATCCAAATTAGCTGAGGGATCCAACTAAAGGGATAAATTTGACAAATTAATATGGATGGTTTACTTCATAATCCTGTTCATTTTCACCTCCAGCAATATCTCAGCTGGGGTCCTTGTCAATGGTCACACACACACACACACACACACACACACACACACACACACACACACACACACACACACACACACACACACACACACACACACACACACACACACACACACACACACACACACACACACACACACACACACACACACACACACACACACGAGGGAGCATTTGCAGTGAGCTCACCTTGTCCGGGTTATTGAAGACGTCACTGCGTAGATCTCCATCCAAGAACTCATTAAAGTAGGTCATCAGACGCTGAGCTTCCACCGCCCTCTGCCGAGGTGTGTTCACTCCCTCCAGCTGGTCACCAAGGTGACAAACCTTCGTTGCCACATAGCTGATATGCTCATCGAGCTCCTGGAAATGCTGAAAGGCCACCTAAATCGATAAAGAACAGTTTGTGATGAACAAAACATCTTTTAAAGCTCACAGACGTTCAATCGTGTGTGGAGCGGGCTAATTTGGCTAACGCACCTGGTTGCTCCTCTGCAAGTCTTGCACTTTATGGGCAAATTCCTTGGCCTCACGGTGGCACTGGTGCTCGAGTTTCTCCACCCGCCGTTGGATCTTCTCATCCAGCTGCTTCAGTTCCTCTATGTGGTTCTCAAACTCTTCCAACAACCTGTCGCAGGGGAAAGAAGATATGTAAATACAGAACTTCACACACAATGGTCTAAACGATGACAATCCGCAACATACAGCAAGGTATAACCCGCAAGAAATATCAGACTTTATTGGGTACAACAAGGTTAAATGTGTCCCAGTAACTTCACAGTTATACAGTAGTTAAAGGTTACAGAATAGTACCGGATGTTTAATTCCTGGGTCCCCTGACTTAAGAAGCTCTGAAAACTAGCAGCTTCGTCAGCTGCATTTTCAGTGCCATCAGGACTGCAGAGCAAATGTTCTAAGTCAGCAGCACATTTCACAGAGTAGGAAACATCCCAAAATGATGAGTGTATAATCTCTTGACTAATTCCCTCAGCACTGGCTAGAGCTTAAAGACATCTCCCAGCCCTTCCCAATAGACACTCATTCCCGGGCTGGTGACTCACAGTATGGTGGCCTCCAAAGATATGTTGTCTCCGGCTCTTCGCTAAGAGCTTCGGAGGAGACGGTGGCAACAGTTTTATGGAGGAAGTAGATAAGGCAATATGGATCTTTACTATAGTTAAACTGCCGTTTTTGCTTGCGAAAAAATTACTTGGTCCCCAAGTGTAAACATAGCAACAAGCATTGAAATACACAATGAAGAGGTTATGTTTATTTTCTCCAACCAAACTATAATGAGTGAGACGAGGTGTACTACATAAACAACTTTATTTACCTCAAGCAGAATTCTGAAAGTTGATGTATTCATCTTCAAAAATGTCTGATCATTTAAAAATATTTGGAGCCAACGCTCCTATTGAAAGAAAGCAATCTTGCAGAGCAGCTGCAGTGAGTGTAAAGCAAATACAATGTTGGGGGTTTAAGGCCAATATTTTTCTGATTTCCAAGAAAATGCCTTGATGTCACATCATAGCCCGATTTTTGTTTAAAAAAGGAGTAGGGATGGAATGGGCAATAAAGATGAATTAAATATGATTCATAAATTAAGACATTGAATGCTACTGTTGCACAGTTAGAATGCTATATTTATAATTAAAAAATACTATATATATGATTGAGAACTAATTTATTCATCAAATAAGTGACACACACTAAAAGTTAATTGATTTATTATGTGTTTGATGGTGCAAAAAAAAGCCTTATAATTTACTTTTTAATTAAGGGGGGGGGGTCATTTGTTATGTTACGCTCCACTGTCATTCAAGCTAAAGATAAACACCTGGAGCTCTGGATTCTACTGGGCGTCTTTGGCCCTGCGTTTTAATCCAACGATCAGGGACAGAATGATGGAAATGTGAAGCTGCTACAATACCGTTTAGGGTCAAATGCCTCAGCTCCTCCTTTAGAGCCTCCTCCAGGAGTCCTCCATGCCAGCCTTTCTATGTACTCATCTGCGTCAAAGGGCTCCTGTGGGGGGAGAGGAAGCCGTGAAGAAAACACACACACACACACACACACACACACACACACACACACACACTATGTGGACTCTGTACTGGAACGTTACTTTTGTTATTTGTGCTGTTGCACACTAACAACCAACAACACTGTCGTTTCCGGCCGAATGACTGAATAACTACAAGCGTCTGCTTTTAATTTGACATTTATAGCACAAAGCAAACCCATTCGCAGCTGTTTGGGTGACTCGTTTCTGACAACTGCGCGCACACACACACACACGATAAACTGGGCAAGAACAGCAGCGTTATCGGTAGCTAGCCTCCTAGCTAGTCTGACAGCTACCACCGTCCTTTTACCTCGAACAGCTGCGCAGTCGTCGCCATGTTTAACGTTCAGCTGGCGGCGCCGTGAGATGCGGATCAGACGGTGGAGCTCAGAAGCGCGGAGTCCCGCATCGGTTCCGGAGATTTCCAGCAGTTTTTGCCCTTTGTTGACAGCGACCAGGTTAGCGGTCCAACTTCCTGTACGGCAGAAGGGTGGAGACAGCTGCGTCCTCGTGCGCAGGCGTGAGCGTCAGCTGATAGGCGGGGTGTTGTCACGTGAAAACGGCAGCAGGAAGCTCGTGCTCTGCATAAGAGGAATGGGATATTTTCTTTTTTACACGATTGCCTGATAAAATGCGAGTTTTACTGTGTTGTAAGTTATAAAATATTCCGCGATTAAACCCTCAAGTGCGGCTGGACCAATGAGTGTGCGTGCTGTGTGGATTATTTCTCAGGAGAAGGGAGAAAATGGGTCAATTCGCTTTTCAAGGTTTGTAACCGGTTTAACACTTTTGCAAAAGCGTAGGTAAACACATGTGCCTGCAGTGATATTAATGCATGATCTGTTCTATTGTGGTTAAACATTCGTTATGTCCATGTTGGAAAGGTTCTGCTGCACTAATCGAATGTAAAGTTAATTACTAGAAACACCTGTGTTTACCTACTCTTTCATGTCAATAAGGCTGCCATAAAAAATATTTTACAAAAACACAGTGTGTTATTATCTCATGAGACTGCTGTCACACAGTTTGCAGCACATTGTTCCTACTTGTCTTCTCCTTCCCCCAACAGGAGGTTTTCCACCGTGGAGCACCGTGCAAAGATCTTGGCAGGTTCTGCATACGTAGCCATCCCAGAAGATAGCACAGTGCTGCAACTCCTACTCACCGAGCTGGGGCTTTCAGACCCACACATTTCCTACGTAGCGCTCAGGGATGATTGCCTCTACCGCCAGCGCTCACCGGCCCTGGAGCTGCGGATGGACGGACCCGGGAAGGATGTACTCTGGCCGGTGTTGGCCATCTCTAAAGGGCCTCTTATCCTAGTTTGCCTGCCTTTGGTGGACACCCCTGCGGAGCCCAGGCCACCTCTGGCCAGCCTGCTGTCCGTTTCACAGGGCCTCACGCTCCTGGCGGGCCTGCAGACTTTCCTGCTGGGCAGCGGCAGTAAGGCTGACAGCGAGGGGCTGGACTCCCGCCTGGCCATGTTACCCTCTGTGCTCCTCCAGGTGTGTCCGCTCGGCACGCCGCTGGATTTACCACTGTTGGGGGTGCCGGCTGCTTCCGCGGTGCCCACGCCCGCCGGGAACCAGAAGCAGCCGGCCTGGAAGACGGGGCTGCACCGGGGTCGGGCCGTGGTTAACGTGGCACTGATAGAGACGGTCCGCTCCATGCAGTACGGTGACCGGAGCAGACAGGACCTGTGGGACGTCTACGGCACGGTGACCTGCAAAGTAAGCGCAGCGGGTAAAGGAAAGAAATCAGCGTATTAATTCAGTTTTTTATTACACATATTTCATGATATTTGTCTGCCTGTCAACAGTGTGAAGTGGAGGGGGTGCTCCCAAATGTGACGGTGACCCTCACTCTGCCACCAAATGGATCTCCACTGCAGGACATTCTGGTCCACCCCTGTGTCACCTCACTGGATTCCTGCATCCTGACTGCCAGCAGCGTTGATAACTGTGATGGCTCAGCTTTCTCTGGGCCATACAAGTTCCCTTTCTCTCCTCCTCTGGAGCCATTCAGACTCTGCAGCTACACATCTGAGGTACAATATTGACTAACTACCCCACACATTAGTCTTAATATCTTCGGCAATTCTCAGTGAAACGCTTCTCCTTCATCAGGTCCCTGTTCCCCCCATCCTGGGATCATACCAACTGAAGGAAGAAGAAAATCAGCTGCGCGTGTCTGTGACTCTCAAACTTCACGAGAGCGTGAAGAATAGCTTTGACTACTGTGAGGCTCGCCTGCCCTTCTTTAACAGGTAAACCGCATAAGTGAAATCATACACTTTTTCGTGGTTTTATTGAACTCTTACATGCAACAATATAAATTTAAAGTTGAAAATCATCTCAATATAGTTTTACATCTCCTCTCTCAGGCTTCTTTTTGCAAATCTAGAAAGAACTGATTGTTTTGTGTCTGTCTTGTCAATATCAATAAGGCTCTCCTCTGATTTGCTGATTTGTACAGCTGTGAATGGCTCTCACTGGGACTCATTGTATAGTTGTGACATCACAACCTCATGCAAATGCTGGTGGTTCATTTCAAGGCACGAAGTTTAGATTAAAGCTGGCTTTTTGTGATATGGGACTTTTAATTAATAATACATGCATGTCCCCTAGTGTTGCGAGTAAACCAAAGTCACTCTAGCAGAAAGCAAGTAAAGTTTGAAAAGCTTTTTTTTGAAAGGTTTTGAATTATTGAATAATGACATTAAAAGCACCAGTTGTGTTTTAGGGTCCCTGCATTGGCCTTTATAATCGGAAACAGATCCCTCCTGCATCATTAGTCTTCTTTACATAACAACTGTACTGGTTTCATGACAGAGCACAATAACTCCTCTAATCTGAATAAATGAGGCCTCCAACAATCCAGTAATAAACCATCCTCTAAATCTCTCCAACTTTATGCACAATTATTTAACATAACACATTGATTATGTCAGTAGCGTATTCTGCTGTGACTTTCTCACATGAAATACACACAGTACATTGTCCCTGTGTATTTCCTTGTGGAGCAGAAATGATAAAACTCATTTGAATAATCCAATATACATGAACAGTTCTCCTTTGTCATATCTAACTTGATCACTTACCTCCGTGTCAATAATTCTTTTTTTTTTAAATAAACCAGTGAAAGCACTAAAAGATAATTTGATATGATTTATTTCAGGTCATGTTTTCCAAATGGGCTTGTGGGCTTTTTGTTTCTCCTGCAGGGATCAGATGGGTGCTGTGGACATAAGGGTGAGCGCTGGCCAACTGGACATATCAAAGGAGAAGAACCTGCTGGTGTGGGTCCTCGGTAAGCGTTGTGCTCCAGAGACCTACTCTAAACATGCATTTGTAATTGTCAATATCTGGGGGGAAAAAAAAACGGACTACTTTTGCCTTCACTTGATATTCAGGACAAAAGTTCCCTAAATCACGCGAGGTAACGATGGAAGGCAGGATCAGCTTCTCGGGGTTGTTACCAGGACCCACTGACCCCCTCTGCACAGAACTCACAGCCTATATAAAAGTAGGTTAATACAAAGGGTGATAAATAGCTCATATCAATCAAAACAAACTAGATTATTCGTGCACAACACAATCGGCCATAATCAACAGTTCTGCTGTTATATTCACAGTTGTATTTCAAAGTGCCTGACATGACGCTGTCTGGCTGCTGCGTGGACCAACATTCAGTGCAGGTTTATTCCTCTGCCAAACCGCGGATTGCAACATGTGAGTTTGCGATATCCTTTAGAAGCAATCTTTGTCGCCGCTTCCAACTAAAAGTATTCTTTTTTTTTCCCCCTTATGCTGTCCTTAGCTCGAGAACTTCAATCCAAAGAGTACTTCATATGGAATTCAACAGGCACTGCTCCGGTGTCCTCTGGACAGATGATGCTGTAGCATGAAGAGGAGCAGGGTGTAAATGTGCTAGTGTGAAATATAGAGGAGTGATCCACATGTGATATTTAAACCTCTTGAAATCACATTGTTCCTATTCTGTTGTCACAAATGATATAACATTCATTGCCTACAAAACGGTTTGTAGTTTTTTTTTATAGCTGCTTGACAATAAAGCAAGACCGCATTGGCACCGACATGTCATTTAACATTCACATCATCGTATCATTTTGTCTTCATGGTGGATGGCTACTGCTAACATATCTGCCCCCGTCGTCCCAACTTCTTGCATCCCCCCCTAACCTTCACCCTCCCTTGGATTTATCCTATTGCAGACACAAGGGCTCTGACAGTCCCACTTCAGTGACTCTCCATCAGCCGGATAATTAGCAGCTGGGGCCTTGTCATCAGCTGTTGTGGGCCTGGAGGAGAGGGGTGGCCGGGCTTTGAGAGGCCAGACTGCTCTGGCCAGTGTCTTGGCTACAAAAGGCTCCTGTTTTTAGAGCTGGCAGTAGTCCTAGCCCCCCCCCCCCCCCCCCCCCCCCCTTTCCCCCTTTTGACCCTGTCCCCGCCCTGTCAACTAGTGGCTAGTTCAAACACACAAACCTCTCCAACCAGACTGTGATTGAGCGCTGACCCTCAGAGACTTTAAAGCAGCCTGTCCCCATTCAGCCTCGCAGGACCTGCCTAATTGGTAGAAAAGTCACAAGGATGGTAATTGTTGGGTCACCTCTTGAGGTTGCATAGGTGCTTTAACTCAATTAATGTACAAAAAAAATCAAAAAACAAAACTGAGTGTATATTTTAGATCTCTGCTTGTCAGGTTAGACCTTCCTTTATAATTCTTTAATTAAAAGAATTGATCTGGAAAATCTGACATGAACTATGGCGAAGTCCTCGAGTCTTTTATTCTGTTTCCTCCTAGAAAAACATCACCTCACTTTATTAAGTTGAATGAATAACCAGCTGACGAAGGGTTAAATTGGAGGGGATCGTACCCCACTATTCCACGGCAGCCAGACTCCTCTGAGTGCCCTCATTGTCTGCCGTTGGCCTCTTGTGCCCCTCGCTGGTCCAAATGCTACATTCTCACGTGGATTTCCACTCAGAAGGCTGACCATGACCAATCCTCTGTCAATTGGAACCAATTGCTCACACGGCATCCTTCACCTTCTTTTTATGTACGGAGTGGCAGACACCGAGACCTC
The DNA here is from genome assembly GCA_036785175.1 of Eupleurogrammus muticus. Taxonomy (NCBI): domain Eukaryota; kingdom Metazoa; phylum Chordata; class Actinopteri; order Scombriformes; family Trichiuridae; genus Eupleurogrammus; species Eupleurogrammus muticus. Next base: position 13,238,756 of record JAYKQN010000012.1, on the reverse strand, counting down.
TCGGCTCTCCCCCTCCACGATGATTTGGCTTTAGGGCCCAGTGTGTGTGGTTAGCGAACTGGAAAAGGAGAAGTTTTTTTTTTTTTTTTTTTTTGAAGAGTCGGGCCACTTTAAATCTCCCCAGTATCCCAATATGTGGTCAAGTCTGGCTCCTTGAGTCTCATTGGCAGACTTTGCTTTGTTAATTGAAAGGCTTGCAAAGTAGACGGATTCATTTGAATGTGTTGCCCTGCTCCAGTGCCTTCAGCTCAGACCTTAGGGCATTTCATTCTGTTGGGTTTTTATTATTATTTTTAAAGCTTTTATTTATTTCATTACTGTTTACTAGCATATACATAGAGGATTTTTTTTAAACATTATTAACAAAGTAATAATATGGGCCAAAAATAAAATTGTGTAAAAAGCAGAAGTTTGGATTGTGATGTCTACACATTGATTGCATTGATTATTTTATTATAAATATTGAAACTGTCACTCACTGAACTGTGGGTGCAGTTCCCGCTGTCCCTTGCCCAATAATGACACCCAGTGGCGGAGTTCAATAAATCTTGTTCATATGTTGATTTAACAAAAACACCAATTTTAAACACGGTTTTTGAAATAGTTCTACTAGATCATTGCTAGATATTTGCTGATTTACTTCCTCCCCATCCCCCCTCGCTGCTATGTGCAGTGCTCCTCTGCAGGATTTCTGAGGACCGGGGATTTTTGTTGGCAAACCGCGGCTCAGGTGTCTGGTCCGGGTCCAGCTCCTCTCAGACTCTCTTCAGTCGGCGAGGAGCCGGCTTCAGGGAGATCACTTGAATGGTGATGATGCAATTAGCGGTTTCCTGTTTGCATCTAATTATTCTTCAAGAGCCACAGATCTTCACAGATATCTTTGGAGAATGAAGGATTCACTTGTACCGATGCCCCCCTTTTTTTCCCCCAGCACCAGACCTGGCCTCAAAGATGCCTGATTTGGTCTATGTGAACTTAATTTGAAGTGCATTGAGAGATGTTTTGCTGTCAATATTGTAATAAAGCTAAAATAGCTTCAAAGATTATACCTTAAAGGCCCATTGACCATTGTGTGTACCATTTTCACCCACAGAGGGCACTATAAGCTCAGTCATGCAGGGAATATCTCCTTTACTCCTTTCTTGTACTTGGTTGATTCTCAAACTGTCTGAAAAATAACCAAAATGTGATGCTTGGGATTATGCATCCAGTGATCAATGTGCTACAGTGTTAACAGACTTTATGTTTAAGATCCGCTCTGATCCTGATTACAGAACGAAGCGAGTGCTCTTAGACCAGATTATGCTCCCAGATCCCTCTTGCACCTTTTATCCTCCCAGTCTGGCAGCTTCTGGAGGACAACATCCAACTATCCCTCTGTGTTTCACCCTTGTGGCCTGTTCTCCCTAATTCGATTTCACTTGTCCATGATGAGTACGCGTCTCGAGACGCTCCCCCGTGTCCACTTTGTTGAACAATCCTTCTTTCTCTGGTTAGACTCTTCTGGTTCGCACAGGAACTGCTGGTGTGTCTGGTTTTGCTGTCTCTGCACTGAGGAGGATCTGAGGTTTTGTTTCCAGGGGGCAGCTGAGGTCCAGCCTTTCTCCTGTGGTCTTGTCTTCGCTTCGGCACCTCGTTCCCGTCATCGGTGCCGATGATCCTGGTCTGGGCCTCTAGAACCCTTTCCTAAAGTCCACAAGAACACATATATTACACCTGTGATGAATATACTCCATTATATACAAATGCAATAAGTATTCTACTGAAGTCCAGGATGAGTAGTTTATTGGAGTAATTTGATTTTTATGTGTTTAAATGTGATGTCTAAAGACTAACGTAGTGTATAGTGTAGTATAGTATAGCAGAAAACAGATGATTTGAAGTTGTATAAACGTGTTCCTATTGGCAGTCGTCAATTTTTAAACGAAATATCCTATTGGTGGGGGGGGGGGGGATGAAAAAAAAATCCTGTTACAGTCAGGCCTATTCTTTTCTTTGTGTGAGCCTAATAGCCAGCGCCTTTGTGTTCCCAGTACCCTGAAAATAGAGCCCTTGAGGGCCAATCGTGACTGTAGATCACCCCACTTTCCACTCCGCCAGCACTTTAATCAGATCTACTGGGACAGAAAAGGCCCACACTGACAGCCCGCAGCCGCCTCTGTCTCGCTTCCTCTCAACGACTCCTGCACACTCCAATTTCCCCGCAATAAGGGAAAGAAGTATTATCTGAATTATTTATGTTATAGATGTATTTCAGCGCTTCTATGTTTTGTCAAGATGCTTTACCTGAATCATTGTGCCGGTGGCTGGCGGGCGACCCCATCTCTGTAGCGTCTGACCTACAACACATGTCAAATATTCTCATAGCAGTGACATTTTGTTGTGTATGTGTTTTTTATTTATTATTACCATCGAAATTTGATTGGCAGAACTTGCGTGGCCAATCTGGAGGTCCAGCGGTTGCGGTGCCTGCAGAGAGATAACGATGGGATGTCTGGGTGAGAAAAAAATCACGACTTGTCAGAAACAATACTGCACCACTAGGTCTCCCCTGAATTTCAGCGCAGGATTAAACAAATGAGACACTTCTCATTTGAATCGGGCAACGATAACGGCCTATTTGAAATGAACAGAAGCTACGTTTTTTTTGCTGCGCTGACCCGGGGTCTGACCCGGTGGCGGATGAGAATGAACGATGCTTGAGTTGTTGCTTTGCTTTGGTGGGAGGTTTTCCTAGAAAGCTTCGGTCTTATGGCACACACACACACACACACACACACACACACACACACACACACACACATGCGCACGATGTTCATTCATTCACAATGAGATGATGTGTTAAACTGAGTGGGAATTGAAAACCACTAACCTGAGAGGGTGGAAATAGTTATTTCCTCTTCTGATGGAGTATTACCTGGGGCCACTTTCTGCAGCCCACAGCCTGACACACAACACTGACCTCTTTACTGGTGCAAGCGGGTTATGGAAAGTTTTGAAGTCTTCCTCAAGTCGGTCATCAATGACAATAATAAGCATCGGTGGTTTTGCATCTGCCCCATAAATGTTGAGTCTGTGAATTTTCGGCGCCTCTTATTTAAATTTTTACTCAATAGACTCTGAACTTCCCCCCCTCTTTGTTCCATCCACTTCCAAACAGACCTACGCTTCAGATCTCCCTCGCTGGCGAATGAAGTGTTTCATCCCGATGCCTCGCTCTCCTCCTTAAGTACAGATGTAATAAAGACTTTTGGTCGTGGTTAAAAAAGAGTAGGGGCGTAATCCGTCTCCGCTTTCGTACCCGACTCTCTCAATATTGCGGGGCTGGGTTTCTATGGCGACGCTCCCCACGGGTTACTCTGTAACTCATAAGTTAATGCTTGAAAGAACTTATTTTCTTGAAAAAAAAAAAAGCCCAGAGGGGCGGAAGAGAGAAGCAGGTTGGTAACTGAGTGAAAAATTGTGACTCCAGTGGTGCTGCTCAGTAAACCCCAGGGCTCAGCAGAGCCAACCATTACTATTAATGTGAATGTATGCATGTGTGTGTGAGACAGAGAGCGATGTAGAAAGGCTGAGAAACTATTAAAGTGACACCAGCATCATCCCAGGTGCACTGTTTTGCACTAAAATGTATTTCTGTCACCATGTTACATGACACTCGAAAGCAATTTTGACACACGTCCTGCGGCTGTTTCCATAGTCAGGCAGATATATGCATTATTACCACAGATTTTATGTATCTGTGAAGTAGGATAAATAATAAATCACTGAGTTTTCTACAGTGTGTGTTGTTGTACAGAAAAGATGAAAAACATAATTTAGAGAGATGTCTGCAATGTACTTTAAACCTGTACTTGAGCATCAAAATCTGCAGTTTTCATGTTGCCCTAAGTTAGGGAACAGATTTATTTGCAATAAGTAGCCATGAAAATGTGTCGTAAGCCCAAATCTTCTAAATATTGCGTCAGTCTGGATTGGATGAATTGGATCATAAAAAATATGTATAGGACTAATGTACTCTTTTTATTAACTTGAATTATAGTGTATCATTTATACTTCCAAGTATGATGCTCTGTCAAAACACCCTACTGAATTAAATTCTGGTGAGTAGAGTTTACCTTTTATATTTAATTGGTTAGTTTAATATAATCTATAAGGTCTAAAATCATTTCTTTAAAGCCTATACAATATATTGGAAAATTAGAATTAGTTTATGTCAAAAGTGTAGTACTCTGTGGCACATATTGCATGTCTGATCCCTGTACTGGTTTTTGGTTGGCTGATTCGGGCAGCAGAGGTTTTTAAAGTCTTTTATTATAAAACCAAAAGAGCCTGTACATTACTCATGGTGTAATTGTCATTCTTGTATATAATACTATTCAATAAGACTTCAAATTAATACTCTTATTGATACAACTCTAAATAAATATCATAAATACATATAAGGGTGAGCCAAACCGGCCCCTGCCAGTATTTATATTCACAGAATACAGTCCGCAGAGCAGGTCAGGGGGGAGGCCGGTCAGCTCTTGGTCTGGGTGCGTGCGAGGGACAGGACTGAGCGTGGCGAGTATTTCAAGAAAGTAAATAACACTTTCCGCCCATTTCAAGTTGCAAAATCCATAAACGTTCTTGGTTTTTCCCTCTCGATGGACAAAGGTCCGTGCTAAAAGTCTGAGACGAGCCTTTTCCTGTCGTCCTGGTGGAGTCCTCGCGGCCGTGTCGCCCCGCTTCGCCCCCCCAGGTGGGCGGCGAGGCAACAGGAGCGGACAGGACTGGTTTAACAGAGGCTCAGGTCAGCGTCGGGGGCACCCCCATCACGCCAAGGGGATGGAGACGATGCCGTTGGCCCGGCTGCGGCTCCGGGTGTGGACGCTGGACTCGGTGAGCTCCTCGCCGTGCTCCTCCGACTTCTTGTCCGCCATGTTGGCCAGGAAGCGCAGCGTGACCGAGTCCCACTCCTCTGGCAGCAGCAGCAGCAGGAAGCCCAGGCAGATGATGCAGGTGGCCGCCAGGCGCACCACGCTGAAGATCACCTCGTGTTTCAAGACGTCCACGGCTACGTGGAAAGTAAGACGGGAGCAGGAGAGAGGGGGGGGGTGGAAACAAAAACAAATGGAGATTAATTACCGAAAGTGAGATAAACCGCAGGACACCGCGGCTGGACGGGATGAGTGGAACAAATGCGGCTTATAATCAGCGCAAGCCCTCCACCTTATCCTCTTGTGTCTTTGCGGTCGGCAGCTCTGGGACGGGTTGCCTTAACCCACTGACCTTCCCGCTGCCCGCCGTGGCTAAAGAAAAGAGCTCGTCTGCAGGCATTTATTGTCGCCTTGGCAACCCGATCCTCCCTGAGCGCGGGGAGAGTTGCCGGGTCCGTCGGGGCACGGCCCAACGATTGGGTTTCCAGGATGAGCGAGAGGCAGACTTGCCGCATAATGGGTTTGGCTCTGGGGCCCTAAATGCTGACCCCTCAATACAAAACCTCAGTATGTGTGGCCATTTACTCTCACTGCCACAATCATATTCATTTACACCACGATCACCAATGCATATTAATCAGTAAATTGGAGGTAATACCTGCATTGCCTGGCACACTGAGAAGTGTTCCAATGGAGATGAGGATGGGGTAGGTCAGCACCACGCCTACATGCACCAAGATGTTGAACACTGTAAAAGAGTTGGAAAAGTATAAATGATTAGTTGGTTAATCAATTAGGAGATCAGCAACAATTTTTCCTATAATCCACCAATAATTTGTATAATTTTCTTCTTCAAAAATGCCCAGATGTACCTTCTTCTCAAGTAGGAACAGCAATGTTGGTTGGATGGTCTCAATTTCTATGAAATTAGGTTTATAAATTAGGCTGCCAGCTATCCGTCATTATTTAAGCATTGTCTCTGTAAGCTTGAAGCACAGTCTCACAACCTAGGGTGTCTGTGGACTCTTGTTTTAACATTAAACCAAGTATCTTTAAAGTTTACCCTATTGGTCAGACAAAACAAGCCATTTAAATATGTCTTTGGCCTCCATTTCCCCACTGTTTTCTTATATTTTACAGACCGAATCTGATCACCAAAACTGATTAGCAAATATATTTTTTTCATGGAAACACTCTATGGTCCTGGCCCTCACCCAGCCAGAGTCCAGCCAGCCCACACATGTACCCCCACGGTAGCGAGGACAGCGAGCCCCAGTGCTCCACCTTGGTGAAATAGAGGATGAGGGGCACACAGGAGATGAAGATGAGGTTGAAGAAGCCCATGGTGGACAGGAAATGAGCGACCTCTCCGAGGTTGGCGCTGCCCAGGAACATCTTGAACAGCACCTGTGAGCCGAGGAGACAATGTTAGACTCCCAGGCGTCGTGGATTCAGAACACAGACACACAGCGCATGCACAACTTTAATAAGTGCGGTTTGACCTTGTAAAGGGCCGATGTGGAGGCTGAGCCCACAGCCAATGCTACACCCACGAAGGAATCACCGTGGAAACCATCGGCGTACGCCATCATGACAATACCCGTGATGGCCATTATGGCCGCCACAATCTGAGAGGAAAAAGATCAGGAGCCAGGAATAAGAAGAACGGTCATTGAGAGGATAATCTGCATGGTTACATCGTGTTGCCTTACACACCCGGACACCCATGAACCGGTCTTTGAGGACGATCCAGGACAAGAGGAAGACGAAGGCCTTGTGGCAGCAGTAGAGGGCGGAGACGTCGGTGGCGGTCAGCTTCTTCAGGGCCAAAAGGTACAGGTAGCTGGTCAGCGTCCACAGAATGGAGAAAGGCGCCGTCCTCTTCACGAAGAGCTTGAGCGTCATCCCGTCTTCCCCGAACAGCTTGCTGCACTCCCTGTGGGAGGGAACCAATCACAGCAGCGCAACAGATCAGGTCAAGTCGACCTGTTCTCGTACCGTTTTACTCGGCAGGGTTGCAACTGCCATCAAGAGGAGCGCGTTCTAACCCTGCAAATGTTGATTGCTTGGTTGCTTGATTTCTCTTGGATGATTTAAACTTGTTTTTTTCTGATTGAGAGCATCACGGCCACTCAGGGATTTTACAGTAAACTCGTACCCTGCTTGAAGTTGAAAAAGATAATACGCTCTTCTCTCTCCTTGAGTTTCAGAGTATAGAGTGGGGTTAACTTTAAGGGTGCCATATGGTGGAAAGTGGGATTTTAATTGCTGGGTTTTGATTACAAGAAGATCTACTGTGTTATACTCTAGAAATATCCCCTATGTTTTAAAATTCACCTAGATCCACACACAACCCCATTCACAGCCATTTAAATACACCTATTATATACAATATTGTTAGGGTTTTTAATAACTTTAAATAAAATCCAAGAAAAGGGCACAACATATGACCTTTAAATTATGCGTAGATATCATTGCTGATTCTGTCTTTTAGTTTGCCCAGCATAAAAACTCAACTCTCACACCTAAACGTAATGTCAGTGTTCTCTTGAAAAAAAGCATTACGATTTAAGTCCATTTGATCTTGAAATACCAACTTCAACAGCAGTTGAAACTCTTGTTTTTGAGGATCTCCAGTGGTTGAAGGTCTCGCGTAGCTCCTAGTACGACGCCACCTCATTGATGGGTTTGGTTACAGGTGCAACAGCCTTGAAACGTTAAACCAGATAGAGCCAACTATTGTTTCTGGTGTTTCATTATGATAAATCCATCCATTTTCTATACAAGTTTATACCTAACCAAGGTCGTGGGGGTCTGCTGCAACCAATCCCAGCTTACTTTGGGTGAAAGGCAGGTCGTCAGTCTACGATGGGGCACGGACACACCATTCACACAGACATGGAGGGAACATGCAATTTGATAAATGACCTGAACTTCTGGATAGGCGTCTGCTTCTCCCTCGTGGTGACCACGTGTCCCGAGTAGTAGATGGGGAAGAAGAGGATGTTCCAGTTGCTGCTGAACCAGGAGATGAAGAACGGACAGGAGAAGGACTGGAAGGTCAGCTTGACCACCTGAGTGGTGCCCACCCAGGAGGAGGAGACGCACAGCACCATCAGCAGACCGCCCAGCACCTTCAGAGCCGTGTTGGTGCACGTCTGGAAGGGCCGGCTCTCTATGCTGGACTCGCTGCCCGGGGTGTCGGCGTGAGACTCTGACCCATCCTCTCCTGCTGGGAGACAAGGGGAAGCTAATGAGAACAGAAAGCCACCGATGGAAAACTATTCGCCTCAGGCATTGATCAGTGATCACTACCACATTTTACAGTTCACGCTGTAAACGCACTAATGCATAAGGTAAGCCTTTATTAAAGGAAAACATAAATGTGTTGGGTTAGCATTGTGGCCGTGCATGTCATAAATAGCTTTGTCGCCTCATGATGTGCGGCACGTACTGTACACCCGTCGGCGTGCACAGAAACCCGACGCCCAGAAAGCAAGAGTAAACCTAACCACATGACATTCCGACAAGAAAGTCATGTCAACCTTGGCGCTCCATGGGCAGCTTCTGTTTTGACTGCGATTCCTGCACTGGAAAAGGTTCCTTTTGAGATTTAATGCAACACGATGCAACACTTTAGAACCACCAAGAGAGATTATTGCCCACATCACATACAGCAGAGACCAGCATGAACAGATAGATTTAGAAGAACGAATTTAAAAGGGATTGCTTTGATCATATATCAGAGATGCATAATAGACCTGGCCCGTTGCCTTAATGGGCTGCAGTCGCCTAGTGAATGGTCTCTGCACCTTAACTGTGTTGTATCATATTGGAAGTGCTGTGTATGTGTGTGTGTGTGTGTGTGTGTGTGTGTGTGTGTGTTGGTGTGTGTGTGTGTGAGCGTTTCCGGAGAGAGAGAGAGCTCAGATCCGTTCTTTACCTTTCAACGGTGTGATCAATTTACACCAGGGCAGGAATAAACGATGACATGTGCCGGCTGTTTGCTGCCTGTGCTCCCTCTGCCAGCTCAGCACGTGAATCGCAGGCAGCAGCGTTAGAAGTTGTGCCCGCTCGTATCTGGCTCTACAATAGCGCGGCATCTCAGGGGTTCTCGCTTTTGCGTCTAATAGTGTTTGGTCTTGTGTGTGGCGGAGGGATCTCTGCAGGGGGTCGAGCGATGAGTAGCACAAGTAGCGTCACTGCAATGCCTGGTGAAAATGGATTTCTCTCAGACTACAATGAATAACCCTTTCACCCCCTTTTTGGCATAATAAGACGCCACTCTGAACTATCATGTGAAAAAACACGTACATCCAACCACCTGTTTGGTGGACACTTTTCTTAATCCTTCAAGACGAATTCATGCAGCAATGAGCTCAACAGTCCTGCCAAACCCACTTTATGAGCTAAGTGAATGCATGACTTCATTGCTGGCACCCGGTGAGGAAAAAAATAGGCCGTAAAAATACTAATAACACAACATAAATTATTCCTTTATGTGTGAAAGTCCTGCATTTCAATCTTACTTAAGTTATCAACTAAATGTATTTGCAGCATCAAAAGTACTGCACCATGTAACTAACCTGTTATTACTTACAGCATTTTGTAAAGTTGATTCTGACGCATCAATGCATAGCAAGTATTTCAACTACTACAAATACGGTTAAGTAGATTAGTTCATTTGTCCCAGTCCAAGGATGAAGATAAATCTTTTGGGTTGTTGGATGATTAATGAGGACGGCGAAAAAAAAACTCCTGAGTCAAACTTTTCTTTAGACTTCTTGAAAATATATATTGAAAAAATATACAGTATGCATGTAAAAAGGTAATGATCCCCAAAAGATGGAAGCCACCAGTTTATATAGATATATATATAAGGTTTATCACATGTAAAATCGTAATCTGTAATCTTTTTAGTGGAGTACAACTATATAGTAGTATCACTTCAAAACTGTATTATGGACTGCATTATGTCAATCTTTGAAATAATCAAATTGAAATTAAAGACCCTTTTAACTGTAAATGACAACAAAAACTGTATGCATCCTGAAAGTGTAAAAGTGACAGTGAATCACACTGATTAGGTCGAACTCTGTTTCAGTTCACCAGGCTGAGTATCACCTTAAAACGTCACGGGTGAAACTCATCCGGGAGCAGGGCTGCAGCAAAATGTACAACATGCAACAATTTCTTTCCTGCGCGATCGCCAAGGGATTTTGTTTAATTACATTCTGTCACAGCTGGGATTCTAAATCAACCTAATGAGCCGGGCGGTTGCAAACTGGAAAACTAAGATATTACTCAGTGTATCTGCCAGAGAGAAGCACCTTTTTTCCCCCCATATTTGTTTATCTCAATTCACCCAGCGAGATGGTTCCTGTTTCATGGCGTCGACGGAACCTAAAGCTTTGAGTTCATGTCTGTCCTGATGCAAAAGCCACTACAGGCTGATCTGGTGCCAAGATGCAGTAATATTATAACTCCACTATTACCCTGCCTCAAAAAAAAAAAAAACAGCTCTTCTGGCCAAAGTCGTATTTTCGTGGCCAACAGCGATTCTGCTGACACACACACACACCATTACTGAAAAGTTACAGAGGAAACAATAATCACTGATGCAGACAGAGTGACAGCACAACATTCCACTGAAATGCTATTTGAGTTTTTTTCAGTCAATTTGTGGTGTGTATTTAGACTTCCTCATGTACCAGCTGTCATAAATAATTATATATCTCCTACATAAACATGATTCTGGACTTAAACTGTGCCTACATTATGAATAATACTGAGTTTGCATAGACTTTCCACAGCTATATTAAGATGTAAACATCCATGCTTGACATTACAGTAATGTTTACATCCATACAAGTAGTAGTTGCGCACAAGAGAGTATCTTAAAGCTCTAGCACAGTACCGTTAAAGCAGCTCATCCACTCTATGCTGCAGTGTGCCGCTCCAACCTCACATTTCAATCCATCCTGTGTTTTTATCCCCGCCACTGACGTTGCGCGCCGGTGACATTGATGGATGGAGCCCTGCTGAATCCAATATGGATGCGATGCTGGGCAGGCTCACTGCAGGTCACAGAGCTCCGAGTGTTTATCTAAATTAGGTCAGAAGACGCAGCAAGATGCTGGTGAAAGGGTGATTACCGCTATGGATCCTTGAAATCTGGGGATTTAGACGAAATTCAAGGTTGAGATGTTCAGACTGTGACTTGGGCCTGTTTTTTTATTTTTTTTATTTGCTACTACGCTTTCTTTCAATGCTTCTCAACTCTGGAATGTCTGAATGCAGCGCAGAATGACACAAATTATCACTATCATTATTACATCTTCTTTTCTTCATCTAGAGTTTCTGTGTGTTCCACATGCACATCTTCACACTCTTTATGCAAACTTCAGTGTGCATGATGGGAAACGATGAGATGTCACTGCTGGTCATAGAAATAAACCTGTAACATGCAATATATATATAACATATATATACATCATATATTACAAAGGCCATCTTGCCGCTCTGGTTGCTGTAGTTTACCTTCGGAGATGGGGCAGGTCAGGACCTGAGTGCTGTACGAGCTGAGAGGAGCCACTCGGGCTGAGTGTTTCTTCATCCTCCTCCGGGGACGCACAACACACCGTCCTTCCACTGTCCACACTGTGCGTGTGCGCGAGTGTGTGTGTGTGTGTGTGTGTGTGTGTGTGTGTGTGTGTGTGTCAGTATTTGTGTCTCTGCTGCTGCTGCTGCTGCTGCTGCTGCTGCTGCTGCTGCTGCTGCTGCTGCTGCACACTCAGCAGCTCTTCCAGCGAGCTCCGTGCATCCTGACTTCTTCGCTTCTTGCTTCTTCGGGCTCCAGACTTCTGCTCCTCTTAGACCCCTGTCTACTCCTCTGTCCTCCTCCCAGCTCTCCTTTCTGCGTTCTCTCTCTCTCTTTCTCTCTCTCTTTCTGTCCGGATAGTGACACAGCTGAGTGGAGGCTGGACTCTACTGTTGCACTGTCATGCCGTGGTCCAGCGCTGCCTCTGTCTCCCAGGGAGACTGAGCTTCAAGTGCAATCACCCCTCGCTCCCTTTTCCTCTCTATGTTTCACTTGCTTTTTTTTTTTTCCTCCCCCCTCCTCTTTTTTTCGCTCCACAAATCAGCAGCTTTGTTTGGAAGGTAACCAAGCAGCCCCGGCTAATTATGCTGCGTTAGCTGCCCCCCCCCCCCCCCCTTACCTGACCAGGCTTCTCAGCCATCCCTCCCTGTCCCTCCCTACACACTCATCCCCCCCGTCTCCCAATGACTCCCTTTTCTTGGCAAAAGCTCCTGCTCTTCACTACTCCTTGAGAATCAGATTATTTGTAGAGCTCTCTCCCGTTGCCTCCACCACCGCGGCATCACTCAATCGAGCTGTGAAAAAGACATAAATATCCCTAAGACATGACAGTCCCATGCATGTCAATTCTCTCATCCAGCGATGTCATTACAGCACTCTCATTATTGAGAAGAGGCATGTGGAGACCTCTGCCCACATAGTCCTCACACTGCTATTACAGATGCACACACACCTACTATAATATGCTTCAGACGCTGTATTTCCATCCTCCACAGATGGAAAGACGCAGCAGGAGACAGTAATACACTGAATATTAAAAAAAAAAAGATAAATGTATGGTTTTCACCTCACATTTATGTTTCGATTCAACTTTTTAACTGACATGAACACACTTCTTTTGATTACTATTATAATTCATAATAAAAAGAATAAACTTGTATTTGCACAATACAAGTTCTGTACTACATCATCACTATCCTGCAACATTTCTCAGAGAAATATTGCACTAGTTACTTATTTAAAGTAACAAGACTATTAATCATCATGAGGAGGTTAAAAGTTGGATCATTTCAACAACATATTGTGGCGTTGCATGGGGTTTTACAGTCAGTCCATTTTGTTTCTTGACCACGAGGAGTGATTTTCTAGTCTGGAGCTCATGATGACAATAAGACTCCAGTCTTGCATTAGTGTTGATTAATAAGCTTTAAAAGGTGCTGGCTGCTAGGTGGACTTAGCCTGCGGAGTTAATCTGCCTCTAGCTTCATACTGAACAGACAAATGGAACCCTCGCATTGATCCCATCAGCTCACTCTTGGCACAGATAGACGCATTCTCCAGAATGTCAAACTCTTCCTTGAAGTAGAGATTTCTGTCCAGGACATTTACTGCTAATGGGGGGGTGTTTTGGCATTAAATATTTATACAGTGATGATGCTACTTTAATGGGATTTAAAAAAAGTAGTTATAGTTGAGGGAGACCCTCAGATCAACCTACCTATCAATTATTCAGTTATTATACACAAACAATACATTGAGTGTAAAATCCTGGTGTCTAAGTTAGTCCATTAATAAAACAGCTGCAAATGAGCGGCCGGTTCTATTTATAGTCATGTTTGCTCCAAGATGCCCATCATCACATCAATATCATCAGGAACCTCTCCCTTCTCTTCTCTGCTGTCATCAGCCAAAGTTCTGGCATCGCAGTAGAGTTACAGGTCAGAATACTGCACTGTGCATTCTGCAAACAATGTAGGGACACGTTCTAATAACACAAAGTTAATTTATTTGCCTGCGTGTAGAATGAAGTAGTGGGGATACGCAACATGTGAGTTGTGGGTATGTGTGGGTATGTGTGTGTGTGTGTGTGTGTGTGTGCTTGGTGGCATGGAATGGCATGCAACTAATGTTTGGTTGAATGCAAGCAGGGAGGTGAGGTGTGTGTGTGTGTGTGTGTGTGTGTGTGTGTGTGTGTGTGTGTGTGTGTGTGTGTGTGTGTGTGTGTGTGTGTGTGTGTGTGTGTGTGTGTGTGTGTGTGTGTGTGTGTGTGTGTGTGTGTGTGTGTGTGTGTGTGTGTGTGTGTGGGGCCTAAGCCCCTGCCGCAGGAGGCCTCAGTTTAATTTCAAATATTGATCTAAAGGAATGAAAGTTTGCAGGTTTGATTGTCTCTCTCATGTTTATAGTAGCTTCAGATCACTTTTGCATTGATTGATTCCAATCACAACTGAACACACTTTCTGGTTTGTTCAGCCCAACACTACGAAACTTTAGACAACGCTACAATTCAGCAGCACTAGAAACCACAGCCTCTGTTAAAAACACCAATTATAACCTCCTATAACCCTGCTCTCTGTGCCTGATAAATTGGCAGCAATGTGCATATCAGACAATCGTGCTGTTTTACACAGATCAAAGCAGGAAACCGTAAAGCCCGCTCCCCCCCTTTACGCCGTAGCAACAGCGGTTATCCCGTGCGCTGACGCACTCAACCCATTCATACTCTTTTGTCATTCAGATTTGCCTGATACTCTCAGTTACATGGTAGACGGCTCTTTGTCTGCAGCTCATCAGATCTCAACAAGTGCCAGGAGCAAAGACGAGGGGGACGAGGGAGGAGAGACAGATATATGAATGATACCTGCAGATCATTTTAAGTATAAAATGGGACTAGACAGACACTGAGTGAGTGAAGTGCTGAATGCCAGACGCTTCTCTAGACACTGGACCTCACAGCATCAACTTAGTTGGAACATTGGATGATGGGGACACCTTGTGGTGAAAAGGATGTATTGCATGGACATAGATACAGATTTCTTTATTTTTTAAAGGAAACTATCATTCATTCCGGTTGTGTCTTGCTGCTTTTCTGCAATAGAAATACATTTGGAGTTGTATTTGTGGTACTGGCCAGATTGACTTGTTATGGGGCCCCAAGGGCAAATATTTTCCCCCAGGCCTTAATCATGTATGTATATTCAAAGACATAGCAGAGCAATGAATGGTAGCAGCATTTTTGATATAAAGGAGGTGATAATCTATGTTTTTGACATGTAAAGTTTAGTGGATACAGAAAAAACACTATTACCTAATAGACTGAATGAAGAAATAGACTTAAAAGTGAAAGTTGCTCTTATTTAGAGTTAATGATATTACAAAGATGTAATGAGTTGATAACTGGATGATGTAATTATCCTAAAGGATACCCTGTGTGTTGGGCTGTAATTCATCATAATACTGTTTCGATGTACTACCTGTACCTCAGTTTACTGCCTGTCTGCGCAACCTCCATTTCTGGCAGTCGTAGTAGACTAAAGGAGAGAATATTTTGCCAGAACGGATCAAATGTTGAACGTGGAAGCGAGACGGAGGAAGACAGCGTCAGGCCGATCACGGGGAGAAACGTCACGCTTGTCCAGAGACTGTCGGCAGTCTGGTGTCTGCTCCCTGTGATCGGCCTGATGTCTTCTTCCTCTTCTTCACTCTGTTCGACGCATCAACTTTATTTAAGTTTAAACTAAAAAGATAAAGTATCAAAGCTAGATTTGGTCCTCTGTGATTAGATAAAAATGTCAAAATCAGATTTGTTCTACCACTGCTGTTGGCCACTTTGACCGGTGGGTAAACTTATTACTGAGTTCTTCAAGTGCCCATTTTAATGTATTTGACCGCCATAAATTAAATTCTTATCACCTGCATTGATTTGAAGACGCAGCAGAAGTCCGAGGGCTTCTGATTATAGTCTCGAGGCCCGAGTGAGTAAAAAATACAACGATAAGGATATTAAATACTCTATATAGAGGGATGGCCCATTCAGAGTGAGCATTTTTCATGGGGACTAAATTGAAACCATTACATTTATTGGACGCTGTGTCCTGTCTCGACCTGCATGACGAGGTGCTGTTTAAAAAATGCTGTTTGGTCTTCCCCCCTGTTGATTTACACACAGAGGTAGCAATTATAGGAAAAGTAGTAAGCCGTGACGTTTACTGTCTGTCGTTTCACCGGTTTACTGTCGATGTTGCGTTCAGGAGCCACACGAGGGCGCTGCGAGGCAGTGGACGGGCCAGTCTCAGGCTCAGCCCAGTGGAACATCACGGGCCGATGCAAACCTTCCACATATTGTACTGTTACGTTGCATAACGTCGCTTTTAGATCGGCCGGGGCCAGAAAACACTCCGAGCCACCTCACACAGCGCGAGGAAACGTGGCCCACAGAACAGGGAAGCGTTTGCACCCGCGAGAGACTGACAGCACTCCAGGAGTCATTCAGGCGACGCTCGTACAGGCCGGTTATAAATAGCAGGCGTGGGAAAGGGACAGGACCGAAACAAGTGCACGCTTGTTCTGAAGGCTTTGAGATGAGAAAAGTGAAATTTTCGTGGCTGCGAAATGCATGCATCAATTAACATTACATTGTCTGTATTCTTTGCACGTGTCCATACTGAAGTGACATGACAGGCCGCATGGTGATGAATGCCACTTCGAGTGTGTGTCTGCTGTTTCCCTGCAGCAGCAGCAGCAGCATCATCCTGCCAGCACTACAGACTCATCCTTTTCCAAATCAGCCACTAAAAAAAAAACCAAGATACACAGCAAATTAGTGTAATGTTTCTCCCAAGGAGATGCTGAGGAAGCGTTTACTATATTGTTCTCCGCTCCTGCGAGAAGCCAAGAAGGATAGAATATGCTGTCCTTTCTTTTTTTTTTTTTTTTTCCAGAATTTAAAAAACGCTTTGGTTTTTTTTTTGTCTATCTCCTGGGCACTTTTTTTTGTATTAACATAAACTGTTGCAGCAGGAAATAATTATACTTTGTATATTACACAGTCAATCTTGTCACCAAATGTAGTCCATGATCCCCCTCAGAGTTTTTTTTTTAATTCTACACAGATGGCAAGTGGCAATAATAACAAACTGGCAACAGATTCTTACTAAATATATCATTATGCCATAGGCTTGGCAGGATGAGCCCACTGTTCTATTCATGGGCTCCTTTGTGTTGTCACCCCTTTATGGAAAATGATCTACACCAGCTTGAGGGACATGTGATGCCCAATTCAAAAGTTTTCTGAACATAACCAAGAAAACGAATCTTGATAGTTTTGGGCAGCAGGAAAAAAAAAAATTACTTTTCTGACTTTTCCCGGATCCCCCCCAGCATTGCATTTATGGCCGTGTGCAGCCCTGGAGGAATACCTACTACTTTCTACACAATCATTAGTTGATGGATGTGGGAGACACGGGGAGACACGGGCCGCTACAGATGGCATATTTCATCAGGAAAGCGGAAAACGTCTCGGAAATCGAATAACCCCCTCGGCCTGCAGACACATAGGCTTTTATAGGTTGGATATGAGCGCTGTTACAATCCACACCTGCTCCTTTTATAGCTGAAATTACAGCCCAGACAGCCCATTTTTCATTTTCCACTACTACAACACAGCCTGGAGTAAGCAATGAGATGGGACAGAAACGGTTCTGTGGGTTGCAACACTATACTGTACCCTGTCATTCAAGCCCCACTAAAAGAGCAGAGCAATGAGATCTGTGTCTAGCTTCTATACGTTGTATGTAGACATTAGATGGTACGAATGCCCGCCGTCGAATTTGGATTTCATAGGTACTGGAATTGTTCAAGTCGTCGGATCAGTTTTCCAATTTCAAGTTTTGGGGTGCACTTCATTGATTCGGGTGTTCCTTTCGATAGATTAATCCAGACAAGTCAAAGCTTGCGATTGCGTCCACCGTTAATCTATAATTACGGCACCTGACACGTCTGATAAACAGGAGGCGGATAACGAGAGACAGGCTCATTTCCTTCCCCCCCCCCCCCCTCCCTCCATCCGAAAAATCCAGCGAGGAGGAGCGCGTCTGAAGGCGCCTCAGCTGGAAGTGTTCTCGATTGAGCGAGGCCTTGTCACACTTCCTTTACAGATTTGGAGAACATACTCAGCCAGAGGAAATTCACAGCGCTAGATTTGGGAAGTAGAATTGCAAAGAGGCCGTTTGTGGTTGGTTTATGACGCGATGCAGCAAACAGGCCTCATCTCTGCTCATTGTCTTTGTCAGCAGGATTGCTCCACCAATCAAAAGACATTGATTTTTTTTTTTTTAATTGGAAGATATAGAGGAGCTGCAGAGCTGCTATAGCTCAGGTGTGTCAGGAGCTTATTATATTTGTGGGATGTGAGGCTTCCAATGCAATCGATTGTTTGCCGGCCTCACCAACACGGGTGTTTAACACGACAACTTCAGGCTACGGTTGAGGAAAAATCAACTGCAAATCTGGATCCAGAGAAAGTGTGCAGGGCACTCGCGTCACAGTTTCGTTTTTACCGTTGAAATTTTAGCAACATGTGACTCAATATTCTTCATAGTTTGCTAAGATTAAAGAATTATTTTGAATCTACTTTGGATTATAATGTTGGTGAAATGCAAACGATAAAGAGTGATACTCATTCTCTTAGACTGAATTTTCCAACCTTTTAGCCCTATATTTCTACAAAATGTTGATCATTGCTTTCCAAAGCTGAAGATTGGACCTAAAATGTCTTTTTTTGTCCTGACCAACAGTTCATGACCCTAAGATCATTAGATCACTATTATAAAAGACTAAAAAAACAACAATAATCCGATGTCAGAAGCTGTAACCAGAGAATTTAGTCATTTTCTTCATATACATGTCTTAAATCAATTAATTGATTATCAAAATAGTAGCTAATTATTGATTGGTGGATTAATTAACCATTTGCAGGCCTGGAATAAGAGAAAGTTCTGTTTTGGTATAACAGGTAGGCAGCAGAAGAATAGAAACATGCAATATTCACGAGCTGATACTGATGCAAAGGCCTCCGGACTTAAACCTACAACCCCTCCACATGTTGCTATTTATAATTCCAATCGAAGCTAATAGCTGCGGCGCGGCGCGCGCTCCCGCAGCTCGCGCACGTGCCATCAGAATTGAATTAGGATGACAGTGATTGGCTCCTTCCTCCGCGATGCTGCATAATTACACCCGAGGCAGATGGGAGCTTTACGATGTCGGATTCCACAGTAGCCTAATCAGAAATAGGAAATAAATACAAATAAAATATTGATTTTTTTTCCCTGTATTAGTGAAAGAAATTGAAAAAAAAACGATTTTAATGTAATATTTACGTAAAACTGCGAGTTCTTTTCATTCATGCAATGTCACACCTGGGCGAAGAAAAGGCGTGCGATTGTCGCAGGACCGCCGATCACACACACACATGCTCACACACACACACACACACACACACACACACACAGACACACACACACACACATGCTCACACACACACACACACACACACACACACATGCTCACACACACACATGCTCACACACACACTTTGTTGACCTTCCCACTCACTTCTATGGCTGGAGTAGCCCGGGTTGTAGCCGTAGTACCCGGTGATCCTCAGGATCCGGTCCTCGATGTCGTGCACCCCGTTCGCCGTGACTTTAGGGACGCCTCCTCCTCCTCCCCCACCTCCTCCTCCTCCTCCTGCTCCTCCGCCGCTACCGTCCATGAACGCCGCGCTCGGCGCCGCTTTGCCCGGCAGGTGCGTGCTGTTCAGGGGCTCCAGCGGGATCCAGGGCTGTTCTCCGGAACTCTCCAGAAGCCTCTCGGCGCTTATCATCGCGGCTCGGCGCGCACACAGATCGGCGGGATGCTCGGTGGGACCCTGGCGAGCATCGAGCAGCCGCGGACGTCCAGACGCACGTTCACATTCCTCCAGTGAGGTTACCCAACTCCAGGCTGGGGGACACTAGGGGGCGTGTCACTACCAGACCGTCACATGCTCAGGGTTGCATTAGATAAATAAAGAAATGACAGATTAAATAACGTGGCTCACAATAAGTCAGACAAATGCAATTAAATCAATGCATCAAACTAAATAAGTTTTTTTTCATTTTCCCATCAAGCCATCTTTATTATCTCTGTGGTTCCTTCTCATTAATACTGTGATTCGCCTCTATGATTTTCCTATGCTGATGTATGGAAAGAAGGGAGGGAGTTTAGGGTGTAGGAAAGAAAGGAAGGTGAGTAGGGAAAAGAAAGGAAAGAAGTGTGGAAGAAGTAGAAGGAAGGAAGGAAGGAAGGAAGGATCCTGGAAGGAAAGGAAGGAAGGAAGGAAGGATCCTGGAAGGAAAGGAAGGAAGGAAGGAAGGATCCTGGAAGGAAAGGAAGGAAGGAAGGAAGGAAGGAAGGAAGGAAGGAAGGAAAGAAAGAAAGAAGGAAGGATCCTGGAAGGAAAGAAAGGAAGGAAGGAAGGAAGGAAGGAAGGAAAGAAAGAAAGAAGGAAGGATCCTGGAAGGAAAGGAAGGAAGGAGAGAAGGAAGGATCCTAGAAGGAAAGAAAGGAAGGAAAGAAAGGAAGGAAGGAAGGAAGGAAGGAAAGAAAGAAAGAAGGAAGGATCCTGGAAGGAAAGAAAGGAAGGAAGGAAGGAAGGAGGGAAGGAAGGAAGGAAAGAAAGAAAGAAAGAAGGAAGGATCCTGGAAGGAAAGGAAGGAAGGAAGAGAGGGAGGGAGTATAGAAGGAAAGAAAGAAAGAAGGAAGGATCCTGGAAGGAAAGGAAGGAAGGAGAGAAGGAAGGATCCTAGAAGGAAAGAAAGGAAGGAAAGAAAGGAAGGAAGGAAGGAAGGAAGGAAAGAAAGAAAGAAGGAAGGATCCTGGAAGGAAAGAAAGGAAGGAAGGAAGGAAGGAGGGAAGGAAGGAAGGAAAGAAAGAAAGAAAGAAGGAAGGATCCTGGAAGGAAAGGAAGGAAGGAAGAGAGGGAGGGAGTATAGAAGGAAAGGAAGGGAGAAAGACTTAAGGGTGGGGTGAAGAATATAGGAAATAGATGAGGAAGGGGAAAGGAAGGATAGAAGGAAGGAAGGATCCTGGAATTAAAGGAAGGAAGGAAGGAAGGAAGGAAGGAAGGAAGGAAGGAAATGAAGGTTCCTTCCTTCCTTCCTTCCTTCCTTCCTTCCAGGAAAGGAAAGGAATCTCTCCAACCTTACCTCTGTTGTGTACAGTGTTCCTGTCATGTCTTGAATTTGGTGTTTGAGGAGTTGCTGCCCCATTGATTTCCTCAAGGCCATTTGTTTTTACCTTCAGCATTGATCAATAACAGGTGTTCAGTCTAAAATATCTTTGTAGGTCTGCAGCTATTTTTCAGAATAAAAAAAAAAATAGATGTAAAAGGTAACTCAGCCTAACAGATTAGATCACTGCTCGATGAAACCCACACGTGGGAACAGAATCAATTCATTTATTTTTGAAGAAAGTTATTATTAGCGTTTGTGCGCCGTGCTCCGTCATCCTGCTGGCCCCTCTCTCCCTCCCAACTGATGCTTCCATTTGTTGTTCACGATGAAATATGCATGTGCCTTGGAGAAACAAACGCGACGTGCGTTGTTTATTGACTACACCAGAGTTTTTCTTCATTTATTCCCGGCACATGTTTGAAATGTTTCCCTCTGAGCGCGGCGGCGTTTGGATTATAAAGTTTGTGCACATCACTGATACTAAATAAAGTTGTTTTCTTATTATTTTTTCCCGAGCGCTTGTTATGACATGAATTGCATTCGGAGGTAAAACCCCAGAACAATCTCTTTTCCTCAGCTGGCCACCATTTTTTTTTTTTTTAGGCCCGGCTCAGGGAAGCTCCTCTTGACTGGAACCCCCCAGCTCGTAGATGCTGGTAAAAAAAAAAAAAGAAATGAGAAAACTGGGCTCCAAATCCAATAACAACAAGATGCAGTATTTCAGTGTCTCTCTGCTACGCCTCTCTCCAAGTCCTCCACTCGCTGTGTAATCGATTCCCAGTGTGTGGAGAATTTGCACCCCTGTTGGCATTGTCGTGCAGACACATGCTTGGGGTTTATGATGCCCTTGGACGCCAGCAAAGTGCTTCCTCCCCCTCTCTTACTTCACTAAACCAATCTCCACCTCGTGTTCTTTTGTTTCAGTTTGTTTGTGCTCCAGAAGCACTTATCTCACACATTCAGTTCGGGCACAAGCTTTGTGGCTGCAACAATGAAATGCCAAATGCCCAAGAAAGTTTTCTTCACGCCTTTTGAAAAAATCGCTAATTTATTATTGGACACTTTCTCTCGCAAGTCTTTACAGCTGCATTCCAAAAAAAAAAAAAAAAAAAAGTTTTATTCAATCGCCTCCTTTTTTGCTCTGGTGATTTATGTTTTTCTATAGTTTAAGCTGTAAAAAAATATACACAGTTCTCTTCTCCAGTCTAAGGTAGCCTATACTTGTCTCATATTATTCCTATTATTTTCCACCGGCTGCTAATGCATTAAAAAAAGAAATGAGCTCAAAGGGAGAAAATTGCTCTCTGACAGCAGTGGGTTCATTAAAAGTCTTTGCAGCTATAACCCGCATGAAGGAAAATGTTTATGCATGAGCAGTGACAATGCAAGTCATGCCTTTTTTTTCCATTTTCTTTTTTTTAATTTTAAGTAGCATGTGCCGTCGTCAGGGCGATCTCTGAAGAAATCGTTCAGTCCTTGGAGCGGCGTCTTAAAAGCCAGCCTGACACCCTCCTCCTTTAATAGAACACCTGATTGTCAATGAGGCTGGAACGAGCCTGAGGCCGATCTCGGGGAAACGTAATTAGCATTCAGAGCATCAACTGACTCGAATCCTCGGTGCATGATGAACATTAAGCCCGCTGTCCTTCCCTCTCACCTCCAGTGTTGCGGGGGGGGAGGGGGGGGGGGGGGGATAAATGAAAGGAGCCGAGTTTAAAGCAGCTCATTGTGGCTCATTAGAGCATTTCCCTCGACTGCATCTTGTTTTCATGTTTTTCCTCCTTTCATTCGGTGCAACCTTGTGTGTGCAAAGCGTCTATTTTTAGATTTCTAATTCTAATTCTGACGTGTAATTTCAGAGGAAAAATCAAATTGGAGTTCGACCACGCCGCTTATCGACTCTCCTCCTCGCTGTCCTGCGGTAGGCATTTCAGCCGTTTAAAACATAATCCTTTGCCTAGGTGGAATAAAAGGACACTCAGAGGAGACAATATGTCCCATGTGACTCCATGGCAGGCCAACCCCAGTGCACCAGCACCCCCCACGGAGGCTCAGCAAGTCACCTTAGAGATCAGTGACCGACTCCCCAGCCACCTGCTGTATAAATATTCAATGTGCACTAAAGATAACTTGGCCCGTGTGGCAGAGAGAGAGAGAGAGAGAGAGCAGAAGAAGGGGTTGTCATTTGAATACAGTATAGAGAGCTCATGGCGCGTTGGCCCCTGCAAAGGTCATGGTTTCGAACGTGTGGAAAATATTTGATCGCCAGGCTTGTGCGGTAATGCATGGCTTTAATTAGAGAGGGAGAGAAAGGAGCGAGCACAATGAGGAATTAATGATCCTATCAGGGCGGATTTGTGTGATAAACAATCACCTGTCTAGGCAGCGAATGCGCAACCAAGGAAGCAAAGAATGAGAGTGTTGATTTTTCTTTCTCTCTGTATGCACTGTGCATGGGATAAGATATCATAATGTCCTTTGATGGGCTGGTGTGACCTTTCTTAGTGGCCTCCGTCTGTGAAGAAAAACGCAGTCACCTGCTTATGAAGCCTCGCCGAGCCCTGAGCAGCCTATAGGGTTTCCTCCTCCCCTCTCGCCTCGGTGACAGAAGTTGACTCGCCCGGAGGAGGCAAACTCCAATCTGTCCGGCCCTGCTCTTTTAAAGATGCCAGTCGCCGTATGAATAAAATATACAATGACCAGAATGCCTTTTTAAAAATAGACGCTCCACGCCGCCGTCATGCCAACGCACTCCCCTGTTTCAAGAGAGGCGTTTAAATACTGTATGTTCCGATGCAAACTGCAAGACCTGAATGTGCTGTGCAGCAATTAGCCTCAATGCCACTTACCTGCTGCGTCTAGCCAGAAGGGATTTTTTTCTTTTTTTTTGCACATGAAAGTTTCTTAAGCAACTGTCTAGGTATCAATTTCTCTGAAGGACAACGACGACTCCACATGTGGCTATGAATTAATATGTCTTAAGCATGCAGCTTTTACATGAGAAGGCACTTAGCCTTAGACCTTTTTTTTTTTTTTTTTACTATTAGTTAAAACAACCAATCCACATGGCTGTCAATGTTACATTAGGGCTTTCGATCTAAGCAATAGAAGATGTGGTCTGATATTTTAAGTAATGTAGTTCATAGGACATATTTCTGCATTTTTATTGTACCCGTTGCATCAGTGTGTGCTTATGTGGAAACATTACAACATTATTTGTGAGGATATACTTACAGATGTCTTAAGGGTTTACATCAGCGTAAATTTCTAATGTTTTATAACATTGTCTCTTGTAGAAATAAAGTAAATAATAGTAAAAAAAATAAAATAAAATACTTGTCTCATATCATATTATGCTGATACCTCATCCTAGCAGCCTCATACATATGAAGTGTTGATATTTTCCCTCCGTAGCATCAATACATTCCTATACGTTGTGTCGCCTTTTTAATCAGTAGCAAACGTGTGCTGTGCTCCTCCGGATGAAGTTTAACTTGCGATCGCCTCGGCTGGAGGCAATCGTCTGAGATTTATGGCCCCTGGAGCTAACAAAATTAAATCCCTCATCGAAGCTTTTCTGCATGGACCATCCCTCCTGCAGTCAGCATGATGGATGAGGCCGCTGGCCTGAGGGGGCCGAGGAGCAAAGGTTGGACAACAACAGCGGGGACGAGGCTTTTACCCGGCTTGACCAGACAAATTGTAAGTAATGTTCATATCAGCATTAGCTTCAGGTCTGTCTCCCTGTGCAGAGCTGCTCAGAATTTAAATTATTTCAGAATGTTCAATATAACTGATGCAATTCAACAGATTGCACCTACCTACATTATTATTTGGGTTGCAGCGGTGAACTTTTGACCAGAGCATGAGTAGCATAAGGATGTTTTTTCGAGCCAAAACAATATTCCCGTACCACGTTCTAACAAGGCACCTTTTATTAAAGGTTATAACATTGAGTAATATTATTGCTGTAATATTAGTGTTGGCATTGAGTGTCTTTTCAGCATAGTCATTTCATCAAATATGAACAAATATTGAGGTTATGTGTATATACATATATATTTTATTGCCAGGGTGACAATTGTTGCTTCACAGCAAGAAGGTCACAGGTTCAAGTCCCTGGTCTGGGACCTTTCTGTGTGGAGTTTGCACGTTGCCCCCATGTCTGTGTGGGTTCTCTCCAGGTTCTTCAGCGAAGTGCGCAAATGAATGAATAAATGAGTATATGATTGTTCCTTATGTTGAAGACAATGGCTATGTTGGTGGCTCATGTGATTATTTGCTAATTGGCCTTCTAGACGCTACACAAGTGAGGCTTTGACCTGCTGATGGCACTATCTAAAGTTCTTAAGTATACTAAGTATGTTATCATCTATACAAAAATTCATGGCAATCCCTGTGACGGATGTTTCAGTCTTATCTGAATATGATAACAATAGGGAAAAAAGCTTGATTTCCAACCATATTTCTTGATCGTATGACACTATAATACACCAGAGATAGAGGAAAAGGTTGTGCTTGTTATCTTTAAAGAATATCCAGGCAATTTCACATTATCTCCTATGATCAGGTCCTGTGAGACCTTCAGCCTCTGAAGCGGTTAGTCAAATGAGCTGTAACTCTACAGACAATCTATTTATCTCTATCATATTATATATTTTCATAAAGTGTCTCTGCGATTCTCAGTAATTCTTCTCAAGTTTGTTTTTAATCTCTCCCACCATTGACTTTAATGTTACCTGTGGTATCTGGTAATGATCCTTTATTATCTTATATCTGGTGTATGACGAGTTGCTTTTGAAAATGAGCCTCATTGATCTCTGGAGAGTATTTTTTTTTTACTTTCAGCGTCAATCAATGATAGATCTTCAGTCTAAAATAACTGTGTACGTCTACGGCTGTTTTTAGAATAGAAAAACTATGATAGGAGACAAACTGGATCCAACAGATTAGATAACATCTCATTTCAACCAACATGAAAATAGATTCAGTGTTCCCTCTGGGTTTCTGGTATTTACAGACCACTCAGTGATGTTTCCATTTGTTGTGCGCTATAAAATATGCATGTGCTTTTTGAGAGACAAATGTGGTGTAGGTTTGTTTCACATGCTGCATGGTGTTCAGTTATTGACTATAATTGAATGTGGGCCACAAGTGTTATTTTTATTTTCAGCACATGTTTGACGCCTCACAGATTAGAAAGTTTGGACCCATTACTGTATGCCATAGTAAATTATGTTTATTATTTATTATTACTATACTAAACCACTTTTTTTTCTTTTCCTCAACTTGCAATAAGTTTTCAGGCTGGCTCTGCTCACTTTGTGATGTCTGCTGTTATATAAATCTTAATTATAATTCTTTTATCAGTAGTACAACGACTAGAGGAAGAGTTAAAGGTGAAGTGTGGAGTTTCTGCTGCCATCTGGTGGAGAGTTTGCAGATTGCAATAAATGCAAAAAAAAAAAAGAAACAAACAAAGAAATAATTTTTATCTTGATTGAGTTATATACCAATTAAAACATACTTTCTTATGCTAGCATCACATTCCTTTTTGTAAATTGTACACACTTTACCTTTAAGGGATTGTAAAGGCCTTATATTTCATCCTGTGCTTCATCTTGACCATGAACGTTTCATGAAACCACACACATCAACCTCACTGTGGCGCTAGAGGATAAATCAAGTGATTACAAAAGTCTTTTGGATTCATGCTCCTGCTACTGAAAGTGTCCAAAATTTCACGACAAACCATGTGACAGTTGTTGAGACCACCCCGAAGTGATGGAGCAAATCAAAAGACTCAAATGTTAATTGCTTAAAAAAGGAAGCAGCTTCCAGGGGACACTGATTTCCCCTCTCTCTCACACACACACACCAGACATAACATACTAAGGATAGAGAACAGGCTTTGTTTGTCATCTTTAAAGAATATCTCGGTGATTTCGCTTTTACGACCAGGCCCAGTGCAACCTCCTGCCTCCTGAAGCAGTTACTCAGGCGAGCAACTCTGCAGACAATCAATTAGGATATAAACCCAAACCCAATACGCAGCAGCTGTTGCACAGCTGACCCCACTGTGGACGGTCAGGATTTTTGATTTTTGTGATGCTAACACCACCTCTTTCATCTGCGGCACTACATCAGCTCAATTACAGTTGACTAGAGACGGGTGTCTCTTCTGCTCCGCGCACAGATTAATAATCCCATTGAACTCTCAGCCTAAAGCTCCTCTCGCCACAGCTCATTAAATACGATCTAATATGGAGCGTATATCAGGCAGGTGGGTCAATTCCCGGAGTCAAACTCGTTGAACTCCAGGCGCGAGGGAAGGCACGCTGACACTGGGAATTCAAGGTCGAGATGGGTATTGACTGGGAGATCTATTAAGGGAATTGGAAATTCCTCACAGCGCCCTCTGTTGCGGCCGCTTCCCTTTTTGTCCTTTTATAAGACGGATGCTCCGAGGGGGCTGCCTTGTTTTTTACCCGTGGCGTTGTCTCCTGTGGCTGCTGCATCACGGTGAAGTGATGGAGACGCACAGATGAACACACAACCTAATGGGTCCTTTGGGGGAGAAGCAGTGTTGCACTAAACCATCTTCTCCTGTCAGCAATTACACTGCAGTATGTCCACCTTTATTCATCCAAATGTGGTTCTTTATGGTTCCTCATACGGAGTCACTGTTTAAGTGTTATCAGCAATCGCTAGTCGTGCTTAATGATGTACTGTATGTACAATGAGCAGCATTTTAGTACCATTAATGTTAACTGGTGGATGAAAATGGGCGTGATTGCAGTTTTTCCAGCCCTCTATTAGATGAATAAGCTGTTCTGTGGGAATATTTCCAAATTACAATGTGCACATTGCCATATGACTGGTCCACAATCGGATGCCTGCATGGGTATTTTTGTTCATTGATCTCATGTGTCCCTTTTTACATCTCCTGAACATGTCCCTTTTCCTCCATGACGGTCCGACTTGATGAAATCAATCATTGCGGTTGTATAAGTGCAGGGTCCCATTTTATCTCTCATTGTCACTGTCTCCGAGGATTTTACCCGCAATCCATATTAATCAATCACTGATAGCTACCATGTGTCCCCGAGGAGGTTTCTGAAACAGGAAATGGTCCCAGGTAGCTGGTCAGCAGTCAAAAACGAACCAATAAAGCCTGATGAGGTTATTGATTGATCGTGTGTGTTGCCTGCGCAGTTTTTTCAGTATTTGGCCAAAACACTCAATAAGTCTCACTCTGATTGAATGGCACTAAGTCATATCTACCAGCGAGCTGAGGTAAAAACATACATAGTGATATAGAGAAATTAGAATTATATATATATTACGTGTATATATATTAATTCACAATTCACAAGCCTCACAACCATTTTACAACCAAGTTCCGCTCCAACAAGAACACGCTGATTTAACATTCAAACTTAAAGTGGACTCATGCAGCTGACACCATGTTTCGTCACATTAACTTTAATGAATAACACCTTTTCCTTTCACGTCACTGAACCCTCAAGCACAATAGAGACTTTTTTTTATCCTGTCATTGCATGGCAAAGATTATTCCGTAGCATATTTTAGGGCTGGGGTTGTAATTTGGGCAGATTACACTGGATGTGTGTTTATGTAAGACGGGGGATCTAGTCCTGAAACTAACATGTTGTTTTCAGTGTCCAGCCACTGGTACTTAAATTCATATTATATTTATAATGTCTTGTAAATGCAGATATGATGTGTTAGGAAGCGGATGTTACATTTTATTTATTATAAGTGCTGCAGATATCTATTCATTTTTCAACATGTAATCCATTCACAATTAACTACAGCTAAAATTAACTGCAGCTTCTATAGTGTGAGTATAATGTTGGTGCTGTGTTTATCCACCATATACTTTACATGACGAGATATTACACGTTGCTACTTGCATCCTACAGCTGTTCCTAGAGTGCCACCCTCTGGTGAACCAGCAGACAGTGCAACCGGGATCTTTCCCACAGGCATTTCCCTGCAGAGATGCTGCAGACAACTGACCACAAATGT
The DNA here is from genome assembly GCA_036785175.1 of Eupleurogrammus muticus. NCBI lineage: Eukaryota > Metazoa > Chordata > Actinopteri > Scombriformes > Trichiuridae > Eupleurogrammus > Eupleurogrammus muticus. The sequence continues at coordinate 13,209,909 of JAYKQN010000012.1, read as the reverse complement.
AACGGGCACGGGGAGCTTAGTGTGGAAAAAGGTTTCAGAGTTTGTACAACCAAAACGTGTTAAAAAGCAGCATGAGTCGTGCCTTGTTCTGGTTTGGCATGTTTTCCCCCACTCATTTTGAGTTCCCTAGGATGTTCTCATCTGGGAGCTGCACGTTGCACAGGGATCATCAAAGAGTTTGTGGGTTTGTCTGATGTTTTCTAACTGCATTCATTTGCACTAATCATGGATATTTGAATTATTAAAAATGCATGTCCAGTTATGTAAGAGACATTAATGACAGATTCACAGACAGATGTTGTACCGCTTGTACACTGACTTCTTCTTTGTAGATAAGGTTTATTATTCTTATCTATATGTTGCAGTTCCTGGAAACAGATAAGTCCCTCTAGAGTAAAACAAAAAAAAGAAAAGCTCACTGACAAGAGATCTCATTCTGGGAATCCAAACACTCGCTGTCTGTTACTCCGTAAAGATTTACTCCAGCCTCATTTGATTTTCCAGATTTTACAGGTTTCAAAGACGACACTTTCATGATTCGACTGAAGCCACAGCAAAGATATTTTTAACCTAAACCGAAACCACCGTGAGCAACCTTGTCTTTCTTAAATTATTTTTCACTAGTTTGTGTTTTTTTTCTTCAGAATCCGGAATCCATGTCCACCTCGATATTATAAGTTTGCATGATTAGTCTTGGTGGCTTAGTTCTGGGTCTAAGAGTGCTTTAATAATGTATTAAAACCAGACGTCTTCCTGTGTGCTTATAGCTGGTTGCACTGGGGAATGAATGTCATCATATTTGAATTCATCGCTTTACCATTTGAATTAAGTGGAATTCTTAGAAACTGAGCTTTAGAATCATTGATGTGTCTATTGCTTCAAGTGGGAACATTCAAAATATTTTAAATGAAAATCAAAACCGCATGAGAAGAACATTACATCCCACAGATGTCTTCTTGAAATCACCCAGACAATAATAAGACATCATCCAGTGTCACCGGCCATTACTTTTTATGTGGTATAATAAAACACTTTAATCAATGCTCTCTGGTCACATCACGCATCGACTAATGCAGTCCTGGCAGACGTCCCGAACAAACTCATGCATCAGCCCCAACTCGTCCAGAACTCTGCAGCACGGACTATTTGCACGCTCAGGGTCCACCGAACGCGTCCCCCCCGCCCCCCCCTGTTGATTCAGCTTCGCCCGGCTCCTTGCATCGCAACGCATCAGCCTCAAGATTCTGCTGTTAGCGTTTAACGCTCTGCGTGCACTGTCCTCTCCTCTGTGTACCTCGCTGACCCTGTCAGCCTCACACAGCCCACCCTGTGCTTTTCTCACACAAGCCGTCAGCCGCGGCACAACGGGGGCCAGAGCCTTCTCACATAAAGCCCCCGAACTCTGGAATTTCCAACCCCCCCCCCCAACATCCATACACTGGACTGACTCCATTGCACAATTCAAAAAATGTTATTAAACCCATCTTTTAACCTTATCCTCCCCCTTAATCTACCTCAGCTCATTGTAATATGTATATTTAAGTCATTGCTTTATTTATTTAATATGAAATTCAGATTTTATATGCTTGCATAATATTCATCATGATGCCCACAACTTTCTCCTTTACCGCTTTATTCCAGGCGAGTCAGGCTCAGATAACGCTAGTCTAACATCAAGACAGAGACGACTGTGGTGAAAGAGCTTATACCTCTCTTGGAAGATTTGGATTTAAAGTTTTCATTTTTCATTTTATGGACAGGAATGAGAGCTATTTTCACTGCTATAAAGGCGAAGCGCAGAGGATGCATAACACGATAGTTAAGACTGTGTTTAAAGCGAAATCCTGCTGCAAAGGTAGACTTTATGGTCGCTAATGGTCCCACACCACACTTTCCCTGGGTTTTACTTGAAGTTTTGATATCCCTAACAAGATATATTTGTTGTTTTAAATACCAAAACTTATCCTAATATAGTTTTTACGTCTCTTCTCTCAAGCCGGAGCTCCAGGGAGAACTGGGCGTTTCAGTTTGTCTCATTCGGTCTCTATTTGAAGGCGCAGCTTCTGAATACAGGCTGTGTTCATTTCTCTGCGGATTGAGCGTTTTGAATCATGGGAAAGTATTTATAGAACACCTAACCTTCCTTATAATCAAAATGCAATTAAAATCTCACTTTGTGCATTATGGGACCTTTAATTTTTGCAAACTTATTTTATTCCCATATATAAATATTTACTACTAACTAAAATCAACCGTGACCGTGCATTGGAGTGCTGTAATCCTGACTGCAACACACCGGTGAGAGAAATGCTGCTCCTCAGCCCCTCGGCCCGCAGCGCTCGCAGTGAATCGAACAGACATCTTCGCACGTTGCCAAAAGCTATCGGGTTGGCACCCCATGAAAAACATAATTTACGGGCCGAGCAGGTCACGGTGCTCCAACTGCGCAAAATTTCCCAACCACTTTTCTGGGAAAGTGAGATTAGGAGCAATTTCAGATGTTATAGCGATTGCCAGGTCTCCCAGAGTCTTACTGAGTCCAAACCCCAGTTTATATACAGTAGTCAGTCAATGAGATACAATCGGGCCTGCGAAGCGTTCTGCATGTGGAATGGGCCGATCAGGTTAAATTATCAATATTGCTTACACAGACTGGGTCATTTGCAAGCAATATATCTCTAAGACAGTCCAAGACAAGTGACCTAGAACTACTAAAGTTCATAAAACGGCGATCTGAGACACTGTAGATTATGTAATTGTATAAATATACCCAAATGAGACACTGCAATTTTTTCAAGACAGCAGTTTCTTAAACTACAAATGACACTGGCTGATTGAAGTGTGACATATGTGCACAGATGACGTTAGATGATGATGTTATATTCTGGCTAGACATCAATATGTAGAGATTGTGTTTCACAAAAGCTTTTTTTTCTCGTCAAATCAGCTCAGGAATAAACTAAGTTGATTTCCCTAAACACAGAGTACTCCTCTCAGGACAAGTCTAAATGTATATTTGGTTTATGTACCGTACATAAAAAGCCTGGACATTACAGTGCTGTCTCTGTCACGTCCCTCTCTCAACTCTGACACACAGCACCCAACCGTCTGCTTCTTATCAGCGACACTGTGGATTTGATTTTGTACTTACATTCTGTAGTTTACCACTTAGAACACACGTGAGAAACACTCAAATTTGGTTGTCTTGCACTAGATAAAATATTATCCTCAGAAATGAAGCTGGTATAAATCAGACCATCGAAACTGATCGGCTTTATATATTTAATGTTGATTTTAGTTTTGGTAATTGCTTTGTTCAAATCAGAAAATAAAATATACTACTAACTCACTTCCTTAATGTTCTTCTTAATTTTTCTATTCGTGCTGGAAGAGCTCAACAGGTTGTGTGTGAACTGTTGAACCTGGAAACGTCCGTTGTCCCTATCGGCTCATTCCTAATTTTGTTAATCACGTAGACACAAAAGATTTGATATCGGATCATTTGTTTTATTGAAAAACGCTCTAAATGTGTGATAAAAAAAAAATGCTGCACCGATCTGATAAGGCTGAGTTCAGCTTTCATGACTTCCCAGCTGTTCGCCCTTTGAGGCTTTGAAGGCTTTGGATTTATTGCACTGCTAAGGTCACATAGTTTATGTGCTGAGGATATGATGTTTTTTATTTGATGAGAAGTATAAGTATGTCATGTAAGTTTTGTCATTTAAAGGTATAAACCGGTTGTCATGAGTTACACACATGCACTTGTGTGTAAAAATCCTGTTTAAAAACTCACAAAAAGCTGTTTTACAAACTGCTTAATAGCTTGTCCTCCATGGGCCGGTCCATGGGAATGAGTGTTCCTTGTTAATTTGAGGTTTTTCACTTAGTTCCCAGTTCTCAGGAGGCTCGCTCTGCTCTTGGCTTGCATGCATCATATCATCTCAGATATCCATCTGCGTTGGACAGGGACAATGAGTAGTGTAATATTTTATCTCCTATCTGCCTGCATCTTTTGAAATTACAAAAACGTGCTCTCATGTCTTCCCCCCGCTTCACTTCCCTCAGCTTCCTCCTGCGGTCGGATAAACAGGTAGCGCGTCAACGATATGCAAAAGAAACACAATGAAACTGAAACAGTGTATGTGTGTGTGTGGGGGGGTCACTTCCAATGCGAAATCCAATTTATTCATTTGGGCTTGATGATTCACACAGTAGCGCTGCATCTCACAAGCTATTAGATGTTAAAAACCAAGGCGGTGCGAGCTGTATATATATTTCATGAGTGCTTATTTCCCATGCTGCTGATCCCGATGTGTCCCAGCTGTTCAACATCTGCAGATTTGCGCTTCCTGTCCAGAGGAAAAAAGGTCTGTCTGTTCAGACGAGCGTTTCCCATGCCTGCGTGCTCGGGCCTGATCCTGTCCTGCGCTTTTCCTGCAGTGTCCTGTAATCTGATCCCCGGACCCAACGCGGTGCACAACAAAGGACCTGTACTGTAGCCCACCGTCCAGAGTGCCACAAGGCACCCGGCCTATACCAAACACCCCCCCCCACACACACACACACACCCTCCCTCCTGCACCCCCCTACCCCCACTGCTGCAAATCCCCAGCCGCTGCAGACAGAAGATGAACGGCAGTGTGCAGGCTCCTCAAGTTAAGTTGGCATTTCCTCCTTGTGGCTTCTTCGCATTGATAAGAGCCATCCCGGGAGACGCGGGGAGGGGGGCAGAAAGTTGGGAAGAGGGGGGGAAAGAGCACAAGAGTAATTGCCCGATTTCCTGGTATCACGTGAGTGTGTAAAAAACACTTGCCAGAATCCATTTGTCAGACTTTATCTGCATGTGTGTGTGTAAGACCGCAGTAGTGGTGGTTGTGGTGTGTGCCTGTGTTTAAAGGGGGGGGGGGGGTCCCTGGGGATGGCAAGCTACTTACTTTGCACCCCCCCCACTCAGCAGAGCCATAAAGCCGCTAGGTATCTCTTTGCTGTGAAGAGCCACTACGGGAAAAGGAGCCCAGATCACTTCTGGCCACTGTGTGGGAATGTATCCTTTCAGGAAGAGGCAGGAATAATAAGACGAGGTGGAAAACCACGGGGAAGGAGGCCGGGGGGAGGGGGCGGGGGGTGGGAATCACTTGTAACTGCACCATCAAAGCTGCAGATGTTGGACCGCTTCTTCCCCTTTCAGTTAAGTAACAGGGAACCCCCCCTCCCTATCTTTTTTTTTTTTTTTTTTTTGAATTTGAGTCCTGGTGTTAAATTCCCAATAATGGCCCATTTAGTCTCCTGCTGCACCGTTTTACTCCCCCCCCCCCCTCGCCGCCCCGCATATACATTTCCGCATGTTATGACCACGTTGTCACAGTTTCCCATAAATCACCTGCGTTCATGCGCCGCTGTGATTAATCTCTACATCTCGTCCGCGCTGGCTGTGCAGGTGCCTGTGGGCCGGTGTTTCTTTACAGCCAGGTGTAGCAAACACGCCAGACGCAGGGACCCCGGAGGTGGGACGGCGGAACATTAGAGCCGAGTGGCAATTGTTTCGCTTCCAAAATATGTCAAAAAATGATTGATGACTTCAGTACTAAGTGCTTGCTTTTTTTGTATGTTGAGGGCGTAAACAAAAGAGTGTGATTATTCCCTGATCAAAGGCACAAAGACACCAACATTTTTTACAATTGTACGTGCCATAGCCGTTTGTTTTGGGGTTTCAAATCTTTTTTTTAATCATACCGTTCCATATTTGAAGCTCCTGGTTTGTCATTCACTGTCTGAGGTTATCATTGCAGCGGCGACTTACAACTTCAGGTCAAACTCCGACCAAAGATGCTCCGTGACCCATACGTGTTAGTAGTTAACAGGCCTCGAATCAAAGCTGTTCCTGACATCCTCCAGCCACGTTTTCCAGCTAGAATTTGAAACCTCTGCGGTTTTATCTGGCAAAATGTCAGATTGTTAGCATGGAAATCTACTGAAATAGCAGCTGCTGCTGCAGAATGTACACATCCTTATCTGTTAACCCTCAAGGTCACAGAATTCAATCGTGCACTGTCGATAACTTCATTAGATATGAGATTAGGACATGAGTACTTGTCACTTAGTTGAATTTATTATTTTTTTCCCCCCACTACTAATGTGAAATGATCTTTTTGTCTGCTTTTCCCCTGCAGCTCAGTAAAGAAACATCATAACACCATTGGGCATTGTGTGTTTTTGACCACATCAGGTACACTGAAGTCACTCTATAAAAGGACTTAATTAATGTTAGTAGACTCTAGACAAGCAAATCATAGAAAGCTTCCTGAACCTTCAAACCCTCATCTGCACCAGTTTGTGTGTGTGTGTGTGTGTGTGTGTGTATGTGTGTGTGTGTCTCCTCTGTCAAGCAGCCCCCAGTCTCCTTTTAATACCAGGTCATTCAGGTCCGCTTAAACACTGAGCCGCCTAATGTAAACACAGCCTTATTAACATGGCTTGGACTCCAGTAATCTTCTCTGTCTTCAACCATGACTCGGGCTTCAGCCCCCAGATCTACTTTGCGTTTCGCTTCATTACAGCACAGGCGCGGCATTGGCAAAGTTTATTTTTCAACATTTTTTCCAGATCGGATTGATTGGTTTGAGATTTATTCACATCATGAAAAAAATGATAATGAGAATTTTAATTTTAATTTGTGTGTGTGCAGTGTTGAAAATTGGAATTTCGAGCTGATAAAACAAAAGTCAGATGTACTGGAAAGAAATTGATTATATTATACGTGTTTATTATCAGGTTTCGTGCATGTTGTGGAAGACAAATAATATTAAGATTTCAAGTTACCCCCGAGCAATTAGTTCTTTTTGTTGTTGCCTCTCTCTCTATTCACAGGAGCTCAGCTGCAGGGAAGCATCACAGCAGATTTTAGGGATTCAGTCTGTTGTTCAAGGACACTTCAAACGAGGAATTTGTGCTAAATTGGGGGCTTTAACCTCCGTGCTTCGGTTGAGGGATGATCTCTCCAGCCATTAGGCCACCCTGCAATCCTTAGCTGGCTAAACAGTCTCATACCAAACACCTTATCTCGGACAATGGCATGGCAACTTGGACATTTAACAGGCGTCCATATAAGCCTTATATCTCGTCCCCTGGCTCCTCCTGCCTCAGGATAGTCGGTCGGTCTCGTCCCCGCTGGGAGCTCCTGTTCCTCCTCTTGCTGATCTGTTTACAGACTACAACCAAACACCCGGTGACTGGCCCACAGTTCATCTCCGTCTGTTTACGCTGCGAGGCCCGAGTATGCACGTCAGAACTGATCCACAGGAGCCAAGGGATTGGGCCCCCAGGGTGGGTGGGGGGGGGCACACGGGGCAGGGCTCAGGGGAGCTGCAGGTGCAGCGAGGCGGAGCCAGAGGCTTCGAGGACTCGTGGTGGGAGCACCAAGTCCAGAGGGACGACGAGAAGAAGGGGGGGGGGGACGCTGGGTCAAACAGTGGGAACAAAACAGTAAATTCAGAGTACCTCTAGTCCACCTAGAGAATCCAGCGTTTTTTCGCCAAATTGCCTTGTTTGTGGCATTTTTCCATGAGAAAGTCGGCAGCTCTTGGACCAGCTCCATGCGCTCGCAGCTTGGTACCTAAAGGCAGGGCCCCCCCCCCCGAAAAAAACAGGGCTCCCAACGACGTCACGTGGCTGCCCTCGGGGACAGCCACCTTTCCCATGGTGCTCATGTTCCTCTCTCTCCCCCTGGGGGGGGGCGTGGGTGGGCGGGGGGGCGGAGGTCCAGGTTCGACTCAGTGATAGGAGGGAGACAGAAACGGAGTCAGTGTGACAGCCCCAGAGCGAGACAGAAAAAGAGAGAGAGAGAGAGACATCTGCTTCTCATCTCGATGGGAAAAATTCCCCCGATCCCGGAGATTAGGACGGAGTCCCCCAGACAGAGCGCCGGCTCCTCCGAGGCTCACCATGCGTAAGCGGGCTCCCTCAGGCCCTGTTGGCCGTAATCCAGAGTAACCCGTTTAACTGAGCGAGCCTCGGTGACATGCACGACGATGCAGACGAGAATGACGAAACCGGCGAACACGAAACCATAACTCGTCTAATTATGTTTCCACACGCCGGAGGGAAAGCAGCGACGCGGCCCAGGAAACCGGCAGGAACCGGGTCTGGTACGGGCCCCGCTGTCCTGCAGCCGCTCCTCTTGTTACCACGACGCCCCGGGGGGGGTGCGGCTCTGTTTATTTTCTCCTGATTAGCACTGTGTTTTTTCACTCGTTCGCAGCTCGGGGTGTGTGGGGTGTGTGTATGTGTGTGTGGGGAGGTCAGTTGGTCAGCGCTTTCCGCCGCTCTTCAAAGCTTATCTCAACACCTCCGAAAAACTAGACCCACATTCTGAACTCTGTTGATCCTGCTGTCAAACACCAGCTCTCAATCAACCAGCTCTCCCCCCCCCCCCCCCCCCCCCCCCCCCCCCCCCCCCCCCCCCCCCCCCCCCCATTCCCTCTCAGTCGATCAGACCAGATAAAAAGCATTGGCCATAAGTCACTGCAACACACTTTTGTATAGTCTGAAATCAATCATGCCTGTAATCACACTTGATGTTTCTGGGATGTCTTACAGACAGGGTTGTTCTTCTGTTCTTCATCAGGGCAGGATAAAGGATATTGGAGGGACCTCACGGTTGATTATGGGTTTCGAAAGAAAAGAGTCTCAGCTCTGCTAGAGATCCCTCAGCTAAGTGCTGTGGATTACTAAAATCTCTGCAAATGTAATAAGGGAATTGAAAAGGCCTTATGTTGTAATGTAAGAACTGTGAGGTACTCGTGGAGCAACATCCTATCAGTGAAGGGCTTTTTTATGTGGATATATAATCACACTCTCTGCAACGCTCTGTCAATCCTATTTTATTACATAAACAATTGACTTCAGTCATTTCCAAATATTTGAGTGATATATGTGGACTAGTTGTGGTTTTTCTTCCTGGGCGATGGTGCTGGCTCCAAAAAGAAAGAGCTACAGGGCAGACAGGCTCCTCCTTTCTCACAACCCCAACCTCACCATCCTGGAACTTGTGTATTTATTTGCTTGTTTTCTTTTTTAGGGTAATGGAAAATGAAATCTCAGCCAATGTCGCTGAAAATGTTTCCTCACAAACGGGACCTCATACCGACTTTGTCACTGAGAACCGAGGCTCCTTTTAATTTAGGAAAATCAAAAAACATACCGTCGGATCGCGTTAACTTTAAACATGGTTAATGCAATGCACTTTCATGTAGATCCAGTGTCACCGACCGGCTGTTTCATCCTCCCTGGTGGTCTTCATCGTTCATCTGTCCCCTCTGGGCAGGGCGCCATCCTGGATCGCCTCTGCCATCTCCCTGGCAGCAACACTTTCAGGACCAGACACTTAATCGCGAGGCACAAAAGAACAAACGCGCACATTGTCTCGAGTAATGAAACCTTCTGTCACAGCAAGTGCACAGTAGCGCACTAAGCGACGAGCTCGGATCTTTTTTTTTTTTTTTTTCCAGGCAGAGTGAACAAACCGACGATAATAAATGGCTGCCAAATTCCCATCAGTTGGCTGTATTATTTATTTTTTCAAGTTATTAACTTTCCCTAGCTCTTTGACCTCCACCCACCCTCTCCCTGCTCCGCTCCCATTTCCTTGTTCCTTGTTCTACAAGCTATAGCTATTTGAGTCAATGTATTTCTCTCCGCACATAAATAAATCTTTGTGCACAATTTTGCTTGGCTGCAGTTTGTGTAAACAACCGTGCACAGATGAACTTCACCTAACACTTGCTCAGGCCACGGCCTACTTCTGTACTTTTCTTCCTAGGGGGGCTTCTCTTCCGACAGTCGATCGGTCATTTCTCCACCATAACTCGCGGTCGCCACCTCGGGAAAAAAAAAAGAGTCTCCACGGGTTAATTCGAATTATTCAATCCGTTCCAGCCCTCCCTCATTGCTATGTGGCCGAAATTGAAAAGGTCAGGTATTGCACGATTATGATTATGTATCTGGCAAATCCCTTTAATCAGGATCCAAGCATGTGCTTAGTTAAAGTGCAGCTTTCGAACGTCAAGTCGTAATTGCGGACGGCGGCGTGACGCGACGAGCGGTTACAACGGGTTCTCCGTTTCACTTCATGCGCGGCCATAGAAACATTTGTTTGAGCTTTAACTTGGATGACGTCCTCACACTAACTGCGCGGGTCTTTCGCCGCGGCTCGGGTTTATGAATGTGGCTGATGTGTGTGTGTCTTCCCGAAGGAAACCTTTTAAAACTCTTACACATAGCCCCTGAGGGAGGATAAACTAATTTGAGGTTCAAAAAACACTCTGTGCCCTGAACAAATAAACAGCGGCACTCAAGTGCGATTTCGGCCCAGTAAATCTGGCTGCCAGATTGAATCCATGTTTACTTAAGTGTCTGCCACTTCTAGGAATAAATCTAATCTCGCCGCTCACTCGATCTCAACGCAAAATTTACTATAAAAAGGTATATTCCATTAGCCTCTGCCTCCTTTATCTCTTTTAATAACATGTCAGGAAAAAAATGCCTGGAAGTTTACAGCGGAGCATGTTTACAAAGCAATCCAAGTTTGCGGCGGTACACCTGCCGACGTGAACATTATATTTACATTAAACATAATTTTTTGGAGGTTATTCCTTGAAGGGAATGTTTTAGCATGTTAAAATCATCTCATTTATCTGTTTAATGGCCCGAGTTGAAGCACCACCAACGGCGTCAACCCATGAACTCCTGAATGTCCTCCACATGTGGGACCTCTTAATGGAGTTTAGAGTATCACCCACCAGGCCTGAGTTATAACCTGCTCTCTGACTGTGGGACCACTTCCTTGCGGTTTGCTCTTCATTTATAAAGCTAACGGCTTTTACAGCCCGGCATTGACACGAGCCGTGATAACTCACGCTCTGCACTGTGTTTTTTTTTTTTCTTCTGTTTTCTACATGTCCGGCCACAGGCCCTCGTTCCCGCAGCCTGACGAGGTGATGAAACTCTACCTTAGACAAACACTCTGCGTCCTTTCAGAGCTCCGACCCTGCTACTGCTGCCCTCCAGTTCCTGTTAGCTCATGAACAGACACAGAGACAAGTTTTAACAAACTAAAAAACTGTCAGAAAGAATCATTTATCATATTGTAGGTGCTGGGCTCACTAAATATCATTAAAAAACATTTTGAGCACACTCTATCAAATATTACTAAAGGAATAGACAAAGCTAGCGTCAGGAGACAATTAGCTTAGCTTAGCATAAAGCCTGGATTCAAAGAGTAACAGCTAGCCTGGAGCAATGTAGCTATAGTTCTGTCCAAAGTAAAAAATAAATTAATTAATTTAAAAAAATGTCATTCAAAAACATTTTTGATCACATGCTGAATTTTTTATCTATCTAAAGCCTTTTCGGAAATAAACATAAACATTAAACCCCGAAGCAATTAGCTTAGCTTAGCATAAAGCCTCTATTCAAAGGGTAACAGCTAGCCTGGAGCTACGTAGCTTTATTTCTGTCCAAAGTAAAAAGAAAAAAAATGTCATGCAAAAACATTTTGAACACATGCTGTTATCATCTGTCAAAGTAAAATTCATATTAGAAAATAGATATAAAGACAGGCAGGCAATTAGCTGAGTTTAGCATAATGCTTGCATTCAAAGGGTAGCTGCTAGCCTGGAGCTATGTAGCTGTAGTTCTGTCTGAGGTAAAAAAAAAAAAAAAATCAATTCAAAAAATGTCATTCAAAAACATTTTGAGCACAATTTCATCAAATATTACTAAACATTTTGGGAAATAAATAAAACTAGAGCCAGGAGGCATTTAGCTTAGCTTAGTATAAAGCCTGTATTCAAAGGGTAAAAGCTAGCCTGGAGCTAAGTAGCTTTAGTTCTGTCCAAAGGAAAAAATAAATAAAATAAATGTCATTCAAAAACTTTTTGATCACACACTGAAATTTTTATTTTTCAAAAGTAATTGGCCTTTCTCGGAAATAGACATAAAGATAGAACAGGGAGGCAATTACCTTAGCTTAGCATAAAACTATAGTTCTGTCCAAAGTTTAAAAAAATAAATACAAATTTTGCAAATCACTATGTAGCTATCTTGTTTTTTTTTATCAGCACATGACCAGAAATGGAGTTGGAGAGCTTTAAAAACTAATTCTTGAAGGACAACAGTTTATCCGGCTAGCGTTTATCAGCAACCTTACACCCACATTTTTACATTTCTGTTTGTGTAGCTACGGATGCTACTTAGAACTCTTGAGAGTGTTTTTGGAAATTCACACAGGGCCAGGCTTGCTGTTTCCTCCTTTTTCCTTTTCTTTTTTTTTTTTTATTTTTCTGGCCAAGCTAGGCTGACAACCTCAGCTCTGGCTCCACACAAACACAGAGTCTAAATCATCATTGAACCCGTCTAAATATCAGCGAGAAAGCCAACAAACTCTGAACGTTGTGTGTCAGGGTGCAGGAGTGCATCAGCTTTCTCTGTGTTTTCTTTTTTTTTTCCCCCGTTGGAAACTTTTATTCAGCGTTGATTGCAATGCCATATGATTCGCTGTAATTACTCCCTCACATTAAACGGAATAAATTGAGACACATGACATCAAGACTGGAATCCTACATTAGCCTGCGGTTGCTGCAATAGCTAAGTCATAGCTGCATAAAGTTAAACACTGTCTGGAGAATTTTTTTTTTTTTTTGCGTCAAGTGATTCATAACACCTTCGGACTTAAAATAACTTCCTATTGTCTGTTGAAATGTTGACCGGCTTCCTACAGAATCAAACAATGCTCGGCCCGCGCGTCGAAAACAGGATGACACCTGACAACCTTGGAACAAAAAAAGTCTGAGACAAAAATATGTGGACGCGGCGTGGAAGCGTAAACAGGATTTGACACGTTTTTTTTTTTTTTAAATGAAAGAACTTGCTGTGATATAACGCTAATCACCTTAGGCGGCGGTAAGCGGCTTTTTTACTCATGGCTGGAGCACTTCCTATTTACCGGCTATTTTCAAATATAGTTTTCTTCACAATGATACGGATTGTTTCTCACCACTAATCAACGACAGGAAAAAAAAAAAAGGGGAAGCATTGAATATTGTCATATCCTGTTTGGGTGCGCGGTCCAGATGGTCAAACATAAGTATTGTCATATCACATCATCTCCTGTCTCTTCCTGCCCGTTCCAAGCCATTTGTGTCCCAGTATTCACTGATAAATACACAGTTCTGAGCCGTATCGTTTTTTTTAATCAAAGATGATACAAAACCAATAATAAAAAAAATCCAGAATGGCTCTATAGGCTTCCAACAAACCCCTTAAGAGAAGGGGGCTCTCTGGTTCTCCACCTTCCCCTTAAAGGCCCCACTGGAGAGGAAACCGAAGCTGCCCCAACAATGATGGATGGGCATCATTAATGTTGTTCATCTGTGTACCTTTTACTCAGCAATCCTGGAAAATGAGTCGATAGCAAATGGGAAACATGCTTACTTTGGCACCGAGAGATGTCTTTATAACGTCAACGCAGGCTGTGAAGAAATTATTTATCGGACCTTCCCTTGATCTAAAGGCCGTATCATAAAAAAAAACCAATTAGAGAAGAGCTTTAGCTGACATTTTGGTCTTTATACTCATTTCTGAATCAGTAATAGCTTTTTTTTATTCCTAAACCCAGTAAGTCTCTCTACCAGCATTTTTTTCTTTTTTTTGTAGAGGGGGGGGGGTTGTTTCATTAAAGAAGCATCATTTATAAATCTTCACAAAGGCATTTCTATCTAAGCAGGAGGGACGCTTTTTCTTCCCCAGAGAAAGACAACACGGTCGCCACCACCGTTCGGCCTGGAGGGTTGTTTCATCGCCGTCTCCCCTGGAAACGCGCCGTCGCCCCCGGCCAGGTTTGCTTGTCTTGTCGGGCATTGTGTTTAGAGCACAAACAGGCCGTGTGATGTTATTAGGCCCCATCGGCTAGTGCACCTTTTAACAAACACAGATAGATCACCGGCGGTAAAAGTCTGGCTCTGTCCTCTGGGCAAACAAAGTCTGTGCACAGGGGGGGAGGAGGAGATCCTTCTCAGCCTTTGCTCACCTCATATATTCAAAATATCCTAGGAAAAAAAAAGTGGCCTCACGTAGACGGATGTATCACCACCACTTGGGAGGAAGAAGTGTTTCTGGAAAATCTTTGGTTTGCCTTAACTTTTTTTTTTCTGCAGTTTCTTTATGGATAAGTCAGACAAAAAGGGGGGAAAAAAGTGATAGCACTGTGTGAAAGGAAGCGTCTATCATCCAGACAATGTGAGCAACGAGAAAGGGCAAGGCTAAAAACCGAAATAATTGAAGACTTCCAAATCCCGGAGGAACGGCTATTTGCTTTTTTTCGCCTTCAAATTTCTGTCCTCTCCCTGGATTTCGAAAGAGCATCCCCGCCTCAGAGAGAGAGAGAGAGAGATACAATTTAGGAAACGGCAACCACTGTGATATCGAGCGGCGTAATCTATTGTTTGTTGGTGCTGATGCTCTGTCTGGTTTGCTGGTAATGGAAGGGGGGGGGGGGGCGTTCAGTGGCTTACTCTTGAAGTGCATGAGATGTTTAGAAAGAAGAAAAAAAAAAAAAAAGCTGAGTGTGGTCTGTACAATAGCAGAAGGCAGTGGAGCTTTACAAGCGCCGCTGCAGGAATGTGTGGAAGCCCACAAGGAATCCTTTTGGTTCCAGGGTTTCTGCAAACACAGAGAGTCCCACACCGAAGATTAACCCTGTGTGTCAACAGCACTGGAATCTCCCCTCTTTTCTGTGTCTGCAAACTCGGCTAAACGCCGGAGTCACCCTCGGCTTCTCGGAGGGGAATCTCAGTGTTTGCCTTGCCTCTGAATGGCTCTCACCGAGGCTTCTCTGTTGCTCTTGCAAGCGTAAATCACCTGCGTGTGTGTGTCTGTGTGTGTGTGTATAGTCTGGAGATCAGAAATAAAGCATGTGCGGGAGTGTCACGCAACAAGCATCCAGCGATGACCGTTTACAGCATCACATAAATGTACATTGCATGTTTGGAAGCTTAAAAGGAAGTTGTAAAAAAAAAAAAAAGGGGAATCATCTCATCAGTGATGAAGCAGAGGAGGAGGACAGAGGAAGGGGAGGAGATTTATTTAAGTGGGCAGCCTGTGAAAAGGTAGTGTGGGGGCAATTAGAGGCAAGTGTGTCTTTTTTTGTCGACTGGAGCTCAGAGCAGGGCTGGAAACTCATCAATGCAATATATAAAAAAAAAAGTTTTGGAGGAAATCACCACTTGGAGAGATTTTGGACTAAGATGCGTTTTGTCTTGCAGCTCTTGAATATGTTGTGCGCTTGTCAGAAAAATCTATTTGCAGACATTTGAGTCGCTTTTTTTTTGCTTCTTTTCGTTCTTAATTGCGAATTTAGAGGCAGAACTCCACCTCCGAGCACATCCACTGCACCGTTCATTAGTGAAGCGGCGCTTCATCAGGTTACACGCGCTCATTCTCCGCGTTATAAGCCCGACTAGGAAAAAAAAAACACATCAGGGACCGGATGACTTGGAAAGCTCCCCGTCAGCATCTTCTCTTCGACTTTCGGACCGGTCCTTTGTTGGATTGTTTGTAAAAGAAAAAAAAAAAAAAATCGGAAGACACGTTTTCGTCCCGCGAAATGAAACTCGCTGTGTTTGTGATCGAGGCTGCGGCGGCGCTTTATCTGCTGCTCTCACCTGCACAGGTACGACTTATTCTCTACACTATACATGTGTGCACACGAAGAAAAAAATACATGTATATATGCATTTATGGAGGGGATTGGTGTTTGCTGTTGTTTTAGCGCAAAATTAAAGTTGTAAAGTGGGTTTTATTTGAGATGTTATAACACATTATTAGTTTTTACTGATGCGGTTGCGTTAGTTTGATGCGGCGAGTAGCAATAAACTCGCCTAATAAGGCACGCTTTGACAGAAAGTTAAATAATTACCGTGTTTGTTGGGATTTTAAATATCCCTCATTGTTCTGGGCTATTTCACAAGGTGATAATGGTAAAAGTTGATTCTTTGTGCTTTCTTCCCTCGTTTTGAATGAGCCGCGGTGGCTTCATTCATAAGCTGGAACGTGACAAACCGCATCCCTCCTGCCCGGGGAAGCGCATGATTCCAAGTGACTCCAAAGTGACTCACTGTTATATTTGGCGAAGCTTGTAAGCTTGTAATTACAGCTGAATCACGCTTTTAAAAGGCCAGTTTCAAAGACAGGGATTATTCCCACTCCTGTAGCCTACTATGATGGCTTTTTTGTTGTTGTTGTTGTGTTCAGATTGTGCAGATTCCCATCAGAGAACCCACTCTGGCTTTCATGATTGTGATAATATCCTTAAATAATGAGTGTTTTATAAATAATTGCCTGACATCATAGTTTTTTTTTTCAACTTTGTGGTTGGGTAGATGTAACAGACCCTGGTGAGTTTGCAAGCTGCTTAGTCTGGGGAAAAAAAAAAAAAGTTGGCAGCTTATCAGGAAAAAACTGGCAAGAAAGTTTACACTCTTGAATTCCCTTCTTTTCATCTACCTGCAGATCACTTTCTCTTGCCTCATCTTATGTGTAACAGATACACAATGGTGATGATGAACCCCGAGCAGGGGTAAAAAAAAATCTACGGAAATTGCATTTTTTTTTTTTCAGGCTTGGCATATCACTGTCAGGTGACGGTGGATTAGCACAAAGCTGGTCTGTTCTCCGTGGCTGGCATCGCCTATCTATTAGTCTTTTACTGAAAAGATGCCAGACGGGGACATAGCTGAAACCGAAGTGAGGAATCCTTCAAAAGGCCTGTGTCACAAACTCGTAAGAACGTGCCATCTGAGAGCGGGACTCGTGCCAAGCGACGCTTCGGCTCTTGTACCCGACGGGTCTCTGATTTCCTCCCGAGGTGCATGCTGGGGGCGGGGGTTGGCGGCTGCTGCTGATGGCTCTGATGTTTAATGCAAAAACCTGCGTTTGTTCTCACACTTGCTTGCCCTGCCACGGTTCCCCCCTTCTTTTTTTTCGTCCCAGCCTGTCCTCCTCCGCTAAACGACCACAGTTGTCGCCCGGTCCACATATAGTGTTGTTCCATGGAGACCCGTCGGGCTCCAGGAGGGCCGTGTCCCACCAGATTCTCTAGTCAGAGTCTTTGCAGCTGTTGCTGAGTCGGGAGTGAGTGGGAGAGGCGAGGGATCACCACAACTCTACTAATCCTCATAATCAGCTCATGGCCTGCTTAGTCAAAATAGGAGTGACAGACTCCAGGACCCTCGACATGCAGCAGGTTAGAATGGCAACTTGAAACGACGGCCGATGGCAAATATAAACACTATCGGAGACAATCGGGGATCCAAGCTTGTTATTTCTAAGCCCTTTCCTAACCATGCAGTTGCCGTTTTATTGCTAAATGTTGAAAGATCAGCTAAAAACAGCAATGCTCGTTCTGCTTTCCTGCGTTGCTCCAAACAAGGTTCAGCCACAAACTGAGACACTGACTAAACTATTTCACGAACAGATTATTCTCACACTGGCAGCATGTTTTATAGTCTTATAAGTAAGACTGTCCTGGAGATGTCTATCCTGGCGTGGCAAATGGAAAAAGCAAACATTGGCCATGAGGTCGGGCGCCACTATTTATAAATGCCTTTTCTTTAGGTTTTCCTTGAATTTGAAACTAATTGATAATGGTGATTTCTCCCATAACTGTCACAGTTTCGGCACGGCCAAGAGAGGGCGGGGTTAACGGCGGTAATTCTACTTTACTACCAGGGAATTAAAGCATATGTTTGCATGTGTTTGTGTTGTAGGGAAGCGCAGCCATCGCTGTTTATCAAAGGAAACCATCATTTAATATGCTTGCTGGATAATGGACATGTTAATAACAGTAATTTATTAGAGAGTATACCCACAAGAAGAAAAGCAACAATTTGTTAGTCTGCATATATGCCCCTTTTTGCTTTTCCATCCCATTTATCATTGATCTATCGTGCACCACTTGGTGGATGCCAATACCCGGGTAGAGACTAGTTATTAGTTGTTAAAGTATCTGTTACTTTGTTTGTTTTAGTGTTAAACGGCCAAATTGCAGGATCTGTGAAACCAGGGCTATTACTGTTCTGTTCATTAAAGGGGACATATTATGCACATTTACAACATACACAGCGGTTCTACTAGAATATCTTCGATTATTACAGTTTAAAACATCTTTATTTATTTTATATTGGCCGATATTGCAGGCCACCAGTTCAGCCTCTAGCTGAAACAGGTTGTTTTATCTCCTGTTGCAAGGCCCTTTCTGTTCCAACCGGTTTCAGGCGGCAGACAGGAAGCTACGTAAAACAGTTGAATTTCATATTTCTCATTCTGTACTTGAAATCATGTCTATAAGTACATGTTTGGAAGGTCTGATCTGACATGAACAGCCCTTAAATTAAAGGCTACAAAACATATGTCAGAGCAGGTTGAGTCTGAGATTTTGACTTTCACGCTACATTTAACATGTTAAGTTCAAGTGTTGGTCCTTTGCCCATGTTTAACACAGACAATTAACATTATAACTGTATGTGATATGTCCCCTCTTTCAATAGAGCTTCAAACATTCGCCGATCAATCAATCACATTAATGATAGTTGATTTGAGTCATTTTCAAGGAGAAAATTTTAAATTTCTCTTGTTCCAGCTTCTCAAACCCAATTATTTTCTGTTTTTTTCAGTCTTCTATAATAGTAAATTGATGATCTTTGAGTTGTGGACTGTTGGTCTAGCTCTTGAGCTTTGGGAAACAATCATCGAAACTATACACCATGAACCAACAAACAGATTAATTGACTCTGATCAGAATAGTCATTAGTTGCAGCTCAACTTGTTAACTGGCAACTGCAAACACTATGCAACCGGCTTTGCTGTTAAAATGTATGTTATGGCACATTGTGAGATTTAAGGAGATGGCTACAGCTGCAGCTACAGATATAAAGTAATGACAACATGAAGTAGCACAATTTTACTATAGTGATTTGTTTGTCAGCAGTATCAATACTAACATCCTAACAGGGAGTGTGTTTATAGGTTCAGTTGTGTTGTGGTTTTCCTCAAACTGACTTATACACTGGTGAAAGGGTCTGGGGTTTTCCTCTAGAACAATAGTGGCCTCCTGGTCACCCCATTACAATGACAGGACTAATGTTGCTTTAATGGACAATATTATATAACTGCCATCCACCTGTTATTTTTCTCACATTTCTAGACCACGACCCAGGTCAATGTAATTCTGGTGCTTCCTGTGCATATTAAACCACGCACACTGTAAGATGAACTGCAGAAAAAATAGAGCATCACCAAGATACCTGTTGCCTCTTGCCCATTGTGATAACTATCCCTGATTTAAAACGAAAAACCACTGGAATGCTCTGTATTCAGGAGCTCCACTTTGTTGTCATTGCATCAACGCGAGCAAATCTCTCCCACATTAGTCAGCACCTTCAGGTGCTAGAGACATGGGTCGCGGCACCGAGTGCAGCTCAAGAGCTCTCAAAAGAAATGTTTCTGTATGAAAGGAAGGATGAGAAATGTAATCCTCTCGGGTATGGGATTATAAAATACTTTTGTTAGTCTGTTTTGAAACACTGAATTGCCCTTGGATGGAACCCTGGAAACCAGATATGGGAAAAAAGTACGCCTTGCCCGACACGTTTGTCTCAGCCAGACAGTGAGACTCAACACTGTTCCCCAGCGAAGGGGAGAAGGCAGTTCCTCTTGCGTGTGTGTGTGTGTGTGTGTGTGTGTGTGTGTGTGCATGTGTGTGTGTGGAGGTGACGTAGCACAGGTGTTTCCTTTACATCATCCCCAGCAGCAGAACAATGCTCGAGTCTGACCGTTTGTACCACGCGTGCGTCTGCATCTGTGCACGTGGTGCGGTTTTTGCTATTCTTGCTCATACTTAACCTTAAAGTGTTTAGCGACATGGCATCACATTTCCAGACCTTGGAGTTTCCTGGTTTTTGCAGATAACTAAAACATCAACAGGCTGCAACTAAAGACTATTTTGGTAGCCGATTAATATATCGATTCTTGAAACAATTTCTTGATTAGTTCTTTGGTTCATAAAATGTTGTCATATGTTGATCACTATTTCCCAATACCAAACTGCACACTTAAATCTATTTTGTTGTCCAGAAACAGTAAAAAAAAGAAATTGGGGCATTTTTTCTCAGGAAATTACCCTAAAACTGACTAATCAATTATCTAATTAGTTGATTAATGTGATAGTTGCTGACTAATTTATTAAAATCCTGATCAATGCAGCTCTAAAAGGTCTGACACTTTGGCCATGCACACTAAATGCAGCCTGAAGGTCAAAAAATCTGACTCAACCTGCTGTGCCTTTTATGTTAAGGGTTGTTCACATTGTCCGCTCAAAGATTTCAGATTGAAACATAAAGATAATCGAAATAGATGAAAATTGAACGTAACGGCTGGCAAATAATCAATTGATCGCCCAATTGTTGTAGCTGTACAGTGGATAGTCAGCTGTCGGTTTCATTTCTGCAGAAGTCAGATCCTTTTTTGTGTCTCTTGCTCCCATCGTGTGCACATCTTTCCCATCCGCATGCCTTTATGCAAGTGACCTGGCTGACTGATGGGGCTCCTATTTGCCTTGTTGTGGTATTTACTCGTAATGTCCCGGCCCAGGAGAGGGTCACAATCTCAATCAGGAAATATGGATTTCTCCTTCCTCCCGCGGAGGAGGTGGAGGAGCGGTGGCGCTCGGGGCAGCCGTCTACTCAGCAGGCTTTAATCTCCCATCTGGATGTAATTTAGTGTGGTTTACACAGGGAGAGCAGCAGTTTACTGTAATAGAGTCGACAATTACCACCGGTCAGCCTTATCTTAAGACCTGTGTTGTGTGTGTGTGTGCGTGCGTGTACAGTAGTTGTGTGTGTTTGTATGTGTGTCTTTGGAAAAGGGGCATTTGTGCATACATTAACGGACTTATGACTTCCATCTCTTTTTTGTCCCCTGACCTCGTTTTATTGCTTGTTTCTTCAAAAAACAATCGAAACCAAACTCACTGCACAAGACAAATACATTATATTCAATTGTCCGTGATGGTTCCCAGTCATCCAGGTCATCTTTATATTGTAGAGCTGAGTCGTGTGAATAGGTGTTACAAGCTCCCTGGAGCGGATAAGTGTCTTCTGGACATATTGTATGTGGCAGACAGGTTGTGACACTGTTCTTCCTTTTTTCTTCTTTTTCTGCCTCAGGTATTTCTTCATTGAGTCTTTTTGCTGATTTGACAAAAGTCTGTGAAGGTTCTCAGTCATCCTTTATCTTGTAGCCTTGTAGTGAAAAGCAACTGGGCTCCTTAGTTTGTTGAAGAGGTATCACCTTCCATCTCAGGATTCTGGGATTTAGCGCCAGGGACCTAAATGTCAAGAAAGAAACACCTGAAGCAGGAAACGAAATAAAAGGAAGAACATTGTTATTCCATATGTGGCAAAAATTAGGAGAATCTTCCACAAGCACAACATTCAGATCAATTTCAAACCAGGCCAGACTCCAAGACAGAGACTTGGTTGCACCTACATCTGCATCTAAAGGTTAAAGGTCACTCTATTGATGACTACAGTGTTCTGGTATAGAACAGAGAAGACTCCTGACAGACCTTCACCAAACAGAAGTGGTAGTCTGAAACACACCTTGTCTGCCACATGTATGCTGTACTGGAAGCTTTCCCCAGAATATTAAAACTCGTTTACACCTGGAGGCAACAGACACCTCACCGTTCCTCGGAGCTTATGACACATGTAAATGTGGTTTCACAACCACTCTCATATTTAAATTCCTGAGTTCCGCTGCATGGAAGGTGAAATGTCTTCAACAAACTAAGAAGTCCAGTTGCTTTTCTCTGCAACTCTACAAAACTATATTAAATTATGTAATTATCTTTCAATTGGAAAAACTGACAAATTCAGGCTCTCAATTAAGACTTATTGCTTCCTTAACAATATAGTGTAAATTTCTGGTTTTAAATACCAGAAATCAACGACCTCGCCTCTGATCTGCTGATTTGAATGATTGTGGCCTGGCGGTGATTGCATTGTTGTGACATCACATCTTCATCTGAGTCCTCTTTTGAAGAGTTTCTGAAAACAGACTGTGTGCATTTCTCTGTGGAGAAATTGAGTCTTTTGACACATTTTGACAGTATTTAGCTTAGACCTCCCTTATAATAAAAAGCAATTCAAATATCACTTTCTACAAAATTGGATAAGTTACTGTATTCATTTGTCATACTGCTTATTTTTTTTTTTTCTATTTTCTTGCACACTCCAAATATCACTGGCTCCATTTGCCCAGATCACTTGAGAAATGGTCGTGGCACATTTACCATATGCTCTGTTGTCTGTCGGCGTTTTGGCAGCGGCCTGTGATCACAAGCCCTGACCTGACCACCCTAGAGATCCAGCTGGATACCGTCAGACCTGTAATGGCACATCTGTCATTGTAAGTTCACCCACCTCGTGTATACAAAACAGAACCTGGTTTTCTTTTGTCGTGGCGGAGGGGCGAGCAGATACGGCGACCCCGCGCGCGGTCCCCGCGGCGAGAGGCCTGAGAATTAATGTCGCAGTCATGGTGTTGATGATGCGGAATCTGGTTCCCGATAAAGGATGAATGAGGGGGATCAGTGAGGCGGGGAGGTGTAGCTCTGTTTCTCACTCATCTAGCTGTCGCTGTGTTTGTGTTCGCTCGTTCTGCTTTGGTGCTTCGGGGTCCTGTGTGGTCTCGCGTTGGGATTCAAAACCAGGACAAAGTCCCTCCCCGGCCTATATGTTTTTCAGGGATTTAAAGCTGCAGGTGCTTCACTGGCTTGAATTATGAGCGGGATGTTTGCCAGCTTTGCTATTTAATTTAATTTATTTTTTTAAAATACGCATGCATCTTCCAAATCACCAGTTGGCAATGATAAGCCAACCACAAGTCTGCATCTCATCCCCCCGGTCTGTTTATCCGCCCTGTCACCCTCACAGAACGGGGTTATGTTTGAAAGTAGACCCTTTTGGAAAGCAATGTAAATAATGGCATGATGCCCGATGCAGGCACAAGGGCCAAGTAGCCTGGAGAATTAAAGAGGGGGTTTTCCCCAAACCTCGACCAGTCCACTTTTGGTCAGAGTTAAAAACAAGCACATAGCTCTGCTGATTACCCATTTTGAGCTATGACATGTTTACCAATTTCAATTGGTTTCCTGTTATTAGTGATCCTGTTGACACTCCACTGCGCTGTTGCAATCGTCCAACAGTGTTTGGACTGAAGTGATCAGTGCGCAAGCTGTAAGTGTTTGTTGGACACTATCTCAAATTGGCTCCACATTGATAAACATTTAAAATGCTCTCACATGTATTCAGTAATTTAAAAAATGTGTCACAATTCAGGTCTTTCAGGGGATCTGATACTTTTACTCAAGTAAAGGATCTGAGTACTTTGTTGGAGACTTTGCAGCCTCAGTTGACACATTTTACTACTTCTGATGTAATATTTGTTTTCAGATGGTTTGGTTATTCTGACAGAAATATATAACTAGCCACAGTTTTCATTTCTTTTCACCCGGCACCACATATGGTGCAGTGATTGTGAAACGATGAAAGCTGCTTTGCAGCCAAAAATGGGCCAAACTGTGAAAGAACCACTTGACTTATGGTGTTGATTATGAAACTTCAATAATATTGATCTTTTGTCAAGCTCCAGCAGTGTGTAAATGTGAATGCTTTTTATTTCATACTTGTGCTTGTGCATCTCATCCTCCAGATTCCAAGTGGAATGAATGTGATGTTTTATCATGATTAATGAGCTTCTAGTAATAACTTCTTATCAGTTGACTGGGAAAGGAAACATGGGTCCCTTACCGTCACTGTTTTGAAACATCATACTGGGATTTCTCAATGCAGTTTTGCATCATTTTACGGTTATTCAAAGTTTTTATTCACGTACGTAGAAAGATCTCTTGCATTTGCTCTGCAGCACCTTACCTCATCTCCAACAGGAAACAGATCGGAGAATATGTTTCCTGGCTGGTGCCTAGATTGTTTTGACAGTTGCCTCTAGTACCCTCCCCTCCCCCCCGTCCTCACCATCACTTATCAAAGATGAAAAAGTCTTTTTTTTTATTTTCACCGTGCTGGGTCCTCATCGTGTTTTATTTTGCTCCCTGAGCATGCTGCCCTTCCTCTGACAGATGGAGTTAAGCAAGGAGGTTAAAGATGACGCAGTTGGGCTGTGTGGGAGTGGGGAGTAATGAGGCCCAGAGCCTCCGAGGCCTGACAGCAGGAGCCCAGGGACACAACAGGTCCTTCTGATCTGACCCGCAGGGACGGACCCGGCTCTCTCCGCTAAGCAACTTGCGAACTTTCACTAGAGATTTCGGAAACGTATAACACAACTTCGCAATCAGGCGTGTTGACCCCTAGGACGCCGCGGTTTTTCGTTACCACCGTAACGAAACGTTTTTTTTGATCTGAAAGACGTTGAAACCCACAAGTGGGCTGGGGAGAGCATCACCCCTGATTACATGTCCACTATGTAAATGACGGTATCCAACGAGAATGGAATTCAGCCAGGAGTCTTCCTCTAGCCCAGAACACTTGTATATAACTCATATATCAAGCAGAAGTACAGAATTATGCTTCTGCAATTATGCAATATTTTCATACATTTTGTCATTTCATATGTGACATGTCAAAATCTATCAATCAACCATCTTCATCTTGGGATGTTTAATGCTATTGATTCTAACATCAGATTTGGGGGCTGTGGCTGTGACATAGAGCGAGTCATCTGTTAATCAGAAGATTGGTATTTTTTTTAATTTCTTGGGAAGGATACATCTACCGTAAACTGCTGCTGAAGGCTGGGTCATCTGTGTGTGAATGTGTGTGAGGGAGTATTAGTCAGATCCTGATGAACAGGCTGGCACCTAGCAGGTAGGCTCTTCCATGAGTGTATGAATGCGTGTGTGCATATGTGTGTGTGTGTGTGTGTGTGTGTGTGTGTGTGTGTGTGTGTGTGTGTGTGTGTGTGTGTGTGTGTGTGTGTGTGTGTGTGAATGTTGGACTGTAGCCCAAAGCACTCTGAATGGACAGGAGCAGCCATACAAATGCAGCACCGTTTACCCTTACCATATAAAGTCAAATCTTAAGCCACTATTTATCATATTTGTACTTCACCCCACAGCTGCACATTTTCAAACTTTCGGACTTTCTGCTTAAAATTCAATCAAATCCAGGACCATTGACTTAATCTGTGCGCGGAATAGCATGCCCTTGATGTTTAATCATCCGTCGCTGGCTAGATATTTTGTGTTAAGGCTTTGTAGGGAAATCAAGCCTGCAAAGCTACTAAACTAGAAGCATAAGGGAGATACATGTTAATGCTGTGCAATGGTGAAAAGGCTATTTTTTGATGCAAAAGCCAGATGTTTTACATATGCGAAAATTGCATTGCAGAGGACAAAGCAATTACACAAAAAGGTGAAATTATGCAGTCAAGTCAGGTTTATTTGTATACTGTAACTCCTAATCACAGTTAGTCTCAGACGACTTCACACCCAAATGAGGAAAACATGTCAATGTTAAACCCACTCGCCGCAGACATGAGCCGAAAGAAACCTCGAGACGACAACTCAGCAAGTGATCCTAAAGGATTTATTTGACAGGTTTATACGCACGTATTCTTCTAAAGGGATTCCACTTTTAACCAAGAGCTGACTAACGGCCCAGTCACCATTAATCACGCAATATAAAAGTTGTAAGTAAGTGCACATGGACGAGGACTACGTGAGGAGCCTCATGCAGCCTTCGTAGTCTTGGCAGCTTCCTCCTTGGCAGCTCGCTTCCCTCCAGCCCAGGTGCCAAAGATGCTCCCTCGTCATGTCAAGGCTTAACCCGTGACCAAGGTCAGAAAAAACCTCCCCGACCCCGGCACATCCCAGAGCCAAAAAAACAAAAAAACTTGTAATGCGGTGCTGTGCTTCTCCGGCATGAACACGCGGAGGTGGCGAAAAAGAAAGCGAGGGAGAGCTGATCATATGCCAATTATCGCTGGAAAAAAAAGGATTTATTATATCAGCCTGACACCAGGGAAAGTGGAAGTGACTTTTAACAATAAGTTCAAGTGAGCTGTGGCTTTTTTTCCCCATGCTGTGCTGCAGAGATGTGGAGCTGTAGCACAGCTGGCACAGTCCGATGAGTCTATAGGAGGGAGAACAGCTGGAAATGTTGGCCACATGGAAACAAAAGGAGAGAAGCCTGAGCAGCTCCTATGATATGGAGAGGACATAACCTCAGCAACACAATATTTTCTGCAATACAGAAGCTCATCCCACTGCTTAACGGGACATTCTGAGATATTTCTGTGAGCTGAAATGCATCATCATCATCATCATCACATTGTTTGCGCTCTGTTGACAGATCCTATCCTCGCCTTCAAACTAATTTTGGTTTTATAGCAGGAAAAGGATAAGTTCTAGTAACTAGACAGATGGTGTAAAGAGGAACGGCCTTTATTGCCGTCATCGGGAGGGGAAATTCCTCATCTGTCCGGTTTGCTATTATATAACAAACTTTTGCTTTCAGTTAACGCTTTCAGGAAATCTCTCTATCTAGTGTGTGTATGTGTGCACAGATGGCTTTGCAGTGTAAATGCCATCAGGTGTGTGTGTGTGTGTGAGTGTGCATGTGTGTGTGTGTGGCAGAGAGACAGCCTGCGAAACAGGACACCGGTGGCGAGGCGAAGACAACGGAAGCGGGTCGTCTGCCGCCTGTCTCGTGCTTTCTGCCGGAGGGTATTTTATCAAACGTGGGTTTTCTCTTCCTGAGATGGAGTCAACCAGAGGTTTCGTGTTTTCCCAGGCGATTGAGAAACGCACTCTGTTTATCATGGGATGATGGGAAAAAAAAAAAAAAAACGAATCAAGACGGAGGAGGGAGGAGGAGGAGGAGGAGGAGGGGGGGGGCATCAATGGGAAAATAAATACAGAGCTGAATCTTACACCACAGGAAACAGGTTTTTGAACCTAAACAGTTGGGCACATATATGAGACACTGGGTTTTTGCTGCTTTTTCAGAAAAAAAGACTTTTCCACTGCAGGGAGGGGGAAGCATCATCCGGCTGCAGTTCCAGATATCACCACACTACCACACACAGAATTTAACTTGCAGGCTGATGCTGTCAACGAAACGCTGGATGCATGTGTCTAGTTGCAAATGTGTGTGTGTTTTTTTTGCGCCATTATCTGTGTTTCTGTTTCAAAAAAGTTCACATTCGGACTATAGATAACTGTGATTACAGCACAGCCATAGCAAAACCTGAAGGGATAAACAATAATTTTGTAACCACATGTTGTTCTCTTTTGCAGAGTCTACCCCTGTCGAGCATAAACAGCACGACTGAAGGTAAGAATTTGTCAAAAAGATCTATTTCTGTCTGCCATAGTAGGTGTCGGGATGCTACTTTTGAAGCCATCCTTTGTAGCAGGAGCCTTTTTTTATTTCTCAACCACACACAATTAATAGTGTTTGTATTAAAAATGAGCCTGATGCAACCGAGTGAGTAGATGTCAGCCCTGGAGGGAAATATTTCTTGAACGGAACGTGTGTTCTTTTGTCTTCTTCCGTTGTGAAATGGAAATGACTCAGCTCTTGAATATTGCATGTGAACGTGAGCCAATTCCGATCCAATCGGGATTGCTCAACCCCGGGACAGGTTTTTTTAGAGGAGCCATTGACAACCTGCTTTTTCGCTGCATGTCTCCTTCCTCTTTTCACACAAATGAAAGCCCCTGGAAAGACATATTGGCCGGTATGTACACTATATTTCCAGAAATATATTCAAAGATCCAAATCCACCCGTCAAGCTCAATAAAGACATGGAGGACAGAGTCTGGTGTGGCTGAACTTGACTGGCCTGGTCCTGACCTGGACCTGATGGAACACATTTGAGATGAATTACTGCGAGCCAGGCCTTCTTGTCCAACATCAGTGTGTGACTTCGCAAATGTGCTTTTGGAATAAGGGTCAAAAAACTCCCATGAACACGCTCCTAAACCTTGTGGCCAGCCTTTACCAGCAGTTACTCAAATTCATATGCGAGTCAGGGCAGGTGAGCGAATCCTTTTGGAAGCCTAGTGTGTATATATGGAGAGGACAAGATGAAATGGAGCCATGTAACTGGACAGTGAACTTGCCTTTCACCCTGTGCAACATTTAAGTTCATGGCCCCCATCTCCTTTACAGTAGATACTTCCCCAGCCCGGGCTGCTTTTATAAACAGCTGTTGTAGTAACAGGCTCCAATCTGTGACCTCTGGGGTCACCGCAGTCCCAGAGGTGCCCGGGGGGCAGCTCCAGCTCCAGCTCCAGCCCCAGCTCCGGCAGGGTTCTCTCCGTGGCCATGTTTCCAGTGTTTGTTTTCTTTTCCTTCTGTTTGTTCGGCCATAGTTGTTCCTGTTCCCTCCCCCACAGACTGCGCAACTGGGACACTTTCACACATATGCTCCCACAGGAAAGCATATACTGTACATTAAACAAACAGTTCTGCTTCAGAACGAAAAAAAAACGGATACCTAATGGAATATTGCAGCTTGTGTCTATGCACGCTGTGTAAATATTGAAGTGAACTGTCTATATAAGTGATTGTTCAATATCCTGTAGGTTGCATTGCAGTGTGAAAAAAAACACGTATGTATATTCTAAGCTCATCCTCTCACCCGCAGTGTTGATGTTCCAAGAAGTGTGGGGCCGGAGCTTCTGCCGGACCATCGAGCGGCTGGTGGAGGTGGTGCAGGAGTACCCCACGGAGGTGGAGCACATCTACAGCCCGTCCTGCGTGCCGCTGGTGAGGTGCGCGGGCTGCTGCGGGGACGAGAACCTGGAGTGCCATCCCACCCACACCACGAACGTCACCATGCAGGTGAGACCACCAAGAGTCTTGTTGGTTTATGGTTTTTCCTGTTAAAAACATGTAGGTTTTATTACTCATCTGGAATCACATTTCATCCCTCCACAGCTGCTGAAAATCAGGCCAGCAGTCCCGGGCCAAGAATATGTTGAGATGACGTTTGTGGAGCATCAGACATGTGAATGTAGGTAAGAGACAAAAAAACTCCTAAGTATGCAGTAACATATAGTACAGTTGATACCGCAACTGGATATTCTTTTTAATCGACTGAAACATTTCTTCCTCAGAGTCAGGAAACCTGTTGTGAAGGTCGAAAGGTAAGATCATAAATCTAATTTTTTATGTTGGATTTTTTTTTTCAAAAAGTAATATTTTTCCTTCTCAGTGGGTGGACTCACAGTGTTAATTTCATCCTTTCTCCTAGGAAAAGGCAAAGAGGAAGAGGAAGGAAGAGAAAGGAGAGGCAAAAACTGAAAGAATGTGAAAGGTGAAGGCATATTAATGATCTTCTATTTATAAAAGAAAAGGCCAACTGTGTGTATGTGTCTGAATGTCAGACTTAAATCCTTTTTTGTTGAATGTTTAAAACAATAATATTATCAATAAAAGTTGAAATTTCATAGATTTACATATCACAGCGCTATCCTGCAGCAGCACTTCAGTTACTGTGTAAAGCTCTGTATCACGGCGCTCCTCCTCATGTTGCTTCCCAGCGCTTTCATCACAATTAAAAACTTTGGTAACATCTCGCAAAAACCGCACATTGGCCGGTTTAGCTGCTACTTTATTCCTCACCAAGAAAGGCTACTGCGGGTCATACTCTAAGATGTGTTCACAGACCCTCAGGAAATCCCAGCACTATCACCTAAAAGAACAGAATCTGGGCCTAGAATCATTTCACTTGTACACATACACTACCACATAAAACAGTAACATGCATAGATTTGTTACACTATACAGGGAAAAAGTGCAAAGAAAGAGATTTATCATATGTCTGGTTTTACTGGCCTATAAATACAATATCAAAACTGATATGTAGATTGGCATCCTCACTTTTAAAATAAATTATAGACTTTTTCTTACAGTAACTGTATTTGCATATCTCTCAATTTATCTATTGATTGTAATTGAATTTTATTGAAAAGCTCCTTTCAGGACACCCAAGGTCAAAGGTCAAACAGTTATAAAAGATACAGTTTACCTATCAATTTAGCATTAAAGATGCATGGTTGCTTCTTTCTTCTTGTCCTGCAGGTGCCAGATCCCTCGCAGGTAACTGCAGTGGCGACCCAACCTCATTCCCAGCCCAGTGACAGCATCAGGAGCCTCCTTCGCTCATCCATCGACACTGTGTTCCTGCAGCCAGGGACTAGGAAAAAAAAAAAACAGCTGGGTTGCTTCGCTGACATGCCCTCCCGCCGACGGGCAGAGCGTCTGTGACGACAAGGTTCAACAGAAAGTGTGTTTTGATTGGTGGAAAATAAAAAAGAAAAAAGACTGCTGTCACACCCCTGACACAATGGACAACCCTGGGAGCCAGTGCAATGTAGAACCAAACAGACTGATGCCTTCTCTTTTATACTAGTTATTATTGTATCGGGTATTGTAAGCGTTCAATTTCTTTGGTATTTAAAGGTGGTTACTTGTGTTTAATATCTATATTTATTGATTGATACAGCTGAATATATTTGGACTTTTCAGACAGTTTTCTCACCCTTTTGTTCAAACGTTGCCTTGACTTTTAGCGACAGCGTCTGCAGCTGTTCCCTACATGCAATAATGAAATGTCTCCCTCTAGTGTTGATGGAAACGGTGCTCGGCGCCGTTTCGTGTGAGAGTATTTTTTTTTCCTTATATTGAATATACAAATAAGATTAAGACAGTGACACGGCGTTGTCAATCACATCACGAGCTTACTAAAAGTCGTCTACCTATCACGTGTGAAAGCAACGATCCCGTGAATGCATGTCCTGTATAAACCCGCTCCCCTCAGCACCGTGGGACCAGACAGACTGTAAGTGTGAAGTGTTTTACTGTCAGTTCAGACCTGAATAAGAACGATATTTATCAGTAAAGAGTATCAAGTGAAGACATGTCCACAGACAATTTTGTATAAATAAATTAACTGTGATATACCTATTTGTCAAATACCTTAATTGCAGTGTTGATTATCTTTCTTTATCATGTACTTGAGGGGATGACAATTATATATCAACATTTTCAGCCATGTGGGAATATAATCGTGGCTAGAAACAGGTAAAGTCTGCAAAAAATGCGAATCCAATAACACAGACACATGAGTTTGTATTGTATCAATCTAGCAGGGGTATCAGGTTTCAGCCATACTGTAATTAATACTCAACACTTACACTACACATTTTGGAGTGATGCCTATTAAAGAATATCAGTTATTATTAGTATAGAGAGCAAAGATGCTAAGCTGGAAAAGTTTTGTACCAAAGTTGGAAGATCGCCATCTGGGAGATGACTGAAGAGAATATAAGGAAGAGAAATAAATATTCAAATTATACTATTAATGGTATAGTGGATGTTCCATTTACTTAAGAAGAAATTAAAGCGAGTAATAGTAAACTCTGGGTTAAAATCTCATGGGAAGGTAGAAATCTGCTGTGTAAATAAAAAAATATTAAGGTGTTTTGTCATCTGTCATCCAGGTTTGTATAACATTATAACATATAACATCTTAATGCAATACAGTTGGACGCGAATGCAGTGAAGAGGAAAATCATCTCAGAGACATTACTGCAGCATTTTATCTAGGTCGAGGGCAAGGATCAGCAGATTCAGTCAAAACACTGCACTTAAAGGACAGGTCCTCAATTTTTGTGTGTCCTTAAACAACAGTGGTTGCAAAAAAAAGAACAGTGATTTCCTTGCTGGAATCAATCCTCCTGTTCATATTGTCCAATAAGAAATAGCTTCATAATGCTATTCTAACGTAATTAACGGTTTATAAAATCCACATCCTTTTAATTTAAAAGTTCTTTTGAAGATAATATATTAAGTAGATATGTTTTAAAGTTACAGTTACAGTCCTTTTAGTGCCAAATTCCTTATTTTTTTCTTTCCACTGCAGCTGACCCGGACAACTCGCCAGTCAAATCACACAGAGGAAATCCTTAACTAAAGACAGGAATACATACAATCTATTAATCTGAATAATTTAATTAAAGTCTCGTACAATCATGATGAACTTCCTAATATTTCTTTTTGCTTAAAATGAGGACAGTGAAATGTATCCCCCCTCACTTACATTATAAGGGCGTTTTAAGGGGACCTGACTAGTGTGTTAAGACATACATTAAAAATTATAAAATCTATTTCCTCTGGGGCATGAGAAACAATAACAGTATTTATTATTTGATTAAATATATTAGTTATGAAAAAAATGTTTATAATTTGTAATGTTCTCAATAAAAAAATAAAAAAATAATAAAACACTTCAACACCCCTGGACGTCAGATGGCGCTATGCGCGTGCGCGGAAACCAACACGAAGAAGAAGAAGAGGAACAAAAATAGACGCGAATCGCGAACACAATAACATTTGATGACCCGTTAACGGATTTTTCTATCGAATCCCACAACTTATCGGTAAGAATTACAAACGATAACTATGGCGAACACCAAGTCTTGATGAGCTGGTTTCAACGCTAACGCTGCGCTAGCTGGCGCCTGACGGTGCTGGATGCTAAGCTAATGTTGTGCTATCATATGTCTAAAAAGCTGCAGTTACAGCCACAGCTGGCGGAGTCACGCGCACCAACGGTCACGGTGGTCCAGACGGAACGTGGGCCCGAGCCCGCGTGTCATTCATGACGTTGCGTCTGTAAACAAGAAGCTAAAGTTAGCTTCTTGCTAAAGTTAGCTAGTCATCCAACACAGTTCAGGCTGCTCCAGCAGCTTCCTGCGGCCCGGGGACAGAGGTGAAGCAAAGTCTGAGGGTTTGAGCTTCACATACTTTATTTTCTCCATTCTGGTGATTTTTTAAAAAAATATATTTAAATTTCCTAATTTCAACATGAGCGAAGAGCAAAGCTTCATCAGTTCAATTTTAACCCTCTGTTGGATAGTGTTTACATATGGCAACAATTACTTTATTCTTATAAAGTCGTAATATCGATGTTTTATTACAGTTAGGCGTGAAAAGGTTTACAACAATTAGCGAGGTCACATGACCACTCACTTTTGATCATGGACCTCTGACATTTTTAGGAATTTTCACATACATTTTAGAGATTTTTCACACACACACACACACATACAAACTAAAACTCTAAAGCAACTCTATTAGAAGCAATCAGAAACAATACTTACTTTTCACATCCTGATCATTTTCTGCTGAAAATACCCTATATACTCTTCACCTATGTATGATTATCTTTGATGTATTTGTGTATATATATATATATATATATATATATATATATATATATATATATATATATATATATATATACAGTACTACTCGGAAAATTAGAATATCGTGTAAAAGTTGTTTTATTCGGGCAATTTAACATAAAAGGTGAAACTAATACATTTTATAGTATTATTAAATGCAAAGTCAGATATTTCAAGCTTTTATTTGTTTTGATTTTGCTCATTAGAACTTACAGCTTCAGAAACCTGAAATTCAAAAACTCAGAAAATTAGAATATTGCTTGAAATCAATTTAAAAAAGGGATTTTAAATACAAAAATGTCAGGCCTCTGAAAATAAAATGTTGCATCTGTACTTAGTACTTGGTTGGGGCCCCTTTTGAACGAATGACTGCCTTAATCCTGCGCGGCATGGATGCTACCAGGTTGTGGCACATCTCCGGTGTTATGGAAGACCAACATGCTTCAATCGCGGCCTTGAGCTCTTCTTTATTGTTTGGTCTCTTCCCGTTCAGCTTTCTCTTGGCAATGCCCCACAGATTTTCTATGGGGTTCAGGTCAGGTGAGTTTGCGGGCCAATCAAGCACAGTAATCCCATGGTTGTTGAACCAGGATTTTGTACTTTT
The DNA here is from genome assembly GCA_036785175.1 of Eupleurogrammus muticus. Lineage (NCBI taxonomy): Eukaryota > Metazoa > Chordata > Actinopteri > Scombriformes > Trichiuridae > Eupleurogrammus > Eupleurogrammus muticus. The sequence continues at coordinate 13,175,917 of JAYKQN010000012.1, read as the reverse complement.
GGCAGTGTGGGCAGGTGCCAAGTCCTGCTGGAAGATGAAATCTGCATCCCCATAAAGCTGGTCCGCTGAAGCAAGCATGAAGTGCTCTAAAATGTCCTGGTAGACAGCTGCGTTTATGCTGGACTTGATAAAGCACAGAGGACCAACACCAGCAGCTGACATGGATCCCCAAGTCATCACAGCCTGGGGAAACTTAACACTGGACTTCATGCATCTTCCATTTTGCGCCTCTCCGGTCTTCCTCCAGACTCTGGGACCTTTGTTGCCAAATGAGATGCAAAACTTGCTCTCATCAGAAAAGAGGACTTTGGACCACTGGGCAACAGTCCAGTCTTTCTTTTCTCTAGCCCAGCTAAGGCGCCTCTGGCGTTGCTTGCTCGTGAGGAGCGGCTTGACAACAGGAATACGACATTTGAAGCCCATGTCCAGCATCCTCCTGCGTGTCGTTTCTCTTGAAGCAGCAACTCCAGCTTGAGTCCACTCCTTATGAAGTTCCCCCACACTTTTGAATGGCCCTTTCCTGACCATCTTCTCCAGGCTGCGGTCATCCCTCCGGCTTGTACACCGTTTTCTTCCACACTTCTGCCTTCCACTCAACTGTCCATTAATGTGCTTTGACACAGCACTCTGAGAACATCCAGCTTCTTTTGCGATCACTTTTTGTGTCTTACCCACCTTGTGCAGGGAGTCAATGATGGTGTTCTGCACAACTGTCAGATCTGCAGTCTTCCCCATGATTGTGAATTCTTCTAAACCAAAGACACAGGCTTTTTAAAGGCTCGGGACCCTTTTGCAGGTGTTTTGGATTACTTACCTGATTAGTGTGTGACACTTTGAGCCTTCAATACTGAAGCTTTTAACAGTATTCTAATTTTCTGAGTTTTTGAATTTGAGGTTTTCTGAAGCTGCAAGTCCTAATGAGCAAAATCAAAACAAATAAAAGCTTGAAATATCTCACTTTGCTTGTAATGAGTCTATAAAATGTATTGGTTTCACCTTTTATGTTGAATTGCATGAATAAAACAACTTTTACACGATATTCTAATTTTCCGAGTAGTACTGTATATATATATATATATATATATATATATATATAAAAGCAAGGTGGCAAACAAAGTTTCTTTTTGGCAAACAAAGTTTCTTTTTGACTCTTTAAGGGTAAATTTCATAATAGATTATTTGTCAATGATATAATCAAATAATGTTAGTTGTTTGGTCTATAAACTGACACAGACAAGTCCAGTTGATTTATATTAATGGTCACAGCTTTAAAAATAAAAGTTGTGTCTGTTTGTCCCTTTTTTCAGAATTCAAAATATCCTGTTTATTTGTGCAAAGTTTCTACTCAGAAGGTGCACAAAGGTAAAAACCTTGTGTGAAAGCCCCACAGGCTTTAGATGTTTAATATTTAAGATATATAAATTATATGTATTGTGATTGTATTTTTTTGTGTATTTCTTATCTGATGTGTACTGATCTGTATGTAAATCTGTGTTATACATATTTAAATACTCCACCCAGGGTATACAGACACAAAAAATGTTTAGCTGTTTCTGGTGCAATGTATTTATGGTGCATTAACCTTGATCAAATAAACAAAAATACACACAACTACACTAGGAAAATACTGTTGAAAAAAGTCATCACTCAGTCACAAACATAATTCTATTAAGATGTATTGAGGGGCTTTTATTGTGTGCTTAGTCAGTTGGTGTAGAGGCTGATCAGGGAGATGGCACCAACCTACTGATCCATTAGTGCTATATTACCCGTCGATTAAACTGTATTCCAGTCAGTGAACTGCCTGCTGAGTGAGCAGAGCAATTCATGTCGAATAAGTCACAGAAGCGAGGAAAGGAGAAGGAAATGTTCTCTCTTTACTGGGCGCTGACCAGCTTAAATTCTCGTCTCGGCCCTGACGTACCCCGAAGGGAAAAGCTCATCAAACTCTCTTTGAAGCTTGCAGAGACTTTTGCTTTTGCCAAATCCGGACAATTTTTTTCTATCTCATCAGTTACCTTCTCCAAATCTTGTCTCCACACATTTCCAGAAGAGACAAGCATGAGCGGCTTTCGAAGACCGGACAGACACAGGACACCGACGTTCACCAGGGCAACGCACCTCGGAACATCCAAGCTTGACCTGGAGAGGGAGTCAAGCGTCTCAGGTTCGCCCCCCCGTTACAAATACATTGCGGAGACAAACCTGTGTTTTGTCCTGACAAATGCTGTTGTTTTTTTTTTCTACATTACTCAAGTCGCTTAAGGTGCCAGAATAACCACGTCTTGTGAACAACATGCATCTGTAGGTTTTTCTTGATTTAGTTAAGTCATGATCAAGGTCTAATCAAATCTAGAGATCTAGGTCACATTTTCTATGTAGGCGAGTCTGTATCAGCTCAGCTTTGCTTAGTTACACATGAAGGATGTCCTGGATTCGGTTTAGCCCTCCTTATTAGGTTGATGGTATCCTTTTACAGAGGATCTAGAGATGTTCACCTACATCTCTCTTGTGATCTCGTCTCCTCATAGAAGCATAAATCTGTTGCTTGTAAACATGACGAGACCCATATGTTTGTCCTCCATCGCTCAGATGCCAGCTCCGGGTACCTCAGCGCAGTCGATCTGACTGATTCCGAAGATGTGGGGAGGATCGGGTCCGGAGGCGGCCAGGACACGACGGCTCCGCATGTGGCTGTGATGGGAGGCTCGTACGGGGGACTCTCTCCGATGATAATCATGAACAACTTCGTCCTGAAGCAGGTAAAACACCGTGTGTTGTTATTGCAGCTTTTTTTCTTTGGATGTTAAACCAACCTGATGTTGAGTTTTGCTCTTACGATCACTCTATACAAACCCTGATTTTTCCCTGCAAAAACAGACAATTACTGTAACAGTTGCATCAGAGTAACAAACCTTTTCTCAAAATGGTTTTGCCACTTTGTGTGTGCTTTATTTTGATAAATGAGCTCATTTTGAAGCATTATATCATAATTTCAGAGTTGACCAGCCGTTGCGGCCGATCTACCTGCCAACATTCTTGTTTTTAAAGTTTTTTTTAGGCTTGTGGTTTAGTATTTGTTTTCCAGGATCCGTGGTATGCATTGCAGTTTGATTGATCGCATTTTCCACGAGCAGCACTGCTGCTCCCTCCTGGGTGTTTTAGCAGCACCACTTTAAATTGAAAAGCAACACTGTCATATGTTTCCTATCTTTACTGTATTATAGATTTAATAAACAAAAATGTCTAAAGGAAACAGTCACTAAAATGGTGCTTTAAGAGGGGTCATGATGAAAATCTGTCATTAAGAATACTATTTAAGAGGTCAGTAGGTCATAAGACAAAATAGAAGCCTTCTATGCATTATTATAATAAAGGAAACTTAAGTAATGAAGTTTAATAAAGTACAGCTATAGTAAAATTAATTCAAGTAGTATTATAATGAAACGGTTTAAAGTGGAACCACTTATGCTTCCGTTTTTTAACACAGGGTTCATCTTAGGCTGGAAAGTTGCTTGTTACCAGTTAGCAATTAATAGTAGCTACTGCTGCTACTAATAGCAATAAACTTTGTTTTTAATACAGAAGCAGTAGGTTAAGTTGTTAACAGTGACGCAGTTAAACGTAAGGACTTATTCACTGTGGGTGAACACGGCTCTTTGGTTCATGAGCATTAATGCTCCTAGTTACAACATGTAGTAATACTGTCTCCAAAAATAGTCACAAAATGCTACGGTCTTAGTCTTGGACCATGTTTACTTCATGCTGCCTAATAAAACATATTTATTGTAGAAAAACAATTGAGGCTTGTTTTGTTCCTCCAGCCGTCCCAGATGGCTCCGGCAGAGAAACAGTGGGGTTTTCCTTCACCGCTGGAAGTGATGCCTCAATCTCAGGTGGTTCTCCTTCAACCCATGGTACCGAACAGCAGCAGCAGCAGCAGCAGCAGCAGCAGCAGCAGCAGCAGCCCCCCAAAGACTGAAAATACTCGACAATCAAAGAGCTACATGCCCATCCTCAAGTCGTATCCCCGAATTGCCCCGCACCCCGGGGAGGCGTCCACCAGGCGGTGCGGTTCTCCCAGGACGAGGGGGAGTTCAGCCTCGGGATATGACCGGCGGCAGAGGAGGCGCCACCACCATCACCACCACGGCCACAGGCTGTACGGCTCCCACAGCCCGCAGGAGGTGCAGCAGACGCCGAACAGTGCCACTGTCCCCAACTTCGATACCGCAACCGACCAAGCGCAGGCAGCCGAGAGTCTGGAGCAACTCACGGACACGTTCCTCTCACCACCGGAGGGGACTGGTCTGCTGCTCCCATACGCACATGCCGCTTTCGGGGTGGAGGTGGCAGACGGCGACGGCGATGGCATCCGCGGCGACGAGGACCAGGACGCCCTCTCGACAGACAGTGACAAGCGGCAGCGCTTCAGCAACACCTACAACATCCTCAGCAAGTGCGGCCTGCTGGGCATCACCATGCGCACCAAGCAGCTGATGAAGGAGAACAAGCACACGCAGGGCCAGCTGCAGCAGCTGCAGGAGCAGACGGCGTTGCTGCTGGACGCCCTGAGCAGCGGCGACCCGCAGCTCTGGGCCAGGCTGCAGCGCTCGCTGCAGGACACGGACAGGGAGCAAGCGGGGATTAAATCTCAACGGGTCTTCGCCTAAGACACTGTGTTGATGGCCGTAGCCGGCAGTTCTCAATCTGATGGGTGGGAGAATCAATCAGGGCGTCGCTAGATTTATTTAATGTAAAAATAATATATATTTATCTCACAGGATTTTTTTTTCTTTTGTGAAATAGTCAACGCCACTTTATAGCATTATGGCAAACCCAGCTATGACTAAATTATAAGCTGTCAAGCTCCGGACGTAGCCTGGCATTTGTTCATACTGGAGGCGTAGTTTATTAATGCTCAGAGCCGTTTATGTCTATCATATGCATCTTTAGGGAGCTTATACACTATGGTTCAAAAGTTTGGGCTCAGCCAGACAATATTTTGTTTTCCATGAAAGGTCAAGCTTTTATTTTTTGAATGAGTTGCAAAATGAATAAAAAAATATAGGAAAGACATTGACTAGGTTAGAATCAAATTTTCTCTTTGCTTCTGTCAAAGAATTCTTCATCTAACCAGATGATTGCTGGGAATGGGCCTCTATACACTTATGTAGATATTACATTAAAAACAGACATTTACAGCTAGAATAGTCCATCCATCCATCCATCCATTGTCTATCCCGCTTATTCCCTTTCGGGGTCGCAGGGGTCTGCTGGAGCCTATCCCAGCGCGTTAAGGTGAGAGGCAGGGATACACCCCAGATGGTCGCCAGCCAATCGTGGGGCACACACACCATTCACACACCATTCACTCTCACACTCACACCTATGGGCAATTTAGAGTTTACCAATTAACCTGAGCATGTTTTTTGTATTGTGGGAGGAAACCGGAGTACCCGGTGAAAACCCACGCAGACACGGGGAGAACATGCAAACTCCACACAGAAAGGCCCCAGACCCAGGCCCAAAGCGGTCTTGAACCTGCGACCTTCTTGCTGTGAGGCAACAGTGCTAACCACCGCACCACCGTGTCGCCCTAGAATAGTCATTTACCACATTAATAATGTATAGCATGTAGTTCTTATTAATGTTATATCATTGCAAAAACTGTGCTTTTCTTTCAAATATAAGGACATTTCTAAGTGACCCCAAACTTTTGAGCAGTAGTGTAGCTTATGGCCAATGTTATCAAATCTACCCAATGACAATGAAATAATTTAGGGATAAAATTTGCTCATTTTTCAAAATAAAACACACAGACAAAGTGCATGCGGGAATAAATCTTAACAAGTCTTTGCCAGATTTAAAACTTAACGATTCTTTGCCTAAGACACTGTATCGATGGCCGTAGCCAGCAGTTCTAAATCATATGGGTGGGAGAATCAATCAGGCAAAAATAAGGATATTTCTAAGTAAACCCGAACTTTTGAACAGTAGTGTAACTTATAGCCAGTCATATCAAATCTCCCCAATGGTGATGAAATAATTAAGGGTGGTCTTGCTGCACCCTGTTCTGTGATTGGCTCCCTCACTGAGGGGAAAATTGGGCCTGAAGGCAGAGCAAAGTGAATTTGTGTGCACTAAAGGATGGATAAACCCAGGCTACTCCGGCTTTTATCAAGTGGGAGTTAAGAAGCATGCGTACGTTTCGAATCCTCGCCTATAAGGAATTTTCTCATCTCTGCTGTCTCTAAACAAGACTAAGCATTACTTACAATAGGGCTACAGCGGCTTCTGATTTCTAATGGTGAACTCTTAATTGCATGCCCAAACGCATGCCTTACTGAACATGTGAGGACACATGGGGTAGAAATATTACACATGCCTTGATTGTGATTGCTTGATTATGAAAACTTTTCTCAGAAGCTGAATTCTTTTCCCTCCAGTGCCAGTGTGAGGTTGATATATTTGACTCTCTATTGTAATTCTTTGACCCTCATTAGAGGGTTCGTTCCCCACAGTCTGAACTGGAATAACCTTTGGTCGCCTTACTGTTCATTTAGCGTCATCGTCCGTTCATGATTCCGAAATTTCTCGGCTGCTTGACCAATAAGCTCTTAGTCTTGATAGTTTTTAGATCTAATAAAAAAAGCTCATTCTCAATGTATGGTTCTGGTTTCTCTCAAAGGGGCAAAGTTTAGTTTATTAACGTGGTGTTTAAATTTAATGATGATCGACCCTCTGAATGAAGCAGAATTTTGCTTTGTCAGAAAAGTGTCTTTTCTCACAGCAAAGCTGTAGAGGGATGGATGAATCATAACATGGTTTTGTTTGTCCTTTTGTATATTATTTTGCTACTTTTGTGTCATTATTTATTATTTGTGATATTTTTTTAAGACTAAAGTTAATAATTTAAACAAATGAAGCACATTATAACAAGTTTGCCAAAAAAAAAGACAACCTTAAGAATTACGTAGAAATCTGCAAAAAGCTGATATTGTAGCATATAATGGTTCTGACCTTTCATCTGTTAGTGCCGAGTTCATTCCTGCTGCAGTTTGAAGCTTAAGGAGAAGTCACTTTAATATAGATTTTAAGGCAGAGAAATGACAGTGAAATATTTGAGTTACATATCACAGACTCTTGCACTTTAGTTACAAGATGACTGACCATGTTTTTAGACTCCTCGCTAAACGAGCATTGCTCTTCTTTTATGATAAAACAGTGTGTATATGAATGTTTATCTGGTTGCCCGTGCCTTTTTTTTATTAAGTTTTTATTTGTTTGTTTTGTAGTTCAGTGCTTGAGCTGCTTGGATTTCTTGTATTTCTCTGTTGATTTAAAGTAGAAGAAAGATGAATGTACTTAAAGCTCTCCAAAGAGTGAATATTCCTTTTATGAAATGATGTAAGAAATTACAACCTGGCTGGGTAATACAACCAGAGTTGCTGTAGATCAGATAAAATGAAGACGAGTCAAGGTAGTAATGAAAGAGTTTTTTAATGTTAAGTTATGGGTAACTGTAGTAATATTTATTTTAGCAACATTATACTCCTGTTGCAATATATTACAGTCAGGAGTTGTACGAACTAATCAAATCAGACTTTATTTTAAACTGAGCAAATTTGTATTCAAGATGATGTTAAGGATTTTTTTTTCCTATTATTGTGAAGCGTGCTTTCTGTATCCTTAGCAAACGTCACTTTGACTAATAATTGTCATAAAACATTCGTTCTAAGACCATTTCCTCTCAAGTCATTTATTGCACTTGTGTAACTGGGGGAGGGGGAAAAAAGGAACTGCAGGGTGTGCTTTGAATTATTTTATTGGTATAACAGGAATAGACAAAATAGCTCTAAAAAGTACAGTTATATTCATGGAAATCCGAAAAACACTTTTTGTTGACAAAATGTTGAGTACGGTAGCTGCAGCATAACAGTGGGAAGTCCTTACTATTGTTACCAAAAGGGCTCTTATCATTTAGCAGTGAACGCCTCGTCTTTGGGCTCATCTGTAAGCATGTCAGACATGATTTTTATATAGCACGTTGTGGTTAATAACCTGGATAATTATATGGCACATCCTTGTCCTATTTTCCTGCCCCGCCCCCCCCTCTTCCTCGCCCGTGTCGTATAAAGGAGCGTTTCACCTCCATCGAACCGAGTCACATTCGTTTTGAGTAGAAAACTTCAGCCCGGTGGTTTAACACCAGCGAGAGCAGCACACGCCGCGCTCTCCCTGCCCGCTGAGCCCTTGACGTCAAAGCGGATCCTTGTCACACACACACACACCCACACACACATAAAAAGAAAACAACTACCGTAAAGTTCCTGAATGTCACACTGTAGCGTCCTAACGAGGAGAATGGAAGAACGGTACACCTTGACCTGTAATCTCAGAACACTGCGTGGCACAAAAAAATGCAAAGCTGCGAATGTGTGCGCTTGGGCGAGGCCGTCTTCATATTTTAACACTTGTTAAACCTATTTGTCCTATATTGACTTAGGAAAGAGCTACTTAAAATTACACTTACACTACACACTTAGTTGAAAGTTTCACATTGCTTAAATGGCTCCTGTCCTTAAAGGAATGTATGTTAAGAGCAAACTTTATCCAGACTTCTTCAGAGGTCATAAAGCATCCATTTATACCTAATTTAAAATCACCAGACGGAACCCTAGGCAGCCTTTTCTACAACTTGTGATGCCTGTGTGACCTGTCGGGCTGTTTAGATAAGAAGTGTGGCCATTGCTCAGTCTTGTTTGTGCGCGTCCGAGTCGTCGAAGCACATCTCCACCGTTTGCACGGGCAGGATGAGGCCCAGGAACCAGCGGGTGCCGAACACGTCCTTGAGGTTGTTCCTCCAGGGGCTGCGGTTCTCCACCAGCTGCCCCCGCTGCATCTGGCACCAGGTCTGACCGCGGGCCACCAGCAGCACCTGCTGGCAGCAGAAGCCCGCGCACACCAGGCCGATGCCCAGCCACACGTACAGCATCAGCACCAGGAAGAGCTGCAGGCCCGAGACCGTCCCTGAGGGGGGGGAAAGGAGAGGAAAATCCCTCAGATACTCGAGCGTCTTACAAAATCACTTTGAACCGGAACTCTGAAAACAACTCACCCATGAAGAAGTAACTGGTGGAGAGGGGGAGGAGGGTCAGGAAGGTCAGCGGGTTCTCAAAGGAGATGGAGTACTCCACCGTGAGGAAGGCCACACCCAGAACCAGGGAGTACAAGCACGTGCACGACGTGTAGATGCAGAACATGATGAAGTAGCGCATGTTCCTGTTGCCGATGCAGTTTCCGGTGAAGAAGCAGTGGTGGTCCCTCTTGAGGATGACTTTCCTACACAGCTTGCAGAAGTGGCGACCGTTCAGGAGGTAGTGCGAGTCCACTTTGTCCGAGCAGTGCGGCGAACACACCGGCACCACGGCCTCCGCGCTCTCGGCGGGGTACCTGATGGTCATCACGTAGTTGCCCAACGCGTTGAACATCAGGAAGAGGAAAACGAGCGTGTGAAGGGTCGTGGAGGCGCCCGGCGACGCGCCCGAGCTCGGGAAGATGGTCGGGATGAAGAAGCAGAAGTGCAAAACGAAGGTGACGGCCGTGGCCACGAAGAAGTAGGCGGGCGCTACGGCGTTGAGGAGTCTCAGCCTCAGCATCCTGGTGAACATGCCTGTGTGAGAGTGAGGGTGACAGAAAGGTCAGCAGCACGAGGCCAGGGTTCAGGACGCTTAGTCTGTGGGGTTAGGTGAGGCAGCAGCAGAATAAGGGTTAAAACTGTAAAATCTGGCGTGCTCTGGTGGTGTAGGGGTATGGTTGCAATGTAAAGCCCTGCTCTTAAGCATCTGACCCTGGTTCAATTCCTGAATGGTCCTTTGCTGCATGCCTCCTCCCCTCTCCCATTACTTCCTGTCTGAGTGTTGTTCAATAAAAGCATCTATGCCAAAAAAAATATTAAAAAGTGAAAATATGATAGCCATCATAACTAATGTAGAAATTACTTCAAAATTCATGAAACATCATCAAATATAAGAGTCCAAAGCCCCTAAATCCTATAAAGATCATCTCCAGATTTGCCAGATATTTGTTTGATAGTTAAATGACTTTATACATGTATTATAATAATAGGGTGATTATGTAAACTTTATTATGCTGACTGCAGTCAGGTTTTTTCTGGACCCAATGAAAAGTATGAAAAAAAAGTTGAATTGTAAATCATGCAAATTATTAAAAATAAATTAAAAATTATTAAAAAAAAAAAAAAGGCCAGGACATCAATTTAGGGTTGGAAAGTCAACGCTAACTGAAAGTCAACTTCTACTGTCCATTCACATTCACTGTAAAAACAGCATAATAAATGCTGCTCAGATATGAAAGTAGTACTAATGATGATACAATAATACTCTATAAGGGCTTTTGCTACAGCATGGAGATTATGCTGCTTTGACTTACTCATTTGTTGTGTTATAATACACTACTGTACTATTTTACAACATCACACAGTACATGTGATCTCGATGTTGGTTTGAAAGATGGAGGAGAAAAGCTATTTTAGAATTAGTGTCTATGGGGACTCTTAGGGGCCTTTGAGAATACCAAGAATAGCCCAGCGCATCCTCTGTGATCCCCTCACCTCGCAGTGGCCAGTTAAAGCTCAGGGTGTCAAACAACCGAGCGAGAGACGGAGCTGAGCACTGGATGTGCTGGAGGCCAGCAGCTCGCCCCGGTTCACGGAACGTGTGACCGTAGGACAACCGAGGACTGTCGCGTTTTTTTTTTTTCATCCCCCCCCTCATGAGCAAAACAAAAGAAAACGATGCCGATCGATTAGTCACGTCTATGACGGGACGGCGACGCTGCCTACCTGCACGTGCCGCGGAGCGGAGGAGCTGTCCGATCAGCACCGAGGAGCCGAGGCTCGGAGCTCACACGTCCGCGTGTGTATTCATCAGGAGTCCGTCTGCTGCTCGGTGTACCGCCGCCTGTTGGCGCGGATGGGGATGGGTCTGTTTTTCCTCTGATTCATTTACTCTCCTTCTTTTTTTTAAACCACTTTCGTTTCGACGCTGTAAATGAATAGAATCGTCCGTGACGTCACGGTTAGCTTCACATAGATAGTCACGCCCCGATCAGTAACGTTAAATCACCGGTTCGATTCCACTGCTTCTCAGCCCCCTGTTCGTTCCCCCTTTTACTGCCTCTCTACTAGAAATAAATGCATAAACTGCCCAAAAAATTGTTAATAAAAGTATAGGAATTGATTTCAAAATATAGCATTTGTGTTTCCCTTCCTATAATTAGCTTAAATCTAAATAAATCTGAAGAACTTTACTTGTTTGGAGTATTATTTTGGATAAAATAAATAACAAATACCTTGAGGAATATTTGACCAGATGGGTTGATAAAGAATCCAGGGTTGTGTTGTAGTGTATTATCTATTCCTGTGAGAAGAATGAAAGGTCAGAAGGCCTGTAGCCTTTATCAGATGTTGAGGGCCATATGTTGTATTCAAGGCAACTGTTCATCAAATACAGGAGCTAATGCTAAAAAAAAGATAAGTTTGACCAGGTATAGACACTCCATGTTTGGAGGAGTGGATTTGATAACAGTGCATAACGATGACCTATTGAAATGCATAGAGAAAAACCCATATTGACACAAGAAAACTCAAGATTCAGCAAAATGAAGAGAGATCTACAACTTAGCCATTAGAGATGCTCTCAAAATCAACATGTATTTGACCCTGTTCTGTTTGGAATAAAATTCTGTGTCTGGTGGTGACCCATCAGCACATCAAGAAACAACAAGACATCTCTTGTATGGACGTTTGATTGATTTGAAATAAAACCTATTTTTTATTTTTGTGGCAGGATGTTGATTGTTTCCATTGTCAAACCCCTTTTCACCTCTATACTGCTCATTGTAATGTGATTGCAAAATGTCTATGAGTTTGGGACCATTTGCAAGAAAGGCAATTTTCCAGTAGGTGGCAATGCACCCTTGGTCATTGCTGTCATATTACTGATTTAGATTTATTACATTCTGCTGTCAGGCTCTGCTCATCGTGTCGTCTCCCGTCTCTAAGTGACTTTAATCTTAATAATCCATTTAGATATTATCTATTAATAAAAAATGAATGAATAAAAAGTCGTCGACGTTCCCTTACGCTGCTTCACGGCAGGTGTTTCATTGTCAGACGGTCCCTGAGTAGGTGGGAGTTTCTCCTGTTTCTTGGTGTTGGATACACAAACACACACGCGCTCACACGCACGCGCGCACACACACACACACACACACAAGGAGGCAGCATCCTCGTCGCCAGACGCCAGCGATCAGGAAGCTTCCTTTCTCCTAAGGTGAGCGACGGTGAATTTTGTTGTTGCATTTTTCAACGCGTCTCGTCGGTTTTTCTCGCGTTATTTATGGCGCAATCCTTCTCATTAACTTAACCGGGGGGAGGGGGGGGCGGTGGGTGTGCAGACTGTTGTGGGTGCTGCAGTGAACGACGGGATACGGAGTCGCCACATTATCGTCTGATTGAGAGAATCACCTGTGTGTGTTTGTTTGTGTGTGTGTGTGTTTTTATTCCAGTTTTAATAGTGTGTTTCTACACATCCGATCTGATTTGAGACGCGCTGTGCTCTCTCCCTGTAAAAGCTTCCTTGCATCATGCTGCAGTGATGTTATTGGTGAGGATGAGGATGTTTCTGGCAACGTGTCAGACTACTACACCCAGAACAGACACGTCTGTGTTCACTCCAGGACACAGGCCACGCTGCTTCCTGTAGTTTATTGTGCGCCTAAAAATCTAATGACCTTTACCTGCAGGTTTATTTGTCAGAAATGGAATCAACGAGGCTTGAAGCATGCTGGGAGCTCACTTCCTCCCTCAGTCATCCTGCTGTAACAAAGCCTTTTACTGGTCAAGTGTACACAGCTGTTATACCTGTTGAGTCCACGCTAATTGTAATGCATCCACTTTGCTGTTGTGTGTGTGTGTGCCGTGTGAGACAAGCTGTGACTGTCATTTTTTGACTCGGCTTTACATTAACTCACCGCCAGTGCCCTTTTGCACCTGACTATGATGAAGGGAAGTGGCCTTTAAAAATGCCAGATTTATAAAGAGCTTTTTGACATTTCAATGGGTTACTCATTGCGTCGCATTTGCATTTCAGTGCCCCAGTGAATAGGCTGAGGAAAATGTGAGGGAGTTTTTATTATTTGCAGTGGAATGTGATATTTAAAGGTGTTAAAATTCATTCTTAAAGGGCGCAGCGGGTAGCGCTGTTTTCCTCACAGCAAGAAGGTCACAGGTTCAAGTCCATGGGCTGGGCCCTGTCTGTGTGGAGGTTTGCATGTTCTCCATGTATCTGTTTGGGTTCTCTCCAGGTTTCCTGTAGGTATGAGTGTGTGAGTGAAAGGTGTGTGTGTCCCATGGTTTATTGTATGGTATATAGACTTAATGTGCGGTGAGGTGATTGGCTCCGGCTGACCCCTGCGACCCCAATGGAGGATTAAGCTGGTCTAGAAAATTACTGAATTATTTTAAGAGGTTTTTATACTAAAATTGGCTGAAGTATGAAGAAAATTTGAATGCGTGAAGTTCCTGTGCAGGAGTTAACAACCATCTATAGATTTTTTTTGAGCAGTCTCTGAATGCCGATTATCCTCACTGTGTATCACACAGGCATTAATATATATTTTAAGGGACTCCAAGCTGAGGCTGGGAAGGAGTTTGCCATTGGGGGAGTGATATTGTGTTCTTATACAGCTTCAAACAGCCGCAAATAAAAAAAAACATTAAGTCAATAGTGATTAGATGTCGGAGGAAGCTCGAAGATCACTGCAGTTCTGCTACACGCTGATGTTGGATGTTGAAGCACTTTTCTTTCTAGATGTTTCAGCACCTGAAGCAGGTGGACAGCTCCTGCTGCAACACTGTGATCAAACAGGGTTTGATCCTTTGAGGTTTTATATATATATATATATATATATATATATATATATATATATATATATAGAGAGAGAGAGAGAGAGAGAGAGAGAGAGAGAGAGAGAGAGGAGAGAGAGAGAAGCAATATAATGTATCATGGGAGATTTAATGTTAAATTGCAGTGCATTAATATGTGTGATCTAGGGTAGTAAAGTTTCATTGAGAGACTGTTCTCATATGAAGTCACGAAACAGAAATATTTTTCTCTCATCTAGTCAAATAAAAAGCTGACCAATCACAATAGCTCGTCAGATTGATGTAACGGCTATAAAAGGCAAATATCCGTCCAGCAGCAGAGCTATTGTTAATCTTTTATTTGATGATAAACCGATACATTGTGAGATGCTTAAGGAGAGTTAACTCTGCACTTGATCCCAGGCTGAGGACCTGGTAGGACCGGCCTATGCTTTTAACAAACACTAGGAAGGCCACTTTATATTTTCTCTCCTGACGCCGCTGCTAGTGATGAGGCCAGTGGTGCTGGTGATGAGCTGTGGGTTGCAGCTGTGTGTGTGTGTGTGTGTAAGTGCGTCTCTGTGTGTGTTTTGCATCATATGTTGTATGATGTAAATTTATGTGACTCATCTCCCCAGCCACATGCCACTGGCTGCTGCTGGATGTGAATACAAATGTCAGAACACACTCAACAGAACGCCGAACACAAACAGGAAACCGCGTCCACTGAATACTCGATGAGCAAAGTAAAACATTTATGATGTATTTGTTTCTTTTGCACGTGCCATCTTACCCCGGCAGTCATGTACCATGCTGCAAAAGCCTCTGCTTTCCTTTTTGTTTTTTTTGTTTTGCTGCTTTTTACGTCTTTGATGGAGAAAAACATGCGCTGTTTGAGATTCCTGCTGCGAGGATTTCTGGTATTCCGAGGGGTCAGTGACAGAGATGCCGACACATGCAGCGTTGCCTCTGATGTGCCGTTCACAGCGTATGTCATTGTGCTCCACTAGCATAGAAGATACTGACACAAGCTTACTATAACACCAGGAGGCGGCGGCCAATCTTCCCAAAACATATGCAGATGTCAGACTACCTCATGCTCTCGCTTGTCACATATTTTGTATTGACTGTGCATAATGTGCCTACACGTCCTGTGGGAGTTGCTGAGCTATGTGAGACATTGTCTTCTGGTTGCAATTCAGGTATCTATATTCTAAATGTCCACACTTGTGGTTTTGCATGTGTTTTTTTTTACCAATTAACTACTATTACTATTATTTATGTATTTAATTATAGTTGTACGTAGTTTACTTTTGCTGGTTTTACTGTCATGAAAATTCAGGACAGGGAAATCATCTCAGAAAGACTCGAACATCAGGGAGGCTAAAAATGCTCAAAAAAACAGAATCTGAATGTTTTTTTTAATAGCATGCAGATGGCATCACTACACTGCCATGTAGGGCTGCATCTAACAAATATTAATTAATTATTCATGCAGCTTTTTAAAAAAAAAAAACAGCTGAAAACAGCTATCATGTTACTTTTCAAAATGTTTTGTTTTTTGTCCGAAAAAATGATCACAGGTTAATTATGGTTAATCATCAAAGAATGAAAACATGAAGATATTCATATTTGGGCAGATGAAACTTCAATAAGCAAAATAACTAATTCATTTTTGTCTAATGACTAATCAATTCATTGATGCAGTTCTCCTGAGACACATTGCATTGAGACTAAAAGCATTCAGCATCAATTTCCAATTTTTGATTTAGATGCATAAGGAGAGGAGCGATTTCTTTTAAGAAATCTGCTGTGATACCCAGTTACACCCCTTTTTGGTAGACGTGGCTGTGAATCTGAACAGAAATCGTGGGTGGATTCTTCCAGAAGCTGGCGGGGATGCAGATCAGGTGGATTCTGTGGTTATGGCTGAACCCAGGTCACGTTGATCCCGCTTCAAAGGAAAAATCAATCGAATGCATGTGAGACTCAAGTCCTGGCTGATGCCAGATGGGTCCTAATGAGGAATGGCCCAGTCCACCACACACACAGCAGCAGCAGCAGCAGCAAGGCAGACACACACACGCCGCTCCCCAGGGGGTCCACTGAGCATGTGCGGCCAGACAGGAAGCAGGTGTCGGCTTGTTGGGCGCGTGCACTCGCGGCTCCGGTCGTGCCACGGCTCGTTCAGCCTTTAGGACAAGGCTGGCTGGGGAGGTACAGACACACCTCGCTGATCCCTGTTTGTGTGCTGTGTGATAAAGGGACGGTACGGGAAGAGTGACCCCCCCCCCCACATCCCATCCCACTGAGCAGGTGGTGAGCAGATTGTGCTGAAGCCCTCGTCCCTCCTCCTCCTCCTCCTCCTCAGGCTGAGTCTGACGAGGTCGGCCCTCTTCACATCCCACAAGCCTCCAAACAAAAGGCATCACAGCAGAGGCCTACAGCTCCTGTAGACTTGAGAAAGAGCCACACAGGGAGTCGTTAAACTGGCTTATTCTACTACTGGCCAAAATATGTGGACTCTACAGTATGTTCTGTGGTTGTGTTTTATCACTTGGTTGTGTAGTATTTCTGACATCTTGTAGATTGGAGATATCAACCATGTTCTTAAATAACTATCTATAAACAGAATATTTTACACTTGTGTGTTGCAGTTCTAAAGTTTAAGAGTTAATTTATTCACAATCACACTACCACAAAGGTTGGGTTTAACTAACCAGTATTTGTTCATCATAAAATAGGTTTTTCACTTACCACTGTGACGTGTGGACTTTCAGATGATCCAAACTGCTTTGGTTCAAATATACACACTACTACTCAATAATATCTTTAGGAATAACAATGTATGTTTTATAGTTACGCAGACGATAGACAACTGTACATATCCGCAGAAACAAATGATTAGACCAGAGGTCGTAAATCTAAATCTAAAAAACTAAAAAAACGAATTCATGCCTTGATTTTTTCACAGGCCCCTTGTAAAAACTGCTGACAGACCTCAGCTCTGCTCAACTATAAACCAGAACTAAGTGGAGTTAGCGTGAGAAAAAGTTGATTTAGGGGTTAAAATGCCCAAGAACAACTATAATATCCCCAGTTCAAGTCTGGATTTATTTCACATCTCTTACTCCCTAAAAAAATCAATTGTTGTAACTTTAAAGCTGTCACTCCTTAAGTGAAGTTGTATATATATTATTACCCCTATCTGCTCCTTTAGGCGTTCACAGTATGAGGAATTGTCTTTGGTCCTTTGTAAGAAGGACCAAAGACAACCTGTGTGTGAGTTTAATTATTGTACTTTATATTGCAAACATATGATATGGGTAAAACTTAAAATAAAACCCAGAAAAGTATGTGATAGAGGACTTTAATCAGATGATTGGAGGCGATTAATTTTACAAGGTCTCAGTTTCATATTTACACGGAGAAGGTGCTTATCCATATTCTACAAGCTCTGGGCCTCAGAGGTGAAGGCGATGCCAGCAGAAGACGTCAAAACTCTCCTTTTCCAAGTAGACGTCGCTGCCTCATGCAGGAAAACGACAGTCTTCGCCAGCACAAACAGAACAGTGATGCTGGGGGGATTGCATGTAACAAGGTTGCAGCTGGTGCAGTCAGTAAGAGAACGACGTCTCTAAAGCCGTTTTATTTATGATGATTGCGAGTCGTCCTTGGGGGCAGTGTTTTATCTGGCGCTGACTGTCAGGTGCAGAGGTTTGGAAGTGAGCGCGAGTTCACGTTTTATTTATGGTTTGTCTCTCTAGCAAAGCAGGGCAGCGATGATGGGAGAGCGAGCTCTGTCGGTGCTGTGCTTGGTTTATGGATGCTTAGTACATGTAGTACGCAAACCTGTTTAAATGTAAAAGTGCTTCCTGTCATGTTTTTTTGTAATAACATAGATCTAGACTTTAATTTCTGACAGTTGTGAATAGAGCTGGTAAAGTGATTCAAACACTTTAAATCTTGGCTGGGTCATCCTCTTCCTTCTCCATGCCAGTGGCTCCGCACCACTAACCTTCTGGACTGAATTAACAACTTCTGGATGGATCGCTATGAAAAGTGGTAGAGACATTCATTGTCTGCAGACGATGAATCATACTTTGTACCTTGCTTTGTTGATTTCATGACTTTTTTTTCTCAGCCCCACTAAAGTTGCTTTTCCACTATGGAAATTTAACGACCCATGAACCTGAGCTTCCTATGCCATAAACCTATTGGAATTTAAATGGCTAAGGTGGCTGCTTCTTCTGCATTGTGTTTTACAAGCCAGGAAGAAACGAGTGTGTGTGCTAGACAATGAAAATTGAAAATGCAATTAGGTCTTTAAAAGAAAAGACAAGGGCATTGATAATAGCAGGAAGAAAAAGACATAGGTAAATGTGAAGGACACTTGAAGAGCACATACCTGCACCAAGGCCAATGGTCTGCAAGAACAACCCATACGTTGGCTTGAATTTGCATTTTTTCTTCTTCTATGAACAAGGCATAAATCTTTGTGTCTGCTGATGATCACATAGCTTCAAAATTCTTTTTCTTTCCTGGATTCTGTGGGTCCAGACAAATCTATCTATAAAAGTCAAGCTAATTTTTTTCTGTATGGATTTTGCCATTTTGAATTTAGTTTCTTTTGTCACTCCTAAAAGATTTTGAGCGATTGTCAACTAGTTTGTTACAAAACATCTCTGGACCAAGCTGGAAAATTTAGGATTTATGATAATCATACAGTTTTACTGCACATTTGGTGGATGTGTATAGCTATGATGCATAGCTTGGTGCATACAGCATGTATGACTCTCCTCCACCCATGTTGAGAACTGTTCATCCACCTGACTGCAAGGTTGACTGTCAACTCAATTAGCTAAAATGTTCTCAAGACTGAAAGCAGCTATTTGGACAAATGGACTGCATTTAGACAGTGCTTTCCTAGTCTTTAGGAATACGTCTTATACTGTAAGTCTTCATTTACCTGCTCATCAGGGGGGCAATCTGAGGTTGAGTGTCTTGCCCAATACTACATTGACCTGCTTAGGCCAATAAGAAGTAGAATTGAGGAACAGTTAAGATTCAGATTTGCGGCTTTGGGTAAAATTGATGGATTGCCACCAACTTTTGGTGCAGACATCTATGTCACCTTTAACATAGTTAGGATTTTCCTGAAATTAAGTGCATTTCCATTAGCAAAATATTTTTGCATTGTCACTGTGAGCATGATGCCATTGAAACATCACCATTTGGTTTAAGGCACCAAGATTGCAAGGTTGCAGACTCTTATTTAGTATTACCTTTTTTTTTTTCTTTTCTTCCAAAATGAGTAGTCGACCCCAAAATCATGATGCTCTGTTAAAATCTTTGGTGCAATGAAAGCAGAAGCTGTTTAATGAAATGTTATGAGTGGGCACTGACATATCACCGTGTTGAATTAGGGTTAATTGCGAGTTATCGATATTCTGAGATACAGCATAATTGTTTTGTCTGCACACACATGCACACACACACACATGCAGACACACACAGAAACCTCAGCTGTTTTTTTCTGGTGCAATGAGCAGATTGCCTGACCTGAAGTAGCATTTCCTCTGCTTTTTTTCTGCTTCTCTGACTGAAACTCAGGTATATCTCATTACCCACTGAGGGCTCCTATACTTACATCAGCATCTGTGACCATAATAGCCTAACGGAGCACAGAGGAGAGATCCCACTCAAGCTTCGGGAGGAACAACACTGCCTCCCAAGCCAAACATCATTTGGTAATCTGCTGCGTTGGCTTTGCGAAGCCTGATTTAGGGAAGAGGAGGAGAGAAGCAGAGGGAAGGGATTAGAGAGACTTATTTGCAGAGTTGAAGAAGAAAAACGGAAACGGATACAATGGGATGAGCGTGTTTGCCTGTTTTTCATACGACGGCTGAGACGGGAAGAGAATCCACGGATAAACTGCTGAGTCATGCTGTGACGTTTGTCCAAATGTTGTGTGAAAGCACACCATAGTTCGCCCGTGTCCTTCCAGCCTCCTGCTCCGTCGTAGCTGTGGAGAGGAAGAGTTATTTTGTTTGTTTTTTTACTGTTTTCAGCATCAGCAGACGGAAACCAAAAAAAAAAAAAGTGAGTGACTTGTCTGATGCGGGAAAGAAGAGCAGCTCAATGAGCCGATGACAGGTCTGTTTAAGCTTTTGCATGTCAAACTTTGTTTGAGCTCAGCGCGTCTTCAGCTGTGTTTTCCACAACAGCAGAAGGCACCGTTTTGTTTTGCTTCAGCTGTTGCTTCACACTTTTGATTTGCATGCCATCAGCACCATTTAATGTCAGGGATATTAAAGAATCATCACAGAATACTTAAATTTTTCACAAAATCTCTGCTATTCTGACAAATGTCGTGAAAAGCTATTTTTGCAGACAGTATATTTTTTTATTTAACAGTCTGTCAACAGTCGTAATGCATCAATTTGAAAATGTGTTTCCTGCTTGAAAAACTTCATAGATAGGTAGATAGATAGATATAGAGATGATAGATATATGCATGTATGTATAATATATATGTATGTGAATCTATAATATACAAAAATGTTCTGTTATAAAATAGTTATAACAGTATATTATATTGCACTATAAGTAGCCTACTATTTGTTAGAATATTATACATATACATATTTTATATTATGAGTGTTGAGATCTCTGTCATAGTATTGAATGCTTTTTTTCTTGAAAAGTGCACTGTACCTCCCTGTGATTTTAAATCCATTTTTTTGTAAAACTACACATAGTTGCATCTTGTATCAATATTTGTTATCAGAAAGAGGAAATGTTATTCATGTACCATAATCATTAAACATAAATCGTTAGAAATTGGAAACATAGCTCGGACAATTGAGTCTGTACATCCATGTTATGGATTTGCTTTGTGCTCCATCCTCAGGGATTGTCCACAGGGAGGCTCAGATGCTGCGTATGTGAATATCGACTGGGCGCTAATAGAGACTACAATGGCACGGAAAGTGGCGCTGAGAGATTATCGGCTTGTGTTTTCGCTATACATCTCCTCCTCTCCCGGCCTCTCTGACAGTGTGATGTGCAGCCGTCCGGCCGCTCCGCCATTGATCAGCTCGCCTCCCACACCAGACATGCTGGCTTCTGTCGCACCAAGCGCCGTTTGGTTAGGAGCGTCACAGAAGCCGTGATGGAGCTTCTGGGGGGAAGTGACATCATTGGCGCAGTGATAAATCACACGAGCTTTGGAGGCCTTTAGCTTCTTTTGTCACGCTCGCGGCCCTCCTGTTTACCTCGCAGCTCTTGTGAGAGTTGGAGAGCGGGAGAGACGTTGGCCGGCGCCGTGATGCAGTTTTGGTTGCCATTTTTTTTTTTATTTGGGGGGGTTGCCGCTGAGAGCACAGCTTGTTTACTACACATCACGCTGTCCTGTCACAGCGGCAGCATCTCTGCATTTATTGCCCAACCCAATTCTTACACAAAACCCCGGCAATTGAGGCTTTCCCACTCAGGTGGAATGGCAGCGTTGATGCAACGCTTTGTCAGCACTCTGTTTCTGCCTCGCTTCCTGTGACTGTTTATTCAGCGAGGAGCGTACACAAGATGAGCTACCAGGAGTCAGGACTGTATTGATCGAAAGCAGGGGGAGTGTGTGTGTGTGTGTGTGTGTGTGTGCGTGCTGCTGGAGGACAGATGGTTGAGGCCTTTATTCTGTGGTCATGGCAGTGTGTGTTTGTGCAGGCAATGCACAGCAAGCTGCTCAAACATGCTATTGAGTACAGCCTAAGTCAACAATGTTAAGTTTGTCACTCCGTTAAATGAAGTCTCTTCACATCCTCCCGTCTGTGTGGCTAAGTGGGGCTTGTTAGCGTCTTCCTGCTCTGCACAATGGCTTGTTAAAGGCCCCCGCGCCGTATCTGTCGTCCGATCAGTTTGTCATTTTCATGTGACATCTCCACTTCCGTTTAGTCAGATACCAGCATCAGACACAGATCAATGGCTGCTAATGGGCCGCGATGGCCAATGGCCTGATCCTTCCAGACACTTTGATAACTATACTAAGATAATAAGAGTACTTGCAAGGCACTTGTCAGATAAAGATGAGTCACAACAACTGCATGTTGAAAACAGATCAGCCCATTAAATCCTATTTCCTTTTGCACCCATGCATTTACTCATTGTCTCCATAAAAACTTATTATGGTTTTCAGTCTATATTTATACAAGCTTGAAGCGGGAGTGAATATTGGAAAATTGGGTGCAAAATTACTCCAATGGTTAAAAGCCCCGCATGTAGAAAGTCAAATTAAAATCTCTTTTGATTGAGTTATTAAACTATACAATATTCAATTTTATGATGTCAAAATTAAACAGTCACCGGTGGAGACACTGATTATATTACATAGACGCATAATGACCTACTCTTAAAAGCCTCAGTAAAAACTTGAGAGAGGAGAGAGATGATTTTTGTTACCTGACACCACAAGTATAAGTTGTTATTGGTATCGAAACTTGAAAGTGAGACTGTGTTACTTATTTTACAAAATTTTGAATTTCAATAAGTTGTAGCCAAAGAAGAATCCTCAGGCTTGGCTGATGGCGCATCTCTCCCTTTTTTGTCTTCAGGTATGGTCCAGTGCTGATGGCGGAATCTGATCTGTTCGTGACGCGGACGCCCCCCGCCGAGGGGAGGCCTCTGGAGTCGGGCGTCCTGGGTTTCCTGGGGGCCTTCAGGGAAGAGAACAGCACCGCCGAGAGATGCTACCGCTCACACTCCCGCAGCAGCGTCCTCCAGGGCCTGCCGTTCGGAGGGGTGCCCACGGTCCTCGTCATCAACGTGGTGCTCTGGATGGTAGAAACACTCACACAATACACAAAATGACCTCCAGTGAAAACACACATCTTTAAAAATCTATTACAAATATGCATTTTTCCAATCTCTCTCTCAGTATTATTCAGTGCAACCTGATATAACGTGTGGATGTAAGGGCCACATGTAAGTCTTCATTGTTGACTTTGTCTCCACCAACAAATTAAATGTGGATGGATAAAATTCATTACCTCGGATTTCTGACTTATGAAAGTGTAATTGTGGATTGAACTCACAAGCCTAATGTACGCAGAAATTTTTTTATCGCAACTCCAAAGGCTTTTTCAATTAATTCAGTATTTGCAGAATATTTATCAGAACCTATTATTTGGATCACTTTCTATTTGTTTTCTTTTTTTAATCCAAGCTTTATTAAATTAGGGATCAGACTGCTTTCTTTTTGATTTTTTACTCGTATATCATTCACCTGGGACTTGCATAATCATCCTAATTGACCTCTGGTCCACTGTCTCTTCTCTCACCCTTTCTCTTTCTTCTGTGGCAATAAAGATTTTTAAAAACGGGAAAGCAATATTCTGGAATACAATTAGGAAAACAATAGATCACTTTTTACGCAATCAATATTTGCTTTCAGTCAGTGTTAACAGTGATATTGGGAGGATGTAAGTTGTTTTTTTCCTGCCTTAAAGACCCTCTCCTAGTAAAAATAGTAAAACGAAATACGTGCAAAAAATAGGGAGACATGTTTCGTGTAGCAATTAATGAGGATGGGTTTATAAGAAAATACTTTAAATGACATCTCTTTGTGATATTTTAGCCTAAGTCTTAGCTCGGTTCAGAGCTGCCAACATTCTGGTAAAATAATCAAGAGCTCTGATTTACACAAGAGGTTGTACCTGGCCAGAGAGCTGTTTCCATTCTAAATGGATGTCCTGTCCCAGTCTATTCTCTCTGTGGTTAATTAAATCGAAGAACAACAGCTACATCAGAGGTGTTGGACATCGCTCATATTGAATGTGTGAAATGAATGCTGACATGCTGCATATTTGTCACATGTGTAAAACACACTCATAATCTATGTTCTGTGTGTAATTGTAACCATTTCCTGTAGACTAACCTACACATAGTCCTCATTAGACTTTATTACCGCTAAATCAGGCAATATATAAAAATATAATGGACACTCACCAGTCATTTTATTAGGTAGACCCCCTGTTCAACTGATCATTAATGCAAATAACTAATCAGCCAATCAAGTGACATCTGCCACAGTTTCCTGTCACTGCACTGGACCTTCAGTATTAATTAGGACCAGAGGGAAGACTGACCCCTACTGGCTCACCAACACCACTTTCAGCACCAAAATCCAAGGACTAACCAAATCCATGCATTCTCAGCATTTTATCTGTTAAATCAATCTGCAAAAAGTGTCTTCACTTTGAGTTCAAACTGCCTTTGGGAATAGATTCAAACAAAGTGCAGACAAATGTAAATGTGGACAGTCGCATGTTGAAAACAGCCTTAAAAACAGGTCTTTTGACCCATTTATATTATTCATCACTTGGAGTATACAGTATATGTACATACTTGATTATTTATTCATAACACCTATCCAGTTAAAGCACTTGGTCTCACTTATGTAATAATAACACAACTTAAGGAATAAAATGCTGTGTCATTCCATAGTGCATGTTTATGTTATATAGTCAGGAATATTGTGACCTTCTTTTTACTTCACTAGAGTTAGTTAGTTACTAGTTACTTTTCAGATTCTCCACAAGGAGTTATATATTATATGTATATCACAATGAGTTGTACTCAGTGAAATGTTCAAGATATGCAAGAGGCTTTGTCTTTATTGAAAATTCCTCTTACAGTATGTGATGCTTGAAGACACAATCAGTTATCCCAATGTAAACCAAAAGGGAGGAAAAACACACTAAAACATTTTCTCTCTCTCTCTCCCATCTTGACTGGTCTTTTTATACACGGACTTGGATTAAACCAGACAAAAACTAAATCTAATTTTCCTGAAACTGATTCTGTTAAAGTTCTGTTTATAGCAGTAATGAGTGTTATTACAGCAGGAAGACAGGCTTACATTACAGTTGTAATCAACAAAGAACCACAACAAAAGTCAACATTTTTATCTTAGAGCTAAAAAAATCTCACAATTCAGTGGCCCAAAATAAAGTCCTGGAGCCTCAGTTTAGCAACTGTTGTGTAGAGAGCTGCCAAGGCTCCTGAGTTCCTGAGGGTATCTTTTGGTGTCTTTTGCAAAGTTTAAATATTGTTATATTATCTGCACCCGTGCATGCATGCATCCCAATGAGATAGACCCCTGTTGCCCTGCAGAGAATAGGCTGCTATAGATAATGCGTGATTGGATGTATTAGAAGTCCTGTATATGGCAATGATTTTTACTGTTTTGGAAAAGACTACAACACAATCCTTATTGTCCGGTTAAGCTGTCAAACACAGTGCAGTCCCTGATTGGTCCGGGTACTTTGCAATTTCGTGAAATCATTTTCATTGTAGAGAAGGCCACTGAAGGCCTCACCTGATCACAGTGGCTGTTTTTTTTCTATTCGAGGGGCTCCATACTAAAATAAAAACACTTTTTCAGTGTTTGGATGTAGGTCATTTGTGTTCCTGCTGACACACAAACTGTGAAATGAGGCCACCCACTTATTCTGTCGTGGTCTGGCTTCCTGTTGATGTTGCTGACACCTGGCCGAACACAATCCATTGAGAAATGGCTCCTGTTGCGATAATGAGTGGAAATTTATAGCAACCACCCTTGGATCCACGTAGCCAGCTCCTTCTTCCGGAGTACTGGTACTTGACTTCTGACTCTAACTGAGTAGGTAGACTGCATTGCTGCTGTAAGTCTAACCAGGTGGTTTTAGACTATAAAAGCATGCACATTTGTATAAATAGACCACTCAAATCAAATAATGCACTGCCTCTCTGAAGCTTTTTGTTCTCCTGTCATTGCCAATGCTTTTGGATTTCGTAATAAAGTAGACGAACATAGAGACACAGCTCATGTTTAAAACATTTTTGTAGAACTCATCAAGTTGCATTAATGCTACATGTTTAAAGTTTCCCTTCCCACGGCATAATGGGTTGTATTCACTGTTTACGAACGTATCTGTTCCTCCTTTGTCACGGATAATAAGAGGCTTCCACTTCCAGTTGTCAACTATCTGGCTGCCGCTGTTAGGCCTCGTCAGGCTCGATCGCTGCGCTGATGTCTCCCTCAATCTGCCACCTCCGCCTTTTAATTGGCTCATGTTGCTGCCCCCCCCGGTTGTCAGGACAACTACAAAAGGGGTTGAGCGCTGTCTCCTAATGACAAGCATGAGTCAAAGCACCCTGCCCCCCCCCAGGTGACGGGAGCACGCCTCTGCATCAATTCCATCATCATACAGAATAAATCATCTGTGAGACTTGGGGAGAGGATGCCCACGCAATGAGACAAAGTAAAACAAAGCAGCAGGGAGGTGATGGACACAAAGAAAACAGCGAGATGATGAAGTTATTCTTGCTATTATAGAAAGAGAAAAAAACTGTGCCCTGACTGCTAATGGGAACACATACGCTCATTATTCTTCTGCAAGCCTCAATCAAGGAGTCAAGGTTGCCTTGGTTGCCAATGCAGGTTTAAATCAAACATAAAGAATGAACAGTATTAATGGAAGCTTCACTTCTATTAACATGACCGTCCGAACTCAAATGAGTAAATTACTTAATGAAATATACATTTAAATCAAACATTCATCAGCGCTCGTTCTCCATTTTCATTTGTCACCATTCATCATCGCCCATTTATGCATTTATGCTATTTAGTGCTTATAGATATTTAACAAGGGCCGCTCAACATGACAACTCCATTGTTTACCAGAATGTGTGCATGCCTGGGGTTTATCCTAACGTCACTCTGATGTGTTGGATTCCTATTTGTGGCAGAACGGAGCCGATTCAGATTTATTTTTCGCTATTGACCACACTCATTCGTCATTAGTGAGCAGCATGCGTTCACATGTGCATGCTGACCTGTCTCTGGTAGTTTCCAAGACAACCACACACTACTCTAAAGAAAGAGGATGGCTTGTTACTGCTTGCTGCATTTTATTTATAAGCTCCTTATAGAAAGCCAGAGATTTTTTATTTTGTCAGGATCAAAGTTTCACATTATAATAAACCCAGAGGAGATGAGGACACATGGCGTGTTTGATTATATGTGACTGATGTATGTGTGTTTTTGTAACAGTTCCTGTTGCTCATCTTCTCCTGTCTGAGGAAGGCTGCCTGGGACTACGGCCGCCTGGCTCTGCTGATGGAGAACGACAGGTAAAATCCCTCACTCGCTGTCCTACACCCGCAAGATCTGATACACTTGCTGGTCGGCGAGCCATGTCAACATAGAAAATGGAGAAATAATCCTCTGTGGAACCACTCCTGAGTCGTGGTGCTGCAGCCTCCAGCTCCCTCTGCTGAGCAGGACGAGCAATGCACAAAAAGAAAAGTGCTACAGGGAGTTCCTGCTCAGCCTTTGTTTCCCCCATGTGTTTTTTTATGGGAGTCATAACTACAGTGTTAATCATTACTTCTGTATGTACAGTCAAATAAAAACCTCAAGGTGTTCATACAGGCCAAAAACACTCATTTAAAATAAATGTAAAATACAATGCTTTTAGAAAAATATAAACAATCCATGCAGATTAGCTTTAAAACTAATAACTCTGTTCATTGTTAAAGAATACCATGATTACTGAATGCCAGCATACTCAAAATTTTTTCATTATAAATTTCCTAGTATTTACATTTTTTTGCAGTCCCATTACATGAAATATTCCAATTACCATGATGTAAAACAAAGAAAAGCACACATGGGTACCCAGTGTTTGGCAGTCATTTAGGTATTTCAGTTTTAACAAAAAATACTATAGAGAATACTCAAATCATAAAAATGTTAATCCCTGCTCACAAATGTAAGGTGCTGGATGTTGCATTTTCCTTCATTGTGGTTTCGAGTGACATATTATGGTAAGACCTTTTTTCAGTGTCATACTATAGTATGACCTTTTTCGAGCGACATAGTATAGTATGACCTCTTCTGAGTGACATACTATAGTATGACGTCTTTTGCACACAGCCTGTTCAGCCTCCTGCCCCAGCCAGAAGGAACACCAGGCTGGCAAGCCAAGTCTAGGTCACTGGACTGTCAAGTACATGTGAAGAAATTGGCAATAAAATTGACTTTGACTTTGACTTTTGAGCGACATGCTATAGTATGTCGTCTTTTGAGCGGCATACTAACATTTTTATGCGATACATTATAGTATGGCCTTTTTGTGTTCAAAATACTATAATATGACCTTTTTGGAGCGATATGGAATAATATGAGGTTTTTTGAGTGACATAGTATAATATGACCTTTTTTGAGCGACATACAATAGTATGACGTTTTTTGACGAAATACCAATATCATCAATTTTATGCGATATGCTATAGTATGGCCTTTTTATGTTCAAAATACTAAAATATGACCTTTTTTGAGCGATATGGTAGAATATGAGGTTTTTTGAGCAACAAAGTATAATATGACATTTTTGGACGAAATACCAATATCATCATTTTTATGCGATATGCTATAGTATGGACTTTTTGTGTTCAAAATACTAAAATATGACCTTTTTGGAGTGATATGGTATAATATGAGGTTTTTTGAGCACCATAGTATAATATGACCTTTTTTGAGCGACATACTATATAGTATGACGTTTTTTGACGAAACACCAATATCATCATTTTTATGCGATATGCTATAGTATGGACTTTTTGTGTTCAAAATACTATAATATGACCTTTTTTGAACGATATGGTAAGATATGAGGTTTTTTGAGGGACATTGTATAATATTCTCTTTTTGAACGAAATACTATAGTATGACGTTTTTGACGACATACTAATATGACCATTTTTATGCAATATGCTTTAGTATGACCTTTTTTGTTCAAAATACTATAACATGATCTTTTTTTTGAGCAACATACGATAGCATGAGGTTTTTGAGTGTCCTCTTAAAAGCGTTCATTTCTCGCTCAGCAAACTTCTCCTAGCAAATTTAATATCTTACCTTGAGATATAAGCCTTTTAAAGGCAGTTCCTACAAATATCATAAGATAGATTTGAACCAGCATCACTGGTCTTCAGGTTTAGCAGACTAACCGCCTTTCCTACAATTCCTATTTATTTTAAGATGTGCTCTCCAGGGGCTTTTATCATCTTAAATTTTAATTTAAAAATTTAAAACTGACCAGGGTTTGAACCCTCAACTATTAAGGCCCAGGCAGTGTCCTAACCCACTGAGCTATCCAAATTGAGTTACAGGTGGTAGTTAGACATACAATAGTATGACGTCATCACAGTATGACGTTTTTTGACCAAATACTAATATGACCATTTTTATGAAATATGCTATAGTATGGCCTTTTTGTGTTCAAAATACTATAATATGACCTTTTTGGAGCGATGTGGAATAATATGAGGTTTTTTGAGCGACATAGTATAATATGACCTTTTTTGAGCGACATACTTTAGTATGACGTTTTTTGACGAAATACCAATATCATCATTTTTATGCGATATGCTATAGTATGGACTTTTTGTGTTCAAAATACTATAATATGACCTTTTTTAAACGATATGGTAAGATATGAGGTTTTTTGAGGGACATTGTATAATATGCACTTTTTGAACGGCATACTATAGTATGACGTTTTTTGACGAAATACTAATATAACCATTTTTATGCGATATGCTCTAGCATGGACTTTTTGTGTTCAAAATACTATAATATGACCTTTTTGGAGCAATATGGTATAATATGAGGTTTTTTGAGCGACATAGTATAATATGACCTTTTTTGAGTGACATACTTTAGTATGACGTTTTTTGACGAAATACCAATATCATCATTTTTATGCGATATGCTATAGTATGGACTTTTTGTGTTCAAAATACTATAATATGACCTTTTTTGAACGATATGGTAAGATATGAGGTTTTTTGAGGGACATTGTATAATATTCTCTTTTTGAACGACATACTATAGTATGACGTTTTTTGACTAAATACCAATATCATCAATTTCATGCGATATGCTATAGTATGGACGTTTTGTGTTCAAAATACTATTATATGACCTTTTTGGAGCAATATGGTATAATATGAGGTTTTTTGAGCGACATTGTATAATATGACCTTTTTTGAGCGACACACTTTAGTATGACGTTTTTTGACGAAATACCAATATCATCATTTTTATGCGATATGCTATAGTATGGACTTTTTGTGTTCAAAATACTATAATATGACCTTTTTTGAACGATATGGTAAGATATGAGGTTTTTTGAGGGACATTGTATAATATGCACTTTTTGAACGGCATACTATAGTATGGCGTTTTTTGACGAAATACTAATATAACCATTTTTATGCGATATGCTATAGTATGGCCTTTTTGTGTTCAAAATACTAAAATATGACCTTTTTGGAGCGATATGGTAAAATATGAGGTTTTTTGAGCGACATAGTATAATATGACCTTTTTTGAGCGACATACTATAGTATGACGTTTTTTGACGAAATACCAATATCATCATTTTTATGCGATATGCTATAGTATGGACTTTTTGTGTTCAAAATACTATAATATGACCTTTTTTGAACGATATGGTAAGATATGAGGTTTTTTGAGGGACATTGTATAATATGCACTTTTTGAACGACATACTATAGTATGACGTTTTTTGACGAAATACTAATATAACCATTTTTATGCGATATGCTATAGTATGGCCTTTTTGTGTTCAAAATACTATTATATGACCTTTTTGGAGCAATATGGTAAAATATGAGGTTTTTTGAGCGACATAGTATAATATGACCTTTTTTGAACGATATGGTAAAATATGAGTTTTTTTGAGGGACATTGTATAATATTCTCTTTTTGAACGACATACTATAGTATGACGTTTTTTGATGAAATACTAATATAACCATTTTTATGCGATATGCTCTAGTATGGACTTTTTGTGTTCAAAATACTAAAATATGACCTTTTTGGAGCGATATGGTAAAATATGAGGGTTTTTGAGCGACATAGTATAATATGACCTTTTTTTGAGCGACATACTATAGTATGACGTTTTTTGACTAAATACCAATATCATCAATTTCATGCGATATGCTATAGTATGGACGTTTTGTGTTCAAAATACTATTATATGACCTTTTTGGAGCAATATGGTAAAATATGAGGTTTTTTGAGCGACATAGTATAATATGACCTTTTTTGAGCGACATACTATAGTATGACGTTTTTTGACAAAATACCAATATCATCATTTTTATGCGATATGCTATAGTATGGACTTTTTATGTTCAAAATACTATAAAATGACCTTTTTTGAACGATATGGTAAAATATGAGTTTTTTTGAGGGACATTGTATAATATTCTCTTTTTGAACGACATACTATAGTATGACGTTTTTTGACGAAATACTAATATAACCATTTTTATGCGATATGCTCTAGTATGGACTTTTTGTGTTCAAAATACTATAATATGACCTTTTTGGAGCAATATGGTATAATATGAGGTTTTTTGAGCGACATAGTATAATATGACCTTTTTTGAGCGACATACTTTAGTATGACGTTTTTTGACAAAATACCAATATCATCATTTTTATGCGATATGCTATAGTATGGACTTTTTATGTTCAAAATACTATAAAATGACCTTTTTTGAACGATATGGTGAAATATCAGTTTTTTTGAGGGACATTGTATAATATTCTCTTTTTGAACGACATACTATAGTATGACGTTTTTTGACGAAATACTAATATAACCATTTTTATGCGATATGCTCTAGTATGGACTTTTTGTGTTCAAAATACTAAAATATGACCTTTTTGGAGCGATATGGTAAAATATGAGGGTTTTTGAGCGACATAGTATAATATGACCTTTTTTTGAGCGACATACTATAGTATGACGTTTTTTGACAAAATACCAATATCATCATTTTTATGCGATATGCTATAGTATGGACTTTTTGTGTTCAAAATACTATAATATGACCTTTTTTGAACGATATGGTAAGATATGAGGTTTTTTGAGGGACATTGTATAATATGCACTTTTTGAACGGCATACTATAGTATGGCGTTTTTTGACGAAATACTAATATAACCATTTTTATGCGATATGCTCTAGTATGGACTTTTTGTGTTCAAAATACTATTATATGACCTTTTTGGAGCAATATGGTAAAATATGAGGTTTTTTGAGCGACATAGTATAATATGACCTTTTTTGAACGATATGGTAAAATATGAGTTTTTTTGAGGGACATTGTATAATATTCTCTTTTTGAACGACATACTATAGTATGACGTTTTTTGACGAAATACTAATATAACCATTTTTATGCGATATGCTCTAGTATGGACTTTTTGTGTTCAAAATACTAAAATATGACCTTTTTGGAGCGATATGGTAAAATATGAGGGTTTTTGAGCAACATAGTATAATATGACCTTTTTTTGAGCGACATACTATAGTATGACGTTTTTTGACTAAATACCAATATCATCAATTTCATGCGATATGCTATAGTATGGACGTTTTGTGTTCAAAATACTATTATATGACCTTTTTGGAGCAATATGGTATAATATGAGGTTTTTTGAGCGACATTGTATAATATGACCTTTTTTGAGCGACATACTATAGTATGACGTTTTTTGACAAAATACCAATATCATCATTTTTATGCGATATGCTATAGTATGGACTTTTTATGTTCAAAATACTATAAAATGACCTTTTTTGAACGATATGGTAAAATATGAGTTTTTTTGAGGGACATTGTATAATATTCTCTTTTTGAACGACATACTATAGTATGACGTTTTTTGACGAAATACTAATATAACCATTTTTATGCTATATGCTCTAGTATGGACTTTTTGTGTTCAAAATACTATAATATGACCTTTTTGGAGCAATATGGTATAATATGAGGTTTTTTGAGCGACATAGTATAATATGACCTTTTTTGAGCGACATACTTTAGTATGACGTTTTTTGACAAAATACCAATATCATCATTTTTATGCGATATGCTATAGTATGGACTTTTTATGTTCAAAATACTATAAAATGACCTTTTTTGAACGATATGGTAAAATATGAGTTTTTTTGAGGGACATTGTATAATATTCTCTTTTTGAACGACATACTATAGTATGACGTTTTTTGACGACATACTAATATGACCATTTTTATGCGATATGCTTTAGTATGACCTTTTTGTGTTCAAAATACTATAACATGATCTTTTTTTTGAGCAACATACGATAGCATGAGGTTTTTGAGTGTCCTCTTAAAAGCGTTCATTTCTCGCTCAGCAAACTTCTCCTAGCAAATTTAATATCTTACCTTGAGATATAAGCCTTTTAAAGGCAGTTCCTACAAATATCATAAGATAGATTTGAACCAGCATCACTGGTCTTCAGGTTTAGCAGACTAACCGCCGTTCCTACAATTCCTATTTATTCCAGGATGTGCTCTCCAGGGGCTTTTATCATCTTAAATTTTAATTTAAAAATTTAAAAGTGACCAGGGTTTGAACCCTCAACTATTAAGTCCCAGGCATGTCCTAACCCACTGAGCTATCCAAATTGAGTTGCAGGTGATAGTCAGACATACAATAGTATGACGTCTTTTTTTGAGGGAGCACAGTATGACGTTTTTTGACCAAATACTAATATGACCATTTTTATGAAATATGCTATAGTATGGCCTTTTTGTGTTCAAAATACTATAATATGACCTTTTTGGAGCGATATGGAATAATATGAGTTTTTTTGAGCAACATAGTATAATATAACTTTTTTTGAGCGACATACTATAGTATGACGTTTTTTGACGAAATACCAATATCATCATTTTTATGCGATATGCTATAGTATGGACTTTTTATGTTCAAAATACTATAAAATGACCTTTTTTGAACGATATGGTAAAATATGAGTTTTTTTGAGGGACATTGTATAATATTCTCTTTTTGAACGACATACTATAGTATGACGTTTTTTGACGAAATACTAATATAACCATTTTTATGCGATATGCTCTAGTATGGACTTTTTGTGTTCAAAATACTATAATATGACCTTTTTGGAGCAATATGGTATAATATGAGGTTTTTTGAGCGACATAGTATAATATGACCTTTTTTCAGCAACATACTTTAGTATGACGTTTTTTGACAAAATACCAATATCATCATTTTTATGCGATATGCTATAGTATGGACTTTTTATGTTCAAAATACTATAAAATGACCTTTTTTGAACGATATGGTAAAATATGAGTTTTTTTGAGGGACATTGTATAATATTCTCTTTTTGAACGACATACTATAGTATGACGTTTTTTGACAAAATACCAATATCATCATTTTTATGCGATATGCTATAGTATGGACTTTTTATGTTCAAAATACTATAAAATGACCTTTTTTGAACGATATGGTAAAATATGAGTTTTTTTGAGGGACATTGTATAATATTCTCTTTTTGAACGACATACTATAGTATGACGTTTTTTGACGAAATACTAATATAACCATTTTTATGCGATATGCTCTAGTATGGACTTTTTGTGTTCAAAATACTATAATATGACCTTTTTGGAGCAATATGGTATAATATGAGGTTTTTTGAGCGACATAGTATAATATGACCTTTTTTCAGCAACATACTTTAGTATGACGTTTTTTGACAAAATACCAATATCATCATTTTTATGCGATATGCTATAGTATGGACTTTTTATGTTCAAAATACTATAAAATGACCTTTTTTGAACGATATGGTAAAATATGAGTTTTTTTGAGGGACATTGTATAATATTCTCTTTTTGAACGACATACTATAGTATGACGTTTTTTGACGAAATACTAATATAACCATTTTTATGCGATATGCTCTAGTATGGACTTTTTGTGTTCAAAATACTATAATATGACCTTTTTGGAGCAATATGGTATAATATGAGGTTTTTTGAGCGACATAGTATAATATGACCTTTTTTGAGCGACACACTTTAGTATGACGTTTTTTGACGAAATACCAATATCATCATTTTTATGCGATATGCTATAGTATGGACTTTTTGTGTTCAAAATACTATAATATGACCTTTTTTGAACGATATGGTAAAATATGAGGTTTTTTGAGGGACATTGTATAATATGACCTTTTTTGAGCGACATACTATAGTATGACGTTTTTTGACGAAATACTAATATGACCATTTTTATGCGATATGCTCTAGTATGGACTTTTTGTGTTCAAAATACTATAATATGACCTTTTTGGAGCAATATGGTATAATATGAGGTTTTTTGAGCGACATAGTATAATATGACCTTTTTTCAGCAACATACTTTAGTATGACGTTTTTTGACAAAATACCAATATCATCATTTTTATGCGATATGCTATAGTATGGACTTTTTATGTTCAAAATACTATAAAATGACCTTTTTTGAACGATATGGTAAAATATGAGTTTTTTTGAGGGACATTGTATAATATTCTCTTTTTGAACGACATACTATAGTATGACGTTTTTTGACAAAATACCAATATCATCATTTTTATGCGATATGCTATAGTATGGACTTTTTATGTTCAAAATACTATAAAATGACCTTTTTTGAACGATATGGTAAAATATGAGTTTTTTTGAGGGACATTGTATAATATTCTCTTTTTGAACGACATACTATAGTATGACGTTTTTTGACGAAATACTAATATAACCATTTTTATGCGATATGCTCTAGTATGGACTTTTTGTGTTCAAAATACTATAATATGACCTTTTTGGAGCAATATGGTATAATATGAGGTTTTTTGAGCGACATAGTATAATATGACCTTTTTTCAGCAACATACTTTAGTATGACGTTTTTTGACAAAATACCAATATCATCATTTTTATGCGATATGCTATAGTATGGACTTTTTATGTTCAAAATACTATAAAATGACCTTTTTTGAACGATATGGTAAAATATGAGTTTTTTTGAGGGACATTGTATAATATTCTCTTTTTGAACGACATACTATAGTATGACGTTTTTTGACGAAATACTAATATAACCATTTTTATGCGATATGCTCTAGTATGGACTTTTTGTGTTCAAAATACTATAATATGACCTTTTTGGAGCGATATGGTAAAATATGAGGGTTTTTGAGCGACATAGTATAATATGACCTTTTTTTGAGCGACATACTATAGTATGACGTTTTTTGACTAAATACCAATATCATCAATTTCATGCGATATGCATGAGCCCCGCGCGTGAAACCCGCATCCAGCCCCGCACCATGTGCGTTTCACACAGGACACCAATCGAGCAGGTGCGACAGGTGGAACCAGCTTCTCCGGGTCAGAGACGAAATACCAATATCATCAATTTCATGCGATATGCTATAGTATGGACTTTTTGTGTTCAAAATACTATAATATGACCTTTTTTGAACGATATGGTAAAATATGAGGTTTTTTGAGGGACATTGTATAATATAACCTTTTTTGAGCGACATACTATAGTATGACGTTTTTTGACGACATACTAATATGACCATTTTTATGAAATATGCTATAGTATGGACTTTTTGTGTTCAAAATACTATAACATGATCTTTTTTTTGAGCAACATACGATAGCATGAGGTTTTTGAGTGTCCTCTTAAAAGCGTTCATTTCTCGCTCAGCAAACTTCTCCTAGCAAATTTAATATCTTACCTTGAGATATAAGCCTTTTAAAGGCAGTTCCTACAAATATCATAAGATAGATTTGAACCAGCATCTCTGGTCTTCAGGTTTAGCAGACTAACTGCCTTTCCTACAATTCCTATTTATTCCAGGATGTGCTCTCCAGGGGCTTTTATCATCTTAAATTTTAATTAAAAAATGTAAAACTGACCAGGGTTTGAACCTCGACTATTAAGTCCCAGGCAGTGTCCTAACCCACTGAGCTATCCAAATTGAGTTGCAGATGGTAGTTAGACATACAATAGTATGACGTCATCACAGTATGATGTTTTTTGACCAAATACTAATATGACCATTTTTATGAAATATGCTATAGTATGGACTTTTTGTGTTCAAAATACTATAACATGATCTTTTTTTTGAGCAACATACGATAGCATGAGGTTTTTGAGTGTCCTCTTAAAAGCGTTCATTTCTTGCTCAGCAAACTTCTCCTAGCAAATTTAATATCTTACCTTGAGATATAAGCCTTTTAAAGGCAGTTCCTACAAATATCATAAGATAGATTTGAACCAGCATCACTGGTCTTCAGGTTTAGCAGACTAACCGCCGTTCCTACAATTCCTATTTATTCCAGGATGTGCTCTCCAGGGGCTTTTATCATCTTAAATTTTAATTTAAAAATTTAAAAGTGACCAGGGTTTGAACCCTCAACTATTAAGTCCCAGGCAGTGTCCTAGCCCACTGAGCTATCCAAATTGAGTTGCAGGTGGTAGTTACACATACAATAGTATGACGTCTTTTTTTGAGGGAGCACAGTATGACGTTTTTTGACCAAATACTAATATGACCATTTTTATGAAATATGCTATAGTATGGCCTTTTTGTGTTCAAAATAGAAAAATATGACCTTTTTGGAGCGATATGGTAAAATATGAGGTTTTTTGAGGGACATTGTATAATATGACCTTTTTTGAGCGACATACTATAGTATGACGTTTTTTGAGCGACATACTATAGTATGACGTATTTTGACGAAATACCAATATCCTCATTATTATGCAATATGTTATAGTATGGCCTTTTTGTGTTCAAAATATTATAATATGACCTTTTTGGAGCGATATGGTAAAATATTAGGTTTTTTGAGCCATATAATATAATATGACCTTTTTTGAGCGACATACTATAGTATGACATTTTTTGACGAAATACTAATATAACCATTTTATGCGATATGCTATAGTATGGCCTTTTTGTGTTCAAAATACTAAAATATGACCTTTTTGGAGCGATATGGTGAAATATGAGTTTTTTTGAGCGACATAGTATAATATGACCTTTTTTGACGCAATACCAATATCCATAGTAGCATAGTATCCATAGCAATACCATAGTATGACGTTTTTTGACGAAATACCAATATAACCATTTTCATGCAATATGCTATAGTATTCCCTTTTTGTGTTCAAAATACTATAATATGACCTTTTTGGAGCAATATGGTAAAATATGAGGTTTTTTGAGGGACATTGTATAATATGACCTTTTTTGAGCGACATACTATAGTATGACGTTTTTTGACGAAATACTAATATGACCATTTTTATGCGATATGCTCTAGTATGGACTTTTTGTGTTCAAAATACTATAATATGACCTTTTTGGAGCAATATGGTATAATATGACCTTTTTTGAGCGACATACTTTAGTATGACGTTTTTGGACGAAATACCAATATCATCCTTTTTTATGCGATATGCTATAGTATGGACTTTTTGTGTTCAAAATACTATAATATGACCTTTTTTGAACGATATGGTAAGATATGAGGTTTTTTGAGGGACATTGTATAATATGCACTTTTTGAACGACATACTATAGTATGACGTTTTTTGACGAAATACTAATATAACCATTTTTATGCAATATGCTATAGTATAGCCTTTTTGTGTTCAAAATACTAAAATATGACCTTTTTGGAGCGATATGGTAAAATATGAGGGTTTTTGAGCGACATAGTATAATATGACCTTTTTTTGAGCGACATACTATAGTATGACGTTTTTTGACTAAATACCAATATCATCAATTTCATGCGATATGCATGAGCCCCGCGCGTGAAACCCGCATCCAGCCCCGCACCATGTGCGTTTCACACAGGACACCAACCGAGCAGGTGCGACAGGTGGAACCAGCTTCTCCGGGTCAGAGACGAAATACCAATATCATCAATTTCATGCGATATGCTATAGTATGGACTTTTTGTGTTCAAAATACTATAATATGACCTTTTTTGAACGATATGGTAAAATATGAGGTTTTTTGAGGGACATTGTATAATATAACCTTTTTTGAGCGACATACTATAGTATGACGTTTTTTGACGACATACTAATATGACCATTTTTATGAAATATGCTATAGTATGGACTTTTTGTGTTCAAAATACTATAACATGATCTTTTTTTTGAGCAACATACGATAGCATGAGGTTTTTGAGTGTCCTCTTAAAAGCGTTCATTTCTCGCTCAGCAAACTTCTCCTAGCAAATTTAATATCTTACCTTGAGATATAAGCCTTTTAAAGGCAGTTCCTACAAATATCATAAGATAGATTTGAACCAGCATCTCTGGTCTTCAGGTTTAGCAGACTAACTGCCTTTCCTACAATTCCTATTTATTCCAGGATGTGCTCTCCAGGGGCTTTTATCATCTTAAATTTTAATTAAAAAATGTAAAACTGACCAGGGTTTGAACCTCGACTATTAAGTCCCAGGCAGTGTCCTAACCCACTGAGCTATCCAAATTGAGTTGCAGATGGTAGTTAGACATACAATAGTATGACGTCATCACAGTATGATGTTTTTTGACCAAATACTAATATGACCATTTTTATGAAATATGCTATAGTATGGACTTTTTGTGTTCAAAATACTATAACATGATCTTTTTTTTGAGCAACATACGATAGCATGAGGTTTTTGAGTGTCCTCTTAAAAGCGTTCATTTCTTGCTCAGCAAACTTCTCCTAGCAAATTTAATATCTTACCTTGAGATATAAGCCTTTTAAAGGCAGTTCCTACAAATATCATAAGATAGATTTGAACCAGCATCACTGGTCTTCAGGTTTAGCAGACTAACCGCCGTTCCTACAATTCCTATTTATTCCAGGATGTGCTCTCCAGGGGCTTTTATCATCTTAAATTTTAATTTAAAAATTTAAAAGTGACCAGGGTTTGAACCCTCAACTATTAAGTCCCAGGCAGTGTCCTAGCCCACTGAGCTATCCAAATTGAGTTGCAGGTGGTAGTTACACATACAATAGTATGACGTCTTTTTTTGAGGGAGCACAGTATGACGTTTTTTGACCAAATACTAATATGACCATTTTTATGAAATATGCTATAGTATGGCCTTTTTGTGTTCAAAATAGAAAAATATGACCTTTTTGGAGCGATATGGTAAAATATGAGGTTTTTTGAGGGACATTGTATAATATGACCTTTTTTGAGCGACATACTATAGTATGACGTTTTTTGAGCGACATACTATAGTATGACGTATTTTGACGAAATACCAATATCCTCATTATTATGCAATATGTTATAGTATGGCCTTTTTGTGTTCAAAATATTATAATATGACCTTTTTGGAGCGATATGGTAAAATATTAGGTTTTTTGAGCCATATAATATAATATGACCTTTTTTGAGCGACATACTATAGTATGACATTTTTTGACGAAATACTAATATAACCATTTTATGCGATATGCTATAGTATGGCCTTTTTGTGTTCAAAATACTAAAATATGACCTTTTTGGAGCGATATGGTGAAATATGAGTTTTTTTGAGCGACATAGTATAATATGACCTTTTTTGACGCAATACCAATATCCATAGTAGCATAGTATCCATAGCAATACCATAGTATGACGTTTTTTGACGAAATACCAATATAACCATTTTCATGCAATATGCTATAGTATTCCCTTTTTGTGTTCAAAATACTATAATATGACCTTTTTGGAGCAATATGGTATAATATGAGGTTTTTTGAGCGACATAGTATAATATGACCTTTTTTGAGCGACATACTTTAGTATGACGTTTTTTGACGAAATACCAATATCATCATTTTTATGCGATATGCTATAGTATGGACTTTTTGTGTTCAAAATACATTAATATGACCTTTTTTGAACGATATGGTAAAATATGAGGTTTTTTGAGGGACATTGTATAATATGCGGGCGGCACGGTGGAGCAGTGGGTAGTGCTGTTGCCTCACAGCAAGAAGGTCGCAGGTTCAAGACCTCCTTGGGCCTGGGTCTGGGACCTTTCTGTGTGGAGTTTGCATGTTCTCCCCGTGTCTGCGTGGGTTTTCACCGGGTACTCCGGCTTCCTCCCACAGTCCAAAAACATGCTCAGGTTAATTGGCAACTCTAAATTGCCCGTAGGTGTGAGTGTGTGAGTGAATGGTGTGTGTGCCCCACGATTGGCTGGCAACCATCTGGGGTGTATCCCTGCCTCTCGCCGTAACGCGCTGGGATAGGCTCCAGCAGACCCCTGCGACCCTAATGAGGAATAAGCAGGTATAGAAAATGACTGACTGACTGTATAATATGCTCTTTTTGAACGACATACTATAGTATGACGTTTTTTGACGAAATACTAATATAACCATTTTTATGCGATATGCTATAGTATGGACTTTTTGTGTTCAAAATACTATAATATGACCTTTTTTGAGCATCCACCTTTCTTTTCTTTTGCAGTTTGGAATACGCCATTTCTGTTAGAAACGTGATCTTATAAATCACCGACCATAAAATACCCATGTCCCTGCTTTACTCTGTTGTCATAGTGACGATAAACAACAAATTCTCATATTTTGTCTTCTTCATTTGTCACAAGATTGGCTACGGGTAAATACACCCAGAAATAGCACAGCAATTTATTACACCTGACACACTATGGTAATGGTAATAATAATAACAATAATAATGGTAATAATAATAATAATAATGAAAGATTTTTCTTGGTCCGGATGGAGCGGATTAGATCCACACTCGGACCCCTGTCCACCAGTTGAAGTCTGTAATAGAGCATGTTAAGGGAATATTCATTAGTGTGGATTAATACAAACTCTAGTCACAGTTTTTACCAGAGCAGAATGCTGTTATCTAGAATTCACTTAAAATCTTTTATAGGTCCTATGTTAATTAAACAAAGGAATATTTTGCCCTAGAGGAAATGTGTGGTTGTTAGAGGAGTCAGATCTTTTTCATTCTTGACACTAAGAACAATGAATGATGTCCCTAGATTTGTCCTTTGTCCGGTTAATCAAGCATATAAGATATTGCTGATTTCTTGTCAAACTACAATAAGAAAACAGTTTCAGCACTATCTCAGATACCTTGAAGTTCACAAAGTGAGTGTACATGGTCCCAGCAGCCTGTATGAGCCGGCACAGTTTTCTTCTGCCTGACCTGAGTGGCCTCGC
Organism: Eupleurogrammus muticus; assembly: GCA_036785175.1. NCBI lineage: Eukaryota > Metazoa > Chordata > Actinopteri > Scombriformes > Trichiuridae > Eupleurogrammus > Eupleurogrammus muticus. The sequence continues at coordinate 13,133,765 of JAYKQN010000012.1, read as the reverse complement.
CAGCATAGCTCTCGCTTGATTGAATTTGCGTGATCGGCGGCGGCCTCGCGAAACCCGAGGGCGAGCAGCATCTGTGTTTTTTCGACAAGCGGTCCGCTCTCATATTAAATCAATTACGCCGCTTAATTTTACACGCTGTTGAACTGTCAGCGGTGCAGCCCACAGAGAAACAGCCACAAACCCAATCACCGCTGGCCTTATTAGATTGGGCTCCGCTATGTGTTTTATGTCCACTTTATATGTACAGACAGGGGCGGCTGATTTCAGACAGGTGCTGTTTTCCTTTACACTGCTGAGTTATATATTATATGTCCTGATGAGATTGTTTCAGGTCATACTGGATGTGATGACCCTGCTATGTCTTTGTGTGTTTTGTGTCCCCGCTTTAGTCTCACATCTTTATTTTATGGAGAACCCAGTGAGAAAGAGAAATCTCCGTCAGAGTCCAGCCCTTCCGATTCTGAGACAAAAGACATGGTGAGTTTTCCTTTTTTTTCCCCATCACCCCCTAAAAGAACCAAGGAAGCCCTTAATAGCATCTACAGATGAATTAATGGTACCCTCTGGTGTTCAGTGGAAACATTCTCCCCATTACATTTAGAAAAACACATTTTATGTCTCCTAAGGGGCTAACAAACATGATGAAAATGCATTTCTTATGCATAAACAATTTGCAAAAGCATTTTTGAAACTGAAGAATTTGTTCGCTTTCTGGATTCACATCAGTTTGCTGTCTTCCTCTGTGGCCTCAGACAAACAAAAAACACACGCAGTTCAATGAGATTCAACACCAAACGGCATGTGAAAGCTGCGTGGGCTCGACTCACTTCTCATTGATTTTTTTTCAAATAATTCATTTTCAGACTCTAAAAGTTCCTCAAACAATGACTTAATTAAATTCACAACAAAATGAAATGAAAGACAAAATTCACTTACGCTGTACCACGGCCGTTTACATCAATCTGTATAAACTCTCTTCACCTGTTTGGTTCTCTCCGTGCACCTGTGTAACCATGCACTTAAACGGCACCGAAATAAGCAGACAGCAATAAATTTAGGAAATTTAGGCCTGTTCACAGCCGCATGGGTCGTCCAATAAAAGACCAGTAACCAGTGCTGCGTTCTCTATTACTTTCTGTGGTTCTCTTGCCAAAATAACCAGTTCCCTATAAGTAATTCACGAAAAAGCCTCAGCATAATATTGCTATGATCATTTGGGGAAGCTTAGCCTCCCCCTAGCCTCTTATTAGCACCGTCTATGGCAGGGAGGGTACATTTAATGACCATAATTACTGAAATACAATACTGCATGAGCAAACACACTTCTCTCTGCTCAAAAACGAAAATTATGACGGAGAAGGCATTACGGGAAGTAAAAGACTATCATCAACAATACCGCTGATGTTTGACAGTCGGTTTACATTTTATTTACAGTAATTATACCGACGTGTCAAAGTTAATTTGTCAGCGATATGTTGAAGGAGGGAAAAAAAAACGCTTGGCTGCTGGAATTTTGACGATAGAGCACACTCGTCTGGGATGGCAGCGTGTCAACCTCTCATTGGCGGGAGGGGGGAGGGGGGTAGTTTGGGTCATGAGTCAGCCGGACTGTCTGCGACTCCATGACACCTGCGTGCTAAACTGGAGGTCACGACCTCCACATTTCGAAACGGCGTTAAAAAGACAAAAGAGTCAGACTGGAGCCGTCGCCCGGTGCCTGCACAGAACCGAGGCTGCGGGCTAGACCCATTAAATGTCCGTCCCTGTCACTCTGCAGACCTCATCACTATGCAAATCGCGGATTCATGCAAATAGACAGATGTGGTGCGCACACACATGTCATTTATTATTTTTAATATCAAATCCGCTGGGCGTTTTTTTTTTTTTAACGATTTCCACTCTCCTTCCAGGGCTTCTGCTCGTGGCTCACATCGCTTTACCATATGAAGTAAGTACACAAGGCAGTTTCCCTTGTAATTATTTTTTACCCTTCTTCTCCTTTTATTGTTTCCCCTTCAGTCTTCAAAGCTGATGTCACCCTGAAATGTAAAAGTCTCATGATATATCTCATTTAGCAGCGAAAACAAACAAGTCTGGGCTGGTGCAAACCACTGGTGCCGTGGTTTTTCCCCCATTGAATATACGCGCTGTGCTCAAGTCTGACTGCACAACAACAGATTGAGGCCTGTAAAAAAAAATAAAAGCGATTTCCCACCGGTGTCCATGGTTTCCATAGTATTATGGTGGAGTTTGGGTGCCGCTGTTTTTAGCTCTCATGCCAATGTGGCTCACGCCGGGAAAGCGCAAACCCACCCTGCGAGTTCTTGATGTGTGGGCTCTCAGTGTGCACCTCTTCTTTTTTTTCCTATTTTTTTTGTTCTATTTTACAACACTGGGTTTCCTGAACCTCCCGTCTGTTAACCCGCAGCTTCTGGCTCCAAATCTTCTCGTACCACAGTTTTACTCATGATGACTTTTAAGTTGTAGATCCATTTTCCCTGGCAATATGATTCTGGCAATTTTTCCACTTTCATATTTCTACTATTTATTTTTTATTCATACATATTAGCTGTTTTTATGTCCATATGTATCAAGACCTGTCGCAGCAATGCAGTCTGCCTTCTCACACACTCAATCGGAAAAACTATTAGCCATAGCCATAGGCCAGACCACAACAGAATGAGAGGGTGATCTTAGTTCAGTTAGTGTGTTAGCAGGAAAAACCACACACACACGCACTAAAAGAGTGTTTCTTTCCATAATTAGGCCCCTTTAATCTCTGATTGACATCACATCTGCATTTGAGGACATTCCATCACAACGATTACTCGCTGTGTCTCACTTTCTGTTCGTTACTGTCATTTTAGAAGCCGCGACGTGACACAAGAGGGTCCCCCCCCCTTTTCACGCCTGTCTCTTTCCGCAGGGATGAAGAGATCCGTAGCAAATGCGGCATCGACGCCGTCACGTACCTGTCCTTCCAGCGCCACATCATCCTGCTCATGACGGTGGTTTGCCTGCTGTCTGTGGCCGTGATCCTGCCTGTGAACTTTTCCGGGAACCTCCTGGGTATTTTTGGGATTCAATGGGATGGTGTGGCCTGTCATTTAAAATACAAAAAAAAAACAAGACAAGGGATATCCTTGGGGAGATCACACACATGTACACACCACAGGAGTTATTGGTTAAACAATTCCAACCAAGATGTGTTAAAATATAAGTAATAATGCAATTAGATTCAAATTGAAATGGTAATTTTCCCTTAAATCCTTAACTTTAAATATATTATAATGAAGCCAAACTCATCTAATGGGAGGTGCTTGCATACCAGTGTCAATTTATCAAGAGCTAGGATTGTAGGAATAGAAAGTGCTTCATTTCCTCTTAACATACACATGAAGGTGTCAAGGCAACCAGAAATGCCTTTTGGCAGTTGTGTGCTTATTTCGTCGGGAGAGTTGAGTAAGCGATTCCATGACAGGACGAGGGCAGGATTCATTACGGCACACGTGTCAAACTCAGGTCCTGGAGGGCCGAGTGGGTGCAGGTTTTTGTTCCAACCAGGCAGTAACACACCTGATTCTACTAATCAACCAATAGAGCTCTTGCTGAGGACCTTCATTAGTAGAATCAGGTGTGTTACTGCCTGGTTGGAACAAAAACCTGCACCCACTCGGCCCTCCAGGACCTGAGTTTGACACCCCTGCATTACGGGGTCTACGAGGAGCTGGGCTGTCCACACAAACTTTTTATTACCGGTGGCCGTCACGTTATGGGCCAGCGTGTCACCCCCAGCCATTAAATAAACCAGCACGCTTTGGCTCGCCGCCATGGCAACAGCAAACAGAGGGGTCCCAAATTAAAAAAAAACGGGCGGAGTTCGGCCCTCGACGGCTATGTTTGAATTTAGTGCGAAATTTCATGGAGATGAGTGAGGTTTCATTAAATCCGACGGATTTTCCCTGAATAGTGACATTGCTTCATCGTTGCCTCAGCCTCCAGACATGAGAGGAGGGAGTTTTCTTTGAGTCATTAAAAAAAAAAAAGTTAAAAAGTCTCACTCACTGTCGCGTTTCATTATTTCTACAGGAGACAGTCCACAGAACTTTGGAAGAACAACACTGGCTAATGTTAGTGCAAAGTAAGTCTAACACAGCACAAATCACACTATTACATTTTTTTAAATCCCAGAGCTGCAGGAAGACAGGTCGACTATCTATAATATTGGTTTAAATTACGATCGTGTTTCTGCCTCGCAGGGACAGCTTTCTGTGGCTCCACAGCGTCTTCGCTCTGGTCTACTTCCTCATCACGCTGCTGTGCATGGCTCACCACTCCGCACAGCTGGAGTACAGAGAGGACGACAAGGTCTGTGGCCGCGGCCTCCGACACTGCTGCAGAAATACTCAACTTCTCCAGTCAAGCCATGTCTATTATTAAGCTTTCTCACTTTCTTTAAATAAGTGGGGAAAAAAAATCTGTCAATGCATAAAGATGGTTACCATTGCATTAACTCTACATCCTTTTTATCATTAACAATTGCATAATTAAGAAAAAAATTATGATTTTATAAAATTCTTCAAAGAAAGTAATGAAGAATAATCTCATCTTAAAGCTTCATGAATTGAAATTGATTTTCCCAGTTTCAATCCTGTATCCATGTATCACCTGCTTATGAATCTTTTGGTATTTGCAAGTATTTTTACATTAAAGTCGATCAAAATACATTTTTTTTTTATCTCTTTCTGTTTCAAATGTTTGATAACACAATCTGCACTTGTTTATAGTTCATCCAACTCAACTTTCTATAACAGTTGAGCCACTGTAAATACTAAGTTCTGCCACTTTCTTCCACTCCAAATGTGAGGATTTGATTTGAATCCCTCTCGCTTATCTGTTCACATCTCAAATGATTTGTTTCGCTGGAAAATACATGACAAAACATGCTGTAACTTCCATATCATAAAGCCTTTAAGTTTGTTTTGGGGCCTTTTTAATGTCTTCACTGGACAAGAGACATGCAACAAAGATTCTTTGCCGGACCACCATCCACATTTGTTTTAAAACCAATTCATTTTCTATGACATAATTAACATGGCCGTTATCGGATGTGTTGCAGGTAGCACGGACACTGATGATTTCCTCCATCCCCAGAGAGATCTCTGACCCCGGACTCATCACCAAACACTTCCAGTACACATGATTTCTCCTTATCTGTTGAAAGACTCTGCAAATCCATGTACAGTCTGTTTCAACAATATGTCTCGCACCTCTTGCTCCCTTCACTAGTGAGGCCTACCCCAGCTGTACTGTCACCGATATCCGTTTCTGCTTTAACGTCCACAAGCTGATGAGGCTGGACTTGGAGAGGTACAGTAATAGCTTTAAATAAAGCAAAATGCGGTTTTTAATCAGTGCAATTAGTCTGACGATTCTGGGTTTGTGCAGGCGCAAGGCCATGAAAGGTCGGCTCTACTTCGCCACAAAAGCCCAAAAGGAGGGGAGGATCATGATCAAGAACCATCCATGTGCTCAGATATTCTGCTGCGACATCTTTGGCTTCGAAAAGGTGCATTTTTTTATCAGCTGTGGTGAGAGTGGAAGTAGAATTGCAGCAGAGTTTTGCTGCACGTAGAGGACGTTGCCACTGGATGGCACTGCAATCCAAATGTAGTCAGCAGAAATCTGGAGAACTCACTGGGTGAGTAACAGCGTCCTTTAACTTTCTCCGCAGGTGGACGCGGAACAGTACTACAGCGAGCTGGAGGAGAAGCGGACGGACGAGTTCAACGCCGAGAAGAACCGCATCACCATGAAGCGGCTGGGCATCGCCTTCGTGACTTTTCGTGATGAGAGGATGACGGCCGTGTGAGTAAAGAGGCAGCGTGACATCAAGGGCCTCTCGTCTCATAAACCCTGTCACAGCAGGAAGCGGCCGTAAAAGAAAAAAGAAAAATGATTAAAAAAAAAAAAGGACATAAAAGCGGGCTGCTCTGCTGAGAAATGATGCGGCTTTCCTGCTTACTTACGTGCATATGGTTTTTGTTTTTCCAGCATTGTGAAGGACTACAGCCGCGTGCGCTGCCGCCGCAGACCCCAGCAGTCAAGCATCACCACGGTGGTGCAGTCGCACGTCTGGGGGGTCAGCTACGCACCGGCTCCCAGTGACATCATCTGGTCAGTACAGACAAGCCCCATAGGGGAGAAAGTGAGGTTTGAGTTGATTCTGGGTTATAGGAAGTGTTAAAATTCTCAGTCCACATAGGAAATGCACACAGAAGTTAATCAGAAACTGTGCCGTCAGGACTTGTGATGTCACAATTATGCAGTCATTACCCACCACCCATTCAAATCAGCCAATCAGAGGAGAGGCTAATAAATATTAATGAGACAGACGCAGCTTGGCTGACCTGTTCTTTCTGGAGCTCCAGAGAAAAACTCAAGAGGTGATTTTTTTTGGCACTTAGAACTACAAATATTTCTTGTTGGGAATATCACAACTTCAAATAAAACCCAAGAATATGTGAATGTAAACGCCAATTGCCGCTATATTCTACTTCAACCACTGTTTGCAATCAAATTCACACCGAAAGGCAACTCACTAAACTCACTGGCACATCTGTGAGCCATCGAGATAATCCGTAACTACCATAAGAAATCCATGCACAAACATATTTTGAATGTAATATCCAGCTCCACACGCCTTGTACATCATTTAGACACATTTCCCTGTAATTAAGTCTGACATATTTGGTATCTCCAGAGTCTAAGGATTGTGAGTAGACGTCAAACTGAATTTCTGCAGGCTCGTCCGTGCAGCGTGAGTTTGTGGTGATGGATCTGAAGGGATCTTGTGGGTCTTGTTCCCCACCAATGATTGGATTAACTATCATGCATGTTTCATATCTTGGAAAGGAAAATGCACCAATGATTACATAACAAATGACTGATTCATAGGTATAGATTTCAGGGGTGTTGACCAGGGTTTTTTTTCCTCTCAGTATTTAGAACAAACGCATTTGTCTCCCTTGATATAAACCGCTCGAAAGAAGTAGAGGACTTTTGTTTTGGAAAAATTCAAACAGAGTAAATCGTGCTTATGTGTCAGCAGGGACACGACTAGATGAGGAAAGTTGATCTCTACAGGAGAATAAATACATGGATGCAAACTGGAGAGAGACACGCTGCATTTGTATTCCATTATCTTTTGAATTTTGTATTTTCTTCAGCTAGCGAAAGGCATTTCACTGTAAAATAAAGCAGAAAAGGCTCAAATTGTACTGTAAAAATTCACCATCTCACATCCTGCTCACAATTTTTCCTGGATCATGAGGCAAACTAAACGTAGGCCCTGGTGCACACGTACAGGTGATTGAGCAAAGAGATGGAAGCGGTCACTGTCCGTGGTCCATGCCTGACTGGGTGCAGTGTGTTTGTGACTGGAGCAGGGATTTATGTCTGTGAGCTGCTCTCAATCTGCTGTCTGGTCCAGTGAAGGTGGAGGCACCTCAATCGTTTCTTATACAAGAAATGTCTATATCGTTACATATACTAAGCAGATGATGTGAGGGAGGTGATCTCCCTCTGTATTAACTCGCTGGATTGTTTGTGGATTTCATCTCCAGGGAAAACTTGTCGGTGTGCGGGTCTCGCTGGTGGCTCCGCTGCGTGCTCCTCAACATCCTCCTCTTCCTGCTGCTCTTCTTCCTCACCACGCCCGCCATCATCGTCAACACCATGGACAAGTTCAACGTCACCAGGCCCGTGGAGAGTCTACAGGTCAGAGTTCAAAACCAGGTTGAGGCTTCGAAGGCCTCTTATGTTTTTTTGCATCTTCTTCAGGTTCCGTTAATGAATCGCTTTTGTTGTTTTTCTCTCCATCCCAGAGCCCCATCATTACCCAGTTCTTCCCAACCCTCCTGCTGTGGGCGTTCTCGGTGCTCCTGCCCTTCGTCGTCTACTACTCAGCCTTCTTCGAGTCCCACTGGACGAGGTACTCGGCAGCCGTCGAGCGCAGCTCCCCCCTCTCCTCTAAAATGGAAATGCCTGCCCTCTGCTTCTCCAAACGGACCCTTCAACACACAGCTGTCTCCCTCTCAATTATTATTTTTGTCCTCTTGCACCCTCTCGCTCTTATTATTAATTTTTTTTTATTTTACTCTCTCTCTCTCTCTCTCTCTCTCTCTCTCTCTCTCTCTCTCTCTCTCTCTCTCTCTCTCTCTCTCTCTCTCTCTCTCTCTCTCTCTCCTCCTGCCTTTCCCTCTGTCACTCTTCCCCCCGCAACTGTTATTCTGGGCAGGTTGTCATAGCGATCTCCATGTGAGGATAATGATATGCACAGTAGTCGCCATGCACCGGGGGAAGCAGTGCATGGTGGGGCTAGCGGGAGGGGGAGCAGAACAACTGTGCATGAGGACGCGGCCACATGCAAGCACCTATGAGCATCCCCCCCCTACCCCCAGACCCCCACCTTTACATAACCATCCCCCCCAAACGTGTTGCGCAGGCGTTGACGTGTGAAGAGACAACTTTGCATTACGTTATTGCACATTATGGATTCTGTCTCTATTACGTATAGGTGTTGCACAAGGAAACCTTGTCTTACCTTCCTTTTTCCGTCGCTCAGATCCGGCGAGAACCAGGTGACGATGCACAAGTGCTTTTTCCTGCTGGTCTTCATGGTCATCATCCTGCCCTCGCTGGGTCTGTCCAGGTACAGCAGGTTCACCTCTGTCTGAGTGCACCGCAACATTAACGTTTTTTTAGTGTATCATATTTCAAATTTTCTTTTTTTTTCTGCAGCCTGGACCTGTTCTTCACTTGGCTTTTCGATGTCCATTTCTTGGATGAAAGCGAAGTCAAATTCCAGTAAGGAGTGCTGTTTTCTTGTTGAAAAACATACCAAAAGCAATACGGCTCCTAAAAAAGGCATTTAGATTACATCAGATAGGTTATGTTAGAGTACAGGGACAGAAATAAATAAAACCGAGTACACGGTGTAAAAACAATACTGTGTGAATTGCTATATACACATATAAATATATATACACACTCACATTCGACAGGGGTGCCAAATGTGGTCCGAGGGTTCCATCCTGGCCCACTGGATGATTGTATGTGTGACCGAAAAAAAAACTGCCTATTTTCTGTTCCTTTACAGAAATGTGAAAGTTATTGACCATTTCAGGGCTCAGGGGATAAAACATTTACAATTCTGATTTGTAAATGGTTCATACGGCAGGAAATGAATGCATTGCATTGAATTGCAATTCAACAGCTGACTGAGTGAATATGGAGCCACTAAGGCATCATATTGTTGAAATGAGGGGAGGAATTTGCACAAATTGTGTGGCCCATGAACTACAATTAAATAAAAGGCATCATCCTATTGTTATTTTTTTCCCTCTGTGCCACAGGTGTGTGTTTCTTCCTGACAACGGCGCATTCTTCGTAAACTACGTGATCACGTCCAGTCTGATCGGCACGGCCATGGAGCTCCTGCGTATCCCGGCGCTGACCGTGTACGCCCTCCGCCTCTGCTTCGCCAAGTCGCAGGCTGAGCGCATCCACGTCAAACGGGTCCGCCCGGACTTTCATATGTGTATCTCTTCTATTTCTTGTGAGGGAGGGTTTAATGGATTGCGCTTGGATTGAGGATTGAAACAGATGTGTTGCGTGTTGCAGAGCCAAGCCTATGAGTTCCAGTTCGGCCTGGAGTACGCCTGGACCATGTGTATCTTTGCTGTCAGCGTGACCTACAGCATCACATGTCCCATGATCACCCCCTTTGGTGAGCAACATGCAGCGATCGCCGTCTTTCCTTCAGCTGCCTCTTCCTTCCTTCCCTTTTTTTTTCCAGCATCTCGATACCATCGTGTGTGTGCGCGTGCATGCGTGTGTGCGTCTCTCCCAACACTGTAACCTCACTCTCCTCTGCTGCCTGCCAGTCCGGTGCAGACTGTGTGAATTCGCTGCCGTAGTCCCAGACACCCAGGCGCAGCGAGCTGCGAGCCAGACGCCCACTCCGCTCCTGTCTGTGCCCAGAGCTCAACAAGCTCCCGTTCGCTTCTGCGCTCAAATCCTCAACCAGGACCCCATTTTTTTTTTTTTAGCATTTTTAGTACGCTTCATGAATGTTTCTCTGAAGCTGAGCTACACTACAGCAATGTCATTTTATTAGGAGATGAACAGTACACCTAAAATGATGTTGAGGGGAAACATTTGTCTTAGTAATAATACTTGCCATTGGGTCCCAATACAACTGTAAATATAGATATTTGCTATGTCATTACTCTATAGTCTCATATTGAACACAGTTTGTATTTTATAACGTACACCTTTACAATTTTGCTTTTTTGAATAATTGTGCATAATTTGCTTGACCTTGATAATGTACACTTACACCCCAAATTTTTCATTATAGCTTAAAAAAAGCAAAGTTTGGGGCTTTAAAAAACATGTCTACCTATCGAAACAAAGGTTGATCTGACTTGTCTCTTTGGAGTCATTGATTCTTAGGGCCCTAAACCCTAAGAATCAATGACTCCAAAGAGATAAGTCAGACTTGTATTTCTACACCAAAGCAGAGATTTGTATCAGAACTTGCAGTGAATACTAATTTTTTGTCCCTTACCTCCTCTACTAAACTCCACAGTGATTGTTTCAAATGCGTTCCATTCATTTCCATTTGGTTTCCCTCTTAATGTTATGATGCTGATCAATGTGTGATGTGTGGTGTGTGTGTGTGTGTGTGTGTTATTGTACCTCATTAGGTCTGGTCTACGTGATCCTGAAGCACATGGTGGACCGATACAACATCTACTATGCATACGTTCCCACCAAGCTGAACCAGCGGATCCACAGAGCTGCCGTCAGCCAGGTCATCCTGGCCCCCATCCTCTGCATGTTCTGGCTGCTCTTCTTCTCCATCCTCAGATTAGGTATTTCCCATCGCCGTCGTCACAGTCTCTGGAATCGTACTACAGGTGTATACAGTGACACTGTGCCCCCCCCCCCCTTTCTGTCTTAGGTCCGGTTCATCCCATAACCATCTTCACCTCGGTGTCCCTGCTCTCCTGCATCGCCTTCTCCCTCTTACACTTGTGCCTTAGGAAGCAGCCGGACAAGTCGACCAGCTACCAGGTCAGCCCCCTCAAAGACTGGGACGGAGATCATCATCATGGGTGTTACAGATCAATTCAACGTTGGCAAATCTGTTTCTTTCCAGATGTCTGATCAGCCGGCTGATGGGACGTTCACTGACACAGACAGGAGCACCGTTACGTCCTGCACGGCCTCCAATGTACAGTAGCACGTTTCTCTGTTATCAACCAGTAACACGTTAAGCCTCTGAGAGGATCAGACATCAGAAACCTTTGGCAGGCTTTAATCTTTTCTTGTAGAGTCTGTCGACGCTGGATTTGGCGCTTGCTTAAGATAGATAGTAAACTTCTAGCTCAGTTTTGTTGCTGTTAAATTGGGAAGTAGAGCTGTAACAAATCGTCATTTAATCGCCAACTATTTAGATAATCGATTCATCAATTTGAGTAACAAGTAATCAGATTATTTTCTATAAAATTAATGATGATCTTTGCTTTGTGAACAGTGATAGATATTTTACACCATTTTGTGAACCAAACAACTAATTGATTAATCATTTCAATAATCGATAGATTAATTAGATTGAATTGTTAGTTGCACCCCTACCTACCAGGAATAATGCTATATTTTTTGTGTTGCATTGATTTTTTTTAGACATTACTCAGAATAATTATAGCACATTATAAACAGACATAAACAGCATATCTTTTGAGCTCTTAATTGCGTGTATTGTTAAAGACACAAATAAACCGTGGCACCGGCTGTGCAATTATGATACGTGGATAATTGAATAAGCGGGAAAACAAACCCAAAATGACCCGACGAGTGATTTACTGTGTGACATGAGCTTGAACCATACGCTAATCTCCCTTTTAGCTGTTTGTGGCGTCCGTGCTGCTGGAGCCGGAGCTGGCTCTGACTCCCATGCCCTCCCCGGCTCACCACAGCTACGGCGCCATGGCCAGCTCCCAGAGTTCAACCCACGGCTTGGAGGGGGAAGACGGGGGCGACGGAGACCACGCCCAGACCCGCGAGACTGAACTCCGGGACCCCCCGGACCACTACCGCTCCAGCCAGCTCATGGACAGCCCCGTGGACTACCAGTAACGCGGAATCCAGCCGATTATCCACGTGTCCCCCTCCTCCTCCCCTCCCTGGGACACACACACACACACAAAACAACACGGATTGCTAAAACGGCTCAATGCTGCATTTTCGCGACTGACCTCAGACTCCAACTTCGCTGCCTCAGACCCTGAGACTAGACCAAGCCTCGTTAGGGATGACGGAAAATTGACAAGGATGAGAAGGCCGGGGCCAGATCCATGTTAACATCTCTTTAAATGTATAGACAGCAGTTTGCCAAAATATCCCCAGAATCCGTCTCGCCTACATAAACCACAGAAGACACGTTAACCTAAATGTACAAAATGTTTGAGTTAAACCATTTGGACGCTCCATGACAGGGATTCCATCTTCTCCCATGGCTTTATTTTGTGTGAAAAAAAAGCGATTAAAAGTAATTAAAAAGTGGCTGCGGATGGATGGAATTGCCGTTGGGCCTCCACCAAGCTGCCACTTGGATACGAGCGGAGGTGAGAGTTCCCGTGGGAGTGGGCGGTGCGAGCGGCTCCGGCGGACCACGGAGAGCTCGGGGAGGCCGAGGGCAGCGAGTCGCGAAGCCATCTGCAGCGAGAAGAAAGACAGACGGAGGGGCCGAATGTAACCTAGAGACGCGCTGCGGCGTACGCACACTCTCTGAACGGGAGGCACAAGCAGGGCGCGACTGTACCTGAAGCTTCGTGGTGACTCTTTTCGATTTGAGGTCGCTATTTTTGCTACAGTATTCTTTTTTTTTTCCTGTGTCATCGATATTGTGCTTTGAGCTTGGGGGATTGGTGAAGAGTTTGCAGAGCCAACACAATCCCAATCAAGAGTATTTCTTCATTTTCCTGTTTTTTGACTATGTGGTATCAACTGTATTTTTTATTCCTCAAATTCAAGTTGTACGAGCTATGAGGAAAAATTTGAAGCACATGCACAAGATGCTCTGGTGGAGTCCACTTGCTTTTATCGCAAATGTGCACATTCTTAGGAATTATGTGAAAAACGAATATGCCCAACAAAAGCCATTTTATTTATTTACAAATGTACTTTGCTACCATAATGGCGCTACAGATGTTAATGTATAATTCTTGTAATGTTGGTTCAATGTCCCAAACACAAACGGTAAAATTGAAACAAATCTACATCATCATCCAGTTCCATCAGCATGTTGGCTGCATTGTATAAAAAGGGGTTATGCATTTATGCCATTGTCCCTTAAAAATCAAGTTTCACATGTGTTATTCTCATTGATTAACATTCAGTCTGTGTTAGGCTCATTTTATATTTCGGGGCTGTTTTATTTTCCCTGTGTTGTGACTTTTTTTTTTTCCTCCATGAAAGTGAATGTAAACTGATTGTGATTTGTTTTTCATGTCTCTTGCTGTGCCTTGAAGAAAACACTCCCTTTCGTGTGACAATCCAGCATGGCCTGAAATATGCTGCATGGACTGAAAACTACAGAGTGGGACAACTAAACCAGAGATTAGGATACAAACACAAAACAATTCACAATGCAGCGCTTTTCATTTTATCTGGCTCATTTCCTTACAGTTCTTTCTTTTTGGGCAGCAGACGCACAGTGAACCAATTCAGACAACCGCTTTTGAACATATCACATGGCCTTCATCATCATTATCTCTGTTTGTAAGGTCAAGAATGGACTACACCAACTTACTGTAGGTCCACCACAGACATTGTGTTGCTTTTTTTATTTAAAGATGTTTTGTATTGTGGCCTTGTTGGTGCCTTGTTGTTGATTTGATTTCAATCAATATCATTTCAGTTCTCAGCTGCTGTATAATTTGATTCTATAGATCATGTAATATGTATGGCCAAGCTCCCTGTAGAGGATAAAAAAAATATTTGAGAGTTGATGATTCTGTGTCATTTTATGATTTTTTTCATTTAATATTCTTGTGTGCTGTGCTTTTTTTTAAGTGATTTCTTATTATTTCATGAGTTGTATTACAAGTTTCTCATGTACTGCATATAAAACTGAAGAAAGCTGGCAGGAGTATAAAGTTTTTAGTGCAGAGGAAAATCTATTTGGGGAAAAAAAAAGACCTCAAACAGCATCTCAAAGTTTCTTCTTCTCTTGCAGAAGATGGTTTCATGGATTATTAAACCTGCCTTCCTTTCTATTCTTAGCTCTAAAGAGCATACAGGAAGGGATGTCCACTTTCATACTGAACTAAATTTATTATATCCTGTCACATCTGTTAATTTACTGTTGTCTTGGCCATCAGAGGGCTATTTGTAGGCACATTCGTTTTCCAGACTTTGCCATTAATTTTTTTTTTTTCACTTTTTTGGTTATGAATTTTGCGTCATAAGTGGCACATGACAAGCCTGCTGTTAATGTGGGTTGTTTTATTTCCAAGGAACCTCAAGGGTTGAGCGTCTGAAATTCATCCCTGTCGGGCTAATGAGTTTTTTATCTGTCAAACGTGAAGCGGCGTGATCTGAAATTGAAATTAATTCGGCTCAATCCACTCATCTCGTGCCATGACCTCTGGTCCTCTGCGGTGGGGAGACCACAGCGGCGGCTTTCTGAGAGGCTGACGTCATGAGGTAAGTAGTAACGCAGGGGTCAACGTGTGCACGGGCTGCCATCTGGAAATCAGATACAAGATAGAATATTAGAAAACATGCTTGGTCACTTTGTGTCCAAGGGTTAGATAAGATTGACACTGCTCGCGTTGTTTCACAGTAAATATGAAGCTACCACCAGCAGCTGTTAGCTTAGCTTAGCCTATTTTAGCTTATTTTAGCGTAGCTTATATTAGCTTAGCATAACGTAGTTTAGCGTAGCTTAGCGTATCTTAGCATAGTTTAGCATAGCTTAGCGTAGCATAGAGATAAAGATATCTGGTTCAAAAACACTGTTTTACAGGTTAACAGGAGCAAGTTACTGCACCCCACCAACAGCCTGAAAAATCTTCACAACCCACAATGCATTGCTTTTGAATTTTGACAAATGAGTGGGTTTAGTTTTTTGTTTTTTTTCCACACAGCTTTTGAACATATCGCATGGTCTCATTCTCATTAAACACCTGATGTTAAAACCTTCCCTAATTTTGGAACCTTCACAACTTTTTTTTTTTTTTTTTCATTTTTGGTTTAAATGTTGATCTTAACATTTATTTATTTATTTATTTTCACCATTGAGAACATTTCCACTTTCTTTCTTTCCATTTTCTGAAGATTTAAAGGCCACGCTAGCCGTGTCCCCTTTCCCGTCTAAACACTGGCTGACAAACTATCCCCAAATTGGAACTATTCCTTTTAACATCAGACAAATTGTCGGCGTCAGATCAGACCGGCTCTTTAAAGATAATCACAGATCAGATACCTTTATTTAACAAAGCCGGGTTAGGGAGAGGTTAGCCCTTCTAGTGTTTAATGAATGCGTGCGCATGTTAGTGCGCCTTCAGATGTTGCCGTTTGAAGAGGTGACCCTGCATACGAACCAGCCTCTGTACATACTACTACAGGCCTCGCTGGTCCCTGAAACCACATCAGAACATGGATGCGGGGCGATTAATTACACGATTATATCTGCTTTTATCCACGAGCCACGTTGGAAGGCAGCAGCACTGTGCTGCAAATGGACGCACACACACATACACATACACATATACATATATATATATATACATATATATATATATATATATATATAGTGCTTTTTCTTTGCTAAGAGTTACGAAAGAAGAGAGAAAAGTCCCTGACATTTCCCCTGTCACCCCTGGCAACTGCTGAAAGCCGCTTCTCAGTGAAAGGTGAATTCCTCTGGGTGCGTGGCCCGCTGCTCTCCTTTCTCCTGCCCAGATGCTTGGAAGGGAAAAAATGCCTCTGCCTCCTGCAGCAAACACATTGTCACTCCCACGTGGGTTCGTTTCGGCATGCAAATGTGGCGTGATAAGCCGGTGTTTGTTTCGTATTTACATATTATTAAGGCTTAATTGAGTGTTGGCGATACGACATTTGAACTTTTTTTTGTTCAGCCTACCCTTTGAACATCGTACGACTGTATTCGCGTTCTGTCATTATGTCAAAGGTCAGATGTTCTGCGGTGTGATGTGGAATCCAGCCTGGAGGAAAACAC
This sequence comes from Eupleurogrammus muticus, assembly GCA_036785175.1. Taxonomy (NCBI): domain Eukaryota; kingdom Metazoa; phylum Chordata; class Actinopteri; order Scombriformes; family Trichiuridae; genus Eupleurogrammus; species Eupleurogrammus muticus. The sequence goes on along the minus strand of JAYKQN010000012.1, from coordinate 13,117,450 downwards.
AGGAAACTGCTTTATCCTTGACCTTGGAAGCAGTAGTAAGGGAAAAATAATCAGGAGGGAATAATTTAGTAGCAGTGCTTAAGGTTTCAACTGTATAACAACATCTTCCTAAATTTAAAAACCCAACCTTTTAGGAAATGCTACAACTGCCCGTCATCTCCTGAGGAATATCGTATGATACGATTTAAAGCATCACAGCAGCAACAAGTGTCCTTGTGGTGACATCACCCTATTAAAGCAGAAATGTCATGCATGATTTGCCTTCCTCATTAAATCGAAAAGGTGTCAAGTCATGTGATGCAGCTCACCAGGTGATTGCAAATAACCATGGTTGATGATACATTATTCAATAGCTCCATACCTTTTTTTTTTTTAATTTTTTTTATAACAAATAGAAATTAGCTCAATAGATTTTCATAATCTGATCCAACTCACTTTGATTTGATCATCTAACTCCCTAAAAAGAAAAAAACGTATAATTACAAACCCTATAGTTTTTTTCAGAGTAGCCAAAGCCTGATATAATTTATTCCTCTGTGCCAAAGTGTGTGTTCAAACCAATGAGCCACGCTGTTGCACTGCCTGAAAATTGCTCTTCATTGCCATCAATCCACAGTAATCAGTCCAATAAACATGTGTTACTAAAGCATCTGTATTAGTGTATTGATCCGCAATAAATAAAAATAGTCCCCAACAAACATGCTATAATTTGTCTTTAAGTAATGTTTTCTAAAGACTACAGTTCCCAGCTGTTTATTATTTAAATTTATTTAAATAAATTGTGAGTTTTGTTATACTGTCTTTTAATAGTTATTGACAATAAGCAAAATACAGATCAACACCTGCTTCTTGTTTGAAATAGTTGCACTCAATGTGTGTAGTATCTGTGTCTCTGCTGACAGACTGTTGAGCTTTTTGCTTCGCTGTCTGAGCCGTGCTGACGGGGCTCACGCTGCTGGCTTCGCCATCGGAGCAAAACCTCGTTACCCCGAGGCCGGCCACCTCATCACCGTCCACCACCTCTCTACAGCAGTGATTGAGGCGATGCTTTTTTTTTTTTTTTTTAACCTCCGTAATCAAAAACATGTGTGCATGCGGGCATGTGTGTATGCGTGCCTGCGTGCGCGTGTGTGAATGCACGGACACGACTCTGGACCATCACTTAACAGTTGCCATGACAACATTCAATACCCCTCCATTCCAAAACACATTGCAGACTTTCTAAAAATAATGTGTGTTGTCTTTTCTCACAGACTCCTCTCCAGACAACAGCCCTTCAGAGCAGATCCTTGTGCACTGCGCGGTCTGTGGAGCTGTAGGGATCAATTATAAATTAGCACGGCGGTGGTGTATTTTTTTTATAGTAGCTTATTTGCGATTCTCTTTTTTTTGCCATCTAACAATTGATCGGTGACTTAATAGAGGGATGTGACTCTCTCCATCAAGCCCAGTGACCAGACAAATGGCTCAATATTCCTCTGTAGGCTGAAGCGAGACACGGAGCATGGAGCCAACATACTGTATAAACAGCAGAGTCTCACAGGGAGAGAGCGTGAGGCTACTGTTGGCGGTGCAGGGAGACAGATTAAGGCCATGTCAGCCACTGCTCCAACAGCAGAACAGACAGCCAGCTCATGGATATGACTTTTACGATGATACAACCAAATTGTACGAGAGAAATGAGCCTTTCCAATAACTCATCATAAGTACCCTCCCCTCCGTGTTCTCTCTCTCATTGTTATGGCTTCATCTATAGGACACAGCCTGATAATCAAGCAGAAACGAAGGCCAATATCTATGAGGATTCGTACCCGAATTTCGAAGGAAAACACAATACCTGTCCACATAGTGAGGGCAAATTTGTGAAATTCCGGGCTGTTGATCTGACATTGTGCAGTTGCATGAGTAAGTGGGGCTGATGCGCCTGAAGTCGCCCTCGTCTCCGTAGCCAAGGGCAAGGAGCCGTTCGGTGCTTGGATCTTATGTAACACGGAGGGAATGGGCCTCTCAGGGGGAAGCAAATCGGGCATCGTGCGATTGATTTCTAATGCTGACCACTGTGTTGTGACTTTCATCCCGTCCGTGACAAACGATCTGAGAACAAGAGGAAAACAGATTGACCTCGTGCAGCGGTGAAATATCCACAGAAGATCACTTTATTTAGTCTCAAGTAAGCACACAACATTTGTTTTATGTTCAAAATGTAACAAGGTGATCCAGTTTACAAAGAGTGCGGATTGCATTGACTCTAATAATATTGTGCATTTTTTTTTTTGGTTGAAGGATAACTAGGTGAAGTCATCACTGTTCAGTAGCAGCTGATAATGATGAGGTAGACAGTGACACACCCAATATGTACAGGACTGGATGTTAACATGCCAGTTGTCAGTCATAGCCTGCTAAAAAGACCCAATTGAAAATATAGACACGTGGAAAACCTGCATAGGGCCACGTACCGATACAAAGGAAAAAATCACTATAAATACACCACCGACAGTCATTTTAGCAAACATTACACCTGTGGGCTGGAATAGACTGAACAGACTATGCAGGGATAAAATATATACTCATATAAAACTCTGCTTTTATCTTTTTCTGCAAAGATTGCACATTTAGAGATTGCTAATATATATTACTGTGATTAACTGAAAGTTGTTAAGCTTGACCTTTTCTATAGTGGGTTTAACTTTGTGTACTGTAAATTCACACAAAATAATATATAGCTGGTGCATATGCTCTACATCACATTTAAAAGGAAAATTCAACGCTTCTAAGCTGCACATACATTTCAGAATATAAAAATAAACTTTATAAATGTAAACTCAGAATATAAAGTGATAGTAACCACAAATCAGCAGCTTGGATTTACAGTTGTATGGTGTTATTATCTAATACTTGGCGCACTGTTGCTAAGTTACTTGGCATTATGACCATGAATGTAAATACCAGCTAAGGATGGTACATACTGTACAGTGTTATGGCAGCAATGATAACACACACACATACTGGACAGTGTTAGCACACAGGCTTATAATGCATCAATAAATTATGAGGAAAAATCATTGTTAAGTGTTATAATCCAAAATAAATATTCCGGTTTTCATGTAAATCTCTGTGGCCACCTCTAAAGCAGAGGTAATACTATGTGTAGCCACAACAACACAAGTAATAAGCATTAGATAAGTGGCTAAAGTACAACAAAACTACTTTACACCAACAATGACTGGGAACTGATAGCAGAGAGACACCAATGATATAAATCCTTCAAGTTGCCTTAATTTTACATCCAAACGCTACTGGCACATAACAGTCTATTGGTTCGAGTTTAACAGTCAGTTGAAGCCTATTGAAAATACTCACAACCTCTATACTGAGGAGAGCATCATACACCATGTAAAGATAAGGTGCACAAGGACACAGTAACAGTCATAGACCACTGAAGAAAGCTATCAGAGAGTATAACAGTTCTTGTCAGTATACATCGAAGATTGTTCGTAAAAGGAGCTTTGCTTATTGTCAATAAAAGTTAGATAAAAGTCCTACACAACGTCATGATTAAGGTGATGAATAATTCAATCTTCTTCTTGTAAAATCACATTGCTTTGTCCTAAAAACGTCTTTTTTTTTGTAAAGTGTCACTGTGTTCCAGTTTGATTAAGAGCTGCCCGTGCTGGCCACAGCAACCATCACAGTAAGTTGAGTAGTGTGTGAGGCCTAAATATAAGATCTAGTGTTTCACAACTGTGCAAACTCGTTTAAGATACACCACAAAAAGACCACTACAGTCACTGTTATCATTTGAGTAGATATATCAAAGCCATTATGTACAAAGACTTAACAGTTATCCTTGATCATTTTGCCTCAGGTCCAGATCTAGAGGATCCGGACCTGGAGGAACCAAAGCAGACCGGATCTGACCCTCGCAGCTGTACAGCGGTGTCACCTGTTGGTCAACGGCGAAGAAAACAAACCCTGCGACTGGCCGATCCAGATGTAAAGTGTAACCACACCGTTACGTTTGCTACACTACGCGACCCCGCTCAACAGAGCAAATGTACAGAAGCCAAAGCTCACAACGCCGCGAGTTACACAACCTCGTTCCATGGCAACTGTGACTGGCGATTTTTTTTTTTCTTTTGACGGCGACTTGCTCGGTGGCGGCTCCCGCTGCGTGCCTCAGTCGGCCTTGTCCTCGCCGTTCTTGGCCCACCCCTGGCTCATGGCCGCCACCACGATGCTGTACATGTTGAGCCAGGCTTGACGCAGCGGCGCCGTGTAGGCCTGGCCCAGACTGCACTGCAGCATGTAGAGGAGGGACTCACCCACCACCTGAAGGAGTCCAAGACAAACAACCATGCAGAGACTCAGACGGAGAAGGAGGTTTTTTTTTCTTCATTTTTTTTTTCCGCCGCTCATTCACTCATGTCAAGTTACTTATTTCTCAAAAAGTCGCACTAATGGATTGTTGAATCCTACCGCGAATGACTGCGTGTGGACTCCCACCGCCTGGTGCTTCCTCCCGAGGTTGAGCAGAAAATCCTCCAAGGAGTGAAGGTCGTCCAGGTGGCTGACCGCTGCGTCAATCACAAGCATCACCTGAGATCAGATTACCGGAGACATGCATACAATTTTTTTTTTAAAAACAGGTGTAAAAACACACGTGTATATATACAAGCAAAGTGTTCAGGAACTGTGCACAAGAAGGGTTTTGAATGTGTGTATACTTGTAGCGGTCGCTGCGGTGCATGGAGCTCACCTTAGTGACATGTTCCAGAAACTCAGGGCTGGAGAGGCAGTCTTGTGTGGAGCCACAGTTTGTACTGTAGTGGAATAGATTCAGGAGCGCGGGGTCCAGCTCAAACAGTCTGCCGTAGACACACACACACACACACACCAATATTGTACGGTTGTCAACAGACAGCGTGGGGTTTTTCAAACACACGCACAGACATAATCTTGAACTACAAATCATACAATCTGTGAATCCCCCCCCCCCCGCTTCGGTGTCTGATTTAGTGACAGCTGTCTCAAAGTAAATTGTGGATCGTTGCAGTCTGTCGCCAAGCAACAAGTCAAGCCTCCGGTCCCTGCATGGTGAAAGTGTACAGCGAAGGATCGAGCTTGATTTTCTACCCACCACACCTGTGTTGCATATTCCAACGTCACAGATATTAAGTTACAGCAAAATAAAACAGCGAGAACCTAACACAGCAGAATGTTGTTTTTTTCTCAACGTGCAGAATAACAGCCTCAAATTGTGCACCCCTCGTGTGGTGTGTGTGTCTAATCCGATCCTGAAGCGTGCGGTTTTGGGAGCAGGACGTTACCTGGAAAACATGATCACGCCGTGAGGAACTTTGTTCTTGCCCAGGCTCTCCCAGCTGCCGCGTATCAGCTCCTTGTCTTTCCCTGACAGCTTCTCCATCCTCCTGCAGGCTGCGAGCAGAGACAAGTTCTTCTAGAGAGGGAGGGGAGAGAAGGGGGGTGACGGGGGGGGGGACACACACCGTACTCACACACACACACACACACACACACAACTCCTCTACAGGACAAGGAGGCTCAGTTTTCGGAAAGCCATGGTGCTTGGGGTGAATCCACAGGCGGAACTTCTCGCCATCCCACCTGGAATAAAAACAAAAGTGGAGCATCAATTTAGCAACACAGCTGTGATGAGGGGGACACGGTTGCAGGAGATTTTTTTTTGTTCTGACTAGAGACGCACAAACATACTCTACCTTCTTGAGGTCAGTCTTCTCCCTGAACTTCTTCTGTTGCAGCTGAGGGGTGTGAGTGTGTGGGTTTGTGTGTTTGTGTTTGTGAGCAGAAACTCTTGGTGCACTTGCTCAGTGCAGCAGGAGAGACAAGTTGTGCCACGCTCTTTATCTTTATCACACTGGCTGCTATCTCTCTCTCTCTCTCTCTCTCTCTCTCTCCCCTTCCTGTTTGCCTCTTGATATGCTCTCTCTCCGGCACTGGGGATATTTATTCATGCCACTGAAGGAGAAAAAGAGGGATCTCTCTCCTCCTCTGCTCCAGTCAGGCTGCGGCGAGCCACAGCTCCTCCTGCAGGTGAACCGGGGACCTAAACATTAGAACGATTAGCTCTGTAATAACAAAACTTATATTAGGAGTTGCATTCATATTAATAAAGCTTGTCATGGAAGCTTGATCAATATATAAAAAGCAGATGCTTATGCCTCTCTGGGTAAGATAGAGATATAGGAAGGGATAGACACCCCGATCATATATATTGATAAGTATTTATCTGTTTTAAGGATATTAACAGGTATTCTGATCCATCTGATCCATATTATTGAACTGCCTCAGTGAACTGTAAAAACTCACATCATGGCATTGAAGTGTCATGCACGATAATAGTGCATGAGCCCTTTTTGTAAATATAAGTTGCTTAAAATTAAACCTGGATGGGTTGATTTTGCAGCTGAGTGACATGCTTCAGCTAGAAGCATGTCATGTCACTTTAAACTCTGGTCAGAATTAGGAAAGTCATTGATTGAACATCAAAAAACAACAAATACAAGATTTAAAAAATGTTTTTTCCGTCTTATTCCCATACTTGAATGTTTCACTGTTTCACTGTTCAAATCTCTGAACATGGAGAGACTGTTTTCACATTAATTTCCCGAAAAAGTGGAAAGTCTCTTCTAAGCTAATTGAGAATTCAATTTTAAAGGGCGGGCCAGCAAAAGTGACTTCTGTCATCACAAACAGTTTGGAAGGTTATCCTGTACTTAACTTACACACAAGTGTGATGTGGAAACTTGAAGCTTCCAGTTCACAAACACTGAAAAACTGACCTTTCAGTGAAGTAGGAGACATCTTGTGTCAATAATATGCCTATTTCTGCATTCTGGAATCACAAGAGATGTTATTAAGGATTTTTAAAAAATGGGTTAACTTTTTTGTTAAATAACATAATAGATGTTTTTCATATACATGTCTTTAAAAATTAAAAGTAATATTTTCTTAAAAGAAAAAAGAACACAGCTGGTTCACTTGCCTGGGAGCTGCAGAATAATGGCCATTATGACCTGTGGAAAGAGGTCGGAGTAATTTATGATTATAACCTGTAAATGTAGTTACCAACATTGAGGGTGTGGCTGAGGCAAAATAGCCGAGGTGTGGCATGAGAAATTTACTCAGCTGTGTGAAAAACTAATGTAGTTGAAAATGTTGTTTCTGAAAACATGGCAATCAGGTCGGATGATGATGATGATGATGATGAATGCCTTTATAATACTAGGTGATAACAAGGCGTGTGCTATGAGCACTAAAAGAATGGCAGTCATAGGCTGCGCTGGTCTCATAATTTATGTGTCCCCAAAGACATTGTTAATGCTTGTCATTAAGAACAAGGCTAGTAAACTAAATAGCATGGATAATTATGCACCTATCGCCCTTGCCAGTATTAACTATAAAGTGCTGGAAATAACTCGACTAACAATGTTTGTTCTCACACTGATAATCAGTTTTGCTTTAAAAGAAAACATGGCACAGTGTCTAATATGTGTATTTATGCTTTCAAGGAAATAGTTGCTAAATGTGGAAGCCAAATGCCTCTATATTTATATGATTTATTGACGCATCCCAGGCCTTTGACAGAATTAATCATGAAAAGATGTTGCTGAAATTGTTGGCTAGGTGTTCCAAAGTGCAGCGTATACATAGAATGGAAGTCTTCTGGTAACCATCAGCAGGTTAAATGGGGCATTGCTCTATGTGCCCTGCTTTAAATAATAGTGGTTATTATTTATTATACATGTAATGTGTATAAGGATGACCTTTTTAAATTAATTGAATGATCGTAACACACACACACACACACACACACACTGTCTTGTTAAAAATTCTGTCATTAATTTTTTTATTTATGCTGATGAACTGGTCATTTTTTGGATTTATATTGCAGTGTCGGACTGCAGCAATTAAAGGCGTGTGCACACTATGGCAAAGATTATGGTGTTAAATTCAATGCCAAGAAAAATAGTCATAAGCAGAAAGGGGAGGAAATTAGTTTTTCCTGTGCTTTACTTCTAAGGTATTTCTTTCATGATGGTGCAAAGAAATAAAATACCTCGACCACTTGATAGTTTACGATGATGCTCCAGGTTGGTGCCAGTCAACTGTTGCCTTCTGGTTCCTACATGTGAAGCAACTCGGAAGACATCTGATGCACAATTTTACGTGTTGCTTGGCTGAGTCAGAGACGAGCATCATAAGGAAGAACTGCTCTCAGTACTCATCTAGGCACAGAAAACACTGGCAAGATAGATAGTATGAACACATATGAACATTTAGTTTTTTTTTAAAAGTAAAGAATACTAAGGTTTTTTCTTCTACACAGCTTTAACCACTACAACTCTACATTTAACAAAAATGTAGGCCCCTTTACTTTTACTGTGAAATAACATATTTACAGATAAACAAGAAAATCAAGATGTACAGTAAAATCAGCGAAGACATAACATTCCAATCGTGTGCAATTTCTGACGTTTTAAGGCAGGTGACCCATTTAAGGCCTATGTCATCTACCCTAGGGTGTGTCCTCAGTTGCATATATTTGCAACCCATGCATTTAAATGTGTGGGAATTTTAATATTGCACAGCACTGGAATAATAAGAGACCTGAATGCGCCACCTTGGTGAAATTATATTGTTCATCTCCTCGGGAGGGCCACTCCTCAAACAGCGTGATCATAAGGTTCAGTGGCCGAGCGTACAAGCCTCTCATTAATCTCAATGAGATGTGTTTGTTTCCCTCTTTCAGCCTCCACACTCGAGCGCTACGGTTTATTTAAATAGATGTCGCGGGCAGCGGCTCATTTGTGCATTTCACGGACACAGACCCCCCCCCCATCGGATATTATCTAACAGATATGGGAGAGATTTTTTTGTGTTTTGGTTTCTCAGCAGTGCACCGGGGGAATTCAGAGGTGCACGGCTTTCTCCTGAGGGAACTACATGGCAGAGTGAGGAGGGATACACGGTTTCCATGACAACCTGACAGGTTGGAGCCCTTGAAGCTTCGTCATGTGACGCCTGAGACCTCACGGAGGGGACTCGGATTATTTATTACATCTATAAGTACTGTGTGACAACATTATTGACTTGACTGCTTTAAATATTGCTTCATGATCAAATTAAAACAATCATGTGTTTATTATAACACAGTTACTGAACGCCATTTTGTTTTATGTACAAAACACATAATTAAGCCGTGCCTTAAGTCACATTTTAATGCAAAATTTTACTTCAATCATTAATGTATTTTAGGCTCTTGCATAGTGTTTGCAAATGGCGGATAAACTGATTCAGATTCCGAGTTTGAATGAATGACACAGTAGCCTACAAAAAGCAACCATGTGGTATGTAGTGATTGGTCTCCCATGATGACATTTTGATTATGATTGTATACATATTCTGACATGTGGTTTACAGGAAAAAAACAATCTCCCAAATTCCTGGCAGTCAGCTGTCTAAGCACAAGTTACAGTGGAGACCAGTGTACAAGTGTATTTGATGTGGGTCTTCGGGCTTGGACCTGACCACTGAGCCGGTCTCTGAATGCAGATGCACAGTGAGGGCTGTTTATTTAGCTGGCAGTGTGGCTGTAGAAATAACTGGAACTTTAACCCAACCTTCTCAGAAAGGCCCATATGTTAGGCACTTGCTGTCCTGGCGGGACATTTTCAAAAAAAAAAAAGATAGAAATGGCTTCAAAGTACAACTAAGAGCAGCGACAGATAAAATGTCTGACTACAGATCATTTGTGTATGTCAATTAGAGGCTTCTGGTGCACAATGGCACAGTGGGCTCACGGTACGGTCGCGCGGTGGCTTGGTGCTCTCATTTAGGTTTTTTTTTTTCCCCCCATTTGCAATTCCTACCATTTGTTATATTTGAATTATGGTTGCTTAGCTTGAGGAGGCTCCGCTGGGTGCAGATTGTTAGCCGTGACATGATTCATTTTCGAAGAAGAAGTTTTGTTTTTTAACGAAGAAGCCACAAGAAAAAAAACAACGAAAAAAAAAAACCTCTGCGCCGGCAGTAAGTTTTTGATCATGGCGAACGTTCCCCTTTGGACTTCACGCTCTTCTCTTCCACATCTTCAATTTTCTCTCCATCGTCTGCATTTTCTTTCCCGAAATCAGACATTCTGGGTTAGAAAACAGCTATATTGTAATTACATCGAACTTTGACTTGGCTACAGTATTTGTCTTTTCTTCACTAAAGACTGCAGAGTAAACTCAGATAATTATGTAATGTAATACGACCAAACCACACAAAGTCCTTGGCTCTCCAGCACCAGGGCTATTTTCTACTGGACGCAGTGGGATTACATAGTGTATGAAGTAAACTCGCTCAAAGTTCTCAGTCTGCATCGCTGCTATGGACATCTTTTTCACCGTTGCGATCTTTTACATCTGTGTCATCAGATTTGGAGGAGGTTGAAACTCCTCCGGTTGCTTCTCCGTTTTCTTCCACAAATTGCTCCTCCAATCCAGCTTTCTTCAACTTGTCCCTGTACGTCTGCTCCGCGTGAGCTTTTGCATTTCTCTGGCAATTAAAAAAAAAAGCCAAAGTTATATCATGGGCAGGGCATGACATGACGTCTTTTTTTTTTTTTTAAATCATACATTAACCCTTACCTGTTTCACCTGTTCGAACAAATAAGGGCGTTCACTGACTCGTGTCTTCATGTCCCGTAAGTCCTTCATGTACTCTCTCATCCTCTTCTGGTCAGCCTCCCTGCATGTAAATAACATCATAGTTACTAGCTACTGCAGGTGAGCTGCAAAGGTTGCTAAACTGGATGAAATTGAACAGCGCTAACCGATGGTGCTGCAGTTTTTCATTAAATACTTCTTTCAGGCTGTTGTGTGGGTCCAGCAGTTTTGCATGGAGGGCGACCGTCTTCTTCATGGCTTGAGACCTCAGTTGGTACTTCCTTAACCAGTCTGCGCTCTCTTGAGTCTTAATGTCCTTCATCTCCATTGACTTTCTGTAGGAAAAAAAAAAAGATACCCCGCCTGTCAGTAGATGCTGATCTTTAGTTTTAGAGGGAGATATACAAACTCAAACTCACCTGATGGCTGCGCTGCGGTTCCTTGCAGCGTCTGAGATGAATGTGGGGAGCGTGTCTGTGGACAGTGATGTTAGGGCCCCGAATGACTTGCTTCTATTAAGGTTACTTTTATTTGGCACCTGCAGATGAGAGAAAGGGATTTACTTGGAAACAAAACAAAGCAACCAACACTTGCACATACATGACTCAGAGTAGCAGAACCAAAAAAAGTTGATGGTCTTTGTTTAAAGCCACATTAGTTGTTTTAGTCTCACTCATTTGCTTTAAGTATACTAAATATACTAAGTACTGTAGGATAACTAGAGAAGAACCACATTGCATAACAGCAAAGTGATAAATTGTGCAATAGACCTAAGTTCTAATGTATTTCTTTACTTTGTATTTTGCTTAGTTCTAATGTATTTCTTTACTTTGTATTTTGCTTAGTACTAATGTATTTCTTTACTTTGTATTTTCAATCTTTGTACGTGGTAACAATTTTGATTGAGAGCCAAAAGAAAATAAAAAAGACAAAGATAAATTGATGAGATGGCTTAGAACTCCTACTGCTACTAGAACTACTTAGTGAGTTATGGTGGAGTCATGGTGGTTTCATCGGTGACTTTTGCTGACACCTGGTCCCAAATCTATAAAGTCTAGGTCTGATAACGGTTCTCACTCTCTCTCCCTGCGGGCACCACACTGTGATGATGCAGCAGCCCTGAGTTAACCTGTTTTTACCGTTTTCTGCAGCCTACCAAAATCCTAATCCACACACTCGCCACTCACACAACATGCGCCTCACTCTTAGCTCAAGAACATCCACACACATGCTTTGTGATCATTGGGTAAACATGTAGTTTCAATAGATTTTCTAGGCTAACATCTGACAAGATTCATAAAACATAAATGTGTAAATTGTACAGTTTTTTGCAGAGCCAGACAGTTCACTGATCACAAATCTCATTTTACCGCATATTACTCTGGATTAGTGTAAATTACTGTTATTCTTACTTAATTATTGTTATAATTAGATCATACTCTGTGATGCCCTCATATTAAACATCCACCCAGACAAATTTCAGTGGACAATCTTACAAAATGTGTGATTAATCTCGTAAAGATGATATTGCATCATGAGCAGAGAGACGCAAATTAAATGAGTGTTACATGATTGCATATGACAGGCACTGTAGAAATGCGGCTTGAGTCAAACTTGTTATGAGGTGGAGTCTTTGAATGGGGCCTACTGTAGCATTATGATTCCACAAATGAAGGAATTGGTCTGAACTGCTTCAAAAAATAACACATAAGACATAAAAACTCTTAACCCACGCAATGAATCTGTCAAACCAATTGCTCCCACAGAAACAGAGAAGAAACTCTGATGTGACCTTTTCTTTTCTCATGAAATAAACAAATGTGAATGTTGAGGGACCACAGGAGCACATGATACCAACAGCCTCTTTTATGTGTCAATTTTTTTTTTTAAATGAACAAAAAAATCAGGCAATAAATATCATCATCTGGAACGCTGAGATGTCCCCCTCAAAATGAGAATGGTATGGACTTGATGAAGTGGTGGGTGGATTTGTCTCCAAGCATACATCAAGCAGCGAAGGTGTGAGAACAAAAAGTGATGTAAAACTATAACATGGAACCATCTGGTGCTTTGAAGACCTTGATATTTTATAAGTTTTATTTTGTTTCTTCTTTTACATTTATTGATGTTAATTTCCTATTTCCCTTGCCTATTTTATTATAGTTCTGACAAATGTAAAAATGCTTAAATTTGAATTCAATGTAATAAATTAATATAAAATAACTAAAGCTTTGAATTCAAGACAAAAAAATTGATCTAAAATTAATGAACAACTTTTTTTGTATCTAATGGACATTTACATTTAAATAATAATATTAAAGAAAGCAGCAAGAGATCTCAATAGTAGAAAACCTTTACCTGAGAGTTTTCAGGGCTCAGTCTACTTTGCCTCACGGAAAGCTCCGATGTCCTCAGGTGGAAGGGCTGACACTTGGTCACATCCTTGCTCTGTGTTTTTCGCAGCGCCTCTGTCTGTAAGGCCCTGTGCAGCCTGCTGAAGTCAGGGACCTGGTGGAGGATTTTTGGCTGGAAGCTCGGCTTCTCGTCCAGGAATCCGAGTTTTTCCCTCTTGGTGCGGTCGGCGGTGCGAGTTCGCGGCCTCCTGGAGGCAGCGGGGTTGTGATGTGGTGCGCTCTGTGCGCGGACTTGGCTGCTACACTCCTGGTCTGCACAAACATTACAGGAAGGTAAGGTAGGAGCTGAAGTCACAGTGGAGCAATGTAGCAGTGCAGCAGTGGGGTAGAAACAAAGAGTCACACTACTAACATGCACTACATTTATTTAGCAAGTTTACATATTATGATTGTATATGAAAAAAATATGATAATCTTTTAAAATTTACCAGCAGTTTCAAACTCTTTAGCTTGTGAGCCTTACAAAATGATCTGTGGCTCAATGTTGTGTATCATATATCCATGAGAGACATTTCCCCAAGATTGTTTCATTTAAATAGAATTTTATAACACAATTAATACAAATGTACTGTCTTTTTAATCCCAAACTTTCAATTTATTCAACTTTGAGCATGTATGCTATATAATGAGTTTTGTGAGTCATTACATCCTGTGTATCTATAGCCTAGAAAGAGGATAACAACCCGAGGATAAGATAGGATAACTCAAATGGGTCAATTTATTTTTACTCAAGGTACATGTAGAAATTAATTTCAATAAAGATGAATTTGAATATTTGGATATCCTTTTTCTGGACTTAATAAAACAGTTTACCATCATAGAAACTTGAAGAAACAATAAAATATTCACATTTGAAAAGCTGGAACCAAGAAAATGGATATTTTCTTCTTAAAAAATTACTCCAAATAAATATTTGATTCTCAAAATAGCTGGTGACTAATTTAGTATTTGGCATCTAATAAATGAATCCACTAAACAGTTCATTTTCCTTCTGCACAAATAACATATGCTTCTCCCAAATCTAAAGTGATTTAGTTTTTTAGGCCACAAGAACATTTAAAAACAGAGCGATCTAAGAAGAAGAGGGTCCCGAGCCAAAAAAGGTTTGGAACTAGTACTGTAGGCTGTACTGTTCCATGCTGTCAGTATGTTATTACAGTACATTATACCAAAAACAACACTAGCTATCATCATCCATTCAGGAAGGAAAAGTTACACAACCAACCAACCAACCTGTGTCTTTTACTACTTTGTGAGGAGATTTTCCAACAGGGTCAGACTTGTTTTTTTGATCCTGTGATACCTGGTTTAACATTGCTATGAGCTTTTCTTTCTTTCCTCTCCTCTCTCTCTCCTGGAAGCTGAAAGGTTGTTGTAACGAGAGCAGGAAGCGTTTTCTCTGCTCAAGGCCCTGCTTCCTCTCCTTTTCTCTCAGCTCCATCATCTCCTGATAGAGGGGCAGACGGACGTGTTCGGGGACAGGAAGAGCACAGAACTTCTTCTGGCACTCGGCCTCGGCCTCCTGCTCTTTCTTTGTTGCATTAAATAAAGCTGAATGCTCACACGGTCGTGTCCTGGGAGGAATTGGCTTGGACGTCCTACCAGAACAATGCTTCCAGTTTGATGAAGACACCCAGTCTGGTACAGATGAGTTGGGCATCTCTAACTGTCTGAAATATTTTGAGACTTTGTCAGTGTGCAGGGCAGATGTAGAGATGGATTTCATCAGTCCTACAGGTCTGAAATTACAATAGAGATGTATTATAATAAGTCTAACCAAAGTGTAACTAAAGTAAAAATTGAGGAAACTTACTTAGCCTTATGGGTCAGTCCATTTTTATCACACGACACATCTTCTGAAAGGAGAGCATTGTGACGGATCCTCCTCTCCAGCTCCTCTCTCTGCCTCCTCTCTGTCTCCTGCAGCTGCTGTTTCAGGGCTTCACTCAGGGATTTGAGCTGCTGCCGGAGCACAAGCTCTGATCTGAGCCCGTCTACCAGCCACGTCTCCAGCTTGGACATATTTCTGTGATCTGTGACACCATCTGAAAAAATCCAGTGAGAAATAAAATGAAATTTGCGGTATTTGTTTCCATGTTATTCCTGTAAATCAGACTTTGTTCGAAGCTATGTTAAGACTTTAGGCTTAATTGATTAGTTGATGAAACATTAATGGATTTAAATCTTATTTCCTCAAGCTAAAATAACTAATTTTAACTGTTTTTACAGGATTCCAAGTTTCAGTTTTCTATCATTGGTTTTAGACTGCTGGCAGAACCATTAACCTTTTTATATTTATTCTAATGGCCATAAATAAATAAAGAAGAAAAAAATAAATAAATGAGAGTGTAAAGTTTTCCTCACTGATTCAATGTGTATTCACTAAGCGAGAAAAAGACTGCTTTAGCACCAAAACCAAAAAATATGTTTAATAAAAAAAAAATAAAAAAATGTACGGAATGTTTTCTCTACTATGTATCATTTAGTACTGCTATGCATCATGTACTACTACTACTTTCATTTACATGAAACTTAGTGTAATATTATTCATCATTAGACCATTTTTTAACACCACACTGATGTTTTTTTTCATAGTCATTGTCTAAAGGATTTACACACACAGTTTAACAGGTTTAACAGATTTTCACTTCATACAACTCACCATTTTATATTTTGATCTTCGCAATTACGTTTTCTACTCTCTTTTCTGTTAACTTTTCTGATAACCAAAGTTGGAACGGTATATTCATTATTTACATAGGCCTACTGATTGCAGCTTTAAGGTTTTTTGGAAGCTCAATATACTGTATTTTGACTGAATGTAAGATTTGAATTGAGCAGAATTATATTAAATATCCCTTTGGTTAAATAGTCTTTCAAACACGTGGATTCTATACGATATTTGTGTGGAATAATGAGTGAAATTCGTATTAATCTCCCGTTTTCATTACACAGAATAACATTAAAACGGGTCTATGATCAACAGTAGCCTGGCTAAAAGCTACGCATCCACTTCCGTGTAAAGAGGTTACCATGGCAACGGCACTTTACTCCCGCAACATAACGTAACTTAGCGTTTTCAAACCTCACTTTTATACGTATTTAACTTTCTAACATGAATTAATGCTTACTCTTTGTTTTCCGAAACACATATATAGCACATAATAACAAAGTAAAACCGCTAACCTGGTATTAAAAGACAAGTTTCAGGGGAAGTTTCTCTGCGACGGACGCGTCTTCCAAACTCGTTTTTTTTTGTTTTTAATCTTATGCGTAGTAGCTCAGTCGGTAAGATGAACAAACGTCACCGTGTGACACCTAAAGCTCGTTCGCTGCTCTGTTTTAGCGGCTTCGACGCCGCTCGTGGACGAACGCAGCAAACAAGACGCCGCGACGGTGCTCGCCTGTGATTGGCTGTGAAACAGGAAGTACTTCCTGTGCGTGCCCGAGCGCCCGTCAACACAACATGGCTGGATTACAAACGCCACACGGCCGCCGTGATTAGGACACGTTCAAGGGGAAGCGTCCGTCTCGACCTGTCATATGAAAACTCCCCCACGCTTCGCGGTCGGACTGGGGGCGTCTCTCGTGTTTTAAAGCGGAGCTTTGACTCGCAGTAAAGACTCGAGACTGAGCGAGAAACACCAAGAATGCACAAGATCTCAAGGGCGACGCTGGTCTTAAACGGACTTGGCCGATGTTTTGTTGCACAAAAACACTTGTCCGTTCTAAAAATCGCCGGCCGGGGATTCGCGTGCTCGGAACATGGCAGCGATTCTGTCAAGACTGAGGTTTATGATGTTATTATTTCAGGGGGAGGGATGGTTGGATCTGCAATGGCATGTTCCTTAGGTAAGTGACATCCTCCCACCACCGGCTGACCACATATAGCCGTGTTACAGTACGTAGGCTGCTATTAACCTGCCAGAATCACAATCAACTAGGAGATGTCCTCATTCAAACCTGCATATCTGTAGAGGAGACACAACCATAATAACGTGCTATTTCCTCTCAAATGTATCAAAACATCAAACCCTAAGATATGGTGGTGACACCAGAGATGCCTAAAATAAGCAGTCCCAGCTCCACCACAGGATTCTAACAACACAGCTGGGACTTCAATCTTGCACCCCTGTTGTCATCTTTTATCCGATGTTTGTCGTTTGGCAGGCCAGGATCCCAACTTGGAGGGTAAGAAGATTCTGCTGCTCGAAGCGGGCAACAAGAAGGTGATGGACAAGGTTCCAGATGGCTACAGCACCAGGGTCAGCTCCATCAACCCGGGCTCCGCCACCCTGCTCAGCGGTGAAGTACACACTCATACAACCTGAAAATTCACCCCCACCCCCCCAAAAAAAGTTCTGTGGCCATCACCTCCACCTCCGTGCTGTGCCCTTTTATTATTAAGCTCATGGTGATTGGATATTAAATGTCTCCCACAAGGTAAGCCAGGGATCAGACACTGTCCCGTTACCGGAGCTTAGCAGGGATCATACTGCATCTGACGTATATTGGCTCCGGAGGTGATACTGGTTGCCTGGAATTTCCCTGACACTTTGTTTATTTTACTATTATATAGAGCTGAAACAATCGATCGATTAATCTCAATTCAATTGATTAGTGGCCAAATACTACTTTGATCACAAACCATTTTGATAATCAATTGGAGTCATTTGTAAGAAGAACATGTCCAAATTCTCAAATCTGATTGTTTAGCAAACTAAAGATCATAGGATTGTTGGTCTGGACAAAAATTATATTATATTTGATATTTTAGTAAGAGTAATTGACATTTAACCAGTTATAAATAATCAATATCGATCAAAAAAGTTTTTAGTTGCAACCTTATTATATTATTATTAAGAATGTGAATTTTTCCTACGGTCTATTTTTTTGAAAAAAAAGTCATTTTTATTTTTCAGTTTTTGACTGATATACTGTAATAGGCATGATAAATAACAATCATGACATCAAAACTCTAAAACATGCTATCATTTCTATACAATCTAAGCTCTACTTTAGTTCAGACGTATTGTGTTTGGCTTATATTTTTTAGACTTTTGCGCTGCTGATACATACATCATTGTTCCACACACTTATTTCACAAAAAAAAAATACTAATTTCTAACTTGGAAAATTAAAGATAGAATTTTAGGTGTTTTCAGGCCCTATATGATAGAAGGTGCAATTTAAATTGATACAACTAATGAAACATTTTTGGTACTTGAAACCACAAACATAGGTTTTTGTGGGGGATATAAAGTAAAACTTTAAGTAAAACCCAGGAAAAGTGTGACTATGTGACCTTTAAATGACAGATTTGGTTATAATGCAGTAGGGCTGAGTTTATAGGCTGTGATCTCATCGCCTGCCTCTGAACAAAGTTAGCACAAACAGAAAAAAAAAGTAAAAAAGTATCCGACTTGTCTCATGTCACAATCCTGTTCTCCGTCAGACTCAGCTACAGGTACAAGTACACAGTACAAGTTCACTAATTGTAAGTACTGGTGCCCCTCGTATGTTTTAATTACTCCACGGCTAACTCTACCACACATACACATAACGTCCTCCTTTTAAAAAGAGTAAACCCTGCTTCTTGGAAAAATGTGTATTTTACTGAACATGTGTTTGTGTGCACGCAGGTATTGGTGCATGGGAGCACATCACAAAGATGAGATGCAAGCCCTACAAAAAGATGCAGGTATGTTGGATGTTCGTCGCGAGATTTCAGCAAGTTGCTGTTTCAACAAAGACCTTTATTTTTAAGACGAGCCTGCTGCAACGCCAAGCGTCTCCCAGAAATCCCTCTTGTTACACAGCTTGATTTTTTTTTTCCTCCTGCAAGTGTCCTCCAGACTTTCTAATTTACTGGCTTACTGTATGTATTTCTGTCATCCGTCGCTCATATACCATGCAATTTGCGGGGAGAAAAATCTGTGACACTCAGCTTCTACTCAGTCATTCATCTTAATGAACAAGCAACAAAACCCTGTGTCATATAATTATGCATATGGTATGTAATTGTTCACATTAAAATGGCAAACAGTGGTTTCATGTAACAGCCATTTTGTTCATTCCTTTGTGCAATTTATGCCATTTCAGTAACTCTGAAGAATCTGTGGCACAAAGAAAAGCCAAAGAACACAAGGTACATTTTAGAAAAAGGTCATCCCCTCGGTGTATTCCGAGTGCCGGATTGACTCTCTTCCCATGCCAGTTTTTATTTATTAGGGCCATTTTCTTTTCTCCCTTTCGTGGAGTAAATCACTTTTGGCATTTTCAAATTGACGCCCGGTCCCAGTGTCTTCTAATTATGAAGATTCATGCGAACAACGGGAAGAAGATGAAAGCGTAGGAGAGTGGTTGTTTGCTGCAGAGTGGACCCGCTTTACGGCTGCGGGCGCAGGCTCGGGCCCTTTCTTGTAAGATGTGGTCAGCGTGCACCAAAAGACTCGACCGCAGGGTTTCTCCCTGGACCTAGGATGTCATCGGGTGATTATGGTAGCGTACCTCTACCATTATACCTTCACTCCACTACCACTTTTTTGGCTTGTTTTTTGGCCTGCCCCCAAATCTCAGTCATATACATCGCCACCAAAGCCCTGGAAAGTACGTACTGCAGGTCAGCCTCCAAATTACATTCCTTCCATGCAATGAAACACTCTCCTACCTAAAAGTCCACTAAAGTGTGGAGGGTTTAGATTCGAAAACAGCAGGGGGAACTCGGTTCTTGCCACCAAGGCGTCAATTTGCCCAGATTTTTCCCCCTATAAAATTGCAAGGAAGTGCATTGTTTAAATCTCGCAAAAGGAACGTGGTAATTCGTCCTTCCCCAGAGCTGCGTCGTTTCTCCCCTAACCGCTTATCACAAGTTGCAAACCCACTGCCATTAGTGGTTTTCTGTAAGGTGTATCCCCCCTCCCTCTACTTTTATGGCATGTCGGGGCGGAGGGCAGCAGTGGTTTTCTGTAGAATGACAGGTTGTGTCACCATAGTTACAATCCAGGCGGAGGATTAAACCTTGTACAGTACACACTTTTCACCCCCCCCCCCCCCCCCCCCCCCCCCCCCCCCCCCCCCCCCTCTGTTGTTTAACTTAAACGGTGCATTCAGGGTCAGAATTACAGTAACCCCAAAACTATATCTCCATCCGCCGCTTTCGGCCCCGCGGGTAAATATTGACACGGCTCCCTGATGTTCGCAAACATGTCATTTGTTATTTGTCTTTCCGAGAAGATGTTTGTGAAAAAAAAAAAAAAATCACACACAATGTCGTTTGGCCTCGCCACCTCCAGGGAGCCCCGTGAAGCCGAGGCCTGGACGGGTGTTCGCTGACCCTCCTGGCTCCGGGGGGTTTTGATGTGCTCGTGGCCTCAACACATCAAAGTCCCCGGCCGCCGCTGGCGAGGCCGCGCTTCTCTTCCCCCCCCCGGCTATATATAGGTAGAGAAGGGGATGCATTTAAGGGCAGACTTGTACACCGCAGGCATAATGGGGCCTCTCATTTAGGTTTGGGACGCCTGCTCGGATGCCCTGATCACATTCGATAAGGAGAGCCTGGAGGAGGAGATGGCGTACATCGTGGAGAACGACGTCGTCGTGGCGGCGCTCACTAAACAGCTGGACAGCCTGTCCGGTAAGCAACACGCCTCCAGTCACTGTAAAAAACCCACGAAGCCCCCACACACAGTAGCAGCGAGCCGCCTTGATCCCTGTTCCATCTGCCTAATGGACGTCGAGTCTGGAAGGCTAATGCCACCACATTTATTCCATCCCGTCCCTAGGTTTCTTTTTTTTTTTGTGTTTATTTGTACTCGCTCCTGGTGACTGTTTATAAAGACAAGTTAAGCTCTTGGAAGCGTCCACTGTTTTTCCTGCAATTTCAATCAAAACCCCACATTTTGGGAACGGCAGTGTCCCGGCACTCTCGAGGACACGTGAATTGGTCCAGTGACCTATTTAAAGCCGCCATGTGCTTCCCGGCTCTCCGCCACCTCTCGGGGACGGTGAAGCGCTGACAGGGATACGGGCGCCATATTGCTCTTGACATTAGACCAAACTTTTTTTTTTTTTTTTTTTTTTTTTTTGCGAGGTTCGCAAATAAAACTCGGCTCCGCTATGCGCTCGAAAAGTGCCATATTTAAAACCTTTTTTTTTTTATTTTACACCAAACAACGGATGTGTGGTTATACAGCCTGTTTCTTTTTTTCTGCCTCGTGTGCCTCCCATTTCTCCGCTTCTTTCCCCTTCTTCCTTGTTTTTAGCAATCGTGTTTGGGCTCAGGATGCAGCACATGCTGTATTCCCACCCCCACCCCCCCCTTTCGTTCCAGCTGTTTCCAATGTAACCCTGCTCTCCAATCACTGGAAACCATATTTGCCATATCATGTTCAAGCTGCCTGTAGACGTTTTGTGGACTGGGGAGCCGCTCCAAGTCGGCATGCGCTAGCGTAGGCACGGGATCCTTTCATGTTGGAGATGACCAGCTGCTGATATTTTAGGAAAGACAGGGGGGTTGGTTGGTTTATGGCACGCCATCCGACGAGCTGGCAGCGTGCAAGCAAAGTGCGGCCGGGCGGCGCTCGCAGATAAACACGATTAGTCGAGTCGAGTCGGTGCGATGTGGTCGGCCAAGTCCATTAATGACACCGTCAAATCTGAACGTCGGTAGCTACCAATGTACCAGGGAGGAAAACCAGTGTTGTTTTTATGGCGGTGGGTTTATGGCTCTCCCGCCGCGTTGGGCCGCAGGCGAAAAAAAAATCCTCTCGTCTTTTTGGAAGGAAAAATGTAGGAAAGCACCGAATTTAGCACAACGCTGCTTACACAAGGCCAAGATTCCTGCTTTTTTCTATAAAGAAACATTCCTTATTCCTTTAATATTCACCAGTTTTATGTTCACCAGAAAACGTGCAGGTGAAGTACAGATCCAAGGTGGTGAAGTACACGTGGCCCATGCCCCACCAGGCCGCGGACTCCATCCCCTGGGTGCAGGTCATGTTGGCCAACGGCGAAACGCTTCGAACCAAGCTGCTGGTCGGTTGGATTCCACACAAGTGCGCTTGGCTTATTCCTTCAGTGTCTTTGTCGATATTTGTATTTTGACGTTTTCCTTTCCTCTTCCCAGATCGGCGCCGACGGACCCAACTCCATGGTGAGACGGGAGCTCGGGATCCCCACGGTCAAGTGGAATTACGACCAGTCGGCCGTGGTGGCGGTGCTGCATCTGTCAGAGGTAACAGACGGGCTCAGTTCTCTCCTGCTTAATCCCGGTGTGTGTAATGCATCGTGTCCTTGGCGGTGTTATTTAGGATTTGCGTGCTCCAATATTTAATCAACTGTTTGCTGCTGAGTTCCAGGCTAATATTTGATTTGGTTTAATTCAGCCCACGGAGAACAATGTTGCATGGCAACGGTTCCTACCAACAGGCCCCATCGCAATGTTACCGGTAAATATATCTATGGTATTATTAGTTTTTTTGTGTGAAATATCCATCTGCCACAGACGTGTTTGCTAAAGCTCCATCTTTCCCGTGCTGTGCGGCAGCTGTCGGACACCGAGAGCTCTCTGGTGTGGTCGACCAGCCACGGCCTGGCCGAGGAGCTGCTGGAGCTGGACGAGGAGAGCTTCGTGGACGCCATCAACTCGGCCTTCGTGAGTGAACGTCGCGGAGCCCGCTGACGCAGCCGTGTTTACGTTCGGGCTCCACATCTGTCAGGAAGATGTGTTTGGCCCTGTTCGTGACTCGCGAGCCGTTCTTAGCGACTCGCGCAAACAATTAGTCATTGTTTTGCCAAAGTTTTACACAGAGGCCAACTAATATTTCACTGTGGGGGAATACGATATGCCTCTTGATGTTTTCATGTTTTTTTTTTCATGTTTGAAGGAAGTCTTTTCTTTTTTTTTTTTTTTTTCTTTTTCCCAAGCTGGTTATTTTTACCAGGCCTGCTGATGGACGGGGTCACCACGGTTGAGTCACATTTGGTTTCAGACCTGGTTTGCTAATTAAACCTGTGGTTTCCCAGTGTTGACCATTACTGCATGGAATGTTTTTCAAACCGAGCTAATTCGACTGTGCAGCGTTGGCCGGCATCTTCTTTTAATTAACCCAGCTCCTGAGATCCGGCCAAACCAGTTAGTTAGGGAGGGGGGGGCTAATTTCTTTGTTTCCTTAAAAAGGATATTGTCTGTTTTCTCTCTCTCTTTCTTTTTCTGTCTTCTCCTGTCTGACAGTGGAGTAATGAGAACCAGTCAGAGCTGGCCGAGACGGCCGGCTCCCTGTTCCGCGGCGCCCTTTCCGCCCTCATGCCGTCCGCGGGTTCACCTCGACAGCTCCCCCCGAGCGTGGCGGCGATCGGCCCGAAGACCCGGGTCATGTTCCCGCTGGGCATGGGTCATGCGTCAGAGTACATTAGGCACAGAGTGGCTCTGATTGGGTAAGATAGGGATACCCAACCTGGGATACACTACCATTCAGAAGTTTGGGGTCACTTAGACTTTTTTTTTTTTTTTTTTTTTTTTAAGAAAAGCAAATCAACGAAGATAATGTTAAACTAATGAGAAATACACTCTTTACATTGTTAGTGTGATAAATGACTGTTCTAGCTGCAAATTTCCAACAGATCCAGTGTTGTTATGTTACATTGTGTTTGCTGATTGCCTTAGAAGTTTCTAATAATTTTGCAACTCATTTGATAAATAAAAGTTTGACCTTTCATGGAAGACACCAAATTGTCTAGGTGACCACAAACCTTTAAAAAGTAGTGTATTTCCAGGAAATCTCTTTATTAAATATGCTTTTCAAGCAGTTTGCTCGTCCACAATCTTTGGCTTCATGTTACACAAGTCCATAAAATAGCACAGTGCATGTTTGGATGTGTTTGCACAGAGGAGGATATGTTTGCCCTTTTTTTTTTTCCTCTTCCAGGGACGCGGCCCATCGCGTCCATCCCCTGGCGGGTCAGGGAGCCAACCTGGGCTTCGGGGATGTGGCTTGCCTCACGCGGCTCCTGAGCCAAGCAGCCTTTACCGGGAAGGACCTGGGTCAGTGCAGACTCCAAACACACACGAGCGCTGCAACCATAGTGTGGTGTTTTTTTTTGTTTTTTTTTCCCTTCTTCTTCCCCCCCCTAAGCTTCTTTCCACAGCCCCATCTCAAACGTGCACTGTTAATGCGGATTATAAAAAGCAGCAGCTTTTCCGGCACAATGTATTTGATGTGTGTTTTTTTTTCTCTGTTCACATTGCCAAGAACTAGAACTACTTTTCTGTTCATAAAAATGAAAATCCTGTTATTGTGTTTATTTTTTTTTTCCCTTCCGTAAAGTAAAAAACTGAAATGAAAATAGCACTGGCAAATTGACCTAATGGGGAAAACATATGAGAGACATACACAAGCTCAAACAATGTTCTAAATCATTTTTTTTGTCTGTGTTTGTGCAGGTGGGATACAGCACCTGTTGGAATACGAAACGGACCGCCAGCGACACAACCTCCCCATGATGGCCGCCATCGACCTCATGAAACGTCTGTACTCCACCAACGCCGCTCCCGCGGTTCTCCTCCGCACTTTCGGTCTGCAGGCCACCAACATGCTCCCGGCGCTAAAAGTAAGCTCGCCCTCGCCCGACAGCGCACCTGGCCGTCATTCAGATAATATCAACCACCTGTCACGCCGAAGCCCCGCCTCCTGCCCCGACCCCGCCCTCCATGCTCTTTTTCCTGATTACACGCAGCTTTGCTTTAGCAGTGTCTATAATTTCAAGGGTTCTGAACCTACTACTATGGCATCTAAGTTTAGCCCCAAATTTAGTGTTACCAAAAGTGTGTGGGTGGGGTGCAGGACTGGCCCTCGGGAAGCGGACAGCGGTGTTGGCTTGTGTTTTCACACCCCTTTTATTACCGACCACTCATGTGAAATGACTTTATTTCCTACTAAGTGATTCAGACCAACACAACTGCGACTGGTTGTAAAAAGTAAAAGAAAAAAAATCTCACTGAATCAAATTGACGTTTTTTTTTTTTCTGTATTAAATGCTGTGAGTTTTACTGGTTTTTAACGGGACTCGTGTAGAGGTTTGCAGCGCCGCTCGTAACACCATTTCTGTTTAAGCGTGATTTAAAGGTTCGGAGTTTTTCAGCCGACGTCTCTTTTGCCTCTGCAGGAACAGATCATGACGTTTGCGAGCAAGTGAAACGTGTCAGGCATCGGTCGACGTGGGATATCCGCTACCTGTGAGGCTGTACAGGCTGTAAAAAGTGTGAATTTAAACCCTAAAATAATAAAAATATATTTTACTCTTTTTTGGATTTTTTTTTTTTGTATGCACTTCAGTGCAAAAAAATCAACATTAACAGAGCAATTCAATCATATAGGACATAGAACATATCAAAACTATAAGGATATATATACATATATGTGTGTGTGTGTCATAATATAAATATGAATGCATAAATTTCTACATAAATCTTGCAGCATTTCATTGGAGAGAACTCTTGAAAAATGTTTACATGGCAAACGTCTCATGTTTTATTAAAACATACACGTATAGTATACACTTACAGCATTTCACTGGATTTAATCAGAACAATTTACATACTGTCAGACATCAGGTTATTCAACCGATGAACATAGAGGCATTTTGGAGCGATTGCGAGCGTGGCACGTAGAGTTTGCACTGTAAAAGCAGTTCCTGTCAATTGATGTCACTTATAAAAGTTTACAATATGTATATACAGCAGTAGTTATGGAACCTGTTGAATACTGAAGAGACTGCAAATGCATGGCTTACAGAGCGGATATGCAGAAAGTTAATATCTGTAATAATTAAAATACTCTATATTAGATAAACTTTCAGTTATTTAAATATTTGTACAGTTCACAATAAAAATGACAAAGAACTCAATATAATTACTGCTTGTGAGCAAACAACTACATCTCTACAAATGAAGGTTTCAAACTTTTTTTTTTTTTTCTTAAAATAATGTCCATACAAATTATGTTGTTACCACTATCTACCCTTAATAAAAGGTCTTTCCATCACTAGTCTAAAATGCAGTTCAGAATAGAGGGGGGGGGCCTTGTAATTTAACCATGTTTGATGAGGATTGTTCCACTCTAGTCAAAACAAATGATATTGGCTGAACTTTAAACACAGAGGTATTAACATCATACATGTGATGGCTATCTCTCCACTGCACTCTCTGGGTCATGGCGAAGCAAACACTACTCGATGAATATGTACAACCCTGTAGACGACATCATAGCAACCGATCATGTCTTGGCTACAATATCTGCAATTAAAGTGTTATGTGCAAAGTTGAAGAAAAGAAGCTGTATGGTCATCAACTTAGTTCCAGTTATGTCTAACTTGTCTACGGCTAGGGGGAAAATGGATTGGGGGTCTTGTGGAATAATTTACTGCCAGAATAACAGGAAGATTTGATTTACAAGTGTTTAGAAAGATAAATAAGGCTGCACTTCTATCTCTTAATGAATCCCACTGTTATGTACAGTGCACACCAGGACACACAGTAAGCACCCAGAATACCATGACTGGCTGTATTTCCCTATAAACTACCATCTACAAACTTTTCAGGTAGGTGAGAATAGATCAGACAACCATAAGAAATCAAAAATGTAAACGTTTTACAAAAAAAAAATTAAAATAAAAAAAAAAAGTCAGCCCACCAGTTATGAGCTCGACATACAGTAGAAATAGCTGGCCTTATAAAAATATAGTGATTTCTTTTTCTTTTTTTTTTCAACAGTTCTCCGTGTGTCCTGTGTCAGGGTGCTGAGGTTGGGGAGGAGAGAAGGGGCGGGCGGGGTGAGGGGGGGCGGGGGTAGGGAAGCCCCACAGTGACTGAGGAGTCTGTCCCTCTCGGTTCCGGCTGCGGCCCCTCAGTGGATGTTGAGGTTTCTGAAGTAGTCGAAGGTGGCCCCCAGGGCCCAGCTGGTCTCCACGTTGTTCACCTTTTTGGTTAGCTGTCGAGCGGAGCGGGACAAAGAGGTGGACATCCATCAAAACCACAAAGAGGCAAGCCGTTTCCTACATGTCCTGTCATCTCCGCTCAAATAAAAGACCGTGATTTAAGTCTCGTGAAATACTTCACAGACAGGTTTTCTTCATGCAGACCACATGCATCGCCCACAGAAGCCTCGCGCCGCGTGACTCACCTGCAGCACAGTGCTATCCTTGAACCCGAAGCCATCCTTTAACAGGCAAGTGATATATGTCATGTCCATGCAGAGGAAGGGGCTGATAGCGCGGTACTTGGTCATTTTGTTGCACACTGTAAAACACACATAAAAACCACAAGTTTTATGATATGACATCAGGACAGATTTTTCACATACAAAAACACATGTGACAAAGGCGCCTTGGGTCACATGGTCCATGTATTAATGAAAAAAAACTTTTCTACCCCCTGTGCTACATGATAAATAGATGATCTTTCTGTTTTGTTTGGCAGAATAAACAGGGAGGTGCGAGAGGAACGTGCGAGGGTCAGCGCGAGGCTGCGGGTGGGTGGCGGCGTCAAAACTGTCTTTTTGCACATTATGTGTGTGTGTTGGTGTACGCATCAGCCCCCAGGTGGTGTGTGGCTGTCAGGTGCCCTCCTGCCCGGGGCAGATGCCTGCCAGCCCGGGCTGAGCCAGATTGGCTCGTCCGGACCATGTGACCGCGTTCACTCGAAACACAAATGGCTTTATATAACATGTTCTAGTTCTACATGGCCATAAAAAAGAACAGATAAGCATGATGTAATAGTTACACATGCTAGACATATCATGGTGATGTTAACTTATATTTACCTTATAATAATCCTTTGTCTTCTTTTAGCAATCAATGTTACATTTTTTTGTGATCAACTTTTGATTTTTTGTTTAATCTGTTAGATTTTATTGTTTAAATAAATTCTCTCTGATCGTATATGCTGTGCCAATTTGGCACAATTGTGTCAGGTGTTTGGGCAAACACAAAGTTTAGCACTGTACTCGTGCTGTTTAGAGCATGGGCTGTTTTTCACCATCAGGTTCGGCGGTTAGAGGACTGATATATATAACTTGTAAGATTGTTGGTTTTCATACACAAGTTTATCCAACCCTGGAGAAGATAGCATGTAATGCTTACCTTCTTTGGCCCTTTTCTTGAAATCCCTGACTTCGACTGCACCACCCCGGCTGCCATCTGTGAAGGGAAAACAAACACGCAATTCACGTACCCATTTTGCGGGAAGGATGATAATAAACATCAAAAAGGAATGGCACTGGAGGGCCGACTCTTTGTGTGTCTGCGGCCGCTTTTACCGATGAGGCCGGACTCCACAGCTCTGTCGTAGTAGTAGGAGAAAGCGTAGAAGACGCTGCTGCCTTTCACTTCATAGGGCTGGAGCACGATTCCTTTAATAACCTTCAGGACCTCATGGTAGCACAGCTTATACCCTGCATAGCCTGAAGAGAGAGAGAGTGAATAGAGTTTGAGAAACAAAATATATGATGTGTGTATGAATGAGTAAATCATGTGCATGGAAACAGCAATTTAGGAGCTCAGAGGTCATACAGAAGCTGGGGGTTTACAGATAATATACAAGGGAAGCCCCAGAAGGACAAGTTTCACACAGTCCCACGGGCAGAGTTGGCTCGGTTGTGCCGGCGAAACCATGTGCTGACAAGAGAAGCAGTCGGTGCGGCCCTGTTGGGCTGTCTATTTTTACCACATAATTGTGAGCGGTCCAGATCAAGCCGCTCGTTACACAAAAAGAAAAAAAAAAGAAAGAAAAAAAACACCAACTCAGGGACAAGCCCAGCATCTTTTGGCTACTCGAATGTGGTATGGGAGTGACTGGCTTATTTGTGAAGTTAACTGACAGTTTTCTTTTCCCTTAAATACAAGGTTGCCTTGCAGGATAATTGATCAAGAGGAAAGACGGTGAGAGCGGATGACAAAACATGCGTTTGGTGCCAAGGTTAGAGAAACTTCGGCGGGTTTTCCTGTGAAAACTGTCCTGCACTGTACTTGAATCACAGCGTTGGGAAAGGAATGTGGGCACTGTTGGATTGGAGGCAGCAAGAAGACAATCAGGCGCTACAGAACGCCGTTAACTCACCGTCTGGGATCCCGCTAACTTGGTAGGTGGTTCCCCCGAAAGTCACTTCTTCCCTGAACTTTTTCGGGAGGCAAGAGCTAGTGAAGACCTTCCAGTCCAAACCTGGGGAAGCAAAATCCAACAAAAAAACAACTGTTTGCCATCTTCCATTGAGAAAAATATTAAAGAAACATTTGCATGAGAAGAGGTCAGAGGTACCGTACCATCAGCTCCCAGAGCTCCAAGAGTTGCCAATCGAGCCGCAAAAAGTCCGTTTCCAAGGTAGCTGTGTGACGGTGACGCATACACAGTGAGATTTTTATTGCTGCCTGTGTTTTTAAGAGGGCACATACTGCATCATTTCACTTTATTCACCTGTGCGTGTAGAGCTGATGCGTGCTGTTGAACAGGTTGAATCTGGCGATGTAACTGGGGGGAGCATACAGAACCGTTTTCTGTTGGACAGACAACAAGCGTTTAGCGGGCGTATTGTCGGTGACAGACACATTTACAGCGTCGAATGTTTCATTCACCTTTGACTTGGGAAGGAACGTGATCTGTGTGGAGCCTCCACCCAAATCCAGGATCCCTACTGTCTTCCTTGTGTTGGAATACAAGTGACCTACAGCGTGACACGACAAGCACACGTCACTTTGAATGATCACAATAAAGAAGGTGCAATCAGTAAACTGCTATTTTATTTAGAATGTATGACCTTTACAACCACTTCTGTCAGAAATGATGCATGATTATAGACCATGCTCACCAAGAGGCAAAACGCACTCTTGGATTCAAGTTTAAAAGGTTGCAGTTTTAAAATAAATGTGATACCTTAGCCGTGCGAAAAACGTAAAGGAAATATTGCTTGTTTTTGCAACCTGTTTTGGGGCCAGTGATTCAGGCTCATAACCCCGGAGAGGAGACGAGAGTCTGTCACTGGCCGGGCTTAATGTGTACACTGGAGCCTCAGATATGAGCCTCCTGACCACTAACACCACCATAGCAAAACACAAGCAATGTCTTACCTGTGAGGAAGTTCACTGTGATCCAGGCGAGGACTCCTAAAACAGCACATGGGAGAAATAACTGCATTAGTAAAAATAAAAAAAAAACTGGGAAGTGAACAGACATATAAAGAAACTGCTATATATTCCCTATTTGAAAGTACTGAAAAAGTAGTGGTAGTAATAGCTCTTTTATTAGGGCTAATATTAATGTTGGTCGAACATGCAGGATTGTGGTTTTACTCAGATGTTAAATCATTGCACTCATAAAGTGAGGATGTACGCTATGAAGAAACAACATAGCGAGGGTGTCCTAATGAGTGATGTGGAGGATCACACTAAATTGCTGGGCGTGGGGCAGCGACTCACACTGGGATATTTATTTGTACGGACAGACCTCTCATAAAAGGGGATTACGAGAGCAGCGGTAATGTTAGACACATCCTCGGAGAACGAGGTAGTGAAAGCACCTGGTTAGACAACACCTTAAAAAAAAAAAAAAAAAAAAATCAACAAAACATGACCTACCTTCATTTGTTCCGTTCATGATGGAAACGCTGGTGTTTGGCACAAAGAAGGGGGACTCAGCAAATACTTCTCGCACCTGTGGATTACACATATCATCATTTCAATGAGTTGAAACAATAGAATTATACTACAGTACACAGCCAAGCGCTCTACTGTAGTCGGGATAAAGTCTCAAGGAGACAAATTGTCTGTTCCGGTTTAGAGTGACAGATTGCTAAACCACACACACGGCTGGAACAGTAGCTTTGATTTAATACTCCAAATGACAAATATGGTTACTCCACACAACCCCACAACAGCTGTTTTTTTGCAACATGATAGCCACCAAATGGGCAGACTCGCTCCCACTTTTTTTTCAGTGACACTTGTAAGCACTTAGTGGTTTCTCATCCTGCTCCTTGGCGGGACGTGTGGTGTTTGTGCCAAACTGTCTGAGGGCAGGGAGGGATCATGCCTCACCTCCTTCAGAAGGCAGTCGGCCTTGTCCTCGGGCAGCAGCCTGAGACCCGCTGTGGCCTTCAGGACCACCGGGGTCCGCTTCCAGTCGTCCTCCGGCACGGTCTTCTTCGCGATCTTCAACAGCTGACGGACAGTGTTGCCGCCCTGCAGAAAGAGATGGCAACAGGTTATGGCCAGGCAGATGAAAGAAAGAAATCCAGTGATCAAAGTCTTGTTTAAGTGAAATGTAGGTTAAAAAAAAAAAACAGAAGACAGGAGTGGGCAGAAGTGAAAGCATCAGCAACAGGCATTTTTTGTAATTACACAGTGTTTACATCACAAGAACCCAACCCAAAGAAAATCCCAGTAGTTTGGTGATTTGCAGACAGTGACCAACTCCCCTAATACACCTGATAATTAATACAAAACGGTGCAAACAGGCACACGTACCTCCTCGGGGTTGTCTTTATAGGCCGACAGTCCGGGCTTCACGGCGTGGTACATTTCATTGTCCAGGACGGGCAGCTCGACTGAAAAAAAAAAAAAAAAAAAAAAAGAAAGTCGGGCATCAGTGAACAGGTCATAAAGCACAGAGCAAACTGTGTGACGTTTAAGGCTATAAATAAGCAAAAAAATGGGTCAATTAGTTTAATTGCATAGCTCTTCCCACTTTTTTTACAATGATATTTAGTCTGCAGCATGTCACCTACATCCAGATTCACTTTTTTTTTTCCTGCACAGTTGAGTGAGACTGGCAAATAAAAAAAAAAATCCACCTCAGCTACTTTTAGAAGCTGCATTGCCCATGCATGTTTGTCCTTACACCGCACACTGAATGAGCTGACAGCAGGAAGACAGCAGCAGGTCCACAGCCTGTTATTAGTTAAAGAGAGACACACTCACCGGGGTCCTTCTGGATGAACTTATAGATGTGGATCCTGGTGCCCGTGCTCCCGGCGTCGAACATGATCCCATAGAAGACGCGGCTCGCGTTCACCGGGGACGACGCTTCGTACTGCGGCTCGGCCGGATGCTGCGGCTCGGGTGCGGGATGCTGCGGCCGGAACACGTCGGGGATCACCGGGTAGGTGGGCGCGCCGCCCGGCCGCGCCGCCTCGGGCGCCGGGTTGGCCGCCTCGGGCAGCAGGTTCTCCGCGTTGGCCGAGTGCTCGCGGTAGCGGTAGAAGTGCGGGATGTAGCGGTGGTGGCGGTAGTAGGTCGCGTCCGCGCAGGGGCTGCCGGTCAGGAGCCACGCGCACAGCGCGAGGAGGAGGCTGGGAGCGGACATCGCGTCTCACGCCGGGAGAGGAGAAGAAGTAGGAGAAGAAGTAGGAGAAGAAGAAGAAGAAGAAGAAGAAGCCCTGGTGGATGCTGGACTAAAGAGCAGCCTTTCTCACAGACTGACCTGGGCCCTGAAGGGAGAGAGAGAGATGGAGAGATGGAGAGATGGGCAGAGGCAGAGTGGATGCGATGCACACTCAGGACTGTCCGGTCATCTCTTCACACTATATAAAGACATAAGGGCTTGGCTGGGAGCCACACGGAGAGCAGCCATCCACCAATCCTGTAGAGGTCCATCCCAAATCCATCAGGAGTCCCCCTGCTCCTCCTCCTCCTCCTTCTGAGTGAGCTGAGCTGGAGACTACCTGCCTGCCTACATACAGCTTTTTTTTTTTTTTTTTTTTTTCGAGAAGGAGAATTATTTTAGGGCTGTGTTTTTTTTTTTCCCCTCCTCATCTCTACTGAGTATTCTAGAGGCAACCCCCCCCCTTTTTTTTCTTTGAGAATGAAGAATGTCAAGGAAAAAAAAAGAGAGAAAAAAAAGCAAAGAAATGGTATTAAAATGACATTTTATGGGTGTATTTTTAAAGACGTTGCGTTGAAACTTGCCTCAAAAATTCCTCCGCCGAAGGGAACTTTTTTGGCTTTCGACCACTTCTTACGGTGCAAGTTTCTGTTTGGGTGTCGTTAAGAGGCTCACACGTTATGAAATAAGTCAGCCCACTGCAGCAGTTCACTCGTAACGTTGACATGCATTCTGGATTATATCTTTACAAAGCTATGAGCACGTCTCGGTGCAGGAAATGATAAATTAAGCAGGGAAAACAGCAAAAGAACTGTATTTCAGACTGCAAATGTAGCTCAGTATTGCAGGTAGGATGTGTTCTGCCAAATTATGCTTAGCGGTTAGAATGAATCATGCCTGTATATTCCAAGAAAAACCAAAAAAAACTTTCAACCTCCCTTTCGTGATCCTGCAATAAAGACCGCAATTAATCTACTAGAGAAGTTTTGCTAACCTTAAAATATGCAAATGTGACCTGCACTCCAGCTGGCATAAAAAGTTGAAAGAATGTCAGCAATCATCTCACTCCCACTCATCCTTGTGTTAACCACAGGTTTTCCAAGGGAAAAATATTTGGGCAGCGAGGCACGTTTCATGAGAGAATGCATGAAAAGCATGAGTGGCTGTTTCTCCAATTTAGGTGGGCGGCTGGCACGGCATCACGCAGCATGCTGTGGTGTATCACCTAACGCTTCCTGATGTCATGTCATTTGACCTGCTTTGGTGCAGGGTGTGTGTATGTGTGTGTGTGTGTGTGTGTGTGTGTGTGCGGCAAAGGCGCAGCGACTCCCAAGACCTTACTTGAACTGAGATCTGAACCGAGACTTGTACTGAGCTGTGACATTTTTCACCCACTTTGTATCAACAGAAAAGGGGACAGAGATCTGAACCAAGAAAGCGCTGGTCGTCTGGCGAGCGCCGGCAAACCCTGGGGAACTGACCCGACCCCAACCCCCGGGCCCGGCACGTGCGCATACGTTTCACCTCACGCAGCCGGTAAGTGAGGCAGAAACCAAGCTGTCGGCCAGCGCGGCCACAAGGGTAAGTGAAGGGCACGAGGTCCTGCGGATGGGCACCAGAGAGTGCAAGAAGTCCACGGAGAGGACAATGTGGGGGAAGGTGGGGCTTGGCACCAGCGTTCACCCATCATGCCATTCCCCTCCCAGGACACTCAAGTGTGCAATGCACTGTTCCAACACTGTAATTTGGACTAAAAATATTGGACTTTCTTTCCTCCTTCCTTTTTTTTCTAAATACTGTGGCGACTTTTTTTCAATCCTGTGGCTCACCAGAATGGTCGTTCGCCCCTATCAAAGCGTGCATGTGCAGGACCTCTCGCTGACTTGTGCCAATAGATGTCTTGGTTGCATGTTAACAGAGTGATAATGTGACAGCTGAAACCTAAGTTCACATGTATTATTCAGAAGGGTTTTATCTGTAGCGTGTGTATGCGTTTGTGTGTGTATTCAATCTCATTTTCAGACACATCCTGCTGTTAATGTCGCAATTTATAGTTAATATAACTATATATAGTGTTAAGTGCTGGTGCAATGAACCACATCATGTTTTAGTTTCAAACACACCTACATTTGTGTTGCCTTTACAATATAACAAAATGTCACGTAAAATGTCCCGTAATTGTAGATTTGCGATAGAAACACTTTTAAAAGAGAAAATGACATACAATAACCTGATCTATTGGAAAATCTAAAACACAGGTTTCTCGAATCACGCTGGGATGTCTTGTAACTACCACTGTATTTACAGCATGCGAAGGTGCCCGTCCACAGCATGACACAGCACATTACAAACACAATGTTGTAAAGGAGAGGTAGGTTTCAATACGGACTTTACCATTTTCGTTTCAAGTTAACTGAAAACTGTAAAGCACGAGAAGGGACCCCAGCTTTGTGATCTACACTGTGCAATATATCATTAATATGCTTCAATGTTGCCCTCAGGAATGCCATGTTTGTGGGTGTCCTACCCCAAAAAGTCAATTGAAGAGACCCGAACCTTGTCATTACAATTCCAATGATAATGACAGCTTTGAAAAGCTCAGGGTTATTTCAGTTTTCTCTCCTCACTGTCATAGTAATTACCTTTAAATTTAGTCTTCAAACTTTGCTCATGATGCCAAGGAGAAAGCGACCCTATATGATTCAGTTTACCGTAGCTACACCCAACATTTTTGTGATATCTCCTATTTTTTTTTTTGTTGTTTGACGGACAATCTACGACGGACACTCTCGGGCTCCTGCAAATAGCTGAACAAGATGATGGCGAACATTCGGTGGTTTGGGACCTTTATTTGTGATCCAGGCTAACTTTACATTGTTTCTCTTGGATGAGCTTCGCCGTAGATGTAAGCCAACTGCATACGTTCATCGCAGTGGTTTCTCTGTAACTCCAGCAAAAGGCGGCTGTGGGGATAGCAGTCACACATAGTTCTTTTCAGGTCAACATAGACAATGCTGCTGACAGGAGCCAAATGTAACTCATGTCATCATGTGGGAGGAGATCATGTGCCAGATCCTGTTTGATAGAACCCAGCATGAGAAGGATGTAATTACATGACAAGTGGCAAAAATAAAAGCCTTTCAGTGTCAGTGCAGAGGGAAAAGAGCAGAACATACATCTACAGTAGATCTAATGATCTCCCACAGTGCCCGATGGACCGAAGACGTCACGAGAAATTCACACTGGGTGATGAAACTGTGATTATTACAAGGGGAAAAAAAAACCCAAAAAACTAAATGCTGATTTCGCTTGATGGTCTTGAACACAGATAGTATGGAAAGAATTATCTGATTAATCAATTAATAAAATACAGAAAAATAGTTATTCAATTAATTATTTTTTATTTGAGACAAAAGGTTAAGTATTTGCTGGTTCCAGCTTCACAAACATAAAGTTTTGTTTAGACATAATCTTGAGCCCTGTGAGATTATAATGTTCACCAATTCATAATTTTCACTATGTTCTGACATTGCAGGTTGGACTGAATCTGCAATACTTTAGTTCTGGATCAAAGCTTTATGAATGGAAAGAAGGCAGAGTTGCCCATCTTTTGCTGTTAAAATATCTTTTTTTCTTTCCTATTTTTTTAGAATGTTGTAAAATGTATAATAAACTCAGAGGTACCTGCAATTGTGAATGCTTCATTAATGTTCACTAAACACCTGCCGTTATCCTATGATGGAAAAATGTCACTCGCTACAAAGGTAGGTGGAATTACAGATTGCTACTAGGACATGTGTATATTATGAATTGAACTTGCTTTGAAACATTTATTCCACTTAAAATATGTCAAGTCTATGACTAATACCTCATTCTTGGTTTCCATTCACTTACACTAGTGACATATTTATATGTCCATGTTCCATATTTAATTCAACTCCTTAGTTGATTGAAATTTGAGTCTCATAGGAAACGCCAGTTGTGTAAAGTAACTAAATTAATAGGTAATTAGTAAAGTAATTAAACTGAAAACATTTTACAGATTGTTTAAACCTTTTTAATTTAGAACATTTACTTTTCATTGAAGAGTTTAACAATGTGGTGTAACCGTTGACCCTTTTTACAGCGGCTATCATTAGTAAGACCTATGTTTACCTTACTATTTCACATCCATATTTCTGCTATAATAAATGACCTGAAAACTTTTTACTGGTCAGTTAGAGGGAAAATCCATATTATATATGTCAGCAGATGTGTCAAATTTGTGGTGATGCAGGGGAACATCACCCCCCCCCCTCAATAAAGACAAGAAAGAAGCAGGGGGCTTTTATTTTTGAAAATTGTAGTAAATAAGATGTGTGTTGACTCAGTAGAGATAATATCAAATGAGAACATTTGACATAGTAATAGATATTTGAAAGCAGCA
Source organism: Eupleurogrammus muticus (assembly GCA_036785175.1). Classification (NCBI taxonomy): domain Eukaryota; kingdom Metazoa; phylum Chordata; class Actinopteri; order Scombriformes; family Trichiuridae; genus Eupleurogrammus; species Eupleurogrammus muticus. The sequence goes on along the minus strand of JAYKQN010000012.1, from coordinate 13,080,550 downwards.
CAAAATGAATTCAGCCCTGCTGCGTTATATTCCATTATATTTCGAATTGTTGGTTGTCGCCTGGACTGTGTGCTTTCGTTTACATAATTATGGACCTTCACACGATGATTTGTTGATGAAAACGCACAAAAATTGCAAAGCATATAAATATAAACTTGTATCCAATGCAGTAACTTTACGACACCTAACTGTTTTTATACGTTGCAAAAGGGGGGAGAAATACACCGTTTGGTTTCCTAGGCTACAGCGTCTCTATGACAACAGCAGCAAACAGTCAGCAGGTTACACGGTAGCCTGCTGCCTTTACCGTTACCGGTAAAAACCTTCAACCACCCCCCTCCCGGTAACTTACCGTAAAGTATCTTTTCTTCATAGTAGCACAAGGTAGTTTCCTTTAGCATTTGTAGTAACGTCGCTTGATGATGCCGAAAAAGAAAGTCGCCAAGGTAAAGAGGGCAAAAGCCGGGTAAGTTACGTACGGTCACGCGACGTTTCGAGTTACACTTTTATATCATTTTAAGACGTTGAAACGTTCGACTGGTTCCGCACAGGAAAGGGAAGAAAGAGAGCAAACAGGAGTCCAAGGCGGACCGGGAGACGGACGTCGAAAAGGCCAAGGCCAACGCTGCCCTGTGGGAGCTGAGGTTGAAGGTCAGCGACCAGGCGCTCGCGCAGTATCGCGAGTCCTGCCACAGGCTGGCACGCGCCAACGAGGAGCTCACGAGCCAGCTGCACCGCGTGGAGCAGAACGGCCTGGACACCACCGGCTTCCTGAGGAAGCAGCATGCAGACAAGGAGGAGAAGGTCTCTGAGTGACAATACATTAGCAAGACAGGATCTGTTTTTTATAGTGGAATTAATAAATTAATTTGTAAAACAAATCTGAGAAAAAATAAAAACCTAGTGTATCCAGAACCATGTTCCTGACTGCAACAGGGAGGTGGTTACCCAGGTGGTTTCAATGACGAGCTGAGTAGAAGTATGGCATCATGGGATGCTATTGGAGCATGTTTGCAATCATGGGGAAAGGAGTAGATGTGAATTGGTGGATGCATTAACCGTGCGTGAGAAGCCCAGCAAAATTATTAATTTCACTACAATACAGTTGTTATGTAGTACATACAGTTTGCATGTTCCCTCTGTGTCTGTGTGGGTTCTCTCCTGCCTCTCACCTGTGATGTGCTTGGATTGGCTCTAGCAGATGTGACCCTACTAGTGCTGGTACAGAAAATGACTGGCTGGCCTTTAATACATTTGGAAAGTTTAGAAGAGACATACGATTATATTAGCCAGATATAAATTAGCCAGGAGGCTTAACCAGAAATTATTATTATTACCAGGTATTTCTTTATAGTGGGAAGAAACGCTTATAGGAATGAATGGATTTCTACATCCAAGACTGTATCCAATTCATTCTTTTACAGATGTACGATCCAGAGATGATTATTAAGAGAAAAAAAATCAAGGTTCTGATATGCAAATCTGTTTCAGAATATTTCTCTAATCTCTGATTTTGAATATTGAATCATTTTAATATTTGCTAAAATATAATCATTTAAGTTGTCTAATAGTAATATCACAATTTATCTTCTTCTCTAACAATGAGTGGTATTTTAAAAGCCATTGTGTCAAACCGAGGTCAGAAGTTGAGTGTTAAGTGAATGTAGATGAGTAGCAAGGGACTTCTAGCATTTACAATATGTAGTTACGTTCAACCGCTGGTTTTAAAACTGTCATCCCCTTTTTTTACAGATCAATATGCTGCAGGGAACTCTTAAAAGTCAAGCGGCACTTGCACGTGAAGAGCATTACAAACTGGTGAGTTCCTTGGGAAAAAAAACAAAACAAAAGACGGTCACAACAAAAGAAATACAACTTCCCCGCAAAACATGAGCTAGCATGTGGAATTGCTTCATGCCAGAATATGGAAATGATTTGATTTACACTTAAACATGTTGCATGTGTGTCGCACCGGGTCCCAACAGCTGTCTGCTGTGTAATTACGTTGACATTTATTATATAAGAAAACAACAACCAAACAAAGCCACCATAAAACAAAAAAACAAACCCTCACATTCCAAGTTACACAGTCTAATGTTATTTTAAACCTTGTCAGTGGCCACAGTGAAAAAGCATAATTTGAAAGTGCCCGGTAGGGAAAAGGCAGGACATACTGCTGGTCTTGATGTGTTAAACCATACCTCGCATGCCATAATGGATCCTTACTCTAAAATACCAGTTTAACTAACTGTATTCTACCCTCACTGACCTCTGTCTCTTGAAGTTATGATCAAGCTATCAAACTGACATGACATCGTTGAAGTGGCTTCGACTAGACAACAAAAGGACAAAAACTAGCAGCTGTTTTCCATCTTCCATCTCATATTTCACGGTGGGAAAATGGAGTCCAGTAGGGCAACATCCGAGAAGGGAAAACAGAGGCATGCCGAATCGAAACACCCCTATTATAGGCATGTATGGAACTGTCACATACGTCCAGTTAAGGGAAAAAACTATTGTTGTGCGGTTAAGTCAAACGATGTGACTTCAAGACATCCGGCTTACAGCATTTTTCGCATTGCAAGGTGATAAAATGACTAAAGTTGTAATCTGATGGTTGATAACCTCTCATTTGAGTCAATGTCTACAAGTTTGTGGGTGCATGTTTTGCTAGACTCTCATGACTTTGGTCACTTTGTCACATCTTTGCTCTGACTGGCTTCTCCACAGTAGCATCTTGAGGTCTTTAGCTTGACTGGTCTGTGCTTAAGCGCGCCAGCAAAAAAACGCCTAGCCCATGTGAACTTCGGGACAAACAAACACAAGCTGATCTCACCCCTGGGAATTTCGGGGCCACTTCCTCTCCTATGTAAATGAATGCCGGCATTTTTTTTTTTTCCCCAGTGGCGCAATGCATTCAACATGTGGAATGTTACATTTCACGCATTTAATTATATGATTTAACAGGTTGAAGATTACACGCTGCAAATCAATGAGATGAAGGAACTGTTCCAAAAGAAATCTAGTGACTTCAACATGATACAGGATGGAATGAGGAAAATTAAAGACTTCCAGAAGAAGAAAGCCCAGATGGAGCAGGAGCTCAGTGATGTAAGGAAAACACAAATGATGAAATGTTTCCAATGATGTATAGTTGTTATTTTTTGTCACGACGTGTAACTGCAATCCGTAACTATGACGTCTTTTTTTTTTTTTTTTTTTTTTTTTTTTTTTAATTTTGTAGATTAGAGAAAGCATGGATATTGCTAACAAGGAGCACAGGCAATCCCTAAACAGAATGGAGCACAAATTCTTCAAAGAAAAGGTATCAGCAAGTCAACAAATTCAGATCTTATGAAGTGATTAGAGAGGATTTTGGTTGACAAAGAAAAAACAGCTACTTGCTGCCTCAGGTAGAACAGTGCTATTTTCCCTGCAGGCTCGCCTGGAGAGGGAAGCTGAGCAAACGATAGCCCTGGTGGTGGAGAAGGCCCACAATGAAACCATTGTGTGAGTGTGTCTCTCCTTTTCTTTTAAAATCTAATTTTATTCCTTAAACTGCACTTGCGCACAGTCGCAACACAAAGAAAAAATAATTTCCTCATATAAGTATAGACGTATGTAACTATATATAATTAGGACTCACGTGTTGTTTCTAAACCACACTGGCCCGTCGCGTTCATGATAGTGTACAGCACCTACGCCAACGATCACAGCCCTGTCCATCCCAGACTGTCCTGCAGCGAGATGAGTGTAAAGCCTATGTGGAAGATCATAGTTTATTATAGTTTATTACGTTTGAGGCAGTGAGATATTCTGTATATTTTTCACTTCTGCCATGTTTAGTCGTGTTTAGTTTTTTCCCCCCTTTATTTTTGCCGCTCATAAAACATGAACATTGATTCCGGTGTGGTCCTACCGCTTTTTTCTTAACGTCAGTGATTGAATCAGTTTTAAACAAACTCTGCTTCTTGTTAAAAAAAACAAAAAACAAAAAAAAAACAAAGTACAGTGATAACTGTTAATATAATGTTCCATATAAAATCAAAGATACTGAGAGCAGCAATATATGATATGCTTTACATAGTAAAATCCCATGATCACATCCTCTCGAAGCCTGTACTTTGTAGCATAACAGACAAAAATCCACGTGTTTCACGTGTTTGTGCTGGCACTTCTTTAGGAAACTGGACGATGCCGCCCGCTCTGTGTTCAAGGAGAACGTCCGCCTCAACGAGGCACTGAAGTATCACGTGAAGGAGGCAGAGGACCTGCAGCGATTGACAGACGTGTTGACTAAGGAAAACGCTTCCCTGGCGCTGGACAAGGTATGCGCGGACCATAGGACAGCAAACAGCGGGGTTACTGTTAGGCCCCGGCCCGTCCATGGATAGAGGGCATTCATCTCCCGAGTCATTTTCAATCATTTATGAGGAACATATATTTCTGGTGGTTTTTACCTTGTGTTGTTTACTTGTGCTGGCCCTGTGTATTTTGCTTGTGGTCCCGCTTCTGCACCCCCCCTTCCCCTCCCCCCACCCTCTCACTACTACCCGGCCTCTCTGTGGTCAGTGGTTGCGGTCCTTTCGCAGGATCCTGGCAATGATTCTGGAAGGCAAATAAATAGTGGGCTCATTAATATTACCACTGATGACAGTATATCGAGGGAGTAAATCTGCCTTATTGAAGCTTTAGCCACTCACTCATCAGCACACGCTGGACCACAGATCCGTATGTGTTCCACATGCATGAAGGTGAGCGGATTTTCCGACGTAAGCGTGGTGTCAACACTTTTACTGCTTTTGCTCTTCTGTGCACTCACCCAGAACACATTCGAGGGGTTGGTGAAGAAGTATGCGGCCCAAATGGAGGCCCAAAAAGCACTGGCGTTTCAACTGCAGGCAAAGGTGGCATCCCTGGAGCAGGCCCTAGAGAGAAAAGTAGGGGAGTCTCAGCGGGAGGAGGAGAAAGAGAAGGCCCTGGTCGGCACCCGGGCCCAGGCCAGCCAGGTAGAGCTGGAGAAGCTTCAGAAAGTGCTCACGATGCGGGAGATGGAGCTTGGGCACGTCAAGCAGCTGGCGGGCACCATCGTACAGCAGCGCACGGAGCTGGAAGAGTTCTTCCACGAGGCCCTGGCTCAGGTGAAGCAGGAGATCATGGCCAGCAGGAAGAAGTACAAAAAGGTGGCGCTGCAGGCTTATCAGTTGAGGGTGAGGGACGCCACAGCGGGGAAGCTTAAGTTTCCACCAATCTGCACCTTTCATAAAGCCCCCAACAGTACCAACTCTGTCTATTCAAGCATGGAGGCAGCTGCAAATTGGTACGTCCTCTCCCCATCATTCCTATGACTTGTACTACTGTGTACTGGCTTGGGTTGTATCAAGGTGTTACAGCATACTGGGGTATCAAAAAATCTGGTAGGTAGGGCAGTCAACCACAACAATTGATTATTAAAACAATTAAATGAATAAAAATGGCAATAGCAAAGTTGAAGATTCAACCTATATCTTTTTTGCATTCATTCAGGAGCCCTAAACAAATATGGATTTATTAGATGTTTAGTTATGGAATATAAGAGTGTTGTAACTTATTAAGGTAAAACCTAAAATTACCAACAAAAGTGTCCCAATAAATCAAGTCAATCCATGCCCCCCCAGTGCTCTACATTATAATAGATTATTAATATTATGTTAAATGATATTAAACTAAACTCCAGCAGTTTCAATCTTAAACGCAACAGACGTGGCATCTTTCAAGGTTTTTGAGGATGTTGGGCATCGCGGCTCTTTCTGATTAAGTTCCTCAAAAGTGGAGGCGTACCTCCTCAAATTACAGCTGACAGTCCCCGATGACATCAGCGACGCTAAAAGGCCTCGTTCCTGACCTCATCACTGAAGTCACCGCAGACTGTCAGCTGTGATTTTTTTTTTTTTTTCCCCGCCCACTTCTGAAGGAACTTAATCAGAAAGAGCCGCGACTCCTACACGCCCATGATTTAACATCCTGAAAAAAAAACCCTGAAAGCTGGCACGACTACTGTGTTTATTTTGCCTACATGATGTTAAGATGTGAAATTTATTGCCAGTCTGGTACCATCACATCATGTCTATTCAGCGTAATGATAATGTTATCCAACTGGCAACAAATGTCATAAGGTTATACAGCAAGAAGGTGCTTATTTTTTATTTATTATTCTATTCAGGAGTTGTCTCAGGATATATATATATATATATATAAAATGTCATCAAAGTACGAAATAACACATACCGCCCAAGCCTATCCCTGTGTATGTCTGTGTTATTTTTAATTCCTCTTGTATTGGCGCCAAGTCACCTGCAACTCACTCGGTGGTCAACAAATCGCAACATTAGTCATGGTTCTATGTATAAACTTATTTGTACAAAAGTAGTGGTTCAGAGACTAATTTACTTTTCATCCACCTGTTTTTGCAGGACACACAAAGCAGGCAGTAAAGTCGAAATTTCAGATCTCACTTGGGAGCAGAAGGAACAAGTGCTCAGGCTTCTCTTTGCGAAAATGAACGGACAAATTGCAAGGTACTGAAATCCATCTAATTGTATTATTCAATCATTGACCTCATCCTCGATGATCCGTTTACAGTCCACTTGTAATCCCTGAAAATGGACCGAAACTTCAGGATCAATTAACTCTGAAGAACGAAGCGCAGTGACACCACGCAGTAGTTCAGGCTGAACTTCTGGTGACTCCTCCCTCTTCTTAATGTTTAAAACAGCCATTTTCTCAGCAGAAGAGGATACCATAAAACATCAGTTAGGCTTCAACCAATTTTCTTTTCCATCCAGCTGCTTAAAAAGAATGAAGAAAGAGTCTGGGCACAATAGTAAAAATAGTCCCGGCCGCAGAGTCGTGTGCTTGGAAACAAACATCTGGTCACGTCGATTTGCGTTCAGGCTATTGGCCCCTCTTCATCTGCACTAGGAGTTTATTTTGTTCTTTGAACACTTGTGGTCAGAGAGCAGCTGGTAACATGATTTTCAGAACGGAGTGTACGGGGGATCTGGACGTATGGGGGTATGGCCGGCTAGAGCAGATATATATTCATGTTAAAAGTGGTCTGGCACCTAGTCCAGCAGAATAACAGGACTAAATGTTAGCAGCACTTAAGTCCACGTGCATTTTGTTGACCCAGCGTAACCCACCCCGAAGACAGGCTCCAGGCAGGAATGGACAGACACACCAGTGTGCTAAAACATGGCTTTTCACTACGAGGTTCTGCATTTAACTGCAGCGTTGCATTTTCCTGACAGGAACGCCAGAAAACATGTGGTGCCACCTGCCTGCTCCGAGAAGAATGTCATTGACAGCGATACAGCCGGGTAAGACGCTGAATGAATGTATGAAAATAAAAAGTTGCAATTATGAAGCTGGTGGAGATTTATTGGTCCCACATTCCATGTTTAGCTGAAAAACAAATCTGAGAACATGTGATTTATCACAGTTGCATAATGACGACTGTCTTGCAGAGTGAGAGAGGAGCTCGCCTCGACAACCTTCATCACCCAGGCACCAGAGTCCCTTTTACCCTTGAGCCCAGACCGCCTACAGGGTCTACACCCCACATGACCTGTGTGTGGCCTCTACACTACATTGCACCTCACACTCTGGATTGTTTTTCTCTGCTTTGTGTGCTTCTAACTTGGTGTTAATCATGTGTTTAGTGCAATAAAAGATTGTGCCGATTATAAATATTACTACATGCAAGTGTTTTGGCTCGTGGGTGCTCTTTTTTTCGCATGTTAAAGTTGTTGGAATCTAGTCACAGCCCATTTAAAGGATGGTGGAACACAAAGAGCTGAGTCTATGGTGTCCTTCATTTTGTTCAACTTTATATACAGTACACTGTTGTAAATACACAAGAGTGTCAATACTGGTGTTAGAGTAGAAATAGCATTTCACCGAGCAACATTCCCTTGGCTGTACACAGATGGTTGTGTTGTTAAAATTTTGGCCACAGTGGGTTTAACATTTACAGAGTGTCTATATATACAAAATTAGTATAAAGTCTTTATAAGGAATTATCTAATGACTAGAATTAATGATCTATTCACATTGAGCATAAGTCTGATTTCTAGGTATAAGAAAGGGGTCTTCTAGTTAACTGGGCTGAACAGCAGATACGGGGGTTTAGCGTCCCATTGTTGGCATGGTAACTGCAGGACTCTTCAAGGTAGCGTCTTCAGCTTTCCACTGTGAGGTCACAGTTTTGATCTGTGTGTAGAACTGGATGCCCTGGAGAGAATAAATTAAAAAAAAAAAAAAAAAAACACATTTACATCAAGTCTTCTACAGCTTTGATTTTGTCTTACTTGAAAGCACAGGGTCCATTTTTATGTCATTACTTGTTTTCCATAGAAGTTCATGTCGCCTCTGAAAGATCCTCTTGACCCAGTAAAGGAGAACATGGGCAGTGGAACAGGAATGGGAACATTGACTCCGACCTGCAGAAAACAAGCATTTTCCCTTTCATTCCCATGAGTGTAAGCTTTGTAAAACAATTCCCAGGGATCCCTAATTGCTAGGAAGAAGATGCGGCTGATGAGATGTGGTATATCCTGCCGTTTGAAAAACAAGCTCACGTGACGCGACTAAACTAAGCTAAACCTGCGGCTTATAGTTGCAGTTCTGAAAGCGTAGCATGCTCTTATGAAAGGGAAGGAAAACTAAATAAAACATTTTGTTATGAAGGCAATAGAGACATGACACGGTTGGGTAAGTATGTTTTAAACAAGGGGAATAAGTTTGGACACTACAGCCTTTTGGCGAAGGTGCAGGGAGGAGGGAAGAAAAAAAAAAGAAAAAGCAGATGTTTGTTGCATCGAGGTTTGGAGAGGAGTACAGCACATGGCCTGCACAGCATTCCCCGACATGTGAACAGCAAACACAGGGCATAACTAGGCTCCACAGGCAAACAAACAGCTTTAAGGCTGGCCATATTTATGCGTAAAGTAAGTTGAACAGGGCCCTCGGAATCCCTTTTCAGTTTAATTTGGGATTTTCCCACCTCGAATACTACCTGGAAAAGTGTTTCTATGTTCCCCTGTTTAGATTGAATGGACACATATTTGCTGTAGCTATTTGTAGTCTTGAGTGGTGGGGAAGTGGAGGGAAGGGGGTTGCCGAACATGTGTATTTTAGGTCAGGAGTAAACAAGGCTATACTTGACATGGAAAACCTTTTTTTTTTTTTTTTTAAATGTGTGTGAAGGTGCTTGAGATGCTGTATAGACATTACAGAGAGATGTGAATGTCTTCTTTCTCCCAAAACAGAGGAACACATTTGGAGGCTGCAGCCACTCACCTGGCCCACGTCCACCTCGTGAGTGTATTTGCGTGCAGTGGCGCCATTTGTGGTGAAGATAGCGGTACCGTTGCCGTAGGGGTTCTCGTTCACCAAATTGATGGCGTCATCTAGAGTGTCTGCCTCGAGAACAACCAACACAGGCCCAAAGATCTCCTCGGTGTAGCACTTCATCTTAGGCTGTGACAGCAAGACAAACAAAGGAACATTACTGGAAGTTTAGATTGAGTGTTTTTTTTTTTTAATGGAGCTTAGAAGCAGACAGGTTTAGTAAATCACATACTGTGACATTGCTGATGATGGTAGGGCCCACAAAGTTCCCCCTCTCGTAACCCTTAACCTTGACTGTACGGCCATCGAGGAGCAGCTTCGCTCCCTCGTCCACGCCGCTCTGGATCAAACTGCAGACTCTCTCCTTGGCTTGCGGCGTGATCAGAGGCCCCACATCTGCGCCAGGCTGGTCTCCTAGCAGGGCCCCAAAAACAACCGGCTATAAGGTTACATACGATGGCACTCGTATGATGTGAGCGCGTTATGAGGGCACAGACATGCAAATACTTCTTTAGCCACCAACACGCAAAAGCCAGGGCGAGGGGCACCCTGAGGCACTCCCTCAAAAATGGATACTTATGGGTTTCCTGTGCACTGCACAAATTAGAGTTCATATCACTACAAACAGGGAGAATCGTTCTCCATTTTACTCCACATAAACTTCCTTTCTCAAAGGATTTCGATGCTCTGAACCGCTATTTTGGTCAGAGCCGCAGATCTGGCCACAAATTTGCAGCATAGCTCACTCAACAGCCCTCGCTCCCAGCTGACTCCAATGTGAAGTTCCAACAGGGCAAAGAGCTGTGTTTAGGGCGCCGTGGGTGGCCCCCGGGATGACTTAACCAAAAAAGGCCCTCAGGGGGAAAACAGGGGCTCGAGAGAGAGTCAAGAGGTGAAGGGCGGGGTTGGCGGGCGCGGTACCTGCGTTCACGCGCAGGGCCTTGGCACGCTGTACCAGCTCTGGCAGCCAGTCCCGCGCCTCGCCCACCAGGATCGCTGTGGACAGCGCCATGCAGCGCTGTCCCGCCGCCCCGAACGCGGCGCCCACAAGCTGGTTCAGCGTGTTCTCTTTGTTGGCATCGGGCATCACCACACCATGGTTCTTGGCTCCCTGCAGTACACAAAGAAGTGGTTACGCTTATGCAGTTTGATCTCCACATTACAGCGACTGGTTGGTCACAAGTGAAAACATAATATCAGGGAATTAGAGAACGCTGTATAGTAAACCTGCTGACAGAGGAGATTGATGGACACAAACAAAAATAACTACATGTAACAGCCGTGATTATCAGTCAAACTCCCGAGCGCAGCTGCAATCTCTTTGGCACTTCCTCTGGTCTGTACAGCTGGCAGTGAGGAGGAGCGACGAGGACCCAAACAACAAACTTGACCAATGCTGCCACCTTCTGGAAATGTACATAGTTCAGAAATTAATCCTGTGCGGCTGGAACGCTCACCATGTTCGACTGGACCCTCTTTCCATTTTTAGATCCCCTCTCATAAATATACTCCCCCGCCTGATTGGAGCCAACGAAGCTGATTGCCTTGATGGCCGGGTGGTCACAGATGAAATTCACAGCTGCAGTAGAAAGACAAATCGTAAAAACTGTCAGGCAGTATTCAATAAATAACATGTCAAATAGTGAGGTATTACATTACAACACGATGTCCTGCAATTATCCAAAAGCACTGAAAAGTTTTATTAGCCAATTTTTTTTTATAGATTCCGGTCAGTTATAAAGTAAAATTACAGAAAATGTGTTAAGTATAGGTTTGTAAATGTTAAAATGAGCTTTTTTTGTCTATTGCTTTTAACATATGGAATTTCAATGGAATACAGTAGGGGCTTAAAAACAAGTATGTATTTTTTCTTAATTTGTAAAGGAAAAAGTGAGTTTATATGCGCTGAAATGCATTTCAATAACAAAACAAAATAAACTTGGTATAAAATATCAGCCAATCAGTAACTGATCAAATTGCTTTGCTTTCACCTGCCAATTGTCCAAGGAAACTCATTTATTTTATTACATAGGACAGACATTTTAAATAAATAAATACTGTCTTTTATCGTGTGCTGCTTGCAGATATATGAATAAATTCAGTCCAGTCTTGCATTGACACAATTGCCTTCTTTTTCACTAGCTACAAGTAAGAGTCTCACCGTCATGTTGCCCGTGGATGACGTTGAGCGCCCCGTCCGGAACACCGGCGTCCTGCAGCATCTTGACCAGCAGCATGGTGCAGGTCGGCACCCGCTCTGAGGGTTTCATCAGGTACGTGTTGCCACACACCATGCCCATGGGGAACATCCACAGAGGGATCATGGCCGGGAAGTTGAAGGGGGCGATGCCTGCGCACACCCCGATGGGCAGGCGGTAGGTGTAGGTGTCCATGTCCTTGGTGATGGAGGGCAGGGTTTCACCGAGCATCAGGGAGGTGATGCTGCAGGAATGCTCCACCACCTCTGCAAACAATATACAAATCAATCCGTTTTTTTTTATCTTGTTGTTTTCAAAATGTCCTAAAATGGACAAGATTTATTCAAATATTTTAAAGTGTCTCGTTGGTAATGGCTGACCGTACTGGAGAAAAAAAACTAAGACTAAAAAAAGCTTATCCTTTCTTAAAATGGGCAAAAGGAATACAAATAAATAAGCTCATCAGGAGACATGATATTAGTGGCATTTACAGGGTTCATGGAGTAAACTGCCCTTTGCTCTTGTTCACAAGATAACAGAGCGGGTAATAACTCATTAAACATTGCTACGACCACAAAGTAAAAACATAAATGTGTACCCGTTCATTGTCCTTTGTAAAGGAATGCTGAACGCATGTGTGCAAGCACGTCTAAGTGTTTGAGAAACTTACGCAAGCCTCTGAACACATCCCCCTCTGCATCGGCAAGGGTCTTTCCCTGCTCCACTGTGATGGCCTTGGCAAGTTCTTTCTGCAAGACACACAGGACGGCCATCATACTAGTCCTGTTTCAGCTGCAGGTTTGGGATCATTTATTAACTAGAGAGCCATTAGCAGAAATCAATGAAAGGCTGGGAACAAATGTCAAAAAGAGGTTTAGAAGAAGCTATTTACTAAAAAATATAGGTCAAATATGATATGTTAAAATTAAGTCAAACAACGCTTCTCTTTCTGACCCTTTGACTTACAATGTTGTCCTTGATAAGCTGCTGATAGCGCAGAAAGATCTGCTGCCGAGCCAAGATGGAGGTCTCAGACCAGGAGTGAAAGGCTCTGGAGCAGGAGTCCACGGCAGCCAGCATCTCCTCCTGGGTGGCTTTAGGTACACGAGCAATCACCTCATTAGTAGCCTACAGAGGAGAAAGGGATGAGCTTCTTCTACTTTAAAGTTAATTATTTTTAATTAGCTGAATGCACTGGATAATCTGGGAAGTTTAGCACACGTTTAACTGAGCTTTCATGAATCTGCAGGTCAGAATTTATCAGATAAGAGTTACAGGATTTTTGTCATTCAATCGCTAAGGAAACATTTATGTGCTCTATGAGAATTTTCTTTATTGATTCACTTGAAAGATTTAGAAAGGCTGCTTTTAGTAAATGTAAACCTTCCCATGCACCCAGTAAAGCCATTGAAGCAAATAGAGCTAAAAGTATACTTATAAACTTTCCAGGAGAAATGGAATTAATTTTTTTAGACTGCTCTGATGGCGCTCAGGACTTATCAGCTGACAGCTGCTTTACAACAAACAATCTCTAAACCTGAACAGTGTGTGTGTGTGTGTTTGTGTGTGTGTCAGCTGAGCTTTTGGATAAGTAGAAAAACACAGAACAATATTTGCCATTAGATCCATGTGTATATTTTGGGGCTGTTTTAGCTCAACTGTGAGTTTCATACAAGTGATTAACATTTGCAGCAGTTAGTGAGATACACTAAAAAATGCATCCACACTGTAAACTAATGTCTAAAGATCTATTAATAAAATGGACATGCTTAGAGGCTATTTTGATGTAATAGTTTGAATTTTATACATTTAATAATGACCTAAGCTGAACAAATAGAGGATAAATTACACAACAGCAACAATCCTGCAGCGGAAAATACCTGCAGTGATCCCCAAAAATGATAAGTTCAAATTTTATGCACGAGGAACAGCAGCATGAACTTCACTGATTATTTAAATCAGGACAGGATCAGTTAGGGTCTAATCTGCTTCCTCAGGCGTTTCCTGTGTCCTGTTCCATGATATTTGTATTTTTACCTTTTTTACTGCATGCATGGAAACGTTTACAATTACTAAAAGCGGCCTCTCTAATCTTTTGGGTAAATCATTAAAGAAAACACTCAACACACAAAAAATATTATAGATCTAACATGCAGAGGTTAAGTAACTCCATAAACTGCTGCTACAGGATTTTGCTGTGAAGCCAAGTGAAACACTTACAGGATTATGAATATCCAGCCACTGTGAAGTCTTGGATTCAACAAACTTCCCATCAATGAACAGCTTGGTGTTGGGCTGTGAGCACAGATGTTACACCACATCTGCAGGTTAATGATTCATTTATGACATTCGGTGTAATAACAGACTAAAAATGTGTTAAAGTTTTAAACTCACCACTGAGGAAGAGTAGCAGCACATGCTGCCAACTTTAAGTGGCACCTGAAATAACAACATGATAGGAAATGATATTGGAGAACAACACTTATTGATTAATCAATTAGTCAATTGACTGAAAATGAATCATTAATAATAATTGGGTGATAAGCTTTACTTCCAGCTTCTCGGGTGTGAATTAAGAGTTTATTTCATCTGTGATAGTAAACTGAATAACTTGTGTTGTGGATTTATATTTACTATTTTAGTTTGTAGTTTGGGCTTTGGGAAACAAATGACATTTATCACCCATTTATATCACATGTTATAGACCAAACTATTGATTAATTGTGAAAATAATGGACAGATTAATTGATAATAAAAAAAATTGTTAGATGCAGGCTTATACATAATATCAAATGCTATATGTATTGCATTATATTTAGCTATAAAAAAACTGATAGCATGATGATTTTGGCAGCCTAATGGCAGATTTGGTTTATATATCTTGTAAAACATTAGATGCACAAAAACCAGTTGTTTCCAGTTGCAGCCTGAGGGGATTAATGTGCAACTACACACTGGAGTTATGAAAAGATCAGAAGGGGTAAAGCCCAGCTGCCTAGAGGACTGAAAGGAATGAATGCAGTGTGTGCAAAAAATAAGTTTCGTAGTGTTTAAATGCAACTACAGATGTGGACATAGAATCACAGAGAGAGTTCACATGATTAAATACAAAATCAGCTCTGTGCTCAGCACATAGGATTTGGATATAGATCAAACTCCTCCTGAAGAAAGAAAAGGATTTGAATGAAATCAGATCGTGAGAAAAAGCATTCCTGACACATGACTGCAGACAGGGTGTAAACACCATGTGAACTGTCAAACCTACCTGCGTCACATGCATGTGTGGAGACTTTTAGTGCTTGTTTTCTTGTGTTCTCCCCCAGTCTTACCTTTGTCTTTAGCACTGATCTGAGAGCTGCTGACGCCATGGTGGAGGTGGTGGTGTCTGCTGCCTCGGTCTGATCGACTCCGCAGGTGGGACGGCCGCCAGCGCATCGACCGCGTTGCTCTTTTGCTTTAACAGTCATGCATCGGCTGTGGGCGGGGTTTGATGGAACTCGCGGCTTGTGATTCGCAGGACGCGAGACCCTCCAATGAATAACGCAGCGGGATTCGTCAACTGCGAGCGCGTTCCGTCCAATCCCTGGCGAGATTTTAGGAGCGCCCGCCTCAACTGTGTATGGCAACAAGCCATTGGCTAAAAGAACACGGAAGGCGCTGGAAGTTATGCAACGCTTGAATTATTGAACTGTGGCCAAAACTTCTACTTAAAATTACAAATGCTAACCTCCAGCAGGCTGATGGTGTCGTGTTCAGGCTGCGCGGCTTTTACATGACACGTTTACTTATAGTAGAAAGTAAGAGTTTCCGGTTAACGTGCAGGATTCAGAACAAGCTACACAGATTCTACTAAAAGTCAAAGCGATAACGTTATCACAGCCACAACAATGCATTTGTCCTTTGCTTACTGCGCCAAGGTAAATTACTATAGGAACCCTTACAGCTGTTTGCCTAGTGTGTGTGTATGCATGTGTACCACTTGCTAATGTGAACCATATGAAGCCCTGATGGTGCTTAGTCATGGACCAAAGAGTAGTAGGAGGGATTTTAGGGGCACATCCTATTGGATGCTGCAGGATGAAACTGTGGACTTTGCAGGGGAAAAAATACTTTCAGCAATTGATTCCGTGTAGCTGAGTGAAAACAAAGAGCTATGGCAACCCAAACCAAGGTGAACCAGTAGAAATTAAAAATACTTGGCTTGTGTTAAGAGGGACTTGTTTTCTCAGTGGGCTGAATGCATGATCTGATTTTTTTAAATCTCTTTCTAGCCTGTACTTCATGGATACTTCAGAAGCTCCTGCTCCTGGAGGGTTCGCATTGGTAAGACGTGCTGCAAGAGTAGTCCGCTTGGCTGTTAAAAATCATTCTAACATCAGTATGATAATAATGATCTTTTTGTTTGTGCACCAGCATTTGCTCTTAAAGGAATTGAATATGACCAGGTTCCAGTCAATCTAATCAAAGACGGGGGTCAGCAGGTACGTTGTGCACAGTCACAGGATCAACATCAGTATATATATATATAGAACGATGGAATATGATTTTTTTCCTCTAGATTTTTTCATGCTGTCTCGCTTTTAATTTTAGCATTTATTTTCCTTGTATTCTCTAGTCATTTTTTAGCTGCAGTGTTTCCTTATGGGGGCCTCCTCCCCAGGGAGGGGTTCCTCATCTGGATCCTCCATGCTTGGCCATGTCACTGTTCTAAGCTGCACGTGCCGTGTGTGTGTGTGTATCTCTATATGTGGGAAAGAGGGTATATTTGTAGCAGTCTTATGTTTCCAAATGTATGAAAGGTGCTTTATAAATAAAGATTGAATAAATGATTGACCATGGTCCTGTATTAGTCTCGTATAGATTTTCTATGTGCCTCCAGCTTACGGAGCAGTACAAGACATTAAACCCTATGCAACAAGTGCCTGCTGTTGAAATTGATGGCATCATTCTCTCTCAGTCGGTGAGTTCTCCAAACGTCACACTCATTTCAGCCTACAGAACTTTTTTTATGCAACCAACTAAAAAAATCACTGATTACATTTTTTTTTTTTTTTTTAACTTACGCAGCTGGCAGTGATCCAGTACATAGATGAGACTAGGCCGGGACCTCAGCTTCTTCCAGCAGACCCAAAGAAACGTGCCCAAGTTCGAATGATAAGTGACCTCATTGCCTCAGGGATACAGCCTGTGCAGGTGATTAAGAGCAGAGGCCACACTACTGAGAAAAGCTAAACTGGGGGCGAATAACTTCACAGTATTAATTTCTGGATGTTTCAGAATCTGCATGTGCTCCAGAAGATAGGAGCAGAGAAGGTGCCATGGGCGCAGCATTTCATTAATCGTGGTTTTCAAGGTTGGTGGATGTTCATCTTCACAAGAACATTAATTCATCTCCTAAAATGCAGATATTAAATTACATGCATATTTTGTTTTCCTCTAGCTCTTGAGCCCATTCTAAAGCAAACAGCAGGAAAATACTGTGTAGGCGATGAGGTGAGAGCATGACCAGCATAATAAAATCATGAAAATAGAAAAGTGGTTAATCTGACAAAGTAATTACCTTTTAGATATCCATGGCTGACATCTGTCTGGTCCCACAAGTCTACAATGCAGAGAGGTATGAAATGTAATCAGATATTAAATAAAAAGGAATATACCATATTAATGTGCATTTATCATTTTCTAAAAACTTCAAATCTTTTTTTGATCCTCATTATTTGGTGCCTTCTATGCCCAAAACTACTGATCTTTAAACGCTACAGAGTGTGACCTCCTTGTCTTTAATCTTTACAGGTTCAAAGTGGATGTCGAGCTGTATCCAACCATCCGAAGGTTAAATCAAACCTTACTTGAGATCGATGCTTTCAAAGGGAGCCACCCGTCCTGCCAACCAGACACACCGGCTGATCTGCGAGCATAGACTAACATCATGCCACTTTGTACAGTCTTAAATAAAGAAAAAATTTAAAACGCTATGAAAGTGATTTCCTTGCAGTTATTTACATAGGAAAACTTTGAATTTAAATCATTTATTAGCATTTTACATCAATTTTATATGAAGACTTTATTTGTTTTACTTAGGCCAGCATTTAAACATTTTTTATGCAAAGTGCAAAATAACTTCTATAATATTGTCTCTGTGGAAACATTTTAAAAACAGAAGCTAGGCTAATAAAATAGGCAGCAGATTATATAATACACATATATAATATAACAAAACAAAAAAGTAGAAAATCAATTGTTACAATACACCTGTCTGACACATTGTCATTTTCTGTCACATGATCAGGTCAATTAACAACATCCAATTTCTAAAAAAAAAAAATCAAATGAGAGAGAAATCAGTGTCCTGTTGGGATTTCTTCCTGGATGAATCCATCATTTATCAGCAGGAATATCCACTGAGCATTTGACTGTGTCACTGTAGAAGGTTCCACAGCAATCTGACCCACCAAACACCAGCAAAGTGCAGTGGAGGTCGACTTGTTCACCCCGTCCGTGCTCGGAGCAGCCGATGTTTATCATGCTATGTCCGGCACGAGGCTTGGAGCACAGCAGAGAACACACCACTGAATTCCACATTTTGGTGTCTGAGGAGGAATGAAAACAGGGGGATTAGCTGCAAATAACAGTAGATTTGTGCCTCATTAGACAGGGTAACTCAAAAATAAATAAACAAATAAATAAATAAAATAAAGCAACCCACTATTGCATTTTAACTTGTATGTAGTATGTACAATATATAAATGGAGGTGGTGCAAGAATCATGTACATAAGTTATACCATACTTACTCATTTACACTCTTTAATTCTTTGAACTGCATATCATGACTGTGTAGGTGTGTGTGTGTCCTGTTATGCATGAGTGAGTTATCTCAAGGAGGATAACATTTACATTTTTCTAAGATGCAGCCTTCCTCTGACCCACGCTCCGATGGAAATAAAAAAAGTGTTTATGTAACTAGGGACCATCCTAAGGAAATAAAAAAGGAGAGGCTAGGGCAGGGTGTGCTTCAGAGCGGGTTCAAGATTGTAACTGAGCACATCTTTATCCATCCAACCTGACAGGTGGCACCAGTGACTCAGCACTCACCAGCGTTGAAGATGTGTATGTCCTGCAGGGCTCCGATTGCGCTGCAGCCTCCACTGACTAGAATCCTGTTGTGTGAAACTGGAACGGCTGCGTGAAACCTGTCCAGGATGTTTTTCAGCTGCAACATCACTGTTCTAAAAGGCAGTTTCTACATAATATATTCAGCAATGACACCATGTAATAAAACATGTAATACAGAAAGGTGATTTTTTTTTGTGTGCATAAAGCGCATGCAGTTCAACTGCTGTTCTGTCTTGGATGCCAAAAATACCAAAAGCATACGGTCACATAGATGACATTTCTCAAGGTTGATTAGCTCTGTCCTCACCCTCGAGGCAGCGGTGGCATGTTCCCACACTTCACAGCTGTGTACTCCATGAGTCCTTTGCCCAGTAAGGGAGAAAAAAAAAGTATTAGAAAAAAACTTGGACACTAAATCATTTCCCAGTGAAGCCACTGAATCATCTTCTTACCCAGATCTAGAACGTAGAGATCGTTTAGGTAGGTTGCAGTCTTCCGGCCACCAAATATGAACATCTTCTGTGAGAGAAGCATGGACGAGTGTCTGTTTAAATCATTAAAAAAAATGTAATCAATAAAAAAATAAAAATAAATAAAAATTTTAGCTGCATTTGATTAGCAGTTAATGAAAAGGACACAGACCCAAACCGAGGCAGAGGTTTTTCACCCTCAACGATGGGCTGGTACCATAGTTCAAACTCTGGGCTGAAGATGTATAGAGCATTGCTGCATTTGTCCCCAGAAGAATGGCTCGGCTGAACCCCGCCGAAGACGAAAAGCTCTTTCTTATAAAAGGTTGCGGAGTGATGCGCTAGAGTAGGAACATTGCCTTTTGCCTAAATCCACAAAAACAAAATATTCCCATTTGCATATTTTAAATGCATAAATTTAATGTTATTTTGCAACAAACCCACATTGATGAGCCTCCACTTCCAGGTCTGAGTATTGAGGATGTACATCTCATTGTAGCGGTGACCCTCCCTCATGCCACCAAAAACAAAGACCGTCCTAGAGTCGGCATCATAGGTAGCAGAGTGTCCTCGGGCACACAGCGGTATAGGTCCAGACACAGAGGAGTTCATGGGGTACCAGAAGTCATTGTCTGCAAGAGGTCAGGAAGCCATATGAAATAGGAGAGCTCAAACCAATCAAAATCACAATATGACCTGAAATGTGTGGCAATATTTTAAATTAAATAATATCTTATCCCGTTATCCTGGCATGCATGTCATAATCTACAGAACTCAACATTTGGTAAAGATACCCAATAAAAAATTTAAAAAAATATTTTTTATTAAATTATATAGTGATTTTCTTGGAGAGATGTGATAAAATTATTAATTGCAGCAATCAGTCATAACATTTATCTAATATTGAAATATTAGAATATTTGAATTAAAGTGAAAAATATTTAATAAAATATTTTAGGTTTTCCAGTTTTTTCTTGAATCCTTGAGCCACTTTAGCAATGCCCATAATCAGTAAGTGAATAATAAAGGAAGTCATGAATCTCCACTGACCTAACTCAAGCTTCCACAGGGAGTCCTTGCAGTAGTTCTTATCTGTTGTTTCCCCTCCGATGAGAACGGCCGTTTCAGGGTCACTCAGACACATTGAATGGCTCCACCGCTTTGATGGACAACCTGAAACTAATCATTAACTCTGTCAACTAGTAACTCTTTTTTTGTTTTTAAGTTGAGATGTGAGCACAAATTTTGCAAGATATTTTGTCTGGTTTCTGACCTTCTCTGCTCTCGTTCTTGATCATTTCTTCCTGGCTGTTCATTCTCGACAGCCTCTTTTTCTTGGGGGTTGAAGCTTGATTTATGTCCTCAGTGAGACTGTCCATGTCCTCTGAGCTCCATGTCAGACGGCCTTTCCTGCTAATAACCGTCCGCCTGGGTGTTTTATCCTTCCAGTGGAATACAGCACGTTACCTCACATGTGGACGTTGGGGACGGATTAAAGCGCGAGTCTTACCGTAGGCCAGTGTGAAGCGTTAGTCCGCACAATGGAATCACTGGTTTCAATTTTATTGACCTGGATCTCATAGCAAACACTGTCCCCCAAGTGTGAGGAGTTGAGAGTTATCTGCACGGCACAGTTTGAAATTTGAGATTTTAAATGCGGCGACACAAAGCAAAGATCGCTTAAGGGACCTTTTTTTGTTCTCCACCTTTCCACCTCACCGTTTCATTTCCAGCACTTTGGTGTGAGGCGCTGGAGGAGAGATCAGTCACATCGTGCTGCTCCGGGAACGGATGCGTCAGCAGCGGAGAACCACTGAAGATGTTGGCTTTATCCTGCGCCTGGGCACAAACCAGCACATGGAACAACAACAGACGGTCAAACAGCACCGTATAATAACAGACTGCTCTTCTAAATCTGGAGAGGAAAAAAAATCATTACAACAAATATTTATCTTTATATTAAGTTAGGAGCTGCAGCTTTTGATATGTGATTTGTTTTTCCTAGCCAGGATTTACTGCCTCCTACCTCTCCACACACTGTGAGCACAATCTTGCCATAAACTCCTCTCCTGGCTCTCTCTGCTGCCTCTGCGGATAGGTCAGGGTTCCAGTCTCCCTCCCAGGTCAGACACCTGAGCAAGAAGGTTTACACCACATTTGAACTGGAATGAAGGTAGAAAACACAACAACACCACCAACACCACCTTTTTCCCGTCCATACCTTTCCCGGGACGACAGAGTTCCAATTTTCTGGGCCTGTACCTCCGCACTCACCAGAACCTCCACGGACACGGTGGCCCCGCCGCACGTCCACTCCCCCAGGCCGAACACGACGAGCTGCTCGGGCAGAGGCAGCGGGATGTGGACTTGGAAGCGGCTCCGGTTCGATTTGCTGCGGACGGAGAGCGGAAAATAAAAGATGGAGAAAAAAAAAACCCATGATGCGTCTGGTCGCGTTTCACAAGGCGGAAAAAAATCAATTAGTTTTAGAGAAGCCTACCTAATGAACTGGCGGGGAGCGTCACGCAGGGACCAGAGGACGTAAAAGTGGAGCCTCCCCATTACTTTCGACGTGTCAACACAGACCCCCCCTGGTCTAGTCCAGAAACTTCGATGTTACCGCGGATGAATCAGGTCAGGGACATGTGACTCCGGCGGTGACCTCTGATTGGCTGAGGCGAGCTCGAGGACGCTGTAGGAACTCACACCTGAAACTGCTATTAATTAATTAGATTAAATAAGTTAGATCACTCTAAACCTTTCATTTCTATATGAAATACCAGTACTCATATACTTTATCCTTTATTTGAGTAGCTAAAGTTGAAATAAATAATAATAACATCATCAAAAATATGTATTATTATTATATATCAAACTACTGATATATATATATATATATATATATGGAGCCTCATTTTTGCACAAAGTAAATTTAAAATAGAAAAATCTAATATAATATTAAAGTATTTGTTTTATATTGAATATTTAAAATCTTTATCTAAAAATTATCTGTCAAATAAATGTAGTGAAGTACAATATTATATATATAGAGAGAGAGAATGGAAGTATAAAATAATTAAAGTACAAGCACCTACATTGCATTGAACTCCTTGAGTCAATGTACTTAGTTACTTTTCAGCTCTTAATAAGAACATTTTCTGTTTGTGTTTGTTTGTGTTATAAAATCTGTTATTTTGGAGGTTGTAATTATTTGGGGGTGGATTGAACTGATTTTTTTTTATAATACTCAGAACATTCCTGTTTGTAGCTACATGGGAATGAGCAAAAATGGCTATGGGACCTCAGATATAAATCAAGACTTCTTTGACACTGTCAAAAAAATATATACAACACAATATACTTTATTGTCCCAGAGGGGAAATTTGTTTTGGACCGATGTCGCACACATATAACTGCCTCCATGATGAAAAACAACATTCAACAGCTGTAGCAAATCATCTGAAAATTCCACATATTGCACGCTTCACATATTGCACATTTACACATATAAAGTGATAAGAACACCATGAAACTATTGCACAGCCCCAACCGCCTCAAGCAACATCATTTAAAATTCTACATGAGTGAGGTGGATGAGCTTATACTAGTGTGAGAATATGAGATGAGTGGGTCAATAATCTGTGTGCCTGGTTGTGTGTGTGTGTGGTTGGACTGAGGGTTTTGTGTTCATATCTACCAATTATCTTCATGGCAGCGTGCAGCTGAACTTGGGTTTTTCTGTAAAGCAAGATTGTTCTGCTGTGCCGTCATCCCGTACCAAACTATGCTCTTCAGTACAGCCTAGTAAAATATAAATCATGATCCTCTGGTCCGCCTCTTCTACCCTGGATCAGTGCAAAAATTAAAATGTCTGCTTTAAACATTCTATCTTAAGTTATTTACTGTTTACTAAGGTAAAAAACCTGTAAATTAAAACCTGTAAATTGCATCTCCTTTTTCCCCCTCACTGAAAACAAAATCCAGTCTATATTTTATTATTGGTGTAAGATGTCTCCTATTTGATTACAAATTTTATTCTCATTTGTAAACTTATTGTAATGTCAAAAATAATCCTTGCAGCTACAGAAAGCACAGAGAAACTCCAGCAGATGAATTTGAGTCAGCTGACTAGTGTCATACACGCTCCATTTTGCACAATGAAACTCAAACATACAACTCAACAAGAAAAAAAAGACTGACTGAACAGGAATTAGACACTGGAAAATAATAGATTTTGTTGCTCATATTGTATTTTAATTATAGGAAATGTAATAATAAACAGAGTATTAAAAGTACTAAATCAAAAAGGTCAATATTTATTAGCATGCTTAAGATCCTACTGAAAACACAATCATCTTGACCTACAAAAATTCAATATAAAATTTGGATTTAAAATAAATAAAGCATAGGATCAAAATAAGAGTATTTGTTAAGTATCGCATGAGTAACACTAGATGTGAGTCTGGATTCTGCCTGGCCTGTGGGGAGATCTGAAAATAAAACCTAGTTTCATCAGCACCTCTGTGTAACAATTACATCAATCCCCTAATGCCACATCCCTAATGGAAACACAAGGGACCATCCTGAAGCGATTTCTAATTGTGGCTCAGCAGTGAGACTGTTATGAAATGACGGCGTCTCAGGTGGAATGGACAGATTTGGTTGAGAGAGAGAGAGGGTGGGGGTGTTTCAACATTCAGATCAAAATAATCAAAGAAAACTATACAATCTTCTCTTTATTTGTGGAATATAAATTTTCAGGATTCATAACTTAAAGATACAGTACAAGAAACATAGGAAGCTTTGCATTATATACGGTTTGGCATTAGCAACCAAATTCATTAAATCTTTTTTTTTTTCTTTAAACATATGCACACAGTGGTAGAAGCATCAGATTTCATAACAGGATGGAAAAATTCTACTCAACACAATCAAATCCAAAGTATCCCCGACGTACAGAGAATATTCAGAAATCATTGACCTACACTTACACAGACCTGTGCACAAAACACATTTAGATGAAATATTGCAACTCCTCCCTACCCCTGAAAGAACAAATTAAAAAAGGAGCAAGGCAAATGTAAATATTGAATCTATATTACATAATAAGAGCTTTATGCGATAAGGGATGGCTTTAATTGTATCATAAAAAAGCACAGTCTGGATGTCCGTCATCACTTGCTTCAGTACATTCAGACTTTTGGACTTCTATCCTCTACCAGCACACCACTATGACAGTAGTATTCCATACTTTGATTCGCAGATAACTCGTAATTAGATTTAACGCAAGTTTAAAAACAAGTTACGGCACAAAGCAGAGGGATGAATACAAGGAACAACAACAGGAATCGTAATCAAAAATGAGCACACACAGAGACACACAACAACGAACAACAAATAATTCCCATTTCTTTAGAGCACTGCTGATTAAGCACCTGGCCAGGTGAAATATATTCTGTGCAGGTGTTCCCTGATCACTGCTACCATAGAAATGTTACAGTTGAAGACGTTATATACATTTTATTATGGGCACTTTACCAAATAGCACTGTGCATACATAGGGGAAAATGGCATATGTGCAAGGCTTCTTTAAATATGCATCGATGAGACACTGGAGCAAAATGTTGCATTCAAAACTATCCGACGATACAGTTCAACATATGGCAACACAAGCGAACAGCGATTTAAAAAATAGATGTGCCTATATTTAACCTTTGATAATCTTAACATCATCTTCACCTTGTGTGGATTCAAAAATAGTTTGTCATCCTTAAGAATAAATGTTCTGTAAATTATACATTCATAAAACAAATAAAGCGGTAGTTTCAGGCACTGTAATAAACTCTGTAGTAAAGAGTTTTATTTCGCCATAGTGAGTAGGAGTTGTCGAACTTCAGGAGGTATGTGCCTTCACCTGGGAAATCGTGGCTGCCGCCGAAGACGGACAAGTGGCTGTCCTGGCGGTACACAGGTAGGATTTCAGCCAGGCTTGAGCTGGTCTGAGTCTTGGAGCCTTTCTCGATGTCGCCGTTGCTGACGGGCCCTGAAATCACATGAAGCACAGAGGCGACACACTCAGATCCCAGGTGAAGGAAAACATATTGAACAGTTAAGGTGTTTTTTGTTGATACAAGGCTAGAGATAATACACTCGATTGGGACACAGGTTTAAAACAGGATCCCAAATCTCAAATCCCGACTGACCGTCGTCCTCCTCCTCCACGTCGTCCTCGTCGCTCGACTCGCTGATGTGCACAGTGATGGACCGACTCGTGACCGGAGTCCAGTCGAAGTAGATGCCGAAGCCGATGTCGTAACCGTCCGTGGCGAACTCCCAGCAAACTTTCTGGGCCTCGGGCACGGTGGGCACGTGGACCGTCATGATGTCTCCCCGGTACACCGTCACCATGCTGTCCTTCTCCGTCCGCAGCTTGGCCTTGAGCTCTTTGACCGCAGCGGACGTCCACGTCGTCGGGGGATTCAGGGGCGGCATTTGGGCTGCGTTGGGGGACAAACAGAATGCTTTATTATTATGAGCTGCTCTTTTTTCTTATTCTGCTTTTTCCTCATCGGTGAAGCGGTTACCCTACAGAGCAGCAGGTAGTAGGGCTGTGCCTAAAGCCAACCGCCCATTGTAAACTAAAAGAAGAAGAAGGCAAGCAGTGTAGCCTGGTGTAGCAGATAGTCAGTTGTTGTGGAGACTTGTGTGGGTTTGGTGAGTGGGAAAGATCCAGAGTTAGAAGATGCTCCATCATCGCTTTACAGGTCTGCAGTGTGGCTGCATTTAGACCCACAAAGTTGGTGGTAAGAAAGTTGTAGAAAAAAGTGTGACATTCTGCGGCTCTGTGATTGAAGCACTGGAGCCAAGATATTAAATTCCCTCCGCAAACACTTCGGGGCATGCTAATTCCTGCATTGTATAAAGAGACATAATTTCTTATGTACATAGGGACCTAAGTCTAGTGCTGATAGAGCCTATGCTTCCTTGTTAAATAGAACTTTGTTTGACAAATAAATGAAACACATGTTGGAACTATCAATGTCTCCTCTCTTGCAGCCAGAATCTCATCTACTAATTTCAGACTGTAACAAAATTGTTTTTTTAAGCTGAAGACATGATTGATTCCTCAAACGATCAGAATATACATAGCTGAACTGAAAACCGCGACCACAACACCCAATACCGCCCCACCCATAGTTTATAATAATAATTTATCCAGTTCAGATAAGCCTTTTAACCTCTAAAAATCTAGGGCACCCTTATACAGGGGCACCATTGAGTTTTTTGCATTGAACTGTGTGAAGCATAGCCTTGCCTGTGTATCAAATGATTACATCCAATACAGCTATATTTGCTCTGTCACAGTAACATGAATTGATGTTACCAGGTTTCGGTAGTAGCAAACCGCACATATGGAACAAAGCAAAAGTCAATAAGTGCACGTTCAGCGAGTCCTCACCTTTAATCTCAGTGGACAGCTCACAGCTCCCTGCACTGTTGTTCTCCTTGCCTCCTTCCCCCAGGACCAGCTCAGCGGGGGCCTCTTCATTACCCTTAAACATGTACACAACCAAAAACATGGAGCAGATCGTGCGACTCCATCACTGACAGCCCATCCAAGCATGTTTGATTTCTACCTACCCCGGAGCGCTGCCCTGATTCCTCCTTGCTCTCCTCCATCTCAGCCTGGCTTTTGGGTTGGTTAAAGCTCTGTGAGAGATCTGTGCTCTGGAGGCTAGAAATGAGCACATAAAGCACCAGGCATTAGGCAGAAATCACAAGACGTTTTACAGCACTTTTTTTCGGTTTTTATTCTAATCTAGCGGGCTACAGGCTGCAGCAACAGGTTACCTGTCCGGAGGGCTGTTGTCGCACTGTTTGGACGTGATTCCCGGAAAAGACGAGAAGGACAGGGATGACAGCCTCGACTGGAGCTCCGACGTCGCTTCTAATCTCTCCATGGCTGTAAAGACAAGACAAACATCTCGGTCTGCGTGGCTGGGGAAAAAAAAAAAAGACGAAGCCCCGCCTCCTCCCCTCTGGCCACAGGGAGGGAGATGGATGACACCCCGGTGACACCGCGGTGAATCCCCGCAGCCTCCAAGCGCAGCCCCGCACAAACTAAAGAGAGCCCTGTTTGACGTTTAATGAGCGCGTGAAACCGCAACACGGTTAAGGCAGAAGAGTAGCTGTGTGTGTGTGTCTGTCTGTGTGTGTGTGTTTGTCTGTGTGTGTGTGTTTGTGTGTACGCGCGCGCGCCGCAGCTCCTTCAGCTTCCATCTTAGCCTAGCTTAGCCGTTAGCTTCCCAGCAAGCTAACAAGAAAATAAAACAACATTAAAAGTGAAGCCTAAACTACGGAACCACCGACCGGAACAAAACACTTAGTGTTTTTTTTAGTTTTTTTTTTTTTTTACCATGTAGCACCGCCGATAGAAACGATGACTTGTGAAGCTTTTACTTTAGTCCAGGTCCCATCAGGAAATCCGCTCCCATAACACCGCAGTCATGTGACGCCTGACAGGAAAAAAAAGCGAGAAAAAAAGAAGAAAAAAAAAAGAAAAACACGAATTCTTGGTACTTCCGCGTTTTGGCGCGTTTAGGGTCGAGGTTCTGCGCAGTAAAAGACAGCCCCGCAGGTATAGATCTAGATGAGGAAGATATAGAGATGCTCCTGTGAACAACAATCATTTTAAATGAATGGGGGCTACATTGGTGATGGGGCTTTAATATAATAATATATTATAATAATCAGTGGTGTGTGGGTTCTTGAGGGAGTCCTATTATTCTCACTATGAATAATTCTTTGAGGACACAATGACAGAATGTAGGAGCATGTGTAAACTGTTACAATTAAATAAAATAATTTCTTAACATTTTTTACTAATATTGTCCCTTTGCATTACACCAGAAATGATATTACTTGAGTAAAAGTTAGAATATATACGTAAATATTAGAAAGTTATCAGAGGCCCCATAATAAGGTGATGTTTTTGCAATAAATTTCATTTATTTATGATTGAAAAAGAAAATAATTACCATTGAGAGCCAAGAGGCGATAACTATGTATTTATTTACTGCATTGCAGATACATATTTGACTATTTTATTAATAGTTTGACCTGAATGGGCCTTAACTGGTAACACTGGTAACACATATGTTTAACTACTGGTTCAGGCCAACATAGCTCTCTGAAAAAAGATCTATTGTAGGATTTTATGCATGTACACCACCTTCAAAATGAAGCCAAGTAATACAAAAAAGCTTAGGGAAAATGTACTGAGGTGAAAACTATACATTTTGATTAGTAACATGTATTGTAGTAATAGTGGAAGTGGAGTTCAGATACTTAAAAATACTAGTAGTAATGTAACAACAAGTATTATTCTTTTTGGTACATTACACCACACAATTGATGATATGGTGCAGTGTCCCTATGTCCCAAAAACCTAAATCAGTAAAAAAAAACAGCATCCCAGAGGACAAAAAATTGCAATCAACAGGTTGACAACTCTACTGATGCTTATTGTTCATCAGAGTATGTAACCCTATCATCATATGACCCTTAATCTACATCCTACACTGCCCACAGTGAAAATAAAAAATATGAATGAAAAAAAATGAATGTTTGACATTTGTACATTTGTATAATCTACTGTACATACAGAAGATAACAATGTAAACATATGGTGCCAGTATAATAAAATAATATTGTAATAACAATATTGCTGCTGTTAATAAATCCTAAACATATTTTGTTTAAAAAAATATTTACCATGCAGAATTAATCTGTGAAAATATTTATGCCTATATTAACAACAATAAATCCATGCTCTGTATAATACACCAGTCAGGCAAATGTCATTTCAAATATAAGACAATATATCTTCCTAAACTGTATGTGTAATGCAGGCATGTACAAACAGATAATTTATCTATAAACGGAGGGAATTTTTCAAGAACAACATGTTTTATATTAGGGTGTAAAAGGTTTCATTAATTGCTGTCCTGTTTTCCTGACATCTCCAGCAGCGACTTGTATGCTGCAGAGATGCATTGCTGCAGTGCTGCACTGCTCAACAGAAAGCGCAGCAGTGGCGTCTCCTTGGTCTGGGCGTCGGTGAGAGAAATCCAGGGAAATGGCCTTGGTGAAATAAAATAAATAAAAAAAAGACAAAACACAACATAAATGTATCTCATTAATTCCAATGAGTATTATTGAACTATGATATACCATACTCACTCATCTGCAAGAAGGGAGGATGCATAAGATGAACTGATGAAACTTCTTGCATTTAATTCCACATCGTGTGGCCATTTCTCTTTAAAGATGCTTTTGATCACAGAGAGAGTGTCTCTGGATCCCAGATTGGCAGAGGTGCAGATGTTGAGCAGGCTGTACAACACTGCACACACCCAGTTCGGATCCAGAGAAATGCCACCTTTAATAATAAGTCATCTCAAACTGTTATACAAGATTATCAATATAGATGACAAATCAAGGGTGAAGTCTCACTGCCCCATCATAGTGCTGTACACTACAGATAATCAGTTTAGAGTTTTCCATGAAAGTCACACTTTTATTTATAAAAGTAGTTGCAAAATACATTTCTAATCAATTTCTAAGTGGCCCCAAAACTTTGAATGATAGCGTAGCTTCATATTTGAACATGACAAGTTAAATTCAAACTGTAAGACACAAAAATGAAACATACCATTCACTGTAAGAGGATACAGTGACACCACGAGCTTTGGATCTTTCGAAACATTGGTCACATTAGTGCAGGACGTTTGCTCCTCAGCACTGTCACGATCCACAAAGACATACTGCGGTTTGAGGATGAAGTCGTGTCCTAGAAGTCGTGCTAATCTGAAATGTCACATCGAAAGCAGAGCTAATCAGTGGAAATCCGCCATTATCAGTTACGTGTGTATGAGCGTGGTCGTACCTGGGCACAGGCACGGCAGAGATGAAGCTGTACACCAGGCAGTGCTTGGCCAGGTGAGAGTGGAGGCCAGCGCAGACTTTAGGGAGGTGAGAGGGCAGACAACACAGGAACAGAACGTCTGCCCAAGCTGCCAGCCTGCGATTGTCAAAGAAACATTCGACCCCGCTCTGGACATATGTCACTGAAAAACAGAAGCAATAAGACACACGTAAAAGCAAGAAAGTATGACCCTTCTACCATATTAGTATTTTAGGAACACAGGAAACTTAATTCAGTCATGTATTAATAGACAGAAACACTCAAAATACATTAATTTATACTAGGATTTGATTTTGTAAACATCAGACTCTAAAATCCTGCTCAAATGCAAAACATAAAGCATATTGCAGTTCCAGTTATATGAGTCAACACAAACAAAAACTGCTAAAGTCAACACAGACCTGCAGATTCTGGTCTTCTAGTGGAGATTTTAATATGTGACGGTTTGATGCCAGTCTTTTCCAGGAGGGTGTGAAGCAACCGTTTTCCCATGCGACCCATCCCCACTATTCCCAGGCAGAGGCCGCCGTCTTCTCCTGATGCCACAGAGTCTCTGTTTGAGGCCTGACCTTCGATGGCACCTCTGAATGGAGATGCATACCCCAAAAAACAACGGTATGGTAACATTAGTAGGGGGGGTTGTTAGACCCCGTACATAAATTTGCAACACGTCAGTGTCAATATGTGCATTTTTTTGGCCTTTTACCTAATTAGGCTACACTTGAGGTATTTACTTTATACCAATACTGCCTAATATAATAATGTCCATCCATCCATCCATTTTCTATCCCGCTTATTCCTTTTCAGGGTCGCAGGGGTCTGCTGGAGCCTATCCCAGCGCATTTTATGGCGAGAGGCAGGGATACACCCCAGCCGCCAGCCAATCGTGGGGCACACACACCATTCACACACCATTCACACACACACTCACACCTATGGGCAATTTAGATTTGCCAATTAACCTGAGCATGTTTTGTATTGTGGGAGGAAGCCGGAGTACCCGGTGAAAACCCACGCAGACACGGGGAGAACATGCAAACTCCACACAGAAAGGTCCCAGACCCAGGCCCCAAGGCGGTCTTGAACCTGCGACCTTCTTGCTGTGAGGCAACAGTGCTACCCACTGCTCCACCGTGTCGCCCAATATAATAATGTTTTACCTCTAATCCTGTCACCAACATAAATAAAATAATTCTACAGAATTTAGATAGGAAGACTTAATCCCATAACTAAAAATAGAGCTAAAGATAAGATTGTCAACATTTATCAGGATATATAGTTAAAGGTCACATATTTGATGCTTTTTGTGGATTTTAAAGTAGGACTAGCATAAAGTGCAAAAATCCAATTAAAATTCACTGTACTTTGACTTAGTTATATCAAGTGGTGGAAGAAGTACTCAACACCCAAAGAAAAAAATAAATAAATAAAAATGTACTCAAAGTATCGTAAATAATGTTAAGTATTCATGGAAAAAGGGATAAGTGTATTTAAAAAGTCCTACATGTCATTAGTGTTGAGTTACCTGAGTGAACGAGCAAGTTCGCACAGAAACGAAGCGTGCGCGCACCCGCATGTCGTCAGTCCCGCAGCGCGTTCACGCAGGTAAAGTAATTTTTTCTCATCTTCCGTCAGTCCAGCTTCAAAAGACAAACTGCTCAGATTCGCAGTTAAATCAGACATGGAGGAGGTTTTAATCAGATTAGTAGCGTTACAACCAGGAATCTGTTTACAGACAACACAGTGCGAAAAAAAAAATAATTGGTTCGCCTTGTCTTCATGTTACCATGGCAACATCAGCAACTTCCGATTTAACAGAGTTGCATATTTCAAAATAAAGGTGCTGCGAATCTAGAGCAAAAAATGAATTATACACAAACATACTTTCACCTAAAAAAAATGTGAAACAGAAAACCCATCCATGACATGTTCTAGAATATGATATAAATGAAAACTGTAGCCATCTCTAATGTGGTGGTTTAACTACTTTTTTTATTTTCCTTTCATGCTTTTAATACAAATTCAAGAATCAACTGTACACTTATGTACAAGAAATATTATTCTTTCCACATCAGGAAAATGAGCATATATGACTGCAACACAACCATGACAAGCCAAATATCAATATTCAAAACATACACTAAAAAAAAATCTATTGAGCAGGATATTAAGACTTTACTTCAACATTTGAGAAGATGCAGTTTTTAAACATATGAGCAGCAGACTGGCTGAATGAAACATTTGAAACTTTGTTTAAGATTTGAAAGTAGCTTTTCAAGACAGCAGCTTTTGTTAAAATAACAACATTGATCACAGCTCAGAAAAAAATTGTGAAACTTGATAACAAATTTGGGTCAACATCCCATCTATTCATTTGGGCAAGTAACCCTTGAAAGTGCTGACTACAGAACTTTACACATTCAGTTTCTATACTCGTTCTCTCATATTTCCATGAAATCTTAGGAATATTTACAGTAAATAACAAGGCCCACATACAGTACATATTATATAAATTAAGCATTATCACAACTATAATATTAGTGTTTGTTGACACCAAGTAGGACATGGGAATGTAACCACACACAACTCATTAACAGACCCGTTTGATCAGCCTATTTCTTCATTGTTATGTTTTTACATTGAAAATGCCAATTCTATCCTACAACAGACTGTATTCCACACAAAGATGATATGTGGCTCATTTATTCATTGAACATCCCTTTGATTAAAACATACAGTTAGACAATGCTGAGAACCATGAAGGCACTGTGAGGGAACTGGCAAGCTGACAAAAGCTGACAAAAACAGTAGCTTAAATTGCCATGAGATGAACATTAATTTATTTACACCAGAAGTGCCTATCCATCTCTGAGAAGCTTTGAAAAACAAATGATCTAAAGAAATTTCCATTCATCAGCTGCTGCTTCTGCACAGTCATGGTTTCGGTTACCATATGGCAACAAGAATTACTCCTCGCCTTGCCTCCATTTTTGGGATTCCTCCTGGCGTGCATCTGGATGGATCTGGTTCCTCATCCCTCCCAAGACATTAGAGGTGGCTTCAGTGGCCATAATGAGTGGCTTGACTACTGCTGGCGGGAGCCGCCGGAGAACTCCGCCCACGGCCCCTGTCATCCCGCGCTGCTCATGCTCCCGGGTAGCTGTGTCATAGATGGTCAGTGCGGTGTCTGTGATCCCCTGTAGACGGGCACAACATTGAAGGCCTCATTAACGCAGAACTTCTTTTACATTAATGTCACCGATATGAAAAAAAGTTGGCACTTTCTGATTGAAGTTTGTATACCTCTTTCACAACCGTATAAGCTTTGGCCACGCCTTCCCTCAGATCAACAGGTTGATGTGCCTGTCCATAATAGGAGAACCGTTTTATCCTCTTTGTGTCTCTCTCATCAGGCACAGGAGACACCATGTCATACGCCGTCTCTGCTGCTGCCTAAAAAGGTCACAGAGCAATGTTTAAGTCCTTAGTAGTGAAGACAGACTTTTATTAGTAATGTGACAGTTTACCTGGATGGTCCGCACCATCCTGTTGGTGAGCTCCAGAGCAGCCATCGCAGTGGAGGTTCCAAAGGAGGCAGTGCCTCGCTGAAAGCCGCGGACTATCCGGCCGTCCTTCCTGTACTGCTCAATCGGGAGCCACACCAAGTCCCTGAATCCCTGAACTAAACAGAGCATTCATCCCAAGAACAGATAGACACAGTACCTCAGAGATAAATAATTAACAAATAAACTCACATATTGTAAACAGCAACAATGAAAAACTCACGCATATATATGAATATATATGAGATATAAATTTATACTTTTTTGCCTCCACCATTTCTAATAACCATCAAAGTGTCTCTTGTTATATCAATAAATCGAATGATGATGAAAAGCTTGTGATTGGGTTAGAACATTTTTACGTACCCAGCTGTACTAGAGAATGAATGGGTCCCACACCACCAAGTAGTCCTGGAAGCTGGTTTTTCTTGATGTCATTTAGCCACTCATTTAATGCATAGGAAAACAGCTTATCAACACCTAGTAAACTGTAAAACAGAGGAAAAATTAGTTTCCCAGAAAAGATTACTGATTACTGTGATTGATTTACAATTGAAAGTTATATGTAAATGTTTCATAGTGTGTCAAAGAAATCAGCTCTATTGATGACTAAAACAGTAATATCAAATTCTGCATGTAATATATATTTTACAGAGATAAATTTACCCTTGTCTACAGCACAGCTGTCTTAGTTTCAGTTCTGAACAATTCAGCTGGGTCAACCCGATAATGATCCCTGCAAATGTTCCCTGAAACAAAGCAGTTAATAGGTTATTAATGAAGCACAGATAAAATACCATGGAACATATTCATAGCCATCTTTGATAATGTACCTGCTCCATTGAAACATGTTTCCCATGGTAGTCCAAGCGAATGGGAACCTCAGAGGTAAATCGAAACTCCCTGTTAGAAAAATTAAATGTTAGCGAAAAAACGATTTAAATGGTTTTTATTATTTAGTTTAGTTATTAACACTGACCTAAAGAAGATTGGTTGGTCTGTGAAGGAAGGCGCAGATGCTTCATTTTCATTCCCTTCCTCTCTGCCACTTGTGGAGAAACCATTGTGGCTAAAACGTCTCTGAGCAGGCACTGAGATAATTGGGGCCGGATCCTGACTGCTGAGAGAATGCTTGGAGAAGCTGCAGGAGATCTCCGGGGCAGCGGCTTTTTTTGTAGAAACACAGACTGCTGCAGAACATAATATTTTCATCAGGATCAGTTATTTAAAGTTAACACAAAATGAATTTAGAGTGAATTAAATGATACACTTTACCTTCTTGAGCAGGTGGTGAGAAAAACTCAACTTCAGTAGCAAGACTAGTGAAGAAGTCCTTCAGGAAAAACAGTGCATCCTGCAAACAAACAAAAAAAACATTTGTCAGAAATGCTGCTGGCAGATGTTACTGAGTTTGCAATATCTTGATACGCATGAAAAATCCTCTGTGTGCGAGTCTCTTACCTGATCAATATTGAGGCGAAGAGGCATCAGGGAGACACGCAAACAACACTCCTGTGGAGCCTGGCCTGACTCTGGACACATATGCAGAGCCTTTACTGTCATCTAGTGGCAAAAGCACAGGAGATATTAGACTAGGGTGAGTCTTGAGTAGATTAAAGTATGAGTGTTGCCTTCCTCACCATGTTAGAATGAGCCTTTCTGGGCATTTCCTTGCTGGAGTACAAGTAAAGGAACTTGTTCATCTGTGAAGTAGCCAGCCGGTCTCGAATCTCCAAATCCTGTACAATGAACACCTGCCGGGACACTGGCTGGTCTGCTGCTAACCCTGAAGCCACCTGGGCTTGTGGGTAGACCTCATGCTGAAATCTCACCTGGGGAAAAGGTAGAAAAAAAGCAGGTAAATGGTGATCAAAGACATTTAGGTAATCTGCATAAAGAGATCATTATAAATGTTTGAAATACTTTACTTTGCTGAGTTGGATCTCCATCAGTACATCAGGATTCCTTCCTTTTCCACCTCCTGTCCGTCCTGAAACCCTGGCATGTCTGACTGGAGTTTGAGAAGGGGAGCTATGGGGAGTAGATCTGCAAGGCAGAGAAAAGGACATTTTTTTAAAAAAAAGTCTGATTACCTTTGAAATCATTTAAGAGTCTTGCATAGTTAAATAGATAGAGGCTCACCCCCTGCTTCTTGCAGGAGAAGCTGTGAAAGTTGCATTCCCAAAGTCTTTCCCACCATAAAGGTGCCATATGACAGAGATCTCTTTGATAAGGTAGCGCACCTCCGGGACAGGGAAGTTTATACCACCTCGGCTGGAATCATTCCCATCCAGAGGCTGACTGAAGTGATCATCTTTGATCTCTACAGGGTCTGAGGTAAGATGCTTCACCACCGGCTCCTGATCACGATCCTGAAACATATATTGGTGACAATCAGGTAACAAATTGAAAACAGTTAATCATTCTGATGCATGGTGATAACTCTGTGACATAAATACTCTACCTCTCCTCTGGAACCTGGTGTTTCCAGGATACAGAAGTCATCCGTCTCTTGGGCCAGGCTAGGGATCGGAGTGATGAGAGGAGAGTGAAGCATGGGGTAAGTGGGGCTGGAGTCTTGGGTAAAATTTCCACTCTCGTCTGGGAAAAGGAAAAGGTCAGAGCGAGGCGGGTCATGGTCATGATTCTCCTCCTCGTGTGCACCTGTAAATGGGAAATGGTAGAAAATCTCATCAAGTTAAGTTGCATCACTCGTGGAGATTAAATATATTCCATTTTTTGTTATTACCATTCTGTTGCAGTCCTGAAGCATGCTGCCCATCAGTTTCCTCCATGGCTTCGCTCATCAGATCCTGCAACATCTGCTGCTCAGTCTCAGCGAGTAGCGGGGTCTGAGATGTAGACCGGCTAGGAAACTCCACCTTAAAAATATACACCCAAACTAAGTATGCATAATCGGTAAAGCTAGTGTGTTGGAAGAGTAATATTAGATCATGAGTGGCATTACTGCTCACCTTGTTTCTTTGTGTAGAGCCGCTGTGTTTGGCTTCTGGTTCTGTAGGCGGGAGCAAATCTCCATAGCTAGCTATATACTGGATAAGGTTCATGAGGGCGGCACAGGAGTCCGAACATGTTCTGATGTGAATGACGTCGCTAGAACAGCGCAGCTCAAACCTCGGCTCAGACTATCATCCACAACAGTGGGGGAAAAAAAGTGTGTAAAAATGTGTGATTGTTGTTTTTCATTAAGTAATCTTAATATTTTAGAGATTGCAAACTCCTACCAATTTTCCATCTACTCCGGGTTTGACGGCTGTAATCCTCAGCTCCAGCGTGCCCATGTCTACCACTTGGACATAGTCTGTAAAAAACAAAAAAAAGGTAAAGCATCAGTAATAGATGTGCTAAAAAAACATTCTATTTAAAAACTTCACTCAAGTGGACTTACCACGCACTAAATTGACAGAGACAGCATTACTCTTATCTGAGAGGAACAGAGCTGCTTCATCCAGAATAATCCTGTAAAAACACAATATATATAAGAAAGGTCTGCTGCTTCTCAATTACAGCATAAACAAGAAGATGTTTCATACCTGAGAGTTGAGGATGAGTGGTCTAAAGAGACACTGCTGGAGATGCTAAATGTTTCTACAACCAAAAGTGATCTGAGTGGCAGGTAAAGAGGTCTGTCGAGACAAAAAACAAAAAAAAAAGCCACATTAGAATATAAAAAAATGAAAAGTGACTCACTGGACTAGAGGTATGAAGTCTAGTTCACCTGTAGTCTAAAGAGCAGCTCCATAGATGTAGGTGTAGGGTGGTGACAGACGTAGGAGGAGCGTAACCCAACACAGGCTCATCGGAAACATTCAAAAAGTCAACAATCTGTTGCAAATAAATTGTTAATTAGATTACAGATGTCTGATTGTATAGTAACTAATTTTTATGGACAATTCATGTGAAAGAAACAAAAAAGGGGGTGAAGTGGTAGTCCTTTTTTTTCCCCCACCTGGTCATACCAGCCTATGCTGGGAGGGACAACTCTGTGTTGAAGCGTGGCTCCTCGGACACCAACAGCAACCAGAAATTCCTGCATTAAAAGCAACAAATCAACATAGTAAATAGAAAAATGACTGAAAAAGATACTGCATTCAAAAGCAACTGCAAATACTGTAAGTGGTGGTATATAAAATATACGTCAACAAACGGATGCTATAAACATTATTCAATTATTGACATGTAGTCGTGTTGAAGCATGATGTGAAAACTCAATAGGCATCAGTTATAAAAAGGTGGGTTATTACTGTGCCCTTACATGGGAATATCAGGTTATGGCTAGAGAATAGATCTAAATAATTCAATACCACAATAGCCCCGTCTACTGGGCAAATGTGGACAAGAAAAACTTATATAGAAACGTAAGGCAGATCTTAAACATGAATCTCTAGAGTTGTTGTTAACCTCTAACTGACAAAGACTAAATCAGTGATTCCTAACTTGGGGCTGAAACATCCATCCATCCATCCATTGTCTATCCCGCTTATTCCCTTTCGGGGTCGCAGGGGTCTGCTGGAGCCTATCCCAGCGCGTTAAGGCGAGAGGCAGGGATACACCCCAGATGGTCGCCAGCCAATCGTGGGGCACACACACCATTCACACACCATTCACTCTCACACTCACACCTATGGGCAATTTAGAGTTTACCAATTAACCTGAGCATGTTTTTTGTATTGTGGGAGGAAACCGGAGTACCCGGGGAAAACCCACGCAGACACGGGGAGAACATGCAAACTCCACACAGAAAGGTCCCAGACCCAGGCCCAAGGAGGTCTTGAACCTGCGACCTTCTTGCTGTGAGGCAACAGTGCTACCCACCGCACCACCGTGTCGCCCCGGGGCTGAAACAAAAAATATATATTTTTGCCGTTTTTTTTTTCTTTTTTGTGTTATTGTAAACCAACTTAGCCCATAATATACTGAAGCACTTTGAAGCTGATTGCACTGTACCTTAACATTTCGTTCTGCATTCTGTGATGAGATTTTGACAGCGACAGACACCATGCTGCGAGCCTCCAGGCCGATACCCTCTGATGGAGTTGAGGATCTTTCAGGGGGTGTCTCTGATTGGTAGATGGTTGGTTCTAGCCAATGTGGATGTGTCCTGCACGGCAACTTGATGTCTGAGACAAAGCTGCTTCCATCTAAGAGTCCTAAGCAGGTTATAAGAGTGGGATATCAGTAAATGATATAGAATATTGCCAACAAGGTATTCAGTCAACTAAGTAATTAGGTGTTATTGCTTTACCTTGGTGATAAACACAGATATTACTGGTGTGGAAGCAAATGTAGTGTTGGTCTTTATAGCCTTCGTACTGCGTTACACTGAACAACACAGCGTTTTTCATCTCCAGCCAGAACTCTCCATGTTTGTTTTTTAGTACAGTCTTATCTTCCTTCTAGAAAAAAAAGATGGAAACTCAATCCAACTCTCCATAAAACTAGCTTCCATCTAAGATTCCTAAGCAGGTTATAAGAATGGGATATCAGTAAAGGATGTAGAATGCTGGAAATGTCTAAAACTGAGGATAGTAACCTATTATATAAAAGGGTACTAGTTTACCTTAGCATTAGTTTGAAGAGCCACCAGGCCATGGTTAACACTGAGTATGACAGAGAACA
Source organism: Eupleurogrammus muticus (assembly GCA_036785175.1). Lineage (NCBI taxonomy): Eukaryota > Metazoa > Chordata > Actinopteri > Scombriformes > Trichiuridae > Eupleurogrammus > Eupleurogrammus muticus. The sequence continues at coordinate 13,041,188 of JAYKQN010000012.1, read as the reverse complement.
GGCTCTGGGAGGTCTTGCTCTGTGCTTTTGTCTTTTTCTTCTTGCGAGACCTGAGTCCCATATCAGAGGCAGGGGAATAGTAGTGCATGGTCTCCTCCTCTGAGCCGCTGGTCTCTTCTGCAAAACAAAGCATTTCTGCTGGTTTTTAAACATCACTTCACACCAATGATCTTTCCCTACAATACTGAGAGTCTGCAATCTTACCCTCAGGACCAGTGGAGCGGAACTGGCTGAAGCTGTCCTTGGAGTAAGTGTTGATCAGCTGGCTGGCGACAGAGAGTCCGACTCCATATGGCATGCTCTCTACTGTCTCCACGGGAGATGGAGCAGTCGGCTCCCACAGCAGCAGGTCGTTGTTTATTCTACAAAATGAAAACTTTTAAAGCATATATGGACTAGGTAGTGGTAAAGTATTAAATAATGAAGTGTATCCTCAGTTTGGGTCATAACTCATTTTGATAATTTAGAAGTTTAGAGCTGACTCCTTACAACGTTAGCTTTCTTGACTTTATCCTTGAGTCAAGTTGCTTGCTTTATCCCCAATAGTTCTGCTGCATTCTTATTTCCATATAGCCATGCAGTACTGTATTCATCATATCACCAAGTCTGTACCTGTTATGAAGTCTTTCATAAAATGACTTGCTGGGAAGCGCTAATTGCACATTGGGGAAGCACAGTTCAAGAATGAAGCGAGAATTATTCATGGTTTTCTCCTGGAACTCTGTCATCTCAGCCACATCTCCAGGAATCACCATCTGAAAAACGAAGGGGAAAAGATTTTCTAAATGTGGGCCCATTCGCCACCTGCTCTGTTGACAGGTTTTGTATGTAAAGCAGTGCTCCTGATGCTGTTTGCATAATGATGCACCTGTCACACATTATAATAAACGAAACAGGATATCCTCACTCATGAATGCAAATTATCCACCTGCACATAATACAAATACACCTCCTTTAGGCCTATATTTTTTTTTTGGCAAATTATTTTTACCAAATGTGCTGCTTCTCAGCAGTGACCCACCTCTTCATTCTCATACATAACCCTCCGTGAAGAAAAGGGGGAAGGTTCTGGTTTCCCAAAGTCACACACATCCTTCAATGAATGGGCGGCCCCCTCCTCCTCTTCCTCTTCAAGAGAATGGTCCTCAGCCCCCTCGTCATCTTCAGCCGTCACACGCTCAAGAATCGAGTGGACTGTGGTGGGGTTCATCTTCAGCACGATCCTGTTCAGAGAAACGTAAAAATCACTGAATGAATTCCCCTAAATAGATGGGTCAGGTTGCAAAAGGGGTAGCGAAACATACCTCGGCCAATCGAATTTGACACTCTCAGATGTTGTTATGTCTCCATCCATGGTGTGGGACACTCTGAGGAACCTGGTAGCTTGTTGATCCGGCTCATCCTGGAATTTCCCTGAAGAAATGAAGAATGTTCCTCAGTCAAAAAAAAAATATTCAAAGGATAGTTTGACTTTCTCCCCTGCCCAGACCGCATACCAATAAGCTCCCTGAAAGTTAGCTCCATCTTGGTTTGATCGGGACAGCTTCCACCCATGAACTCCGTTTTCACTTCCAGGTCTTCCAGCTCCAGAAAGAGAACTTCTTTCTGCAGAGACTTCTTGAACCAAGGTCCCCTCTCCTGATCTGAGCGAAGATCAGGAATAGGAAAGCGGACCGCGAGGCCTAACACTGGTGCATTTATGGTCAGGGATACATGACAATTGGAGGGCGTGTGGCTGTCGTCAAGGAAAACCTCTGTAAAGGCCTTGTGCTGTAAAATGACAAAGATCATTATGTACCATAATTACAGCCTATATATGCAGCGTTTTTTAGCTTATAAATCTTATTATATTGTATTGCATTTGTGACATTCACAGTAACTCTGATAATGTCCTTACCAAGCTGACATGCTTATTATAGGATGTGTACATGTGTGAGGCCATCATCTCTGTGGTGGCCAGCTTCTGAGGCTGAAGAAGAGAGTTGAGACGATCAACGATACTGATGTCAAGCTCTGTGCGCAAAGGGCCCAGCTCCACCTGGATCTCAGCTTTTCTGGGGATGGTGCTGAGACGTACCTGGCCACCCTACAGATGACACAAACCGCTGACTGAGTGGTATTTGATGCAGGAAAATGTGCTTAGAGTGTTAAACGTTAAATGTCTGGGTTTCATTACGGACTAATAAGTGCTTTTTACCTGAGGGCCTCTGCGCTCAATTTGTTTGTAGAGCAGGTGAAGACAGGTGGAGAGCGGAGCATCGGCGCTGGCTGCGGCTGTGGTGTCAAATGTCAGCAGCTGGGGTGTAACAGAGAAACTAGTGAGAATCACATGTAATCACGCAACTCCAACTTCCATGCATAGTATTTGTATATGCAGTGTTCTATTGAAAAAAGCTGAATTCAGAGATGTAGGTGCTAACTGAGGCTTGCAACTCTAACCTCAGTGTACTGAATGCCTCTTTGGGAACCCCCGTTGACAGCATCCGAGGGGAACAGACACTCCAATAGCTCCATCTGGTTGAGAAAGACGTTGGTACTAAAAGTATGCAGGCTGGATCCCTGACAGTGCTCATAGTTCAACTTCAGGCCCTGTCCCACAAACCTGCAGATAAAACCCAGGTCAAACAGATGTGTGTATCCTCAATTTATGAAGCTGCTCTAGTGCTAAACTGGAACAAGAAATCAAGTGCAACTTTGCAAAACAGGAATCAGAGAACAATAACCTGAGGTGGTCGTGGGGACAAGCCTGATTAAACACTGGTCGAGACTGAAGGAAAGCAGCAGGGTCAAGTCGGCCTGGGCCCACCATGTTGAAAAAGTGTGCAGCCATCGGACCAAGAGGACTGGGCGTAGCATCCACCGGAGGCAGCGGGTCAATGTGGAGGACTGAGACAGCCAGGCTGCTCAGCGTTAGCTTTAACACCAGCTCTGGCCTTGACTCGTCACCGTGGGTTTTAGATGGATGAGCTTAAATACATAAAACTAGTTAATTTTGATTAGTGACATGATAGCCATGTGCAACAGAGAGTCCGTAGGCTTTTACTGAGCAACAGCTGACAACACTTTCAACTGCTGAGGAGGAACTAATCAAGGAGATTACTGATGCAATCTTTGTAGATTTTGGAATAAAGCCTAAATATTCCTCTCTAAAGCACATGACCACCGAAGGACTAGTATTCAAGCTTAATGTGTAATAAGCATGTACAAATATGCTGATTTATTTTGATACTTACAACTTTGCCTTAGTAATTTATGAGGGAGTTGTGAGTCCCGAGACTGGACAGGGATTTCATTAGTCTGCTTTTCTCTTTGTCGTGGTACCTCCATGTAATCATCCCATAAAGCCTGCAAACACACAATTACCACATTAAATTGACAGTATTTCATTTCCAGTGATTTTGCCACAGTAACTTAAAAAATCCATATTCAAAACAGTCTATATCTCCTAATGGGTCAGTGTAAAGATTAAATGGGACTATTGACATTTTCTGAGAATTTCAGGATCTTATTGAGTTAACATGCCACTGACTATCAGTCACATTCCTTTGTATAGTGAGTTTGTAAGCATGCTGGTCAAACAAGGGAAGACATACTGTTGCATTTCCAGAAGGAGACTCTCCTGGGGAGGCGGAGTAGTTGCTATTGAGTGACAAGTCCAAGTCAACAGTGGGTGGTTCACCCAGAGGAGGGAGCGATGACAAGCTGTGAGACATGTCCATGTCAGCCATGGAGAAGAACACATCATCTACACCAAAAATAAAGGGAAAGATAAAGAAAGGACAACTTTCATTAGATAGAGTTAACCATGACATTTGATGAGTGGGAAAACGTAGAGGTTAGAGGATGGCGTTACAACCTCGACTAGACACAGTTCTGGTGGTCTGGCTGTCAAAGAGTTCAGGGTCTGCCCCCGGCACAGCAGAATCCTTCTTCAGACAGCGGTTCAGTTCCATATGGAGCCGATACTCATCCTCTTGCTGCATGGGTCGACTCTTTCTGTCCTTGGCCCATTCCTGGGCACCTTCACACAAACAGAAGGAAATGCTTCTATTCACTCAATTTTTTAATAGATAATTTGGTGACCTTGCTGCCCTGTTTGATCATCTGTAAATACACGGGTGCTCACCTCCACCAGAGAAAGCTCCACACAAGTCCAGAAGAAGATGAACTTGCCGCGGTGAGAGCAGAATAATCAGTGTATCAATATGTCCAACAACATCCAGCTGAAAAATCAAAGCACACGAAAGAGCCTGGTTACAATCAGTGAATCAACCCTGAATAAACAATTCACATACAATTGACTTAATATATTGCAATTCAGAAAAGGTTTATTCACCTTTGCTCCGGGCATCGCTAGGTTGTTTTTCAGAGTCAGAGAGAGGTCAATTTTACCGCTGAGACTCCCTATCTGCACAGGTTGAAACGGTGTTGTAGAGGACACGGGTTCTGTGAACTGTGGATGAGGCTCACAAATGATTTTGGGATTCCAGCTAGGGGAGAGCTTTGGCTCAGTCTCCTGTCACAAAAATAAAAGATAAGATTATTAAAATAGGCTTAGACATACAATTCTTTCATACTAAATTTCAAAGACTTGCCACACCAACCGTTGGAGTGGGTGAGGATTTACAGCCAGCTCGAGACACATCTGAGAACTCGTCCCAAAATATGGTAATGCTTTCCATCTGCAAGTTTTTATGTGCAAATGTGGTCGGCTGATGCACATTCACATTCGGGCTCTCCTCGTCTGTTTCATCACAATAAACAATCCTGAAACAACAAAAAAAAAAAAAATCTAGTCAGAGACAAACTTTCAGCCTGACATCAAAAATGGATGCAAATATAAATCACCTACACCACATATTATATTACAGATATCTTCTATACTATATATTTAACTGGAGACTTTTTAACCATCCATATCTCAAGTTGTCTGCATGCACTCGTCTAGATCACTTGCATTCTGACTGATTGTCCATTTAAGAAAAGAATTTAAGAATGGCTGACAACAACTAAATTGAAAAAATATTACTGATTTTGCAAAAAATGGCCTAAATAAGTTGTATGTGGTCTCATTAACAGTCCAAACTTACTTTTTGATCCGAATCTCAAGAGCAATTCCAGTTTTAGAATGTTCTGGGATGTGTTCAACTCGAAAAACAGTATCCAAAAATGTCACTTTGACTCTTCTCAGAACTGCAAGAGAGGAAAAAAACTGAAATTACTTCACACACCATAACGATGATAAATCTTTTGAAATGGTTCCTGGTTTTACAGGCATAATATACCTGTTTCTATTGTTTCTGCAAACTTTTCTAATCCTTCAAAAGGCTGGAAGCTCTCTCCCATGTCATCAGTGAGTTTCTGGCTTAGACATTCTTTGGCAAGTTGCATGCTGCTTGTCATGAAACTGGACCAGTACATGGGCTCAACACCAGATGCTAGAAAAAAATATTCAAGGTGACAATAACATCAGGTAGTGGTCAAACTGTTGCCACAAAATCACATTTTTTTTCCTCAGTCCTTTTCTAGCGATTTAAAAAATCCTTACCTACTCTTGGTCTTGGTCTTAACACCATCTCCAAACCCTTGATCTCTAGAGCACAGTTTTCCTGCAGCAGGGCCGCCCATGGGACGGTCAGTGAAATTGTCTGGATGAACCCTGCGATTACCTCAAAAGGGGCGTCTGCCGTCTCCAGGAGCTCGTTTAGAGACTGAGCAACAAGAAACAATACTTAGTTCATGCAGGTTTCTGTGTTTAAATCAAAAAGATTCGTCAGATGAAAATCCTGCCGCGGAGGCGATACTAGACATACCCATTTATCCAGTGGCACTTGTGCGAGGGACCCTGTGCCTTGGTAGAGGTCTAAGCTGAGCTGATCCAAGCTCAGCTTCTCCTGCAGAAAGTTGCCCAGGTACCGATGCAGGAGGTATCTGCAGGCCCGCTTCTTGATGGACTCCGAAAAGGGCCAAGGCATCTTAACTCAGTAGGTGCAAATGACAAAGGGTAATGACAGGGACCTCTGGACCTTTGCAACCAGAAACCTACAGCTACCCAGACCGCTATGAGTCAGTCACTGGTGTTACAGTTGTGTCATCCTGTCGACTTAAAGACATCTAGAAACTGCCCACTCAAACATCCTTCACATCCCAAGACCAGGGACACTTTGGAGGATGTGTTGACACTCAGAGACGTGTGCGGGAATTGATCCGACTCCAGTTTGCTGCGCCTACAGGAGAGAAACACATGTTGTTCCCCTTTGTAACTTGAAACTTGAAACACAATGTTAACAGCTGCAGGACAGCGGGGAGGCAACAAGCTTCGTTCTAAGACTGAGACAGTTTTACGTGGCTGCTGTTGCTTTATACTATAACGTAACATTAACATATACGTTGTCCGGATAGGATCAGTGTTAGTCTAAGCTCCCATGTGCCCTCATTATAGTGCCAGGGAAAAATAAACAAAATCAATTGCGAAATAGCGATTAGCATATGACACCACACACTTGCTAGTTGTTAGCTATAAGGCTGAGTAACGCAGAGCTGTCATCGTAGTCAGAGACGGGAGAAGCGCACTGACTGATGGCGGCATTTGTCCGGCTGGTAAATGTAAGGTTAGGGCCACCGGCTGCCATTTAACACGCTCTTGTCGCTTCAGAGACAACGTCAAAATTAGCTAAGCCGGCTAACGTCGAGCTAGTTAGCCCGCTGGCTAACCCCAAACAAACCCTTGCCAAGTTTGTGGCTGAAAACGTTACATCGGCACGCGCGCGGAATCCCCGCCACGCGAGTACAAAGACCGGGGCCAAGCGCCGACACGCAGCGCGAACAGAGCAGCGAGGAAGAGGCCGGAGCAGCTCATCACTTCATTGCGTTACCTTCTGACTGAGTTGTTTACAAACACTTTCATGACTCCGCACCTTCACCCCGCACACTGCGGGGCGGGATTAGACAGTGACGTCACAACATGGCGGGCCGGCTTCTGGGTCAGGGACCGTTAAACAGATCACATCGATCCACATCTGCGAGGGAAAAAACGTTGTTTGTAGAGAAGCGTGGCTGTGGTCGCACAATCTGACAAAGAGCTTTACAGGTTTCATAGGTTTTCATTCGTAATTTCCAGAAACTCAACAAATATATGAATTTATTCACGTTATTATTATGGCTATTTTTTCTTTATTGTAGCTATAAACACACATAATGAACCATAGCTAATTATCTTAATTAAGTTTCACATCCATTTAAAGCAAAATCGGAAATTAGTTTAGTGATGATAGTTTAGTGATGAAAGATTTTATCATGATGGTGATACATTAATTCTGTTTTATTTAAAAAAAACTTACTTGATAAGTCATATATAATTATCTTAGCTAAGTTTCATATTCATAATTGAATAAAGCAAATGTTAGTTTTTCATAAAGAATGTGAGTATAGATAAAACAGTGTGTAGTAAACACTGTTCTATGTTGCTAATGAGAAAGCTGTAAAATTGTTAAGATTATACTGTATTGTTTTGTTTTATGTAATTATTTTGTATTTTTATTTTTTTTCTCATTGTTTATAAATTATAATTCTGGCATGTTGTTTGACAAGAATGTAATTCGTGTTCGTAGTCAATAAAGTTTACCAAAAAAATAGACTGAAGTGAGCTTCTGATTCCGAGGTTAAGGGAAAACTAAAGGGGAAAACAGGTATTCAATGTCGGATTCTCCGAGGTTATCACCACTTGTACTTGAAGTCTAAAATTAGACGTATATAAAAAAGGCTAAACTCTGTTTAGACTCACTTTCAGTTTCGTAAAACCTTTATTTTTCGTATGAAAATCTTCCCTTATCTCCCCCCTTAACCCCGAAGCAGAAGCTACGAATCGCAAGCTAACTTCATCTTCTGACTGGCTCATTGTTGTTAATGTCGTCGTTAAGGGACTAAATCACCAAGGAGAGGAGAGCGACTTACAGCGGTTCTGTGCAGTTTCTTTCTCTGGTTTTGCACAAACTACAACATTAAGAGTTGTCTCTCTTAAGTTATCTGACGCTCGCTCGACTTATTTTTTTCTTCACGGAGCTAAACAACAAGCAACACGCCGAGGAGGTGAGCAGAAAGCCCACAGCTTTAATGCGGATATTGTAGCGCAGAGAACTCTTAAAAACACACTTTATGCGTGTTATAAACACATAGGGACTCCACTACATCTGTGGCCTGCACAGTGCTGGGTTTGACTGCTCCTGTCAACCACGACAGTGTCTTGGCTAACTTCTGCCAATAATATTCTTTAATTTAAGGTCAGCTAAATCAATGTAAATCACCTAGCTTGCCACATTTATATGAAACACGCACTTTGACTCAAAAGTTCGTCTGGTGCTAGCTGTGATGCTAGCTGTGATGCTAGCCACAGGCTTAACTTCAGCGGGAGTCCTCCAGATGTCGCTGTCCACGTGTTTATTTGACAGCTGTAGACCTGCAGCTATTCATCGATGAGTTGAATACTACTAGTTTCAAATTTTTTACTTCCAGCTTCTGAAATGTGAATCTGTTTTATTTCTATGATAGTTAATCTGAATTTCTTTTGGTTTTGGACTGCTGGCAGATTTATTGGACCAAATAACTACACGCGATTAAAAAAAATCAGCCAATAAAACATAGTGCATTAGTAGTAATATAATACACACAGCTGTAATTTCACCCCACTGAATACTTAGAAAACTTGTACATTTACCCAAGTAACATTCTCAGTGTAGAACTTAAAAGTGTTTTTAGATTGTTTTATGGCTTATATATGTGGATGTAAATGCTTTCCTCTCTAATGAATGCTGGTGATGATCTCAATTGACTTTATACTTGTTTTTTTATTGAATGTATAGATTTGTAGTTTGATCAGAAAGGCAAAAACAGCTGTCAAACAAAGCAAATTATATACTAAATCACACTGCCTATTACAATGGTAAAGATGGCCAAAGTAATATGCAGTTTAACAGACACAAAGGTACAAACTATACTTTAACCTCCTATAAACTGACTGATCCAACACTGGTTGTCTATGAAGTGGAAGTAAAATAGTGCTGCCCGATTTACAATCAGTGGATATACAAACATGGGTTCATTGCCCATAAGTCTAAGAAAGATGAAGAAATTAAATGTGATGCAACAACTGACACACAGGAAAAAGACTCATAGAAATTTGTGCTATGTAATGCACTTTGACAGAAATAGGGCATGACTTTATTATATTTAGTTCAGGGAGCTGATGAAATACTAAAGTGAGTAATTCAGCTCCTTCATAAGCCAAACTAGTTTTCTTACGGTAAATTATGTTGTCCTCTGGTATCACCTACAGGATGATAAAGTTTAAAAACAGGAGTTAGTGGCAGTAGATTTAAATCTTTGATAACAATGAGTCGGTCAGTAATTTCGTTGCTGTGTGTTATAGGGGATGGAGATAGACTGCCAGCCTGAGGTCTCTTCATTCGATGAGGACTGTGTCGAGCTCGGTGATGTCAAGGACATGAGGTTGGAGGCGGAGGCAGTGGTCAGTGATGTGCTTTTTGCCGTCGCTGAAATGCACGTGTCGCAGAGTCTCAACAGCGCGTTGGACGTGGCTCACATAAATGTAGAAACAAAAGAGGGGAATAGGTACTGCCTAGAGCTCACAGAAGCAGGACTGAGGGTAAGATGCACCGCGATATTGATCACCACATGGAGCTTTCAGACACAAAACACAGAGATTTTACAATAAATCACTTGTTTCTGCCCATACAGGTGGTGGGCTATGCCTTCGATCAAGTGGACGACGACTTGAGCACCCAGTATCATGAGACTGTTTACTCCCTTCTGGACACACTGAGTCCGGGTTACAGAGAGGCCTTTGGGAATGCTCTGCTCCAGCGGCTGGAGCGGCTGAAGCAAAATGGACAATAAAAAATTAAAAAAAAAATAAGACCAAAATGCTGCATAACTTGTACAAGTGAAAACAAGGGGTTGATGATGCGAGTGTATTTGAATATGAAACAACCAAGCCTGGTCAACTATTATAGCCTATTATGTGATGTCTGCCTGTCTAGCAACCACTACAATAAGGGGCCTATCAACTTTGCTTTGTTCCGAGTTTCATATCATCGAATGACTTCATGTCAGCTACTTTAGTTTTGACTGAGGGATTGGCTGGTATGGAATCTGTTGCAACATTGTGTTGACTTTACTATGGAAAGATCTTCCAGCTTCCACGCATTACAAATCTGACTGCACCTTTTGTACTCATCAAAATGATCTGAGAAAGCTGCAGCAGATTGACAGCTCCCTGCTGTGCTTACAGCAAAGCTGTAGCCTGGTGACTGAAATATGCTTAAATTTACCCAATAGTTCATATTCAGATATCTCAGCAAAAGAGCCAAATCTATATCTTTCCATACATATACTGCCTTAATGACTGACTTTTGATTAGAAGAGTACAATAGTTCCTTTATTTTCTATTAAGAGTATATTTTATAGGTCTGAATATGGTCAGAAACCTATTGAAAAGTTCTGTCAAGATAAGCTGATACTATTAAATATCAAGTTGTGTTTAGATATCACCTTCTCCATGTTGCAGTGCATTGCAGCTCAAGCTTGCATTTAGTATTAAGGGAAGAATTTCCCCCATAGAGGCAATGTATTTTTTGAAGTCCATCTTCAAACTTCTGGTTTATTAGTTAGAATATCCATTTGTTTAAATACAACACTTCTTGTGATGCTTTTATTTTGGAGTTTGGTACACATGACCTAGTAATGAGTTGTCAGTATTGAGATCTAATTAAAATGAAATTTGCATTCATACAGTTATTCCTTGCTGCTGGCCTTTGCGCAGAACAATAAAGTGCTTAGAATTCTGTTGGGTCTCATTTTCAAAATGAATCTTTATTTTTATCATTTGAGAGTTTTGAAGCTGGTGTTCAGCCTCATTTGTCAGATGCCAACAAATGGTTAACCTCTTAGTTAAGGATCCACACTCCATCCACCTAATGACCTAAAGGGTGAGCAACATCCAGACAAGTTGACTGAAAGCATGAAAAGTTGTAGTTTCCTCACTGATGAGCCAGTAAACACGTGTTGTAGAGTTATAATGTAAACTTAAAGAGCAATTTAACAGGTGCATAGAAAGTTGAAAACATTGTTGTAAGGTACATAGATTTCTTTATTAGGATTTAATTTTCAACCATTTATAATTTCCAATTCCATATTTCTAGTATCACAAGGTCAGTAAGAAATTCTTACAAAAGCTTTAGTAAAGAAAAAAGTTTGACCTTTTCTGACTACACAGCAGCCAGTTAGACAAGACATTTGCACTGCAGTAGATCGTAGTTCAGTGACTGCAATATTGCACTTTCACAACTCTTAAAAAAGAAAAAAGCTAACTGTTAGGCAGAAAACCAACCCGTCTTTAATGGAGCAGTATGAGATGAGTATGTGCAGCAGTCTCGCAAACTAGTGAAAGACATGCATCTTAAAATCAGTTTGATGATTAAATAAAATGAGATCTTAACTAGACTTACATTCTTCTAGGTATTTAACTCATGAATCCCTTTTTAAAAAAGAAACAAAAAATATTAGAGGTACTATTGGCTGTTTAGTTTACAATCTGAACTGGAAACTTGATGCAGAACAAGTCCTGGTTGTCGTCATCCTTCAGTTCCCACTTCACAACCAATTTTATCTAAAAAGCAGAAGCAGAATGTTAACATTAGCAAATGGGAAGTGAGATTAGGGGGCATTTTAACATACAATATGATTGAAGGGCTAAGGGGTAAGATGTTTTCTCAGACACTAAGGTTCTGTAGAATACAAGTCAAAGACTAGAGTTTAATTTTACCCTTTCCTGCAAATGTATCAATCCAGAATGAAATCTTGTACTTTTATACAGATCCAAGTTACTCTAGTACATTTTACAGTTTTAACATTGTTGTATCACTACTTCTTCCTAAATAGAAGGATCTGAAAAAAAATCTCTCACCATTGCAAATATCTTAATATATAGACAATTGTTAAAGATGTATTTGCACTTTCAAGGTACTCCAGTTTTAGTTTCTTACAGTTGCTAGATGCAGAAACATTGTAATTAGGATAAAATTAAGGAGTCTTCTCTCAAAAAAAAAAAAAAAAAAAAAAAAAAAAAAAAAAAAACTTACTGTGGGATACTCTGACTTCACAGGTAGGGCATTCAGGTAGTGATACATCAGCTGTTTCTTGATGGGACACTGGATTCCAGACTTGCAGCCATCTTCAATGGGAATGGGAAATGGGACCGGGACTCCAGCAATTACTCCATGGACCACGGCTTTGCTCGTCTGGCTCTCAACATCTACAAAGAGATCGAAAATGTATCACGCTCTGACTGTTTGGAGACTTGTTTCAACAATCAATTTAGCTCACTCACCACTGACGAATGTCACATTGACACTGTAGGACTGTCCTTTGTGTAGCTGGCAGGGTTGAGAGGAGCAAGGGGCAATGTCCACGATGGTCACTTTTCCACTGGAAGAGCCTGAAGTACAGGAAAAGAACGGTAGTTTTAAAACAAAAAACTACACTTAAAAGCAAAATGCTTTTAATGCTGCAATGTCTTTTATTAGCAGGATGCCTCATGCTTTACCTGGCCAGTTAGGATTAAATTTATTCCATTTACAGTTTTACAAAAAATAAACTAACATCTGTTGTGTAGAGATACATTTTAAAATTTAGCATTGGAATCTTATACAAGTAGGATTTACTCATAATGTTGACAGCTGAAATATTTAGTCTTTAGCATAACATTTCCTACATTTTCTCAGTAAAGAAAATGCACAAAAGTGAACTCGTGCACTAGAGACTATAGAGACATTGAAAGCCTTTGAACCACTACAGTAGCTTCAGAAAGATTGGGGATTTTAGAAACATCAGTGAATTATAGCAAAACATGCGCTAATCCTTATTTTGATCACTTATCCGTTAACAAAATGTGAAAATTCTCCCATAGTAAATTAATAGATAGTCACACTAAAAGCTAATTGCAAGCCTACTCCCAATTTAAACAGGCACAACCGGTAAAACACATAAGGCGTGAAAAACATGATACCTTCACAGGCAGATATACATAGGAAAAAAAAATATAGAGCCAAAAAACAAAACTGGATAGTCAGGTAAAACTTACCACAGTCCAGGTATTTCACCGGGTCCGCACAGGTGGTTCCCATCAGACAGAGCAAGGCGATTAAACCAATCCGGACAAACATCTTTCCTTTTCTTACGTTGGTACCTTAAAACGGAAAAAAAACAGAAAAGAGAACTTTGTCAGGAGAGACTGAGTCAGCAGAGCCTGTTAAATCATATGACTCGTTGTTTGCCTCCTACCCCCCTAAACGCTTAACGGATTCAAAAGTTTAGCAAGACGACGAAAAAGAAGAAATAGTAGCCTTCCTCTAAATAAGTAAATAAGAACAGACACGGAGGCGGCGCCCCTAAAATGTAGGTTGCGAAATAATAATAATAAAAAAAAACCAACAACCCGCAGTGAGTGAACAAACTGTACCTTTCACGAGTTTGTGTCTCCCCAGAAGGATGAGAAACAACCCTTTTTATTTCCTCATGTCGTCTGACCAAAGTAACGCCTTTTTATGAGGTTCAGTGGTTTCTTCGCCCGGAAATTAGCCTGTCAGGAAAACCTCCCATTACGTCACGACGCCGCCTTCTTCGCTGTAATTAGCAAAATTAAGATATCAAGTGTTACGTGGACCCAGTTATATGTAACTAAAATATAAATATAAACTATCTTATTTGCGTATATTGTTGAGGGTGGAATGTAATTCGGGAGAGTCGCGCCTGAAAAGCAAAATAACGGGGTTAAAATCCCTCTAAATGTCAACCCAATTACCTTATGATTGGCGGGTGATGCAACTAATCGTTTGACCGCATCACAGCAACATGGGCGTATTACCTTGACGGACAAACATTTAAACCAATAGATGAGCTTCTTGTATCTCGTCCACCTTGGGGGCGGAGTTTACTAGCCATTGTTATGGAAGATGTCGTTCGCGACACGAGCAATGATAGCTGCGTCAAAGTCAAAAGTATTGAGTCTTGCGAGGTAATGTTTATTTGTTTCCCTATATAACATAGAATATACGAGGAGAGTATATGATACAAAATCATCCCATAAAGACAACCTCTGTGGGGAAAAAGGCGCTCTGACAGCTAGACAGCAAGCTAGGTTAGCTTATTTAAAGCTATCGTTGCCTATCAGGCTGTTGTTTACTATGGTGATCCATGTGATTACTAGTGACTGGTGGGTTCCCAGGTGAATTTAGTTCCGTCAGGAATAAAATGATTATCTAAAATAAAAAGAAAAAACGATTATTCAAGAGGAAAAGGATCTATTCTTAATTGTGCAGCGTCTCTGTGGATATTGGCAAAGATGTTCTACTATGACAAGACAAAAATAATGTTATAGGACAGGACAGCTCAAAACAACAAACAATATGATATAATATTAAAAAAGGAATGAAAACTAAGTAAATCACTACAATGAAAGACAAAGAAATACTAAATATATGAACATCAAACAATAATATTGATGATAGTATAAAAAAGTATTACAAATCCTAAAATAAATAAGGACATGTACCTCAAGGTTATTAATAACTTTGTAAAACATATCAATAATATATAGGAAACTTTTTTCCAAAGACAACTTGCAACTTAAGACACTATAATTCTCTGTATGTACAAATTAACATTTAAATTGAAATTTAATTATTCTGTTTAAGTGTGATTGCAATCCATCTTCCACTATTTAGACGAACTGCCTCTAGACTTAATAATTTCAATATTCTGCAGGGCGTCTTCTCGCTTGAACAACCTTGCTGTGAGCGGAGCGTTACGCCCTCTTCCTCAAAGCCCTCAGCCCTGTTTCACAGCACGGCTTCAGGGCTTCAGCAGCACCTCATCCCAGGAGGATTCAGGTTCATCTGAAGACAGTGTAAATCTCACTCAGTCATGTGTAAAGGTGAGTAAACATGCTTCTATCCTGTCTAGATTCAGGTTTATCTTGACAGTGGTAATGTGAAGTGTGTATTAATGGAGTTTTTTTTTTTTCTGTTTCTTACCATCTGGAGGCAGTACAGAGTCTAGAGTCTTCTTAAAATGTAACACCTATTAGTATATTCTTTCTGTTTTTATTATTATCACAGGATATCTCCATAACCCCTCGTGGACAATTACTACAAATTCTATTGCTTGTCCTCACTTTATCATATTCACCATACTCAAGTTGTTTCATTCATCAGTCATTCATCATGCTTATGTCCTCCCCCCTCCTTCTTTATCCAGAGACTGGAAGAGATCACAGAGAAGGGCGAGTTCTTGAGAATCCATGTGGAGGGAGGAGGCTGCTCTGGGTTCCAGTACAAGTTTTCTGTCGATAGTAAAAGGAATGAAGATGACAGGTAAACTGTGCATGAATCTCACCTTTCAAGTCATTGTCTGACAGCACAACATACACGTACACTGACCTCAATAAACCCCGTCACCTCTGCATCCTCTCCGCTGTGGGTTCAGAGTGTTCGAGCAGGGAGGAGTGTGCATCATCGTGGACAAGGACAGCCTGGAGTACGTGAAGGGATCCACGGTAGACTTTACCCAAGAGCTGATCCGCTCCACCTTCCTAGTCCTCAAGAATCCTCAAGCTGATCATGGCTGCTCCTGTGGAAGCTCCTTCTCTATCAAACTATGACTTGCTATATATATACTTAAATATACAATATATTATAAACTCTATACTCTGAGTTACCTGTTTATTAGGTGTACAAATTTCAACAGAATATATGAAACCATTTCAATGCATTCTGATAACAGATTATTTTTTTCTGACAGTGTCCACAAAAACAGATTATGAGCTCCACAGCTATTATATTGGATTGCCTTTAAGAGTTCAGCTGTCCCTAATACATTTGTAACTCAGAGTATTATATTAAATTATCTGTGATGTTTTGATTCATTCAGCTCACTAATTAATTGCCTGGAAAAAGCATGTTTAACTTGAACACAGAGGCTTCAATTAGTGATTGTGCTACTTTGCAGATAGTCACAGTCAAACTATGCTTTTTGACAGAGGAGTTGAAATGATTCAGGTGTAACTTGAAATGCACCAAAATAGAAGAAGTGCCCCGCTTAGGTATTTAATAAGGGAGCATTCAGCGCTTAGATCTGCCTTCATACATCAAATTGACTTTGACTTTGACTTGATATGTAAATAAGAATATAAAGAGCTATAAAATAATATTGGTTTCAAATGAAATAAAATGAAAGATAATTCACATGTTTACATCTTCAATCATTTCGGTGTCTTATATGCAAATTGGTGTGTGTCAGGGAGTGTTTTATTTATCGATGATGGATGGAAGGCTAGTTTGAGTACTGATATTTTGTTCCTTGGTTACTTCATTTCTTGAGCATTACCAAGTTCAATATATATATTGTGTGTATTTAAGTGATGCAAACTACACATTGAAAGTTTAAAAGCCAAGTTCACAGTTGCCTTTTTTATTATTAAAGTGGTATTTAAGAAACATCTCACAAAAAATATACAAAAAGAATATCTACAAATGATATTTACACTGGTGTAATATAACTCAAAATATGCAGCAACATTTTTTTTGTAGTTAGTCTTAATACAAGGAGCAAAGTGTTTATTTTCTCTCTGATAAAACATTCCATTTAAGCAATATATCTGATTACACAAAACATTAATTTACTGTTGGGGGGGAGTCACATCCTTCATATTTATGAAAGTGTAACAATAATATATCATAGCAGCACACTGAAAAGTGACCGATAGAATCGCAACAGTGCATTGGAACATCAATTTACAGCTATTCTTTTTTTTTTATTTTCTTTTTGAGGAATTTGGTTTGAAGATTGTCTTCCAGTAAGCCATGCACACCCTTCAACCACAAACGAATCCTCAAACACGAATGCACACGTTAACACGTCATGGGGGGGGGAAAACACTGTCGAGGGAGGTTTGAGGTCAACCGGTCAACAACACAATCACATGAATGAACCGTCAGGGTTAACACAGTGACCAGGTCAGGTGTACAGTGCATAGTATGCTTTGGCATGCTGACATCCAGAACATAACAGTGGATGTTACATTCAGGAGGAAGGCCACAGGATTTGGAATTACCAGTAAAAATAGAACCAACAAATGACCACATGATCAAAAAAAAATAATACAAAAAGAATCCAAACCCTCGTAAATTAAACACTCAGATTAAGGCTTATTGAGTTTGCTACATGTTTTTTTTTTAAATGGCATTGTCAGTAACATAATATCATAGGCCTACCAACTGTTAAAACTACAGAAACTCATTCTGAAAAAAAAAATCCTTCACCGATATGATATGCACATATTAGATAATATTTAATCTAATGAAATGGGAGAGCAGGGCTCCACCTGTGTTCACAATCAGGACTGATGCTTTGATGAAACTTAGAAAATTAGCCTTGCACATATGCATGCACCTAGTTTTGAGGCAGTAAGTCAGATCGCCACTTTTCCTCATTTACAAGCTGCCAGGTCTGTCCTGCTCTTCCTCCTCCTCCTCCGTTCAGGTTCTTTTCTCTGGAGAGACATGCTGGGAGATTACCAGATAGCCTCCTGGGACTTTGTGAGGCTGGATGGTCCGGATGTGATCTTTAGTGGGGGGCGTGGACACACCTCCACACAAAAAGGCTAGAGAGGAAAAGACAAGAAAAGAAAAGGCATCCGTCACTTGGTATTTGATTGTTGTGTCATCTCGCTGTGTCACTCGTTATTCAGAGTCTGGATCGTACCTTCTGTCATCTCCGCCGGCGCTAACCACGAAGCGGTCTCCACTTGTGAAACGTACATTTGTCAAGTGAGCAGAATGGCCCAGAAAGCGCTTGTGTTTGCCCTAAAACATATTACAACTGTATCATTAAAGACACATTTTACCAAACTACAATCAACACATGTATCTATCAACAGGCACTGTTGTGTGCCATTATGATATGACACATTTTATTATATTTTGAAATATATTGGAAGCTCTTGAAACCAGTCATGTTGTCTTCTATGGAAGCCAAGAACAGCGATTGTTGCCGTAATTGCATTTGATCTCATTACACGGATTCATTATCACGTCATCTTCAAGATAACAAGTCATTTTCTCACAATATGTGGCGATTAAATCCTTATCTCCCCCTTGTTTTCTTATCCACTTGAAAACAAGACATTTATCCTGCTAGAACGAGATGTGGTTTAACCCTTGTTCACGGGATAAAAGAACAAAATGAAATGATCGCGTTAATTCTCAGTGTCCACATTCATTTTCAGGCAAGATGCAATAATTTCATCTCCATTGAACTTGTTTTAGTAATAATAGTTTCTCAGTAATTTTATAATCATGCTGATGCAGTAAGACAAGAATGTAAAGTTGAGCGAAATTTTAATATAAAGCCACTTTGTGTAGAATTTGTATGAACATAGCATCTTTTGAATCATTGTGATGATACATGTTATGGAAGTAAAACTGTCTCACCATATTTCAAAAATAAAATTTAAAGCAATTGAACTTCTAGCACAGATTTTTTAAGCATTGAAATAATGTACCTAAACTTTTGACCTTTAATTCACATTAACTTCTCAATAATAGTTTTTTATTTTATTTTTCAATGTTCAAAAATTGTGAATAATTTTTTTTAATTAAGACAATTTAAATTTTTTTTTTAATTTCTATATCAATTATTTTTCAATGCTTGATTATTCTTATCCCATATGTTGTTTATTATTGAATATGTATTATTTTACTTGGTTTATGAAATTTCAAGCAACATAAATAGATTTTTTAATTATTCAGAAACAGAATAAAGTATCTCTAAGAAAATTCTATGGATACCAATAATACCTAAATCCTACACCGAATGCTTAGCACAGAAAGGTTAATAGTTTCAAATGATCTTGTAATATTTTCATCAGACAAAATGCATCACTGTCCTAATGAATCAAAAACACAGATAAGACAAGAACAGACAGTAATAATATGAATAATGCAATCATACTTACGAACTTCTCCGGACATGGAAAGTCAAACAGCTTTACCATTCCAAAGTCATCCCCTGTGACAATGTTAAGGCCCGAGTGGGACACGCAGGCACAGGTGACATCTGCTTTGTCAGTGTTACGGGACCAGATCCCAATGACCTCGTCCCCAAGGACACTGGACACAGAGAAGTAGAGACAGGAACAGATTGGATCGGCGGTTCACGACTCCAACACGCGTGCCAGTCTCATCGCGGTGACTCTCACCTTGTCCAGGTGGCCCACGTGATCCTGTCGATGTGGGCCTGTTCTGTGACCTGCTTCCCGGACGGCACCTCGTACACCAGCCGTTTATAAGCACCTGTGGAGATCTGAGCGGAGGCGCTGGTGGTTAGAGAGGAGAAGAACCGATGTGTGAACTACACGCGAGCCGTGACGCGGTTCCGGGTACCTGGATGTAAGCGCTGTCGGCAGAGAAGTCCATCTGCATCACGAAGCTGGGGATGTCCCTGCAGCAGTTGATGCGGTTCAGCTGCGGGCCCAGCGTCAGGTCGTAGAAGTCCACGGCGCTCTCAGTGGAGCCCACCGCCAAGGAGCGAGAGTTCGGACTGAACCTGGAAAAGAGACGTTTGGTGATAAAAAAAACCTGTGATGCTCTCAAAGGTACCCTGCTTTTTAACTTTGATGACTATGATTTCTTTCACATGGATTTTAACACATCAGGTTGAAAATCAAAGGACTTTACACGTCACATAATGTTTTAGAAAGATATTGTTTTTTCTGAAGCTTACAAATAGAAAAGCTACTTGTGTCCGCCTTGTGGGTTGTGATTGGCTTTCATGCGATTGCAGACTCGACGGTCTGCACTGGTGCCACAACAAAAGGATGCAACTGGATCTTTTTCTTTCCATGTCGGCCATCAATACTACATTAGAGGTTTTCAGATTAAGGTGCTTTGGGTTAGTTTGTTGAAAACCCTCACCCTTGCCCTCTCTGCTGTCCATGTCTAGGCTTAACTCGATTATCAAAAATAGCTGGTGATTATTGACTGTATACTACCAGTTTTACCCAGATCCTTACCTGATATCCTGTATAGGGGAGCGCCGGTCCCTCTTCTTGCCCCAGATTTTGAGGGAGGTGACCAGCAAAATGATGAACTCCCCATTCTTCATGCCGATGGCCACCATGTCTCCCTCGGGACTGTAGCTGATGGTGCACGCCGGGTGGCCCAGGTTCACCTTGTTCAGCATCTTCTGTTCACCCACAAGGCCGTGCGAGATCATCAGGTTATTGTTAGGAGTCATCACAAAATGTCCACGGTAGAAATTGATAGTGAATTTTAATAGGATTAAATTGAGATCATTTGAAAGACAGGGGAGCCCGGACTGACCTTCTCTGGGATGTCCCACAGACGGACGGTGCCGTCCTCTGCAGCAGAGAGGAACACGTCCCTAGAGGGATGTGTGCCCAGACCCCAAATAGGTCCGTCCATATGTCCGTTCACCAAGATGTTGCATGCCGCGTTCTTCTCCCCGACTTCGATGATCTCCGCGTTCCTGGTCCCCACAAGGATTTTACCCTGACGCGGCAAAGAGCAGGAACGTGTCCAAATACAGATGGTACAGGCGTAAGCTGGAGGGATCGTGGGGGATTTGCCGGGTAAATACCATATTATCTGTAACCTACTGTACCTTTCCTCTGCATACGGAGCGAACGCAGTCTATGATCTGTCCGGTTTCTAATCGAAAGGCTCTGCAGCGTTTCAGCTCCTGATCCCAGAGCTTCAGAGCCCCTCCTTCCTTTGACCTGTGGAGCAAAACATGACCTCTTTAATCCTTCATCTGTTGGAAATCACAGCTGTAAGTGCAGTTATTTACATTCCAAACACATGAGATCATTTACTGTGCACTGTACACACAGTGTGAAGCACACAACAATATATTTATGTACAGGTATGTGTTTGTTATATTCAACAAAAGCTGTGGTAACGGACTATGATGCGCCACTTACGGTCTCTCCTTGCCTCCAGTGACAATGAGGCCATCTCTCAGTGTGGTGTACATGGTGAACACAGGGCCCGTGTGAGCTTTGGCCACTATTCTTACTAGAATGTGTTCCTTCCACACACACACATCCCCACTTATGGTACCTGTAAATGTCAAGTTATTCTGAAAAGAAAACAAATCTGCACTAATCTAGTGGCCTAAGAGAGCACAGCAAGCAATGCAAAAAAAAACAATTCACAGCACATTTAAGCAGACGGGGTTTGGGGTTTTGGATGAGCTTTAAATATTAGCAGATTCATATGATGAGATCAAATGTTCAATGTAGTAGCAACAGCAGTGTTGTTGTCACTATTATTGGAAATATTTGGAAGTCACTTACAGCTCCGAATGCCACAGACAGCATCGTCTGCATCCGGGCGTCCTCTATGGAGCTCAGCACACCTTTCTTGCTGAGCAAAGCTCGACCCGCTAATGTCCAGAAGCGCACGTGCTTGATCCCCACAGAGACAAAGTGTGTGTCGGAGTCGGGCCGAAACTCGGCCACAAAGATCCTCTGGGTGTGACCTATCCGGCTGGCCACTTTGGCACCTGAGAAACAAGGCAGAGTCAAAAAAAAAAACCCTGAAATCCTGAGGTCAGGATTACTTGATTTGCATATATCTATTTTTATGATACGCCTGTGTACCTTCCTGCCACTTCCAGATGGTGACTGTGTGTTCTGGGTCCAGGCCCACAGACAGCAGGAGTTTCCCTGTGGCACTGAAGCTGACAGTGCAAACCCCGCCTGAGTGGAAACAGCGTAGCACCGACAGCGTCTGCTTGGTCATGGCGTCCCACACGTGAATAGATGGAGATGTGGCTGAGGGAACGGGGACGAGAAGATTTTTTTGTTTGAATTTGATTTGCTATTTCATGAAAGCATCGCTTTCTTTTTGTCTTGCTTCCGCGGTCACTCAAATCAAGTGCAAAGTCAAAGTAGTGTATTACAATTATTTGACAGGACAAGTATTAAATATATATTTTTTTTTATTTAAAAAAAGGTCAAATCTAAAAATGGTTGCAATTTTCACAGCTTACTTCCAGATGTGATTCATCCAAAAAAACAGGTTTTCATGAGTTACACTCAACCCACTAGATGGCAGTGTCTATCATCTAATGAGTTGAAAGCATATAGCTTTTCTTTGAAGGTGGTGTAGTGTAATTTTCCTTACCTGACATGTCACCAGTATCACCTGGAAAGAGGGAAAATATGTTTAATTGACAGAAATGATAAGTTATTTTGTGAGACTTTCTGAGTAAGACGGGTGTCTGCTATCAACGAAAGACTTGACTTGCAATATTTTGATTTATGATGATAACAGAAAATGATGTATATTTCTAAAAGGTATATGTGTGAGATGTGTGTGGGGTGCAATGATATTTATCATAATGAGCTAACTTCAGTCAATATTTTCACAGCACTTGGTTGTTTATATGTCTTTTGCATAGGTATAAAAATAACATCATATGCTACAATCCAACAACTATTTATGTGTTAAAAAACAGACATTTTTGCTGTGAAGTTGCATCATAGGACAGATTGTCGGATGGGGGATGGCTGTAATCCCCTCGCACAGCGCACAACACGGGATACGGGGAAGAAAAAAATAAACGAGGCAGCTGGTGACACAGGAGGTCGACTTCTCACAAACATACCTACTTGGCCAGTTGCCACCACGTTGGGGAATTTTGGATGTTGATTGATTGTCAGGCACAAGATGTCGTCACTGTGTTCTACATAGAAACTTTGGCAGGCTGCGGGAAAACACACACACACACACACACACACAAACAAACACACACACGGATATTTATTTTGAAACACTTTGTTCTTTTTTTCCAGTCTGTTTTCCTGCAGAACCTCCCGTCCAACTTACAGGTCGTCAAGTTGAGGACGATGCCAACCGAGGCCGTGTGGTAGATGATGTCCGCCCCCTCGTTCAGGTAGTGCACGTTATTGCGACAGTCATTGCCACGGTAACCAAACACCAGCTCCAACACGAGGTCCTGCGGGGTTGTCAGGACAAAAGACAGAGTCGGAGAGGTCAACGCCATGACGACAAAGACGTTCGCTGAAAGTGGACGTCATTATTTGATTACGGCGTCATCAAATCCCCGAAGTGAGCGCAGCACATGAACACATCACTTCCTCCAGTGAAATAATCACATTAGAAACCAGCATTTTGAATCATTTGCTGATCTGACGCAGACAGTCTGCTTCTTGAGTAACAGCTATATACACACACATATATATCTGTTAGGTTTTTGCATTTAAAAATGAGGCGCCTTTACCTCAATGGGTCTCTTCTTCTTGCCAACATTGTTGGTCTGCAGCTTCTCCGGCTGTGGCAGTGCTCTGCTGACAGGAGGCCTGAAACAGACAGCTGGGATAAGAGGGCTGCCATGGAGCTGCTGGGCACCAAATACAGTTATTACACAGAGAAATGAAGAAAAACGCCTTTTTAAAATGTCACTGCTTCTAGTTGTATGGTAAAGAGACTGTATTACCAGTAAAGCAATAAAAAGACATGAAGATAGGAAGTGGAACATTTTCTTTTAAAGAGAAGAATTAAATGCGGTGTATTCTGTCCCCAGACACCCAGGCAGTAGTTTCCCAGCCCTTTTCACTCATCCAAACAGCCAGAACATATTTCTCTCTTTCCTTTGGCAAAATAAGTGAGTACAAAATTCTAAAAAACTTTATTACACATGCTGGTACAGGAAAGGGTAAATAACTCTAAGACTGTCTAGGCATGCTCTTACCATGGCTATTTTAAATTCAAAGGAGGGTGAGGAGAGGGTACAATATAAAGTGTCTAAAAGAGGCACAACAAATATGTAAATCCTGTGCTAAATCCTAAATCTGGTCCTCTATAAAATACTGTAATAGTGGGAAAGAAAATTAAAAACATAACATGATAAGTAGCTTACCTTGAACCTCTTCATGGCAGCAATAACAGAAAAAAAGCAAGAATTACAAAAAGGTTTCTTACAGCGTTCACTGCGGCCCACAGGACACACACAAGTCCTCAGCCACTGAAGACATAAAATACAGTAGTCAGCGCCATGGTGTAACCATGACAACAAGAGACCAGGTCAATGACATTTTCTGCCCCGGAGCTGCTGCATGGATGCATTTTGTCAAAACTCAAATCCATTAATTTAGGTTAAATAAAGCAGATGCACCTAAAGACGCATTATGAGAAGTGTTACAATAATATGCAAAGTGATAATACAATATAATTATTCTACTTAAACACCTAAACAGAGAATACCCTTGATTGTGTAAATAATGAGTTCTTCTTCACCTGAATTCAACCAGTCAGCTCTACAGTAACTTAACTCTTGACTCAACATGATCAGCTCAAAGAAACACCATGAATGAATTAACAGCTATGAAAAAAATTCATTTGTACAGGATGTCCCCAAAAACAAAAACGCTGAGGGAATTTAACTGAGGAGACAGATTGTCTTCATTTTGCAGACAGCAGAAGTACATTTCTTTGTTGTTGTAAATCCCATCCATTTCTATGTTGCAAGAAGGATACATACCTCTTGTGAGTTTTAAGTACTTCTTGTATTCTTGCTACAGATAATAACAATTAAAGAGAAGATAAACTATTGAATGAAAAGCTGAATTGATCTATCACGTTACTCCATAATCACTACTTGTCACCAGTTTTCAGCAACAGTTACACAGACATACATTTTTTTCAATGCAACTAAAGACATTTTAATTACATCGAATGCTTTATTCTGTGGGCAAAAATCATCATACATGGACACAAGAGCTTACCTGACCACCCCTTGTCTTCAAGTGGAATTAAAGAACGAAGCAGGAGAATAACAGATGGACAGCCATTAAAGAGAAGAAGAAGAGCAGAAAAGGCTGAGTTATTTCAAAAGGGAAGGGACAGGGCTGAAATTACATATAGGAGAAGAAAAGATCTGTTGACAGAAGAAGTCAGTTTTTTTGTGTTGAGGCAGAAGCTTTGGATTGCCTCACAACCCTCTCCACGGCTTGAGTGAGGAGTACCTTTCATCCACAGAGGGCTCCTTAAGCTGCAGGTGGGGTTTGACGCCCGTCATGGGTCGCATGTTGGTGGATAAGGCCTTGATGGTGTAGTTGAGCTCGTTCTCTCTCGTGACGTCGCTGTCGTAACCTGGTGAACGTTGAGAAGGGTGCGGATATGACTTTAGGCAACAGAGACGTTAAACAAATACTGTGATAAAACCCTCAGAAGACGTTCTGCTCGCACCTCCATCATCCTCGCTTTCGATGTCCGACTCCTCGCTGTCACACTGCTTGAGTTCCCGGTGGCTCTCCGGCTCGTGGGCCCAGATCATTAGGCACGTGTCGCCACCACCGGCCGTCACCAGGAGGCTGTCGTCATGGGTCCATCGCACATTCGTAACGTGTGTGCTGTGGGCCACATAGCGTTTGAACTTTGCATACTTTCCCTAGGGGGGGGTGAGGAACAACATGTATTTAACACTTGTGACATTAGGACAGAATTAACATACAATTTGCATAATTCTTAAACTGAAGCCTTGGGTCATGAGATGTTCGAACAAGATAATAGAGAGAATTATGCGCCGTGCCTGAGTGTACCTTGACGGGGTATCGGAAGAGCTTGACGTATCCCAAGTCGTCTCCTGTTGCGAGCACCTTCCTGTCGTTGCTAAGGCAGGCAGCGGTGACCTCAGTGACCTCACTGATCACAGGCCAGACGCCCTCAACAGATGTCCCCAGGACACATGTCCACGTGCTCCAGTCGATCTTCTCCACCTGAACCAAGTAAGTTAAAATGTATTATTCATTAAGCACATTCCAAAACAAAATTTAAAATCATTCTTCACAATAAAAAAAAAAATCAAATATCAATCAACTCGTTGGCTGAGGCAAGAACCATCAATTACAATGATCTAGTCATGAAAATACAAAAGCATGGATTTAACTCTCAGCAATATAAAACTAAAATTGTATTATTCCTAAACTGACATGATTGCACATTACTTAATATGAACAGAAACATCTAAAGAAAAGTCGAATGTGACACTAGAGGTTAAAGGTCTAAGAGACTGCTGCAGGGTTTTTTTTTAGCACTGTCAGGTCCAGTGATGAGGACAGTTTTATTGTATTGTTTGGGACATTCAGTCAGTCAGAGGTCAGATAGTCTGCAGAAATTACTTGAAACATTGGACCAATAGGCACAGCTAAGTAGACGTGCAATTGAGTAGTTGATGAGCTGATTTATTAAAATAAATTTATTAGCCAACTGCGACAACTCAATTTGAGTATTTTTGTAAGAAAAAATGCTTAAAAATTCTTGACATTTTAGGTTGCAGCAGGGAAACATCATTTTCACCATTTTCTGATATTTTATGGAACAAATGACTAGAGAATAAAAATAATCATTACAGTCATAAGTGTCTTCATAAAAGTATAAAAAATATACTAAAATAACACATTAAAAAGGCCTAAAGGTAGCACAGAAATAAAAAACAAAATAAGAAGAATTCTACCTTGAGGCACTTCATATCCTAAAACAGTAACATCATACATCACCAACCATACCAGAAAATTGTCCATTAGACGATGTATTAACCAGACCAACAACATGTTTTATCACGTCTTGGTATGGTCAATAAACATCCTGTGATCATGTGTTCAAGAAAATAGTGTAAGAAATGGCAGGGAAATTGGCAACATTACAACATGGAGGAACTAAGGGAAAGAGAGGACATCCGTGGCTCGATCCGACTGCAACTATCATCTCTGACCCTTATTTTCCTAATGCTCAACCCTACCGTGCACCTCGAAAGATGTGTGAATGTCATATTGCATTAAAGGTACCTTAAACACTATCCTACTTCCACCGCTAAAATTAGAATGATACCAGTGAAAAGTGGGACGTGTTAATGCTTCACTGCCCTTCCCTGAGCCTCGTCTGATCCTGAGCGGAAAATGTGGGACAACAGCGCTATACAGTAACTACAGCTGCTCCTGTGCCTCTTCTCCCTACTTACCTCTGTAGCCGGGATGGTCTGCCTCTTGCCGCGAGGAGCTTCGAAAAAAAACTGCTCTTTAGCACTTGTGTTGACTTGGAGGAGTTTTCCTGTGAATGAAAGAGCCCAGTGGACCGTGGCTTTTATTTCTTTTTACAGAAGCTTTTTGAATCTATAATTAGTTCTTCAGCATTAATTTCCAAGGCTTTACTGAGGCAGTAGTATTTAAGGAAGCATGTTTACCCCTCTTGTCCCAGTCCAGATGAGTTATGTAGTTGAGGCATCCTTTGCACACGCCAACTCGTTTGCTGCTCATCACATTATAAATATCCACAAAAGTGTCACCTGATGCCACTGCAAGGTACTTTCCAACACCTGTGCAAGAGAAAATAAAAAAACATGTCAGTCAGGTTTGCACAAACTATCTTAACAATGAATCATCGGACCCATGTTAACAGCATGGCTCAAGGGACACCAGAGGGCCTAGACTTAAATACCTCAACATAGCCCTGGATGGACTGAAGAAATTAGGTACGAGCTGTAATCACTCTGACCTTTGACCTTAACCTTTCATCGAGTAGAACCACCATAGGTTCAGAAATCTATGATCATATACCTACAAATGTAACTAATGATCCTGAGCTGCTTTGCTTTTGGAGCTAAAAAGCAAGTGTTAGCATGCTATCGCGTTAAACTAACAGCAGGCCACATTGTAATTGGCCTGTAATTGCTACCCGAGGAAAAGAAGCACCAAGATGCCATTAGCATTACATGCATGGTTAAATGTCTGTTATCTGTTATCATTTGCTATTACCTGTCGCACCTATGCACGTTACTGTTGGTTGACTGTCTTGTTGTTTTTTGTCTCTTGTCTGAATGGGAGACATCATTTTGATTACTTTGTATGCCCACCTCATGTGAAGTAATTGACAATAAAGCAGACTTTGACTTTGGGAAGCCATTTCCATAGTTTTTTGCTGTTTCTTTAATCAGAATTTTGAAGCTAGCTAAAACCCATTTCAGCCTCAGCATTGTACAGCTCTATACAGGTAAGTGTCAATGCGAAAGAGAATTTGGCTTCTTGCTCTCACTATATCTGGCTCCATTGGTTCTCATTTCTCGGTGTTTCTGCGTCTGGCCTTATTACAGAAAGCCATTAATTTGGTTCAGGCCTGCAGCAATATCTCCCCGAACCACGGATACCCGCTGAACTTCACAGCATCCTACATAAACTCAGAACATTTTGAAGGGCAAGCTGATTTTCGGAGGGTGAAGAAATGCGAAGGTGAGCCCCAGACCTGGAGAGAATCTGATATCAGAGATGATGTCCTTGCGGTGGTGGAAGGACACCAGGTCCTCCAGGGTGTCTGCGTTCACAATGAGAAAGCTGCCGTCGTTCAGGCCCACTGCCAAGGCCTTGCCATCGGGGGAGAAGCAACAGCAGCGGCCACCTGTGGATGACAAGGTGTTTGTTACAGCCCTGGGACTGACGCACTTCCTGCCATGGTGACAGCGGAACAAAGGATAGGAAACGCACTCATCTGTTGGTGCTGCAGCCATGACTCACCTTTCCTGAGCTTGCGTACAGCCAGCATGCAGTGGCTGGGGGAGAGATCCCATATGCGCAGGGTTTTGTCATCGCTGACCGTGGCACAGAGAGGGAGATGGGGATGAGTGGCCAGGCCCCACACTTCACCCTCCATGTGTCCCTGCAGCAAAAGTAATTACAATTTCATTCACAGCCGGTCAATTTATTACCAGATGATAAGTAAAAAAACACAATATGCCAATTATGTCTTACCATCCACAGATTTCCTTTTGAAAGCACCATATCATAATCCTCTTATTTCACCTCCATAGATATTCATACATGTCAAAAGTATTACATGTTATTGATAATTAACATAGGTCAATTTACTTTCATTGTTATCCTACACAACAGATGATAGAGGACAAACCTTCTCTTTTCTCATTAATTAATCTCATCCGTCAAAACGTGCCCGTGTAGTTAAAACATTTACAAAGGGCAATCAATAACATTTGTTCTGTCTGCCTACGTTCAGTGGAACCTGCAGGACCACTTAACTAAATTAACAATCCACCGTTCAGTGGCAGCAATTCATCACTGTTAATTCATACACGTTTATGACCGTGTTCCCCGGTGGTTCTTTGGATTTTAAAATGCTATAGACAGTGAGGTAGCTGACAGTGGGAGGCTCTTATAGAGCCTCTTAACCACAGATTGAATCAGCATCCATATCAGATATTTTTGAAACAGCTTCAATTAAAGAAGTATAAATAATATAAAACAAGGACAGGGAAACTAAGATGGGTCATACTTTCTACCCTTGTTATTCAGACTTCATCTTTCATCAGTTTTAGCGTCTATGAAGGCCTAGTGAACAAAGGTTTTTTTTTTTTTCAAAGCAGCATCTGGGAACAGATTTTCTCATTTGCACGAAGACTGTCAAGAAGAAAGCATCACTTTTATACAAACAGTTATGCATATCTTCAAAATACTTGACATCACTCCTAAAACCTTGACACGAAACATTCTACTTTATCAAATATAAAGTCCGTTCCATTCATTTAAGCACAATAACAAAAATCAGCTCACACTGATTTTAACTTGCTTCAGATAAGTAATACAGTATTTATTCATCTTGCTGGTGATGCATTAAAAGAGGCTCAGACTTTAGAAATAGGAGCATCTACTAATATATTTACCATTACCTTATTAACACAATCTATGTTTCCCCGACACATCACATTGTACAAAACCTTGCTTTGACTGTTCTGCATGAGTAGGTGAAGCACAGGAGGAACCTAATGTTTTTTATTAATAGATTTCTGTTATTTTTATTGTCATCCCACCTGGACGAGCAGCGTGATCGGGCCACTCTTGTCCACCTCTAAGATCTCTCCATTCTTGGTCCCCACCAGGATGTGGCCATGGCCCAGAGATATGGCACGTATGGAGGGGTTGTCCTCCAGGAGCAGCCCTACGGGGATGATGAATTACAGCGTAGCATGACGTTAGACACCTTAGCCTGAACTAGGACGGCAATCTTCATTCCAGCTAAAAGCATTGAATATTTTAAATGGATTTGCACCGAATGGTCGTATTATATCTCTGGCAGCATGAGATTCGACCAAGGGCAGAGGAGGACAGTTGGGAGCTGGGGTGAGCATTTTTACCTTTTGAGCCTGGAGCAAGGACTGCTCTTTTGATGGCGTAGGTCTTGAGGCATCTCTCGAAGGTGTCATCCCACAGAGCGACTATTCCATCCTTCCCTCCAGTCACAAATCCCTATATAGCATATATTGGCACATTTAAAGCTGAAAGGGTTTCTGCTGACTGGACTTGTCATGTGACTAACAGAGCATATATTATCTAACACATTAGCCACTATGAAAAAGATAAAGTAGGCAGAAATATACTTCCAAATTTATGACCCTAATAAACCCATTATCTAATGTTATCATTTATTTTATTCAGATTCAATAAAATATTTTATGGATTACACCTCCATAGTTACAGATAAAACTGGTTTGTAATGGGAACTCAGATTTATTTTCACATAATAAAACAGTCTTGTGGGACTGCTTTCAACTGTGGTACCTTTTCCAGAGCGTGCATGCTAAAAACGGGGCCGTCATGGGCTTTGACAGTCTTCATGAGGAACATGTCTCTCCAAATGCAAATGTCGCCCGCGCATGTGCCTGAAAACACCATCTCCTCTGACCAGCCGTAAACAGCGCACATCATCGTCTCCGTCTTGCCCATATTCCCTTTGCGCCCAATTAGACCACCACCTGGAGGAGAAGGGCACAGCTCGCTGTAAGACGTGTCGCAGCTGAGCGGGGTTTTCTGCTTGTTAGAGGCGCTGCCAGTCAAAAAAAAAAAAAAAAAACATGCTAAAAAAAAAAAGCCTGTGGGTCTTACCAGCTTTATGCCAAAACTTCATATGTTTGACGCCGGCTGTGATGAGCTTATCGGGCAGGTAGGGATTTATTTTGACAACAAATATCTTATCCTTGCTTCCCCTGAAAAACAAAATCCAAGGACAAAAATAAGAATTCAGTTTTTTACTTTTTTACGATAACGTCGGCCCTGAGAGAAACTGCATTTCTTTTCATGTTTTTGCGTAATTGAAATGATGAACTTGAAATATGAAAAGAAAGAATGTACGCAATAAAAGTGCAAAGTACATCATATAGCAACTTGTTATTGTGGCAATAAATGCAAAAATATGGTGTGTTATCTGTTTCTATGTTATTGCAAACACACATAAAATGTACTTACATACTTACTTACTTATGAGTATTTCTCTGAGATTTATAACCATATTGTACAGTATATTGTCTAAAAGAGTATATATATATATATATATATATATATATATATATATACATATACATACTCTGGCATCTACAGCTTTTAAAGCAAAAACTAATAATCTAAACTCATAAAGGCAGATACAGCCACTGTCTGTTCAAGCACCACAAAACACGTGTTGTCTGGTAATTGCTTCAATATAATATTATCATTAAGGAGCAGTTTGAGGAGAGCGAGTGAGCCTCAGCGGAGCCAAGGGAACATTACGAACACGTCCTTCTCCTCCCTCACACTAATACAGCTCACCACGTCTCCCAACCTACAACCTCTTCCAGCCTCGCCCCCCTCGCACCCACCCCTCTGCTCCCAGCTGAAGACAAGGCAGCGTGCAGCGTACAAGCCAGGCTCTGTCAGGCCCCATTTCCCTCTGCTCGCCTCACTGCGCTGCCCACCAGGGGCTGCAAGGGAGATTAGTGCAGCTCCAAGCTGTGTCTGAGCTGCAGCGAGAGCCCAGTGCACAACATGCAGGAGAGCAACCAGCATGCACTGCTGCTAACTAGCCAGGGGGAATTTCAATGGAGTAGATACCAAATATGAGCATCAAGTAGGGCGAGCAACAAAGCAAACGCAAGGATATTTTAGGATGTGGATGTTTTTTTCAGTTATACAAATGCAATTATATAAGTGGATGTTTCCCAGTTATATAATTGCATGCTCCTTGTTTCCAGTTTATATGATTTCACCTGCCTATAAACTCGCAGGTCGACAGCTCTCATGCTTTGCAAGCAAGTCATAAAGTCGCATTTTTGCTTTCCATCTTCTTGTCGCTGTTTTTTGAGCAAACTTCTGAAATCTCGCAAATAAGCGTGATCCCATCAACTCAATTTGGTGAGAAGATGACGGCATAGGCTTCTTTTCACATTCACATCTAATAAACAGTAGAGCAGCAGGAGTAGAGGTTGCATGTCTGGAAACAAAAACATTTACCTACAGTTACCTAGAAAAATGGAGAAATCTTTGGGAGTTGGTTTTATCAGGCAAAATGTAATGGTTCCTTTATGATAGCTAATATCTGTCATGTTTTA
Organism: Eupleurogrammus muticus; assembly: GCA_036785175.1. Classification (NCBI taxonomy): domain Eukaryota; kingdom Metazoa; phylum Chordata; class Actinopteri; order Scombriformes; family Trichiuridae; genus Eupleurogrammus; species Eupleurogrammus muticus. The sequence continues at coordinate 13,008,647 of JAYKQN010000012.1, read as the reverse complement.
AGCTGTCAGGAGATAAAGAAATACATATTATCAGCATCATTCATGTGATGTGAATGTTTATTTGACACAGCTGTTTCTATCTCCCAATGTCTATTGTACATTAATTCTTTTTGGGGAAAAAAAGGCAAATTGAGGATCTTTTTGGAATTTTGCCGTTTTCATTAAATTATTCTAATGTGAGACTAAATCCTCATCAATAAAGGTTGATAGAAACAAATATTGTGTGCAGCAGTTTGTTTTCAGGACTATGATGCCTTGGATACTCCCTGAACACAAGAGAACAGTAAAACAGTAAGGCTTCTTTTATCATTTATGCATCTTTAAGGATTAACGTTTATTTAATTTTTTTCCTATCATTGCTTGCTCTTTGCAATCCATTTGCTTTTTTTTTCATTGTTTTGTCCCTCAGAAACCTTGCTTCTCTGTCAAAATCAAATCTGATATATCATTTAACTTACCGGGGAAATCGCCTGGTGGATGTAAATTAAAAGTACTCTTTAATTATAGATCTACAGTTGGAGCTTTCGGGCACACTAACCATTCCGACCTCAGCAGGCTCGAGTGTTGCAGTAGAACAGTCGTGTAATCTAAAAGGTCCCTTCTTCCCTGTCCTCCATCAATCATGCTGTCAGCCCAGCGCGGCAAAGTGGCTTCAATTTAACCCTCATTTATAAACGTCCATATTTGAAGAAGGGCTTAAGTGATGTTTGGAATTAACAGGAAGGTTTGTCAAAGTCTTTCTGTTTCCGGACGCGGGCGGGTGAGGCGGGGGGGGGGCAGCTGCTGCGTGCTGAAAGGCTGATCTGCAGCCGTGTAAACAAACACTGTCACGTAACTGCACTCACCGCATGGCAGAGAGCTTCTCCCCCTTCCTCCAGTCCCACAGCACGATGGTGTGATTGTCGTCCAGGCCCACCGAGGCTAACCGTTTGCCGTCAGCTGTGGAGGGGAAAACCGTGATCGGTCAGACGCACAGATACAGCGCGGACGAGAGCCGGCTCCGGCTTTGGTTCAGTGCCGGTTGGCCCCTTGTTAGCAACATGAAAGAAGCCTGGTGGGTTTGATCTACTGCAGGTGATTCACAGACGCTGACACACAGATCACTGCACTGTCTCCGTCTGGAGCCAATTAAAGGAAGCGGGAGGAACAGCTCTATCTTCATGCTGTCCAAATACTGTGACTAAGAGGCAGCCAGAAAAGAACTGGATGTTACCGGAAAAGTCGAGCGCGCACACTCCGAGCTGATGGGAGCCCTTCAACACGGACATTGGTTTCAACGTCTCTGTGTCCCATATGTGGATGGAGGAGTCTCTGCCAACCTGGAGTGACAAAAATCAGTCAATTCCCTCCTTTTTGTTAGAATTTTATTTTAGGCAGATACTAATGCAACAGCAAAGAATGTGGAGCGTCTATACAGATTCATCCAGAGGTCAATAAACCACAGGTTGTCAGCTACCTGGCCTGTTGCTACGAAGTCCTTGAGGGGGTGGATAGCCAGACAGAGGATGTCGTCGTCGTGGCTCATGTAGAAACGCTGGGTGTTCTGCTGCCTGTTGTACACAACCCCGACAGCGGCTACATGGTAGACTATCTCCCCGGTCTGGGTGTAGAACAGGTTGCTCCTGCAATCATAGCCCCTGTACCTGCAACCAAAAAAAATGGCTTTGTTCAATATGACGGGATTTATTAAACTTCTATATATGAAGAGTCTCAGCTACATGAAATTTATCTTGCTAACGAGTTTACCCATGAATGAAGTGCAGCTTCACCCCACTCCCCGGTGCTCTCTCCCTCTTCTTCATAGCTGTGGCTCGATGCTTGTCTTTCGACTGCTCTTTGAGCTGAGGTAGATCTTCCTTATAAACCTGAATGCATGTAGAAATGTGAGCATGTTCTACATTTAAAAAAGTGATTCTAGGGTTTGTTTATTTATTTCACCACAAACCTGTCTCCGATACGTGAGCTGAGTCTCCTGCTCGATTTCCGAGTCCATCTCAGGTACGTCCGACTGATCCGAGTCAGACTCTTCGCTGTTGGAGTCTGCCAAACTCTCTGCAGGCAGAAACAAGGTCACGTAGGCCAATCGAACCCTCGCCTCTAACTCAGACAAATATCTCACTGCATACACGCGGGGCGGGAAAATCACCGCACTCTTTCAGGAGGAGAGAGGGTCGATCATGTAATAATACCGTGACATCTCCGATTTATCAGGCAGTCGTGCTTCACAGTGACACCGCTCAAGACAAATGCGCAAAAATGCCGAGGCAGCAAAGGAAAGCCGTGCCAAGACCCGGCATTAAGCAGAACTGGCAGCAAAACGCGGCTACTCACAAGATCCATTAGGAAAATTAAAAGGAAAGACAGTTAGTGTGCGTTTTAATTTCAGAAAGCACAGCTGCGCTCTGTCTTTGGAAGAAATATGACTCGGGAATGACAACGCAATTATACTTTCCAAAGCTTCATTCACTTTAATTGGATTTGTCTTTGGCTAATTAACGTGATGACTGTTCCTTTGTAGAGCTTTATAGAAGTTATAGTTCATGAACATTTTAGAAAAATAAAACACACGGCAAGTGAACAATCTAGCACATTATTCTTTTCGCGTTCATGAGGCTACAATAGAAGGAGGAGTATATAACACCGGTTTAAATTCTTGTAGCCTTTAATGGTAACTGAAAAATCAATTGTTACATGTTATTCTGTGATTAGATTCATAGTTGCTGCTGAAGTAAACAGAGACATCTCTTGCTGAAATGATGAGATCAATACCACTTTAATGTCTGTATGTGTAGGTGCAGCTAGCAGCAGATTAGCTTAAAGCCCCTCTGATGCACACTAATTAACACAATATACATCATTAGTTTAATCTATACAAAAACAGTGCTATAAACAAATGTAAAAATAAGACTTTTACTAGCAACAGGACATTTTTATGGGGTCTACTGGCTAGTACAAGTTGACAGGCAACCAATCTTCGCATCTAATTCTCTGCAATAAAGCAAATATGTGCATTTATCAAGATGTCAATTGAGCCATTAAAGTATGCAGATGAAGCCAGGAAGTTTAACTAATTAACTTAGCTTAGCATAAAGAATTAGAGCAAAGGGACTTGGCACACGCCAAAGATCAAGAAAAATGCTGTACTTAAAGTCATGCAAACATATTTCTCCTCCTCTCATTCACACATATTTCATATTTAAGGATTAAACAGCTTACCAACAGGCATTGGATTGTTTTAAACTATAGAAAAAAAAACATGCTAGCTGTTTCTCTCTTCCTTAGTGAAGCAAAATCTCCTCCTGGCTCTAGATGCATACTAAACATACATGCATGAAAGTAGCATCAGTCTAAATTTCAGTACAATTATTACTGAGCCTATTTCCCATATTGTCTATTATAATTATAATTGTTCATAAACTATTTATTTAAGGGGAATTTTCCTGCAAACACGTTTCTGCAGTGTTTGAGTAGGAGATCTGAGTCAAGCACTTAACCTAATTTGATGATGTTGTGTTGGCAGGAGCCGCTGATTTTGTGAAATAAGTAATATCAGTAATGCAAGTCACTACCATAAGTCTCCAGTCCAAAAACACATTAAAATGCAACAGTGTAATAATCCTATATAGATTAATTTCAAGGTTAATACTTAGAGTCTCATCTCACCTTGGGGAGCTATATGTAGAGCTTCTTTAGACTTCCTCTCTGGAACAAACTTCCACTGAAACACGGAGTGATCAGCGCCACCAATTGTTATGACCCACTGGTAGTCATGTGACCATCTAGCGTTGGTTATGTGGGCTGAGTGGCCTAAATATTTTTTAAATTTTGCACCTGAAATCAAGAAGAAACATCAGTAATATCAAAATGTATATGCATGTGTCTACTGTGATATGAATTGATTAATGGGTTTTTTTTCTTACCTTTTTTTATACATGGATATCGTAATAGTTTGACTAATCCGTAGTCATCGGCTGTTACTAAGACTTGATTGTTAAAGTTGGCATCCACAGAGTTGATATCATTGATATCTGAGTATTTGGGCCATATTCCATTTACTTCAGGGCCTAGCACACACGTCCATGAAGCCCACTTTACCAGCTTCAGCTCCTCCCTGTTGGTCACCTCCTTCCCACCTCGACAAAAGACAGAAACATATTTTCTCACAAAGCAGCTCTGCGGGAAAAATTACATCACAGCAACAATGCTCTTTTTAGCATTTGGACTGTCACTGTCTCCGGTGAAACATGTTCTGTACGGCTATACTAGCTGTTGTACAGAAGTAATGAGCCCCTTGGCAATCCCGTACTTACTTGGCATCCTGTAGAAGAGCCTCCGGCCGCTGCCATCGTTTGTCTGCAGGTGCTTGCTGTCTGTGGACCAGTCCATGTGTGTGATGAAGCTGTTGGAGCCAATGCATTCGCCCACTTTCTTGTACCGCTGCACCACGCCGTAGATGTCCACCGAGTTATCGTTGGAGCCGACGGCCAAGTGGCCCCCGTCGGGAGAGTACTTTAGCTCATGGATGGCCTCCTTCCTGTCCTTGATGTGGACCACCTCTGTCATATCTCTGGAGGCAAGCAGACAAATCTAGCTTGAATAAAGAGCTGAATGTTTAACATGACTGGGCCTTTTATATATTTCATTCAAAATTTCACAGGCGCCTCTTTCACATGAGTAACCCACCTGACTCTGAGAACAGTGAACGAGCCGTCTTTCATTCCCAATGCCAAATGAATACCGTCGGTGCTCACGGCTGCACAACGGATAGGCTCCTCCATGTTACAGCGAGCTATCAATGCGTGATCTATAAGGCTCCATATCCTTTAGACACAGAGGAGGGGGATTAACGAAGAGGCAACGCAGTGATGAGATTACACAGAGTGAAACAGCATTGATGCACTCACAAATATAGCCCAGTACAAAGAGACATTTGGTCCCAATAGATCTTCTTTACTGTTTTTTGTAATGAATCCGTATAACAAGGAGTTGACCGAACAAGAAAATGAAATGAGTGATCCTACAAGATCTTCATCAGCATATTCAAAAACAAATAAATGGGGTAAAATTAAAAATTTTTAATTTAAATTTTGATTTTACATCCCGTTCTACATCCAAGTGATGGTCTTCTTAGGGACAGATTATGTCCCGACCTAGCTATCAGTAACTTTATTATTACACAAGCATTTGCAGATAATGAATCCCAAACTCCCGGGGTGTCACCTGACTGAGCGATCGTCACTGCCGGTCATGGCCAGAGGCTTGGTGGGGTGCACAGCCAGAGCCCACAGCTCCCCCTCGCAGTGACCTTGCATGATGAGGAAAGGCTTGTTGCGGTCGTGGACCACCACCTCAAAGATCTCACTGTCCTGCGTGCCCACCAGGATGTGATCCCCCCGCCAGCACACGCTGCGCACAGACAGACCTAGCAACACACACACACACACACACACACATATGAAAACTCAGACAGTGTCATAAAGGGAAAAAAAACGAACATGCAAAGCAGGCAGACGTTCGCTTATACGGAGTCATTATAAGAGACACAACAGGGATAATAAAGACAGGACGTGTAAATAGCCATCTGCAGGCTACCTAGGACAGAGATTTGAACGAGAATATGATGACAGCACATGTTGTCAAGCTGCTCTGTGACTGACTCTAGGTAGTACAGCTAGAAAAAGGATGGAGGAAGCATGTGCTGTAAACATATGTGGACATAACATCCGTATATGGTGTAAAACTGCAACAGCTTGGACTTACTAACAACAAGAGGAACAGCGGAACAATGCGGGGACTGCTACGAACAGACTGACATGGTTGTTAACTCCGCCTTCAATGACATTACCCACCTCTGCTATTTTCACCTCTAGCTACTGTTAGGTCCAAAATAACAAATAAATGAGATGGAGAAAATAGAGAACAAGAAAGAGAATGTTAGTAAGGAGAACAGAATGGCATAAAGGTTTTTCCCCCTGCACATTTATGAAACTATGTGCCTCAGTTGACCACAATTTAGCCCGCAACCTTTCTGTAAAGGAGAAGAGAGGAGGTTTGACATCACCTTTATATCCTTGGTCTGTTTCCCTGAGATCAATGACAGTAATTGGTTTGAAGTTGAGATCCCACAGCCGGACACAGCCATCTCGGCCCCCAGTGGCGAAACCCTCTTCGCAGGCATTCATGCTGAAAATCCCTGACTGGATGAAACGACAAGCTGTCAGTGAAGATCTGCACAACAAATGAGCAACGATGGAACGGGCCCTAGCTGCGGACCGCGTCCTGCAGCTACTCCAGGTGTTTGTTTAACAAGCCTTTCAAAATTACAAACCTGCTACTGTGGCCTCAAGGTTACATTGAAATACAAGGTGTCTTTTATTATTATTATTATTATTATTATTATTATAGGGCTCCACTGAGCCTCATTCGGCTTAGTGCTACTGTCTACACAGGGAGGCACCAGTGAAGCCCCAGTGTAACATTTAGTGGTACAAAAAGCAGGAGTGAACATGTACTGTAGTTATTATCCCATCCCCCATCCACCCATCCCCTAACCCAGCTGTTCCCATAGATATAATTTAATCCTGTGTAGCAAAAGACTGATCCTTTTCTACTGAGAATAATCAAACATAGCCTGCATGCATGGCTCCAGCCCCTTACTTTGCTTGAGGCATTCACGAGCAGCAGGTTTGGCATCAAGCGCAACATACCCCGTGAGCTCCTTGCACCGTCCTCATCAGGTTGATCCCCTTCCACACGTAGATGTCGCCATTCAAGGCACCGGAGTATGTGACCTCGTCCTTGGCACAGGCGAGGCACAGGATGGTCTGGAGGTCCCCCGTTTTGCCAAAAACGCCTCGCTTGGGCGTGAGGGCATTACCACATAAGCTCCAAAACTGAAAACACACACAAACACACACAAGAGTGAAAGAGTATGGTGGCTAATAATCCCCTGTGTAATCCTGTCCTCAAAGAGCAAATGGACAATTATGGAGTATTTGGAGGGAGAGTGAAAATCATGTGTGCTTTGACACAGACAGACATAGATATGGCCACCTTGAAAGAAAGCAAAGTCACACACACACACACACACACGATACTGGGAAGTCTTGCTGGGGGTCAGTGCTGTAACCACCTGATCAGCATGCGCAGACACAGGTGCACGTACGCATACACGCAGGCTCATTATTTATGAACAAGGTCACCGGGATGCATGGGCACAGCCTCGTTTACGGGCTACATCCATCAAACAAAGGAAGAGAGAGCGAAAAGAGAGAGACGCTCTGTCTGCATGGAGATGAGATCATGGGGAGAAGGCACACGGAGGGCGTCTCCGATGCCGAGACTCGGCAGCAGACAAAAACCGAGACACACTCATCACCAGGCAAACGACAGGGAAATAGCAGAATGACAGCCCCTTCTCCCTCCTTTAGTGTTACTAAACACTTAAACCTTGAACCAGGATGATATTTCTCAGGAAAAAAAATGCAGTCAAATGAAATTTATTTTGTGCTATTTTTTTTTTATCATCTGGCTTGATAGACAGTCCCTGAATGCAAAATGAGCTCCTCGACACATCAGCCTGTCGCACCATCGCTAACACCTATCCTCCCGCCTGATATGGCTGCTATGTGTTAACAGGAGGGATCGATTATCAGAGACAGGAATCGCAGGCTTGGATACAGCCTGCCGTCAAATATCTGGGGCTTGTAGGCACCTCAGCAGGACAGAATTTTCCCATAAACCCATAAACAGGGCACCGAGTGAGTATTTGCATGTGCATAAATGCAATTTAGTTTGTCAACAAAAACTATTATCTTGTTATATTCCATAAAATGACATTTTTTTCTGCTGGGAACAATACGTTTCCTACTTCACTCTGAAGTCTGTTCTCATTGTCCACTGCAGGCTTTCCATATCACACTGTGTAAGTTGATTAATGGATCAGGATCGGCTTCCAAACTTATTTTGTGATGTCACAAATCACGCTCACTTTCGGCAGATATATGTGAAACTAGCTCTCTACTGTCAAACTCTGCACCTACATCATTCTGCCCAGTGAAGCTCAAACATTCAACTTTAACTAGTAGAGAGCACAGATGGATGAGAAATATAGTCAGGTATACACTGTCTGCCTGCAGGTAAAGGTGTTGCACAGGATGGCAGAAGGAGGGGGCTTTAATCAATTTATCATATCCTGATGCAGATCTAATATTCTCATTTCACTCTGCTTTGCACTTCTTTTAAAATGTTGTATTTGAATTCAATTCAATGTATTTGTATAGCTCAGAATCACAAATCACAGATTTGCCCTAATGGGCTTTACCGTTGTACAAAAGCAATACTGTAAAACCCATTGGGGCATATTTGTGATTTGTTATACAATTGAATTGTACTTAATTGTATGCATTCTCTGTATCTATTAAAAACTTTATAACATTTAATTTAATTCATATTATTCAGTGGGTTATATCTTCAAATCTTTTTAAATTCATTCTATGAATTCTATTCTCATTTTTATTTGTATTACAATAGGGCAGGCTTTATTTTCCATCTCAAAAATAAATCATGTTTTTAACATGTACATTTATATTCATATTTTCATGTGCATGTAATTTCTTGATTGCAAAGCACTCTGAGCTGCATTTCTTTTATGAAAAGTGCTACACAAATGAAGTTCATTATTATTATTACTATTATTATGTAATGTAGCCGTGCCTGTTGAGGAGGCAGCGAGGATGGATGCAGCGTGACTGCACGGCTCTCCCTGCCCGCTACTGATAAGGCAGCGAGACACAGGCGCCGGCTAATCCCCTCACTGCTGAATTACTGAGAGGAGACGGGATGCTGGGATGAGGTTTACGAGGAGGCTGGGGGCAGCAGAGGAAGACGACGAACGGAACGGCGAGAGCACAGTGAAAAAAGAGGGAAATGTGACTGCTTTGACTTGAAATCAGAACCTGGTAAACAACGTGGCTTCCTTTGAATAACGCAAAAAACATGCGTCAAATAACCCCTGGCCTCGTGGAAGCCGCTCCTCTTAACACAGGATTAGTGGCGTGTCATTAGCACAGTTACCTCCACAGTCACTCCAAGGAAAAAATCATTAAATATAATTAACACAGAGGGATATAACTCATCACCAACCCCCCTTCATCCCACTAATAATATCCCCCCTATCAGACTACAGTGACCCGGAGTGGTGTCAGAGCTGCTAACTGCTATGTTGAGAGAGGTCAACTCTCTTAGATGACTGGCTGCCAGTGTTACTGGAAGCTGATTTTCTCAAAGCTGCTGTCATCCATCTGCACAGAGTCAATCTCAAGCTCACCTCTGTGGAAATTTACACTATTGTGATTCGCAGATTTTTAAATGCATGCAGTTTCAGGCTGTTCAAGCCGGTGCATTCAATTTTTCCTCATTAAATACAAGCCTAATATATGCTGTTCCTCTGCACCATATCACATTCACCGCGTTCACAGAAACTATTACAAACACATAAATGCATCTCATTGCTGCACTTGATGACAGCTTCTTTCATATCTAAGACATGCTACAGTTTATTTAAATCAGAAACAAAAATATACGTAAAAATCTATGCAAAAAATATATGTTGGCTGTGATATCAAGAATACAGAATTTGTAGAAAATGGATTACAACAGTGGCTCCCAGTCTTGTGGTCTTGGCCAACACAGGAAATGTCAAGATGTATTGACTAAAATAAAAATAGAAAAAAAAGAATAAACAAATAAAAACAAAGTCACAAAGCAAAATGTTTGTAAATCACTTAAAGCTAAACCACGGTACAATCCCTTAAACAGCTTGTAATCTGCAGCTAGTCAAGCCGCTACAGCTACTGTAGGCGTCCGCTCTGTGCATGTGTGTAGGTGAAAGAAGGGCAAGCAAAGACTGGGCAAATCGAAACACAAATGGCCATGATTAGTTGGGAGGAGCATGAGGAGGAGCATGAATAGGAGCATGAGAAGGAGCATGCGTTGCCTGCAGCCCCCCCCCCCCCCCCCCCCCCCCGGTCCTCGCCGCAGAGGTTGTGTTTTCCTCAGCCCGCTAGTGAGTGGATTACTGTGGCTAAACCTCCTGGATGGTCTGAGTGCTATAATCGCTGAGCGAGCGCGGGGCAGGGGGGAGCAGATGTCACATAGTCCGCAGGGCGAAGGCTATGGAATTATGTGGGACAATTGCTGGATTGCCTTAGCATCAGGACACCAGAAGAGACGGGCAAGAGAAGAGGAGACGGAGAAGGACCGGGAGATTGGGTGGGTCGGGGGGTTTAGAGCGGGTCGGCCCGAGGGGGTTTCCGTGTCACTGGGGAGGGTTCACGATAGAATTACTCCAAGAGAGGCCCTGACCTGCCTCAGGTCAAGCTGGATTGAGATGAGGGAGTCATCAGTGTGATGTTACACCACTGGGAAAAACACTGTACTGTCGGCTAAACCTCTCGACTGCACCAAACCATTTAAGCTTGCCCCAATGTTTAGCCCGGCAGCGCCGGCGGGCACATTTATTCTCCGAGCATGATTCACTCCCCTGCCAATGTTTTGGAAATAAGCCTCCTCTGTGAGTTCTGAACTCCTTGTTATCTCCCTAATGGCCGTGCCACTCAAGCAACACTACGTATCCCAGGGGAAGGCTCGGTTGAAGACGCCCCGCGTGAGTTCATTGAACATTTATGAAACTACTCTTCTGTGAAAAAGAAGTGACAGATATGGGCCCAAAAAAAAAAAACACGGAAGCGACTGCAGCTGCAGTTTGTAGAGTGGAGTAGCAGAGTCATGGTCCCCCATTAAAAAAAAAAAAAAAGTAAATTTTCCTCTCTGCAGTGCAGATTATTATAAATTTGAGAGAAGACTCTATGAGTCAGTGCCTGTCCTACTTATGTTAAGTGCCTAATAACCATGGACTGTGGCATAAAGTGAATTTGCATACATCTATTTTAAGGCTTTGATACAGTCATGGCAATAAATCAGAGGAGGCAGAGAAGAAAAAGGGCTTGGAGCTACGAGATTCTTTTCCCCAACACCGGAACTTCCTAAAAATCTGCTTTCAGATATTATGCAAATGAGGCACAAACATTCGCAACCTTCTCGAGAGGTGGGATTGTAAAATGACCAAGAAGCGGCTGTACCTTGATATGTTTGACACCACAGCTTACGAGCTTGCTCGGCTGGTACAAATCCCATGATATGTCGAATATCTGTGGGGGGAGAAAATATATTTAATCAGACGTCTGTACTTGTCAGATATGTTGCAGAAGGAAAAGGGAGAAAAATACAAAAACAGGAAATAAAATGAGAAGAGTGTGTGTTTGCATGTGCATGTGTGTGTGTGTGTGTGTGTGTGTGTGTGTGTGTGTGTGTGTGTGTGTGTGTGTGTTTGTGTGTGTGTGTGTGTGTGTGTCTGTGTGTCTGTGTGTTTGCACCGGCTGTGTTACAATTTGTGTGGGCTGAATTGGAAAACAACAGCTGGCTGTACTTCATCTTCTTAAAATTCCTTTTCATTAGCCGTGCACCCTCTCAGACAGGCTCTGGAAAGCTCACAATCAATCAGGCCTAACTTGTTTATATCTCCGCTCCATCCTGCATTTATAGCTAATTGGGGCGGTCGATGCTGAGCTTGTGACAGAGACGGGCGAGGAAGAAAGCGCTTACCCTGTCTGTATGACCGGGAGCGGCTGCCAGAACCTTCCCTCTCCTCCAGTCCCACACACAGATTGTGTTTTTAGAGTCCAAGCCCACGGACACCAAGCACTGTGAAGAGAACATGGAGTGGGAAGGTGGGGGGGGGGGAAGGAGGGCAGTCATCACATACTGTATGAGGCATCACAGATTGAGCGGATGTCACTCTGTTGCACTAATCACGGCAAGCAACTCTAAGCTACCTCCATTGTAGCATGGCAGGCCACAATGGAAATGCTAATAATGGCTACAGAACAGAACAGTTGTCCGGCCCCTGGCTATTCCGATGAACACATTCGAGTGCTGTTTGCTGGAGGAGCCTCCTATAGCTGCATGAGTAAGCATCATCATCATCATCATCAGCAGCAGCAGCAGCAGCAGCAGCAGAGAAGACAGCAGCTTTTTATAAAAATCCATTTCCACTCTGCAGCTTGCTGCTACTGAATACATATTTGGCTATGGATAGAAGCCTCTACTTGTTTTAAGGAGTCTGCGTTTTAAAGATGAGCAAAGAAGCTGTACATGATGAAATCAAATGAATGAGAGGGTTGAAAAGTACTAGTAAAATGTTGTTTTTGTTAATTTTGGGGGAGATTTTCATTATCTTTTTAACTTTACCTCTACCACCAAAGTTGCACTGTCAAAGCAACCCAGCCTCACAAAGCTGTTAGCATGTCCTGTTGAGATTTTTTTCTTTTTTGCAATCTTGTGTGCAGGCAAAGTTTTAGGTAAGACATGAGTAAAGTTGCTGTATATTAAACGTAATCAAAGTCACAGAGAGACAACTGGCTCCAACACTTAGAACAACTACTATGAAGAGAAAAAAAAGTTATGAGTATACTCTCTGTACCAGACAAGTGTAGTTGGTTCTGAAATATTTAGTGGAGATGTCGTAAGCATCAGTGCAGGTTTTGATATTGCTTTAATAGACGGACAGGGTCATGGTACCAGGCGTTCCCAATGGATTGTGCTGACTTGAGCGCCGGCTTTTTCTGATCCAGGGAAAGGGGAGATGCGAGAGTAAATAGAGCCGCTAAAGTGAAAAGCCATGGAGCCTCCTCTTGCTTTAAACACTGTCACATTCCATCTAAATCCCCTGCTCGCTACCCAGGCAGGAAAATAGTGTGGGGTCATCTCCTTATCTCTTACTGCAAAATACAGGCGGTGTAACTCTGCTCAGAAGTCCAGATGAAAACCTAGAAGTGGATCCACCCAGTATTGATTTTTATAGCCCTATTGCCCAAATAAACATTAGGTGGAATCTGCAGTGTGTAAACATTAACGGGCAGCAAGTCTGCAGAGAGCTGGCTAAACACATAACATGGAAAGGCTGAGCTGGCGATGCTTGAATGTTATAAGGATTAAGAAATAACTTTTCTGGATATTGTTGTCTTCTTTAGCAACTATTTTGATAAACAAGCAGAAAATGACAAACACAAGATAGTTACGGATTCTTAATTGTTAGGATTTGCAGTTTTTCTAATTGAATATGTGAATAATTTAGATTCCCAGGGTAATTAGATCACTATAACCTCTGTGAAACTGTGCCATATGTTTAAGCGTTGCATAGATACATGATTAATTGAATAATCAAGACTAATTGGCATATTAACCCATTTAAGTCCACTGGCAACTACAGTTTCTGAAGTCTATGATTGATTCTCTACTCTAAATAAAAAATCTACTCAAACATACACATTTTTTGATAGCAGACAACCTAAAGATTTTAAGCAAAAAAATATATTTTTCTAATAAAGTGCTTCCTTTAATACAACATCATTGATTTACTGCCCCTTCCTTCCACGAACATCGAAGACAAACCCTCCTAGAAAGCAGTCATTTGATTTAAATTATCATGTTGATTTTACACCCTGACATTATACTATTTATTCGTTCAAGTCTCTAGAATAACCCCCCAAAAACTGGGATTAATAGTTTTTTCTTTATGGGCATATTTGTGCAAGCAGCAACCAAAGTTGCTAGTTGCCATTTAATGCTGTTTCCTTCAAAGCAATGAAAATAGGTTAATGACTGAAGTGATATAATTATATGCATGAAAAATCTTAAAATCAGTAATCAATATAAAATAAAACAGGTCTTGTCAAACTCTGTGACGCAATATGATCCTAAATGTCATCCTGAAACCCAGCAGGCGAGCTGTAAGATCCTGCCTGTAGCGAGCTGAATGGAGACGTGATGTGTTGCTGCTGTTTGATGAAATATGAACTTTTTGGGTCCTGCCCGTACCCTGTGAAAACAACACTGTTTTTGTTCGGATTCAAACAAAGGCAACACTGTTCACGTTCTGACTGTGTCACAACTGTACCTGTCCCTCCAGGTCGAAGGCCAGGCAGGCGATGCCGTGCGTGTGCACATCCTTGAGGATGGACACGGTCTGCACCGTGTAGGAGTCCCACACACAGATGTAGGGCTCCTTGCCCACCTGCCCCGTGGCCACCAACACACGCTCTGGATGCAGAGCTAAACTGTACAGAGACAAAAAGAGAGAGGGGGGGAAACAGATTAGCATTGCCATGCATGCTTGTGTTTGTGTGTGTGTGCCGCAAGCAGAAGAGGGAAACCACTGGGATGAGATGAACACATTAAGTCCGTGATGGGTCTGAATGGGGAAGCAGAGGGGCAGCTTGATGAGGTGACATGGTTCAATTAACTCAGCTCATGCTCAAGCACACATAGCGCTACTTCATGCATGCCCGCGGGGTGTTTAAGGCATCTGAAAAGAGAACGGAAAGCAGAGCCCAATCTGCGAATTTAGGTTTTTTTTGCCACTCTTTGGTTAATTTTTCCGGTGTCCCCTGAACTATTCAACGACATGTTCACCTTTCCGAATTCGTCTCGGGTTACCTCGCATCGTCAGGCATATGTTTGTAATGCTGTTACATAACGACCCCCCACCACAACCTTACCCCCCCCTCCACAATCATTCCCACTCTACAGCTGTGCAACAGACTGCTGCATAAAGCCGTCACTCGCCCCGTGCCCTCCCCCCCTGTCCTCTCCCAGCAAGCCGCCCTTTACATTTTCAGGCAGGCTTGAGTGATTCACTGGGCAATTCTTTCCCCTTGCCTCATCCTGGCCTATATATTTCACGCTGCGACGGAGCTCCCTTCATTATAATCAGGCTGCCTGTTTTGCCAACTGCTCTCCAGAATTTCTAATCCTGGCATGTGTTCAGACAGCAGGCCGGGCGAGGCCGTACGGGCCGAGCAGCGTCGACCTGCTGAGTCAAATCATCTCGCGACGCGACGTGGCCTTCTTTCGCCTTGACTCACAAGACCTCTTTTTTTCCCACCTTTATCTTCCGAAAACCATGGATTCCACAAAGCTCGGCCTGATGTGACTCGATCTGTCCTCCTTGTTCTGTCTGTTTGTTAAACCCTCTCACCAACCTGGCACAATTTTTTTTTTTTATCTTACTTTTTAGGAATTATATAATCAGAGCAAAGTGGCTAAAAATAGCAGGAAGAGAAAAGTGATTGGAACACTTTGAGATGCAGACAGACACGGCAAAAAAAAAGAAAAAAAAAACTTGCTCTGGCACGATCAAATCGGTTTAGTTTGACTACGGAACAACATGAAACAACGCTGAAGACAAAAAAATTTCTTCCCAGCGATGGAGTCTGTCTAAAGCCAACCCTCGCTTTGGTAATCTCTGCTGAGGTGTGGATTAAACGCTGACACTCAGCTTGATCTTTGCATTAGTTACGTCTCATATCCTAATGCCATTAACTGTACGTCCGTGTAGCAGCTCAGAGAAACAAACGCACTCTCGGCCGTCTGCAACAAAATCAGTGACTGTGCTGCAAATATGTCTGACTACAGAAGCGATAAAACCCCTTTTTCTTACGTATGTTTACTTCACATAAACAGCTGCCGGAGTTGTTTTGGTGAAGATGCAAAGATAGAGCGTGGGAAGAGCCCAAGGTCAAATACAGTAGGCAACTCTACTATAGTTGGACACGAGATGCTCCTTTTTTTATATTCACTCGAGGACAAATGTTACATACTTCAAACATACCTATTTTAGGCATGCGGACATAGTTAAACATGGGCAGTAAAGACGATCTTCCCTCATGATGCGCCTCAGACAACTTTAATTCACGTTCTCCAGCAGTAGTTTGCCTTTGTCTGATTTTTTGCCTCCGGTGGATTAAAAAAGGGAAGCGGAGGATTACCATGTTTTCTGGAAGGTCTATACAGTAGGGGATATTTCCCAGGGTTCCACAAAGTGTTTTTAATCCAGCCGCCCAACAAACTCCATCTGAAACACCTGCCCATAAACACTAAAAATAGAAGAGCTGGATTGAGAGTAAGCAGTATGTGTAGTGGCGCTCGGCATTATTAGATAGTCAAAGGGAAGAAGACACGAGGGAGTTTTAGTTAATCCAAACAGTGATTATTTTTCCTGCATTCTCCCTTTCATCTGAAGGATTTTCAAAGGCCTGAAGATATGAAAATATCCAGTATTTCTATGCAAGAAATGAGCAAAAAAAGAGTTACACTCTAAAGATTGTAATTTTACTATGTATTTTGGCCATTCAGATGTTGTTTTAGAAGGCCTCTGGTGTCAAAATTAAAGGATTTTCACATTTATGGATTAATTTATTACATTTTATGTTATGTAGTAATGTTAATTCTGCAAGGTTGGCCCTAGTTGAGAGCAGAATTTTTCTTTTCATTTTTCATAGATATATTCTACAACTAAGCCGAAAACCTTGCTGGGTTCTTTAGCCCCACATCAGAATATAGCGTGAATAATAAGCACACATAAAATTTTATGTTATTTACTAAATAATAATAATAGTAAAATATTTGCAATCTGTTGCGTGGCATCACATAGGAAACAACCATGTGTATGTTTTCCAGTATTAATTAACTCCACACCTTCGTACTAGGCCCATTTTCTGATGCATGCAACCATTCTGTTATTCTCCTTTGCATTGGTGTTGATCAATGAAACAGCTTGAATCATGTTTTCTGACACACACACTTCTGGAGGTACTTCAAGAGAGAAATAAAATCATCTGTGATATCTGAACCAAAAAAGAATTCAAACTATTAGGACTGGTAAAAAAAACATCAGTCAGTGACACCTGTCACAAAGTTTAGTGTGTTTATTTGGTTTTATTGATTTGAGGCCTGAAATGTCTCTATAATCACACTGGCTGGTCAGTACTTTGAGGGTTTTCCTTGTCCATTTGTCCACAGACATCTTCATCTGCCTATTCTTCACTCACTATCAGTGTCACTATCATCTGATTCTGTTTCAAGATTTGATCTCTTTTACACGGCAGCAACCACATCCCACACACCGAAGCAAGGACCGCTCTTTGCTGGTGCCATACTGAAATGGAAACAGATATGTATAAATAATACATCCATCCATCCATCCATTGTCTATCCCGCTTATTCCCTTTCGGGGTCGCAGGGGTCTGCTGGAGCCTATCCCAGCGCGTTAAGGCGAGAGGCAGGGATACACCCCAGATGGTCGCCAGCCAATCGTGGGGCACACACACCATTCACACACCATTCGCTCTCACACTCACACCTATGGGCAATTTAGAGTTTACCAATTAACCTGAGCATGTTTTTTGTATTGTGGGAGGAAACCGGAGTACCCGGTGAAAACCCACGCAGACACGGGGAGAACATGCAAACTCCACACAGAAAGGCCCCAGACCCAGGCCCAAGGCGGTCTTGAACCTGCAACCTTCTTGCTGTGATAAATAATACATATGCCTTTTATATTGTAATAGATTACATGAGGGAATAGATAATGTAGCTGAAGCGTTTATTCTGTCTGGCTAGGCCTATTATCATACTAACAGGAATACATACACCCCCACATGCAGGTACGACAATGCAAAGTTATTGCACACAATTCAGTATGGCTAATGATTAGTATTTATTGTATTTTTAGTGATAAGATACAGGTTGGGTTTAAGATAATAACTCAAATATTAACAGATGAGACACATTTAGAAATGAGTGATAGTGAACTATCAAAGACATTATATTGTATAATTGTATTAGTGTTTTATGTCCATATGTGAAAATCTAAGAAGTACAATGCCAACAAGTAATGTGTAAGGTGCACATAATTGTTTTTAACAGCCACACTGACTGTAAATAGAGGCTGCTCAACATAAAACTTGATGAATGTAGTCCACAAAAATAAATACTGTATGTACATGTTCTAGACATCCTAATAATCATTGTATATTTAAGGAATTTTACTTACTTGAGTCTGACAAATCCAATCAAAAAAATTAAAAAGGTGATGCTTGATCAAATATCTGGAGGCTGTGTAGTTTCATAGCCAGAGAACAGGACATACAAACACATTTACTACCCAATAACGTGCTGAGGCTGAACGATTGATTGTGTAAATCGTCTTAAAACACAGAAAGAAAGAAAAGTTTATTGACTTTGGTAGGTTAGTTTATCTGATGTATAAATCAACTTGCTTATCAGAGTGCAAACCAAATTTCCCTTTAGGAGCAATAAAGAGAAATGGATATTTTAGCCCTATATGATTGAATATTTTGGGACTGCTACTAATTCTATCAATATCCTGAATGTACTACAAAAAAATTATGCTGTTTTTCATATTCGGATCGTGTGAGGGTAAAGCGAGGTAACGGGAACCTCAGCTGTGTAAAACGTTCACACACTTAAAAACCGACATATGTCCGAACGTGTTGTTTAATCCCTCCAGACAACAATGCTGAATCATGCCATTGTTGCTAAATGACTGGACTGAACTCTGGAAGACCCTAATTGTGGAGGACAGAGTTGTCGTTCGCAGCGACACCACCATAGCAGAAGCACAGTTCTACTTCTTGTGTGTGGTCACTGGGGATCGAAAGCCATGAACGCAGCCCATTACTCAGCGTTAAAACAAAGGAAGACAAAAACTGTGTTGATAGACATGAATCACAGATTGTGGCTGTTGGTACTAATGGCCTGACAGTGTTTCCCACCCCCAGTCATTGGTTTCAGTGCTTATATTTGAGAAACAAGAATACTGAAAACTCATAATATTTTATGCTACATGCATAGAAAACACATAATTGGAGCTAGGACGCTCAGAACCTCAAAAAGCTCGAGGAGGCAGTAAATGCTAAACATGTTTTTCATTTTTTGTTCTGTTCACTTTCAACCTTCACTTGCACATTAATATTCAGAGTTAGTTCACACCATTACCTCAAACAGTTCACAGAGTACAGCTCCAGCCGGCAAAAATCAACACATTATATGCACCTTCCTCCTGACTGTAAAATTACAAACAACTAATTCTAGGATTTATTGAAAATTGCGTCTTTTGTTTTGGTGAGCTGAAGTCTGAAACGAGACCGGCCTTCTGTCTGGCATCTATAATCCTTAATGCTGGCTGTGCTCCATCGTAAAGTTAATGAGATATTGTAATATGAGACAGCCCTGTGTCCATAACCCGCTCTCATTAACTCTCACTATCCATCATAACAAAGAAGCTGAAAGTGCCAAGATTTAGACAGCAGAAATGCTGGTGTCAGCTGACAGTTTTAAATACCGATGCCAGGGTTATCAATACATTCATCTAGTTCATTTTAACAAAATTAATGTTTCAAATACAACAGAGCCTTGATTATGTACTCTTAAAGCATAAAGACAATAAGACTAATTAAGACTAGGGGCAAAAAATTTGGTCCCACCTGTTTGTACTTGACATATTTTGATAATTAGTACTATTAATACATTTCACACAGTTCAGGAGGCAAACATATTTAATTCATATTCATATTCATTTGGGGAGACTTGTTCTTTACCCTCCATCCTTAAAATGTGTGTTCCATACTGTATTGCAAGTGTCACAGAAACACAATGCATTCAACACATGTTTCGGTATCTTGAAGATTATTTGTGTGCATTGTGTGCAATCCTGGGTTCTGAATGTATTCATGTGCACCCGGGTCAAATCTGTGTCCTGCATGTCATCATGATTTTCAACAGGAGAGATTAGGCTTTGTATAGATTATCTCCTGTAGTGTTTGTTTTCTCTTTGTTCTTTGAGTTTCAGACAGCATAACTGTTTATACAAAAGTCATTTTAGCGATTGAACTGTGTTTTAACAACCACCTACTCAGCGTATTTACTTATTAACAAGATCCTGCAAATCAACCTTACTCAGAAAGTACTGCTGTTCCCCTTTTCAATTGTCGGGAACACAGCCTTCCATTCATGTGAAAACATGCCAATTAGCTTCCCCCACATCAGACTGGGAGACCAGTTTGAAAAGGCTGCAGGGCAAGAACGAACCAGGAGGGAGAAACAAGGGCAGCAATTATCTCATGAAATAAAACACCTAATTTATATGGAGCTCGCTAATAGCAACCAAAACACACAGAGAAGAGGATAATGAGAGCAACAAACAGGCGTAAAGAGAGAGAGAGATAGAGAGAAAGAGAGAGAGGGATGTGACTTATAGTTGATTCTGAGGGGGCTGCATCTATGCATCTATTCCACATGAGCTGGTGCAACGTGAGAACAGTCCAACGGATATTATGCACTGAATTGGCCGAGGATTCCTCTGTATTTGTGCCAGAGCAGTCTAAATATTTACAAAATATCACTCAGATCTTAGTCAAAAATGACTTCTATATAGTCCATGTTGATAATAGTAGATCTTTAACACCTGTAATTGCATGTTGTGTCCTAAACTTTATGACCTGACAAACTAGCCTAGATTACAAATTTATATTTTTTTTGCACATTCATTAATTCTACAATTGAATGCGTTCCCCTAACCACTGTTTGAACTGAGGCACCTCACCCCCAAGGCAGCGTAGGGTTAGTATCTCTATTGTCCAATTAATAATGGAGAAGGAGCCCAGCTGAGTAATGACACAGTATATAATGCCAGTCATCTCCAGGCCAACCCTCACACACATGTCAACACGATCGCTGGAGCGTCAGACAGAGGTCATTGTTGTGCGGCAAGCTGAGAAACAGTCAGAGGAGCATTAGGTTATATCATTACATGCAGGGGTATACAACAGTGGTTACTTTGCTGTGTTTCTGATCGAAGAACAGATGCTTCGATGTTTGACTGGTCAAACAGAGATTTAAAAGAGACAAAACAAGCAGGCTGCTGCTATGGAAAAGTTCTAAAACATGTTCAACAGCTGTCAGGTAGTGATGAATTCCGAACTCCATCTCAGGGAAAAAAAGTGATGCAATAAAAATCTACAGAAAATTAAAACTATTTTAACAATATCACAATTGTTTAAGTTGATATTTAAATTGCTTTGTGATTATAAAGAAAGTCCAAGTGTTACATAAAGATTGACTCAGACATGTTTAAAAAAGGCTCAACCGAGAGATGAATGCACACAGTCTATATCCAGAAGTGGCATAAAATGAGCCGTCAGGATTTCCGTGAAGTTGTGATGTCACACCCATTCATACAGTCACAGATAATTAATTCAGCCAATCAGAGGAAAGAGTAATTTTATTATATTACTAAGACAGACACAAAACTGTTCCACGTAGAGCTCCAGAGAGAAAGAGAGAACTGGAGAGAGATGAAAAACTATGTTAAAAGGATTTTTTTTAACTTAAAAACCAAAGAACTTCAAATAAAACCCAGGAAAAGTGTACACTATGGGACCTCTAAGGCAAAAAAATACCAAGTTTTTTTTTTTGTTTCGCCACTGTGAGATTCTGCCATTTTTTCCTTCATTTTAATATATTTGGAAATCACACATCGTGGGGCTGGACATTGTGTAGATGAAGTGATTCATACAGATGAATCCTAACAACTGAGCAGCAGCAGACAGATCACTCCTGCCCTCCTGTTCTGAAGTGTCCTCCAGCAACGCGCTGAACCCCGGAACCGAGAGATGCCTCTGGTGGTGCCGGGAGCTCCCCCACAACTCCCCGCGAGGCTAAACTAATATACATAAATATATATATGTGTATGTATATGTATAGATCACGTTAGCTTACACAAGGTGACAGCAGCATCTACTGTGAAGACAACACTACGGGATCAGCTGAGGCTCCGCTGTGAGCCCGGCGCTGTCCGGAGTGCTGAAAACTAACTGTTACTGCGTGTATTGTTACACTACCTGATTATGTCATCGTTGTGGCCCAAGTAGAATTTCTGCTTGTGCTCCCGGGTGTTGTACACAACTCCCACACCGGCGACGAAATAGACTATTTCCTTGGCGGCGGTGTAGTACAGGTTGTTGCGGCACTGATGTCCCCGGTATCCGTACACCCACTCCAGTCTCAGGTGGCAGTTGGGAGCAGTTCTGTCAGCCATGTCCGCACTTCCGTGTGTGTGTGTGTATGTGTGTGTCTGTGTGTGTGTATCTCGCTGTCGCGTTAACGAAAGGCTTTCTGATAACAGTGTCATTCACCAAAAAGGATTTATTTTAACCCCGCGTGTCCCATTAGTTTCGTTGCATTTCCACTGGTCCGGCGAGAGCGTTGAAATGGAGCATTTTTGAAGGGTCACGTGCGTGTACGGTCTCGCTTTGTGCGGGTGGAATTTGAAAAAAAAAAAAAAAAGATAAAGCCTCGGTTTTTACGTTAGGAGCGCGTTTCACAAGCTGTCGTTTTTCATTGTTAGAATCCACTTGTACTTCTTCGCTTCTGCGCTCCTCTTCGACACAGGTCAGAGCTCCCGTCCAATCCCACAAAGATGGAGCTGTGTGCTGCTATTCCAACCAGGCTCCGCCCACAGAGAGGACGGAGCGGCCCGTCGTCCAATCAGGGCCCTCGAATCATCTCGGGGGAGGGAGGATAGGAGAGGACAACTTCGTCACGGCTGAAACAGTTCAAATATGCTAATTTCAAACAATTATTTTTAAGATTGACTTCTTGTGTTTTAACGTGGAAGGTCAGTTCATCATAGAGAGCTAAACATTTTGTCTTCCACTAACATAAGTATCTTTATAATAGTATTTTAACACCCATTGACTGTATAGTATTTCTAAGTATAGCTATAAACCATCATATTGTTTTGTATTATTATTTTTCTTCCACAGTGTTTTGCAAAATTATTGTCACCTAATAAATAGTTAGATACATTGATAGATTTCATCACACAAACTCTTAAGACACTAAAACAGAAAGGCAATATGTAAAAAAAAAATGTAATAAAGCTATAATACATATGGAAAAATCTAGGGATTTTAATAAAACTATATGGTCCAATGTTGCCCAAGGAATATGGCCCCAATCTGCCAAATGGTGGTGCTATAATGAAAGTAATGTTTCAGCACAAGCAAAATGATCTTTTTTTAGGATTTTGTGGGTCCTTTGAAGCCAAGTTTGATAACATTTTGAAAGTCTAGCAGAGCTGCACAATTTAATTGATTAATAAATGGTAACCCTATTCAAGTTACTCAACTAAAAGTGGCAGTTGTCTTTATACATCCATGATTCAGACAAATCCATCCATATAAGCCATCTAGATACCTTTTCAACAAAACATACCCTGAAAGTTTCATTCAAATCTACCACAAGCGGGCACTACCAGTGCAAAAGGTATGCATGGCATAACATACATCAAAGGATAATATTTTTTTTCTCCCTGATTACAAAACTAAAAGGATATGTTTTATGACAACGATGAACCATGTGTGTAAAGCTGTTATAAAATCACAGAATAAGAGGCATTACCATTTCCAAACATATATATGTACATATATTTGATGCAAATTTGGCTATAAATCAATGGCAGTTTGTACAAACATTGCTAAACTAGATGAATATATTAATAACGTTGTTGAAGCTTTCAGCTGAAGCCAAGAACGGCAGCTTGTGCCCTCACAGTGGCCAAAACATGATATGTGTACTGTAGGTTGCCCTTAACTGGCTGAAGCATGATAAATCGCCCTCTAGGCTAGACAAAAAGTGATAAAGTGCTCACTGGGGTGCACTGACAGTGGACAAAATGTGATAAAATGCACAAAAAAAAACTGTCTATTTTTGTTCGCCCTTGTCCCTTAATTAGTCTAGGTCTGCCACTGTATCATGTACATAGAGTCATCATAAGCTACAGTATTAAAAGGTGAATTGAATAGAATCACAAGGCGTTTCATATTGCACATGATTTAATAGATTTTTATAAAATATAATAAATATATAAAAATATTTTTAGCCTTTATGTTGTAATAAGCATCTTAGGTTGTTTTTTCATGGGCTCAATTTATTAATTGTACTATACAAGCACATTTTTTTGTATTATTTTTTTTATTATGATATACTAATTCTAATATGATTCTGGTTCTGTAACCTTTATTCTGTATGTCATGTGATCCAGTGAAGTTGATAATAATAATAATGAGATATACGAAGTAACTATTTTTTTGCTAGTATTGTATTTTTTAATTTTTATTTTTCAGTATTTTATTTTTTCTTTCATTAGCGGAAGCTGCGGCAGTGACGTCACGGACCCTCCTCCTCGGTCTGTCGTTGCCGGGCGACAGAGGAAGCCTCGCCATAATCCCATCTTCGTTAAACAGTTTGCTAATCGATTGGACGCCCGCTTCGAAGCAATGGAGGTGACGATGGACCCTTTATTCCTGGCGTGGAGCTATTTCAGGAGGCGAAAACTCCAACAGTGTTCAGATATTTGTACAAAGATATTACAAGACAACCCATACGACCAGGTACTGTTGCTGCGGCTAGCCGGAGTTAGCCTAGCATGCGTGATTACGCTGCCAACCTGTCCGCAGCAATTTAACTAAGCTAACGTTGCGTTTACTTACACTTAAGCGAGTCGGTATTTATATTCGATGTTACCGGGACGTCTTTCTAGCCTCCACATTGCAATTCTCCTTTCCATTTTTCACCATTGTTTTTTCTGCAGCATATCTTACTTTTATTTTCCACTCTCTCCTTGTTTATTACTCACTTTCCTCAACATCCTTCTTCTCTCATGTGCATGCTGTCTTAAGGAGTCCTCCTTGTCTATCTCAGAGGTAACCATGACTGCAGACACTTTTCATCGTGTTCTATCCCTTTTTCTGTGACTATCATTTCTGGCTGCCACGTTTTTACCATTCAGTGGTTGTAATAGGAGACCCCTGAATCCATGATTCACAGGATTCAGTGTTGTGTATGTGTGTTTGTGTGTTTCATAGGCTGCGTGGAGCCTGAAAACTCGTGCTCTGACAGAGATGGTATACATAGATGAAGTCGATGTTGACGAAGAGGGGATTGCTGAGATGATGCTGGATGAGAGCTCTATTGCTCAGGTTGCACGTAGGTTTCATCTCTTCTTCAGTGCCTTGCTTAAGTTAAGCAAATGAAGACATTTGTTACACTAAGTTAATGGTTAAATTTGTTTGACTGGAATGACTGTCTTCCAGGGCCTGGAACATCTTTGAGACTACCTGGAACAAGTCAAGGTGGAGGTCCCACCCCGGCTGTCAGGTACTGTATGCCTGACAATACTTAAATATGCCCTGGAACCTTTAAATATTATGACAAAAGACACTTGATCTGAGTTTTTTTTCCCCCCACCAAATGTCAGACCTATGACGCAGTCAGGGCGTCCTATCACAGGATTTGTGAGACCCAGCACACAGTCAGGGCGTCCTGGGACGATGGAACAGGCCATCAAGACCCCACGCACGGGAAGCACTGCTCGACCTGTCACTAGCGCTTCTGGTAGATTCATCCGTCTGGGAACAGTGAGTCTGTATAGATAAAAAAAATGAATAATTAAAAAATAGCTTAGGATGAGTTAATGGTTTAATTTGCACATTTTTTATCATTATTCTTTACACTAATATTAATATTAATAGGTTATTGTGATAAATTTTTTTACTTTACCATGTTACCATGTACAAAATTGACATTGTGTTTCCCTGTTTCCTCAGGCTTCAATGTTAACAAATCCGGATGGACCATTTATAAACTTGTCAAGACTAAATTTGGCCAAGTATTCCCAAAAGCCCAACTTGTCAAGGGTATGACTGAGTTTGTGAGTTGATAAAGTTAAAAGTTATCATTATTATTTTTTTTTTTTTTTACATCTCTCGAGTAACATGTCATTTTCATTCTCAGACACTGTTCGAGTTTATCTTCCATCACGAGAATGATGTAAAAAATGTAAGTTACATCATGAAACAAACTGGTAACGCTACATTGTTACATTTTTCAGCAACAAATTTTTTGTCTTTGTCTTTTCCAGGCTTTAGATTTGGCTGCTCAAGCTACTGAGCATGCCCAGTTCAAAGACTGGTGGTGGAAAGTTCAGCTTGGGAAATGCTACTACAGGCAAGTGACTCAAAAACAAGAACAAGTTATATGTCATCATTCCCAGAATAATTAAAATGTAGCTTTTTTTTAATATTTATTTCATGATTATTATCCCCTTTTCAGGCTTGGTTTATATCGAGAAGCAGAAAAACAGTTTCGATCAGCTCTCAACCACCAGGAGGTGGTGGACACATACCTCTATCTTGCAAAGGTAGTGATAGTGATATACCATCACTGTACATCATTCAACAAAGATTCTCTCTTTCTATAGATATTTTTTTTGTTATTAAATAGAATAATTGCGTGTTTTCCCCTCAGGTTTATCAGCGTCTCGATCAGCCAATAACGGCGCTCAACCTCTTCAAACAAGGCCTGGACCACTTTCCTGGTGAAGTCACCCTTCTAACAGGAATCGCTCGCATACACGAGGTACAGTGTGTCACTGTGGTTATTATTACTATAGACTTCACTCTCTAGATACAACTCTCTCCTAAAAAAACACACACACATAATCATATTCATTGTCACAGGAGATGAACAACATTACTTCAGCCACAGAGTACTACAAAGATGTCCTGAAGCAGGATAACACGCATGTGGAGGCAATCGCCTGCATAGGCAGCAACCACTTCTACACCGATCAACCTGAGATCGCCCTGCGGTTCTACAGGTCAGACAGACTTTCATGAATATTTGATGCGGCAGATTGTTACGGTATACGTAACGAGAAGTCATAATCCCATCTGCGATCCAATATGTGTCGCGCCTTTTTATTAGACGGCTGCTCCAGATGGGCGTGTATAACTGCCAGCTGTACAACAACCTGGGCCTGTGCTGCTTCTACGCGCAGCAGTACGACATGACTCTGTCCTCGTTCGAGAGGGCTCTGGCCCTGGTGGGCAACGACGAAGAGCAGGCCGACGTCTGGTACAACATAGGGCACGTAGCTGTGGTGAGTTTACGTCCAGAACACTACCATTCAAAAGCAAATTTTGTTTTTTAATGCAATATCTACATGGGTGTATAGAGGCCCGTTTTCAGTAACCATCACTCCAGTGTTCTAATGCTACATTGTGTTTGCTAATTGCATTAGAAGCTAATGTATGATTTGAAAACCCATTTGCAATTATGTTAGCACAGCTGAAAACAGTTTAGCTGGTTAGATGGAGCATACTCTGATGAAAGCAAGGTTTGAAAGAGAAAAATATTGCAAATCAAAATCATTATTTCCAATGTATTGACTATATTTTCTATTCATTTTGCAACTCATTCGAAAATTAAAAGTTTGACCTTTCATGGAAAACACAAAATTGTCTGGGTGACGTCAAACTTTTGTTGTATGAATAAATATTATACACTAAATATAAATATTATACACTATTAGTGAATAAAACTCACAAATAGATGATATGTGAAAAGTGTATTTGTTTTGTGTTTTCAGGGTATAGGGGACTTAATATTGGCCTACCAGTGTTTTAAACTGGCTTTGGCTTTTAATAACGACCACGCCGAGGCCTACAACAATCTTGCTGTTCTGGAGCTACGCAAAGGTCGCATTGAGCAGGTAACGAATATTATAGAGCTTTCATTCCACTGTTAAAATCTATCCATCTTACAAGTACCTGGGTGTTCATCTGAACAAAAAATTGGACTGGACTGATAATACAACTGCGCTATACAAGAGGGGCCAGAGCAGGCTCTACCTGCTCAGGCGGTTGAGGTCTTTTGGAGTGCAGGGGACACTCCTTAAGACATTCTATGACTCAGTTGTGGCATCAGTCTTACATTATGGGGTGGTCTGCTGGGGAGGCAGCATAACAGCTGCAGACAGGAAGAGACTGAACAAGATTATCAGGAAGGCCAGCTCTGTCCTGGGGTGCTCCCTTGACCCAGTGGAGGTGGTGGGAGAGAAAAGGATGATAAGGAAGATATCATCAATGATGGAAAACCACCTCCACCCCATGCAGGACACACTGTCTGGACTGACGAGCTCCCTCAGCAACAGACTAATCCATCCCAAGTGTCTGAGGGAGCGATATAGGAAGTCCTTCCTTCCTACAGCTGTCAGACTGTACAACAAGTACAGCTCGCAGTAACCCCCCCCAACAGAAAAAATGGACAGTGCAAATACATTCTTAATTCATATTTATATATACCTGTATATACCAGTGCAATACTTTTTATTCATATTTATATATACCTGTATATATCTGTATATATTGTTTTTTTAATTTAATTTTTTAATTTTTCTTTTCCTTTTTAAATTTTTAAAAAAACATTTTTGTAACTTTTCTAACTGCTGCTGTAGCACCGTAAATTTCCCCACTGTGGGACAATAAAGGAGCTATCTTATCTTATCTTATCTTAAAACCAGTGATATACTTACATTGACAATTATTGATGATTTTCTTTTAAATATTTGGGGGGTATTTTATGCTTAATACTTTTAATTCTTAATGTTAGATATATAAATAGATAGATATAGATATACAATAGATATATTGATATTAAATATGTCATATCATCGGATAATGATAATTATCATCATTTTAATCTTTTTTTAATGACCAAGAGAAAAATGGTTAAATGTAAGTACTTTCTACTAAACTTGATTTGGCCTTTGTCCATTAAATAAATGTTTGATTTAATAATTGCTTCATTATCAAGGGATATATGATATTTACGAGTCAAGGAGGAAGCAGCGAACCTTGAGTGAAACGATTGCTATTATACTAAACTATTTTCTTATTATATTATGATATCATGACAATATATATCAAAAACGATATATATTGAGAGTGCTCTCGTTTTACACCCTCCTCCATGATGTAACACAGCCCATTTAGGCCTGATGATTAAACTGTCATCATTATCAAACTCCACATGTAAACCCAAAATATATTTCTCAAGTACACCCAGTACAGTACTGTATAGGCAATGATTACTTTTGTGTCATTTGTCTTAGTTGGTATTGATAGGAGCTCACAGTAGTACTTAATTGGGATGTTGGGGTGATTTTGGAGTCATTTCTCAGACTTACTATAATGAGACAGCTGTCACTCAAATTATGTAAATCTATCATCAGGCATAGAGATCTTCATGTCCTGTTTGTATTAGAATGAAAAGATTTTGATTGCAAATACGCTTAAGAGGCTGTTCCAGTTTAATTTTTAATACTGTTTCACACTGACAACAATATAAATGCTTTTTTTTCTTCGATCCAGTCTAAAGCCTTCCTGCAGACTGCTGCATCACTGGCTCCTCACATGTACGAGCCACACTTCAATCTGTCTATTCTCTCTGAAAAGGTAATTTCATAACTGTTTTATTCATTTGAACAAATAATTAGTGAAAGGCTTAGAAAAAAGGTTTATTCCCAATGATCAGATTTGCCAGTGAGTTTTTTTTTTTTTTG
This sequence comes from Eupleurogrammus muticus, assembly GCA_036785175.1. Lineage (NCBI taxonomy): Eukaryota > Metazoa > Chordata > Actinopteri > Scombriformes > Trichiuridae > Eupleurogrammus > Eupleurogrammus muticus. The sequence goes on along the minus strand of JAYKQN010000012.1, from coordinate 12,979,261 downwards.
TCCTGTGTCCAGATCGGAGATCTTCAGAGCAGTTACTCTGCCGCTCAAAAGTCCGAGGACGCCTTTCCTGAGCACGTCGACACTCAGCAGCTTCTCAAGCAACTACGGCAACACTTTGCGCTGCTGTAAAACTCAGAATGCCGCTTGCAGAGAAGCGAGGTGTGGCTAGAATCACAGAGATGTCAGAGACATTTAGAGATAATCTTTGTCCAAATCCTTATAAGTATAAAAAAAAGTTAATAATTAATTTATATATATATATATATATATATATATATATATATATATATACATACTATGGGACCTAGTAAAAAAATTAAATGACTTTTGGATATTGATGTTTAATTTTATAAATAAAGAGATAGTCATTTTTGTGTTAATTTATTTAAATGGTACTTGTACAGTAAATTTCCAGTTTATTCGCTACTATAACATACTTTAACAGTGTTTTTTATTCCTCAATCACTTTCAATAATGTACAATTTCTGTGAAGGTGGAGGTTTTCCTGTTAAACTGGTAACTTAGTGGAGTAATGCAAATGTTCATAGCAAAGGCAAAGTTTTTATTACAGTAAATGATCCGATGTATTTTTCTTGAACCGTTTTGTAGCATCATAACCGTGACAATAAAAAAAAAAAAGTAACAAATTCAGAAGATGTGCGACATTCTCTACAAAAGCGGTGTTAGCTCCTCACTCACAGGGATGAGAGATGACATAAACTCAAAACGATGGCGCCATTTCGCAAATCCATTTCAGTCCGTGGTTGCACGGAGCGTCATTCCAGCCCTTGAAGGGGTTGTCTCTGGGATACAAAGCTGCACAGTCCTCGTTACGCAGATCGTTGGGCTCTCCATCATTCCAAAACCTGAAACAAATCATGCAACTTAGTCTTTTTTGAAGAGCTTTGAACCGTTTTACTAATTGGTACTAGTATGAAAATAATAGAGCAATCTCATCTGGTTGATTAAATAATGACTCAGTAAAGGAACCACAATTATTTGTAATAATTGCAATATTGCAACATTCACCTCGACTCTGCTCTTTTTCTACATTATATTAGTGTTACCCTTCAGTCAGTGTCGTTCCATCCAGCCATCTCCAGGTCCTTTCCTCTTCCACGTCTGTCAGACCGATCCAGAAGCCCCTATAGATCATTGACCTTGACTCGTCTTGATAGCTATTTATCAGCTCAGTTATTGCCAGCTGATGACACCAGAAACAACACATATTCATGTCATGACACCGACCTTTAGAAATGAGACAAAGCATTATGAATTGCTCCTTTTTTCCCCTCCTCAGCATATGTGGGCTACCTGTTTCTCCTTAGTGTTGACTATTGCCAGGTCGGCTCCATACTTCTTGCAGAACTGTCTGGCGTTGGCCCAGTTTCTGCGTGAGATCGTGTCAGAGAAGGCGATGTAGTAACACGCTGACTGCATGAAAGTCCACCCCGGCAAGCAGTGTCTGCAGCCCTCCTCTGCAGCCAGAAAACGGGAGAATTGATAGCTGTCAATGGGATGTCAGCGTGATATGATGAACAACAACGACAGCTCCAGCAACGGGTAAAAAGCTCTCACTAAGCAATGGTATGTGTGACTTCAACACTGCGATTTGTGATTGGATTTTGCCATTGTTGTTCTCGTAGGCTTTGACCGTCCTCGTCTCGTGCTCCAGCTCCCACTTGGCCAGCTGCTGCCGATCGATCTCTGCCGCCAGCTGTTTCTTGGCCTCATCCCTCCTCTGGATGGCGGCGTTGTAGGTGGCCTCCAGCCTGGCCACCTCGCTGCTGATGTCCGTCAGCACGTGCTGTCCGCCAGCAAGTTTGTTATCTGCAAAACACCTCAAAAAGTTTTTGAATTTGTCTTTCCTTTTTATTTATTTTTTTTACAGTACAATACATTCATATTGCAAATGAAAAAAAAAATTAATTACTTTTACCTTTAATCAAATACCTGATATATACTAATTCCCTCTAGTTATGGCACAAAGATTAACTTTTCAGTGCATTTTCTATTCCTGTCTTATAAGATAAGATGCCATATGGGATGTAGTTCTTGTGAAAATCTGATGTCCACAACAAATGTGTTTTTTTTTTTAACACAAAATATCAATGAAGATTTTTTTTAAATATTGAATCCTTCTTGGTAGAGTGTCTTTTTAACTTTTAAAAAGAGTTTATTTCATGGCATTTTTGACATTATTTCATTCATATCTCCTATCTCGTATCTTTTTTCCCCACTTAAACCTGCACTTACTAAATTTGGCCTTAGGGGGGCAGCAAAAACACACAATAAACACAACCCTTAGAGTCAGGTGATATCATAGATGACATGAACTTCACCTTTTAAAAATATACTCAACCTTTCAAACCATGAACTGGTAATATGATGCCACCACATAACCATCTACAATATATATATATATATTTTTTGGAATAAATGTAAGCATGCTTCCCTGTATGTGTTAACAGTGACTTACAGTAGACTCCCAGGCCGATGTCGACGGCCAGCAGGACGAGCGTGAGCACTGCCAGGCCGTTCACAAGCACTCTGTGATGATTCAGAACGGATTCAGGTCGCACCACTGACATGGACACTACACACAGAACGAACATTAATAAATGTAAATGAGATAGATGGGTAATAAATGATTCCACCCAGGGGGCCCCCGGATTGTGTGATTAGTATTAAAAAGGTCCAATCATCTATTTAATCTCAGCAACACAATATTTGTCTTATACACAGTAGAGAACTTCAAATTACTGTATTGTCTATTCAAATTGGTCATTAAATGAGCACATATCACAAGGTTTTGCCAGAATTTTAGAATCTGGTGTCATTATTCAAACAGTTTCCTGTCAATATACACATTAATTAATTCGGGTATTTTACGATACCATGCTTGAAGTCTTCTGGAGAAATCAGTTTGTTGTACGAACTGTCAAAAGAGCCAGATGAGTGTTCCCTGTCCTCCATTTTGACTGGTAAAGAGGAAAGCAGTCTGGCGTGATTGACCAGAAGAGACTGTTTGTTAGGACGTTGCCCTGTGGTTGTGTGTGTGTGTGTGTGTGTGTGTGTGTGTGTGTGTGAGAGAGGTTACAAACAGAAAATCAAGTTCACTTGTTAAATATTTACACGGGGAGGTTTTGCAGGTAATTTGAGGAACAACAGTGTCGCAATAGGATTTCCAGTCTTTTTAGACATCCAAAATTCAGAAGATGTGACTGTGTAGGTGTCACTTCTTTCATTTCATTTTGTCAAATATGATTCCTTCTTTTATTTGCACTAGCATCAACTTACCCACTTGAGCAGATGTGTGTATATTACATGTGATTTGTGGCCTTCTCACACGTGAATAGATAATCAGCAGATGTGCTGTTCACCAGCACATGAGCCTGTTGTTATTTCACATACACTATATTTCCAAAAGTATGAAGTGGAAAAAAAAAATCGTCACACACAAAACATGGATTTTAATCAAGCTGCAGTTAGTTTATTTGAATGTTTTGTTTTTGCACAGGCACAAATTACTTTGTTCACTTTTTGGTCTTTTCACCATCAGAGGTTGTTCATGTCTTGCTTGGCTCCACCTCACATATCCAGTACAGGTACAAGTTGTCACAGTCACCATTATACCACGTGTTGGTGGTGTCATCCCAGTAGAATAAAGCGGCACAGTTCCCGCTCTGAGCTCCGCTTTGGCTCGGCTGCCCATTTTTCCAGTACCTTGGAGAAAGCGAGATCATTTAGAAGCGAATCAACTTCCGCTGTGTTTGTCATTCGAGTGATACGCTTACATTGTCTCCTCCTCGGTCACGTTGTTGACCCACACCCACGTTCCCGCCTCCACCCTATGAGAGAGGCCGATCCAGAATCCGTTCCTGTACCATGTGCTGGAGGGGTTGGCCAATTCTGGAACGTTGTCACTTATGAGTTGCTATAAGACAGCAAACGCAGGATTATGATAGGCACATTTAATGACATCACACATGTTTGAATAGGTACAGAATAACACTGTTTGGTAAAATAAGTAGTGTCTAATGTGTGTTTTTCCACAAAAAGGTCTAATTAATCAAGTTAAAAATCTATTGAAAAATCTAGAATCAATGAATATGCAAAAATATTTCAAAAGTGTATCTGTTGCATGCATCATATGATGAGTCCATTTAAATTAGCGCCCCCCTATTTATTTGATCAAATATTTTGATGATCAACATCATTTCTTAGAACAAAAAGTCCAATTTCTCTGATTCCAGCTGTTGAAAATGTGAACATTTTCTGGTTTCTTATGTCTTCTGTTACACTGATCTTATCTTTTTTTGCCTGTTGGTGATTTTCTGACATTTTCTGCATCTGACGACTTTTCGCTTAATAGAGAAAATAGTGAACAGATCAATCGATAATGAGAATAATAATATAAGGTTTCTGCTAGATCAATTTTTTCGTTTAAGAAACTGAAACTTTTTCCTTCGTTTATTGATATGACCCACCTGCTCTGCCAAACTATCGATCACGATCAGGTCTCCTCCGCGACTAATGCAGTCTGTTCTGCTACTATTCCAGTTTTCTTTGTGGGGGGTCGCAGGGTATGAGAAATAATAGCAGGACGATTTTAATAAGTTCCATCCCGGCTGGCATCTGCCGCAGCTTTCCTCTGTTGCAGCGAAAGATGAGGAAAAAGTGGGAAAACTTTTACTCGAACCAGGGTCCATAACACTGTCATAATGAACATTAATGAATGCTTATGACAGTTGTTGTTCAGTGTCACTTCATATTGTGTTACTTTTGATATCAAGTTACCATCATTCAATGTGTTTGTCATGAAAATCTGACATAAACCAAGACAAAATGATGAAATTATTCAGTTTATGTCTTACATTGATATTAAACTGTCATATATGGTTCGTTTTGACATTAGCTGTCACAGGATCATTATGATTGTGTCCTAAATGTTGCTTCTCATTAAGATGAGCTCAATATATATATATTTTTTAATTTTGACAGTAAGGTAAGATATTTTATATTCATGGTTATTTTAGCTTTGCACCAAAAGTGACATAAATTACTGAATGACCCTCACTGACAACTGTCATAAGCATATCATTGTTGTTCATGCCATGATAATGACAGTGTTATAACACTGTCATAAGCTGGCATGACAGTGTTATAAAAGTTTTATTAACCCACATTCAAGTAAAGTGTTACCGAAAAAAGGTTAAACGTGTATTGTCATGTTTCCATGTCACGTTGCCTTACCTAAGGCGGTTTTATTAGCCTGCAGGTTGGTCTTCTCTTCCAGTAGCGTCTTGGTCTGCCTCTGCAGGACGTCGCTGAGCTTCTTCTGCTGCTTCACATGCAGCTTGATGTGCACGTAGTTGGTTCGCTCTCTGGCCAACGCCGCCTCGGCCTCTGATCTGGACTTGATGATGTTGGTGTGGTTGCTGAGGTACTTCGCCTCAACCATGAGAGTTATAGCCGCCGAATGAGGGACCTGGAGGTCGCCGGCTTTGGCACCTGAGGCACAAAAACTTAGAATTACCAGGGGGAAAGAGAGACAGCGGCAAAACATCGGTGTGAAAATGTTTTTGACTCTATAGGCAGCTCTATCTGCCACTGAAATATATGAAACTGTTTGATGGAATACCACAAACTGTTGCATAGACATTCATGGTCACTTCTCTTTTACATGCATAATTATAGAAACTTGGTTCTTCTCCTTATGTAGTAAAATGTCCTTTCGGATGAACCCAGCTCGGTTCTACGTGACTATTAAATTAAAGGAAGTGAATTATTTGACAGTCTGCCTCGCCATGTGCAGGCACGTCTTTTCAAGTGGACCGACCTAATTAGATCTAAACAGTTAATAATGTGCAGGTCACGGATGTCGGATGCACTTTGATTAATTGTCTAATCATTGATGACTAAACATTGTTTTGATTTGCAGAGGGCTGGAACAATTAATCAATTAGAGGCCTCCATACTTAAATGATTATGAACTGAATACCTTTGGGTTTGGGACTGTTTTGGGGACACTGTATGCTCTGGGAAAATCTATTCTTTTCCGTTTTACAGACCAAAATAATGACCGTAGCTGATAATTAATTACAGCCCTGTAGTATTCTACTATATTATAGTGACTAGCAAGTGTACTGACTGAACAAGATACTCACAAGGTCAAGGTCGAGTCAAGGTCAAGCAAGGTCAAGGTTTCTGATATTCTGTATTTAGACTATTACAACTGTAATTCACCAAGCCCAGTTTTAAAACTTGATACAACGAATTGGACATGAATTATTTTTTTAAAAAAGGCTCAGACAACAGAGTAATGAATATGTAATTCTAATCTACAAATCAAGGCATATATATAGCCAGATAATATAAAATGAGTGTGATTCGTGCAACTCAGAATACAATTGTAAATGTTAGTACCATCGCTGTATATTCGGCTGTCTGATTAAAACTCCATAGAAGTGACTGTACATCTGACACAGGAAATTTAGCAATTTCTCATGATCTCTCGTACTCACAGAAAATGGCAATGACCACGGCAGCTATCAGCAGAACAGCGTCCAACAGGCCCAGACTCAGTATAACCAGTCGGCCGTGTGGGAACACAGATCCACCTCCCACTGTAAACAGACCTTGAAAATGTTTCTCCGAGTTAAAATCTAACTTAAATTTTTCAGGTCATATGTACAAAATAAACAACGTGTTACATATATCTTCAAATCCTAAGTCTGAATGAGCTTTGGCGACGAAGGCTCAGTTTCAGAGAGAAAACAGCGATGAAGATTTTAGAATTTTAGAAAGTTGTACCTTGTCCAAATGTTTGACGGTGGGAGCGTGGATGAGGATTCCTTTCTTTGAATGACATTTCCTCCTCTGTCAGTTCTGTGTGTGACTGTGAATCCTCCATAATACTGGTCTGAGCTGTGCCTATTGATCTGTTTGTTTTCTGGTTATACCAGCGACAAGGTGTGTGTGTGCGCATGTGTGTGCAAAAATGTTTGATTCCATCACCTGCAGTACGGATAATACAGCTCATTATTACACTAACATCATAACATATCATAACCTGTTGAGATGCTTTCATAAAGGTCCTGTTCCTTGTAGAAAGTGTGTTTAGAATCACGGTTTGAATACAGGAAGGCCTTGGTGTTATATGAACATTGTCTCATGTTTCAAAAACTGAGCCTTGAAACAAGCCATTGGGGCTTCTGCTTGGTTGTGATGTCGCAACTACGCAGTCAATATTAGGCTCACTCATATTAATGAGGCAAAAGCCATTTGACCTAAAGCTCCAGAGAGCAGCCTGAGAGAAGATACGTGAAACTATATTAAGATGATTTTTTTTTTGTTACTCAAACCACAAATATGTCTTTGTAGGGATATCACAAGAAATAAGACGTCGATGAGGAGATGTGAGAATGTGTCCTAAAAAAATCTCTTTGGCTGATGTTTATCCTCTTTTAACAAAATTAGTTTGTCTAGGTTTTTAAATAATTAACTTACCATCTGGACACGGCCTGCCAAGCATCCGGTCCAGAATGCACTTGTTTAAAGTTCTGTTCAAATTTACAATTGCAGACTTGACGGATCATGAGTAACTATTAATGAAATTAGTTATATAACACAAGCATATCACATATCACACAGAAAAAGTTTATTTGGATGTTACAGAACTTTAAAGAAAGTGAACAGGTCAGCAATATGCACCTTAAAAATGTATCAGGAATAACAATCTAACAATCAGGAGGGTTGGGTATTAACCTTTGGTTTGTTAAATTACAAAGATAGATTTGTGTAGTTGTGGAGTTGACTCTCTATGGAAACAGTAAAGCCTGAAAAGTCAATAACAAAGTTATAAATCATAAGTTTGGTGCTTTGTCACAAATCCATTTGTTTAAGGATGTGCATCGGTCATCGTTCCAGGACTTGAAGAAGTTTTCGTTTGAATGCAAAGTTACACAGTTCTCGACGCCCCTATTATTCAGTTCTCCGTCTCTCCAGTACCTGCAGAAAACGATTGTTATTTTACAGAAATATAGTCAACAGTCAGTCTGTATTCGTCTTCTCCTCGTTCAAAAAGTTTTATGGACCGGACGTTCAGTACGGTTACATGCACAGTTAGGTCAAACTTGGCCCCTTGTACTTTTAACCACATTTGAGGCTTCAAACATAGAGATATAAAATTGGAATTTAAAATTTTTATTTTAGAATCAACACCAAGTGGGACACAATTGTGACATGGAAAAAATTTTGTAGAAATAAAAAACAGAAAAGTGTGGCGTGCAAAATTATTCTCTGAGTTAATACTTTGTAGAACACATTTTTTTCTGCAATCTTTTGGTGTACGTCTCCATCAATTTTGCACATCCAGAGACTTAAATCCTTGCCCATCCTTCCTTGCTAAACATCCCAACCTCAGTAAGGGGTATGAAGAGTGTTTGTGAACAGCAGTTTTTAATTGGATCCACATTTGGACGTTGACTTGTTCTAACACCTGAATATGTTTATCTTTGAATTATTCCATTGTAGGTTTTGCTTCATGTGTAGGATAACTCTTGTTGGAAGTCTCACTCTCAAGTCTTATGCAGACTCAGGTTTTGTTTCAAAATGGCCCTGCATTTGGCTCCATCATCTCCCCATCAATTTAACCACCTTGTTGTCCCTTCTGAATAAAGCAGCTCCAGACCATGATGCTGCCACCACCATGTTTGATAGTGGAGATGCTGTGTTCAGGGTCATGTGCAGTGTTACAACATAACATTTTGCATTTAGCAAAGAAAAATGTTGGTTTCATCTGACCATAGCACCTTCTTCCACATAGATAGTGTCTCCTTTATGGCAAACAGGACATTTTTTTTGGATTTATTTAGTGTTCTACTAATAGTTGTCCTATGGACAGGTTCGTTTACCTCAGCTGTGGATCTCTACAGTTCATCTAGAGTGATCATGGGCCTCTTGGTTGCATCTCTGATCAATCTCTCCTTGTTTGGGCTAAAAGTTTAGAGGCACGGCCAGGTCTTGTAGGTTTGCAGTGGTCTGATACTCTTTCCATTTCAACATGATTGCTCGAGATCTTTGAAGCTTGTGAAATCTTTTTATATCCTAATCCTGCTTGAAACTTCTCTACAACGGTATGGTGTGTTGGTTTCGACAGACCAACACAATACTTCCCATTTTTTCAGTCATGTAAATGTCTTGATTGTTGTGTCACAAAACGGTGACAGCAGAGAAAGAACGGTTGTAATTAAAGCTGTGATTTAATTGGTGAAGGTTCCATATGAAGTGAAACACAAACATGAAGGTTTTTATTTTCATAGCACAAAAACTATAGGGAAAAAATGACCCAGCATTTATTTTCTCTTACCCTTCAACTAGTATTGTTCCATTCGGCCATTGCCACAGGCCGTTCTTCTGCAAATCTCTCAGTCCAATAAAGTAGCCATGCCCGTCCTTTTTCACATGATTTAGAATTGACATCTATCCAAAAAATATATATTTAAGGACAATTTAAAAAACAACAACAAGTTTAAAGTTAGATGAAAACAGGGTTTTAAAGACACATTTATTGAGTGATGTGAACTCTACCTGTTTGTCTTTGCTGTCTACGACTGCAAGGTCACCTCCCTGCAACTGGCAGGCCTCTCTAGCGTTTTCCCATGATTTAAGAGGATCAGAAGGAGAAGAGAAGTAATAACACAGAGAGTTCATCATAATCCATCCATATGGACAGTACTTGCAGCCATCACCTGCCCAAAAAACATGACATGAACATGTAACACTTTACAAACACTGATTCAGATAATAAGCTGCAATAGTGAAACAGGTCTCACTGATCAAGGGTAAGTGGGATCTCATTTCCTCAATGTCCTTCTTCATTGCATCAATCTGTACTTCATAGTCATTGCTTCTTTTCGTGTGGTGTTCAGACTCCCAGTTGGATTGTTTCTGCAGATTCAACTGGCTGTCCAGCTGCTTCTTGGCGTCTTTCGTGCTTCTGATCGCGATTTTGTAAGTGTCCTGGAGTTCGATCAACTCGCCGTTGATATGCTGTACATCATCAAGTGTGAGGTGGGTGTCTGTCAGATTGTTGTCTGCAAGCATTGTGGACAAAAAGCATTAGTGTAGCAAAGAATTTAGCACCTTTCCTTGTAGAATCCCCATGAACACCAAGTTTTGGTTTTGGTTTGGATAAATCAAGTCATTTGAAGACATGAACTTGGGCTCTAGGAAATAGTGATGGACACAAAAAAAAATACAAAAAGAAAATAATAAAGTTCAATATTAGAATAATCTTTAGTTTCAGGCTTGATCGGATGTAGCAATTTTTTCATATTGGACTTACAGTGGACTCCCAGGCTGATATCAACTACGAGTAGAACAGCAGCGAGGATCACCAGGCACGCTGCCACCAACCTGCCGTGTTTTGATGGTATCAAACTGAACATGAAATCTAGACCGAGATATGATGAACCAATATTAAAACCATGTCAAAATACATAAAACATTATGAAAATATTCTACAAGCAAACATGTTCTCACTACAAGCTCATCTTTTGTTTGTTAGTATAGTTAAACATATTTGCATCAACACACCAGATTGTGTAACTATATCATCATCATCATATTTCAATTGCAGTGATCATGTTTAGAAATGCATTTAGTAAATGTTCTGATTTTCTACTCATACCTCCTCGCCTGTCTTGGTCAGGATGATGCTCCATGTCCTTTACATCCTCTTGACAAATCAGTGTGTTCAATCCGCCGTCAAAATTATCACCGGGGACGTCTCTGCTCGCCATTTTTTATGACTGATGAGCTGAGGTCAGGGATCTGAGAGCTGCTGTATCGGGACACTGGTCCGTGTTTAGGCTCCAACACAAAAACTGCTGAGTTCATCAAGAGTTAAAAAGAGAAGTGAAATTATTGTACTTTTGTAAAATGTTTTCTGTAAAATGTGGATTCAAGAAAACAACATTTTCGACAGAAACTCTACTTCCCCTTGTTGGATTTGTTTGGGGGGAACTACCCAATATAGGACCTGTTCAGAGTTAGAATATGTAATTTTCCATCTTTTTTCAAATGTATAAATTTGCAATGTCATTATACACATTTTAATCTAAACGACTGTACATGGCTGCCTGGAATCCATCAGTCAGTCAAAAGCTGTTAGTTGTTAGATTTTTATCTAGCTTTAAGTCACATTTTATGAAAGATTTTATTTAGATTTCTTTTTACTTTTTGATTAACTTCTATATGAGCTTGAACTACCACAATGCAGCAAATGATTTAATGTCACGGCTGTCAAATGTAAAAAGTTGGAAAGTATGAAATTAATTTTCCAGCTACACCGCTGACATAGCAACACTTGCTGCTGTTACAGTGAATAGAGAATTTAATTTCACTCTCAATGTGCAGATATTTCTCTCTTAAAAATAGGATATAATTTGTTACATCATGTTATAATACTCCTTAGAAACCTATTGATATCTCAGATGCAACATATGAACTTGTGAACCAAGGTTTTTGCATAATCTTCTGTCATTTGAATGAAGCTCTTACGAATCCTGTTGAAACGAAACTTCAAATTTTTGCAGACTCTCTTTTCAAGAGAGAAATGAAGAAATGAAACTTATTCTTCCCGTAAACAAAAGTCACAATCTGGTTCTGTTCTGTTTTTTGTTTTTTTTCTTGTACACAAATAATTGTGTCCCCTCTGTATCACTCATTCATATTTGAATGTACAACTAATCAACAACTAAATAATCTATAATAATGTAATAAGTCTATGAATAATATCATATATGGTCAAAATAAATGTTCAACTAAGGTAAATGTGTAGAAATATTTAGGTAATACCCAATACTATTTATCCTGTACCTCCTGAACTATTTTGTACTGATAACATTAATTATCAGTTAATAAATGGTAAATAAAGCATTGCTGGGTAATAATTTAGTATCTGTGACAGTCAACCTGTCAGTTTGCTTATACTCAACATTTAATTCAAGTATTACACACTTGTTCCCGTCTTTTTGGTGAAGAGTGAGGATATCTATACGAAAATACAGTTAATCTAGATAATTCAAAACCATTTTGCGTTTGTGTGTGACACCTATGAGGCTTCTGCCTCGTCATAGTGGTTTAATTGCCGATTATTTCATCATTTCAAGTCGTCAGGGAAAAATGTGGATTGCTGAAAACCATTAGAATAAATGATGAAACAAATAATTCCAGAAACATAAAATACATTTTAAATATTGATTTATTCATGATAGTTCCATATATATATATATATGTATTCTGCTGGAGTAGTACTACACAGGCATTTCACATATCCAATATGATGGATCCCCACAGCCTCTATCAAACCGGGTCTTCCAGGGACTAGTGGATCTATAAACTGCCACTCCACAATGCTCCCCGAGGTGTCCCGAGTTGTTTGGTTCTCCATCCATCCAGTACCTTATGAAAATAACATTTTTTGTTACCCTATTTTTGTTTTGTTTCTCCGCTTACAATGACGAACGTCACCTTCGTCAAATTGACGCGTCGATGTGGAAACAATGAATTAGAACACCAAGTTAACAATTAAATCCTGCACTCCTCACCTTGGTTCAACCTCGGTGACGTTATTGATCCAGACCCACGTCCCTTCTGTCACTACGTCAGTGAGGCCGAGCCACACTCCGTTTTCCCACCATTTCGTGCTGTGTCCCCTACTTTGGACATTGGCGCTCACAAATTCCTGTATGAACACATAGAGTAGTTCTCATTAGATAGCCAGCTTGTTAGGAATCCTATTTACTCTAAATCTGACTCTGAATTTGTTTTAACCCACCTGCTCCTTCTGGTAATCGATCACAACCAGATCAGCTCCCCAGCTGATGCAGTAGGCTCGGCTGTCTTCCCAGGACTTTACAGATATCCCATAAGAAAAGAAATAGCAGGACGAGTTGAAAAATGTCCATCCAGGGAGGCATTTGCCGCAGCTTTTCTCTAGGAGACACAAAGTATTTCTTGGCTTAAGTTGCTTTCTAGTATGATTTTATCTTGAATAATATTGATGTTTACAAGGCTTGGAATCCTGTTTTACCCATGGTTGATATGTTCGCCTGCAGGCCGGACTTCTCCGCACGCAGAGCCTCCACCTGCCTCTGGAAAGCGTCGTTGGCGGCCTTCTGCTGCTCGATCTGCAGCTTCAGTCGCGCGTGTTCGCTGAGAACCTTTTCTAACGCCTTCTTGGCTTCCTCTTCTGCTTCAATCACATCGCTGTGGTTGCTGCGGAGTAAGTCCAGCTCCGTGAAGACCTGCGCTATGAGCGGGTTGGAAACATGGAGGGAACCCTCTCTGACTTTGGCACCTGAGTAAGAGAAGCCAAAACTGAGAAAACTGACATTTGATTTATATTGTAATTCATCATTTATACCAGGAAGAGATGGAAAGCTATAGACCAGAAGTGTCAAAAGTATATATTCTGTACTCAAGTAGTAGCTATAGTTAATAGGAGTAATAAAAGTACTGGTCGAAATGACTTGAAACTTGCATGACTTGCAAATACATTAAAACATATTTAATAATATAGTCTTCAGTTTTTGAGTTTTTATCTCATATGTTTGTCTTTTTAACTAATCATTTTCTCTTTTGAATAATGAAAAAATAAAAACAAGACTAAATTGACTAAACCCAATTAATAAATCCTGAAATAAGAAAAGCTATCTGACAAAAGAATAACATAATTCAAGATAATTATACACAATATTGAATTAATTGTATTAAATACAACATATTTTTACTGGATCAAATTAAATGTTTTGCAGCAATATTTATCTGGCTATTCTATTTTTTAAAAAATGTTAGGCATATGAAGGACAGGTAGTAGCAGTAGAAGCACAAATTCCACCAAAGCATAGATACTAAGTTAATGGGGAATTTGTACTTTGTTACATGGCACCTCTACTGTAGACATATTTTTTCCATTAATTGTGTGTGTGAAAATATTCTTCACATACACATCAGAGGGAAAAATGCTGCTAATTTAAAACTACACTGGGATTTCTGGCTGAATCATTTCTTAGATCATATTTCTCCAAATAATTATCTCAATACGCATTTTGAAATAACTCTAAATTTTGCATAAAATCTTGCAAATTCCCACATGTTTTTAGAAACAAAAATGTTTCCCTTCCTACAGAAATGGGAAGTGTCATTCTCTCAGATGTCGTACTCACACTTGATCCCAATAGCAATGGCAGTTATCAGCAAAACAGCGTTCAACAGACACAGACAGAACGTAACCAGTCGGAAGTGTGGAAAAGGAGATCCACCTGTGATCATATAACAAAAGAATGTTGTATTTTCAGGTTGAAGATTCCGACAAATCACAATAACGTATTTCTAAAATATCTAAAAATAAAATCTGAACGAGATAAAGAAAAATTCCGGAGAATAAACTGAGCAGCAAGTAAGAAATGTGCAAGATACTGCAGAGCATTTGAATTCAACCAACCTTGTTCACCGCTTTCATTGTGATTGAAAAACTGTCCATATTTGTTGTTATTCATCCATCTCTGTAGCGTCTCCATCACTGCTGTGGCCGACGTTCTGTCCACTGGTCTGTTTGATTCCTCTTTTATATCCTGCACAGGAAGAATTAGCTCATGGTGGCGACGATGTGTTCTGCTAAGGTCATTATATGGTTTACACAATGTTTTATAGCCATCACATACAGTGTAGAATCTCATCAATACAAGTATGTTCCAAATAAACAACAAGAAATATTCTAATAACATGTAATAATGTTATTTCTAATAACATATCAGCAAACTGAAAATACCAAAATGATAATGCTAAAACTTTTTTTTTATAGTTAATTAACTAAACACAAAATAAGGCTGAAATTCTGACATATTTATTCATTAATATGATTATGTCAGTAGACAGACAAACATTAGTATCCTTTCAACATGCCCCTAGAATAAGACAAAAACAACAAAAAAGCAAAGATGGGCCTCAATTTCATATTTATTCAGAGGACAGCTGGATGTTCTTGTCATTAAATGGTTTATTGGATGCAGTGTGTAACTTTTACTTGTATATGATCATTCAAATAAATTTACACAATGTGCGACTTCCTCTTTCTTGGTCTTTCTTTAATGCTTGTTGCGCTTCCTCTTGAGCTATTATAGCAAGTCTTAAATTGCTGTTCTGTCAATATTACAAAACACTGTATGTGTGTGTGTGTGTGTGTGTGTGTGTGTGTGCGTGTGTGTGTGTGTGCGTGTGCGTGTGTGTGTGTGTGTGTGGACATGTTTTTTTTTTAATCTTGCTGAACATAAATCTTTTAATCTGTGATATATTCTTCAGGTGGTAGTATGCCGACTTTGTGATGGTCTTAATGTGATTGTTGAAATTCAAGTCCATAACTACACCAGATTTCTAGCTTGGTTTGTGGGCTTTAACATCACAGTTGAAGCCGAGAGCTGACTTTTAATTTTTCCTCTTTGGCATTTACTCAGTGGTTGTATATGATTATAATTTCCTATTATGATGATGTAAATGTGTGTGTCATCTGCATAAATATGGTAATTTATTATGTTTTCTTTTATTATCTTAGCTAGTGGGTGCATGTAAATGTTGAATAACAGAGGCCTCAGAATTGAACCCTGGGGGACACCCCAGGTTATGTTACCTATGGACACAAAGTAGTCTCTGTCCTTTAAGTAGAATTTAAACCACTTTAGTGCTGTACCAGTAAGTCCCACCAAGATCTCCATCCAGTATAATAACACGTTGTGGTCATCTCTGTCAAATGCAGAACTGAGATCCAGTAAGGCTGAATTTTTGCGTCTGTCTGTGGTTAAATGGATGTTATAGAAGACCTTAACAAGTGCAGTGGTGTGGTCAAACACCTGACTGGAAAACACCAAACTAGTTGTTCAGTGCCACAAATTTAGTAGGCTAAATTTAAGAATAGTAGATTTGATATTGGCCTGTAGTTATTCATTGCTGAATTGTCCTAAATTGCTCTTTTTTAGCTTGATGACTGCAGTTTTCAGGGTCTATGAGAATACACCTGAACAAAGTTTTCTCTTTTGGATTTTAGTGATAGGTAGGGGAAAAGCTCTAATCAAACAGTGGTCAGTGATGCGATGAACTTTATATTTAGTCGTTATTTAGTCTTTCTTATATATCTCTGCGCTAATAATATTTCTTTATATATTATATCAAGAGATTTCAGGGATCACAAATCATGTAGATGAAGCCGACTGTAGAATATATATAGATTTTTCTCGTGAATACTCGATCTGCTGGACAGCAGCATTCCTCTCTCCACATGCAGCGTTTCAGGCTGCCTCTCAAGGTCCTCGCTGGTGGTCTCGTTCTGCTCCAGCTGCAGTTTGAGTTTCTCGTGGCTGCTGAGCTGTTTCTTTAACTCCTGCTGAGCTTCATGGCTGGATATCCTCAGACTTTTACTCAGAAATCTCCCACCAGCATGCCACTTCTTCTGTTCATGCGAGGAGGCTTCTCTGTCAATATTAAAAAAAAAAAAAAACGTGTGTGTGTGAGAGAGAAAGAGAGAGAGAGAGAGAAAATGAGAGAGGGAGCTTCATTCTCACCAGCCTCTCTCTCCTGTGCAAACATGTTTTTAAAAAAATCTTTTTCGTCACTCTGTTATTTTAGGTTGTTAAGGAAATGGCATAATAAGAAGTATATTTAATGAACTCATCAGATGGGTGGTCTGTAATGTTCTGTACTGCACATCTGGGATTTTGAGTTGTGGTCTACTAATACCAGTGGATAGTGGAAGATTTAGAATGGTTGACCAGAGGTCACCAATAAAACTTTTTTTAAGGCCAATGTCAAGTATGGGGAGTACAATTTGTCATTGCAGTTTAATTCGCTGAATTAGCCTGCAGCAGCCATGTTTTTTTTCTCTTGATTTTAAAGAATCATAATCATAATATGATATTAATATCGAGTATTTTATCAGTGTCACCCTCCTATTTTATTTTATTGTAAACATGTTAGAATTCTCATAGCATTTGCTCTGAAATGAAAAATTAAACTTTAAGGAATAGTCCTTGTCCCTTTTTTATGGAGAACTAAAACTATCATAATCCAAAATAATTAACTCAATAAATAAAGTAAATGTTAAAAGAATACAATGTAGAAATAAAAGGCTGAATAAATGTGCAGGTTGGTTGGAGATAAAAAAAAAATGTGCTCAGAAATTAAAACAAATTAATAAATGAATGTATCTGACAAATTAGTCTTTTGTATACATCTAATTTATTAAATTTTCTGTTTACATGTATTTTTGTTTGGAAATAAATAAATAAAATAAATATAAAAATAAGTACTTAAAAATGGCAAATAAATACATATGGTAGTTTTTTTCTGTTTCTATTTTTTTTTCCTAAATCAACCAGCACATTGATTTGTGAATTTTTCCTTTATTTTACATTAACTCACTTAATTATTTTTTTTTATAGTTATTTATATAATTTTGATTATGGAAGTTTTAGTCCTCTGTATTTTTAAATAAAAGACACTTAAATTTCACCTTTACTTGATTTTTTCTAACATTATTGTGTTTCTTAGTGTATCATCTGAAAAAAGCACAGTTTAACCTGGTGAACGGAGGCCCTGGCTGAAATCTGACAGTTTCCGTGTTTGAACGCAGGCGAAGGATGGACGAGTCCTCGGTGTGGAAGTCCAACATTTTTCAACAAACGCAACTTTTGTATTTATAATTAAAGCGGACTCGCTTAACCTCTCCCGTGTGTGTGTATGCGTGTGTGCGAGGGGCCATTCACAGTTCATAAAGCGACTAAACTAGTTACCTCGCTAACTTCACCGCTAGCCAAACCAGGCTAATCGCAGCGCTCGCGCTAGCGGAAGTGCATTCTGCGGACTTTCAGAGTAAAACTCACTGCCACGCGCTGGCCTACGCGCGGTTTATTTTGAAAGTTTCCGAAAAAAAAAAGTCATCCCCACTTTCAGTTGCGCCGCTTGACATTGGTGCAACTACTGTAGTACACGCATTTTGCTACGTTGTATTTTTCTGACACTGTACATTTGAAGTGGATTTAAGGCGTCTGGTTGAACTCCTACTCCACCAGGTGTTTGGGGTTCGCCGACACTTGGTGACATGTTAGACGTGTGTACGCTTTCGTAACGTTAGGAGCCTTTCATAAAAAAAAGGTTGTCGTAAAGGCCTGCTCGGGTTATTTCCATCACTGCCACTGGCTAACAAGTCCCTAAACAGAAATGTCACTGGAGGACTATGAAAGACATTTCGACTCGCTAAATTCCGACTTGGGCAGCGGGTCTGTGGTCAGCGAGCGGTCAGCGCCGAGCACGTTTAACGGAGAAGAGGAGAAGTTGCATTACATTCCTATCCGGATCCTCGGGAGGGGGGCGTTCGGTGAGGCGACTCTGTACAGGAGGACGGAGGTAAGTTTTGGGGGGTTCCAGTCCCAGCTGTTTTTCCACCAGAGCCACGACTTGTGCTACCCACGTTTATAGACGCACTATTACACCTCGTTATGTCACTTTAGCGGAAACACCATCACTGTAGCAAGAGGGGGCAACAAAACACGACTTAAGCAGCTTCACAGGGTCCACAGAAAACTTCTTCCTTCTTGATAAAGTTACCCAAAAACACACACTGACATGGTGAGAAAATGCTATATTGTGGTGTTAAAGTAGTGTAGTTATTGTTATGCATGTGCCCGGCTAAATGAATCGCCCACTGTTTTTCTGTTTCCTTACCTGGGTGAGAAATTCTTGAGGATAAGTGACTCCCCTTCCCATGAGCCTTACTCCGTTATGACTGAAAGGGACCAAAATGCATGAATTCAAATGCTTCTCTTCTTCTTCTTCTTCTTCCTTTATCCTATAAGCAGATAACTACGACATTTAGTTGAGCTGCAGTTGTTCAGCTTAAAGATCACTTAATCAATGTTAATTGGCAACTGATTCATAATTTCAGTACATTCTCAAGCAAACATTTACTACTCCCTAAAAAAAGATTTCTCTATAACCTTCAAAGCATCCTTTCTCTATGCTATCCCTTTTCTTTTTATATTTTCTCTCATACTTTAAAAATAAAATTTAACAAACTTTTCTTTAAGGCTTTTAACCTTTATTGTAATAATATAATGTTTCATAGATTTTTATTGTAGGTCGATCTAGGAGAAAGCATCAGCTAAATCTCGTCTCAGCTTTGCAATTCTCAAGATCCTCGTCCCTTTTTTTGCCGTATTTTATAGCAAATTAAATCTGGTTGAACAAAATTATCACATTTATTTTTTTTCTATTTTCTAGCAATTTTTTTCCATAGAAAAAAATAAGTGTTTAATAGTTGTCTGGTGAAACTCGAGTAAAATAAATCAGTTGTTGCAGTGCCGAAACAATAGAGAAACTGTAAATTGCATGCTTTTCTGTGTTGGTGGGAAGGAGCATTCTCACGAGTATTCCTTAACGTGACGTCCCCTCCGTTCGCCCTAGGACAACTCTCTAGTGGTATGGAAGGAAGTGGAGCTGAACTCGCTCTCAGAAAGGGAGCGCAGAGATGTCATGAACGAAATAAGCATCCTCTCCATTCTGGAGCACAACAACATCATCGCCTACTTCAATCACTTCATGGATAAAAACACCCTGCTCATTGAGCTGGAATACTGCAATGGTAAGAAAACACTGTGAGATTTGGTCGGAGATGAGTTGAAACGGCGTTCACCTGTGACACTGAGGAGGCTAAATGGCTTTTGTCATTGCAGGAGGGAACCTGTATGATAAAATCAACCAACAGAAGGGGAAACTTTTCAGTGAGGAGGTATGAGCGGAACACTGCATGTCAATACATTTTGTACAAAACCCATCATCGTGCTACTTCACATTTTTACCTTTTCATCATGTTTCTTCAGGCGGTTATATGGTACTTGTACCAGATTGCCTCAGCCGTGGCTCACATTCACAAGGCTGGGATCCTACACAGGTACAATGTTTAGCCTTTATTGCAAGTATCTGGTAGATGTCGATGAGTAAAGGACACAAACAGATTTAGTTTTCTTTTGCAGAGATATCAAAACTCTAAACATTTTTCTGACCAAGACTGACCTCATCAAGCTGGGTGACTATGGCCTTGCAAAGAAACTAGGCTCCGAGTTTTCAATGGCTGAGACTGTAAGTTGGCTTTTTTTTGTCACTGATCACTATAATAATTGTTAATAATATTTCACAATTTTTTCTCTTTTTTACTTTGTCTTTTTTGGTACATCCAGTGTGTGGGAACACCTTATTACATGTCACCTGAGTTGTGCCAGGGAGCAAAGTACAACTTCAAATCTGACATCTGGGCCATGGGTTGTGTCATTTTTGAGGTCTTAACTCTTACAAGAACATTTGATGCAACGGTAGGTTTGTCAGCTTGCTTGAAATGGTAATAGAAGTAATAGTTATTAGTATGTATTTGCCTTAATTGCCCAGAATTCCTCCCTCTGTAGAATGATTACATTATGTTATTTGTGCCCTTACAGAACCCTCTGAACCTCTGTGTGAAAATAGTCCAAGGCAACTGGACTATGGAAGTGAACTCGGACATATATTCATCTGCAATGATCAAGATGGTGTATGAGTGCCTTGATCAAGTGAGTAAAAAGAATAATCCGACAAAAGTCCTGTTTCTGAATGCTGTAAAACAAACGGTCTGATGTCTAAGATAAATGTCTGAGAAAATTTTTAGGTCTCTTCTCGCTAACATACAAACTGTGAAATAAGACTTCTGTTGTAGTCCGGCCTCTTCTGTAGATTTGCTGAAACCTGGCTAAACACAAGTCAATTGGAAAACAGTCATAGTCATGTCATAGCAGGACTGGTAGTTAATAGGGATCATCCTTGGATCCATAGAGCCGCCCTCCTCCTTCCTGAGTATTTTTATAAATGGACCACAGAAATTGAAATTAAACCAGATAAAAAATCTAAATAGGGCCCCGTTAAAGTTCTTGTCATGCTTTTGTGTCGCAGGATCCTGCAAAAAGGCCAACAGCTGAGCAGATCCTGGACCAGCCAATCATCGCCTGCTGCCGACAGTAAGTAGTTTGAGAAAAGGAGTATTTAAAAAAAACAATTACGAAGATAGTCAAAAAGTACCATAACAATCCATTGACAAACTTATTCTTTGATAGGGAACTTGAAGAGCGAGTCTCTCTGCTGAATTCGGCGATGAAGAAACCAAAGTGAGTTAATATTCCTATTGTTTGTCACTCCTATGATGAGTTTCTATTATATGACTGATGGCCGTTGTCCTGACTGCACCACAGGCTGAATACAGTCACTGAGACGCCTGTCGCTGTGGTGACCACGCGCTCGAGGGACGTGTACTTCTGGGGCGGAGGGAAGTTCACCCCCCAGAAGCTGGACTCCTTCAAAGGGGGCAGCAGCGCCCAACACGTGTGCGCAGGGGAGAGCCACTTCGCAGTGGTGACGGTGGAAAAAGAGCTGTACACCTGGGCTGTGAGTATCAATCCATCACTCTGGGATCGTCATGCTGGATCCAGCCTCACTACAAGCAAAATTTTTCCCCAAACCTTTGTTCAGAATGTCCAAGCCGGGGCAAAGATGGTGGGCCAGCTGGGGCACGGAGACCAGGCGTCGTACCGGCAGCCGAAGAAAGTAGATAAGCTCCAGGGGAAGGCCATCCGTCAGGTGGCGTGCGGGGCAGACTTCACCGCCTGTATCACTGGTGAGTGAGTGAAGCAACAGGTTAAAAAAAGAAAACAAAATCCCATGAAGCAAAACCTTTCCAACAAACCATTTTCCTCTGCTGCCCGTGCAGACGAGGACCAGATGTACATGTTCGGGTCGGACTATTACGGCTGCATCGGCGTGGAGGGCGAGCTGGGCATGGAGATCCTGGAGCCGGTGCTCCTGGAGTTCTTCGAGGAGCGGCCGGTCCGTCAGGTGTCGTGCGGGGACAACCACGTGGTGGTCCTGACTCAGGGCGGGGAAATCTACTCTTGGGGCTGCGGGGAGTACGGTACGCAGGTCTCCTGGCATTTTGAGCTGCGTATGCCAAGTTGTTTTTGCCATTACAGTCGTCACCAGCAGGTGGAGACAGTGGAACATTTTAATATCTTTTTTTTTTTTTATCTTTACTGTATATCCTTTTTTTTTCCTCCTGCAGGGCGTCTCGGCCTGGAATGTGAGGATGACTTCTCTTCTCCGATGCAAGTAAGACTTTGTTCCCTGTGCTGGCAAATTCTTGACTGTCTATTAAGGGCTAAAAGCCTTACAAAAGCAGGTACAATCTGTCTAACGTCTTATGGTGGAATCTTAATACTTGCAGCTCTTTTATGGTTTTCCCAGGTGGAGCTCCCTAAAGGCGCCACCATCTCTACTGTATCATGTAGCAGCGATGGAACCTTCTTCTTGACAGAAACTGGCAAAGTCCTTGTGTGTGGAAACAATGAATTCAACAAGCTGGGCCTGAACCAGGGATTTTCTGGTCTCAAAAACCATCCCGGAGAGGTACTGGGTTGTAATCAAAGTGCTATAATAATAATTTTAAGAGATAAAGCGTTTTTTGTCTACCCGGTACATTGCACCAGGGCTACCAGGGGACCCCGTACATCACCACGCTGACCTTGGTGAAGCAGCTGGCACGGTTCAAGATCCAAGTCATAGCTCCAGGGAAGACACACACGGCTGCCATTGATGGTACTGTGAAAAGGGTTTCAAGTTTTTCTTTTGTGTCACAAATTTGTGATTATTTCAATGGAGTCGTCATGCCACACGATTTCTGGCTTCGCAGAACGCGGACG
Organism: Eupleurogrammus muticus; assembly: GCA_036785175.1. Classification (NCBI taxonomy): domain Eukaryota; kingdom Metazoa; phylum Chordata; class Actinopteri; order Scombriformes; family Trichiuridae; genus Eupleurogrammus; species Eupleurogrammus muticus. Next base: position 12,956,429 of record JAYKQN010000012.1, on the reverse strand, counting down.
TCTGATCACCTTCGGTTGCAACAAGTACGGACAGCTGGGAGTTAAAGACTTTAAGAAACACCAGGGCATCCAGATCCTTGTGGGGCCCTTCGGGGGAAAGATAGTGACCAAAGTGTCTTGTGGCGACGGCTTCACTATCGCAGCCACCGAGGGTATGAACAAGCCCTGTCGTGCATCTATGGCGATGACATGTCCATGTCTGCCTCAATGATAGGATGCGTGTTTTTCTTGCAGACAATCATATCTTCGCATGGGGAAACGCGGGAAACGGGCGACTTGGAATGCCCCCTGATAAAGGATTCGGTTCAGAGGTTTGCCCTGCGATGCCGAGGCCCATCTTCGGTTCCCTGCACCATGTGCCGGACCTCTCCTGCCGTGGTTGGCACACCATCATTATAATGGGTCAGTCATTATTATGTGCCTATACAATTTAAAAATTTTTTTTTACATTGATCAATATTGATAAATACTGATTTTCTTTTAATAACAACTAGGAAAAAAAAGGATGAAGGTGACCACTTTATATTAAATTTGATTTATCATATTTAATACCCGTATTTAATTAATATATATATATAAATATATATGGTCATAATATGGTCAATGAGTGAAGGAGAGAGCAGCATCTTTATAATATACAAGAGAAACTGTCAATATTATTATTATTACAATACATTTACAATCATATTGTATTATCGTATTGATTATGTGTTTGCTGACTATTCATATGTTGTCTTTTATTGCCCAAGCCTACATCACAACCAGACATACATTTTAGTGTAATTCTACTTTAAAAAAGACTCTGTGATTAAAGCCATGTTTTCTTATTTGCAGAGAAAGTGCTCAACTCTAAGACCATACGCTCCAACAGCAGCGGACTGTCAGTTGGTAGTGGTAAATACTTTTTATTTGGTCATTGTGTATTGATTAATTTCTTTGTTTGATGAATAAGTCTACATCTCCTGTGTGTGTGTGTGTGTGTGTGTCATCGCCAGGGTTGGGGCAGGAAGGGTCTACATCCACAGTGGATCTGGATATGGAGCCCAGTTCAGAGACAGAGTGTCGGGACAGGGGTCTCGGTGTTACGGGAGAGGCGGATCCGGAGGGATGCTTCATGGAGACCCCGATGATGTCAATGGCGAGCCAGACCGGGGACAGTTCCTGCCCCTTCTGGCTTAGAAAGGTTTGTGATAATGAATAACGAAAGCACTAAAGAATAGGGGAACTTTTCTGCGTCAGGTGAAAGCTTTGCAACGCTCTAACTTGTTGAACTTTAATCTAGAACCCTGAGCCGCTGTGGGTGAAGACTTTTTTTCCAACCAAGCAGTAACAACCTGATTCTACTAATGAAGGTCCTTAGCAATGGCCTTAGTGCTTGATTAGTAAAATAAGGTGTGTAACTGCTTGGTTGAAGCAAAAAAAACAAGGTCAAGGGTTGAAAGCCCCTAATCTAGAACACCTTAGTACAAAGCTACGTCCCTAAACTTGAACCGGTATCAGACGGGTGTCATTCTCATCCCAACAGGAGCTTGAGGATGCAGAGTTCATCCCGATGCTCGACAACTCCCAGCCATTCACTCCTGACCAGCTCTCATCCTTCTCCAAGAGCGTCACTCTGCCTTATGAGGAGCTGAAAGAGCTGAAGGCGGCGGCGGCTGCAGCAGTCAGCAGTAAGAAAGGCCTATCGGTAATGCCGGATAGATGTTATTATGCACTGATCTTAGCATTGAAACATTTTTGCAGCAACGCGTGTTTTTACATTACCGGTTCACTATTATCTCTGCAGACTAAAAGGATGGGTTGTGATAAAGTGAACGGACTGGATGAAGCTTGCAAAAAAGGAGAGTCCGGTGCATGCTGCAGAGCGAGTAGCGAGGTCGCACAGGTACCAGATCTGAAAAACTCGACAGTGTAAATCACACACTTCCTGTTTCTGCTGCATGTATGCAAGCTATTTGTGTTTTTACAGCTGCGGGAGACAGTCGCTCACCAAGAGAGGAGAATCCAGATGCTGGAGAAGCAGGTATCTTAAAAAAAAACATTCTACCCGCCTCAGAAGTGAACTTGATCCAATGAGTAACAGCATGTTTTCCTGTCTTCCGTGTCCAGGTCAGCGAGCAGCAGAAGGAGAACGAGAGGCTCTGGGCGGCGATCAATCGATCGACGCTACGAGAGGCAGGGTGCGACAATAACGGAAACCACCACTCCGACCGTATGTCCGAGGGCGGTGGAGGAGGGAGGGGGGGCGGATTCACGAACCACGGCGGGAGATCGGCGGGGGCCAGCGCGTGAACCTCCGGACGTCCTCTTTTTTTCTAAATTTTTTTAACGGGAGTACTGAATCCAACAGGCTCGGTTGCAGTAGCGGATGCATCCTCGCGCCCACTAACAGCATGTTGCGTCATACATGTTTAACAGAGCGCTACGTTGCATGAATTTTCTGATTGCATTACGCAATACTGTATAATACCTTGCACACTCTCACAAGGCACACTCGCGTTCACCCGGGTGCAGTGATCTAGCTAGATTCTCCACAGACTGAAAATGTTGGCTGGATTCAACATGAAGCGATCGGACCTTGACACCCGCGAGAGACAAACTGATCGTAGGGTTACTCCGCAATGTGAATATCACCTCTCCGTTTTTTTCGGTGGCATTGTTGTGATGTCAACATTGAGGCTCAAGTCCTCAATACCTCAGATATTAGTATTTATCATAAAACAGGTGAGACCAGCTTATACCAAAGGAAACTGTTTGCTAACACAACCAAAGTTTAGGTTTCTGTTGAGTCCGGAGGGGGATGGACAGTCCTCGTGTTGTCCAGGTTGATCGTGACTCGTGTAAGCGCCATCTTTCAATGTGAAAACGTGCCTTTCTTGTGTATCACTTTATGTAGAACTTTTGTCATTTCATCTATTCCTAAATGGTTAAAGTGCATAAAACAATATAGCCTCTAAAACCTTTTATTTTTCATATTTATCAGAAATGTTAGCTAAAACATATTCTAATTATCTCGTGCAAATATATACATAGATTTCAATTTGCATGTATTATTGTCATATACAGTAAAGAGCATATGTGTGAAACAGGAAACTACTGATTAATTTTTTAACAACAAGGTAGGTTGCTATTTTCTTATTGCCGTCTTTGGCTCTAGAATTCTTGTTGGTGCAGCACATGTAGGTTTGTTTTCATTGTGACATGTATGAACACTTGAACTGTTTTCTTAGAATGTGGGAAATACGGTCGTTAAAGCATTTTTTTTTTATATAGCTGAACTCGCAGCTATAATTTTATTGTTTTCTTACTGCATCTTTTTTTTTTTTTGCCATTTCCTGTCTTCGGTACTTTCTGAAATATAATTTTCCTCGTCTTTTGCTTCATTCATGAAAGAAAATATGCAATGACAACTGTGTTTTGTTTGACACCTGTTGGTTTTGTTGTGTGTGTGTGTGTGTTATTACAAAAAATGTATTTGTAAAACCCTTCATCAATTAGCTTACAAGTTTGTTTGTTTTTTATTCGTGGTCAGTGAACTGTCAACAATATAACACGTTTTTACATGCTAAATACAATCACAGTGCCTTAGGAAGCATTGAATCAAAATATGAACAAATGACAATGCTGTGCCTTAAGTGATTTTTTTAATACGGTGTGATGACTGCATTAATATGTTTTATTTGTTCATCAGTTTCTGGAGATGTAACAGACACTCCACAGTCACACTGCTGCTTTTTGCTTTGTGTAGAAGCCCTCAATAAAACTAACAGCTGCCTTTTATGTGTTTCTGTGTGCATAGTTAATATTTTCCACAATGCAAGCTGAAATACAGTTTAATTCTCTGTTGATATTTTTACGCTATCATTGAAACAGATACAGTTTAGTTAATAGGGAATATAGTATACCTAGACAATGGAGAAACAAATTCTGATAACTGATTAAATCAAACATCGCAGAGATAATGTGGACATCACAAAAACAGTGTTGGTGACTTGATGACACCTGAGGATTTGGTGTTAGGCTGCTTCAGGGTAAAAGCGTCTGGCTCGGCTTACTGAACAGGGAAGTGCCAGCTGGCAGTCGACCCTGACACTGAGTCCGTGTGTTCACCTACGTCTTTGGGTCTTTCTTTTTATAATCTGAAAAAAAACACACAAACTTATCAAATGCAGTAATCAATTGTTAAATTTGAGCACTACATTTATCTAAATTCATATCAACTGTTTCTACATGCTGTTATCTAAAGGTTAAGGTGCCCTGTGGATTCTCTGTGTAAAACTCTGCATCCTGTGTATTTCCTTCCTCATAAAACATTTTGGGTAGTAAATGGGGTAAAACCTCAGGGTACCTTTAAAATAATCCACTAAAACCACTAAATCCTGGCCTACCTCTGGAGTCTTGCTCCTGACGTGGGTTTTCAGGAACTCTTCGTTGGCCGATCCCTTGGTCCTGTTTACGTAGGAGTTGAAGACTTTACGTTTGGACTGTTTGAGCTTTTCACAGACCTTGACATGCTTCTCTAATCTTTCGCGCAAAAACTTCCGGCCGCAGACACAGCAGGGGAGGAGCTGGCCGCCGCCGTCTCCGCCGTCAGCGAGCGTGCTGGAATGAGAAGGACTAAAAATGGGCGGGAAAGAGGATTCTTCAGTTTTACATTTGGCGCCTCTGTTTTTTTCTGCCACCAATGTTCTATGAATAGTTTTCTGTTGACTCCTATGGGACATGTCCAAGTCATCGTCCTCTTCATCATGTGAACTGTTTACTTTGTTTCTTTCTTCATGCTTTTTTTCTTTTGTCCAAACATCACATTCTGCAGCCGTCTGATAACGTTCTCCTTTCTCTGCTTGTCCTTTCCTTCTATTCGTCTCTCCACTCACTTCATGCACATGAGCCGTGCTTTCATGATGACCTTTATTCCCGTTTCTTGTGCACTGAGGACTCTGTTCACTTTCTCTCCATCTGACCCCCTGTTCCTCGTGGGGATTCCTTATCCTGTCCTTGTTCGTCTTTCTCGGTTCCTTAGCATCCTCCGGTGTTCTTTCGTGTTTCAACATCTCTCTGCTTCTCACAGGTTCCCTCTGCTTGGTTTTCATCTGAGCATTTCCACTCTTTACTTGCCCTCTGTAGTGTTTGTCATCCCCAAACTGTTGGTCATCACTTGCAGCAGCAGCAGCAGCATTCCTATCCCGCTGGATCTTCTGAATTATTTTATCCTCTGCTCTCCACAGCTTCTCCTGTAGCATGAGCTCTTTTGCATGAATCTCTCTGGCCAACTGCGCCTCTCTGCTGGGAAGCTTGGGTGAGTCTTTCCTCGGATGCTGGCCTCCGGTGGCCTTTCTGATGTCGCTTGAATGATCTTCTTGGGATGATGATGATGATGGACCTCTCGTTTGTGCAGAAATAGTGATTTTTTCAAAGTCATACAGCTCAAGCGAGTCCCGCAACTCTGGGTTGAGAGCTCTTCTGTGGTAAACAGGCTTGTTTGGAAACGGCCAGTCTGCTCTCCCATCGCGTGCTCCACCACGAGCTGCTTGACTGTCGACGTCTCTGTGCCTTTGTTCTGCGTAGTTGTGCTGCTCTTGAGGAAGACGTCTTCCTCCTGTGTACGTGTTCATCTCTTCACCTGTGGTGCAAACATGTTTTGCATGAGACACTACAGTCATTCACACTAGAGCTGAATAATTAATTAATTAGTTGTTAACTGATACATTAATCCACAACGTTTTTGGTTAGCATGGAATCAATTTGAGTCTTTTTTTTTAGGAAAAAAACGTCCAAATTCTCTGTTCCAGCTTCTCAAATCGGATTATTTCCTGTTTTCTTTAGTCTTCTGAAATACTAAATTGATGATCTGTGGGTCTGGACAGAAAATGGGTAATTTCTTCTAATCAAGAAACAAACATTAAATTAAAAGTTTTATTTAAAAAAGAAAAAAAGGCAATTTCTCCTAAATAAAATCACAACTATGAAGCCGTGCAATAAAATATAGATTTCATTCCACAAATTAAGTTCAGCTTTATATATATTTTTTAACCCTTTTACCCTTACTCAAAATATTTAACTGTTTTCAGTCTTATTTCTATTTGTTGTGCTCAGTATTAAGTCTCAAGAAACCAATACTGTGAAATGACAGAAACATCAGGGTTTAATCCTGACTTTTATTCATTTGTGCTACTTTTTCCTGCACATTTAGACTACTTATAAATATTTCTGCCTATTTTGAAAACCATAAAAAGGACAGTGGGTTAAAACCACTGCGATAGAAACACATACTTCAACAAAACAGCTACAAATCGATATTTTCTATGTTTTTTAGACAGCATATTGCTAACCAAATGAGATGTCATCGTAAACAAATAGAAAGTTGCTCTAACTGACCAAACTGAGCGGTCGCCGTGTAGCTGACAAATAAACCTGAAGATTCACGTGTAGAAACTCGAGCTGCAGCTTGTTGAATGTTTTTTCTGGAGGTGAACGTCGTTGAATTCGCTGTTTCAGACCCGTAGAGACGTTTTAGCTGTTTGCAACCGCTGTTCCATCTACGTTTACTTTCGTTGCCTGGATACCGTACGGTCTCTGCTACGTCACTTCCTGAAGCAGAGACCCGGATGTTCCCGGTAGAACTCCAGCGGTGCCGAATGCTCGTCTCGCAGCTTCCAGTCGATATCAAGGTGGATATAACATGCAGAAAATACTCATGCAATCATGCAGTTTGAATTATAGGAAGCTAGAGCTCTTTAGCATCTACTCGATGCGTTAGCGAACAAATTAGCTGTATGTTAGCCTAGCTTGTAGCTGCGATGTACCTTGATGATTGTGATGCGTGATGGGTTCACAGAACTTTCCACACTGTCTCATTTCTCCGTTTCTAGGCCCAGTATGTCGGATGAAGAGCTAATTTCAGTGGATTATGAAATCTTTGGCAGAGTGCAAGGTGTATTTTTTCGGAAATACACTCAAGTGAGTTTGACATTGACATTATCTCACTTCAGTATCCATCATATCTGTTATTAGCGCTAGTTTGTGCTTCTGACGCCGTCAGATTTACGGCAGGTAGTTTTACATTTTCAAGAAGTTAGATCAAAGATCAGAGCTGTGCAAATATAGGATTATGTTGATTTCAGGTTACAGGTCCCATGTCATGCATTGTAGCTTTAAATACCCAAAAAAAAAGTCATCTCAGTATAGTTTTACTCTCTCAAGCTTCTCTTGAAAGAAACAGGTCATTTTATGTCTGTCTCATTAAATTTAATGTGAATTTCACTGTAGTTAGTGAGTGTTATATAACATAGAACAATATTAATATAGCACCAAGGCTTCCCTTATAGTAAAAAAGGCAAATAAAATCTGACTTTCTCTAATATGAGACCTTTATTTGAACATGTAATGGAAATGAATGTTACAACATTGCATTCCAGTCACATAGTTGTGTTTTACAAAGAGACACACATTTTACCCTTTTTTATAGGAAGATCCAGATTCCCCAAACATCATCTATGCTGCATTGAAAAAAAAAAAAATTAGTTTTACCTATATTTATTTTTTAAGGAGTTTCACATTTAATACATTTTTTTTCCTGTAGCCATTTTCTCTGTGTATTATCTGACTTTCTGTTTCGGCCCTCAGGCAGAAGGGAAGAAGCTCGGGCTGGTTGGCTGGGTCCAAAACACAAGCGCAGGAACCGTGCAAGGGCAGCTACAGGGGCCACGTGCCAAGGTGAAAGAAATGCAAGAATGGCTGAAATCCACCGGGAGCCCCAAGTCACACATCACCAAGGCAGAGTTCAACAACGAGAAAATTGTCAACAGCCTAGAGCACTCCTCGTTTAACATAGTGAAATAAAATAACCAATACATTGTATATAATAATAACCTTGAAACAGATGTTTTATTTATTTAGACTTTTTAATTTATTTATTAGAATGCATTAAATGTATTGAGATTTGAGAAGGTATGTGTATGTGTGTGATAGGTCATCTTAACCGCCATTAAACATGGAATGCCATTAAAAATGGAGATTTACTCACAGTTGGTTTGTTTGAATTTTTGCATCAACGTAACACCATGATTTCATATGATAATTGTTTTTTTAAAGGATGTAGCTGTAACACAGAAAACCTGTTTGTCAGGGACCAAGAACATGAGGGACTGGGTACCATAGTTGACCACATTAATTTGAAAATCTATACAGACTGTAAATCTGGTAAAAGGTGAGGGGAGGCTGATGGACAGCTAGTAATAATAATAGCCAGAATATTGTTGCCCCCTGCAGGCAATGTCTGAATTTTGCTTTAAGTTGTGGAGAAAATGACAAAAAATTGCAAAAGATGTATAATCCATTTGCAATTGGGCCAGATATAGTCTCTGCTGTCCTTTTGCTTTCCTCTCCTTGTTCTTCTCATGGCCAGTATCCTGTTGAAACAAACCTCAGAAACACACATTACACAAATGTGTTTTTTTCTCTTTAGGTTCATTTCCTGAAACATCCTATGGGTTCTAACAGAACAACAGTCGGGGACACAGTGCACCGCCTTAATAGGCCTATTTCACCAAAGACATTTTGACATGCTTTGCGAATATTTTTATCAATTGATGGTTAAATTCAGCTGATTTGGTTTAATGCTCCCATATTGGTTTACAGGAACCTGTAGCAGGTACAAAGGCAGTTTGTTGCTATTATTAGTAAGACCTGTGTCTTTCTTACTGTGACAAGTCAAAAAGCCTGCTGTGAAGAAGGCCTTTTAATATGGTGAAGCCACAGGCCTTGTAAATTACTAATAAGGTTTAGAGGAAGGAAATGAAATGAAGACTGGCACATACAATGATATCTGCATACTTTTTAGTAGGTACATTTAACTCAGAGAGGAGTAAAATATGATATAGGATGGGTTATTTTAAGGATGAAAACAATATTACAATATTAAAAAAATGTATTTGTTGAATTAATACACAGAAATAAAAGAATAATATAATGAAATCAGGGTTGCAGGGTCTGCTGAAACCAGATAATATAATTTAGGGACTAATATTGACAATATATCAAACTAATGTATTGAATTAAAAGGATAATACAATGAAGTTGGGCTCGCACCTTTTCTGTGTGGAGTTTTCATGTCCTCCCTGTGTTTGAATGGGTTTCTTAAAGTTTTAACAGAATTTTATTTATTTTCCAAACCTTCCAATTAGCAGAATACTACAATGACTCAAGATAATTTTAATTATTTTTTTTCAAATTTTTTATTTATCAAACTAATATATTGAATGTAAAAGGATATTGAAATGCATTAAAATTAATCATCACATGAAGTAGCTCACTGCGAACGATAGTTGGCGCCAAAATCACGCGACGGTTAAACCAGTTAAACTAGTCCTTCCCGCCAGACGGTGGCGGTAGTAGCTGTAGCTCGCAGCCGGTTTTCCAACAGTCGCCTCTCTTGTGTCACGTTGAGTGTAAACAGCAGTGTGGTTTGGTTTTAGACTCTTTTTTATCTCTTATAAAACATGTAAATGTTTTTTGGGGGGTACGGTGGTACCCGCGGACGCTGCTAACGTTAGCTGTTAACGGGAGCTAGCGAACGGTAATGTACGTTCGTTACCAACTCTAGTGACTAACCGTGGGACTTGTACTGTAGTCGGTAACGCACTCGGGCATCCGAACCGGACTAACGCTATGATTAGGTGTTTGCCCAAAGAGGTTCAGGCGAAACTTCGCTCCGGTGTCGCCATTCCGTCGCTCCAACAGTGCGTGGAGGAGCTCGTCCTGAACGGCGTGGACGCCGGGGCCACGTGTGTGGGCGTCAGGATGGACGTGGAGGCGTTCAAGCTGCAGGTGCTCGACAACGGCGCCGGGATAAACGCCGAGGATATGGAGCACGTGGGAACCCGATACCACACCAGCAAGTGCAGCACGGTCGAGGACCTGGACAACCTCAGGTCGTATGGGTTCAGGGGGGAGGCCGTGGCGAGCATAGTGTCTCTAGCCACGCTGGTCGAAATCTCATCCCGGACCAGATCGTCGGTGAAAACTCTCTGCAAGATCTTCAAAAGTGGCCAGGGGCTGGAGGTCTTCGAAGCGGAGACGACTCGACCCTCCGCGGGGACGACTGTTGTCGTCTGTAACTTCTTCCACAACATGCCAGTCCGCAGGAAGAGGGTGGACCCCGTCCTGGAGGGGGAGAGGATCAGACACAGGTTGGAGGCCATATGCCTGATGCATCCCTCCGTTTCCTTCACCCTGAAGAACGACTCCACTGGAGCCATGATGGTGCAGCTGCAGAAAGCCAGGGACACCTACCACAGGTTTGTGCAGATCCACGGCCTCCAGCGAGCACAGAAGCTGGGAGAAATCAGCCACGGCCGTGCACAGTTCCAGGTGGTCGGCCACATTGGCAGAGAGGGCCACTACAACAACACCCTACAGTTCCTGTATGTGAACAGCAGGCTGGTCCTGAAAACACGGATACACAAGCTGCTGAACTTCCTGCTGCGGCGGCTGAGTGGTTCACATCAGAAAAACGACAGCCCAGATGGGTCATCTGCCATCAGGAGCCCGAAGCAGAAACGCAGCCAAGATCTGCATGGAGTATACATCCTTAATATTAAATGCTCTTACTCAGAATATGACGTTTGTCTCGAGCCTGCAAAAACTCTAATAGAGTTCAAAGATTGGGACGGTATTTTGCTCTGCATTGAGGAGACGGTGAAGGCCTTCCTGAGCAGGGAGAACCTGGTGAGTGTTCTCTCTCAAGATGACTTGGACTCTGACTCCCTGAAATTGTTTGGGTCTGACAGCACAGGGCTAGACGGGAACAAAAGTGACGAAGGCGTCCAAGCGACTGTAAGTACTTCAGCGGTGGAATGCAGTATAGGAATGACACTGGCATCTGAATCTGTTCATCGTAAACGCAAGGATCGGACTGTTTGTCCAGACTCTCCACTGGTGGAATGTGAAAAAGAAAACGAGAAGCAACTTGGACATGAAAGCATAACTGCAGATGGGTTAGAAAACATTCAAAATGAAAGAACTAAAAGCAAGGAAATTATAGATGAACCACAGTGTGATGAGATAAGGTCGGAACCTTCATCTGATATTACTTTTACTGAAGTGGTGGAGCCAACACCCAGTGATGTTTCTCAAATGTTATGTATGTCTCATTCAGTCAGACAAGAAGGTGAAAAAGATGAAATTTTAAAAGGAAATGAGATTGAATTAAACCAAACTACCTCAACTAGCACTTTAAATTCAATTAACAGTGTCCCTCAGGAAAATCTGATGGATTCAAAATGTATTAAACAGTCTCTAAGTAAAAGAAAGATAAGTGTGTCCAATCCATACATCCATGAAAGTCTGCAGAGTCAGTCCCAGACTAATAGATCCACATTTATTCAGAGCGACCTAACAATGAAATGTGAACAAAGACCTTTTATGTTAAAACGCAAAATCTCACTAGACGCAGACCACAACGCGTCTTTTTACCATGTTTTTAAAGACTTTGTTCCTGTTGTCCCCTCAAAGATTCCCAAAATAACATCTGAAGAAACCAAGTCTTTATGTAGAGAGCCTGGATCTCTCGACAAGTTTAGGAGAATATATGGGAAATCTGATGAACTGAACGCGCCTTCACGCTTACAGAAAAACGCTAGACTTCCTCAAACAGACAGCATTGTTTTGAATCCACAAAATGTATTGGTTTCAAAGAAAGTTGAACAACAGTGTGACGTCACAGAGACACAAGAAGAGGCACAGAGCAGCATCCGACTCCCGCTGACCCTTTCGGCGTTTACTCAACTGAAACAAGTCTCCGGTCGGACTGACGGCAAAAAAATGTTGGCGGCCAAGCTCTGCAGGTTGAATCAACACAGGGCAGAAAATACACAAACATTTCCACATGTGTCCATGTCGACCTCACAGGACAGGACATGTCACAGTACGAATATTGACAACCTCCAAGACAGGAATAACAATATATGTGACGCTGTACAGAATACTGAGCCAGTCCCTGACTATGCTACAAATCCTGAGAGGGAAGAGGCGACAACTTCTGACTGGCTTCCCCACTATGATTCATCTGTGGGGAAGACGGTTTACATCAACAAAGTGACTGGGCTAAGCAGATACGACGACCCGGCTACGGAGGAAAAGCAAGTCCGCTGTACGTCAGATGTCACCAATATGGCAGTTAGTGTCACCTCGGAAATTGGTGAGTTGAGATTTTCACTTGGCAGAAGACAAAATTACTCTGACTCAATCCATGGCTACATCTACCATCTTTAGAAATTGAGTGTTTTCATATGTACCTTCTTCCATTCCCCGTTCTTTAAACTGTAGGGATGGAATACAGGTGTTACCCATTTCAGGTGGATCTAGTGTTGCCATTCCTGCCTAAATCCAGAGCTGAGAGAGTGATTAGTTCAGGTCTTGATGACAGAGGTAGAAGATTTTTGGACTGTAGGGGCTGGCATATACACCAATGTACAGCAGGTATTCCCCCTTGTTTGTTCATGTGTAATTTCTGCATTCACAGGTGATGGAGGTGAAAGCTCCAACTCACTATCGTCATTATACTCTAAATGGAAAAATCCTGTGTTTGTCCGTCCTCCCACGGTAAACAAAGCGTTTTGCATTCTGTTTGTGAACCATTCTTTTAATAATTATGCCAAGTATTTTATTTGTACTCAAGTTTGGTGTCTCAATACAAATTCAGATCTCAGCAGGTGACATTTTAACAATGAAACCTCCTTTTTCTCTTAGGTGGGTGTGGACATATCAACTGGGCAAGCTGATGGACTAGCTGTAAAGATCCACAACATCCTGTTTCCATACCGCTTCTCCAAGGCCATGATTAACTCAATGAAGGTGTCTCTCTATTTTTTTCTCACAGAAAACATTCTTTAAAATATTTTAACTGCTCTGGGTTAAATTATGCTATGAGGCAACTTATCCAATTATTTATAGGTAATTCACCAAGTGGATAAGAAGTTTATTGCATGTCTTATCGACACAAAAAATGAAGAATCTGAAGCTTCCACGGAAACTCAAGGTATGGAATAGGACTTTCAAGTCTTGTCATTTTCTGTTTATACCTGGTGCATTTCATATTTTATTTTGAAATCTCAGGGAATCTTCTGGTGCTCTTGGACCAACATGCTGCACATGAGAGAGTTCGGCTCGAAAATCTGGTAGCAGGTAAAAAAAAAAAACACTATCACACACTACATAATAATAATATTGACAAGGATAGCTGGGACCGTGATATGACACGACAGTCATAACCATGTTTGTGCTCTTAAAGATTCCTATGAAGATGACCCAGGTGCTCCCGGGCAGAGACGACTGTGTGCATCAACCATTTGTCCACCTCTTGAGATCAGTGTAACAGAAGAGGAGCTAAGGCTGCTGAGGTGCGTTTTTAAACAGTTAACAGTGCAACATGCACAATGGTAACGTTGTACTTGACTGACTTAAAAGCATAACAGTAGGTTTTCTTTTAAGCCAGGGTGTGAGAATATAAACATGCTAAATTATAGCTAAAGAAACAAGTCACATACATTTACAGGTTATTGCCATTATTAGCAATTGGTCAAAATGAGCAAATGACCTGTTTGTCTGTCATTCCCTGATTGAATTTCTTAATGGCGATGGTGTAAAATTCTGCTGTCTGCTCCATAGAGCAACCCAGACACCGGGCAGTGAATTCTGCCTGACGAGTTGAATGATGGTGGCAATAAAAGTGACAAAAGGGCGGGAGCGGTGACGCAGCCACGATTCACCCCCCCGTCCTACGTCTGAGCTGTTGCGTAGCTCTTGGACTCACATCCCATCATTCAGTAACGTCACTGCTCCAACGCTCATGTCCGAGGATGTTATATTAATAGCGTGTGTTGAATTTCCTGCAATGTACCTTGTAAGTGCCTTAGAAAAATCTATTAATTATTTACAAGAAGAAGGGTTTTTCTATTAATCGTATGTGTTGCCACACAGATAGGCACGTCCGAAACCTTGTCTTCCACCTAAATAAATAATCGTCAGGCCAAGCAGTTCACTGTATTAGACATAAGATTAGCACTTGTGCATCAGTATGTATCAAGCAACCTGAGCAGCGGTTCGTGTGTCACTAATTCGATTGTGAATTACAGGTCTTGTCAGGCACATTTGCAGAGTTTGGGCCTCGAAGTGAAATTCTCGCAGGCAGTGAGTCCACAAGTGCTTCTTGGGAAGGTGCCGTTGTGCTTCATGGAAAAGGAGAGTAATGAGCTCAGGCGGGGGAGAGCATCTGTTATCAAGCATATTGTTGAGGTAAAACATTAAGGCTGTCAACTTTTAACTCATTGGAATGAACAAGGATTTCAGAATTCTATGTCTTTAAGTGTACCATTTTCTTCTTCTTTTTTCTTAATCACACTTCAGGAGTATCTCCGAGAACAGCTTGAGGTAAGCTGGGAAGTGTATTTTTTGTCTAATAAAGTTTTTGTGAGGGAAATATAGTTTATTGCTCGAGACAAAGTAACATTCTTTTGTTTCTTTAAATCTTCAAGTTACTCCGCTCAACTGGTAGAGTGAGAGGAACTCTGCCCCTCACTGTGCTGAAAGTGCTTGCCTCCCTCGCATGTCACGGTAAGGTTAAATTATTTAACTCCATCCTTGCATGTATTTGTTGTGCAGTGATGGTAAAATAAATTATGGTTCCAAGACTGAATTCTTAATACAACTCACAAGTCTGCATTAAACAGGTGCGATCAAATTCAATGACAGCCTGAGCAGAGATGAGTGCCGCAGCTTGGTAGCTTCCTTGTCTTCCTGCCAGCTGCCCTTCCAGTGTGCCCACGGACGTCCATCCATCGCTCCTCTCGTAGACATCCTCCATTTGGACACGAACCAGAAGGCACCACAACAGAACAGCCCATCTTAATTTAGGACCAAATGTAGTATTGAAGCCATTGTACAGCACAGCGCTTCCGTGGTGACTAAGCTTTCTTGTCGTTGCAGGAAGTGCAGAAGCCCAACCTCCGAAAGCTGAGAAGAATGTATAAAGCATGGGAACTTTATGGAAATAGATAAGTGGGTGTGTATTTGTATTTGAATGTATATTTTATTTATTCGCAACCAAATTGTAATTTATAAAAGATTTTTATAAATGATGACTCTCAAATTTTCCCTGAAGTCCTTTCGTATACATCGTTATTAGTATATTACAGCTGTGTACAGCAGCTTGGACTATTGGCTAAGAACATAAATAACACATCTGCTAGCCCTAAAAATGTATAATATTTAGTTTTATGAATACACAAAAAACTTATGTAGTATTAAAGTGACACATTATCATAAAAATGGACAATGCACAATGTAGTGACCATATAAAGGTACCCAAACTAAAAAGCCTTGTAGTGATAAGGCTGTAGTCCTCAGGTTGTGATTATAAACTTCTTCACTTGATGAACTTTTTTCCTCTTAAAGAATCATCTGGAGTAAGAAACTTGCCCATTCGAAAGTGTCATTAAGGTGATCTCAAAGAGCAGAGTTTGTGTATTAACGCTATTTGTTATTTAAATGTTATAGCTTTTTTGGTTTGTTTTGGAAACAAGCACTGAACTTCCAATAGAAAAAAAAATGCAAGCCTGTATTTGACTCCTGAACCATGTTCGTCTTCTGGACACAATCACAGTGAATTCACTACGGGGCATAATATTGTTATCTTAAATATTTAATGAGAAAGGTAATCCCACAGTTCGTTGCATCAAAGACTAGATATATACGTACTGTATATGATGAGTTTAGAATGAAAACTAATGATGAAGTATTCATTTCTCAAACAGTTTCTACAAAAACATTCTTGACATTTATTCTAAAAATATCAAATTATTAAGAATTACATAGAAATTCAAATATGTTACTGCCCTTCTTTGGTGTGACCTTTTAAAACGATATATTTAACTTCTTCAATAAACCGAAAATAATATTTATTTAGTGTTAGTGGTCTTGTCATTTTTAACCTGAAAATACAAGGAAATATTTTTTTTTTATATCAAAAAACAAACAAACAGATATTCTAAGAACTTTTCATGTGGTACAGCTGAAGTAGTGACATGTTTACTTTAAATGATTTGTAGGTTTCATTTATTATCTGACCTCGTGCTTGCCTGTGTGTAACATAAATAACATAAATCTGTACTTGAGTACCATTTTAAAGTACTTGTACATTTTGTGTTAGTTTATACTTTCTCTACATTTACTTGATAGCAAAAGGAACTCACATGGTTACATTATTCTACACGTCCAAAGGATAGGTAGGGACAAAAGCAGTCAACACACAGCTGCTGCCTGTCCGCCCAAGGAGGCGTATACAGGACCACGTACCGACGTCCCTCAGCGGCGGCCATATTGTGACGGTCCTAGTTGTCTAACCACAATAAAGTGGGGGGGGGGGTTTGCACAGAGAATAACACTCATCATTCGGTGATTTTTCTTTTTTAAATTTCTAAAAGATTTGCTTTGTTAAACGGTATTAGCATAACTGTATGTAGCTAACACCGTAGCATAAATGTGTGTAGATATTACTAGAATCATTTCCATATTGTTACTTTTATAAGATTGTTCTTTATTATTTTTGTTAGAGTTCGTTATTATAAGTATCTATTCACATAACATTGGCGAGGGTTAAACAAACAAATTTGGTTGAAAATTGAGTAGGTTATGGTTATTTTAATAGTTTTATCCACCATAGGCTTAATGCTCTAAAAGCGCGAGTGGACCGACACAAGATGGCGATGGTGTGGGGCCGCCGGCTCATTGGTCAGCAGCGCTGGGTGACTCATCCAGTGCTTTATAGGTATCCGTGTGTCCGCCGCCGTGATGGACGTGAAGGACGATGCAGCCTGAGACGCTCCCCCCCGCCCTCGAGTTCCGGGTCACGTCACGTGACGTCTCCGCCCCCACACATGTACGAGTTCTGTTCTTCGCCTCCTAAGTAAACAAATCGGCATCATTTCATTCTATCCGCCAACACCTTTTCTTTGTCCTTTCTTTAAATATAAAAAGATACGTGCACGTGTTGTCTTTAACGATAAACGTCCGTCAGACCGTCAAATAAGAAACATAAATTCAAGGCGGTTTTCATAACGAAACGAGAAGAAGGAATTGTCTTTAGAGTTGTCGGGTTAAATAATGGAACATTAGCACCTTTCTATATTAATAAACGACATCGGCGGTTGTCTATTTATGTCGCTCAGATGACGCCTTTTATTTTAAGAGCGATTAAATAAACGCACACGTGCTAGGTTCCATCCCTCCTCAAATGGTAATACGAGTATTTATTAATAGATTCACGCCTTACAATGGATTTCATATGAACCCGTTTTTTTTATGAATGGGAGTGAAAACTATCGTTTTATTCAGCGTTCGTGTGGTGTGGCGGCGTTGTGACCGACACATGCTTCTCATTGAGATAATCTAGGCTATAGGCGGCCTAGCAGAGGATAAATTTCACAATAAGGCTATTTTAAACCCAAATGTAGGCCCGTGCGGCTGTCAAGTCTGCTTCCCCCCTCCCCCCTCCGCGGATGGTACAGTCTCGGTTCATTCATAAAATTCTAGCAGAGCATAAAAGGAGGGGCTTGCATTCTAGTCGTCCAGTTACCAGGTATAATAGCCTACCTGGAGGAAAAGACCCGAGCCGTTCTTTCCTGTAAGCAGGAAGGCCACAAGTCATATTTTTGTCATTGATCTGAATTTATTTATTTTTTTCTTTTTTCACCCCCCTCAACCCCCCCTTCTCCTCCTCCTCTCGTGATGTATCACAACAACCTGACGCCTGACATGGATTCAGTCTCTCCCACCTGCCGGACAGAATCTCCTGTCGGGACACTGAAGACGCCAGAAGAGGCGATATCTCCTACTTCCTCAGAGAGCAATGCGAAGGTATGAATGGCTTTGTTCATCATATGGTCAATAATTAGGTTAAGCATTTTTTGTTTTTAAATATGATCCATACATTGATGCTTATGCTTATGCATTATCTATATTCGCTGCGGGGGGTGGGACTGATTGATAAGATTTTAATTAACTGGGTGCGTTTTTTTTTTTTTTTTTTTTTTACATGTTTAACTCGATCGCTTCTTATGTGTAAAAAAAAAAATGTGATGCCAACAACGCATCACATTAGGTTCGATGTTGTTATGATCCCCGACGTCCTGGTTCCAAAGCTGCTGAGCGCGTCGATGCAGAGGTTCATTGAGAAAAATAAATCCATTCAGGAGACTCCACAGCATCCCTGCGTCAGTGTTGACGTCAGAAACAATGATAAAGTCAAATATTGATCCCGGAGAAGGCTATTTCTGTACAGGGGGTATATTTCAAGACAATATAACACACTGAAAGGCTCTACCTCTGCTTTTAGACATTAATGAGGACATTTGTGGTTTGCATTGTTGCAATCATGACACCTAAGTTGCAGTTGTAATCTGTAATTAAAGAGGAATAGATTGAATAAAAAAATAATAATACATTTTTCCCCCATTCTCAATGTTGATTATTTCCATCTTTTTTCTCCCCCCCCTCCAGGAGGTCTGTGAAGACATGAGCACCGAAGCCGCACCGTTTGTTCCAACAGTTACTGCAATCTCTTCTACCCCAGATTTCCAGTGGATGGTCCAGCCTACGATTATCACATCTGTCTCCCCGTCTCCGGGCAGCAAGCAAGCCAATGAGCCGCAAAGCTCGCGCCAGGCAACACCCAAAGCGGGCGGGAATAAGGGGAAAAATGCTGTCAGAAAGGGGAAAACGGAGCAGGTTGGTTAGCTCAGATGAAGCCTCACCTGCCATTGGACAGGATACCCAACAGTGGGAATTCCATATGCCTATCTGAATTGTGTGCAACAGTGCTTATTGTGCATGCTCATCTGGTGCCGTGTGCTGGCCCTGTGCCTTCCTTAGGCAGTCAATTTATATTCAGGTCACAGCAAGTCTGCAACAATGGTCTATTTTTAGACGCATTGCAGCGAAACATGCGTTCGCCATCCTTCAGAGGGTGAACTGGCGACGGATGTAGGGGGGATTTCAGGGGATGAAATGGCGGGATCCTTCACGGTAATAACCGCATTGTCTCTTTTGCGTCCCAGCTGTCTCCAGAGGAGGAGGAGAAGAAGAAGATAAGGAGGGAGAGGAATAAGATGGCTGCGGCGAAGTGCCGCAACAGACGGAGGGAGCTCACAGACACACTGCAAGCTGTAAGTAAACAGTGATGCATTTTACCCAGCTGTCATTAGCACCTACTGCTGTGTGTGTGTGTGTGTGTGTGTGTGTGTGTGTGTGTGTGTGTGTGTGTGTTCCCCCCTCCCTTCCATGTGGATGATTTATTTTTTTTTCTATCTCGGTCTACCTAAAGGAGACAGACAAGCTTGAGGAGGAGAAGGCAGCCCTGGAGACAGAAATAGCCAACCTCCTCAAAGAGAAAGAGCGCCTGGAATTCATACTCGCCACGCACAAGCCTGCGTGCCACATGTCCGAGGAGATGGAGTCGATCTTCCAGGAGCCAGCGGGGTCCCCGGAGCTGCCCCCGAGCCCCGACGACGAGGACCGGCTCCCGGAGGACGGGACGCAGGAAGCCCCCTCGCTCCAGGACATGGACATGCCCAGCGACCCGTCCACGGCCATCTCCGGGAACTCCAACATCCTGCTCTGTGCCAGCGCCGAGATCAACGTCTGCGATCTGGAGCCCTCGCTGGACGATAAGGAGGGGCTGCTGGACAACATGTTCCCCAGTTTGGAGCTGAAAACCCCCATGGAGACGGCCCGGTCCGTGCCAGACATAGATCTGAGCAGTTCTCTGGGGGTCTCGGACTGGGAGACCCTGTACAAGTCCGTGTCCAGCGACCTGGAGCCCCTCAGCACCCCCGTGGTGACCTCCACCCCGACCTGCAGCAGCTACCTGTCCGTGTTCACGTTCGCGTGTCCCGACCTGGACTCTCTCTCAGAGGAACTGGACAGCCATAAAAGCGGAAGCGGCAAATCCGAATCTGTCGACATCCTTAACTCTCCAACTCTCTTAGCCTTATAAGTTACAGGCGGAAGTGATTTGTCTCTTTTTTTTTTCCAGTGTTTTTTTTTTTCCTTCTTTTTTGCAGGTTTCTGACTTTGAACATGATACGAACAAACATATGCCACAGTATGCTGTAATACTTCAAGGAACGCGTTCATGAAATGTAAACTCTCTACTGACACATAGCCAACAAAGTGATGTAGCTAAAAGCATGGCTTTGACTTTTACAAGAGGGTCTGAAGAAAGGTATGATTTAAAGGAAAAAAAAAATACAACAAAGAAAAAAAAAACGCATGCTGATGAATTCCAAATAATTTTCAAAGCTCATATATATATATATGATCTGTCACTAGATCTGAGATGTAATGTGGATCTTAATGTTACAGTATGGTTTAGTGTTTCGGTGTCATTTTAGTGTTATCGATTGATGTAAATGTTGTATTTACACGTCCATCCATGTACCTGCATTCCTCAGAAGTCCATCGGCCTGTGGTTTTGACCTCATTGTTAAAAAACGTTGAAAGTTTTCCATGAAAACATCCAGTGCTATATATATATATATATATATTATATATCTTATCAAGATGTAACTTATGATTTATTTTTTTACCTTTCAGATTTTGACTTATTTGTTAAACTTAAAGTAAAAAAAAAAAAAGAGCATTGATTGCTTAACTATGCTGCTGAATAATTCCAATAAATCTACATTCAGAGTGGTGGTTTATGCTGGTGCTGCCTTTATTTCCTCCTAAGGGTAAATCTAGGATGATTAAACCTGCAAGAAATAACTTGCAATATGCACTCGATGATTCAAATTTGACATTTCCTGTTTTTTTGGGGGGGTTGCCATGTGTTTTTTCCAGCAACATCCGAGCCGCACGCTGCTGCTGCTGCTGCTGCTGCTGCCGTCGCAGTGTTTCTTTATGGGAGGAGCGGTGCGACTTCCCCACTTCTGCCTCCAACTATGTCCTTTTTTACATCCCTGCTGCTTACGTTTGGTTGGCATCGGCTAATTTCCGCATTCCCAAATCCTCCCAAATTGGGATCACGTTTAAAGGAAAACAAATCGGGCCGATGCAACGGTTCCCACTTTTTAAAATCTACTCTCGACCCGCGGCTGACCAGAAGAAAGGACATCAGTTTCACCTGGGATCCAAGTCAGGTCCGTAAACTTCTTAAATCGCATTTTTCTTTTCCTTTTTTTTGCTGTGTGTGTGTGTGTGTCCAGTTGTACCAGCGCCACGCGCACGCGTCGAACACGCGCATCGCGAGAGGAGTTTGCGAACAAGCGGAAAAAAAAGAGGGGGAATCGTTTTCGACTCTTGTCTGTTTATTGAGATTTTACGTGTTTTTTTTGGGGGGGGGCTGCAACGTGACATCTCTCTGAGCACGCTGCTACAGAAGGATCCTTTTATTTTTTCACCCCCTTTTCTCTCCTCTTTTGTTTGCATGCACAGCGTGCACAATTCGGGACAAAATGTCCTTTTTTTTTTCGTTCGAAGAAAAAAAAAAACGCGGCTTTTGTCTTTAAAAAAAAAAGCGATCGAACAATCGGTAACGTTTGATCGCCTACGTCCTGTGGGGGAAAGTTACGTAAGATAATAAACTTCGGCTTTTTTTTAAGTTGACCAGTTTTTCTGTATGTGTGCTGCTGTGCGTTTCATTACACAGATGTGTAGCTACACACTGACCTTTAACCCTTCCACTCCTCTACAAGTAAAAACCAGTGTGGTCAATGGGAATGAATAGCTTCCTTGGACCTTGAGGGCTTTAATAAAGTTCCCATCATGTTGGATCATGCCTCAGTTGTAATATCGCTGTAATGCTCCACATTGACTCATGTTCACTGCTTTGCAGCCACCGGCAAATACCTTGTGTGAAGTCGTCATCCTGCATTCAGGATTGTACTTCAGCAAAAGCACACGCATCGGGATGCGCTTGACTAATTGATAAATCGATTCCATCAACAAAAAAGAATCTCGAATGCAGAAGTGCTTCTCTAATTTTGACGCTGACAAGAGATGTGCTGGCGATTTTTCAGGATATGACTAATTCAGCATGGGAAAATAGTTTAAAAATCGACTAAAACCCCTAGTTGACTACGACTGAACTGATAAATAATCCACTAATCAACTACGATTAGTGTGAAATTTCTTATGTGAAATAGAATGCTGTTGGACTATAACTACTGATGCATTAACGTGGTTATCACTTTAATTTTGGAGCTGATACAGGTCATCATGTAATAATTGGTTTATTATGTGTTAATCTAAATAAATAGAAAGTAATGATGTGAATGTACAGTAGAAGCCTTGGTATCATGATTTCCCCCTTTTTGCTTGTTTTTGTACATTTATGTTTGTAAAGCTGCAACAGGTAAATGGTTAATTGAGCAGTTGCCAACTATTACAACTTCTATGATAAAACCACATGTAAAAGCAGTACTGTATATGGCAAATCACTCATCAATACAAATGATCTTATATGCTGACCAGAGCTCCTACGATGAGTCAATTAATCCATCCGTCGCCAATTATTACATTAATCAACAACTACTTTGAAAATGTATTTATTCATTTGAGATATTTTTAAGAATAAAATGTCCAAATTTTCTGGTTCCAGCTTCACAAATATGATTAATTTCTGTTGTTTTTAGTCTTCTTTAGGTTGTAGACTGTTGTTCTGGACACAAAAAGACATTTTAAGTTGCGTCTTTGGGAAACACTGACTTTACACAGATTTAATAAACCAGACAAATAATCAATGAATAGTTTCAATAATAATAGATAATAAAGATAAAATAGCAAAATATCCTAAATAATTCCAGTAAAGTTCCACATTCTCTTCATGATACTTCTGTGTGTTTTGTGTTCTCCACCATATTCTCATGTACCAACACCACTTTGTCTTTTTTGACCTGCACTTTGGGGAAGTGTAAAAAAAAAAAAAAAAAAAAAAAAAAATGAAAGTAATTCCCACGTGGCCTGTGAGTTCATGAGCTCAGCATCTTTAACACTGTACAAAAACTCTCCTCCTGTCACATAACTGTCTTCACATAGAGCATCAGGCCAGATGTCTGTTTTCTGCAGTAACGTGTAAGTCAGATATTGCCTCTTTATTCCTGCGGACTGAGCCAGAGGTCTCAGAAATCGACCTTAGATGGTAGTTTTTTGCCTGTGTCATGTGGCCTCGGAGATTCGCTGAGCTGTTGTAGTAATTTCCTGTGTCTTTGGCTGACTTTGCGCTCACACACCTCTCTCATTGTCTTCAAATATATTTGAACATCCGCGTTCAGCAGTTTCAACTAAAGATATTTAATCCGCGGCACAGATACATGCCTGGTGTACAGTCTCACCTTTTATTTCTTATTTTGCTTTAAAAAAACAAAACAAAAAAAAAGTTTAGAAATTCAGTTTGAGATTTACCACATTCAGCTGAATTTTGGCACCCCGCATTCCACTCCGCTGACATTAAGTCTCGTAAGGAGGAAACCGGAGTTAATGGGTATTTCTTGGCAAGCGGCTCGCTCTCCTTGGAATAAAGTGGAATTTGTTTAAGTCTACTTTTGTACACTGTTGTTCATCTCTCTCTCTTTTTTTTTTTTTTTGCCTCCCGGGATGAAATAAATGTAAAGTCTTGCCAAGGTCTCTGTAAATGGCCGTATATTCATTCCAAAAAAAGAAGCAAAATAATAAAATAGCCCTAATGAAAGGAAGCCGTGGTATCCGGTTCTAATAACAGGCCGTTCATCTGAGAGCGTTGCACCTTGGGCAGAATGTCCCCTTGAAGCCCAGTGGACGGCTGCGGATAAAACAAAGCGCTTCTATTTGTCTCTAACTTGTTAATGTAAAGAGCCTTTTGTCACTGATCTGATTCAGCTTGTCCTGCTCCCCCCCCCCCCCGCTAGCCGTGGTCACGACCGAGACTGACCCCATGCCCGGACAGATCCCAGACCCCTCGGTGACGGCGGGCTCGCTGCCCAGCCTGGGCCCGCTGGCCGGGATCTCGGCCACCACGCTGACGGACAAGCTCAAGTACGGCGACCTGCAGGAGTTCGGGACCGTGCTGTCGCCCCTGCACTTCCTGGACGGCCTGGGGAAGAGGCCTCTGGTCATCAAGACAGAGGTAGGGCACACGCAGGCGCCGCATGCATGGGTAATTGTTGAGAAATATGTACTAAGGTGCCCTCTTGAAAGCTAAAAACGTGTTAAAGTGACCTCTTAAGTGCCCCTTTTGGCCCTTTTGGCCCCTGCCCTTTAAAAAGCAGGTTTAAACCTATCTTTATATTCTCTTACAGTGTCCATCTATACAGGGTCTTTCTAACTGTCTGTAAAAATGCAGTTTATGAAATGAACATTTGCTTTGAATGAAATAACGTGTCTTACCTTAAACAACAGGTCCATCTAGTGGACGTAGTGGAACAGGAGTTTCTCATAGAATATTATGGTGAAGCTGATGAGGATCACAGCAACTGCCGGGAAGTCGCATTGTGTAATCCTTCCTCCCGTTGGACCAACAATAGATCCCTACCTTCAATATAAGTGACACAAGCCGAATAAATCAATGTGCCTTCTGCGCAACAAATGGATTTAAGTTTATCTAAAGCCAGTGAAGCTTTAGGCATCAGATTAAGAACATATCTCCTAAAGACTGGAGTATTTTTAGTGCTAAATTCTCTGTCCGTCCAGACACAAATAAGGAATCTCGTATTTTATGTCGATGCTGATCACCTCAGACACATCTTGTTGCAAATAAAAATGATTTATTACAAAAAAAGGACAATTTAAAAAGTGCTTATTTTTAGACGGCCTCTGTGCCATTCAAACCAAACCAAATCCTGGGTTTAAGGCCTTTTGTCCCAAATGAATAGAGACCCACGCACAACATAAGCTTCACACGATCTCCTTCTCACATTACAGAAATGACAGATAGAAATGTCCTCATTTTTTTTTTTTTTTTTTCAACATTGAACTAATCAGACTAAATGACTATTCTATATATATGTATAGAGGCCCATTTTTCAGCCAGCATCACTCCAGTGTTCTGATGGTACATTGTGTTTGCTGATTGCATCAGAAGCTAATGGATGATTAGTGTGATCATGTTAGCATGAAAACAGTTCAGCTGGTCAGATGGAGCATTCTTCGATAAAAGCAAAGTTTGAAGCGGAAAATTATTATTTAAAATAAAAATCATTATTTCTAACCTTGTCAATGTCTTAACTATATTTTCTATTCATTTGATAAATAAAAGTGTGACCTTTCATGGGAAACACACAAGTGAGAGTCACCCCCAAACTTTTGAAAGGTAGTGTAAAATAATTTTTGAATGTTATTCTTAATCATTGGATGTCTCCCAGTAAAACTTTTTACCTGTGCTTCTGTTCAGAGAGATGAAGAGGACGACAGGAGGAAACGAAGGCGAGAGAAAAACAAAGTGGCCGCGGCGCGGTGTCGAAACAAGAAGAAAGAGAGGACCGATTATCTACAAAAGGTGAGACACATCTTCTCTACCTGTTGGAATTGTAAGGTCAAAATCCTTGCTTTTTTATTTATTATTTGTTACCTCCATCAAATAATCCCCCCCCCCTTACCTCCGTGCCCCCGCAGGAATCGGAGCGGCTGGAGATGTTGAACTCTGTCCTCAAAGCCCAGATCGAGGAGCTGAGGATCGAACGGCAGCAGCTGATCCTCATGCTCAACCGCCACCGCCCCACGTGCATCGTCAGGACAGACAGCGTGAAAACCCCCGACGGCGAGGCCAACCCCCTGCTGCAGCAGCTGGAGGCCGAGTGAAAAAGGCGTGAGAAGACCCCCCCCCCCCATCCCCACGGTTTACAGCCGAATGCGGAACGGCCGCCTGGCAGCACTTAGCGTGGGACCCGGGTCATGGCGGAGGAGGAGGACCGGCCCGAGCACTCCTACCTTAACTCACCGAGCGCTACGCCATCACGCGTTGGGATCCAGTGAGATTGGACATTGTTTTAAAATCAAATTCATTTCTTTCGTCTCTTTTGATTTCATGTTTAGTTGTCTTTTTTTGTTTTTTTTTGTTGGTCATCATCAGTAGACCAGAGCCTCTACCAGTATCAAGGTAAAAAAAAAAACATGACACAGCTATTGCAGTCAATCACATTAGTTTTTTGATTTATACTGGATGTGTCTTATATATCTCTAACCATTATTCAAACATTCAATATTCAAAAAATTCAGTCAATCATTTGGAGATTTACAAATACACTAGACTCACTAGACTTGTGATGCAAGTGGGGTAAAGGCTTACTAAAGCAAGTTACGAGAATGAGTGAGATCAAAAAATATAATTACTGAAATTATCCTTTAAACAATATAGTAATTTCATATAGAATCAGTCAGACCTATAGACAAAGTCTGACTCTCACCTACTGGATAACATCTTTTACGGTTGTCTGATCATTTTTTATAAATGATACATTTAAAGGAAGACAGTTTTTCTTTTTTTTTTGCTGTTTTACCTTTTTTGGCGCAGGCGTCATGTATGCACATGTATACATATATGTGTGTGTGTGTATATATATATATACATATATATACACATACATATATATATATGGACTGTTTACTTTGTACTTAATTTTCTGTTCCCATATTGTTACCACCAACCTATGTTCATGTTTTTTTATACGTTTGTATATGATGTTATATAAGCATATAAGCTATCACAAAATCACATTTTGTATTTCTTCAAGAAATAAATGTTTAGTTTCTTTTTTTTTTTTTTTTTTACTGGAATTCATTTATAGTCCAACAAAATCGCAATTCCTGTGTTAACATTTCTGGTGAACGTCACCTGTAGTAGCACTCACTCACCAGTTTACAATCATTTCCACCAATAGTTGGTTCTACATTGGGGAAGCTAAAAAAAATGACATTACGCCTCATGAAGTAACACACTGGTTCACTTTATTGCCCTCATTTCACATGGATTATGCAATTCTGCATTCATTCATATCACACTACCACGCTATTGCTCTATAGCTTTCCCTAATACATTTTTTTCTTCACATAGGGACCTATATTATAATGTAATCCCATTCTTTTTGACCTGAAATTGCACATTTAATCCACAGCCTTATCTGTTATGAAAACCATAAGTTCCCTGCACTTACTAACTGACTAACTAACTAACAGAAAACACATAAGGCATTCATTGTTCCTACCAGGGGGGATTTAATTGACAGATTAATAATCTGATTACTGAGTGAAATCCATCATATTTAACATTCACCCTTTAATACCGTTAACAAATATCTATACATGGTGATTTGTGTGCGTGTGTGTGTGTGTTTTGCAATAGGTGGTGGGTGATTGTTCCTGTTTTGATGAAGTGTAATTTCTTAGCTCAGCAGCTGGGTGGAGTAGGGTCCTGGCCTATAATAAAAGGCGGATTTCTCAGACGGGCTCAAATAATGAATGAACTCCTGCTGAGCGCCAGGCTCCTTGGAATGAAGGCTTGTGATAAACCATACAGCAAAGTCCTGCTTTAAGGGCAAAGGAACCTGATTGTGGTATTCACAACCGAAAAGGGGGGAGGATCGCCTCGGATCACACGTGGAGCCAAAGTGACACTTCCTCCCAGACATTTTCACCTTTTCAATTTGCTCTGTTGTTGTTTTACCCCTTTTTCTCTCCAAGACACCAGTCGCTGCGGGGAAGTTGGG
The DNA here is from genome assembly GCA_036785175.1 of Eupleurogrammus muticus. Lineage (NCBI taxonomy): Eukaryota > Metazoa > Chordata > Actinopteri > Scombriformes > Trichiuridae > Eupleurogrammus > Eupleurogrammus muticus. The sequence continues at coordinate 12,928,698 of JAYKQN010000012.1, read as the reverse complement.
AGACTTATTTGTCACTTTTGATACGGGCTCTGTGGTCAGAAAGCGCACGGGGAAGGCTGGGTGTGAAGGTGATGGAGAACCGTCCGGACGCCGCCGAGCGCATCGAATGCGGCAGCGTCCCGAACGGGGCCGGCGGCTCCTTGGCCGCCACGCGCCTCTACAGGCGGCGCTGGGCGATCGTGTTCCTGTTCAGCTCCTACTCGCTGAGCAACGCGTACCAGTGGATCCAGTACGGCATCATCAGCAACATCGTGGTGAAGTTCTACGGCGTGGACGCGTTCGCCGTGGACTGGCTGTCCATGGTCTACATGCTCGCCTACATCCCCTTCATCTTCCCGGTCACCTGGCTCCTGGACAAGAAGGGGCTGCGCGTCACGGCGCTCGTGGCCAACGCGCTCAACTGCGCCGGCACGTGGATCAAGGTGGCCAGCGCCGACCCGGGCCTCTTCGCGGTGACCATGGCGGGTCAGCTGGCCAGCTCCCTGGCGCAGGTGTTCATCCTGGGGATGCCCTCGCGGCTGGCGTCCGTGTGGTTCGGCGCGGACGAGGTGTCCACCGCCTGCTCCATCGGCGTGTTCGGGAACCAGGTGAGGAACGGCTGGGTCTCTGGCGCCGCGAAGGCGAGCGGGTCTGTGATTAGATTAAAGTGATTATACATGACATGTGTCCCCAGAACCCCCCCCCCCCCCAACTCTAAATGATTGTAATAATATTCAACCTAAACTTAGCAAATTCAACGGATTCTTTATAGGCATCCACGTTTATGGTTTAACATTCTTATTTATAGTTGAATGATTAAATGTTAAATTAAATTATTAAATGAGGCATCACGCTTTTTTTGTTATAATGTATTGACGTAACGCGATATAAGAATCACAGAAGTCAAAATTACAGTTAAAAAAAAAGCGTCCCAGGTTACTTGAACGCACCATACGATGGATAAAATACCGGCGTGAGGTGAGGTTGTCTGCGGGTTTCGAACACGCGGTAATGCTGTTTGATCGGCTCGTGTTGATTTTGCGCGCGTATCACGCCACGAAGCATCCTGGACGAGCTGTCTCTACAAATAGAACATCTCTTGTGTGTGTGTGTGATGTGGTGAAAGTTTACCTTGGAAACTCTTATCACGGTGGATTTCTTTCCTTCACCCGTTGGCACACGTCGAAGAATTCACATCATTTTCAGACATGTCTGAGCAAGAACAGATTTTATCCGGAAAAAAAGAAACAAATTAGGGGGAAAAAAAGTGAAGTTTCTGATCTTCAAACGCAACAAAACGCACAGATCACGCAGAATCACTGTATGTAAATCCCTTTTGCAGCTGTTAAAACACACACTGTTGCATCCTTGGTGCATCTTCCCTTTTTTATTCTAAGCAACTTTTTTTTTATCTCTTCTAGAAGATTTCCCCCGTATCATCGTTATTGTCCATATCGCACATTACAAGTATTTATATTTGCTATGATTTGTCTGTTTAGGCAAAAAACAAACCCACTCATGTCCACGCTTGTTTGTTTGAAGGGTGTCAACCAAATGGGAAATGACGTGATCGCCACTGTCCGCACAACTTCGCCATCTTCTGCTGGTACAGTGCATTAATTCCTAGTAGTAGTAGTAGTATTAGTAGTAGTATTAGTAGTAGTAGCGAGTAGTATCAATGCAGCCGTGCTACAGGTAGGCTACGGTGAATTGAAGTTGTTCGTTATTATTATTTTTTAATAGATTGCTGTGTGTTTTCCAGTCTTAAAACACCCCCCTCGTTGCGTTTTTTTTTCGTAGCCGTATTCGCGAGTTATTAAAGTCTCCGTCGAACCTGAGCCTCGCCGCTTAAAGGGGAAATAACCGCAAAGAGTTCCGCAAATAGATCCTTATACACATAGACGTGTTGATCTCTAAAAAAAAAAGAAGGCTGGGCTTTTTCTTTATTCCTAGTGTCGTTTTTATTGTTGGTAAAGGGCGAACCACGTCGCCAACAAAGCGGCAACAACTTCAGTGAAGCAACAAGTTTTTGTTTTTTTTAATTTTCCCGTTACACCGGCGGATCGAAGTAAATCACCGTCTCCGTGATCGGGATTTGGTTGTTTTTGACTTTAAAAACAAACAAACTTGTCTGAGACCAGAGACCCGGGATTGCACGTCGTGCCTCGGTTTATGGTGGCGTTGTGAAATCGTTGTTTTCGCTTCTCCTTTTCTTCCCTTCACTCCTTCCATTCATGCTGCTTTTTTTTTCTTTGCTGCTGTGGAGGCTGGAGACAGCAGGGGAGCTAGAGGCCCTCCACATCTGGGCATCTGATCAATGCATCTGATCACTGCATCTGATCACTGCATCTGATCAACATATCTGATCACTGCATCTGATCACTGCATCTGATCACTGCATCTGATCAACATATCTGATCAATGCATCTGATCACTGCATCTGATCACTGCATCTGATCACTGCATCTGATCAACATATCTGATCAATGCATCTGATCACTGCATCTGATCACTGCATCTGATCACTGCATCTGATCAATGCATCTGATCAATGCATCTGATCACTGCATCTGATCAACATATCTGATCAATGCATCTGATCACTGCATCTGATCACTGCATCTGATCAACATATCTGATCAATGCACCCGATTAATGCATCTAATCAAAATATCTGATCAATGTATCTGATCAATGCATCTGATCAAAACTCCTATCTCAGAATTCTGAGATTTATTTCAAAGTCCTTCAATTTAAAATTCGGATTTTAATATAATTTAATATTTTGATTTTAATATCAGAGTTCTGACTTGTTTTTTGGAATGAAAACAAAATTTCCTACTTCAATGTTTTTTCACTGTGGTGACTTTAATGCTAAAATTCAAAGATGCATTCAGAATTAAAGCCCCTAAATTCAGAATTAAAATTCATAACTCTGAGATTTATTCATAATTAAAGTAAATGCAATTGAATCTCCCAGAATTTATTTTTCTGAATAAATCTCAGAATAATGAGGTTAATGAGGTTTTTGGAAATAAATTCGAACATTTTTCATTCTTCCATTTTTTTTTTCCTGGGGGAAAAAATTTAAATCTTAGAAAACTGACTTTAGTCTCAGAAGTTTTATTTTAGTGTCAGACTTCTGAGATTTATTCAAAATGACTCCTGGAAGAAGTAAATGCATATTTCCCCTTCAAGGCAAAATTATGTTTTTTCCACACAAAAAAACACAAACATAATTGAGATTTATTCAGAATTCAATCATTACATTCAGAATTAAAGTCAGAATTTTCTATTTTTTTAAGGTTTTTGTGGCCCTAATACTTTTCCATAGGAGGCCTTTCTAACTCTTTGTGCCAAATGTTAAAGAAAGCACCACCTTATCAGTACCTCACACTTTCCTTTTCTAGTTTCTTGACAGTGTGGTTGTTTGTCAGTGCATGACGCATCTTGTTACGTACCATTAATCTCAGTGTCATGGTCAACAACATGGACAAACATATCACTGGCTGCTCTCACAAGTCCCCGCCCCATGTTGTCATGCATGAGTGCCCCACCTGACCTCTGTGCTTGTATTCACTCATTACAGGAACTCAATAAATTCAGAGCTTCATGCACTCACACAAACCATCATTTTCACAATAGTAAGCAAAGCGGAGCAGCTTTGAAGCTTCAGACTAACGCTTTCGATTAACCTCATTGTAGATTGTTGGAGACAGGGAAGCATAGGCAGAAAACCCATTAGTGCTGTGCAAATGTGTCACTGGGCCTTTTTTTTTTTTTTAAATCAAGCAGCTTCACGTGCATGCCAGCCAATGATGTAATATAAAGTGATTGGGCAATAGCAAATCCAATTTCTGAACCGCAAACACTCAACTTTAATAACTAGCCTTTCAAACAGCGGGATGTCGTCATCTCCCATTTGAGCCACTGTATGAGCACAGAGGTGCACTTCCTCCAGCTTGTTCCATAGTCTCAGTAGGACTACGTGTGTTCCTGTGTCAATGCTTAAATATTACTTCTCGCATATTGATCAGATGACTGTTGTGAATGCATGTGAGAAAACTTTTCTGTCACGTGCTGCAAACGTGAACTTTTTAAGTATATTTGCAAGAGGTAAATGTTTGAGTAGCAAACCAACCAACTTGAGTAGTTTTTAAAGTTTCTTTTGTCTACCCTGGATTCTTCTACTTGGAAACTCATGGTTTTCTGACGAACCTGCAGTCTTGGGTAAAGCATCATACCCGATGGACTTTAGCCTATCCGGCCATGCCTGTCATGTGCCTAACTCAACACAAGGTTGAGTGACTGCTTGTCAGGTGATCTTTGATGTGGTGACATAAGCTGGAAGGTGGAGTTTTGAATGAGAGAAGTCTGTCTATCAACGGCATAAAATACCAGAACAGGCAGGGGAGATCAGAGATGATCAGGTATATAGTTGCTGTCACAGAATAGACCTTTCCAAGGCCCCGATCTGCTAAACCCGTTGATGTAATGAGCCGTAATTGCTAGTCTTGGCCCAGGGTCAGGTTTGGAGGAAGTACCTGCTGCGCCAGGGAGGATTGACATAGGTAAATTGACCCAGTGCTAAGAGAGCATTTGCTCTTCCCCTCCAGCTGTTGACACCCACAAAAGCCTGAAGGAAACTTCACTTGGACTAACATGAGTAGTCACGAGTGGGCAGACACCAAGGATGACTTTGGTTCCACGGCGAGAAAAGACAGACCCAGTTTGGAAGAGTATGGCCGCCGCCTGTCCCTGGACGACGGCAGCGTGAGCTCAGACAGTTCTGACCTAGACGGCGATCAACTCTTCCCACTAATGGAGACCAAGCTGTACACGCGGCGCTGGCTCATGCTCTTCCTCTTCAGCGTCTACTCCATGAGCAACTCCTTCATGTGGCTGCAGTACAGCATCATCAGCAACATCTTCATGCACTTCTACAAGATCGACTCGCTTGCCATCGACTGGCTCTCCATGATCTACTTCCTCACCTACATCCCGCTCATCCTGCCCGTCATGTGGCTCCTGGACAACCGGGGCCTCAGGGACGTGGTGGTGGTGGGAGCCGCCTTCAACTGCATCGGGGCTTGGATCAAGACGGGCACGGCCCACCCGGACATGTTTGCCATGACCTTCGTCGGCCAGTTTATGTGCTCGGTGGCCACGGTTTATATCCTGGGCATCCCATCCAGACTTGCGTCCCTGTGGTTTGGGCAGCAAGAGGTGTCCACCGCCTGTGCCATTGGCGTTCTAGGAAACCAGGTGTGTGTCTGTTTACCTGTTGGGCTCCTACCATCTTTGGCATTGTTGCTCATCTGTTTTTGATTTTAAGGGAGTGACATGTGTGTGGTAGCCATTATGTTATTTCACTCCTCTGCCATGTTAAATGTGTGACTAAGTTTCTCTGCTCCTGCTCTTCATTCTTCACCCTGAGTCAACAGGTTGAACAAAGTGAATCACTCCGAACTTCCACGGAAGAAAAAGTATTCGTACAACTGATGGCAGAATCAGGAAATATGATTCTGCTTAACTTGCAGACCCAAGCACTTAACACATGCTTTAGGTTCATTTCTGTAACAGTTGTCTCAGGATTTAGTGAAGGTATTTTCTTTACCCACAATGCTTACCACCATGGCCTATGTGAAGCTGAACCATAGTGCCATCTTTTATTTACCATTATTTTCAGCTTTGATTCATTTCATTAATTTACTTATTTACTTTCACAATGTCACATTTTCGAAAAAATCGTCCATTTTTAGATGGTGACAGCACCAAAATGCGATTATACTGTAATTGGTAGTTGTGCAACAAATGATACCTTAGAACCAGTTTAAGGCCACGCCACTAAGACAGACTAAAAGCAGGTTTCAACTCGACCGCTCAGGATCTGATGTAAATTAATGTTCTTCTACACCTCAAAAGCGTCAACTGGTACACACATTCCATTTATACTTTGTTTGTCATGTAGTATCAGCCAGTGGCCTGTGCAAAGCAGAAAGAAAATATATATATATTAAAAAAATGTGTTTTTTGGTTCAAAGCACTTGATTGACAGGTCATAAACGCATGGTTGACAGACGGTTGAGGGTTATTCTTCCCTGAGGGAACTTGAATAGGAGAAATCAGCAGTAAATTATTATCGAAAGATCTTAAAGCAGCTCTGTTGTGTGATTAAATGTCGTAAAATTGTTGAATTATCATAAAACTGTTATCTGATTGGTTGGCAATAGAGAAATCTCGTTAGGCCAAATTCTGTAATTGGGTGTTTTTAGTGTTTTAGCTGTTTTTTCTCTTGTGTGGGGGAAAAAGCCAGAGCACACAGACACACCCTTAAATGAAAGAATTTAATTAAACCTGCCACTGATTTCTGGCAATCTGTCAAATCTGCCATTACACCTATGTGATAGCTGCACCTGGCTATTAGTGGAGATGAATGATGATTGGTTGAGTTCATTTTACACCTGAACTATTATCATACAGCTACCTGGTGTATAATAAATTGGTTAAAAGTAGGTCCTATTCATGAATACAAACTGTCTACATGTGTATCTCTTACTTTACATCTGTATGTGTGTGGTTCGTTCCCCCTGGCCGGGGTATAGTGACTTCCACTGCTTAAACAGTCGCTGCTTCTTGCACAAACTGCTGCGACTGACAGCAAAATCCGATTAGGAGAAATCTTCGGCATGCCGTGGCTCATGTCCCCCTTCGCGCCGGCTCTCGCTAACATGCAGCAATTCTGTTAAAGAGGTGATAAATTCAGAAGTTGTGCGGCGGTGACACAGTTCTAAAACTCGTAATGCAATCCGGAGTCATTTCCGAAGGGAAGAATCTGGCTCGGTAATTCAATGTAGGATACATTATTCTTTCAGTACAATCCAGTACAAACAGAGGATGGATGGTGTACAAGGCAGGGCAGTCTCCATGTATTTGGCTATTTATAGATGTATTGTGATCTTGCTAGATCTTTAACACCGTAAACACGAACCCTCAAAAGACGTCCCACGCTTCGCTTGAAGCGTGTCCTCTCTCACCTGCGTTAGTCCAAACACCGCCTTGCCGGCCATTGTCACGCGTGTTGTTGTTTCCGTGACTCAGTTCCCGCTCCCCGAGCCGCGGATGAAAAGAACACATTGTTTTTTGATGTTCCTACCCCGGCTCACCACGACTTCATTCTTCTGGCTCCGGTCCTAAACATCACCGGCCGAAGTAGTTCACATATCCCCGTGGATTTTTAGAAATAGTTCACGTTCACAAAAAGGAAAAAAAAAAGTGTATCTGCTTTGAAGATCAAACAGTTGAAGAGTTTGAAAGTGCCAGAAGAAACCTCACAAATGAGGCCGTTCTTGGTTTATACCAATTCTGCTTTTTCTTTTGCAGGTTATGAAAGGCTTCGTACCACTGGAAATCAGAAAATGTTGTTTGTTTCAGATGTGTGATTGTTGTGAGGATTTTTATTAGGCTTCATTAGATGTGTATATACTTCAGACATTCAAAATGACATGATACACTATCATGTCTGTGGTTGCACACCACAGACACTTTTTTCCTCTCGGCATAAAACTTACTTTACATTCACCGTTAGAATCAACCTCATTTTTCCTTTTCTAAGTCTTATTTTTAACCTTTTTCCCCCCCTAATAAATTCCATTAATACCTTCCCCCCTTTAATGATGTGCACTTACCATAAGTGTGATTCAACGCTGCGTGTCTGTGTGTGTGTGTGTGTGTGTGTGTGTGTGTGTGTGTGTGGTCACCGGCCTCATCCTTAAAACATGCGCCTCTCACCCCACAGATGGGCATCGCCATCGGCTTCCTGATCCCACCCATCCTCGTGCCCAACGTGGACGACATCGATGAGCTGGCCTACCACATCCGGGTGATGTTCTACATCAGCGCCGGCGTGGCCACCCTCATCTTCATCCTCGTGATCATCGGTGAGGAGCCGCCACGGTTCGCTCATGCAATAAAAGCCCGACCGTAACGTTATGAGAACTCCCACAGTCGTGTTGAGAAGATATGCTGTTTTAAATAATATATTTATTGCAACACTCGGACCAGTTCTCTCATTAGTTACGTGGCAGGGCTTCTTTCTCCCTGGGTGTGCAGGGATGTGCTCTCTACCGAGAAAAACTCAACAGCATCGCCGTCCACTGGATGAGCAGCTGCAGTAATTGCTGTAATTGTCCGCCTCCCTTTTTTTGACGCGATGCGTTCGGACACGATGTGAAATACAAGCAGGACCACGGGGGGGTCATGGAAATGTTTTATTGAATCATCCTGCCCCCCCCCACGCACACACACACACACACACACACACACACACACACCGCACCACACCACACCACCACCCTCCACCAGGATTAGCTCTGTTAAATCCTCTCTCTTTTTTTGATATTGAAAAACTGGTGAGGCACACTATTGCAACCAAAGCCACAAACTGCTAATGACCTGCACAGATTAATTTTACATTCTACATTTTGAATTTATTATTTGAGTATTACGTGATTTAGAGAGTCTGCGAATATTAGGCTTAAAAATACAAACATTTAGCTTTATTTTGTAATTTTTACAAGAAAAATTTACTAAAAAGCAAGTTTCAGGAGCCCACAGGGCTTTTTTTTTTTTAATCAAATTAAATTCCGGTTTCAGCAGTCGTGTGAACTGTAAAGCAGAAATTTCTTGTTGACATTGTTTGACGTCACACTGTGTAAACAGTAAGTCATGGTCGAACATGAATATGGCGCCGCCTCCCAGCTGCGTGCCTATTTTTCCCATTGGCCACTTGTGGTATTGCAGCAAAAAAAATCCCATATGACAAAGAAAGCATTTTTCCTATAGACTGTAAAACTGTTGACGTCATAGACTTTTTATCCATCAAAAACCTTTCTAATTGGACAAAACTCTCTGGAAAATCTCTGACACCGGTGTGTGACATAGTGCACAAGCTCATAACACACAAGTAAATCATCATTCAATCATTATATTTTGATAGCATATTTACTGAGGATACTTGGGGGAGTGAAATTGTCCCACTGGTCAGCTGGTCAGTCAGACATTTCTCTTGTATCCAATTGGCTAATGAGCCTGCAGCTTGCACAGGCCCCTCGTTCTCACTTTTGAAGACACGTGGCCACAAAACCGCCTCAGGAACTCAAATTAAATGTGTACTGTGAAACATCTTGAGCCCAAACAAAGAGACAAAAACTAGTGAGCAGATGTTACTTAGGAAATCTACCAACTTACACTTGCGCAATTCTATTGTATCATCACACATGATGGACCAGAAGTAAAACAACAACACGCTGACATCAAACATTGAGTGGTGAACCAATAGTCGGGTGGTTAGTGCACAGGCCTGCTCCCATGTGTCACACACACCGATTTATCTTATCTTCTGAGGAAGGTCCAACCCCGCTGTGCTGTGTGCAGACATGCACATACACACACACACATTTTGCTTTCACAGTTCTTCTTCCTCCTGTCAGTAGCGTATGACGTCCTGACGCTGCATTTTACCCTCCTTTGTTGCTCCTGCAGAGCTACTATCCTACATGTTTTATGAATCTCCCCACTCCAACACAATCCATATTCCAATTACCAACAAGCCCCTAGCAAGCTTCAGCTACTTGATTCTGAGTAGATGATTAGAATCAGGTGTGTTGGAGTAGGGAGATTCCTAAAATGGTTAATAAATAAATAAAAATGTAGGATAGTAGCTCTCCAGGATCAGGATCGGCTCTACGCTATCATCACCGGCCTAACAGGACGCACCCTGAAGACAAACATAACCTCCCGATTGCGCCTTTTTTTTTTCAGTGTTCCAGGAGAGACCAGAAGTCCCTCCCACCCAGTCCCAGGCCCAGGCCAGGAGCATTCGCCCCGACGAGTACTCCTACACGGCCTCCATCCTGAGGCTCCTGCGCAACAAGCCGTTCATGCTGCTGGTGGTGAGCTACGGTGGGTAGCGATCACAATCCTCTCAGATAATGCAGATAAACAAGTACAAGTCCTCACAGTTAAATACAGGTTGAATGTTCAATACGTATTAGAAAATCAGGAAGTAACCGGCAAATGTTTGATCATTTACTTATAGATTTTTATTCGTTTTAATGCCATAAATAATGAAACATGACAACATCTCAGTGCATTCAATAATAACTTTTTTTAATGTCCTCTCCTCTGATTGGCTGATTTAATGGCTGTGTAGTTCACAACTTTGCAGACGTCCTGACAGCTTCTTTCAAGGCACATTTTGTGGACACCTAGACCGTATTTATTACCAAAAAGCAATTCAACTCTCACTTTCCAAAATATAGGATCTTTCAGAAACACAGTAAGAGTGACGTCTCTAAGATGATGACGAGGAGGATGTGACTCAGTCACATACTCGTGACTGTGCATTGCCTCCATCACATCAATGGGACAGGCAGGTCGTCACTCGTTCCAGCTCGGATGTTGTTGCGATATCGAGGTCAAAGGTGACGAAAGCGAACGGAAGCGTCGACATAGATGTTTACAAATCATATTCCTGGACATTCCCGGGCCGTTATCAGCCGCCGCACAGATATGAGGATAAGTCACCATAACACGGGTCCAGCGCGCCGCCCCGTGTGCAACCCCCATCTAAAGGTCCTCTGAGACACCGCATTTTACCCCCTCTGGCTGTTTAAGAAACCCAAAGGTCACGGATTAGTGATCATGTCATGACTTGAGTTTGAAGAGTGTTAGAATGTGTTGGTGTGGCAACATGCAGGCTTCCCCCTGGATGTCCCTTTCATTGACAAGCGTCAACTTTAATTGTGTGTTGGGGAAGCGTAAGTTCCCATCTGGGGCGTCTCTTCCTCGTCCTACAGGTCGGCCCAGAATAGACGCTTGTGTTTTGTTTTTTTCTTTCTCTTCAGGGCTGAATGTCGGCTGCTTCTATGCCGTTTCCACTCTGCTGAACCGGATGATCATTGACCACTATCCTGTAAGTCCCAGCGTGGAAAACTACCGCATTATATCCTCTGTTATTAAGGAGATTTGCTGCTTATTTTGTCTCTTGGATTTTTGTTTTGCTTTACTTCCTTCTTTTTTTTCCCCCTCATGCCGTGTGCTCAGCAGATAACTGTACAACCAGTGATGAGATGACTTTGACGCCGATAATTAGAGTCTGGTTGTAGCTTCCAGCTCCCAGATAACCGCGGGATGCAAAATGTCCCAGATGTCTCGTACTGTCTGTGAAAGCTGCAGCGTTGCCTTTTTTTTTTCCCCCGCATCTCAGGGTGAAGAGGTGAATGCTGGGAGAATCGGCCTGACCATCGTCATCGCCGGCATGGTGGGGTCCCTCGTATGTGGCATTTGGCTGGACAAGACTAAAACCTACAAGTAAGACACGGCTGAATAAAACACTTCAAATCAGAGTAAAGACAATTGAATTTTTGCTTATATAGGACACAATAAAACAAATTCTCCATTTAATTTTACTTAAACTAAATATTGAATATTGGACCAATTGTACCAAAAACAAGATACTTTCACCTTTTTTTTTTGCAGTGTGCCTTCTGATTCTGGGACATTCCGAATATTAGTTCTCCTTCCATTAGGTGTAATGTTCACAATGTTCACCGGAGCGTGTCGGCACGCTGACATTTGCTACTTGGCCTTTAACATTGACTGTAGATGTGGGAAAAAAAAAACCTAAAATATAAAGTGCACCAACATCTTTTATATTTTTCCACTTCTGGGTCAAGAGAGGTACACAGACCCTGCGTATAGATGACTTATCCGTTGCGGTGGGGGGGGACGTCGAAGCGAATCAGAGCCCTTGTTCAAAGTGGAAAACGAAAAGAGGGTCCAAGCGGAACTGGATTGTGAAGTCTCTCCCTGCTTATCCGAGCTGACAGGCCGCGCCGGTCCTCGGCCTCGTGCCGCTGCGTTGAACACAGAAAAGTCATGACGCGATCTTCGCAATTTACATCTTATTGATTTTTCACAAATACAAAGACAAAAAAAACTAATGCAAAACATCCACAAATGTGGATAATTGAGGAAAAGAAGAAAGAGGGAGAGGGAAAAGAAGTGAATAATGATAACAATAATAATTTTTAGTCTTGGGTACACAACGGCGTGTCAGCTATTATGACTGGTCCCCCAGATTCCTTACATGCCATCAGGATGCTTTAGCTGTCAAAGCAATCACGCCCCGCGGCCGTGTTGTTGACCCTCACGCTTCCATTGTCCCACGTGGGAGAGAGTTGGAAAGGACCACGCTGTACTAACAAAAATATTTTGGAGCCGTATTTCATGCGTGGTTGTACAAGAGACGGTTCACCAGGGTAAACTTGTTTGTGCAGATGATGAACGTCCTTTACTCACGCACACTGCAAAAAGTTAAACTTATATTTAGTACAATTGGTACAATATTGAGTAGAATTATCTTATTCTATGGGGTGATTATTTTAGGTTTAGCCCATGAGGACCCACAGTGACACTGGTGTAACAAGAACTTTGAATGCCCCAGACTTTTCCTTTATGTCTGAACTTTTTTCATTAAATGTCAATGTGACATATACTGAGCATCATAATATGGAATATGTTTATCACTTATGCCTAATGTTACACATATGTCAAAACACAGATTTTTTTCGAGTAAAAAATATTATTCTAAAAAAAAACTTTTAAAAATGTGTTCCATGTGGCCCACTTGGTCTATAGTATAACCTAAAAGGGTTTGGGTTCTTATGGGTCACCAAAATCAAGACAATAAATTTAAATAAGCAAATGAAAGAACATCATTTACTTAATATGCAATTAATTATTTTTTTTTGCAGTGTAGGAATATAGGTTTTCCCAGTTGACGGTTAAGCATTGACCTCAATCAGCAGGAAATTTGAGTATATAATCTAATATGCTGCATAGTTTCTGTTTTTGTAATTCATTCTGAGGAAATCTCAGTGAAACATTTATCTGGAAAAAACTACTCGAGCAATTCAAACAATCCTGCATACGATCACATTGACTTATTGTATGAATATAGATAGGAGGCATGCATATGAAATGGTGCATTTTGAGTATGTTGGAGAGGAGTCACAGACTGGTCAGATAGTCCCATTGCTCCTAATTTAAGCCTCCTGGTTGCACATATTAGATTTGCATCTTTATAATGGAATGTTGCTGCAGCCAAAACCGTCATACGTCTTGCGTTCAATTTTTGCGAGTAGTTTTAAATATATACTGTGAATATAAGTATATCTCCTTCCCTAACTTCCCAAATAACTTCCAGAAAGCTGTACTGGAAGCCTTTTTTTGTCAGGAGGATTTTCTCGCTCAGCCTCGGCTTTTAACAAACCTAAGCCCGGTCATAGGATTCAGATTCAAAAGTCCGGCCTAATTACATTGGATTTTTAGGATGACTCTTGAGTTTTTTTAGATTCGCCAAAGTCTCTCAGTGTGTAGCAGCAACTCGTGTGTGTCTGATTGTGTGTGTGTGAATGCATGCTTCTTCTTCTTCTCTCTCCTCAGACAGACCACCCTGATCGTGTATATCCTCTCTCTGGTGGCGATGCTGGTGTACGCCTTCACCCTCAACCAGGGCCACCTGTGGGTGGTGTTTGTCACAGCCGGACTTTTGGGGTACGTCACATTATATCCATAAATTAATTACATTGATCCATCCCTATAATGTTGCCTATATTTAAATATAGCGATATTATATTTTTGCATATCACCCAGCCCTTATCCTGTACTAAAATCCTAAGAATGAATGACATAAGGAAAAAAAAAAGGCAAAGGGCAGAGAACAAAAAGGGCAGTGGCCGGGGCACCGCCCGGGGTCTGTCGGTGCACGTGCGCAGCGACGGGGTCGTCTCGCCCCGCGGCCGCGACGCCTCAAACAACGTCTGTCACGTTTCATTTCGGGGATCAGCGCAGACGAGTTTCCAAAGTTCCGCGGAGCGTTCGGGGGGGGGGGAGGAGGCTGCGTTTCGTGTTTTCCTGTTCGGCCGGTGCCAGAGCCGCTTTGTCAGAGCCACGTGCCCTTTTTTTTTTTTGTCCTCGCAATTATTGCTATTTATGGTAAGCTGATTATGCCCATTTTCTGGTTTCCATAGTGATTCCTTTGAGTTTTGTGAAATCCAGACAGGGTGTGCTATACAGTATACAGTAATGGCCTACTTTCAGATCTGTGACTATAAACTACTGCAGATCACACACTTTTACACCTTTTATTTGACCTTTTCTGTTCTGTGTTCTGTAGCCTCTTCATGACAGGATACCTGCCGCTGGGCTTTGAGTTTGCAGTGGAGCTCACCTATCCAGAATCAGAGGGAACCTCATCTGGACTTCTCAACTGTTCCGCTCAAGTCAGTGAGATCGGCACATTCTCTGCAAGACACAATGCAAGAGATTAAACAACATGTGGGTGAACATTTCCCCGAATCCTATTTCAGATCTTTGGAATCATTTTCACCATTGCCCAAGGGAAGATCCTCGATAAATGGGGAACTTTAGCGGGGAACATCTTCCTGTGCGTCTTTCTGCTAATAGGGACAGTACTAACAGGTAAGACATGAACCTTCCTCTGTTCGCTCAGCATGTCCCTGCTGAGCACAGCACAGAAACGCCCCTTAAAACAACAGTGAACGTTGAACTCGTGTCACGCGTGCACGTGATATTAAAGGGAACTTTAACACACAATGCAAATTTTAAGTGGCAGAGCGTGACCGTTTAACTCTTCATGGGTCGATGTTTACAGATCCACGTGCCCATAATTACATCTTCCACAGGGTGAGGCTGCCATCTAGTGGCTGAATGAGTGACATTGTTTTATTATGAGGCATACTATATATATATATATATATATATATATATATATATATGTATGTATGTATGTATGTATGTATGTATGTATGTATGTATGTGTGTGTGTGTGTGTGTGTGTGTGTGTGTGTGTGTGTGTGTGTGTGTGTGTGTGTGTGTGTGTGTGTGTGTGTGTGTGTGTGTGTGTGTCAATTTTTTATTTGCTTGTATTTAGCTCATTTGTTCTTGATTAATAATGTAATATTTTCAGGGGAGGGGTATAATTAATTTTGACTGAGAATTCAATTTTGACTGTTTCTATATGTGTGTATGTATGTATGTATATATGTATGTGTGTGTATATTATGTGTATATATATATATATATATATATATATATATATATATATATACTGCTTGGCATATACTACACCTTACTATTATATATTATTACAAACTGTATACATATATATATATGTATATGTATGTGTATGTATGTATGTATATGTATGTATATATATGTATATGTATGTATGTAGTGCTTGGCACACATATATATTGTAAGTAGTCACTGAAATGACAGAAAACCTGCAAATTCATCTATTTCTAAATGACAGAACTGAGACACCACTGCTCAGAGAGCGGTTGCAGTTTGACAGTGAGCATCAGACGGATGAGAACACCTTGCAGGTGTATGTGTGTGTTCACCAGGGTGGTCGTGTATGGGTTGTCAATGTCACTTTATCTCCACTACGCACTTTATATATTACCTAAATGTGTTACTGCACTTTATTTCTTTACAATCCTCTATATGCTCTTTGAACCTCATTTCTGCACTAAATGAATTCATGTAATTGTTTTATTTGTATTTGAAATATAATTAGGCGTTACGAACCTGCTGTAAACCAGTTTTTAAACTGAGGCAGTCAAATATTCAGAAATTTACAACAGAAAGCCTTCAACATAAAATTCTATAGCACAAACCCTTTTTCCTTCTGTGTCCATCACAGGACTCATCAAGTCCGACCTGCGGCGGCAGAAGGCCAACGTGCAGAACGAGGTGCAGACCGTGAGCGTAAGTGGACCCGTGAGCGCTGCATGAATTTATGAATTTAAGCGGCGGGATTCTCACAATCCCTGCAGGGGGGGGGGGCATTAGCCGCCGTGCTGATTGGGGCGTGGGGTGGAGGGGGTGAATTATCTCCGCTGGCTGCTCCTCTGCAGGCCTCACACTGCAGGGCTCTGCTGCAGGCATGCATCACCAGTCAACACAGAGGTTGCATCGCTCTCTCTCAGCACACTAAAAACATCATTCCATCGTTCCAACAGCTCTCCAACTCACTCTTAGCATGTTCTATGAACTTTGATTATGATATACTTATTACTGTCATACAAATTGATAGACGTCAAACAGAGGTTTTCACTTCTTTTATCTGTTATATTCATTTTTGCAAATAATGATAGTCAAAGACCACAAATTCCATTTAATAACAAAAATTTAGCTTCTTTGAAAATGTTTCACATGGAATATTCATCATAAAAATGAATAAAACAGTTCGTCTAATTTATGCACATACAATATATGTTAAGATAAAACCTGATTGCATTCCGCTTTTTTTAAGCAAATGGCCTTTTAAGCAAATTCCTGTTTCGCTATATATGTGTGTGTGTGTGTGTGTGTGTGTTCTGCAGCTCAGCTTGTTGCTTTCTTGTTCAAACCACTCGTTGCTTTCTTGTTACTAACAGCAGTCTCTTCTGCTGTCTTCCCACCTCCGTTCTAACATTGCAAATGTGATTTAACAGGAAAGCTCCAGTAATCCTGCACACTAACCGAACATAGTTATATTTTATCACAATGCATAATGCATGTATACTGCATATTATAACACACTTCATGTGTTCACGATGAGCCAGGTATAATAATTTATTAGTCTTGAAGTGACAGGGAGGTCGGTAGCAATGCAGAAAAAAAATATTTAAAAAAATTGCCATTTAGAAATGAATAATAATCCGATAGAAATATAGGTATTTTATATTGTGGGTGTTGGGTGTGCAGTGGTTTCTGGGGGCAGACTGGTGGTGGTGGCGGTGGTGGTGGCTTTTTATTTATGAGATGGTGGAGGATGAGGAGGGCCCCCTTCAGGGCCCCTCAGAGGTGTGACGCCCGAGCTATCGTTCCAGTTTCCAGGCTCCGTGCAGGACTACGGGGCCACAAAGCGCGACGGCCTCTGGCAGCGGCAATCTTGACATAAACCCACAACCTAACAAAAACCAAAACACACACCCGCCAAGGTAGGCGCACACACTCCTCTGAAGCTTCAACACAGATAGTAATAACTATAAACTCCCCACACACACACACACACACACACACAACCAACAAGACTCACATTGTGAAAATCCCACTAAAATCTATATAACATAGACAGTTTCATTAATTTCTTCTGTTAATATTCCTATGAAGGATACTTGTGGTTATTACGAGACTGCTGCAGCACATTCCACTTCACAATCAGCTTTTATATTAAACAGGTTCTCTTCTCCTCCTGTTAAATAAAAAAGCAATTCATCCAGGAATTTTAACCTGCTGCCAAGTTTGGTCAAAGGTTCCGCAAATGGTTCTGTTCATAAAACGCAGGGCTGCGGTTTCCCCCTAAAGTCATCATCAAGATGAAACTAATACCGTAGAAAAATATATTTCTTGCAGTTATGTTTTTTCATGTCACTGCGCTTGAACCGTTTTTTTTTTAAAACTTTAAAGGGGCCCCTATTTTTCCATTTTCAGCGCAGTTCGCTTTAACATCGTAAGTTTCACGGTCTATTTATAAAAGTTAGCACGCTTTTCGCGGCCCAGAAGCACCTTGTCAGACCCGTGGCGGCGATGAGGCCGGCCTTCTCACACGCTCGCTGCTTCACATGAGCCGGGGTCGTTACTGTTTAATTCCACCTGTGACATCACAGCCGTAGGCATTTTCTAAATGGCCTGTGTTCAGCCAAGTTACAGCAACGTTACAAAGGAGGCCAGACCATAGACATAGCGCTGAAAAAGTGTTCCCCTAAAATAGGCTCCTTTAATTATTCATATTTGTTTTTAATAAATATGTGAATTGAGCTGCTCAATGTTGAATGAATCCATAATCCATACTTCAACATTCTGTTGTATCTGGAATGCTGTGATAAATGGAGAGTTTGTCTGTTTTTTTTGTGCAAAAAAGCTCAGCATTTAGTTCTGTCAAACATTGTTAATTGTGATTATTTTCTGTCCTTCTTGACCTTTGCAGAAACTGACCCCCGATATAGAAGACAGTGGCATCTCTTCCCCCGAGATCCTGAAAGAGGGGAAGTTATAAAGAAGGGAGGAGGCGTGGCGTGCTTTCCTCCTAGCGGAGCGTCAAAAGCCTGATGTCAAGTACTGATATAAAAAAAAAACACACAAAAAAGTTCACATTTCCGCGCATGCATGGCCACAGAGAAGAGAAGCTGCTGCAAACACAGCACGACGCGGCGGGACCTGCCGTGGAAAAGCGCGACGTGCTGCGTACCAACACCGGAGATTCACACTCGTACCCAAGTGCAATTTAGCCAAAGTGATCCCAAAGCGAGCACAAATCAATCATGCACAAGAGGAACGCACTTACTTTTATAACGAATTTTATCCATTTTATCCAATGTGGGCCTTTTTAAATGTCTACACCACTACTGTAAAATCTCCTAACTGGCCATTTCGATGAGTGTCAATGTCGTATTCTATGCATTCTAATGTTCAAACTGTGAGTGTCTCCTGATGATGGACCAATGTGGTAACAGTATTTTGAAGGTGTTCCTTTTTTTTTTTTTAGAATATGCGAAAAAAAAAAAAGCTGCGACGTGTTACTCGTGAATACTTGCCGATTACACATATGATTGATGCCGTGCATCTGAGTACACTTTGGAAGGTCAGTTTTGTCCTTGATCTCTACACGAAATCTCACCAGACACAAGGAAGAAATCCGCTGATCTGGATCAACCGAGGAGCAGATGAGGCAAATCTTTTGCATGTCATTTTGCACAATAATATGATTTTTATATATAAGATTCTTAGCTTGTAAATGTGTTACTGAGACATGTAGTTGATACTGTGTAACCAGTACAGTATGTTTTACTTGACGTTTTATGGCTCCTTTTCTGGTCAATTTTATAATGAATGTTTATGTGATTGTGACAGGTCCTAGTTGTTCCTGCAGTGGTATCGGAGGATGGACTGAGGAATGTTTCTTATGAAACTTAAGAAAAAAAACGACATAAAAATAAGTCAGAAACACTGTTTTTGTTCCATATATGATAAGAAACAGTCTTGTAAAGAGTGTCACTGTTTGTATCTGTGAGAGCTTGGGAGTTTATTTCTTCACACACTTGACTGGTTTCATGCTTTCTGCTTTTGAATCCATCCAATACCGTTTGAAACAGGCCAAACTTAACTCAAACTACAACATCAACACACATTTTAAGTTCATTTGTGGCTTATGTGTTTATAAATGCACATAATTCTCAAGTTGCCGTAATAGAAACAATGTTGTTCATCTCACACACGGAATGTTTTAATGGAAACAGTTTGTGCATAAAGTCAAAGTGTGTACAAACATTTCACAGCACAGAACAATCAAGAATCAAGAATGATTACTGGTTAAAAAAAAATACTAATAGTAATAGACAGTAGCACAGATTTACTCTATAGTAAGATTTATTGTAAAGGAAGGTGGTGTAATAAAAAATATAAGTGAATTTATATTGACTTGTGATTATTCCATATTGATTATATCAAAATACCTGTGTCACCAGGTCAGTTTTGCAAAATAGGTTTTTTACCTGATTAAATAAAAGAAATAATGTTTGTTCATTGGTTTTAAATCACATAGTTAGTGGATGTCAAAAAGTCAAATTATTGGCACAAACACATAAAGCAGTGGTGGAACAAATATTCTGATTATTTACTTAAGTAACAGCAATGTAGAAATACACAATTATAGGTAAAAGCCCTGCTGATAAATTGTACTTAAGTAACGGAACATGTATTATAAGATTGATGTAGAGTATTGCAGTGTAAGTAGTAATTTGGTCCTCTGACTGATATATGAAATTATTAGGATATTAATACCGAGGCATCAGTGTGTAAACAGCATGTTACTGCAACAGTTATAGCTAATTTAACTACTTTACATACAGTTGGATAATTTGTTACATAGGTTCCCAACCAAGGGGTCAGGGCCCTCCAAAAGGTCACCAGACATATCTAAGGAGCCATGAGATGAATAATGGAAAAAGAAAGAAGAAAACACATATCTATTTTCAGATGTAGCACTTTCTTTTCTTAGTTTGGACTTGTGGTGGAAAATTGGATCATTTATTGAAATGAAACCACGTTGAAAATTTGGAAGGAAACATCAGTATTTGTTGGGGCTGTTAACATGCAAACATCTGGAATGAGATCCCAAAACTACAATCTGCTTTTAGTAAATGTTACATTTGAAAAAGTTATCATATAATCCATTGTGTCAAATCTCAAAGCTGTCAGATAAGTGTAGTTAAGTAGAATGTACAATGCATCCATATAAACATTCATTATTGCTGTTTTTTTTTAATAATTACTAATTAATTAGCATTACTACATTTATTGCACAATTAAAGGAAATGACAGTAGCACATGTCACTTTGATCATGTGACAAATGATGCTCAGTTCATTTTTCTCTGAAACGTGCATTCGAAGTAGCATCAAACAAAAATACTCAAGTACAGTACCAACAGCCCAATTTTTTACACAAGTACAGTACTTGAGAAAATATACCTATATACAAGTCGCATTTTAGAACCAGCAAGTATTGGTCATCAGTACAGTTCACTTACTGTAGCGTGACACAACAAAACACGCAGAGGTCACAACCACCTTTTGGATTGACTTATTAAAATATCAGTTCATAGAATATTACAAAACAACCCCTATAGAGATGTACTTAAAAGTTTCATTCACAGTAGGAAATTAATTGACATCAAGAGCTAATGTTCTTCGAGGCAGGAAGCGAGTACAGCCGGTTCAATCGTGTCTGGAGGGGATCAGTGGACAGGAGGAAACTCAGACTCAGGTGGGATTCAGTTACGCTTCTTCTGTCGAGCGCCGACTTCCTCTTGTGTCTCTGGAAAACACTGGTATCCGATCAGCATTCCGATGACGGAGAAACCTAGAAAAACAAATGGAGAGGTATACTGACGTGATTTGTGGGGAAATAAGCCGTGGTATAAAGATGTTTGAAAAGTTTAGATTGCCACGCTTACTTGCCACAATGAGCGGTGCCATGACGCCGATAGTCAGAGGTGCGGTTTTGTAGATGAAAGCCTCTGACAAGAAGTGACCCAGCGCCAGTACAAATGTCCACAGGGTGATGTGATACAGCCTGCGGGAGCCAGCGCGATGACACACTGTAAGAACAGAACGCACGCCGCCAACAGAAACACGGTGCGGAGAGTCACTTACGTTCTGTTCTGGATATCGATGGCACAGGCGCAGCGAATGATCGATGACAGCAACGTCCAAATACCAAATGTTCGAGCTTGGAGACCGTTCACTGGGGAAAAGGGTAAAAATGGAAAAATCAGGAAAGCTGGCATTAATGACATATATAAGTATAAAAAATATATATATAACCATTTGTATTCCACATAATAATGGTGAATACCAGAAGTTAAAAATTCCTCCCTGCCAATTTTATAAACCTAACTTTAATCACAGACATCTTGGCAGCATTGTTAATGCCAGCTGACAAGTAACAAAAAAACCTGCAATACATCAACGTCAAAAAAACATGTTTGAGGTAAATTAGGAGCAAATTTATAACAGAATACAAGTTTTTCCTTCTGTTATGTAAACCCCTACTCATTATAATTTATGGCTCGGCCAATTCAAATCCTGATTGGATTTTTACGCTAACAAATATTGGCAGCAGCCTAAAAAAATCCATTATTGACGAGAGTCTGTTTACAGAGGTTATTGATTGTAAGTGTAACTATGATATGAAACAGTTATGCTTTAATCAGTAATGAATATGACTTATTACAATCATTAAAATGAAACTAAAACAGATAAGAAATCAAACAGATCATTTTTAACAAGTCCCATTTTTAACACACATTATTACATATTTACAACTCAATATAGTGATCAACTGATAGTATTATGCCAGTACAAAACACATGGTTGTGATTCTTGTTCCTAATATTGTGATCAGTTGTTACAAATATCAGAACTTTTCTAAATAAAAAAAGAAGATGTGGGAGCACACTAAACCTCTTTAATAATTCATGTCCAGTATGCTGTAAATAATAAACAGGTGTCCTCACCAAACTGTGGCGCCCCGGTGTACAGCTTCTCTGACAGGAAGCTGTGATCTCTGAAGCTCTGTACCGTGTTTCCCATCGCGATGACCGACACCATCACCAACCAGCTCCGCAACACGTTCAGAAAGCGACTCATCTCCTTTTCTGTTGATGAAAAGAAAAACTGCTCATTGATGCAGGACTAACAACAGACATGTCTGCTGAATGCCACCTGTCCGACACTATGCTAACACACCACAGGAAATAATGATAATAATGTTATATGTATGTTATTAATACGTTAAAATAGGTTTTATTTACCTGGCGGCGTCTATCAACCTACAACGCGAACACGATCCACATTAAATTAAAAAGTGGGATTCGGGCCAACCGAGTTTGACGCTGTTTCGAGTAAAATGGTAAAACCCTTCAATCTCGGGGACTGTCGCGTTGCCCAATAACACAGCTGCGGAAGTGGCTCCACGCGATCGTGCCATGTTTTCGATTGGTCCATTCGGGCGAACCGGTTCCGCCTACTATGAACGCTGACCAATCGCCGTCAAGCGATGCCGCCACAGTTCAAATTAGGCTGCGATAAAACAGCGCGTGCGGAGGGCGACGGGACGCTGCGGGGGCTTCTCGTTCTGTCACACCTGGTGTGGTGGAAAAGAAAACACGTTTCTTTTGTTCTTTTTAGTTTTTATAAACATGTAAGACTCACAATGTGCTCTTACCCGTTTACAAAACGAATGTATTGAATTTATGTATTATTAAATGTTATGTTCTCATTCTTCGAAAAAAAGGTAAAAAATATTGGAAGTTGCTATCTTTAGCTAGCTGTTTATTATTAGCATTTATCATTTAATACTCCTCATTTACTTCTACATGTACTATGTAACTACACGACTACTACAAGAATACTACAACACTACTAAAAGACTTCATTATAGTCATAGGTGATTTTGACATTTTTTGTGGTCTCGTTAATGCATCATTCTCTATACCCTTTACTCTCCGTCTCTCTTGTTATGTAATTGAATCATTGGAACCCATTTCATCAAAAAAGGGAGATTTTGAGATTTCCATGCGATTTTCACGGTGTTAATAATTCAACGTGAGAAAAATATTAATAAAATAATAAAAATCAACTATTCAACTCCCAAATCCGTTTTTCAACAAGCGTATTATTAGTATTAGTTGAAAATTAGTAAAATTACTATTAGTCAATCAGAATATATATATATATATATATATATATATATATATATATATATATATTTATATTTATATTTATATTTATATTTATATTTATTTTATATATTTACCGATTCTGTCTTATTTATTTTAGGTATTCTTCCATATTCATGTTTTGTATTCACATTTTTAGCTTTTATATGTAATTGTATTTCTTACAGCCTACGTTAACTTGGTCAGGTGGATAAAAAAAAAAAAAGTGACAGGAAGTGCGCATGCTCCGTGCTCTGTTGCTAACGTTACCCAGTTGTTGTAGTTACCAGGGAGATTAACCGCGATGATCAACTGGCCCCAGTGACACCAGCGAGCCGTTAGCCGCTAGCAGGCAAGTTAAATGTCGGCGTGATTGCGTTTGTCTTTTCATAAACGTTCGTACTTTAGCGGCCTCCAACGAGGCGGAAGCTTCCTCGTTAGCTTCCCAACCTCACGTTAAACCCCAGCGAGGTCTTGTCTAGCTCTAACGACTGTTACCTGGGTTTAGTCTTAACGTCCTGTGTCCGCCGGAGCGTTCCTAGAACCTAATTCTGAAGCCGAATAGAAATAGAAAGCAGCTGTTATGTGCGCTAAATGTGAACCAGTGTTTCAGGACTGCACGAACGTGACATTTGTTTACGGGTCTTAGCTATGTTGTTATTGTTAGTATTTGGCAGGGAGACTGTTGGAGGCAGCTCGGTGAGACGTTCAATGACTGCTGTTTTTGCAGGTGGAGGTGGTAGATATATCATGGTAAACTTAGACACTTGATCCCGGCGAAGATTTCACCGGACAGCTCGTCCGCCTTCACTGTGGAGATGCCAGCTGTGATCCGGGACAAGGAGGAATCTGAGTCCTCCTCGGAGGACGAGCAGGAGTAAGTGCAAGTCTGCAGTTTGTGCAAATCTCTCTTCCTCATCGTATAATCACATGCAACTGAGAGGGATCTGTTCCAGACAGCCCCATAAACAGTCCTGTCAAGGCTGAGCAGTATAAAAAAGGCCCATTCTTTTTCTTCTCATCATAAATAAATCATTTGCTCACACAGCCTTGATAAATGGGGGGAAAAAGCACCAACTCCGAGGTCATTGCATAAAACATCCACATTATCCAAATGCAAAATAACAACCGTCACCTGAGTCTCGAGAAGTCTTTACGTAACCCTAGATCTGGAGGAAAAAAAAAAACATTAGTTTGGATCTACAACCTGCCAAACTCTTCCTTTTGAACGTGTGATCTAATCTATATTGGATTACAGAAAACATCCCGTGCCTGTTTTAATAATTGATGCCAAGATACATTTAGACAAAATGAAGAATCTAAGGAGCTTTCATTTTGCATAATTGATGATAGTTCGACCGGATGAGGAGGAGGAAGAAGAGGAGGAAAAAAAGCAGTGTCTATAGCTCCAGATCATAGTTGCCACAGTTGGTCTTTTTATCCTCTCCTTGCCAACTAATTCCCTCTTAAGCTATACTTAGTCATACCGTACTGACAACCACTCTGCCTGCTTCCCATCGCCTGAGTTAGTGAGGATCACTAAGTGTTTGAACATCCACGTGCTGCTTTTTCTGACTTTTAGTTTAATTCTGGGTTGATGCCAGAGCAGGAAATATTATTAAAAAGCAATCTATTCACACCTGCACTGCTATAGCAAGATATGTTGATTTCATGTTCATTAAAAGTGCACTTTGTACCATTTCAACATATCACCGAAAACATTTTACACTGGAAGTACTAATTGACATAAATGTGACTGTAAAACTACAAATGCAAATAATGGCAAATCATAGCATCACAGTATAGAATAAAACATGTATGACAACCAAGGAAAAGAAAGCACACAAAGCAACAAGGTTTTTGCAATAGTGGATGCTTAAAAAATGAAAGCTGCAACAATTAATTGATTAGTTGCTAACTGTTACATTAATCATCAACTGTTTTGATAATTGATTCATTGATTTGAGTCATTTTTAAGAAGAAAAAGTCAAAATCTTCTGGTTCCAGCTTCTCAAATCCAATATTTTACTGTTTCTTTAGTCTTTTATAGAAATAAACTGATGATCTTTGGGTTGTGGACTGTTGGTTGTATTTTAGGTTGTATCGTTGGCTTTGGAAAACAGTGATTGATATTTTGAACCATTTTATCAACCACATATCAGTTGTTTCAGTAAAAGTAACCTATTCAGTTGCTTATTATATTGATTATTGAAACCTTCAGTCTAAAAAGATGCAACCTTAAGTGTCAAGACCAGCAGTCCATAACCCAAAGATCATCAGTTCACTATTCTAGAAGATTGAAGAAACCATATAATAATCAGATTTAAGAAGCTGGAACCAGAGAATTTGGACATTTTCTTCTTAAAATGGCTCAAATCAATTATTCGTTTATCTAAATAGTTGGTGATTAGTGTTTCTGCAGCTATTTCATCCAATGGATAGATGCTTTCAATCATTAATCGACTATCAAAATAGTCGTTATTTGCAGCCCTATTAAAATACTTAGAAAAATAGTAGAGTAGAGTAATAGAGTATTTTAACAGTTCTGATGGCTTTAGCATGATCAAAATATGTTGTTTAAAGATGTGCGACCGCTCTTGTCTCAATGGATAAGTTATCTGCTGCATTGTCTGACGTACCTGGATACTTCCACCAATTGTTTACATGCCTCCCCTCCTTTATCACAACCTGATTGAGTTCTCGTCCATCACCGTTCCACCTTATCTCATTTTTTTTCTTTTTAGCCCCAACGATAAGCGGGCAGTGTCTGGTACTATCAGATAGAGTGCAGTTTTACAAGTCATTTGTTAGCACAGTAAATGGGTTTGTTGTTGCCCAGGACCTCCTGAAACTGTGTAAGGTACTGTCTCTATCTGCTCCACTGAAATAAACAACATGTCAGAATACATTCCCACCACATTAGGTAAGCTGGAGGTGAGTTCACATCATCACGGGGAAATGAGTGCTGATGATTTTTGGCCAGTTTTATTCACCCTAGAGTGCATGTCCATGACTTTCATTTTTTTCTCTGTGTGTGTAAGGTGTTAAATTCTGTTATTCTTTTCATCTAAATATTTGCCCACCAGAGGCCATCCCTGCATTGCCTGGAGCGGCCTTAGCAAGACCATCCCCGTTCTCCTGTTCATCCCGGAAGCCATTGTTTCAAAAGATGGGAATATCTGCTCTATCGGAGGTAATGTCAACACACATTTGAGGCTTTAGTTAATTTGATGCTATAGTGCTATCATGAGGGATCAGTTACATAGGTAGTCTGTATTAAAAGTTGATTTATCAATCATACCATCACTCAAATTTTAGTTATAAATCACAATTTAAAAACAACTTGCAATAAAATTGTGCCTTTTACTGGCTAACATCCTGCATAGAAGCTGATACAGTGGCATTCAAATATAAATAGTAGCTACTGGTTAGTAGGCAGGGATACTATGGTTTTAGATGCAACTATTGTCTAAATTTGAACAATAGACCAATAGACTACAATAGATTGTAGTTCTAACCATTTACATATAATATAATGAGTGGATAATTGGGCTTTTTTAAATTTAAATACTAGTGAATTTCAAGGAAAATATTAATAAAATAGTCATCATTATAAAACTCATATTATCAATTAACCAATTATCTTAATTGGCAATCTTATGCTTAAACAGGTTAAAAGATAGTGAGGTGTTAAAATATATTTAGTTGGTTTAGAAAAAGTATTGAAATTACCTTCAGGATTCCTGTACATTCCCTGATTTATATGCAGTTTCATGTTTCATTTTCTCAGAGCGATACAACATGGCCTTCAAGATTGTGCGCACAGAGAGCCGCCTGGTACGAGGAATACTGACCAATCATGGGTTCCATGAGGTAATGTTCTCCACTAAATCATGTCAATTTATAGGAATCTTTAAATCTCTTTAAAAGATAAAAAAATGCATTCTCTTCTTTTTGAAGCAGCAGCAGCAACACATGCTATTTATTATATTTATATTTACCTCTGTGCTGTGTAGGATATGGGATAAAGGGGCTTTTTTCTTCTTTGACTGATAATGCTGATGTCGAAGCCCGGGAAAGCACCCATGGAAAAAAATAGACAAAATGACCTCAAGAGCATTTATCCGGTTTTCACAAGGGGCACACAATCCCCATTATTGCTCTTTCCAAGCAGTTACAATTAAGTCCCTTTTTATTTCATTTCAATGCTTCTTGACTCCCGCTAACCCGCCATCAAAGGCGGACGAGTGTCTACCGCAGCTCTGACGGGGCCAAGCTTTAATAAGCCTTTATTGCAAACATCTGGCTCTCCCCTAGACACCGAGCAGTCATGTGAGCTCTGCCTCCTAATGAACTGTTGGAATAAAACAAAACAAAGCGGATGAAATAAGACGACGGCGATGACATTTGGCAAAGGTTTCTTTTTCTTTCTTTCTTTTGGGACGTGCTCAATAGAGCGGCGTGTATTTCTCCAGGTTAATGTCTAGATCTGCTTCTTATCCCCACTGTCGGCGACTGGAAACTGCACAGAGCTCGTTTCCTAATTTGCGCCAATTCCTGCGCTCAAACTTCATTTCTTTTGTGTCCGTGCGTGTCTTCAGGTCCACCCCAACAGTAACGACTTTAACCTCATGTGGACAGGATCTCACCTCAAGCCTTACATACTCCGTAGCCTTCAAGACTTCCAGAGGGTCAACCACTTTCCCAGGTACGGCGGAACATCGCCACTGTCTGTGTTATAAATATCCTCCGCTGAACCATTTTAAGCCCTGCAGTTCTGGCAGCGCGTCTCTTGGCTCCCAGTGCGTTTATTTTGGACCGGCGCCGCTCCCTGAAAACACAAAATGAATCATATTGTCAGGCGGAGGGCGATCCGCTGCTGTCGTGTACACATGCACTGTACAGTATTATCTATGTATATGTTTTTGTGTGTGTGACCCATGTCGCGTCCCTGCACCCTCAAACCTCTTCTCGTTTCCAGGTCGTACGAACTGACGCGCAAAGACCGCCTTTATAAAAACATCCAGCGAATGCAGCAGACCCACGGCTTCAAAAACTTCCACATCGTTCCTCAGACCTTTGTGCTCCCCTCTGAGTACCAGGAATTTTGCAGTGAGACACCTCCCACCCCTTAAAAGCAGAGCCTCCAGTCATGATATATTTAATGTCACTGCCAATTCTAAACATACACTATAAATAATCCGTCTCCTTCCTGTATAGATTGCTTCGCCAAGGACAAGGGCCCCTGGATTATCAAACCAGTAGCATCTTCGAGAGGACGAGGCATCTACTTGGTCAGCAACGTGAGTGATTTTTTTTCCCTCGACACAGGCTGACACTATGCCAGGTATCAATCTGTCAGCTCACAACTACACGCGTGACACAAATTAAACTGTAAGCTGTAAGACGGTGATACAGACTTTAAAAAACGAAATTAAAAAAAAAAAAATAGTGTGTGAACTAAAAGAGTCAGCTTCAGGCCAGATGTTATTTGTGTGCGGGGGTGTACTGATACAGCTGTCTTGTGGGTGTGTGTGTGTGTGGGGGGGGGGGGTTAGAAGAAAAGAAAAGCATCAACCAGTGTTTGAGCCATTAATAAGCTCCGCGGAGTAAATCACACACTTCCAAGCGGGCCGGCGTTTTTGGAGGAGGCCGACAAGGTTCTCACTCTTGGAAAACACAATTCTTCTTCTGAGGCATTTTTATGAAACAGTGGAAAGAATGTCAGAGCGATATTTGGAGAGAAGAAAGAAATACGTTCATTTTTTTTTTGTTGGAGGTGGGGGGGGGGTGTGAGTGTTAGAGTTTTCTCTGAACTGTAGCCAGCGCTGAGGTTACAGCGCCACCCCCCCCCTCTCTCCCTACTCTTCTCAACTTCGCCACCTGCAACACATTTCAACCTCATAAATGACCCATCTCCCACCACCAGATTGTGTTTTTATAGGCTATTATTGAAGGTCGACCTGTTTTGGCCAGCGTCCCCCGAAGTTTCTAACTTTTCTTGATCTGATTATTCTTTGATGTTTAACGTTAATCACAGCGGTTGCATCAGATTGTGGGAATCCAGTGTTTTAATGATGACTATACGAATGAATGAATGCTGGGAAACACAACAAAAAGGTATATTATGTTACCTGGTCAAGTTATGACTTCCACTGCATGCAAACCACTGTAAAATGAAACAGCTTCATAAACACATCATTACAGTAGATGGTTTTGCTGTTGTGTGAACATGTGGTAGGTTACAGATTGTGGCTTTAAATCTGTTATAGATGATCGATTGCTGTAAATTATTACCTGTGTCATTTTCTTTCCGTGACGTACTGTGTTATTATTCATTCTTTATTTTTTTCTGTTTGCCATCTACAGCCAAATCAGATTTCAATGGACGAGAACATCTTGGTATCCCGCTATATTAATAACCCACTACTGATCGACGGTGAGTTTACAAGAGGAGGCAGTTTCAGCAGGTTTGAGGTGGATAATCTATGTGATCAGTGATCCATTGTTTTTTTCTGTTTTGTTCACAGAGTTTAAGTTTGATGTGCGGTTGTATGTGTTGGTGACATCATATGATCCGCTCATCATCTACGTGTATGAGGAGGGCCTGGCGAGGTGAGCTGCGTGTGTGATCAACCCCAAAATCAGATCATGTAATTTAAATGAACCAGTCATCTTCATTCATTCTGAATTTGCCCAGCAGTGTCGATGACACATTTGTATGTACGTAATAGAACTAGTGGACACTTTCTCAAAGTTTTTGTGGACCAAAATGTGCATTTACACAAAGTATATATATGCATACTGCAACAACTTATTAATTATATACATAGAATATGTGTATTAATGAATAGAATTACTGTATAGAGTATTGCTTTTGTTTTGTTTTTTGTAGCTTTACTTTATCTACACTTCTTCAGTACACTCTAGGGCTGCAACTAACACCTGTTTCTGATAGTTAGTTTTCCTATTAATTATTTATCCGTTGAGTTTTACTGTTTTACTCTTCCTCAGTCCAAAAACATGCGTAGGTTGATTGGAAACCCTTAATTGCCCGTAGGTTTTAGAGTGTGTGAGTGAATGGTGTGTGTGTGCCCAACGGTGGACTGGTGACCTGTCTGGGCCTGATGTACACTCCAGCAGATCGCTGTGACAGAGAGGAATGAATGAGTATAGAAAATTGATGGATAATGTACTGTAGTAAAATTTTTTAAAAATGTAAAAATTAAAGGTAAACTTATGCTTATTCACCTCAATAAGGGTAGACTTTTTATCCTGGAGTCTAACGTATAGGAAAGAGGATAGATTTTTTTTAATAAATATACAGAAAATATGACTGGAAGTCTTCCATTTTTTTTAAAGTCATTATGTGTTTTCTTGATTTGATCATAATTATTGAGCTTTTGCAGCCGTTATAGCCCAGTGAGCTGACTTCAAGGCATTATAATTGACTATAGTGTATATGCATATGACTATGTAATATGTATTTTACACCTGTGCAGATTGAATAGTTAAAGGAAATCTACCTTTACTTGTGATGTGTAATAGACCATAGACAGTAGGGTAAACACAGTTCTTACTAATGATAGTAATTAAGGTTCTGTTCCATTCAGGTCCAACAGAGTCAGGCTGCTGCAAATCAAAGCTCTGCTGCAGTAAATGGAACAAAACCTCAATGTGTATCATTAGTAACACCTGCTTTTACTGACTGTTTCATGTCAGTGTGGCTGCAGTGCGATTGTGGGGATCCATCGCACACTGTGCGGCACACTCGCTGGTGCTCAGTCAGCGCCCTGAAGAGGGCAGTCTCAACTTTCCGGAGCAGCCGCTGTACAGGGTGTGAAGCGGCGGTGGCTCCTGAAACAAAGCGGCCCATTGTTTTGTAAGATGTGCGTATCAAAGGCTGCCGATTGTGTCAAATGTTAAAAGATAATATCTTACGGTGAGTTTGTGCAATTGTGCTGTGTTTATTATCTGGCGTGACCGTCGTGTGTAGCGCTACTTGTTGACCGTAAAACCAAGGAGTTGCTGTTATCAGGCTCAGGTAGGGCAGGATAGAGTAGCAGATGATTGATAGGACAAATTCAGCCTGACAGAGATACGTGCTGGAAACAGAGTGTCACCGCCTGCTTGTTTGCTGGCTTCATTATGAACCATATGCAATAAATCATGGCCGAATATTCTGAATCCAACTTTTATCTCCTGACATTCCATTGGGCTGTGATGGTATTCAGGTACACAGTGCATGCCAAAGAATTCTCATTATTGCACATGTGGCATCCACTCCTCTCATACCCTGCCAGAATCTAATCTCTTCCTAAAGTGCCCCTATTATTCAGTCAAGTGTCCGCCTTATGAATGTGGTCATTATGGCAGAGAGATATGTAGTGGAATGGTTGGATGACAAGTCATTTTTTTTCTCCTCTCCCTTTTCCTTTCTGGTACAAATAAACACCCTCTGTCCACAGATTCGCTACAGTCAAGTATGACCAGACTTCAAAGAGCATTAAGAACACGTTCATGCATCTCACTAACTACAGCTTGAACAAAAAGAGCAGCGACTACGTCAGGTAATCAACGTGCGGCACCGCCGCAATGCATCAAGAAGGAGCCCCTTTCTCATGATTGCGTCAAATTAAAAACGGGGCTATTATGGGAAGCTAAGATTGAGTCATCCATTTATTATAACTCGATTATTATTTTCCCCTTTGCAGTTGCGATGACCCTGAAGTCGAGGATTATGGGAACAAGTGGAGTATGAGTGCAGTGTTGAGGTATTTGAAGCAGGAGGGGAAGGACACCACATGTGAGTAAAACTTTCAGCTCCCCCCCCCCCTTCTCATGCTTTTAATAACCACCTCAGTTGACATTTAAAAGTCCAGGCAAAGATGTTAAGCTTCTCATTGGCTCCCTTTGTTGCACCGCACAGCCTTCGATCACTTCTTTCTATCAAATTCTATCAAAACATGTCTGAGTTAATCGAGACAACCTATACTAACTCCATCCATCCTTTTTTTTTCTTTTTCATTTTCTCTCTCCCAGTGTTGATGAGACAGGTGGAGGACCTCATCATCAAAGCCGTCCTGAGTGCTGAACTTCAGATAGCCACCGCCTGCAAGATGTTCGTTCCCCACAAGACCAACTGCTTCGGTACTCATTTTATAATCTTCTGATGTTGAGTGTTAATATCAGAAATCATCTCATTAGTTTCACATCCTGTCTCTGACGTATCTCTTTGGAGCTCTAGAAAGGATCGGCGGGTTTGCTTCTAAAATGTCTTGTATTAGATACAATTATTGAAATATTGAATATTATTATCTCATTCACTTGGCAGATAATTTAAATATTTATATGTTTTTTACCTGTTAAGATTTTATACCTTGAAGTGTAGCATAAACCAAATCTGATTGATGGAATCATGTTGCAATCAGCAAATGTAAAATGGGGTAGATGAATGGTGACGGGCATAAGCAGGACCGGCTATACAGTAGAAGTGGAATATAATAATAATAACAATTTCCTTTGCATTCAATTTGAACTACAGGCTAAAATGGAGTTTCTGCACAATCCCAATAACTGCAACGTCTCTTGTTGGATTCCAGCCAGGGACGTTCTGCAGAATATGGCCTGTCTTGCTCTCCCTGTGTTGTCTGTCTGTCTCTTCACCATACTCATAATCAAGGGGGGAAAAAAAAATCCAACAAACAAAACGCACAAAAGAAAACCAAACGGTCTTCCTCACTCGCACACACAACCGTGCCCCTTCCTCGGATTCACCGTCCAGCAATTCCGTTTCCTCAGCGGAACGGAACCAGGGTTGTTAGACGGCCATTGCTCAGCGCGGAGCCATCTTTGCCCGTCGCTGCCTCCGGACTGGCCGCCGGGTCGAGCAGGGCCTGTTGACTGAAGCAGGAATTCGCTTCCTCTCCTCTGTTGCCATTCAACTCGGCCTGATTTAGGCTGACTGTTTTCTTGGCCGGCGGGCTCCAGTGAACTCCATTTTGGAGCCATTACCCGTGTTAGTGTTGGCACTAATTGTCTGCCGCTCTCTCTCTCTCTCTCTCTCCCTCCCTCTCCTTCTCTCTGTGTCTGGCAGTCCCTCTGCGATTTGGGGTTTTGAGAGTGAGCGAGCGCGTTGGCCCGAGCCTCCCCTTGGTATCGCCTGTCTCTCCGCCTCACACTCCCTTTCACCTCTCAGATGTTAGAAAAATAGAGGGCTTTGCAGTTGTGACAGGCTTCTGTAGACATAATAACCCCCCCGCACCCCCGCCCCACCCCGTTCGGCGGTTGTTATTGGGAAGCGGGGTTAGCGTTGACTCACGCCATCAGACAGTCGCCTGCATAAAGATGCTATCTGCGCTCAAAGTCGATTGAGAAACTGCGCCAAGCCGGGGTGTAAATGTTGACTGTGCAGGTATTTACAGGGAAATGTGGCTCACCGAGCTAAAACTTGGCCCCCTTGTACGCACTTGATAGACATGAATAAACAACCAGATGACACATCGCGTCGGGGTGAAACATGAAAAACAGGATGGGAAAAAAACAAGTTTGCTTCTACTCTCATTCAGTCTGTTCATTCAGCCTTTCATTCAAGTTTGCACTGATTTTTATAATCCCTTTATATATTCGCCACAAAAACTGCACTTATACTTAAAATAATAGAAAAATAATTTATATGTACTTGTTGTGGTGCTGCTTATTGCACATTGGATTTAAAATGAAAGCGTGAAGAGCAAAATAATGACTTTTTTAGTTAAGTTTTATTTTACTGTATTGGGTGAACTTTGTCGAAATCTTATCCCTTTACAGACCTGTAGAGACAAAGATACGGCAGCAATGCCGCTACGTATCACAAAAGCATCTCGGTCCGACACCTTTCACCGAGACACACGATACCCTGTGGTCGGCGGTGAACATGCACGTTACCTTCCTTCTGGAGTATTGGTTTACTAGTCTGGTGTAATTTTGTTGTCTTCAGATGGCCCAAGGCGAGTTTTTTTATTTTTTCCTCCATATACCTGTATAATCGCACGTTTACGCAGACATTTCATGTCACACTAATAATTTAAATAAAACTAAAAGACTGAGATAAATACAATAGGAAAAATAATATTAATAATCTACTGAAAATGTTTTTGTTTTTTATGTTTTTATTGATAGTTCATATGACAATGTCAAAAACCAGATAGTTTAAATTCTCTTAAAATTGTTTTAAAAAAACAAAACACATGCTATCAACTATATTTATTCTTTTAAGTAGATTAAATATTTAAAATGTATCATTCTTTTTGGTTACACCATTTGATGTTTTGTGTCACAAAAAATCATACAAAAGTCACACAAAAGATGGATAGAAATGGACATGAATTCAACATGAACACACAATGTACATTTTGGGAGACTTGCTTCTTGAAACTGTATTTTAAAAAGTTTGTGACTTTCCCATGATTTGTCATTGACCATCATGGTAGAGACAGACAGGAAGGGGGGAGGCAGCGAGGGGGGGGATGACGCGCAGGAAGGAGCCGCCCGTGGTGAGGCCTGTAGCCTCTCCACGGCGCGGCTGCTCTGCCCACTGCGCCACTTGCCGCCCCCAAATCTACTTTCTTTTTTTGCCACTTCTGCAGGTTTTAAGCATCGTCACCAAATTTCGTACAGAACATCTCTGGAACAATGGGACAAAAAAACACTTCTTCTGATTTTTTTGTCTCTCGATTTCGTTCAAATGACAGGTCTTATATTATAAAAAGGATAGGTGTTATTGCATCCACACCTTGACAAATTTGGGGCCTTTCGGCCAATAAGTGGCACAGTACCACGCGCAATCCTCTCACTGTAAAGGAAAGGGTCTATGTATGACTCTTCTTTGTATATCTTGACGACCGTTCATCCGATCACCTTCATGCTTAGCAGATGTATTGCAGAGAACTCAACAGTGCGGTGTCAAGTATGAAGTCAATCGAACGAGTGGTTCTCAAGAAACAGTGCTTCGAATACGCACATGTTGTGAAAACTCAAGCAGTACTCCCAGGAGCCAAGCAACAGGCCAGTTCTAGAAGGGCATAGCACCAGTATTTATATTTAAAATATAGACCTTTAAACAGTCCAATCTATGTTGGCTGGATGTGTTATAAAATGTAGATATGTCTCTTAATCAAAATTGATTTGATACCTACCGACACCATTGATCGAATTTGTTCCCAGATCGGTGTAAATTGTGACAAAGGTATAGTTTCACTGACATGTAAATGCACTCTGTATATAAAACTTTTTTTTGTCTGCTCTTTCAGCTTCCTAATATCTGCCGAATATAAATCAAGCTTTATTGGTGGATCTTAAACCGATTTCTGCTCCGTGTTTACCCAGGCAGGTGTGCCCCAAGCAAGTTAATTACAGCATTCACCGTCTGTCTGCGGGATTAAGTTTCACTTAGACAGACACTGACGGTTCCAGGGGACCACCCTCGTCCTCCCTCTGTTGATCTGCCTCTTGCGGTGTGGTCATGTTGCATGCAAAACGTGCGTGTATGTACTGTGTGAACACACGCGCGCACACACACACACACACACACACACACACACACACAGACATGTAGGAACCGGTGTAGAGCAGGAGTTTTACAAGCAGACCGGTGCACTGAAGCTTCAGAGAGTCCAGTGTGGTATCTTTGTGGGCTTTTTTTTTGTCTCTTAAATCAAACCCACCCAAACCACCAAGTCGTGTTCACTCAGCCCCTCTCTCAGCTTCAGCTCCCCTTTTTCTCCTCCTCTTGCACTTTTTCCTCCCTTACTTTCCCTCTCCACCGCCTACAGATATCATTCATCCGTGACCTTTTACAGCTGCTGTGTACTTGTAAACAGCCAAAGCATCAGATCTCACGGCAGCTAACGCATTCAATTGTGTGTGTGTGTGTGTGTATGTAAGGGCAGCAAATGGTGCCGATTAAAAAGCAGCTATTGTTCGGCGTTTTTAAACGCAGTCTCTGGCTCGCCTGGATCGGAGCCACGCGGGACCATAAAGCACATTATAATCTTAATTTACTGCAAATTGTTCCCTGCCATTTTAATGTCATTAATGACTTTTATACAATGTTTATTGTTTTTCAAATGTGATTTTTCTTTCCCTTTGCACAAATTGCGCCCGCGTATCTCAAACGGGCATGGCGTTAACAAAAGAAAAAATCTTTTTATAGCTCTGTAATGTTTCATTTGGGAAGAAATAAAAACAAAGTCTTTTTTTCTTGTTTTACATTGGTAAGAGAAGTGTGTGTGTGTGTGTGTGTGTGTGTGTGTCTGCGGGGAGGGAGAAAGAGAGCGAAAATGCCACCCATGCAGCTCCTTTACCGCTGCCGTGTGATTAATGGACGGGCTTTTTTGCTGAGGGATGCTGATTACGAGATGTTTTGACTAAGATCTGATTAGCCAAGCCAAAGGCCTATTTTATTACACACAAAACATTCCACTTACTGGTCCTGTGTTCCACTGAACGTCCCTCATTAAGTGCTGAGTGTGGTCGGATCCCCTGTCTGTGAACCACTCGCCCTGTTTTGCATTTGTCAGATACTCCCACACTGCACTGCAGCATGATGTTTGTCTATGTGCCTATGGTGACAGTGGAGTTGCCATATCACTCAAGACTCTTTATATTTTTTTTGAGTGATAAATGGAATAGCCCCCCCCCCGTTATCATAATACGGCTATGGAGTGTTAACTGTAATTGTAATTTGTTGTCCTTCGGAGCCTTCTCATGATCCTAGGCCCCGATCTTCGCCGCCGTTACTCCACGCAACAGCTGAGAAACAGCTCAGTGGCAGTAATTTATCTGCGAGTGATGCAGGAATAATTAGATTGTCTTCGCCTCGCTTGCGAACGCACACGCGAGATGCTTTATGTCGCTGTTGTTGTTAAGGGCCAAAAGGGCTGCATGGCCAGGGTGGTGGTGGTGGGGGGGATTATTGTTTTTGGATGCTCGTGTCTCGCGGTGAAGTTTCCAGCGGCTCTTCATCATCCCCCCCCCCCTTTTTTTTCTCTGTCACGTTTATTTTATTTTCTCCTCCCCTCCCTCTTCAATGGGTGTGATGTGGATGTCTCTCTGCCTCTCCTCCTCCTTGTCTGTGATGCTTGTTGTGGGCTCCCCCCCCCCTCCCCTCCCCCCTCTCTCCACACCCCATCACCCACCCCTGCTGGCAGCGGTTGGAGCCACAGAACAAACGTGTCTACCAGCGAGCGGCCCCGGGGCCCGGGCTCACGGGGCAGCAGCGGCGTCTGCTCCTAATTGGAGGGGAAAATGCGTGGCACATGGAGCCTGCCTGTCGGGGGGCTGGTGAGGTGGTTGTAACACCCCTCCCCCCGTTTTTCCCCTGTTGTTGTGGTGCCACTTGATGAGGCACTCCAGGCTCGAACCCGTTTATTCCAGGAGTCGGCTCCCCCACCAAAAAACCAAATGCATAATGTTTTATGACACACGCTCCCTCCACCTCTCTCTAGTCTCAATCTGTGTGTGTGTGTGTGTCTGTCTATGGGCGCGCACGTGTGTTTTTCTACAAAAGTGGACAAAAATGGGATAAGCCTGCAAGTGGAAAAGAAAATCATAGTGCTCTGCTTCAGCGAGTACTGTTTTTTTCTGTGGGGGTCCAGTCCATCCTCAGAAAGTTAGAGAAGTTAAAGTTTCAGCCGGCAAACTTTGTTCACTTCCATTATCAATACACTGTATAAAACAAGCATTTAAAACTTATGATTGCACCATATTTTCTGCTGTCAGCCTATATAACATACTACAAACAAGTGTGTTTCAATGAGCGTTTAAATCTTAATAAAAGTTTACATTGGATGGCATAAATAGGTTTAGACAAGCATCAGACTAGCGCAGAGTTGTCCAACTGTCCTCTCTTCTATACGCGGAAGCACAGTAAAAGATCTGTAGACTGTACTATTAGCTCCTGATAAACACATTTTGACAGAGCATGAACCGCTTACACATGTCTAACAGTGATTTACATCAGGCATTGTCAAGTAAAATCGACAAAAATCTCTAGATCAAAACACCGCTCGGCAACACACTACAATAACGGATCTGCTGGCGTTTAGGAAAAAAGGAACAGCACAGTATTCAGATGCTTTACGGAGGTAAAAGAACTGATACAGCAATGTAAAAAAAAAATAACATAAACATAAAATATACAAATTTGAACAATAAACCTTTTTTTGGGACAGGCTAATAATTCATTCCTTCCAACTGGGTGAAATATGGTAATTTTCTCCAAATTCTTTTATTATACCAATATGAATACTGTGTAACTTACCATTATTAATTTCTACGTTGCTGTAATTAAATTACACAGCTGCTTCTTCCTATGCATATTTTACAACAGAAACTTTAAATTTCATGTCATACTTTTTATTTTTTCGAGGCACCAGAGCCATGGTAGTCGACGATTAAGCAATATTACCCAAGAGGCTGTTCTTTAACAACATTTGAGCATGACAATGATGTGATCAAGACAAGGAAAAAAAAAAACTAGTAATAAACTTATAATCTTTGGGTCGTGGTCGAAAGGATATTTTAGGTTGCATCTTCAGCTTTGGGAAACAGTGATCCACATTTTATGAATCAAGCAGCTAATTGATTAATTGTTGATTGATGTTTGAGTATGAAATGTGGTGAAATAGAAATATAAAGGAGCTGAAAACTATACTTGGTATATTACGTGAGTAAATGTGCTTAGTTACCTCCCGACTGAGTAATAGCTTTAGTAAATTAGAATTGCCCAGCTTGCTATTAGTCAAGCGAGTGCAATATAAAGCCATCGCTCGCTGTCACGCCAGCTTTTGTATGCTTAACACTCGCATTGACCTGAGATGCTAGAACAAACAGTGCTGGTTATGGCAGCTTTGAAACCTCCAACCACCCCCTCCCCACTCATCGGCCTGTTCTCAACACAGTCTGTTCTTTTGAAGTGCCATTAGCTGGATTTTTCCCTCTGGGTCTATAGCCGGGCTTTGCCCCGTATCCCTGTAAAATACTGTGGTTAACCCCCCCACCTCCTGCACGCTGCAGTCGAGGCCGGCAGGTCGTCAGGATTTAGGGTGACACTTCCCAGAGCAGCGCGAGAGCTTTCACGGACCAAAACCGTATCATGGCGAGCCATGAGTCAGCCAGCCAAATGAGGGGGGGGGAAATCTGGATAAGAACAGATGAATTTTCACACACAGGGGGGTCGGGGGACGGGACTTCCTGGCGACTCTGTCCTTCAGTGCTCAGCTATTGCTGCCATGAAATATTCTCATATATAGGCTTGACATAGATTATTTTTTCAGATCAAATCACTACTTCACATTACTTTTGTGTCCAGCACATGTGCAGTAGTTGACAGTAAGCTTGAAAAATTCGCCCATGCATTTGTTACCCCAGGCTGGATTACTGCAATTCTTTGAAATTAGCCACTCTGCACTAGCTATATGTAAAAATCAAGAATAGAATTCAAAATCCTACTTCTCACCTACAAAGCTCTTAACAGTCCTACCTTAAAGATGTCAAAGTTCCATATCACCCATTCAGAACACTGCACTCCCAAAATGAAGACCCAGAGAGGTTCCCAGAGATTGTAAAATTACAATGGGAGGCAGAGCCTTCAACTACCAGGCTCACCTCCTGTGGAATCATCTGCCTGTTATAGTCTGGGGGGGCAGACACCCTTCCTACATTTAAGACCAGCTTAAAAACATTCCTTTTTTGAAGTAGCTTATAGTTAGGGCTGGCCCTGGTTGACCTAGAACATTGCTATGAGCCGTGCTCATAAGAAACTCCATCTGTAACATTCATGACCCACTGATGTACTTTTTAAATCGGTAGTGTTCGGAGTCCTGCCCTGTGTTTTTTCATTCTCAGAACATGCTGCAGTGCAGACACTGAAAGAGCTTTCAATGGTTAGAGGGTCTGTTGCAGTCCTGCTTCACCTGGAAGCTGCGATAGATCATCTCACCTCATCCTCCACATACGCCACAATTCAATATATTTCTGTTATTTTATTCAGTTTCATATTTAACTTTTCCTGTTCAAATGTATGGAATTCCATCCTGTGCACACATCATTTATTGCAGGCCTGTCCATCCTGGAAAAGGGAGCCTCTTTGTTACTCTTCCTGAGGTTTCTTCTTTTTTTTACACTGTTAAAGGTATTTTTAGGGTTCTTTTCCATGTAGGATGTGAGGATCCAAGGACAGGGGATGTTGCGTTGCTTTTGTACTAACGGTGAAGCCCATTGAGTCAAATCTGTGATTTGTGATAGCTATACGAATAAAATTGACTTGACGTGACTTAACCAAGTACAGATACTTAGGACATTATTTAGGTCAAAATTTTGAGTATCTATACTTTGCTTTGATATAGTAATTATCAGTCAACTTTTTACTTCTGGTCCATTTTAATGCAATTATTGTTATTTTCCATATAATTGTAATTTAAATCACTTTGAAAACATCTCCAGCTCTGAAATGCTGGATATACTTCATTTTTGGACAAGACACTGACTTGGGAGATGAAGTTGTGAGTTATTCCTGGTAGCCATTAGAGTGTGATTCTTCTTGTTAATATCTAGTGACAATATGTAGACTGCATAACCTTCCCTTGCCACGAGAAAATTATCGACCGTATGTACGAAAAATATTTACAGCCCCGGTTCGTTTTTGATCTACCGTCTTACGTAAGCAGCGTCATGACAGATGAAATGTGTGTGTACTTAGATAATGTAATAGAGCCAATCCCTCAGTAGCAGGCTTGGGCGAATGTTTCTCTCTTGAGTGATTGGGTATATAACATGCGTGTAATCAGTAGCAGAGAGACACAAGTCGCGTTGCCAAATGCCATATAATTGGGGTACGATTTGAAAAAAAACATAAATTCTGGAAGCATTTGTGACTTTGATACTCTTCATCCTTTATTCCCAGGGAGCCGGTCTTAGAGGTTTCTAATCCTGCCTCGCTCCGCTGACTTTCCCAGCTCCGCGTTGACTCGTTTGCTCTCTCCCCTCCGCAGAGCTGTACGGCTTTGACGTGCTCATCGACACCAACCTCAAACCCTGGCTGTTGGAGGTGAACCTTTCTCCATCTTTGGCCTGGTGAGTGACATCATCATAATCAGGGTCCGACCCACCCACATGTTCTTTGAATAGCTTAAAAGAATAGATGCCATTTAGAGAAAAATGTTGTTCCTCCTTCCACAAGAATGTCATTTTAGCAGATTAGTCAAGGTCGGTCAACGGATCTGCCTCCTCTTATGACTGCTGACTTATTTTCCCTCCACCCAGCGTGCATGTGGTATACATTTTGTGTTTTGTTTCTTTTTTTTCATCCCATGCCTCCTTCTGCTCATTTGCAGCGATGCGCCCTTGGATCTGAAGATAAAGGCCAGCATGATTGCAGACATGTTCTCACTCGTGGGTGAGTGCGCGCCATGCTGGTGACTTAACGCGGCCGTCCCGTCTGATTCCAGGGTTTTCGCGCTGATTGATTGCACGTCGTAAGACATCCAGGTCGTATAAATTAAATGCCTTGAGTCATCTTATTTTCCCTTGCATAAGAGAGAGGAGATGGAAGGCCTAAGTAAACAGAAGGCCAACAACAAAACATCAAATCTTTTTTTTTTTTTTTTTATGTCTCCCTAAAAATTATAATATCATAGTATCAGATTTGTTTAAAAAAACATACTAAAAATGCTGAAATATGTTTTCTTGAGAACACACACCTGTCAATTAAAGAACTGAGCTGGAACATCTGGATAAGGATAGAAAAATCTGCCCCTAAATTCATGGCTCTACCCTGGCTAAAAATGTGGGTTATAAGGACTTTGTGTTTTATTCTTTCCCTGAAACACATTTTCTTCCACCTGGAGGACGTGTGGTATCACTGTTTCATATAATTTGTTATGAGGTGCATCACTCATGGTTCTGATGAACTGACAACATGTCACATGAAAGGGTTGCAGGATAGAGAAACCCAGAGTGGACTCTGAAGACTCAGGTTGTGGATAAGCGGCTACGTAGTGCTGGTTGTCCCGGATCACTAATGTTTTTTTCATATGAAGCCAGACAACGGGGCGGTCTCCTGAGTGTGTTGAACTTCACACTTTATAGTACCGGCCTCTGGACTGCAGCTGCGACCGATGAAATTAGACCAAAACCAAAGTCAGAGCTGAATAATGTAAGCAAGAAACACATGAAAAACCTTAAAACGCATGTGCAAGTAGGTGAGATCTTTGTTTCTCTTTGAAACTTTTTCCTTTGATATATCACTTGGAATACTATATTCCATTACACAATAGACATATATATATATATATATATATACATTTTTTTTGTTTCAAACAGATGGATTTTGGTTTGGTAGTCATCTGCCCACTACTGGCCTCTCCAGTGAAATGCACATGAGTGTCTGAGCCATAACTTATCTCCTTAATAGAAATGTTGGATTGTTGAGTTGGACTGAATGTGTGAGACTATTTAAGTAAGTCGTCAGAAAGTCTTCTCTCAACATTGAGCCAAGTAAGACGATCATGCATATCAGCAGTGTTAGACCTTCGAGGAGCAGCCCAGAACAAGTCTGGCTGCCTTTTTTAATTTTTTTTTCCTTCTTTTTTTTTTTAAAGCAGCGGTGGAGAAGAAGCCTCCCAGTCGAGAGTCGTAATCTTTAGTTAATTAGCTCGAGTTCCACTCTGTCTGGTCTCAGTCAATTATTCCTAAATCCCTTTTTTTCACATTAGTTGAGTGTGCGAAAACTAACAAAAACAGCAGTGCACGGCTTCATGATGATGAGAGCTCCAGTGTTGGGAGAATAAAACCAAAGCCGTTATTAATTATCATTAATGACTTGCCGATGAAGTTTTCAACAAAGGCCTCAGCCGCCGCTTTGTACTCATTAGGCTTTCTTGAGAAACTGGATCCTGCATGTCAAACTAAGGCAACCGTTAGCACGAAGACATAAAAAATGTGCAGCCCGAAGGCAGAGATGAACACTATTTACACAACAGGGTTTGTAGAATCGGAGGAGATTATGTATCCAACCCCTCATTCATATTCCGCATAATACAGATATTGAATGGCTCAAAAATATGTTGTGATATGTACCTTTATTTCACATTCTGCCCACTAACACAGGTGCGCATTTACAATCCGAAGGCTCATCTCCATCCTTATTTTTTTTTGATGTGACTTTGTGAGACAAATGTTCCCATCTCCTGATTATTCAGCTCCACTTAATCCTCCACTTCAACCTTCTAACCACTCTCAGCATTACATGGCGCCCGCCGATTAGGAGGCGTCGATCTAAACTGGCACCGAACCATTAAGTCTGTCTGTAGTCTCGCCTCGATGATATTAAAGGGACAGCCGTTGCGCGTGCGTACATGTGCGCACGTACGAGCGTGCGCCTCAGCCCGGGCCATTAAATGAAAGAGTAGAATCATAAAATTGCCAGTTATCTTTGGACCGAGACGTTACTGCGGGTCTTTGGGGGGGGAAAATGAGCAGTGGCATGTAAAACATAGCACGTCTAATATGTACCAAACAAGCTCAGCTCGCTGTTGGCTGATAACACTTGGGCCGCATCCCGGGCCTGTAAATAATGACAGCATTCCATTAGCGTTCATTTTCCGCCCGTGCGTAGCTGTCAGCCCCGCGTCGGCCCCGTGTTTGCAATAATTGCTGTGTTTAGGTAAGAACGTGGCAGCTGATTCTTACCTGACGGTACAGATGAGGCAATAGAAATAGCTCCCAGCTCTGAGCTGTCAATAGGCTTCATTCATCCTGAGTGGGACTGCGGAGAGACACAGTGTAAACATATTTCTTTAATGTGTCACTTTTGCCAAGGGCTCGTTTTAAAGGAGGTGTGGGAATTAATACACAAGAGGGTCATAGATTTTTAAAGTCCCGTGTCGGAGAAAGTGCGATTTTATTTGCTTTTTTTTTTTTTTTTTTGGGTTAAGAGGAAGGTCCAGTTGTTGTAAACACGTGCCTTAAAACTATGAATGCCTATTCAGAAAACGTGTTTCACAGAGACATCAGGACTTCTGTGACGCTGTGATGTCACAGCTATACAGTCAACAATCATTCTTCATTCCCAATCAGAAGAGTCTCACTCATATTAATG
Source organism: Eupleurogrammus muticus (assembly GCA_036785175.1). Lineage (NCBI taxonomy): Eukaryota > Metazoa > Chordata > Actinopteri > Scombriformes > Trichiuridae > Eupleurogrammus > Eupleurogrammus muticus. The sequence goes on along the minus strand of JAYKQN010000012.1, from coordinate 12,884,225 downwards.
ACTAAAACAGAGCTACAGACAGACACGTTAAGAGAGTAGATGTAAAACTATAATGTGGTGATTTTTTTTGTGCTTATAACCGCAAATATATCTTGTTAGAGATATCACAGCTTCAAATGAAACCCAGGCAGGGCGTAAAATATGAGACCTTTAAATCTCAACGCTGTCAGGGCATCTTGGTGGGGAAATGTAAATCACATTTGCACATTTTACTGCCTTCTTGCCCCACGTACCGCTGCGATGTCTTGCGCAAAGCGGCGAACGTTTGATGCAACTTGCGGGAGAAAGGTCATGGGAACGGGGATCGTGTTTTAAGCCTGATGTCATTGATATACCACTTCATTGCCGATTTGCGTGTGTGTGTGTGTGTGCGTGTCCCCCCACCGCCCGCAGGCTTTGTGTGTCAGGACCCCCTGTCGAGGCAGCCGCGCTCAGACCGCCTCGCCCTGGACCCGGGCCTCAAGCACCCGGCCCAAAGAACACAGGTACCGGACGCTCTTACACACACACATACACACACACACACACACACACACACACACACAGACGCAGCACGAACATCCCGAGCCAAGCGTTGCACTCGCTTACCCTCCCTTGTGTAACATCCCCTCTCTTGTTTTTCGCTCTTTCTTCTGCTTACAGTACATTCCTGCCACTGTCACTGAGCTCTTCTCCCCCTTCATGGAAAAATTACTGTAATGCAAAACAACTGCTAATGTAATTACAGCGTTTTTTTTTTTTTTTTTTGAGTGACATCAGTTTGTAAAGCGACGCACTCTTGTGGCTTATTGTTTTATCATTTCTAATCAAGTGACTAATGCTCTCTCTAGGCCTCGTTGGCTATTGATGCCACAACAGCTAATGCACTTGGCCCGCCGTACGACTACTGCACCCAGATTTGGCGCGGGTTGCGCTTGGGGGGGGGGTGGGGGGGGATTACTAAATCAGACAGATTTCTGCTCCACCTTATGTTGTGTAAAAAGAAAAGACATATATAACAATGTCTTATTGTTGCATGTCAGGGAAGTACATGTGTGCCGAATCTAACATGTAACGGCCACGCCAATGCTCACCCGTAACTCATTTCACTCATTTCCTCTCCGAAACCTTTTTTCCTGCTCACAGCGGGAGTAGTAGCTTTTCTTCTGACTCATCCATATTAATCTGCCTTTGCCTTGTCTCTTTGCAATTCCCTGTTGCCTATTACATTACCGGTAAGAAATTGCTCACTCCTTTCCTTTCTTTTCTTTTTCTTTTTTTTTTTTCTTTTGGTTCATTCGATTATGCGGCTTTACTATATGTCATTGTGACAGACAAATGGCTCTGTATCGATTCCTAATGCTGCGTTCTAATAGATTTTTCATTACATTAGCAAAGTGGCCTGCTTAAGGGAAAGCCCTGCAATGCACAACTCTGCTCAAAAGTTTCTTCAAAGAAAGTTTCACCATCTGATGGGCCATACCGATCTGAATTGAATCATATTCAATTCATTTCAGACACTCAGTTATTGATAAGATGTAGATTTTGATACAGCTACTAGGCATCATGTTACTTATTTCAAGTATTTTTTCTTGAGTTTTAGTCAATGTAATCTCTTTTTTTAAGCAAATATCACTTTTTTTGCAGTGTAGATATATTACGATCGCTTGCACATATGCTTCAAGAGGTTTTCTCTAGCTGTCCTTCTTTAAACTTGATTTACCATTGATTTTGAGAGCCTGGGTTAACTCAGACCTAAAACAAGCCCGCCTCCGAAGCAGGCCGCAGCAGAACTCCAGGGGCCTCCAGTGAACCTGTCCTCTTCCTTTATGCTGATTGGGGCAACAGTTGAGATGTCTTTTTTTTTTCAGAGGGCTTAGGGCCCTGTCACTTTTTGGCTGCCTTTGTTGCCCCCCACCACCACCACCACCACCACCACCACCAGCCGCATCAGGCAAATTAAATGTAATCCCCCCCCTGCTATTTAGATGACAAATTCTGCATGTGATCCCGTGGGGTTGTGCCCCGCTGTCTGGCCCCGAGTTCCGCCGCGCACGCCAAATATGTCAATCACAGCCTGGTGGTGCATGCAGAGGAGAGGCCGCCAGCAGTGCCAATGCATAACAGAAATCGCTCCTTTTATGTAACAGAAGGAAGAGCGAGGAGGGGTTCATTTTTCACCATAATTTCGATTTATAATTTAGTTCACGCCTGTAAATAAGAGACAGACGACTTCTTTAACAAGTGTAGGAAAAGCTACCATGACAACTTTTGAAAATCTCAACTTATATATATATTTTTAGAATTGGATAAGGATGAACAGCAATACATGGTTGGTATCCTTTAACATCAGATTATTTACTTGAGTAAAAGAAATATTCTAGTCCAAAAATATTCCGCTAAAAGTAAAAGTTCCATTTTATTATCAATGTGGAGACAATTTGAGGTACTTTGGGTGGATTAGTGGTCATGGATAACATTAGTGATATAGTCTCTCGGCTTGGGTCAATATCCAAAGTCGAATGGTGCAATGTTGTCCAGCCCAAATATCGCAATATTTAGTATTATCATGGGAGGGGGCTTTAAAGGGAAAAAAATCTAATCGAATCACATAGACAATATTATAATTGTACAGTTTTATTGTTTCAGTTCTTATCTCTGCGTCCATGATATAAGAAGAACTGTGAGTTGACACATCTTTTCCCGGATATGTGGAGCTTAAAAGCCGTCGCTATTTTAATGTTGTGAAAAACAACACATATATATAAATCAGCCCGAGCCTAATTGTTTGTGCTCTTCCCCCCCTCTCCCGCTAGCGGCAGAGGCCTCCATCATCCGGCAACTCCGAAACAGATGGGTTAAAGGACAAGCTTGGAGCCAAACAAGGCCAAGGAGACAGCACTTTGGGTTTAACTGCTGAGGAGGTAAAGTCCTAAGGATGCTAGTGTGACAGGCTCTGTGTATGTGTGTGTGACACAGATTGTTTAAACTGAAGAAACTTTATTTTAAAAGTTGCTTTCTTCCACTAATATAGATTAAAGTGCTCAGGAGGACAAAGGAGGAGTACGAGAGACGAGGGGGCTTTGTGAGAATCTTCCCCACCGCGGAAACATGGGAGCTCTATAGGTAATCTGAACTAAGAAAGAACACACTGATCACCTGTAAACCAACTACTAATCTTGCCTGTTACTAGTTGAACGACCAGGCTAAGGTGTAGCTACACAGTCGCTAAGCGACTCTGGTATATATATTTTTTCACACCAACACTGTTGGAATCCCCCCCGTGCTTGTGAGAAAATCCAGTTTTTTGTGCTTACATTTCATATTCCTATATCAGGATTTGTTTGCCTGATTAGCTACACGTCTCTTTTTTAAGCAGGGAGGATTTTTGTGGCATCCCTACAAGCAAATGATTGAGCGGTCGGGGGGGGGGACTATTGGTGCGTTTAATGGCGGCCTCAATTTTAACACATTCGCCACAAATAAGGAGGTTGAGGCTCAATCGGGGGGGAGACCCTGCCTTTATGATTATTGTAATTTGCTTATTATCTTCTTCTCCCAGTGGATATCTGGAATCCAAGACATCAATGAACTACATGTTGGCGAACAGACTTTTCCATGGAAGGTAAGCGTTTCCATTGTGGTCGGGATCGGGGGAATAAATCTCTCCATCAGTTTGTGGAAAGGGCTGGATCCTAACGTGGCGTTTGTTTGGTCTCTCGATTGGATAGGTGAGAGGAACAGCTGACAAGACGCTGTGCAGTCAACTTTTCCAGCGCGCCCCGATGCCTATGTGGCATTGTGGCGTCGATTTGAGGGCGAGAGAGACAATTATGGATGAACTCTGCCTCTTTATTGAACCGCATTTTTTGTTATTGTAATACAACATGCATTTATGTTATTTAAATCAGTCTGAGCTTTCATGTCGAACCACTGCTTCGACTGTTTCACAATCTCGTCTGGAGATTTGAACCCCAGCTAAGCCCATGTAAGATTTTTCCATATTCCTTTGGTAGCCAGATTAGGGAGACGGCTTGTTGCTGCAAGACCTCAGTTGCTGTTATTATTTGACATTTATCCTCTCTCCTTTGGACCGTCACTGTCTGTCACGTCAAAACTTCTGAACAAACTGCCCGACCGCACGAATCTTTCACAGAACTGGCTTTGAGTTAAAGTTATTTAAAAAAAAAAAAGCGTCAATGATACGCGCGTGTAAATCATCCTTATTGTTGTTATTATGTGTTGAGTTGACACGGCTTGTTCTGCCTCTCAGGAATGCGAACGGGAATGTGCAGCTGCAGGTGGACACAGTCCACGATTATCGCGTTGTCCAGTACGAGAGGAAGCTGCTGTCCCTGGAGGCGCGTAAGAGGAGACAGCGCCACCTGACTCATCGCTCCTCCGCCGCGGGTTACAAGGAGAAGAAGAAGAAGAAGAAACCGGGTAGGCCTCAGCTCTGGAAACCGCTTCAGCTCTCATCTGAAACCGAAGCGAATGTAGCTAAGTAGGACAGCACCACACACTAATGCACTCTCGGTTCCAATAAATAACTCCCCTGTGTCACAGTAAGGTTAGCCAAATATGAGCTGAATGAGTTTATTTCATTGCAGCAAGAATAAAAAAAGACTATTTTGAGTGTGTTTGTGTGTGTGTTTTATCCAAAACGCCAGTGATGTAACTGACATTCGTTGCGTACGTCAGGGAAGGGATCCAAGGCCTCCCTGACTGAGAGCAGCGGTCTGGAGGGAGAAGAGTGCGCCCAGGAGGAAGCAGAGGAGGTGAAACAAGTTTTCGAATCGGCCTCGCGCAAGCCTTTGGTAGCGGAGCAAAGAAAACACGCGGCCACATCACTGGAGCGCTCACACAGCGCGGCTCTGTCCAGCTCGGAGGCGGCCAGGCCCCGAGTCAACCTGCTCAACATCCTTCAGCAGGGGTGGGACCTCAGGTCAGTCTGGATTCTGGGCTGCGGCTCACTCTGGCAGCTCTTTCATCATCCTCCCCTCCCTTCATTCGCTCCCTACTCACTTTTAGCCCCCTCTTTAAGAAGAAAGACGAAAGGGCACTTAAGTACAATTTAAGTGGCCCGATTCCTCTACACGGGTTGAGGTGCTGCCTGTAAAAATGTCAGGTCATTTTCGGGGCATTTTGTGCCTTTTATTTATAGTTAAAATACAAAAAGAAGCAGGAACAGTTGGGCACATACAGCAAAGGTCAGAGCCATGGTATGTGCTCTAACCACTCGTCACTTGGTCATATTTATATGGAAACAGTTGTATACTCTAACCCAGTGGTTCTCAATCTTTTTTTTATATCAATGACCATTAAACTGACACAAATTAGACCTGCATTTGATAGATTCTGTCCTAGGGTTCCCATCTGATGAGATTTTTGCTTGTAGATATTAAAGAATGTGTATCAAAATTAATTGAAATAAGTGATTCCCCTCCTTGATCGGGACCCCCAGGGAACCACCTTAAGGACACATGGGTGTCCCTGGACCTTAGTTTGAGAACCACAGCTCTAACCCACTATTTAACTTGTTCTGCCAGTAACATTTTATAAGCATCATCTCCGGTATTTATGAATACCTTTTTAACCAATTTATATAATTGGTTGAAAACTGTCTAAAGCTACAACCAATTACAGTTGATTCATCTATCAATTATTGAAATGATTAATCAATCAGTTGGTGAGTTCATAAAATTGCAGTTCATCTTTGTCTTGTAGAGTTGCAGGGAATGGGAGGTGAAACATCTTCAAGCAAGAAAAAAGTCCAGTGCTTTTTCCTACAACTCTACAAGACTCAAATCTAATCAATTATTGAAATAGTTGGAGATTATTGTAATAGTTGGTACTTAATCGGTTAATTGACTATTTGTTGCAGCCCTAAAACTTTCAATAAACATTAAGTGGATCATTTGTATCATGTCAGTAACACATGGTAAAAGGAAAGTTGTTCTAAAGTTGCAACTGAACACTTACTTATTGTAAAGCATTAACATTTAAATGTTTATTAGGTGACAGTAGCAAAGTCTAATTTAACTTTCAACTAAGTGAAGGTTAAAGATTTGTGATAAGACGATATAAAATGTTTGTCTGAAGGTGAAAACATCTCAACATTCATGTATTCCTCCATCGGAATGAAGGGGATTAAACACTGGCTGACAGGCACCACACTTGACACGCTGCCGTACTTAAGTGCAACAAAAGACCGCGGCCTCCGGTCGATTTTCAAAAGTGTGCCTGAAATTATAATTTGAGGAGGAATTACAAAAACAAGTCTGAATTTGTAGAGAAATTCCTACGCTTGCCAGGGCCGTGCGTGAAGCTGGGGAAATTATAGTACAGCGTATCATTGTTTGTGTTTGACAGCTTCTTTCCAAAACAGCCCCCCCCCTTTTCTCTCCTGACTACAATGTTCTGACAGTATCCTCTCTCCAGGCTCACCTGGGCCATGGAGACAGTTTATCATTTCGATACTGGCGCCGGACGAGATACACTGTGTTTCAACAACGTTTTGGCCGAAAGTGATACATACCTGTTTTTGTTTTTCCGCTCTTTTTTTTCTTTTCTTTTTTTCTCTGGATGATGTGTCGACGAATGGAATGAGCAGCAACTGCTTGTTCGTTTTCTGCTGTAACACCTGTACCGCGGATTCCAAAGCAACAAAACAGTTGTTACTGTCAGTTTCAAAAGGACCTAGCTGGAGGAATAAAATAGCTTTACCCTTGTGTGTGTGTTTTTTTTTGTTTTGATTAGTTTCTTACGTGCCTCTGCCTCTCCTCTACAGTAAAGTGCAGGCCCGGATGGCCTTTTCCTCGTACCTGCAGCGGGTCCAGCAGCGACTGTTAGCGGAGAGCATAGCCAACACAATTCCAGCTTGGCCAGATAAGGACAACGACCAAATGGTACAACTCATTCTCTTTCAATAAAAAAAAAAAAAAAATCTCCCCCTCATTATAAACGGACAGGAGTGGAATAGCCTGCGGCACGGTTTCCTTTGTACGTATAGATGCCAGATTTCCCCTTATTATTACTCTGTTACTCATCTGCACCCTGGCTGGAGCTGAATTGTGTACGAGGAATTTGTGGCCGCATAGAAAGGGGAAAACATGGTCTCTGATTTGGAAAGTCATCATCAGTGACCTCAAAACCTCTTGGGAAAGTCAATTTGAACATAAGCCCATGCGCAGGCCATTGAATCCAAAAGGCTGAAAGGAGAATAAACTGCAACCGGGCTTCAGAGTATAATCAGTGATAATAACAGATTTTGCACATATGCTTTTTTTTTCTTCTTTTTTGAAAATCTGCACAGGAGTTTGTGATTCGCTTCTTGATAAGAGCAGCCAGTAACCTTCAACAAGACATAAAGGTGGTCCTGCCCAGTCGCCAGCTCCCGCTACAAGACCGCAGACGCATCCTGTCCCACCAGCTCGGGGAGTTTATCCACTGTTACAACAAGGTACAACTGTTTCGCAATTTCTAAGAGGCGGTTCGAACAAAAGGAGACACCATGCTATTTCTTCTCACAGCATGCTCCGTTGTTCTTTTCTTATCTGTCCAGGAGACCGAACATATGGTGAAAAAAAAGGAGAGTAGCAAAGAGGAGCGCTGTGTGAATGCCAGCGTATTTCAAGAGTACATCACCGCGGCTAGGTTAGTGATTTGGCAGGGCCGCTCGCCATTGTTCGGCGCTTGGCTCTTTACTGTTCTCGTTATATATGCTACCGACTGAAGAGTGATCTCAGTCTGCAATAGGCATTTATCTCTTTTTCTATTTGCTCCCCCCCCCCTCCCTCTCTTAACAGTGAAAATGATCTGGAGGAAGTTCTGACATTCTACACACAGAGAAATAAATCAGCCAACGTCTTCCTAGGAACAAAAGTGAGGAGTGTTAAGAAAGACGTCCATGAAATAAACGCCTCGGGAGAGCCAGGCAACTGTGAGAATTCCAAAAGTGAGTTCCATCTGCCGTTTTATTTATTTATTTTTCTTCTTTCGCACATTTCTCTTACAGTAGGTCTGGTTTGTGTTTAATATTTTATCATTCGTGCACAGTAAACAGGATTTTTTATGTTTAGATTTATAAAAGAAAAAAAAACGTAAAGGAAAAAAAGTAAAGGGAAAAAAAGATTGAGTCATCCGGGGTGAAGAAAGGGTCAGCTTCAAACGATTAGCGCTCATTGGGGAAAAACAAATGTGTGTCAGAGCCATGGAATGGCTAGCTGATGATAAAGGAGCTCTGGCTTCTTTCCTTCTTTGAACAGCTCTGTCCGTGGCCAAAGAGGATTCCAGCGCCTCAGAATCCTCACTCTCCGTGGGGAAACTCAGCAGCGACCCAGACATCAAGGCCGCCGAGGGTCAGCCTCCCGTCCGCGCGCCGCCCGAGGAGCGACGGGAAGCGGCGCGGGCCGCTAAAACCCGGCCGGAGGTCCAGGCATCGCAGCACTGCTCTGCCTTCCCCGCCACGCTGGACTGCGCCCACATCCACCTGCAGCACTGCTCCTCCACGGTGCCGACGTCCCTGCCTCTCCACTGTCCTCCGCCGCCACCGCCCTTGCAGCCGCCATCCTATGCGCAGTCCCTGGCCAAATCGCAGTTCTGCCAGGCGGAGACGCTCTCCGACCTCCCAGCGTACACATCCGCCCCCGTGGTCACGCAGCCGCAGAAGGTGGTGTGGACGGCACTCTCCACCGTCCCGAGCAAGTTGTCTACAGGCCACCCGGCCCAGGTGCTCAGGAGGCTCCCATCCGCCTCCTCCATACCGAGCGCCACGCACATCTACAGCCAGAAGCTCTCTCGACCCACCTCTGAGGGACAGGGTGAAACACGCTTTCTAATATGACTTTTTTAAAATATAAAATTCATTCCCATGTTGACACATTTTTCCCTTTTGCCCAGTGATCAGAAGGAGCAGTTCCGGTAAACCGAGGTCCAGCTCCACCGGGACCTTCAAGGAGCTGAGCTCCCTGTCTGCCCAGGCCCAGTCCAACCAGCAGGCCTTCATCTCGGCCCTGCAGAAGCTGGCCGACAAGCGGGCGGCCCGTAACTACGCCAGCACCGGCCACATCAACCTGCTGACGCAACACGTGAGCCCTGTTTTTTTACGCGGGGGGGCAGGGGGTGGCCCACAGGAGCAGGAAGCGTCACTTGTGTTTACCGCAGAGAAAACCATGTTGAGTTATTACACAATTGTAAACGGATCTCTGCGGGTGCTTCATGTAAGGAAGAAGAATCCGGCCCCCCGCCACCGGTAGTCTCTCACTGTGAGGTCTTATGTTTCACTGTGTTGATGCGTAAACCCGGGCTGACCCCCGCGCCGACTGGCGTCACCGAGCCGCTCGCTCATCCAACGCGCCTTGTTGGAGCCGGAGGGTCTGCCGCCGCCTCATACAAAAAGCGCACCTTCCTCCTCCAGCCCTGCGAGCCTGTAGGATGGGGATGGGGCTGACGTGTGTGTGTATATGTGTGTGTGTGTGTGTGGGGGGGTCTGGAACCAGGCTCGGAGCTGGCTGGCCTAAACAGTGGTGAGCCGCATCAAGCCTTCAGCTCCGTGTGAGGTCTCATTATCAGATGCACCATGGGGGAGTGATTTTCTGTTGATACTTAACAAGCAGCCACTTTTTCCCCCTTTCTCTCTCTCTCTCGCTCTCATGGTAATTGATGCTTATAAATAGAGGAATGTGGCAAATTGGCACAGAGCAAGGGGGGAGCGCCGGCTCCGTTGGCTCCATCACCACCTTCTCCTATATTTCCCCCCAAAGAGTTGTTGTTCAGCATGGTGTGAGCCCCTCTGCTTTTCCCTCCCTTCCACTCCTCCTCCTCCTCTTCCTCCTTACTCACTGGAGTTTTTTTTTTTTTTTCTGTCAAGAGTTTTTCGTGATGGCACCGGACCACACAGACTGCAGTTTGTACGGCTTCCCTTTGACTGTACATTATTCTGTCTATCTGAAAGGTGTTTGCTGTATTTCCTATGAATACTTAATCCCGGGCATGGCAGCAGTTTATTTTGCAGGGTGAAACAGACCCGTGTGTTTTGCACGCAAGGGCTGAGGGTACATTATGTGTGTGTGAGTGTTTTTTTTTCTTAAGGGCTCAGAATAGAAGTCATTAAATCACTTGCTGAATTTAAATGGAGAACTCCATAAACATGACCAACACCCTTTTGCACCACTTGACCTCTAAGCTTTTAGTAATTACTCACTCTCATGCAACCTTATATATACAAATTAGAAACCATTCCGCCTACGTGTAGTGCAATCGAACATGACCTAACATGATGGGACATTATTTGCAATCATACACACTGAAAGGATTTGTACCGTGCCACAGGACTATTTATTATCACAGACATATATATACAAATTTTGATCTCCTGCCGTGATATATAAAACATTTCATCCTTAAAGCTCGAGCTTTGTTGGCACCAACATGCATTTCACTTCTCCGCAGTCCTGTCCTGAGTAATGAATAGTCACAGAAGGTGCAGTAGACAAGCATCAGATTTGATTCGAGCCGACGCGCCCGCTTGTTCTTCATGTACTAAAAAAGCGCTTGGCAGCTTTCACAGGTTTTCACACCGGGGATTTAACGCTACACGGGAGAAAATAAAAGTAAACAAAACGCCACCGCGGCGTGATTAATTCCACCATTAGATTTCAGCGCAGTGCGGGGGAGTGGGGGGAGGAGGAGGAGGAGGGGGTGGAACAGATCAGACCCGAGGTGGAGTTGCTACAGTGGTGCTGATGCGGTTGTAAACAGATTTGATAACTGACTCTGTTAGTGATGGATGGGGGGGGTGGAGGGCGGGGGACCACCTGGATTGAGTGCTGAGAGGAGACAACCTCAGCCATGTGCTGTGTGTACATTTCACAAAGACCCCCCACCCACCCAGGTGCGGGGGGCGGCGAGCGATCAGATGTGATGGGATAAGCAAGAAGCGTGGTTAAACATGTGCCTTTATCGTAGTAAGATGGCATGTCAAATTCAAATTTGTCTATTAACCATGTCTATTTCTCTGCGTGCAGCTGACGAACCTGAACCTGGCCAACAGGATGCGGAGCAGAGAGAGCGTCAGTGCCGCTCCAGCTCAAGGACCAATCAAAGCTCTTCACTCTGCAGACCTACTCAGCAGCACTAGGTGAGTCACTAGGAGAAATGTGGCACTTTGAGGCACAGTTACTATGCTTAATTTATGTAAATGCAACATATGGCTTTCAATTATTTTCTCTCATTTTGCTTTTCCTTCTTTTTGTGGTTTATGCATAATCAACAAAGACTTGTTTACTCTGAACATTTTTATGGGCGTGCCGGGAAAAATAAAATCAAACATTAATGTGGACTATTCTGCTTTTTCTCTGAGAAAAAAAAAATCTGCTTATCATGCATATATATAACACAGTAGTGTACTTTATAGTTGGAAAGTCCCGCATGAGCCACGTCTTTTGGTTCCTTAAAAGAGCTCCAATGTCCCATTCGGTCGGATTTCTCACCGTTTTGCTTACATGTACTATTTGTTTGCCCTCCCCGGAGGCTGCAGAGAAGCAATAGTGTGTTGCACGCTCGATTCATCGCCAAGGTAAACAGCATAACTCCTCTTCTGAGAGCCTTTAAGTCCGAGATGATGTGCTGATCAACTGGCCCAGATGTTGGCGTCGGTAGACGGAACCGTTTCCGCTTCTGAGAATCTGCGGCGAAGGGTTAAACTTGTTGTTGAGTGTTAAACTTTACGGATGCTGCTCCTTTTATTCTTGCCATCAATGCACGCCGACAGATGTGCGTGAAACACTCAGAAGGAGCTTGTCAAGTATTAACTCTTATTCACTTTGTTCAAATTACCGTCCTGAGTTCTTAGCGTAGACGATTAGATTGTGGTCGCCTACTTGGTCACACTCAATAGAATCTAAAGAGTTTTTTAACGGTCTCTGACGAGTTTTCAGATTGGAGATTGAAAACTCCAAAAGCAGCGCCAACACCCCTCGGGGCAGCCTAGGTTTGATACTTGCTTGGAAATTGGCATTTTTGTTTCTTCTTTTTCTCTTTTTTTTGTCTTAAATCGTGCTTTGTGGAGCTAAGTAGCAGCGGAGCTGGGAGTGTGTGAAGCACGCTGGCGGCCTGAAACATTGCTTTGGAAGGACGATGGAGGCGGCGGCGGTGGCGGCGAGGAGGGGCAATGTCAACACCCACATAGTTTGTCTGCTCCAAGGCTCTCGCCTCTTGCAACCATAGAAATCCCCACTTCCAACATCACCTCTCCTCTACTGAGACGGTGATAGAACCTTTTTTTTTTTTTACTTTTTTTTTTCTTTATAAATGTTTTCGTTTCCACAAACCATAAAAGAGTTGGAATGGAATTTTTAATTTCACAAAATAGCCTCGCCACGATTCTTTTTATATCTGATAATGATATAAGGAAACCGAAGTCCCCTTTTGATCTTCCATTCACAGCAAAGAGCTTCTGCTGTCAACTTGGTCTCAATTATAATACATCATTTTGCATTATGTTTAAATATCCATTTAAATTCTACCTTTTCCCTACATTGTTTTGGCACAAAATACTTTTTAGTAGAGGCTCACGTTTCAAAGCTGCCTTTATCTTCCCATTTGTCACTGGTTTCCAACACGAAATCCCCGCCATCGGTTTCGGTGTGCACCTTCCCATTGCTCTGAAATGTTTTTAATAAGTTATTAGGGATAAATTGCCTTGATTTCACCTCGGCACTGTTTCTTATAACACAGAATTTCCTGCACCCCCCCCCCCCCCCCCACACACACACACACACACACACAACCACCCCCCTTTTCTACACTGGGGCCGACGGTTTGTGCCAAACATGCTGAAACTGTTAAGCGCACTGGCTCTTTAAGCAACCACAGGGGTGAAGCATGATGGGTTTTCAAAGAGCGGCCCCCGGCCCTTTGAAGTGCCGCCGTCAGGATCTACCAGGTATGCCGCGTCAGCACTCCGCAGAGCCGCCCGCTTTTGTGATCATTTCCGCCGCCGGGACCTCCTGGTACATTCATAACCATATTCATTCAGCGCACTTGGGGAAATGGGGGCTGGAACACTTAACAGGCAACAGACAGCGAGACTGTTAAAAAAAAAAAAAGTATTCAGTGAGGTTGCATCCATGAACTCTCACGTTGCCAATTTGACTATTTAATTTTGCTTTTATTTAAATTGAGTTTTTCTTTTATCGTCGAGTAAACAAGTAAGTTGTGGTTCTGAGTTTTATGAGGGTGTTCCAATTTTGTGTTATACTAAGTCAGCATCAGATGGCTCTTTCCCTTGCGTATTAGTCATGCGAACACTCATCTATGTGTCTCGAGCTGCGTTAGCGCCCCCGGCCACAGAAATCGTCTCCGTGTTTCCCCTCCGTACCATACGTACAAATGACTGTGAAACCATCACCTCCGCTTCTATGTTCATTCCGGCACAACTGAGAAATACCACAAGCCTGCTTATTCAGGGTATTTTTAGTCCCGTTCAATACTTTTGTCAGATTGTTGTTTGACTTGGTCGGATTTTGGAAGGACATACCATTCCAAAGGATTTTTATGACAGCCCATTTGCTGAACCAACAACCCGGCTAATCCGAAAAACTCTGGTGAAAATTGAAAACTTCTTTGATGGTGGACAAAGTCCCACAAAATTGGTTTGATGTCTCTCTTCCTTTGAATTTAGAAGAAGAGACATTTTTATTCACATTGATTGGAGCCAGATGTTGTAATAGGAAGGAGGAGAATGGATTTAGAGTTATTTAGTGGCTACAGACACCTTACCAGTGATTCCTCGTCCCTCAGTGTGCAGTATTACTACATGCATTAAGGGCTGCAACTATTTAATATTTTAGAATATTAGATTAGATTTCACAATATATTAAATAATACTTTTTTTTTCTTTAAGAAAGTAGTGAAAAATGTTCTTTTAAATATAAATATGGATTGATCCCAAATCCCAAAGATAATAAAGCCCCTCTCCACTCAAATATTTTTTTATCGTCACCCGAAAACACTTTGCATAATGGTGTTTATTGGAGTCTATTGGAGGGGGAACGTTTCTCAGTGCTCACCTCAAAGTTCGGTTTATTCAGTATTTATCACCTATTCAAGCCGAATTTGTGATTTATGTGAATTAGTTTGAAAGCCAGTTGTGTAATTGTGTGGTATTTTTTTACAGTAACGTGTTTTAAAAAAGGGCAAGGGGGGTCTTTAATGTAATATTACAAAGTAAAGTGGAAAGTCTTCACATTTCAGACACTGAAACCAGTTACACTTAAAAACAATATGAGCTTGAAAAAGAACTAATTTAATAAATTGTTGATTGGTGAACTGATTAATGGCTCTTCATGTCTATGTCACCATTTACCAAATTTGTCGAAATGTGTGATACGCTGAGGATCGGGCCCACGGCTCCAAGTTCAACTTCCCCATGTTTGCTTTTATTTGTGACCACATCTGTAGCACACTTGGCCCTGATTGTGGCCCATGCATATAAAATCTCCTGGTGAACTGTATTTCCCTTACAGTTCTTTAAAAAAATAGGTTCATCCCCAGGCTCCCCTGGCCTACTAAGTAAAACCCAGAACTGATCAGTTTTGGATCGGTCCATGTTCTAAATTTTACTCAGCAAAGTTATCCAGATAACTCTGGATAACTAAGTCTCTGGTAGCTTCAGTATTATATAGTTTTGGTATATGGGACAATGCCGAAACTGTCATGTGGTGTAAACCTAAAAACTAGTACTAGTTAGTCTCTTAAAAAAGGTTTTAAAAATGAAAAACGTTTAAATGACAAGAAGCCAAGATGAACAGAAAATGTACATTTGTGAAAGATCTGATGTGATTCATTGTATGAAAACTGTATTTTAAAAATAAATATCAAATATGATTTGTCGCTGAATAACAACCACCAATAGCCCTTGTTGTGGATGCAACAATTCTCACATAAAACCCAGAAGAAGTGCACAGTATGGGAGCTTTAATTAAAGCGTCCTCGCCTTAGGCTGCTCCTGCCACAAATTCCACTGACAGTTCTACTCAGTGTCAAAAAGAAAAATAAATAAAAAATAGGGCAAACAAACATTTATTAATGGCTGGAAATACCCTCGCACTCCAGAGGCAGCTGATGTTTACACTGACCAGGCAGGGCTCGGAGATACTACGGCATGATGTCATCCCGGATCGTTCCTTTCTCCTTTTTGTTTGTTTTTTTCTTCCCCCCGGATTAGACGGATACGGCGCATGTGCTCGACTCTGCGCCGCCCGGCGTGTTGTTCTACGGGCGAGCCGTATCAGCGCATTAAAAGGATGGCGAGCGCGGCAGCCAGGGAAGTCCCAGATAGTTCAACACATGTGCTGCGCCGGGGATGAGAAACTCAGATGCAACACTGCTCGTCTCTTCTCATACCCCCACCCCCCTACTATTACATTTGTTGGATTTATATGACTGAAAAACTCTAGTTCCTTCTGGTTTTGTAGTATTGAGACAAGACCTCTCCTTAGGGTCCCAGGGGCATTATCACCCAAGGTTAAGCGTATCACTCGAGGACCATGTCACCCCCTGGTAGCGGTGGTGGGGGGGTCCGGTGCAGACAAATCCAGCCAAACTAAAAGGGAAATGGCTGCTGTAAACAAAGAAGGGGCTCTTGTTTTGTCTCCTGGCCGGTTGCAGGATCTCTGGCCTTGCGAGGTTCACAGACGAGTCTTTGTTTTCCAGAACCTAGAAGAATCGGGGAAAAAATTTGGCCCGCTGTCGCGACAGTTGTTTTTGCAATATGTGCCATTATGTGAACTGAGAAATGCATGGGCGGATAGCATGTTCGCACGAGTTTAAGCACCCTTGTGTCTTTGTTTGGCCACACAGGACAGGAAAGATTAGTATCCCAGAGTGCGCATTGTTGTTCAAGATTAATTGAAATCTAATTATAGGGCTTATCGTAGTTTGCTTCTAAAAATACTGCAGCTATTGTGATCTTAGGTCTACAGTGTTTTTCTTTTACTCTAGACCAATGGACAAATGTTATTGCATGGAATGGGAGGAATTCCCAGGAACCTTTTTTGTCATCAAGACCCCCAGGGATCCCATTTCTTCAGCTGTACATGTATCTCTCGCTCTCTTTTTTTCCCCCCACTGCTCCCAACAGTGCTCTTTAAAGGCATTATTTTTGGCCCAGGTGGTACATATACAGCCGCGCACCAGATGCACATAGAGTCAATTTGAGCGTGTCTGAAGAGGAGGCAGGTCACCTCATCGCTTTAGCAGAGGCCAAAAAAAAAAAAGGAAAAAGAAAGAGAGGAGGAAAAAAAAGAGGCTGAAACAGGCTTAGTTCCAATGACAGATAATCCAGTTACAAACTCGTGGAGCTGGTCAAAAGGTTTTGCCTTCCAGGTTGTGGCTTTGTGATGTGAATGGAACGTGAAGCCTGGGGGGGCGGCGGGGGGTAAAGGGTTTGAGTTCAGTGTGTTGTTTGCCACAGGCTTGCCCCTCTACTTTGACTGATTTGCACACTTTGACTTGAGGCTTCTGCGGGCCCTGCGGTCGCCGGGACGCTGGGAGCCGTTTTTTTTTTTTTTTTTTTTTGCCAGTGGTTTTGCAGCTCAACATGTGGAAGGGGAGCTAAATAGCTACTGCCACATCCCTGCATCGGTCGGACGAGTGTCAGTAGGAAAAAAAGATGGTGGAGAATAATTTACCATCATGGCTTACTACCTGCATTAGCCTGAACTGTATAATCCCACCTTGAATTTGGCAGTAGCCTCATTGCAGCTTCACTGTCTAGTGACAATATTAGAAAGAAATTCATTATTACATTATTCTACTATTAGTAGTAGTACATGCTATACTACATGTAAAGAACAGCCTAACTCATACCAAATATGTATGTGTAGGTTATAGGGCTGCAACTTCTACTACCTGATAGTAAATCAATTAGTTGTTTGGTTCACAAAATGGAATAAAATACTGATCATTGTACCAGAGCTGCACACAACCCAAAGATTATCAGTTTAATCTTATAGAAGACTAAAGAAGCTAAAATCTACTCAGATTTCGGAAGCCGTAGCCTAATAATTTGGACAAAATGAATTATTTATTATTAAGAATACTTGCCAACTATTCTAAAAGTAACTAATCGGTTAATTGATTAATTGTTGGTTACATGACTCTAAAAATGGCAATACTGATGGCCTAACCAACCCTGCAATGAGTGTGATCAGATTCACATCCAGACTATGAAACTTTTGAAAGGTTCTATAGTCTGGATTTTAGGTTCATGTATTCATGTTATCATGTCTGTTCTGTCTGTTTTTTATTTTAATTTTAAAAAATTTTTTATATGGACCTCCCAGCTGTCTTTATTAAAATTCTGATCTTATTGTCTTATTATTATTAATGAGCCTATTGTCTGACAAATTTGAATAGCTGTGAATGTGGGTGTGGGTGACTATGTGGCTTGTGAAGGATTTTCCAGCACAAGTTGAAACCCTCAGATAGTCCACATGTATCGCGCTGCGTCTTAAAACACAATTTTTGACTCCCCTCTAGCTGTTTTTCACTGACTCCGTCTTCTTTTTTTTTTTTTTCTTCCTGCTCGCCAAGCCACAGGCCCCTGCACGACGAGGAGAGCCTCTGGGACGGGCAGGTGCAGAACGCCTACGGCGCGGTGACGGGGGTGAGCCCGCAGCAGCGCTACCAGCCCACCCAGGGCAGCTACCAGCTGCAGTTCGCCATCCAGCAGCTGCAACAGCAGAGGCTCCAGTCACAGCAGCTTTCAGACCAGAGCCGCTGCAGACACCAGGTAGTCGACTTTCCCCCGACGTTATTACGCCAGAATCTGATACTTTATTTTCATTGTCAAAAGGGGGGGAACTCCTCACAAGTGGGCTCAGAGAATAGAGAGCTGGTAGAGGGCAACCATTATCCTCAGTTACACTATAGCATGGGAGTTACTTTCAAAAAATATGGGCTTTAACCCAGGTCCTTTCATGGAAAAATGGTTTCACTACTCCCTTATGAGAGTTTTTGTTGTTGATGCAATTAGAATTCCTTATAATGTGCTCCTATAAAAAGTTACCGAATTCATAATCTTGACAAAAAAAAGATACTTTAGGGGCTCAGAAAAAAATTTGTTCAGTCACTTTAAAAATCTGCGTGGATAGGTGCCGAGCGATATGCATGAGAACCACTGAGTTACAAAAAACCCATCATATTTGTGTCTGTGCGAAATATTCGCAAAATGCGCCCACATCAAAGAGAGAAAGATTTCATGTTAGCGTTTACAAAGCCATTCTGAAATCCCCTCCCCCCCCCTTTTTCCAAACCACTTAACAAAATGATGTTCGGTGGGAACATCGTCCTCAACAGAAGCTCATTCCTGGAGAGCCAAACATGACTCCTCACCCCGAGACTACATTGTTTGGCCGGCGGGACTCGGCGAAGGCTTACATTGGAAGGTTGCTGCCCATGAGCGCACCACAGAGATTCCATTATGAGTCTGAGGCTGTACCATTACCGTTCGTATCAGATTTGAGCTCCACTCGTATTGACATTGCAACACAAAAAACGAGTTTTGGGTATATGATTTTCTCAGTGGTAGTAATGTTGCGACAAAAAAAAGCCTTTTAGACATGCCTGACTAGCCGTGACAGATGTGATTTGGCTGTTTTCTGAGGCAGATTAGAGTCATTTGTTTGGAGAAAAAGCACCCCCTCCCCTCTCCCCTTCTTACTGCAGTTGCACTAAAGCAGGAACTTAATTTGGATTAAATGGTATTGATTCGTTTTCAGGCAGATTTTGCAGTGTCATTCTATGGATGGAGGCAAAAGAGGAGGGGAGACCTCCATGGGAACAATCTGCCCTGACGTGAGAGCAGTTGTGCTCATGTGATCATTTACTCATCAACTTACGCAAGCAACCTCATGAGTGCGATCCCTTTCCTCCTGTTTCATTATCAGTCCCATAGTTCGAACATGGTTTGTCCCACGTTGCTCCGAGCATACGGGGGCAGGGATATCTCGTGCAGCCTGCAAACGGTTTGCGGTGCATGCACAGCGAAGCGCACGCACTGTTGAGACAGAGCCGTCCCGCTGTTCAACCCACACAAACTGAGGTCATAGGAAGGCTGACTCTGGATATGATCGTCTACAAACCTCCCTAAAACCCTCGCCTCCCTGTTCACACCGCCCACATGGGTCTTTCTGCCAGCGAAGACTCGAGTCTTCAATCCTGCAGCCTCTGTATGAGTTTCTTTTTTAACGCATTCTCTTTCAATTTGGGAAATGGTCAATGACTTGATTTTGTCCCGCAATGCAGCTTTCCGGCTTCCTTGGCCCCCGCGGGAAAATAAATTGTTGCATTCAGATAGAGCCGGAGTGTCCGTGTACATATATTTGTATGCCTCGTGTGAGAGAGAGAAGGAGACATGGTGCTGTTCCGGCGCTCCAGTCCACGTTCCAGTTATTGGGTGCAGACTGTGTGGCTCCTCCACAGACTTGGCTCAGGGCCACCTGGCGGCCAAAGAAAGGTGCCCTTCCCGGCCCTGCTCGAGCTGAATTGTGGCCATGGGCCTCGCAACCTGGAAACTCAACTTCTCATTTATCAACACAGAAATTACATCAGATATTCCCCCGTCACACCGCCGGGCTCCCTTTGAAAACGGCGGCTCCGCAAGAACTGGGAAGCCATTAGGTTGTTAGATAGCCGTATAAAGCTGCAGAGAAAATAGCATAGACATGAGATGTGGAAGGAATGTATGCTTAGCATTCCCCAGGACTGCAATGACAGGGTGAAATGTGGCTCTAAAATATTATGTCAGAATGAAAATGGTATTTTTCCTTCTTCCCAAGCCAGGAGATATTGTATAAACAAACAAATAATTTGAAGAATTTGCTTTTTAGTGCAGCCAAACGCCAAAAAAAAAAAAAAAAGTTGAGTATGTTTGGATTCTGGATGGCATTTCATTAATATCTGCACTAACTCATGCACTTTGATATTTCACCTTTATAACCAGAGACAACTTTTTCCCCAATGACAAGCCGTTCCAATTCCAACACACATTTCTCCTTATTCCAGTTTTAGTGGTTTCATTTTGTCTTAAAAAGACACTTGAAAAAAGAAAAATATTTTTCTGAAAAAAAGTAGTTGGATGACGCTTCTAAATCTTGACAGCTATACACCGAGAAGATCTGGATTCACACCAATCATAACTATAAATTTTGACTGAAACCTCTGCCAGGCTCCTATAAACTATATTTAAACATTGGAATGATTCAAAGGCCTCTCTGTGAAAGGTTCTGCCTCTGTCAAAAATCAAAACACATTTTGTGCGATCTTTAAGTGAGAGATCAGCATATTTAAAGTTCTATGCTCTTTAATCCTCAGTCATATTAATCACTTTCATCTGATCATCCATTAGGAATAGTGGTCAGGCATAAGGGTGTACACATGTGCTCTTGGCACCAAGACACCTTTGGCTACAGTTTGGTGATCGACCTTGTGGTCGTGTCATCGGACTTGTGGCCACACGCTTGGACAGTCAGGTGACAAAAGGGGCGGAGCTGCCAGCTAGTCACCACCAGGATGTCGGTTAGACCTGGCACACCCAAACGTTCCTCGAGGGTTTGCTGGGCACATCTGGCCGAGTTCCCTGTCAGAAGCAGTTTCATCTCACACCTCCGGGCTGCGGTTTTCGGTGGCATCAGGATTTAGGGTCGCTGTTTTTCGCAACAATCTGGTCCCGTTGACGTCATCGGGGCCCTGAACTTCCACTCTTGATGGAGCGGTTCGCAGTTGAGTGTGAAGTGGTTGGGATGAAAATCAGCACCTCCAAATTTGAGGCCATGGTTCTCAGCCAGAAAAAGGGTGGAGTGCAGCCTCTGGGTCAGGGATGAGATTCTGAGCCGAAAGCTCCTGAAAGAGCTCAGAGTAGAACTGCTGCAATGACAGGAAGGTTGGCAGTAAGGATGCCTCCTGTGGCCCTGGGGAAGACCCAGGACACGCTGGAGGAACCATGTCTCTGAGCTGACCTGGGAACACCTTGGACTTCCCCTGGAAGAGCTGGATGAAGTGGCTGCGGAGACGGCAGAAGTCTGATGATGATGTTAAAGTGATGTAGACAGGGAAAAAGTTTCAGAGTCTATTCAATCTCCATTTTTGGTTTTATCAAAAAGAGTTCCGCAAAGTTGGAACCATGCCCAGTCACGACTAGGTGCAGACAAATTGTCTACAGTGTTCCGTTCCGCCAACTTATTCTGCCTGTAAAGTTGGAACTTTCAAGGTGAATGTGGTGAACTTCTCCCTCCGTAACGTGTCGCGTTTGTACGTTGCAACCAGCCTTTGATGATCAGAACCGTTTGTCACATGTTATCGTTGCTGCCAGCAAAGACCCATGAACAGGAAGTTAACTGACAAAATGCTTTGTGTTATTGTGAGCAGAATTGCTGAGTCAACAGACTTTAAGTCGCCCTATTTTCCTTCCACTAGTTGAACTTTTGAGCTTTATTGTACATAATTATGCATGTGCAGTTTGACAGTATAAGGCTGTTTTCATTCATCTTCCTAATGTAGGAAGTTTATCTGTGCTTATTAAAATCACATTTTATGGGCGTGTGATCTGTGACAGATGGTTTGGAGTAAGTCGTGGTAAAATGTTTAACTTCCATGAGTTTGAAGACGAGCATGGAAGTTACAGTGAAGTAGGAGTCATCTTCTGTAAAGTAGAAAACTTTTTTTTTTAATGAGAGGGAAGGAGTAAATGCACTTTAGCTGTTTTTAATATTGTAATTACACTTTTTTTGTGGAAAAACCAAATCACAAACATTGGCTATCTCCCGACCCCATGCTTCGATTGGCTTGTGCGTGGTGTCATTTGATGCAAAACAGCTTTGAGACCATAATTGTTGCATTGTTTACACATAGGAAACCAATGAATGAAGCATAGTATTGCTGTAAATTACCCCCCTGTTAGTAACAGCGCTTTTAACGCTGTGATTCCCATCAGTGCTCACGGTACAGTGAGCAGTGCTATTTTTGTTTTTGCACCTGTAAACATTTCAGTAAATATAGTTTGGAAAAAATGGTCTGACAATAATGCTGTTGACCAGTGAGAGATAATCATTTATTGGCTTATTACCTGCTTTTACAGTACTGATACATTTACATTGTCCATAAGAGTTGAACTACCAGCCAAACTGTCAATGCAACAAAAGTGGCGAGATAGTTAAATTTTTCTCTAATGATTTGTAATTCAACAGATGTCTTTCTCGTTTCTCAGGCTCAGCACCCGGACCAGACGAACGCTCCACATGCCCAGGCTCCTGCATCCAGCTGCCCTCCGTCCAGCCTTCATGTCCGTCCCAATCACAGTCACGGCCACAGCCACATCCAGACCTGTGTTAGTCCTGCTCTCGCTCCAAAACCGCCCAGCAGCGCCCGAGAGGGCCAGACGAGGAAAACAGCAACAAAGCGCCTCATCAAGTAAGAACGGCCCTGCAGAGGGGAGCCAAGCGCACTCACTCCTGATTCTTAAAATCTAGAAATATAGAAGAAAGTTGAGCGTCGCTTGATTTACGGTGATTATTTATTACATTAAGTGATTGCAAGTGCTGTGTCATTGATTGGATCCTGCATGGGATCGGGGGGGGGGGGGGGTTCAAGAGGACACGGCTAATGCTAATGAGAGTTGGACTATGCGCGGAGTGCTCCCAGTCTTTTGGCTGCGGGGTGTATCTGCCTGTTCAGTAAACAACCTCATCACAGGCCTGATTTCTGCCTGAACCGTAAACAGAGCGTGGTTCAGTGGAAGGGCCCGGGCTCCGAGCGACGTTTAAATCCTGTTTGGTTTGGAGATAAGCTGAAGAGCACAGAAGGGAAAATACAAAAAAAAGAAAGAAAAAAAAAAGGAAAGGAGTGAAACAGGGCTTAACTCCCAGCTATTTCCCTCACTTACTTTATGACTATATAACTGCAACATCTGGCCAAATTACACAACAACACAGCAAACCCTCTTTTTTTTTTTGGTGATCGTTCAAAGCCAGCCGTCTTAACGTGTGAGAGGAAGAAACAAAAAAGGGATAGGAACGGATCGGAACAACTGGCCAGAAAGAAGCGTTTGTTTCTGTATGTACAGCAGCCCAGCGTCCGTTTCTGCTGACACGCTGGCAGCAGGAGCTTTAAACGTGGTCAAGGCTAGCAGGTAGCCCTCTCTTCTCTTTCCTTTTCCTGCTGACGTGTTGCATTCAGTCATCTCTACTCGTGCCGTGGAGAGGGGCTCTCGGCGAGCGAAGAGTTAAGGGCGCGAGGGGTTCGCGGCGTAGGTTAGGGCAGCCGGGTAGGTGCCGTGTTTGCTCCTGCGTGCGTGCGTGCGCGTCTTCCTGGCAGCTGCCGTGTTTACCCACTGCAATGTGGAATTCCAGAGCCCCCTCACACTCCTCTCCTCTGTCCTGCATTTTTGCGGTCGACCAGTGTGACAGGGGGAGAGTGTGGGAAAAACGGAAGCTTCGGGACCAAAAAATGCACCGATGGAAACAATGAAAAGCAAGAATAAAGAGAGAGAGAGAGAGAAAGGGGGGGGGGAAAGAATGACAGAGAAAAGCAAACTGTCCAAGAGAGAGAAAAAAAGAGAGAGAGAAGGGGGAGAGATGATTGTTTGCAGAGAAACGGTGGGGGCTAATAAGTTGCTTCCCATTATTTCCAGCGCTCATTTTAGGGGCAACTCAATACCTCTGTTATTGAGGCACATCTGAAACGCATCCCAGCGTAGGCCTAACCTCCTCCAACTTCTAATAGAATCACTGTGCTGAATTCAAACAGTTCAAGGTTATCCAGCCCTCCAAACACCTTCCTCTAGCCAGCTGCTCAACTCAAAACAGTTTGATATGAACTCTGACCTTGCCTGCCCCCCCCCTTGCCCCCGGCCCCCCTTCCCTGATTTATATGATGATCACTGATGGTTGTCAGTGGAGTGTATTTATCAGAGTGGTGCTTGGTAGTTGTTTGGGAGGAGAAACGACATGAAGGTTTCTGCTGTCACAGCCAAACGATTTCCTCTTGTTAGACTTTAGGTCTCCCTGTTTCGGAAAAAAAAGACACTGTCAAATCAGCTCTGTGTAAATATGTTGACTCCAGTCTATTGATTAGTCTGAGATAGGGCTAACTTAAGTCTATTTTCATAGTCAACTATCAACTACTGAAATGATTAATTGTTGATCAGCGTTTCCTTAAAGCTGAAGATTCAACTTAAAACTTCTTTTTTTTGTCCAAGACAAAAGTCCACAACCCAAAGACACATCAGTTTACTATTATAGAAGACCAAAAAAATCCCTGAAATTAATCAGATTTGAGAAGCTGGAACCAGAGAATCTGGACATTTTCTTCTTAAAAATTAGCCAAATTGATTAATCGATGATCAAAATAAATAATGTAATATAGTTGGTGACTGATCCTTGTGGCCTTACTAATTTGTCAATTAAATGCTAGAAGATGTCCTGAGTGATTTTGCAATATTCTTTAAAATTTGTTGTAAGTTAGATGTTAATACCTTTTCGATTTTTAAGAAGATCTTGGTGCCAAAAAATAGTGTGCCTTGTGATGTTCTGATGTCACAGCTTTACATTCGCAGCCTTTACAATCTGAGCCAATCAGAGGCTCACTAAGACTGAGCAGCCAAACACAAATCGTGTCCTGTGGGCGGCGTGAGCTTTGTGAGGAGAGTGTAACGGTTTACACAATAAATGATGAGCTCATGCAGTTAAAGTCGATTCTCTGGATGTTCGCCTGATGATGTGCTGCACGCAGTAATAGTGTTTGGATAAGTCATTTACATAGAAGCTAATATTAAACTACGTCACAACACAAGCCATTTAGAAATGGCTCTGGTTGTGATGTCACAACAGGAATAGGAGTTCTCGGATTAACCCCATGGATGTACAGTATTATAAGACCTGGTTACCAAACTGAAAAGTGGCCACTAAAAAAAATTCCTGACTTATGGGTTTACTTCTGTGTTATGCGACCTATAAAGACTGCACCATAGAATCACCCCCATGATGCTCTTTGGCCTCCAAAAAAAATCACCGTATGCAGGTCTTCGATGTGGGGAAACAGGTTTGCCTTGGAGGCTGCTGGAGGTCGTAACTACGTACTTTTGTACCATAAAAGTATACTAATGTTTATAAAACAGACCACAAATGAAAGAAGTATTAAAAAGTATTAAATTGGGAAATTGGCAAAATAGGCCCCCCACTAAGGAAGATATGTAGATTTCACCTTAGAAGACCTTGCAGCAATGAAAGAGAATCTTGATAGAGGACAACCCGATTGATATTACATTCGGTGCTCAGAAAACACTGATATGTCTTGTGAGGGGGTATCAAAAGTTCAAATAAAACACCAGGAAACGTGCACAATTTTAACTTGACACGGCGGTGCACCTCCAAATTGCTGGTACGGCGCTCAGCAGGGCAGGGCTCTCTGGTCTATCAACATACCACAGCTGCCAGCTCGAGGGGCTGCGAGGACTCAAAGTGGTATGACTTCAGTGGAGGCTTTGAAAGGAGCAATTTGTAACACAAATAAATGAGCCTGTTTGGTATTTTGTTTGCAAGGTTTGGCTAGTTGCAGCTGTAACTACGGAAACCCGGCCTGTCGTGTGGCATTACTAATAGGGTGACAATTACAGCAGCGCCATTAATGTCAGCCTCACTGCTGCTTTCACTCCCTATTAATCAGCCACAACAGTAGTTATTTTCACAGGATACTGTACACACACAGAAGCTGCCAGGAGTGTGTTTATGGTTAAAACTTTATCCTCTCTGGTCAGTCTACATATGAAAAAAAAAAAAACATTGTTTCATCAAGCTGGTACGCTACAAGTTCAGATGTAGCTCTCACAGTAACAAAGAAAGTGATGTGGAGAACCCAGAGGTCAAGGTTTTTTTCTACCCCCCCCTTACACACACACACACACACACAAACACACACACACACACACACACACACACCCTTTTCGATATGAAAGGGGTTGCTTCCTGCTGAGGTATGCCATGCTCAAAGTGGGCCAGTTCTATTTGTGGTTGTGTAATGGTATGAAAGAACAACTGTGCAGCCCCTTACAAGGAGGCTGTGTGTACCCTCATTACCTTGTTAATGCTCCTTTGGCAAGCTGCTGTTACGGGGTGAGAGGTTAATGCCAGCTAAGCTTTATTTATTGTTCCACACCCCCCCACCCCAACCCTTAAAAAATGCTTAACAGATTTGATGTATAAGGTTACAGACTTGTCTGCTCTTGCTCCGCGCTTCACCGGCTTCTCCTCATCATTGACCCCATGTTACCTGTCTGATTAGGTGAAAAAGAAGCTTAGTGACGTGTTGTCCAACTCCCCCTGTGACCCGTGACACTCTATGATATAAATATAGCAAGAAAATACCATTGTGTTCGCTATTCGGGCCTGTCTGAATGTCACCTCTTCTGTGAATACCCCCCAGGGAAATGCTCACCCGTGCCGACGTGAAAATCATTCCACCCGGGACAAGAGGCAGGAATTTGCCCCCTTTTCTTGTCAGAATAGCTCACAAGAGTCGGTAAACACTTAACCCCCAGCGGCTTCCTCTGGCTGCACAGAAAAGGGCGATTTGACGTTTGCCAGGGGATCGATTAGACATCACGCAGGCTAATTATCTATATGTATTTGTTTTAAATATTTAGCTCAGATTCACTGAGCAGTTCAGCAGCGATAAGCACAGCCTTCCGTAAATACATTCTGCGTCAGGTGGAGGGGGGTGACCTTTGTTTTTCTCCTCACTCACAGGTATCTTTTTTTTTTTCCCTGATTAACAGGCAGACGTCCTCGGAGAGCTCAGCCGGCGGTGGGGGAGCCGTGTCCGGCCGGCAGCGCATGGTCTACGAGGCCATCTGCGGCAAAACAGGTGGGTCCGGTACGCCGCGGGTTCCACACGCGCTCGGCACCGCGCCACCGACTCTGGCCCGGGGCCCTCCGACAGAGGGGAAGTTATGCCCTCGCTATTCCAGTGTGGGTGATTACAGCCAGGGCATAGTGGACATTCCCCATGGAGGGCCGATAAACACCACTGGATATTTTTACCCCGGGTCCCTGCTCGCTCGGTGGTGTAAATGTATTCTGCACAACTACATTGTCATATTAATATCTACTGTACGAGCTTTAAATAGAACCTTTGCGCAAAGGGAGGTTTTGTTGCTTATTAGATTGAACTGGCCTGTGCTGCCAGCCTCTTTTTAGAGTAGAGAAACAGCCATAACTAAACAGGTATAATGGACAAGGTCAACAGTGTCATGTTGTGTGACCCTAAAAACCTGGGACCAATTGCTAACTAGTTTTATATTCTAGGTGGATTGAATATTTAAAATTTATCACACTGTTTCCATAACCCCGTAAAATTAACACAAAATTGTGATTTTTGTAAAAAAAGAAAATGGACTTTTAAATGACAAGAAACCAACATGAGCACAAAATGTATATTTTGAGAGCCCTGATGAATGCTTCTTAAAACTATATTTAAAAAGGTTTTTGACTTGCTCATCGTGCCGACCTTTACTTGTCACTCACCTGTTAATAAAACTCTCCACGGCAGCAGTTTGATCATGTAGTCTGAATGTGTCTAAGACTGGAGGTTAGGTTACCGCTGAAGGATAAAGAGGCATAACAGTGATGACATCTTTCTTTTTTTTTTTTTTGTAATGAGATCCAGTGATCGGGCATTCCCATCTGTTGGCCATTCCTCCTCCTCCAGTAGTAATTACTATGCATCAAGCATTAGGAAAAAAAAAAAGCCCCGTCCAGTTGTTGCACCAGAAATCACACAAAGGGAACGCCGGGCCCTCGCTCCGCCGTTGTGGGCTCGCGCGCACGCACTCACGTGTGCCCTGTCATCCTCCAGTTGCTTGCACAACTCTTTCCACCCACGAGTTCTTCGCCCGGAGCCGGGGCTGGAGTGTCGAGCTCATTGCAGAAACGGTGGATATTAAGCAGTTTCGCCCGACGCACACATCTGTTTGTCTGATCAAGGTTTTTTTTATTTCCCCCCCCCCTCCTCTTCCACACTATACATTAGTGCTAGGAAACCGTGCCGTTCGATGCCGTCATTTCGATGCCGAGTGTCACGCAGCCGCGAGGAACCCCCCGTCCAGAGATCGGCCCCTGCTTTCCGTTTCCAAACTCCGGAGCTGTCGGAAAAAATACGGTAGCCGTGCAACCTCCTCCTGAAATATGCGTGCGTGTGTCTGTGACCAGAACATTTCTTTTCATTCCCCCCCCCCCCCCCCCCCCCCCCTTCTAAAGTATGAAGGCTGGCTTAGGTTAACAAACATCTTATAAACTCATCAATTACTGTAACTGGATCCGTTGGGAGCAGCTTCTGAATTTCATGAATGCATTTTTTCCGTCGTTTAGGGCGCAAAGGGTGGAGGGGGGGGAGGGATGCTTCTCTCCTAACTTTTAAAACTTAAAAAAAAGAGAAAGAGAGAGGGAGAAAAAAAACAATCCTAGTACCAGTTAGCAGGGTAGGTTTACCCACGCTTTGAGAAAGGAACCGGGCGTGGAACAGAGAACTAGTGTGGCGTTCAGGAGGGTGGAGGATGATGGGGGGGGGTGTTATTAGAGGGAGCACCGCCTTTTGTGGAGCTTTAGGAGTGTGGGGCAGGTCTTTCTGCCTGCCCGCTTCACCTTTGTGGCGAGATGACTGGGCTCCCCTGATCGACTCTGACAGGGAGTTACGAGCGGGTCAAACGGGGAGCATTCTCTATGATCAGCTGTCAACCGCCATTAATCACTCGCTCCCTTTATCTCCCTCCCGCGCGCTCTCCTAATCTCTTCCCCTCTCTCTCTCTCTCTCCCTCTCTCTCTCTCCAGCTCGTACAACTCGCTCTTTATCCTCAGCGAAAATACTTCTCCTGCTCCCTCGCCCCTCCTGTTCATAGGGCGGGAGTTTTTGACAAGGACCCACGATATCGAATCTTACAGTTCGTACTGGCCTCTCGCCGTTTCTTCTTAGCTATCATCCTCTTTTTGGGGCGTAACATGTAAGCTAGAGCTGCAGCAATTGGTTGGATAATCAATTATGAAGTATTAAGGTGATCGCCAGCTGTTTCCATAATCGTCTTGAGAAAAAATTCTCTGCTTCCAGCTTTTTAAATCTGACAAAGAACTTAGTCGTTGTTTCAATAATCGATGGATTAATAGCAAACATAGTTGTAGCCCTGATGGAAGCGAATGGTTGTTTGAATCAAACAAAGGCAGATTGCTTTCTTTAAATAATGTAATAGGAGAAACAGATTAATAAATAATGATGTTTGTCACACTGTCTGATTGTTTGGGTTCATTTGCAGTTAATTAAAACCCATAGCGTCGTTTGTTTTTAGCCCTCCGTGTCATTCAGAGTTGAGGGGGGGGGGGTTTGTAAGAGAGAATATTGTCCCTTTATCTGTCTTTTGCTGAGCTGGAGGAAGCCACTTCCAGCGGTCATGTCATCGGATTGGAAGTCGGGGAGATGTTTTCGTTTTCCAGCTCGAGTCAGGCCCCGCAGTGTAAAAGAGCACCAAAATAAACAGAGTGCGCAGAGAGGGAATGAAAGGGAATACTGTTTGGGAGCACAAACACGGCAGCTCTAACTGTACTTGGAATGCCTTTTTCTACTGGATACCTGGCCAGGGGCCAGGCTACAGGACGAGGGGCTGGAGGGAAGGGGCGGCCAGACAAAAGGCCCGGCTCAAACCTCAGCAAGTGAAGCATGTCTAATGATAGGTACGATTAGCCCAACATCCAGGAGAACCACCTCATTCCATAGGATAATATCGATTATTTCATTCATCATTTCCTGGTTAAATTCGATCTTATTTTGAGAGAACAAGACAAACTTTTTCTTAAAAATTAAATAAAAAAAATTTAAATAAGCTTAATTATCTGTCATTAGAATACTAATTCTCTCTGGGTCAGTGGCAAATCATGTTTGGAAAGATGATAAAGCCAAAAACTTAGTTTTAATAGTTTAAAGAAGCATTTAACAAGTTTGTTTGTATCATTTAAAGAAAAAATCACAATTTTGTGATTTTTTTTTTCATGGTATAACCAAAAACAAATGCTACATAAGAATAGTTGATGGCATGTGTACTAACCTATCTGGTACCAAGTTTTTTTTTCTTTGCTATTGTCCCATTCGCTATTGGACTAACTGTAACAAGAAATTTTCATTCTGGATCTGCTGGTAACCACCTTCACTGTGATAAATTAAAGAATCAACCCGTTCGCCACTTCTTTTTGATCTGTATCATTTTGAACACTTTCCCTTCCACTTCTTAATTTTTTTGTTTTGTTCTGTTTGCCAGGTCTTTCTGTGTACCGCAAGCTGTTCCAGGGCCCGGAGCCCGGCCACAGATGACAGGAACGCAGCCGGAGGCACGTCCTGCCGCTCTGCCGGCCCGACAGGTGTCTCTGCATGTAACCCACATCACAGAGGTGTATTCTGGGAAAGGACAACAGGGGACGAGACGGAGGGGGGGGGGGAATAACAGGGGAAAAAAAGCACGCCAGATGTCGAACGGAGGTCCTATTTTAATTTCCCCTCCGATACAAGTCTTAGGACATGCAAGGCGATAGTCTTGTGGGGGCAATCCCCCCCGGCCTTGACGCGGGGTCGGGATTCTGTTGCGCGACAGTTGCCATGCTTGATGCCACAGAAAGATTTCACGAACAGATAGCCTTCAGCAGATGGTTCTTAAAAAGTCCCAGCAAGTTATACAAGCAGGTTAGAATGAGTGGCCATGAATGAGGAGCATGCAGGGAGGTTTTTTTTTTTCATATGTGGCTTCTGGCATTAAGACACACAACAGTTGCCAAATCTGACTCCTCAACAAAAGGATGTAGCTAAGGTGCAGCCTCCTTTCACGTAAAGGGACAAAAAACAGAATTGTGGTCATTAAGAGTTTAACTCATTCGTTTTCTGCCTTGTTCCCTGTTCTCTGCGGTGGTGTCGGCCTGCAGCACCAATGGGTCTAATGGGGGTTTTCTATCAAGAATGCAGTGATTGTTCCATTGGGAGCTGCTGAGATTCTCAATGTTTTAACGGACGGACCAAATTTTAAATATTTTCTTTTGTCTCACGAGTAAAATTATTGTGTTATGACATTTAATGTTGTACTTGGCGAAACAAAAAAAAAGATTAAAAAAAAGGGCCTCTACGGCTGTTTTCAGTTCGTCGGTGCATAAAGTGAAGAGGTTCCGGTGATGCACAGCCTTCCCTACAGCGGAGGTTGATGCTGCGCCGACTTCCTCGCGGATGTTCCGCAGCTCGGGACCATACGGCGAGTTCTCTCAGGGCGCGTTAATAGAGTAAAACATCTCCCGTCGTACATCATCGTGATTAAGCCTATGTTCATGAAGACGTTGTCAGGAATACTTGAATTCCACGCATGTTTTTCCTCAGTATCTGCTGATGTGGTTTTTGCACAGATTGCAGTTTTTAGCTCAGTACAATAGTACTCTTTTTTTAATATACTTGATGGTCTTTTTTTTGTAAAAAAAAAAAAAAAAAAATCTGCAGTGGTCGATGTTAAACGTCACATTATGCTCTTTACCGCTGTTAAAGCCGGTGCATGCTGTATTACAGTAGAATCCCAATCAGTGTGTGTATTCTACTGTGGTGAAGCAACGTTGTTTACAGTCCCGATATTTGAATCTCTCCTTTTCCCCTGATTGTTTCAAATACACGTGCATGGGAATGTGATATTTGAGTCCATTAGGCTGTTTGTAGCAGACAACATTGACACGAATGCCTAGAAACTGTTAAAACATGCTGATTGTGGCAGTAGGAGTGCAGTATTTGTTTCAACAGTGGTCGATATTGTCACTTTGGTCATATGAATGTACCCCTGTCACCCTTTACAATAAAGTGCTCTAAAATACTTCAATGAAAAAAACAATCCTCCATCAATAAAGATATAGAACAATTCTATCCAACGGTCCGTTTTAATTAAAATTAAAAAAAAAAGTGTTTCCAAGAGTAATAATAAAAAAAAAAACACATTTACAGTTCGTGATCTAGTTAAGTGTTCACTTAGTGACATACATTGTCTCATACAACAGAAAGGCTTCACTTTAAAATGAAACAATCCCTGGAATCACCATCCTGTTGCATTACAGAGGTAAACATAAAAATGGAAATACTACTTATGAATAAAGGTTGGTTTCCAGCATCTTTTCATTTTTTTTTTTCTTCCTAAGATCTTTTTTTTTGTATTTTATTCAACGGCATTTAATCCTAAATAAACAGTGTAGAAAGCTGCGTGTGCAGCCTCTGTTTTCCAGCTCGGACATCCAAACGTATCCTTGTGTGGTTCAGGGGTCGTGCGTGATTGGCCGAGGGAGTCGTGTTTGCTCTCAGCAAACACGTCTTTTTTTTTTACCCTCTTTGATGGATTCCTATCATGCTGAGTTCAGTCTGTATGCTCAGTCATTATCTATTTTTTTTTTTCGACTGCAATTATATGTCCTTAAGAGCGTGGTGGTCATCAGTTTTTTTTTTTTTTCGTTGTTGTTCTGTTCCTCTTTCATTGAAACAAAAAAAGGTCTTTGAAATACCATGAGACATCACGAAACAATGAGGTACAGGCTGTTCAAAAAAAAAAAAATGCTGGAATATGAAATAAAACATGAGAAACACTGATGAGAAAAGGCGATTTTGCTGGAGGTCCACGAGAGGTCTGATGGGTTGGCGAGCGCCACCGGGGGAAGTGGTGTTTGAGACGAGCCTCCTGGGGAAATGCTGCCACTGGGTGTGTGCGGGCGGGGTGGTGGGCCGCACCTTTTTTTTTTTTTTTTTTTTTTTTTTTGATATATCATAAGAGAGCTCGGGCGGAGCTGAAGCGGGAGAGTACGGGGGGGGGGGGGGGAGGACAAACCGTACCATGTCCACCCCCCCGCCTCCCCCCTCCCCCTTCAAGCCCTCAACACCCGCTCCTGAGTAGTGCCGGGAGCCGCCGCGTTCCCCGTCTCTCGCTGCTCCCCACCCCCCCACCCTCCCCTGTTCGGCCGCTTAGCTGCACTTGCAGGACTTGACCACCATGTTGGAGAGCTGCTCCACCTTCGGGGAGCGGCCCACGTAGTAGAGGATGGTGAGGGGCTCCAGGTCCTGAGGGACACAGCAGGGCGAGGCGGACGCCTCCGGGTTCAAGGTGTTGTACAGGCTCAGCAGCTGGCGGGGGGAGGGAAGGGGGCGGAGGGCCAAATGAGTTCAGCGAACACGTCTCACAAGTTAAAACGTTGACAGATCTATGTCAAAATGAGTTGTCAAAAAAAATACATGTGCATATTTCACACATAATTAACACTTGAATTTGACCTACAATCTGGAATACTCTCAATAAGTAAAACCAACATCCATGTGCATATTGTGTGAGTATTTTACATAATTAACACTTAAATGTCACAATGAGTCTTCATAAAAGCTTGGATATAAGTGCTATGAACCCATCATGTGCCTCCTTTGGAGTCATGAATGGTCTAAAGATCATTTTGAGAAAATGGCCTTTAATAAATTGAATGTATTCAATAGCTGTAGTAGACGATCATGGGTCAAATTGATGAAACAAAAGTATTTGAGTTATCAATGCAAAGCAATGCAAATCAGAAAAATTGACCATTTTTATGCAAAAAAAACGTGCGAGGTCTCACCGAGCTGTGGGTGGTGTCGGCGCTGCGTAGGTACGGACAGGGGCCGGAGCAGAAGTTAGCGTAATACCCTTCAGGCTGGTGAATCCACCTCCAGCCCAAGTCCTGGCGGAAATTAATATATAGTGGTCGCACACAGCAGTTCTCCTCATAATTGCTGCAGACAAGAAGAGAGAGAGAGAGGGGGATTACGCTCTTCGTTTTAACTAATTAAAAACAAATTTAAGTATACACTTTCCTCCCTGTGGCCTCGCTGCCACAGATGAGAGAAGTGGAGAAATTCCACTCTTAGGTGTGCCCTTATTTTCCCTCTTGGAGTCAGCCCAGGTGTCTTGGTGCTGCCTGTCAGCCTGACAGAGGAAATCCAGAGGCGAGCAGACGGCGTGTAAGAGGGGGTAGCGTTTGCTGGTTCTGGGACAGATCCCGACTTGTATCAGCTATTACCTCCGTCATGCTTGTCTGGCTGATTAACAAGCTCATTCTATGTATCTAGTGCCCATGCATTCTCCTACGCTGCCATCTTTTTTTCTGGGACGTGACAGCTGAGATTTCCATTTCACGTAACCTTGGCTGGTGTAAAGAGCACAACTTCACAATAAAAAAAACAGACAGTAATGGTGTCCATTTAAAAACTATAGCCCACAGTCTGTCTCCTAACAAGTGTTCAAATCCCCCCGAACTTGGCAGCACAGGTGCAGCCAGAGAAATTATTTTAGAAAAGTTAAAGACAATAAACAATAGGCCAAAGCCGTGCATTACATTTTCCAGGGGCAGAGGAAATGTGCCTTACTTGAAGCAGTAATTAGTGTCAAGTGCCCGCTTGCGTCTGCGGGAGGAGGACTTGGCGTCCAGCCGGTGGGGGGGGAGCATCATGAGGATGAGGTGGGGGTACAGCTGCTCCTTTTGTTTTTTCCCACGGCCCTGCTCGGCGTCGTCCGCCTCCATACCTGCGGGAGCAAAATCGGTCAGTGAGGAGGAGGATACAAAAAAAGAGCCCCCGAAATTGACAGAAAGTATCATCTCCAGCCGAGCTTCCGTCATTTTGTTTCTGGCTCACTTTTTTTCTCGCCCCTTTCTCCTTATTCAACACCGGTCCCTAACTTCCTCCCCCCCCCCTCCGGGCCTGCGTCTGCTCATCCAATCTGCCCCTGATAGCTAAAGCAGTGGATATCTCAGGAGAGATGCTGCTGGTGGATATGTTGGCCCCCTCTTTAATTCGGGGCCAAGCGTCTGAGCGCCGTGGCAGCACATTCCTTGTGGCCAGGCCAGTCAGGAGTGTTCCCAGGACCGAGGGCCTGGGGGCCCCAGCGTTTTTTAAGTGAGATACCAGATCAGCCATATTCCCATGCTCTGTGTCTCTCCTCTTTGTAGAAAGGAAGCCCATTATCTTACCAGAGAGGCCTCGATGAGCATCGCTGCTCGAGGCACATGTTGACAAGTGTGCTCGCCTTCAAATTTTTGCGAAACAAATCTCATAACAAAGGGGGAGGGGGGGTTATTATGCTATGATTTATTATATTCTCCCTAGACTAGACGCATGTTAAGAAATGAAACACACCCGGCACTATGACTATCTGAATCATGATCAAAGGTAATTTGATGCAATGAAATAAATGACCGGTCAGGCAAATTAAGGAAAAAATCCAAATAATAGGCATAGTAATTGGAGTGTGATATGAAATATTTTGACTTTAATTCAATCCACTGTCTCTGGTAGAAGAAAAATATAGGTCCAATCTGCCAACACGAGTACACCAAATGGGTCTCCCTGTATAAAGAGTTCTATAGGGCCATGTCAAACATCATACGCAATAAGTAATTTACCAACCAATGCATGCCAATATCCACTGACAACTAATTATCCAAATATATTCATAAGGGTTTTTTTAGAAACATCTGTAACTGGAACCCCAAAAAGAGCCTCTTAAATCAACTGTTCCCGAGACCCACCAATGCAAATCTTCTTAAGACCAGCAATACCTCAATAGAGCTAATCATAATAAACCCCAATGTTTAAGCAAACACGAGATGCCTATCTGGAACATTAGACAAATCAAACACAAATCAGATAGAATTGTTATCCGGCCCCCGATCAAGAGTACAAGCTGGCAACGCGTCTTTTCACAGCGAGTGATCAAAAGCGCGGAAATCTTGACCAAACGCAGACTGAGCGACCACAGTCTGGTGGACGCAACAGAACGACACGCAGAAACTTGGAGATCTGACAGAAGACAGGGTCTGCTCTCGATGCACGACATGCTAAGAATGAGGCTGAGATGCAATCTTAAAAAAAACAAATTTAATCAGAGAAGAATTCTCAAGGACTTATTGATTCCCCATTTTGATGGAACACGATGAAAGCGGACGACCTTCAATCCATCGAAGGGAGGGATATTTAAAGGAAATGGTTAAGCTGTCTTGAAAAAGAGAAAGTTCCACGTGTCCTTTACATATAGCCGTTGTTTTTCTTAGCATAAAGAGTGGAAATAGGGGTCCAAGATTAACAAAATTTGTCACTATGCCTGCCAAAAGAAATCTGGCACCCATGAACCCCCCTAGTAAGATCACCCCTAATAAATCACCCTTTGCTGTTTAATCAACTATAACCAGTACGTACACTTTCAGGTCACCTCACCCCTGCTAGTCCAACTAAAACCAGATTTTAAGAGTAGATGTAACCATGTTAGCTTGACCGAAATGTGACTAACACGCCTAGATAATGACACTCAAATTCAATCGGAGCCTCGGAAGCTGGTTAACTCACACCAGAATTATCTGGTAGCTTAGTAAGTAGAGTGAACAGAAAGTATGTCTTGCACATTTTTGCAAGATAGTCCTCCTTGCTTGCTACTTCTGGATCGCTAACTTTCTAGTTCACAGGTCTGGGAGACGTCTGTGCACGTCATCGTACCTAGCGTCTCTGTTTCTCACACCATGGAGATATTAAACACAACCTCACCTTTGAACTTGACCTCCAGCACCTCGTTGGCGTTCTCGATGATGTCACCGTTGGGCCTGAAGGTGTGACAGGGACAATGTACGCTGATCTCCAGGCCAAGGTTGGTCTCTGTGTTGAGAAGGGGGAAGGGGAAGGGGGGGTGGGGACGAGAGCAGAGAGATG
The DNA here is from genome assembly GCA_036785175.1 of Eupleurogrammus muticus. Classification (NCBI taxonomy): domain Eukaryota; kingdom Metazoa; phylum Chordata; class Actinopteri; order Scombriformes; family Trichiuridae; genus Eupleurogrammus; species Eupleurogrammus muticus. The sequence goes on along the minus strand of JAYKQN010000012.1, from coordinate 12,847,430 downwards.
TGAGGAGCTGACAGTTTCTTCCCCCCCTGTGACCATTATCCTTCGATTTCAAATGAACTCCTGCTCCTTGGCAGGAGCGCTGATATGTAAGATGGGGGTGATGCAAGGGAACTTTTGAAGGTGCCCCACTCACGTCGGTACATCAGCCACTCCCTCACGGCGTCCGTGACATCAAACGAGACCCACTCGGCCATTCCCTTGGTCAGAACGTTCTTGCCCCCAATGTAGCGCTGTTTGGCTTTGGGGTCGTCTTTCTGGAGGATCTGTGCCGAGAGATGAAAATGTGACCCAGCTGCATAAACTCTCCCTCTCTCTCTCCACTTTTACACACTCACACACATGTGCACTAACACACACACACACACACAGAGAACCAGAGCTGTCTGTCTGAGCCAGACTCTCCAGGATGCCTTGGGCCAAATGTCTACTCTTCATGGAAAAAGTGACTCCCTGTGTTGATATCCCCATTTTGCAAGTTAATGCCTGCGTGTTACCCTCCTGCCAATGAGAACCTGGCTGTCCTTCGCATCAGCAGTTCAAACTTTGTCTTTGAGCTGCGGCTCGCAGATGCAGTGTCACGCTGTTTCAGAAAAAAGCGGGTTCGTCGCCACGGGCCATTCGTGTCCTAACCGTGTCGTTGTGTCCAGACCCCGAACGTGATCCGGCTGCAAACCGTGTGGTTTTTAAACATTCCTATCTGTGCTAGCACGTCTCCGAACAAAGGGTGTTTATCTGTAGTGAGAAATATGTGTGTTTGGGTGGTGGATACCAGCACTTAGCCCCACAGCGGAGCTAGGATAACCAGGTTCCTGAACATTGTCAGCATCTAATCTGTCTTCCTGTGGGAACGAGGGGGCCGAGGGCTGCCAGTGTCAGCCCCTCTGCCAATCAGCGACAGCCTGAAAAGTGTGGGGGCGAGCGAGTAGCTCAATTTACTCCCCCCGGTGGGTGACCCTGCCTCTATCTCCTCCCAGGCCCCTGGAAACAATCTGAGGGCCTGACAGTCTGTATTCAGCGCTGGCCAGAGCCTGCCTCAGAGGCGGTATGCAGTCCGGAGACGCTTGTCTCCATGGCAGGAAATGTTGGAACCTGATCATTACTCCTAGTCTCTCACGGGAGATTAACGAGGAAACTGAACTAAAAAAAAAAAAAAAAGATTCTTGCCACCCCACACACACACAGATGATCTAACAGATTTCACACACGCCAGCGAGGGGGAAAATATGCTCATAAACATACGTACGCAGGTGCAGATCTATAAACTCCCAGTTGAAAGCGCAACGCCTTTCTTGGTCTAATAAGGATGGACAACTGCTCTCAGATTGACAGCTCAGAAAGGAGAAATTGTCGAATGGTAATCTAGAGTTTCTCAAAGACGGCTGTGCAAGCTCTTAAATTCGCTCTAATGTAGAATCCATTTGACTGTAAGCACATGGAATAATGATCAGTGCCTGAAAAAAAAGAAGGGAGGGAGTTGGACACCCTAATATAAATGTTTTCATCTTCCTCACTGACCTACACGGGCTCGTAGCGTTAGGCCTTGGGGGGGAAATAGAGCGCATTAACCCCCCCCCCTCGTGTTCCGCTAACAACGGGAATCCGACGGTCGGTTCACGCACCTGGTACAGCTCAATCCTCTGCTCGTTTTTCTTGGCGCCCGGATTGGGGACCCGCAGGGCCCGGAACTCGGCCCGGAACAAGTTGGTGGCGTTCTTCTCCATGGTCGAGACGTTGAAGCGGAATACCTTGGAGGTGATGCCCCTGGGGCAGTAGGGGAGGTCGTCTGCAGGTAAGACGGAAACGATGACTCAAAATAAAAAAAAATGGCATTTTCACAAAGAAAATTGAATATCCATTTAGACAGAAACACTTCTAGTTCCATTGCCAGAATCCCTTTCAGCTCTTCTTTCTCGGTTACCTCATTGTGTACATGTCTTCAAGCCTATTTTCCACAGACATCCTCACAGGGGTGGACATATTTACCTTCTGATTACTGATAAGCTCCTTGCAGAGGATTTCCCACCATAAGTTTAGATAGCTTACAGATATATATAAAAAAAAAAAAAAACACTGTTAACCATTCCTAGTCCAGTTCCAGGGAACCGCGAGCCATTACCATAAACCATCTGCTTGTGCTTTGTGCGGTCCGAGTTAGCAAGAAGTTGAAGTCATGAAATGAAAACCAAATGTCCCATGTGGTGGTTAGAGCAGGCTGCAGTTGCGACGGCAGCGCGCTCCTCCCATCCAGCTCTGGGAGCCCAACAGGTGCTCCAAGCGCTTCGGGCGTGAGCCAAATATTTCCCGGGGAACTCGGGAAGAGGTTCGAGCCGGAAACATGTGCGCTCACGTGCCGGGGACGGGACGATACCTGAGCGACCCGGGCGAGGAGGGCGCGGCGGCCCACGCGTGACGGACAACGACCAAGCTGACCTTTAGCTGGATGGGCCAAATAAATGGCCGCACTGTCGTCCTATCCGAGACGCTTCCTGTTTCACCTTTTTTCAAACCGTAATACTACTGAATAGTTTATTATTTTACCAGGCCAAGCACATGCAGTGTTGAGCAAAACAAGCACATAGCAAACTTTTTACGAGCCAAGTGGAAACAGTCATTTACAGCCAAGCCATGGCTAATTTATTACCCCGGGTTTAAGCTTTATTACCGAGGCCTCGGATTTGCCTGTTGGTTAAAAGGGGGCATTGCACCTTTGGCTGATTTGCACCTCGGGCTGTTTTTTGGACAATGGAAACTCAGACGTTCGGCTGTTTCTGTGTCATCATGCGAAAGGAACTTGCACATCTCCAAGTATCTGTACTTCGTTTGACCCATAATCCTATTTCAGCGTCCTCCCAGTCATTATCTGATATTTCCACAAAGGTTTTTCTTTTCTTTTCTTTTTTTTTTTCTTTTTTCATCTTTCCCTATTTATAGGTGACCTTTTCAGCATTCATCCCCAGCCATATATCTGTCCAGTGTTTCCACACAATCTATAAGGAGGAAACCTCAGTAGCCTTTTCCTCCCCTCACTCACTGCCCCCCCCCCCCCCCCCCCCCCCCCCCACCACCTACCCCCCTCGCCTCCCCCACAGAAGGTGGAAAGCCCCACTTCGAGGGGAGATTTGAAATTCTAATCAAGTCTTTGGTTTCCTTTTGGATGACCTCATTTTTCCCATTGCAATGGTTTTAGGTGGATTTCACATTATGGCTTATTTTTGCCAAGGGTCTGAAAGGTAATTTGTTCCGTGTTGGCAAGCGGAGGGGATCGCTTGCATAATTAAAATGAAATACATTCGCTAATTTTCTGACCCCCACCTCCCTAAGACCAGTGTCGGGATCTGCTGACATAAGCTCGTCCTGTAAACGGTTTAGTTCGTGTCGACAAATCTTTCCCAGGGTCCCACTGCTGCTGTCACTTGGTAAATCCATGAAATATGTTGAGTTGAAAATATCAGTTTGTGCTGCGCAGTATATCTAAAACGTCATGTAGTAAACACATCAAATCTGCTTGTTATGACTACTAATTCAGACAAATAACACACTGTTCTTAGGTCAGATTCTAATTGGAGGATTGAATTTTATTGTGAGACATTCTCATTAACACCCTTGCATAAGTATATAGTTATAGACCCATATAAAAGGCTAAATGGTGCCCAGTTGATCTTGTATTATCACCAGCCTTAAAAAAAATAGGGGATTACATGGTTAAGTATTTACAAGGGCTGCGAACAGAGGTTTGAACAGTCACACGCGGCATGACTCGCCCCGATGCTATCGACCACACCGCGAACCCCTGATACAGACACACGCTCGGCCTCCCTGGTTTTGGGATTGCCCTCTCCTCCTCCTCCTCCTCTACACAGACAAAAGGATCCACTGATAAAAGTGGAAAAAAAAAAAAACGCCTCCCAGGAATCACCTCTCTTTCCCCTTCTGCCTGGAGGATCGTCTGTGATGTCAGTCTCTCCAGTGCTTTGCCGAGGTAAACAAAGGAAATAGGAAGCATACGGCGGCAGGTGCTCGCCAGCTGCCGAGGTGTCTAGACCTCATCGGGGACGACACATGCTTCTTCTGAAACGTCCGCGCAGCAATGCCCGATGATCTAGTTAAATTGCGTTAGCCGTAGTTCAGGCCTCTCGGATTCATCCGCATTAATTAGGAACTTGACCATCAAACGTGTCCAGTGCGCATGTAGACGTTGACCGGCGACGGCCTGTTCTGAAGGAAAAACAACTTTTTTTTTCCTCCCCCACCTCCCCATTTACTGTAAGTAGGGATGAGGAAGCCGTAAGCAGTACAGGCGTGGGAGCTGGGGGGGAAGAGAGATGCTGTGTTTTTGGGAGCAGGCCAGAGACCTCTGTCTCTGTTTGCTCAGATGACATCATCTTTCTACTATCCCCCATATATCAGATACCCCGCTGTCCTCAGTGCTGGTCTTGGTCTTCACTTTTTTTTTAACCTGCCCAACACTGAGTGAATGATTAGCTTGAAATTTCACCGTGCCGCTGCACGCTTGAAGGCCTGGTCTAATTTTTACAATCCAGGAGCAGGCATTATCGTGCCAAAGGTCGTTGCTCGGGCCCTCTAGCGTCGCCACAGATGCCTCATCCGTAGCGATGTCTAGGAAAAGTCGTCTTAAGAGCATGTGGCGCATTAAAAGCATGAGAGAACTGGGCAAGAAAAAAAAAAGAAAAAGAAAACGTGACTCTGTTCCCAAACACTCCCACCTTTCCAAAAAACACTGAATGTAAAACTCATTATATCCAAGCAGGATTTAAAAAAAAAAAACAAAAAACCCAACCACGCTGTGAAATTATCGAGGTGATAGACTTTATGTTCCTACATAACTGTAACATGCCCTGCTCCTCTTTCGGGGATTGCATCATGGAAAAGGCCAACTGATTGTATGTGGGCACCCCTGATCTGACTGGTGCAGGGAAGTGATGCCAGTGCTAAGTCAGGTCCACCAGTATTATCAGCTACAGTGTGAGGCCAGCGTGATGTGTCCTGGGCACCTGGCCATCACTGATCCCACTCCTTAGACCTCTTGTTTGTTTTGGGAGCTCTGGCTACCTCTGACCAGCGGATAAACTCCAGGCTGTGTATTTTGAATGTCAGAAGCACTTTGTGGGACCTGTGAAATGGATTTGATTCAGGGCTTATGCATTCGGAGGGCCTCTGCTCAGCGTCAGGGCGCAGCATAAACACCTGTTAATTTGAAAAAAAAAGAAAAAAGAAAATGGTAACACCACGCACACTAGAAGAGCGTGAACAGGCACCAATCCAACTATCCCGAGTCCACTTAAAAAACAAACTCTCTCTGGAGGATGGCGGACGCGGCTGCTCACTGAGCTTCTGTTTCTGATTTCTGGAACAATCAATGGACCATAGTTTATACAGGAAATACCAATATGGATGAACAAGGGAATTAGATCATAACATAGAGCTACTCGGCTCCTCACTTTACTAGAGAGAGGGAGAAATGGTGTGTGTGTGTGTGTGTGTGTGTGAGGGGGGGGGGGGGGGGGGGGGTAAAAGTGAGAGAGTCGTAGCAGTGGATGAAAAATATTGGGAAACTCACGGCCAGAAAATGGAAATGAGGTATTGGAGTTGGCAATAAATGCTCGACTTAACTGCCTGAGAATTTTCCCCGCTTAGGAATGTGTCAGACTTCGGCTGGAGTTCCCATGGCTTTGGTGTGAGGTATGTATGAGGAATGGTGCTCATTCCAATTAGACTGTTTACTTTGCCCTCTCCTTTGCGCGCTGCTCCGCCGCTCGCAGGCGCGTCCGTGCGTAAAAAAGCTGCTGCACACACACCGAAGTGGACTCAAACGCCAGCTGGGAAAATTAGATCCCTCATTTTTTTTTACTCTTGCCTCGCTTAATACCAGTTTTGTAAAATTTTACAAAACATAAAATATACGTCAAGGTGTTTTTTTTTGGATCGGGTCTGTGCATCCACCTCTTGGAAATGCCTGATCGGCGCACTGCCAATCAGGAACAAATTCACACACACATACAACAAAACAGCGCAAAAAAAGAAGGGGGTGGGTGGGTCAGCGAACTTACTGTTTTCCGGCGGACCATTGATCATGTTGAACTTGTAAATCTCTTTGGCATAGTACTCGGTCTCCGTGTTATCCTGTCCACAACTCTGCTGCCTGTCCCTCCCCAGCTCCTCAATCAGCTCCTTGGTGCTGTTATAAAGGGCCAGAACCTGAAACGGGACCTGACTCGGACCTGTCGTCTGCGGAGGGCTGGTGAGCCGCAGTTTGCTGAGGATCTGTCCCCGGACCGCCTCCACTCTCTTCTTCTTGATGTGGTCAATGTCCACGGTGGTGCAAGTGGATAGCGACAGAGTCATTGTCACACAGTTGGAGAGGAGGAACAACAGAAGTGCTTTACCCAGATTCATATTTCACTCAAATGCCGACGTTCGCAACTCGAAGCTGGTCAAGAAAAACAACAACAACAACAACAACAACAACAAAAATCCGATTTGAATAGAATCCCCTCTTTCTTTTTCTTTCATTCAGGTCGTGAGTGAGTTGTGTCCCTGGAGGAATCCCATTTTCTCAAATGCTATCTCATCTTTGCGAAATGCGCATTCGCGCGAGCGCAAATCCGTGCCATTTCTGGTTGGGGTGGGGGTGTGGGTGGGTGGGTGAAAAAAAAGGGATCAAGAAAACAAAAAAACAGCACCACCATCAAAACAAGCTCAACTCTTCATCAAAACACTTTATCCTACTCTTCATTGCCCTCCGCCACATACGCGCGTCTCGTTCCCCTCTGCGCGGAGACTACAGGGCATCGCTCTCCGTCTCCATTGCGTTAGGCTCCTTTCCATCCACACTTGTGCTCGGTGCGCCTCTCCGCGTCCCCTCTCTCTCTTTCTCTCTTTCTCTCTTTCTCCCTTTCTCTCTCTCTATCTCTATCTCTTCCCCCCGCACGTCCAGTCTCCAACGCACTTCGCACTCCGGCGCGTCCCCCCTGCAACACGCACGCTTTATAGCCGGCGAAGGGCGGTGACGTCTACCGGACGGACGGGGGGGGGCGTGGTCAGGGTTCGCCGCTCCGTCTTCTCCGGACTATAAAGTCTAGCCCGGCGTCCCTTAATAAGATCTGAAAACTTTTTTTTTTTTTTTTTACGATGTCAAAACTCGATCTTGAATGGAAAATTTAGAACATGTGCTGCGATATTGCGCAATCCGTTGATTTCGCAAGAGGGACACTAGAAAGAACCCCCCCCCCCCTAACCCTAAACACACACACACACTGAAGAAAGGACATTTAATGATGCAAATGATTAAAAACTTGCAATCGTGTGTATCCTACTTATAAACTCAGCTTGTGGGGGTTAATTTGGGCTTTTTTATTACACAGAGCCCCTTTGACAATATCTGAACATCTCACGTGGGGCTTCGGATGGACATTTGACGCATATTGAAAAGCCAAAAGTTAACAAAAAAAGGGGGGATCTCGAAGGTGCACAAGGGAGTCCCGAGCCAGCTGCTGTGATCGGTGCCTTGCTGCTACCGTTCCGTGTGATCCGAACGTCCGCGTAAAAACACGCGCGACGGCGACATCCAGCGGGCGCGCGGAGCAACCTCGGGGTCCTGTTAGTATTATTTTATACCTGCTCTCTGTGGCAGGCATCACAGGCCCCGATCTGAAAGGAAAGGCATTTTTTGTTCCACTTCATCAGGGACGAGGAAGCGATAATAAACAGGAGTTAAAAAAGCCAGCTATGTCTCCTGATGGTTTCACTGACATCATTCTACAGTTTAAGTTTATTATTTAATTGTTTTATTATTTTTTATAATATAATATATAATTTATAATTGACATACATTACGTTTTTTAATGTATTTATGTATGTATTTAGCAGATATTTTAAAATGACAGGCGCGTTCCTCCTGATGGCGTTACCATGGAGATCGTTGCTACGTGACGCTTGTTGATATCCAGGAAGACTCCGGCCTAGCCGTAGTAAACCTTAGCATCGCGGAGAGAAATGGACGATAGCTTCCAGCTCGGAGCGGTAAAAAACGTGAGTAGCTGGTTTTTTTGTTTTTTTAGCAGATAACGTGTTAGTGTACGGTAACGGCGGAGTTCAGGCGACACGCTAACGCCGCATTTATACTATTGCTAACCACCTTTTACGTCGCGTTAGCTTAAGGAGCTAACGTAGTCTACAGCGAGCATCAGGCTGTCAGACAGCGAGGTGGCTGTTTAACCTGGTGATAGCTGACACAAGTTGAGCAAAGAGTTATTCGCCGTTTGTACTTCTGATGCAAATGTAGCGGGAGGGTTTCTTATTGAGTATTTAATGTAAAGTTAGCTCCGCGGTAAGCCACGTTAGCTCATAGCTCCTGGCATGTAACTTAAAGGCGTCATATGTATTCTGGTCGACCTACAAAAATCCAGTTGCTGTCACAACCTTTCTCCATAAAAGGCTAAATTACGTTTTTTTATCTCCTGTCTTGTAAATGCTGGAAATACTTCTGCAGCTATTAAATCATTAGGTTGAAAAACTAAAACCATCACTTTTCAAAACTATTCCACCCAAATGCTCTAAGTTGGTATTACTATTTCCCAGTGTCAGTAAGTAGTAGAAAGGTAACTGTACATTTACTTAAGTACTGGATTTATGTACGACCTACTTGAGGATTTTCTTTGACTACATTTTGAAGGAAATGCTGTACTTTCTTCACTTATTTCCCCACATTAATCATCTCATGACAGATTTATCTGCTGACCCTTTTAGGGGCTTGACCCCTAGGCTGGGAAACATGTTACTGAACTATCTAACTGTATATATTATGTATATGAAACTATCTAACAGTAACATGCTGTCCACACACTGACGCTTCAGTATTAATAATCTCATGATATCCTATATAACAATATATGAATCAGGGGACCAAACCACTACTCTGACTACATCAACCTCAGTATGAATATATTTTTTTTTATCTAGAATGTTTACTTAGAATATTTGTACTCGCTGTATTGGTACTTTTACTTAAGTAAATTATCTGAATACATCTATGTATTTCTCTATTACAAAGCATATATATTTATTTTAAAGTCTATGATTTGTGATCAAACATTTTTTTTCATTTATTTTTTTAACTCTGCACATCCATAAATATGATGTAGGCTACTTTTGTTGATAATACCTGCATGACATTCATGTTTGCCACATGTTCACAGAATTGATCAATGCAGCAAAAAGTAAGCATTCTAAGCCCCCCCCCCCACGTGAAGGCAGAAACTTGGTAGACAGTATGTTTGTAGAAAAACAAAACCACAGTGTCTTTTGCAACTGTTCAGTCAAAGCAGTCCATTCCCCATTTTGATTTTTCCAGGTTGCAAAATCCGGACGAAGGGCCCGCCTGACCCCTGACCAATCATCGTTTGAGGAAGCTCGTTATGTAAGAAAATCCTCCACCTCTGTTTAAATGTCCCAGTCATATGAGTCAGTGTGATTACAGTAATAAGCTGCATGTTACAATGTCTCCTCTCAATAAGCTTCATCAACATGCATTTTGATTTTGTCTCATACATGAATTGCAGGATGACGATGAGGTAGGTAGCATGGGGAAAAAAAGTGGTGACTTTTGCATGGCTTCTGTTGCTAAAGCTTCAGATATCATCTTTATACCATTCGTCAGGCTGGTTGGCTTTGATACCCGAGCCGGTTGAGATTTGACTCCTTTTCAAAGTTACAGCGCACCAAGTGACACCAGCTTGACACACATGGTTTAAAGTGTTAATGGAGTGCTTATTTATGCAGCCAAGTTGTCATTTCAGCAGACTGTAAAGCAACGGCAGGCACAACTTGCAGAGGAGCTGCTCATGTGCTTGCATGTAGTGTTTTTGAAGTTTTCCACACATGCTCTAAAACCCTTTTTGATCTCATCTACAAAACACAGTAATTGTATTTTTATAAATTCTCTAATTGACAAACAACACTATAAATTTCCATGAATCTGTAAATATCCTCTCCTCACGCTGTCTTATGTGACATGAATCTTTTCAGTGGCGTCTTTCCTTCTTCGAAACATGCATTTAGTGATGCTAAATATAGGGCAACACTATATGAGGGAAGTCAAGTCAGAAGTGACAGTTGAATGACGACAAATAACTCGACTCCGCTATCTTTGGCATTTATGGAATCAGTCCCATCGCCCGGATAGGCAAACTGTCATTCGGCCAGCATTCCTGCAGTAAAAAAAAATTCCAGAAATGCTCTCGCTTTAGGCTAACCTTCCCAAATTAGGCCAACTCCCCTAATGTATGAACCCGTATTCTCGCGCCCTCTCTGACCTGCTGTGCACATGCAATACATTTTTCCAGCGTGTCGTGCAACCGGGTGGGTTTATTTGCAGTCTTCGTTTATCAACCATGTCCTCTTCGGCCTAAAATACCCAATGATTGGTCACATTCCTTACGTCCTTTTAAACAAAGACTCGATTGCTTTTATGGACTCGTAGGGTTCGGACGCCACAAGTTCCTTGCCCCAGAGACTATCAAGAGAATCCTGAATTAGAAACTACGAGGGCCAGTTAATTGCCTTAACAGCCATAACAATTTCACTACAAATGCAAGGTTCATATTTGGTCATGAAGAATTGGAGGATTTGTTTTGATTCTCAGGACACTTTTGGCGCTCTCAATTTTTGTTGGGTGAAATAACCGATGAATTTATTACACTCAGAGACACTTAAACTTATTATTTGAAACACTGAATTTAAAGCATCAGAGGGATTACATATGGTTGAAAGGGATTTTTACAATGTTTCTTAAAACACACCACAACTGGCCCTATTCTAATCCTTCTTATTCTCGATAAAAAGACAGTTACTAATTACACAAAATTGAGGCAGCTTGTTCAGCCTCAGCTCTCCCGATTAATGGTAATATACAGCGGAGAAGTGCGCCCCCCCCCCCCTCCTCCTGCCCCGCTTAATGGTGACATTCAGATTTATAAATGGCTCTGGTGAAGGAACCAGCCATGAAAGATTATTTCCTCTTTCATCATAAATGAAAGAAATTCTTCACGAGCACTTTGTCCTCTGCAGACTCAATTTAGTAATGAGAAATGTTGTGCCTTTTTTTTTTTCTCCCCCCCTTCTCCTTCTTCCTAATTCATTTGTCTAGTGCCCACCCTTGTGTGCGCGCTGAGGAATTCATTCATTCAAGTGCCGTTCTCAGGGTCCCGGTCTCAGGATCAAGATGCATATTCCCCTTACTATTTTCAGAATCAAAGAATGAGAGGGAGAGGGTCATTTTTTTCCCTGTGAATCTATTTTAAGGGGTCAGACTTACAGACCCTGGCGGTTCCCACACTCCGCTCCATATGTTCTGGAAATGGATGTATTGAAAACTATAATAAACAAAACAATGGCGTGCAGACGACTGCGCTGCACATACCAGACTTATTGTTTGAGCTTTAGTGATCGCTTGTAGTTTAAAGTCCCCCTCCAGTCAAAAAATATTTTTCTTCTTCTTACAGTTGAATTTTTGAGCTTCACTGTGCAGAATGATGTTTGTGCAATTACCCACAGGAAAACTAAAATTAATCTGCTTAAAGTGAGAATTTTCTCTATAATTGTTGAACATCCAATTGGAATTGGCAAGCCTATGAGTTTTTTTGTGACATAACATAATAGAGTTCGGAAGACAATCCTGGTCTAATATTCATTTATAGAAGTGTGATGTGGGAACACAAAGCCTCAAAGTGCACAAACACAGATAATTTACTTCACTGTGACGTAGGAGACACAACTTCAAACAATGGAATATTAAAAGGGTTTGGACTTTTTAAGGAGGGCTAAGAAGGAAATGTCATTTTAAGAAGTTTTCTAAAAAAAATTGTGTATGTGTATTATTATTCTTATTCTTTTTTTCATATACATGTTAATATAGGTCTGGAAAAGACTTTTAAACATTTCAAACATCTCCACACCTTGAGGAGGACATTTGAACTTTTCTTTCCTGCCTTTTACCTGTGCGCTCAGTTTTTCTGTCGTTTCTGTTGGGGTCTTTATTTTCTGTTGTTCCCGATAGGACGTCCCCCTACTGGCTCCTCTGTAAACGCTCATGGTTACACTGGTTTGATGGTGTTTAATGTGTAATGTTTAAACAAACTGATTTTTTTAGGCCATTTTATTATGCAAGACCGAAGCCAAAAAAAAAACAAATTTCTTTACTGTGCGCGTGAGTAAACTTGTTTAATGAACTTGTTAAAACTTTTTTTCTTTTCTCTAGGGCCCCCCTCCGAAACCAGCCCGGAGACAGGGTGGCTGGGCAGAAGAAAGCTCCGGGTCCGGTTCTGCCAAGTAGGTACCCCCCCTTCACCACCACCACCACCACCGCCACACTGGAGGCAGCACCGCGAGCTGTTGGTCCCGGCTTTATGTGTTATTAATGAACTCTCATGCTGTTGAATGAGCTTATTTATCAGTGCATATTTGGCACTCGGGCTGTGAATCAACAAGGTTAGAGGGAGCCTGTCTGAGCAGGCAACTCTCCATTCGTCTTCATCTGTGAGCAAGGCGGTAATTGACATGGTTAATGCATCAGCCACAGGAGGGCACTGTTAGTCAGCTCGGCACTTCATCACGGGGGGGTTCAAGCCACTTAATCACCCCTTACCACTGCGGTCTGCTCTTTACACGGGGAGCACAACATGTAGAATTCACAGAATTTGGAACAGATGGAGGGTGCTTGCAAAAAAAAAAAGCTTTCATCTACGACTAACGCCACAAATCTGAATATGCCTTACATGACCAACTCAACTTTTTGCTCCCTCTTGCACTTCCAGTGTCCCTTCAGCCTCGCTGGAGGTGAGAGCGCCGCCGACGCGTTGGAGTCAACAGGCTGAGTCAATTGTGCTTATTTGCTCAGTTTACCGCGCCGTTAGTGCGGAGCAGGGAAAACATCAAACTCAATAGATCTTTCCTCTTCTCGCAGAAGGTCAGCGTGTCGCCTCTCCACTTTTGCGTAACCCCGCTCGATTACCAAGTCTCAAAGCGATTGAAATACAGGAGGTGTAAAAAAAAAAAAAAAAAAAAAAAAAAAAGGGGGGGGGGGGCCTTGCACGTGCATTGATCCTCTCTGAAACAAAGTAAGTAATGGTCCCCCCTGGAGCCGGCAAGGACTTTTCCCTTCAATGTCACCCCTCATGCTCAATCACCGCCGCCCTCCTCCCACTAATCCCAGCGCAGAAATCCTGGGATTTGTCGATCTATCACTTCTAATTGACACTAAATGATCTGTCAGTTTATTGATGAACCTCTGAAACCAGGTTGTCACAATATATTTTATCCCTAACAACTTTTTCCAGACAGTTTTACCATGTCTATCGCTTTGCCTTACATGAGTCTTAATCAAGGGGCCTGTAATGTGTCTTAAGTGTCGCCACCCCCGCCCCCCCAGACAGGACACCGTCCAAGGGCAGGGTAGGTAGGCTCCCTCAGCTCCTCTCTGCCCTGCCTGGCTGGACTCTAGTGCCATCAAGGCTGTTGGCTCGCGCTCAGGCGGCATGGAAAAAAAAAAAAAGACAAAGCTGAGAATTTGTCATTTAAATTCATTTTTTTTCTCCTTCTCTCCTTTTGTTTTTCAATTCAACACATGATTAATTATGACAGTGTGCAATCGGGTTAATTGAAGCTGCTCCACAGATAGGCACTAGAATTTACGGCTTATAGGTTTATTTGCAATTGCAAGCTTTAATACATTTAATAAAGATCCAGCTCGGATCGACATGTTGCCCGCGCTGGTAGTGAAATGACAGTAGGAAGTGGACGGCAGGTGGTGCTTTGACATACAAGCTCTCATTGATTTTTCCATCTTCGTCACCATCGGGTTTACCCAGCCAGTGATCTCTGTGTGTGTTAGGAGCACCTGAACACGAAATGTCGTGCACTGACGGACTCCTCTTGAAGCATGTTCTTTAGATAAAAAATCAATTAAAATTAAATAAACACATAATATGAATAAAGAATGTATCTAGCAACTTTTGTTTTCTGTCGGTGTTGTTGCAGCATGTTGAGTGTAATGGCTTTAAAACCAGTAGGGGGCACTACTTAACCAGGAGAACTAACAAAAGCATCTTTGCTGCATGGAAAAAAAAATCTATTATACTAAAACACATGTTCAGGCTTTCAATAAAAAAAACATACGGAAACTTTCCTCAAAAACCAACATTTAAAGATGTAGGATAGCACTGCACCAATTTATGTTGGCAAGACATGCATTCCATGTTTTAACAGACAAATAAATTGGTGAACATTGAGCTACTGTCCCCTGTCCTTCTTAATGTTTGTGAGCGCTGCCCTACAACTTTAGATTTTTATTTTATTTTATTTATTTTTTGAAGAAGAAATTATTTTGGAGTATAGCACCGGAGTGAGTGTTTCTGGGAAAGTACACCCCAACTCGTCTGCTTCAATAATAAAACCCACCTCTGCTGTGTGGATATGGTTAAAATGGCGTTACTAATGTGGTAATATTTGTGTTTTCTGCGATGTCATGTGTGATTGCTGCATTTCCTAACACGGACAACATGCGCTAAAAACACAGTTGTTGAGGTAGAGAAGTGTCAAACCACTGCATTTATCTGGCGTGCTCTGTTCAAACCGAGCCGAGTAAATGGAGAGAAGTCTGAAAAATAGAGGCTGAGAAAACAGAAGTGGGGCGCAGTCATCTGAAAAAGCAGAATTACTATCATTAGATTACAGATGAATGCTTTTTTTTGCAAGCTGTTATGTTTAAAGAAGGAACATTTTTATTTAACAAGTTTATTTAACTCTTTATTTTTTTTGCTGGTTAACAGATTGTCAAGAAGGCCTGCAGCTGAGGATCTGGAAGAGTAAGTTTAATCCGCTTCCTCATCCTCTGTTTCATTGTATTCCTGCATTGTATTTCTCTTGAAAATAGGTCCATTTAAATGTATGCTCCTTTTTTTTTCAATGAAGTGGAAATGGTGCTTTTTCTATTCAGATTGTCCTTGGTTTGTGACTAATCCTTGCCTTCCAAGAACAATCACTTAACATGATTAAAAAAAAAAACAGCGTGACTGAGTTGTCATCACTTTTATTGGTGTTATGAGCCAAGTTTTCCTGTTCTTCCAGTTTTTTTCCCCACCTCCCTCAACCTGGATCAACACGAGGGAGGGACGGGTAGAGGACGCGCTCGGCTATGTTTTACTCATCGCAGGTCGGAGACGGCGAGCCTGTGAAATGAACAGTTACCTCCCAGAGAAAAACGTGTGTGTGTGTGTGTGTGTGTGTGTGTGTGTGTGTGTGTGTGTGTGTGTGTGTGTGTGTGTTCCGAATGTCGAACTCTCCTCAGTTCTGAATTCAAAGTCTGACTCAAGCAAGTGTCCCAGTGTTCATTGAAACGGGAGAAGACGAAAAGAAAAACAGCCCATCATCAAAGCGAAATAGCCCGTATCGCTCTATGATGACCTCACCGTTGGCCTGCATTTTGAACGCATTAAATAATTCATACTCTCACACTTCCTGTTTCTACAGCCGCCGCCTGCGACCACAAACTCCCCAGGGTTCGGATGATGAAGGAGGTAAGAGCACCCTCACAATCCCCCCCCCCACTCCTGTGTCTCTCCTCACGGGCAAAGAGGAGCCACCTCCGGTGCCTCCATAGCACATTTATCCTCTGGAAGTAGAGCAGATAAGCAGGCAGTCACTCAGATCATCGCTTTCTTTTTTTTTTTCTTTCTTTTTTTTCCCCAAACTGAGTCTCCCACCATATGTTTCTCCTTGGATTCAGCATGAATGCACAGAGCTCTGGCTTTGACCACCAACCGTGTGATATCGTACCTGAGTGACCCAGACGTTCTTTTTCATAAAAGTGAAGACCCGTGGTAGCTGGGTGGGAGTATTGTGGCGTGATTTAAGTGGTCCCCTCACGCCTCAGAGTCACACGGTTAGTCACAATCACACAGAGTGAAGCAGGATCTAACGGGAACATTTCCAGAGTCACGTGAGGGGCCAGCACCGCACACACCGCAAACAATGTCAGGAGGACTGCGGTGGGGAATTTTCAGCAAAAGGATAATTGTTCTGTTTGGCAGTGCAAAGCAGGAGGCGAAATAGGGCGAAATTTCCTAAGTAATGATAGGTTAGCGCGCTCGCTTGACAATAGTGAAGGACTTCTATGCATCAATGCCTCCGGTAGAACTGTGTATGCCATTTATGTACGGGTGCCTCTTTTTGCTAAAGCCTTCTTATTTGAAGTCTCTATACCCGTGTGTGAAATATCCATCTCAACACTTCTGTAAAGTCAAAACATTGCAATGGAACACCAACACACAGATACAAACATGTGATGGACAATTCCTTTACATTTGTTTAATTATTAAATTACATATGAAATATGTGAAGTATCAGCAAGACTTTTAACAATATTAATTTATGGAGAGATGGTGACTAATAATATTTCACTAGCACTCAACCCCTAATGTAAACGTTATAATACCTTTCTAAAATATGTATTTTATATGTGGTTAAAATTAAATTAGAATCTAATGAGGAATCTGTGTGAATTGCAGGTTTGAAAGGACTTCATTTTTAATTTCTATGATACTGTATGTACCTATTTACCTATTGCATGCATGTACACACGACGCCACCTGTCACTGTATGCACTGACTAAAGTGGGCAGTTGAATAAAGAGTCCAGAGGTTTGGTTCTCTTGCAGTTAATGCCGCCGGAAAGATTATTACTCTGCGGAGGGAGACCTCTTAATACAGAGCCGGAGGCAGGGGCATTGGAAATTACAGTGCTGAGGGGTAGCGAGATAGCCCCGCGATCTTGATTATGTCGCCTACCCTTATCCCTTATGTCCACTGGCTACAAGCAGAGAAAGAGAGAGAGCGAAGAAGGCTTGCCCGGTCCCCTGCTCCCATCTCCCCATCAGTTGCCCCCACAGCCTCCTGCCGGGTCACTTAAAATAGCAACAACAAAAAAAAGCCTAAGATGTGTTGAATATCGTCCGTGTGAGCCTTTGAAGTGGACTCTGTCACTGGGTATTCATCTGGACCGGACCCCCTGCTTAGATTATAGGAGACCAGGTGACACGGAATGGAAGGAAGGGGGGAGAGAGCTCCCAAAGTCGCTGACTGGCGCGTGCCTGCCGGGAGCATGTGTCCACATCCACAGTGAATTATCCCCCTTTTTGATATTTACATGCATCGGCGGGGGGGGCCGCTGCCAGACAAAAGCCACCTTGATGCACGTCCAGCCGAGGCGAGAGGAAGTCGGCGGCGGTAATGGGGAGACAGCTCCTCCTGATGGAGTTGCCCTTTGTGTCAGAAGAAAACACTGGCTTGTTTGCAGCTGCTTTGATACCCTGCTTGACCCCCGGTAATAGGTTGAATTTGGAGCTCATTTAAAAATGTTGTTCCTTTTTTTTTTTTTTCTTACCCCCCACTTAATAATAGACTTTGCATATAGACAACATATGCCTCTGTGCTTCAGATTCACCTCTTATAGAGTGTGTTAAGAGTACATTACTGGCTGAAATGGGGTAAAGGTGTGTGTGTGTGTATGCACACGTGCGTGCGAGCGCACGCGTGTGTGCACAGATAGACAACCCAGGAAGCTATTTGCGAAGAGCTGGACGGCAAGGCTTTTTGATGTCATTGCACTAAGACCATTAAATTTGATTGGGGGTCCAGGGGGGACGGATTCTGCTGAACGCTGTGCTTTGTAAATGAGAGGACAAAGTGTCACCGGGGCCTCATGAATATGAAATACCTGCGCCCGCATTTATTTGGATATCAGAAACACAGATGAATCTTGTCAGGGGCTAAACGAGTATGGCATTTTTAATTTGGTTTAATTAAAAAAAAAAGAGAGTGAGAAAGAAATAAGTTATCAACAGGGGAGAGGGGGGGGGGCTTGTTATCTGCAGAAAGTTGACAGTTTATGTTTTGACCAAGTTGTCATCAGAATTCCTCGTCCTGAGCAATATGTTCGGGAATCAAAAGCGATTTCTTCTAATCTCCGTCACCGTTGCGGCGTACAAAAAAATGTAATCGAACTCCCGGTTACTTTCAGGAGTGATTTTTTTTTTTCCAAGGAACGGTGACACAGATGCCGAGATATTTCCCCACATCAGATGCAGACTTCCATCTCCTCACCTCCATTTAGCTCCTCTATTGACTTTCCCCTCAGGGCGCGGTACTGTGGTTGGAGATTACTGACAACCCTCTTCATGCAGTCCGGCTCACTCTTTTTCCTCTCACTATCTGTCCGTCCCTCTCACTCTGTCTCTCTCACTGTCAACACTCGGCTGTAGCGCTAATAAGGATGTGCACTCAGCCACCCACCCCCCCAGAAAATAATGTTCAGGAACGCCGAAGTTAACACATTTCCCTATAACGGCAGCATGGAACCCAGTTAAGATTTTGGAAACAATCATTACTTAAAAAATGTTTTATGCTGACTGATGATAAAACTTTTTACTGCCTCATTGATATTAGTGCCACACCTACCTCTAAAGCTATAAAGTAACCTTTTGATAATAAATGTCAACACAGTAAGGTACTTATTAGGAAATTTTCAGCAAAGTCTTTGAACACATTTCACTCTCTTTATTCATTATTTAATATGTAGCTGATTTGCATCCAATCTTTCCATCTCATTATCCCTCTTTTTATTTCCCGCCTCCCAACAAATGTCCGTCTGAAAAATGCTGTGAAAGTTTGCCCTGTCCTTCTTGGGAGTGGAGCCATCCTCTCTCCTGTTGCGTTTTGCCAATTAAAGTGGGTTCCCACTGTTTGAGCAGCGGGCTGGCGGCTCCTGGCACCGCAGCCCCTGCCAGGCCGCGCTGTGACTTCCGACCCCACACAGATGGGCCCGCGAGCAAATACTCTTGCACATGGCTGGATGCCGCCCCAGCCGGAGTGGCAGCGCGGACATGGAGGTCGGCCTGCCGGCCGCCGCGGGTCCTGGGGGTGGGCGGGCGCTGACAGGGCCCAAATGCTAAGGTAGCAGGGGGTGCTTTCTGGGGAGCCCCTGGCCAGCGCCCCTCGCACAGCGGGAAGAGCTGCCGCCTTCACTCCTGAATATTCATGGCCGCATGGCTATTGTGACAGGGCAGCTCTTATGAGGATGTAGCCGGAGAGAGAGAGGGAGGGGAGGAAGTGTTACACAGACACATAGTCACAAAAACACACGCACACGCTTCTAGCAGCCGTACACTGGGGATTTACTGTTTTTTTTTTTTTAATCTTGTCATTTTGATCTGATTCTCTCAAGTCTTTACCCTTTTTTGAAACAGAATTCAATTCAAAATTAAGAATCAATTTTAAAATATTCCCTATTTGATTAGATATTTTCTTTTTCTAGATATTCCGGTGATTCCAGACCTCGATGAGGTGCAGGAAGAAGATCTCACCATGCAAGTCGCCGCTCCGCCAAGGTACCGGAAGCCTTGGGGGGAAAAAAAAAAACCTTTAGAAGTTCATCCTTATCACCCAGGCACGCTGGCAGTTAACCTCTGTCCGCGCACAGGACACAGGATCAGTAGCCTGCTCTGGTGACTTTGATGATCACCTGTCCCGTTTCGGTGCAATCCCCGAGTGTCTACCTTTATCAGGGCTGAAATGGAGAAATAACAGTTGGGTGTGATTTATGCAACTCGGTTACCAGGGTCCTTACTAACCGGGCCCTTTGATTTACAGGGCAGTGAGAGACACGCCGACATGTGTCGAATATGTAGCAAGGCTATGACAGCGGTGGAGGTTATTAGGCTGGGGCTTGCTCTCTGTGCGAGATAATATCCACATTGAACTCATTGCGGGGGCAATGTAGCGTGTAATGTGCAGTAAGTAGGACTGGCATGCACTACTAGGCCTCGGCCACTTTGAGAGCCCCCCCCCCCCACTTAATTCCAACCCACAGATAAGCAGCTGGGTTTCAATTTGAAGCGTTTACCACTTGGCAACCATCTCCTGCTCTCTGTGGTCTTCACTCGAAGTCTTGCGCACAATCTTCAAACTTCTCCGAAGCCGCTTCTCGATATGCTAAATTCACAGGCTAGTACTGTTGTTGCTGTTGCCTAATTTGAAAATATAGATCCCTTAAGCATACCAGAAGCCTAACAGTTTTAACTTTTATCACCCCGTTAGCATTCAGGTGAACCGGGTAATGACCTACCGAGATCTGGACAACGATCTGAAGTATTACTCCGCGTTCCAGACCCTAGTAAGTCAAGGACATTTATTTTTATATCTCTTTGATATTCCTAAGTCCCTTCCTCGTCAAGGTGGTCCATTTAGTTTTGCAACCAATATCACCTTCTGTTTGTGCAAGCTAAGTGCATTCCACCGTGCTCTTTCTTCAGGACGGGGAGATTGACTTGAAGCTCCTCACCAAGGTTTTAGCGCCAGAGCAGGAGGTGAAAGAGGTGAGCAGGTTCTTAGTAAATATAGCTTGTGTGCTCCCAGCAAGGCCTGTCCAGCTGTTTCTGGAGCACCAGGGGAGGTTGCCACTCTGTCTCCCAGGTAATCAAGATTTATGATGTGTACATTAACACCCTCTGCTCTCCTTCCTGCTTTCTCCTCTCTTTGCTCCCTCCGTTCCCAATGCTCTCTTTCTTGGTTTGCCTCTCTAATTCTTCTTTTCTCCCCCTCTTCTGTCTCTCTCTCGCTCTCTTTTGCTCGGCAGGAAGATGTGAGCTGGGACTGGGATCATCTGTTTACAGAGGTGTCCTCGGAGCTGCTGATGGAATGGGATCAAGGAGAGAGTGAGGAGCAGGCTGCATAGCTTGTAACATGAGCAGGAGGTTTGGACTGAGACTTTATATGGCTCCAGTGGGAACTGAATGAATGTCCATTACACAGACGAGCTAGTGACTTTGGTTATATTAACTTTAATTAATGTTTGTTACATAGCATGTATATTTTTTAACGTGTATATATAGCCTTTTCCTGTATTTTCTAAATAAAGTTCACTGCGCAGTGAACACCGTAGCGTCATCTGGCCCTGTCTTTTGTCAAGCTTTTTGAATTTCGCCCTTCTTCAATTGTTCGTTTTTTTTTTTGTTTTTTTTTAAACTTGAACAGCCAAAAGGCAAACCGATTTAAAAGCCCCTCTGAAATTAGCAGCCGCAGATAAAAATGCCCTCGCTGTACTTGCGGCATTATCAACACCCTCATACAAGTCCAAGGTTGATAATCAGCTAAGCTGAAATCCAGTTGATTGTGTTCAAATTAACATTCCTCATTAAAGCCTACAACCTTATTGTTATTGACTGTGCCATTGACTTTATCTTCCAGCTCTTCGATAGGAGGCACCCCTTCTTCACTATTATCTCAAATGCATTGAACAGAGTTCCTATTGACACCTGGGGGATTAGCATACATTATACCTTTTTTACTGGATAAAGAGGAATGGAGGCATGTCCGGAAAAACACAGCTGCTGTTTGTTTTAAAATTGAAAATTACAACAACTTCTTAAACTAAGACATGATCGCGCTGAACAGAGACTTGACAGCACAGGTCTCCTTTTCAGTTCTGCCCATTTACAAAAAAGCATTGTATACTGCGTCTTCAAGCGTTTGCTGGTCGTGTGTATCAGCATTCAGTTTTGTCTCCGGTTCATGTGTGTGAATATAAATGCAGGCCTCCAAAGTCCAGGTCAGGTCTATTAGGGAAACAGTTGTAACATTTACAGATTGTGATTAGGTTTATTTCTAAAGGTGGCGCGCGGTCTCATGACATTTGAGAGATGCAAAGCAAAGTCCTCAAGGACACGCAATCTATGCATCTAACAGCTCAATCACTGACCCATCACAAATACATCCAGATTTTTTTTTTTCACATTTGGTAGGCCTTGTATCAACTTCATTAAATGTATTACCTCAGGATGAAGCTATTGCGCCGTGTATTTGTGCGAGGAATATATTGAGCCCTGTGCTCGAATTCAGTAAGGGCTGACTGTTTCCTCTGTCAGACACACAAACGCACACTTTTTACCGCCTTCACAATTGGCTTATTTTCGCCAGACTTAATGAATTCTGCCCATATGCCCCGAGCAGCTGCTGCGTTGCCCCTTCCTCCCGCCCCCGCCGAGCTGCAAAGTGCCCATCCATGTAGAGACAACCTCTAGCTGTCTCTCTGGAGAAGGCTAAGCCTGCCACTCCTCCGCTGGCAGCCGGCCGGTGCCGTCTGAGGTGGACTGCGGACGGGGCCGAGGACTCAGATTAGGACCCGGCGATCACGGGTTGTGGCCGGCCTCAAATGATTGGACCGAGCATCTGACCGGTGGATCAGAGAAGGGATTATAGAGAGAGGGAGAGAGAGAGAGGGTGGGAGATCCAGAGACGTTGTTTGGCATGTGCTTGCATCCAGCTTCTCAAAGTGACCTCTTTCCACCGCCTCGTCCTGCTGCTCTCCTTTATTCTCCCCATGTCCCTTGTTGTTGTACAGTATATTCTGACGCTGCCGCGGGAACCGGCGATGACCTCTCACTGTCTGAGCGCCGCAAACTCAATCACGTCAAAAAAAACAAAACAAACGGCGATATATACATTATTTCTAGCGAAGGGGGACAGTCGTGTTCTTCAGGAGCTCCGCCGTTATGGCGGCGGCTTTCAGACGAACGCGGTGTCAGCGGGAGGTGAAGCCAGTCTGGGGCCGCGTTGGCGCTGGCGGATATCAGATCTGAGGATACGGGCCTCACATTGGGTTACGGTGTAATTTGTTTTTCCTTGACATTTTTTCTATTAAAATAATGGAACCATTACTGCTGTAAAAATCCACATTGCCCCAACGCATGCTTCCGTAATCCGATATTTCATTCAAAATGTCCCAGTAACGACACCGTTTTAAAATCCTTTTATGAGATGGGACACATGCGACACTACTGCGCACCGACTCTCAAGGTAAAAACAAAACACGCTTTCCTTGTGCAAATCTACACAATTTATTATTATTTATTTATTTTTTTAAACCAGCCGTTTGTTACTGAAGACTCGCTTGTAAAAACCTTAAGGCCGGCTCGGACCAGCTGAGCGAGGGAAGCTTTCAGCCCACTGAGTTTGAATGGATGATTTATCTGTGTTTTTATTGGGTGCCTCTGTGGAAATGACTTTTCATTTTGTGGCAAAGAAAACAAACGCGAGGAAGTAATATAATTTGAATCATATTGAGGGGAAAAAAAGGAAAAAAAAATGGATAAAGGCCCTATTAATATAATGTTTTTTCCTGCTCCTTGTCAACATGCTTGTCTTAATGCATTTTGATACCGTGGCGCTAATTGGAAGGATAGAATAGAGATAATGTGCTTCCAGCTCTGGCTAATATGCCGCGGTGTTGACAGAAGTTTATACATCTTATCTGGTCTCAATATCTGCCTTCCATATGGCCCAAAAGCAATATGCTGCCGTGTAATTAAAGAAAATGGGGAGATGTGGAGATAGCTGGGGCCCGGTGCCGGGGCCCCTCAGACACAGAGTGAGGGGTGAGGACAGACACGCTAAAGCTCAGGCGATATTAGCACCGGTTCATTCCACCGGGAGCCACGTGCTCGTCACAGGTTCCCTGTCGCTGACCCGGTCAGCGTGCCGTCAGTCGGGTGCCAACCAACCAGCCCCAATCCTCCATCTCTCATGAGAGGATGATTATCAAGTTTTAAACAGCTACAACATAAAAACTGTTGCACATTTTTTTCTAACATAAATATATGCAAGGTCAATTTGAATTCTGATGGGTAGGAATAATAAATGCAAATGCAACCGTATTCAAATGGTTCTTTGCGCTCTTTGAATATGAGCCTCAAAAAAAGCGGCCCGCCGTATTGATTCGCCACAAAGACTCCATGGTATTTCAATTTTAAAGGCGAAATCCTCTCCACACAACTGAGGCGAGTCAAATCAATATAATTTTTTTTTTTGATCAAAAGGAGTTTCGCCTTTTGAAAATGGCTAGATTAAACAGATATTTTATTTTTTTTCCATTGGGTATACTGCACCTTTAAAAGGCTGTGGGGGCTTGCTGGGAAGGAGGGGAAGGGGTGGGATTATTTCACGAAACAGACAATGAAAGCGGGTATTTTTAAGACCTAAAGTTAGACGGGTTGGAAAGTATTTTGTCAGTGCTATTCTGCCACCCCCCCCTCTCTTCTTTAGTTATTATTCTATTGCTCCAAGTCCTTTTTTTGTTTACCCCAGGTGGGCTCGGACATGAAATGGCTGGGATGGTGGCAGCTCGCAATGCCCCTGGGCATCTTATAGCCGTCATGTTGTCAAAGGACCCGGGAGGGGGAGCAAGAGGGGCTGGGAGGTTTTTTTAGTTTTTTTTTTTTTCAAGCGTAAACCATGAGACATACGAGACAGAGAAAAAAAGAAAAGAAAAAAAAGCCTCTGTTCTTTTTGTAACAACGACAATTGGCTGAATTCATTATTACAATTTCCCTTCCTGCCCCTCGTATGCTTTTAGTGCGAGCCATAGGTTAGAAGGCGAGACAGGGGTTTGAACATGAAATACAGTCGGGCTCCACATTTGTCATGTATTTTATTATTTCCCTTCTTCACCTCTCAGTCCCGTACGCGAGGTCCTTCATTTTTCACATGGCTGGTTTTCTTATCATTGTGGGCCCTCTCTGCTGGCCTATGAGTGACTTAAAGGCAATAAAACACAAAACATTCTGTAAAACACGGATGCCTCCCTGCTCATGGAGGCCCTGCAATGCCTCCCTGGGAAATTATGATAATAACTCAGTGGCGGTTGGAGTGGCCAGGTCGCTGATCGTGGGGGTTGTGGGGGGGGGCAATGGAACTAGGTTCACCAAGGTCCCCTGAACAGGGACAGGTCAAGGTGGCCTGTTGGGCCTCGCCATCCGAGCGCCCCCCCCCCCCCTCTCCTGGCCCCCATGTCGTAAACTCTTTCCATCATGCGGCCAGGTATACAGCAGTGCCTCTCTGTCTTCTAGCTGCTGGTGATAAAATAAGGGCTGATGGGAAAGTGGTTGCGTTGCCCCCCCCCCACCCTCTCGCAGCAGTGGCGAGGTCAGTCGAGGATCTTATCATGGCACCAAGAGGAAAACGCCTGAGTCAACACAACTCTGGCGTTTGCCCTCCGAGGGTCACAAACACTCTTCTGCCACTGTGATTTTTTTTTTTCTTCTTCAGCGTTCCTTCACGAAGAGAAGACACAAAAGGCGATGGGAGCGCCCGGTTGTAGTTTTTGGTGTCTGGTTAAAGAAAAAAAACAGACGTGTGGACGGATTTGTGGCCGGGGGAGGGGGGGAGAGGGGGTTGGACGTGGTCCCACAACACCTCCTCGACTGTGTGAATGAGAAGGAGCGAGGACAGGAAGAGAGTGCGGGCTCAACCCGCCGAGGTGCTGACAGAGGGGATCGAGGGGCTGAGATTGCACCTGTTCCGGCCCGGCACCCTCCCAGCACGCCCACCCACCCCCACCCCCCCCAGCCAGAGCCTCAGCCTTCTCCTTGGCATCTGTGATGGGGGGCCGGGGCCATCCCCACCTCCAGCGCTCGCTCCACCTCTCCTCCGCTCGCCGACGAGGCCGGGGGGGAAAAAACGCTGGAGGCTCCATCTGCCGAGGGCTCTCTCCTCCCCCGGTCTCGGCGGTCCTCGGTTGCTGGGCCTCCACGACAATGCCACGGGGGTCTCACAGTGGTAGAGCACAGCGCGGCACATCACACGTCACACGCCAGCTGGCCTCGCTCCTATCCGCTGTAAGCAGAGACTAATGACCACTCTGCACATACTCAACCTTTTTGCAGAGTGGAGGAGGGGGAGACGGTGTAGGTGAAAACTCTTGGTGGGGTTTGTGTAGCAGGACGTCGCTGAAGCTACTTTCCGGGTCCGCTACATTTTGCGACATCACAAGCCCCCGTGGCTTCAAGCTGGTTTCACCAACAAAGTGTGTAAAAACTCTCATGTTGGACCTTCGCAAACCCGGGTTTCCCAGTCCTGAGGAAAACTGAACATACCAAAGAAAATGTGGTGACCGGGCCCCCGTCCGAGCCACCACACTAACAACATCCCACATATGTAGTAAACCACAAATGTTACACAAATCGATGCAAAAATTCCCACTTCCATAATAAATTTCCCACAAATGTAATATGTAATTTCCTGCCACCATAAAGGCTATTACAATTGCCAGAAAGGGTAAATATTCAGACTTTTAACTTTTATTGACTTCCCACAAATGTAATAAATCACTATCAAATAATATAATCAAAATCTGCATCTTACACAACTCTGTTCTTTTCCTTTAGGTTATTGCCTGTATATACCGACCGAAGTATGATAATTGTTACAATTGCAGGAAATTATGTGTTATCTTTGTCGGAAGGTTATGACATTTGTGGTGTTAATACATTAAAAGCTGCAGATTTTTTTGTGTTTGTAGTTTATTACTTTTGTGGGACTTTTTTTTTTTACCCTGTGGGTCTGTTAGATCCACAAGACCTTAACTCCAAAGTAAAAAATTTAAACACGTTAAGGCCCTCTCCACTTTTGGGCCCCCAGAATAGAAGCGACAGTGCTGTTACTAGGCAGTGGGAACTTGTTAGGAAACTTCAGTCGGAGAGGTCTTAGCGTTAGGTTAAACCGTCTGGTACAGTCGGCGTACAGTAAGTCAGACTGGCCTTGAGCTCTGTGTCTCCAGACTGAAGGACGTTTGCGTCCATGTTTCCCGACCCAACAGTCTCATTCAGGATCTCCTTGTCCGTGTCTGCGAAGCTCAGTTTGCTCACAAATTCCCCTCTTTCAATCTAATTATTTTTAGCATCCCCCAACTAGATAATTTCATATACACAGTATGTCCCGCTATCTCATTTGAGGTTTCACCCTGATGTCCCCAACACATGCATTTATAGATATAAATATATATATAGGGATATAAATAAATATATCAAATGCAGGATAGGAGTAATGTGACATTGAGTGTTATTCCCCAGTTAGGCAGCTAGAGGTAGCGAGGTCACTCGGCTACACTGAGCCACTGGCAGCCCGGGCCCCGCTGGTCCACTGGAGTGACTTGGCTTCATCTACAAACTCGCAATAAATATCTGGCCATCATTTATTTTAATTCACTCCTTTCTTGCTCAGATGGAATGGATTCTTAACCTTGTAGGACAAGGACACCCGCATGCTGCCTGCCTTGCCTTAGCTGCTAAATTATTCTTCATTCTTCAGGGGGAATAAAAAAAAAAAAAAAAAAAAAAGGAGTCCGGCGTTGCTCAAACTGTCATCTCCAATGAAAAGCACGCCTGAAAACATTGTCACTGAACCCCTGGACAAGGAAAAGAAGGAGCGGGCAGCGAAAGACAGAGTGAGAGAAGCGGGGGGGAGAAAAAGAGGGGATGGGGTGGGGGGTGAGGGTGGGGGTGGCGGGGAGTCAGCAACCTCCAGAGTGATTTATTTGCCAAATCAGGACACAATGAGTCGATTATGAGTCCTCTAATAAGAGAGAGTGTTTGGGGACCCACTAATTGGGCATGATTGAGTTGCAGTCTGGGAGCCGGGCGAAAAGGGAACCTGGTCGGCGGCTGTCATGCAATCATCAGCTAATCAGAGCTTTGAAATTAAAACTGCGTGTTTAGGGTAGAGGACGGGATAATGGCAGGGACCTGGCTGAGCTGTGTTGCTGCCTGAGGAGGCTGCCACACTGTGTGTGTGTGTGTGTGTGTGTGTGTGTGTGTGTGTGTGTGTGTGTGTGTGTGTGTGTGTGTGTGTGTGTGTTGTTATGTGTTTATGAGTACAGTACCTGTGTGTGCAGTGTATACAGATTATAGTACGTATGTGTGTGCGTGTGTGTGTGTGTGCGTGTGTGTGTGTGCCCTGTTGTCTCTCTGTGGTCTGGTCCTGATGAGGACAGTGAAGGAGCAGTAATCAGCCCAGTCCTTGTACTAATACTTGTGTGTGAGTGCGTGTGTGTGCGTGTGTGTGTGTGTGTCCTCAGCCCTGTATCTCCAGGTTTATGATGATGACGTATGTGTTTTTTTTTCTTTTTTCTTTAGGAACACAGAGTCAGCAATGAGAAATTTTCTCTATTCAATTCTCATCTATGTAATAATTTTATTCAAGAAATCAGTCAAATCAAGAAATGACAATATCACTATTTGCAGCAAAGCCTTACAATATTTTTTTTATGTTTGATATATATTAACTATATTGATTTTAAATGGTAATGGAACCAACAATGTGTTCTAAAGTTTTGATAACTGCACATTGTGTGGACAAAAATAAGTATTAAAGGGGAATAGTATGTAATAAAGAGAAACAGATTAATTTTAATCTATATGTATTGTATCTATTTGTATTTCTACATAATTGCCCTATGGTCTTTATTATTATAACCTTTATTTAATCATGTATTTTAATGAAATAAAGATTCCCTGCAGCAGAGATGAAACAAAAATTCACACATACAAACAAATGCCAGAAACACTCTTAGATATGAAATAAAAATTAATAAAGTTTAAACTTATCCACTCAGGTGAGGGTCATGTTCTGAAGTCTTTTATGGTTCTCTGACAGACTTGAATTAAACACGATTTCCCCCCCTAAAAACACCGTGAAAGCCTGAACAGCGCTGGGTTTGAGTCGTGGTGGTCTCGGATAGCCGTGTGGGTGTGACGTCACTAGGGGGCAGTATTTCTCTGCCTTGCGTCGCGAGACCAAACGGAGACGAGGCTAATTGATGTCACGAGCTTCCTGCGGCTGTGTGGCTGAAAACACGGTTGCGTAGCACAATATTATAATGAGGACCCGATGCAATTAAATCATCTGTATTAGAGGTAGGACGGAAACACTTTAATATATATGTTTATATACATTTTTTAAACGTTATTGCAGGTGTTTTGACATGGTGACCGACTTCCTGGACGCATGTTAAACGCTGCTCAAGAAGTGCTGAAAATTGTATTCATGACTAATTTAAACAGTTATTACGATATTAATATATATATATATATATATATATATATATATATATATATATATATATATATATATATATATAAAATAAATATGACTTGCCTGTAAAATTAAGGACCAACTTCCACAGAGAAAGTAAATGGAAAAAAAAGATGGACGACACAACTCGAGCTTTTTACTGCTTGACAAACCGTCACATCAATGATGGCGCAGTTACATAAAAAACAAAAATCTGCCTAAACTCTGACTTAAAAAGTCACTGTTCTAATTCACTCTGGACATTGGACTTCTAACATGTAATTTACTTTATAAAAAAAAAATTACTTTATATATTTTACATATTTTTTTACAAAGTTCCTCTAATGGTGATGTCAACGTGGGCTAGCATAGTGGTTGCAGCTGTAGCATTTTCTAACTTTTTTTTTCATACAAGTTTTGTTTCATTTGTAGTGACAATTGTCCCATATTATTATATATAAAGAATACTTTATCATTTCATCCCCTTATGATAAGAACTTATAGTTGCCAATATGATTTGACTGCAGAAACCACAGTAATATGTCGACTAGCTTTTAATTGGTAATGTATAATAAACTGATGCTAACAGTTATTATATATATATATATATATATATATATATATATATATATATATATATATATATATATATATACACATTGTATCTTGTATTTTAATATATTGAAATACAAGAATAATAATGAGTGGAGCATTTAGACCTTTAGACGCTTAAGTTACAGATATCCGGTGCAGATGTTCCTCAGTGACGTCAAAATAACATTTCAGTTTTAGTATTTCATTTTTATTTCGTTCCCCCTCAGCGCTCTACCGTTTCCTGTCCGTGTCCACAAATTACTCTCTCCGAACAAACCCAAACACGCGCAGTATTTCTTTCCCAGTCCTCCGAAAAGGCCTTGTCTAATTGTGAATGCGCCTTCCATCTAAACAGGGCCTCACTATAAAAATCTGAAGTGGGTTTAGGCATAAATGGGATTAATTCCCAAAGAATGTCCTTTGCTCTCCCTCCCATAATTTCATTTGCAGGGTCCACAGGATGAATAGCCAAGCAGGCAGCGATGTGGAACTGGAGGACAGGCCTTGCGGGGCCTGTGCTTCTACACCGCAGCCTTCAGGTTATGTTACCTTGATAATGTCACAGCTGCAGGAACCACACCGCCCACCGTACAGGACACAGGAAATCCAATTATCCACCTTCTAATGTGTGGGAATTTTACGCTTTCATTTTTTAGACTCTGGCTCCAGCTCTGCCTGAGGGCAAACCTACCTGAGAGAGATTCCTGGGATTGTTATTTATTTATTTATTTATTTGCTAGGGAAAAAAATATCCACTGGCTTTTTTTTGGACTGAAATCATTATTACAAGACACTTCGATTGTCGTGGGACCTAAAATAAACTTTTTTTTCTCGCTTGGGTGGACATCATCTACAAAAATGTGTTTAACTTCATTAACATCATTTATTCTCTTGGATTATAACACTAGTACCTGTTTAATATAATGTGGCTGCACAGAGTTCGACTCAGGAGTGACTCTGATTCGTCCTGGAGTCATGAAGGCTGTGTAGGGGAGCAGGTCCCCCACCTGCCTGGACCCCCCAACTGTTTCTTTTTTTGATTTAATTAAAAGAAAGAGGGCGCATCAATTTCAGCCGCGTGGCGGGGAGATGACAGTACACAAATTGAAAGTAAGCATCTCACTGGAGCAGGGAGGGGACCGGTCCATCATTAACATGGGAGACAATTCTGTGTGCAATGTAACAAGATTAGAAACATTATTATCATTCCACCGCTAGACATAAAGCCCTGCCATGGAGAAAGAGGGGTGGGGGGAAACACAATCTCAAGAAGGCTCTTTACTCAGGACAGGCTTGAAAAAAAATAATAAAATAAAAAAAATAAAAAAAACGCAGCATGGTTGTTCTGATATTGAGCTGAATCACATACCTGCTTTTGCATTGACGAGTTCAGGGGAGCGTATGGCAAATAGGAAAAGCGTTTTTTTTTCATGCTGCCTGTGAAAATATGTGGCTCATCCCTTAGGGAGGTTCATATTTTCTGATACTTTACACCACACAGCAGTGATTATGTATCTCAGAAGTGATTATGTATCCACCAGCCCCCCACCCCCACCCCCTCCCGGCTGAATCTCCAGCAACCCGGCGATAGGGTCCGCTTTCGGCCCAATCCGTAGGAATGTGAATGGGCTCTGAGCTCGAGGAGGAGCCCTATTAATGAACAGTAAAGACAGATGAGACTCCCTCATGCCAAGCAGGTTGCTTCAATTGGATTAGCGAAGCTGAGATTGGGATGGATAGCTGTCTATGTGCCAAGTGGCCATTAGCTCCACCAATATGCCAATATGACTGTACACAGAACCGGCTCAGGATTCCCCCCTCTGACCTCGACACTCAGACCCAGTCAGCAGCTGAGGATCTCCAAGGCATTAAAGAAGTGTACAGACATAATGAGCAATAAACATTTATCAACTGTGATAACAAGTGGGTTTAATACGTGATCCAAAGTCAGCATGTTTTAATACAAAGCAGCACCTGGGCTAGTTCATGCTTTTAGTGTTAAGAAAATACTATTCCCAGCTTCTGGGGTACAAGTAATCTGTCAGGTGGCTGTCACGCTGCACTTTATGAATGGAAAGCTGCCCATTTTTGGCATGTATCAAAGTGAGTTGCAGTGTTTTCTTGAAGGCTGATGTCATGTTCTGTACACGGCGATGATGGGCACTGTAGATGTCAGTGGACACCAGGGGCCCTTCTCCAACCAACTATACAAATGGGCACGGGCGTGAGGAGCTGGGGAAATGTTATCAATCACCCCGTCCCAGCGGAGGAGCTGCTGGCGTTCGCGCGGAGAGTCACACTCATACTGATCCATATAAAAGGCTGTGTGATGTATTAGAGCAGATGAGCAAGGGCCGCCTCTGACACATGACTGACAGCTCATTTGACAGCCCCAGGAAAGTGTGCAGGGGGAACTTTCAATCTAATCTAATGCCGCTGAAGGAATGAAATTGTGGTGTGAGATTATGTTTTCATGTTACATCCCCTCTAGGACAACACGGGCTGAATGGGATGAATATGATGTGGATGACCCCCCCTCAGTCGAGACGGTGCGCATGGAGCCAGACGCCGCAGTCGACTCTCAGCCGAGACCTCCTGACCCGCCACTCCGCTGCCTCAATCCACTCCGGTCTGGTGAATCAAGTTTCTGCAGGGAAAAAAAGAGAACAAGAAACCGAAACCTGTGCTCAAAGCCATATCTGTGGGTAAACAAAAACATTTTTGTGTCATGCATTATCAATCAGCTGTCCCACGAGGCTTTCCAAACAGGTAATCTCTGTCATTCAATCGCTCGGCCGCAGATGCCGGGTCCTCCTGAAACGGGATAGCCACAAAACAGACATTAATATTAAGTGCAAGGGAGATCAGCTTCTCTTTGGACTCCTTTTTTCATAAGTGTAGAATATCCGAATGGACCACCTGTATCTTAAAATCAATATTCATTTTCCTATAGTATGTGTTTACATTATGTTACATTTTTAATGTGGCTCTTCTTGAACTTCTTAAAATAAACGCTAAATAAAAAGAAAAAAAAATTACATTTATTGACACAATATTCAAAAAACCCAACTTGGAAATACGTCCACATACCACCCTCAGAGGTCACAGAACATTTCTTAATTACACCAGAAATGTAAAATTATTTTACCAGAAAACTATTAAAGCCCAGGAGACTCAAACCTCCCAATGCGTGCTCCCACAATGATCAATCATAGAGGGCTAATTAGCCATTTTACAGCTATTAAAAAAAGACACTCAGCCTTTTTCATTATGCTCCATCTATTTTCCCACCATTATGTCCTTTTCTGTTTTTTTTTCTTCAACTTCTGAAAGTTATTAGAAACTTCTGCCGCTCTGAGGAATAAAGCATCGAAACCAATTTTCCATATTGGCCTCGCCAGGCTTTCTCCCTCTCCGTCCAGCGCGTTTTATTTTGTCGAATGAGGTCAGCAGTTGGCCCGCAAGCGTTGAGTGTCAGCTGCTGTTTTTCCATTGAAACAGACTACACTCGGGTGTTTAGCCCCCTGACAGGCTTTGACGTTGGCCTCCTAGCAGCCTGGTGACCACAGAACCTGATCCCACACAATCAAGCGGCTGTGTCTGCCCTGTTTAAACACACACACACACACACACACACACACACACACACACTGCTCCCTTTACTTCCTGTCGTACAGCCCTTCTCTCCTCTTACCTGCCTGTTCTCCTCCCTCTGTGTTTCCATGCTTCGGCCTTTTTTTATTTTCCGCTGTGTCCATATTTTCCCGTTACCGCCGTGGAAGTCCTGCGACTGTTCATATTGTCTAAGTGATCATTAAAATTTACGGCGAGCTGACTTCATCCAGCTTGGTAGGCCACGCTGGCATAAGTCATAATTATGTGATGACACCGTAAGACGGAGCGTCCACACTGGCCCCCCATGCCCAGGCCAGTTAAATGATATAATTAGCCCAGTAAGAGGTGAACACATCAGATTGAATAAGTTATTAAATGTTTGGATGAACCTGAGCTCCATTTCCCTAACTATTGCTGTCTTCCTCTCGCTCGCGCTCCCTCCCTCCCTCCATTAGCCCATTAGCAGTTATGTGATACTATATGCTGATGGGGCAGTGGACAGAGAAAGTGGGTAAATTAAGCCTGACCACTGGTTGTGTTATGGACTGCTCTTATAAGGAGCCACTGAAGGACACGGAAAGACTCAAGAGAGCAGCACATCTGCACCTGATGGTACAGTAATATGAGCTCAGCTGAGTTTGTAAACTTGAAAAAAACCTTTTAAAAAAAACGAGACAGCGCCTTATATTGCATTCATCAGGATCTCTTATATGTACTTCAGCTCACGCTCTTCACCCTATGAAGTGACGTAAAGTGCACCCACAGGTCAGAGCAGGCAAACATGTCAAATCTAACCGTTCAGATTGCTCCATTTGTTCCCTGTTACGCCGTAATGTAAGGGAGCGTGCCCGGGTTGATGGCGTGCGCCTGCCGCTGGGCCCTTGAGCCTCGGTGTGTGAGTGCGCTGTTGCGCACAAGTGTATGTGTGTGCGTGTGTGTGTATATCGCGCTCCACCAGAGGGGTCTCGCCAGGCGTGACTGCATGTTATTCACACTGACGAGTTCCACTGTTCACTGCCACCTCTCATTGTGAGGGGAAATAAGCCTGTGGAGAGAGAGAGAGAGAGAGAGAGAGAGAGAGCTGTGGCCAGAGGAGGGTGGAAGACAGAGGAAGCCCCCTCTCAACCACAGCACAAGGACCAGTTTGTCTTTCAAGGCCGACTTGGATGCCACTATATATCACCGAACTGGGTCGGACATTCAGCTACGACACGTCTAAGAAAGTCTGGTTTTCTAAAACATTCTTTCGGAGGCCGAGCCATGTGTGTGTGTGTGCGCGTGTGGCCGCCGTGTTTGGGGAGGGTGGGGGGGCTGTGGGTGTTATGGTGTTTGATTTGTTGTGAAGACACCAGCAGCAGGACTCAGCAGAGTCCAGGTTGACCCAGCAGGCCTGCCGAGAGTGACACTTCCTCTCTCTGTCTCGTCCTGCAGAGAGCCTTGACAGCAGGGACCTGGTGCTGAGCTGCATCCCCCCGTTCATCATCACTAGAACCAGCCACCCGCGGGGGGGGGGGGTTGCTCGGTTATCTGTGTCACCCCGCTGCCCACCCCCCCTCTCTCCCATCCTCTGCCCCCCCCTTTTTTTCTCCCACTCTGCCTTTGGCCCTTCTCCAGAGAGACCAAAAAAAGCCGGTCTCTCTCGGCTCCCTGATTGTTTTTGTTCCTGTGAGCAGACAAATAGAGTTTGGCCTCTTACAAAAGAAAATGCCAGGGCTCATCTGATCTTACTGCCCTAAGGAGTCGCCTGGCCTGAAGGGCTAGTGATTGGAAAATTACAGTGCTGCTCCAGCCATATTGTCAGGGAGTCTCAGCCAGACTCTCTTCTTTTTCTGTTTGTGTGAAAGGCCATCAGCTGAATGGCCAATTGCACACTTTTAGAACGCATCCGTCAATACTGTAGAGTGATTGGCTGTCGATTGAGCTAATTTAGTTTGTTTGGTAATCCTAATTCTGGTCATTCCTGATTACATGATAAATAAAGTGCTGATTATGCTGGAAGATGAGAACTTGATGTTGGGTTATTTTTGCTTTGTGTGTTTCATTACAAAAAAACACACATTTTTGCTGATTTGGTATGCAAATGTGTCTTGAAACACTAATCCAGACGAGGGATTTGGTCTTTGTGCAAAAAATACCTGTTGCGGCCCTGGAGGTGGATACTGAAGCCACCCGTCCCTCCCTTACACAAGTGTTTTTTGTTTTTTTTTCTGATAAGTGATTACAATTGTTGAGGGGAGGGGAGGAAACAAGGGCCTTGTCAGTGCAGACCCTCCAGATCTGAGGTCAATTTCGACCTCCTTGATTGCTTGTATTTTGGTGCGTGGCACTGGTGGGTGAGGGGCAGATAGCCCGAGAGTTTACTGTTGCATCATTGAAGCTGTCATCATCACCTGAGGAGTAGAGGCTAAGGCTTGAGCTGCCTCTCCGTCTGGCAGTTTCATCCTTCATTATCCCCCCCCCCCCCGCTTTCACCTCCCTTGCTTTCATCCTTCCATGCCCCCCCCCTCCTTTCTCTCTTTTCCTCTTCCCCTCATCCCTATCTCTGCCCCTCTTCCACCCCTTGGCCCTGGCCCTCTGCCTGCTCTTTCACTCACCCCCCATGTTCGCAAATCACTTCTTCCCGTGTCAGCAGGTAAATTGTTTTGTCCTCCCATTCCCTGCTTTCATTACCTTGTGTAAATTAAGCGATATGTCGTCCACCGGTGCGCGCCAGAGCACTCACCGCGCCAACGCCAAAATCATGAGATTTGGCATAATAAATGAAGACAAACTGGCAGTAGCAGTGCTCCTCTCCGTGCGGGCTCGCCTTCATTATTCGCTTAACTTGCCGGAGAAAATGACTTAACCCTGACCTGTGTATTACGTCCCATATTCACTCCAGATAAAAGCCTTTTTACAGCGCACAACAATTTATATTCCAGCAAAGAGGCTGCTTTTCTCTGTCAGTTTTCCAATCTCAGCTCCTGAACACACGTCATTAAACTTGTCTTGCCTTCCTGTATTTGTCCATCAGTCCTTCTTTTTACATAAAATCTGGCAGCATTATTCTGGGATTTGATGGCACCCACTCATTTTTTCCCCTTGGAATGTTTGATTGGAAGAAATATAGCTGGGCCAGGGCTATCTCCTCTCTTCTGTGGAATCATGCACTTGATGAAATAGTGTTCCCCCAGCAAGAATAATAAAAACAGACTTGTGCATTACAGGGGGCTCTCAATCTGCCAGCTGGGCTGAGCTGAGCGAAAAAACCCACCCTGCCTCCTGACAGATTTTTATAGTTACCCCAGCAGATAAATGGAAACGGGTGACCAGGCTGGGGGAAAGCCAGTCTGAAAGCGAGAGGGGGCTGCGGGGCTGGACGACAGCATGGGGTGTGGCGGACTCTTAAGGGTCGACCAGACACGTGAACGCTGTAACCACCATACACATCCTCTGCTATTCCTGTTATTTCCCATAGAAAATTTGTAGTTTCAACAGTCCTATATTGCTAAAAGTGACATTTTAATCACTTATTATAAGGAAGATATATATATATATATATATATATATATATATATATATATATATATATATATATATATATATATATATATATATATATATATCCTCGAGAGAGGAGAAGTATTAATGAGTTTTCATACTTAAAAATACAAATATATCTTGTTGAAGAATTAAATTCAAATACTTCAACTTTGTAAACCTTCACTTTTGTCTCCTGTCGCTACAGTGTTAGAGAAGAAAGTTAAAAGTCTGGTGTCAGGCTGTGTTCTAGCTGTCCTCAGGGTGATGGGTGTTCGCTTTCTAATTTGGAAGTGTCAGCATTACTATATTATCAAGCTCGCTTAAATGTAAAAAGGTCAGATGCACTTTGCATAAAGTCTTTTTTGTCACAAGGACCAAAGCAGTCTGCAGTTAGGTGGTTAGTCAGTTTTGGTTCTTGAGTTTCCATCGTAGTTGTAGCATTATTCAACTTTCCATTACAAAGAACTCGCTAAAAACAATTCGTGCTTCACATGATGCATTAAAAATGATGTAGGACATATAGCATTAAGCAATTTAAAAAAAAGTCAGTTATGTCAAGTGTACATGGAGTAAAAATATAAATATTCCTTTATTCTGATCTTCTCCAGATTTTAATGCAAATTCTAAGCAATATTTATACTTTACACTACAGCACATTGCATTATAGTAGTATTTTAATTCACATGTACAACATAAACAGCATGTGCTTTAAATTCCACATTTGAGAAGAGTGATAATGATATTGGTTATCAAAGCAAAAAATGCTGCAGAAAAAGTTTATGTAGTTAAAACCCTTATGTACAATAATTAAGTCTTATGATTAATTATATCAGCTAATAATTTCACATGAATGATCCTAAAGTAAAAAAAGTTTTTCACATTGGTTAAATTGTGAAGTTGAAAGAACAGTAGGAACAGAACATGAATTAAACGGATAAATATAAATCCATTATGTAACCACCTGTCCATATGATTGATTTTAAGCCACTTAAGGAGGATGTTCTCTCTCTTTGGAGCCTTGATGTCAAGCGTCTTCTTCGGCCTACATGTCTGAGGGTTTCCAGCTACAGCAGTAACATAGCAGTAACTCAGCTATAGTATATCTGATAAATTGTTAAATTTTGTTGAAAATAAATGAAGCCTAGCAATGGTAATTTGTGGTTTGAAAGATGGGGGAAAAAAAGAAGGAGATTACTTCTCTTGTGTACCATGTGATGCTTTATTAAGCACAATACTCCCACGCTAGAAATATGAATCTTCACAAAAACAATATTTTCATTACTGGGGATGGAAAGTGCTGGGTTTAAATTGAGGTTAAAAAGTTCCACTGGATTGTGCCTTAAGATTTTTCCTTCTGAGAAGATAATCAGCCATAAATGGTGCTTGTTTCCACCTAACTGGCCCTGATTAATCAGCCAAACTGGGCAGGCTAATCAATCTACCTCTAGTGCTTTCCACGCTGGGGCTGGAGAGCTACGTGTAGTCTGCATCCTCCTCCTCCTCTTCATCCCCTTCCTTCCCATTACCTTTCTGGTTGTGTTTTTTTCGGCAGAATGCTTTGTGGGGAGTGATGCGGTTTTAAGGAACAAACACAGCAGTAATTTAGTGAATTGTTGGACATTTAAGGATGCTTTCTCTTTTGAAGCAGCGCTGCAGTTCATTGTCCTTTGAATGCTCTTACTCATGTTTCACCCTTCTGTAGCATGGATGTTGTGGTGTTATTTAATGATCAGATGAAATAATTACACACCACATGACCTATTTTCATCCCATTGCTCAGATTCATCCAACCAGAAGTTAAAATCAATTAATAAAAGCATTTTATTTAGGTGTTTTTGTCAAAATTCCTTGTCTTCTTAATTTGTAGATAGGGGATACAAATGTGTATACAATTAGATTGAATACTCAAGTATTATAGTTAAGTATAGTTTTGAGGGACTTCCAAAATTGTATTTTCTACTCCACTACATCTATTTGACAGCTTTGTTTTGAATGTAATAACTATACTTTTAATATTCCTTTATCTGTTGTCAATTTTTGATTTTTAATGTGCTTATGTAAAATTCAATACTTTTGCAATTAATCTATCTAAAGTGTCTCAAATTTGCTCCACATTGATAAACTATAACATAAATTACTGTTGCATGTATTCAGTAATTAAAAACCAGTAAGAGTAATATAGAGTAAAGTAATACACTATAATGTAACTGCATTATAACTATGTGATCCTTCAAGTACATTTATGCTCTTTTACTTTACTAGATTTGTGGACAAGCATCTGTCTTCTTCTGGAAGATCTGACAGAATCTGAGCATAATAAACACATTATACATTATATGTCCGTTAAATGAACATTAACATGACTACATAAGGAACATCAGTAGAGCAATAGTAAGAAATGTCAGGTTATAATGGCGCCTGTGTGCATGAATATGATTGGACTTTACTAGTCAGCTGGTGAAGCAGGATATTATTTATATTGTACTGTCTGTTCTCAGAAAGTGCATTAGTAGTTTTAGACGAGCACTGATGATGCTCTCTGCACTCATGTGTGACGGTCAACTGCGTTTCACAGGACGGAAAACACAGGTGTAAAAATTAATGACGGCTGAATTCCATTAAGCTTATTTTGTTTCAGGGTCCTGGTGTTATGTTGGCTCACTGTCACACTGCTGTGCCTTCCTGGGGCACTGAGCTCAGCCGTAATGTTACCAGAACACCTGTGCTGTTCCTAGACGACAAGTCAAACAGTGGGCTATGGAGGAGGCCTTCTGAAATCAGTGGGCCTAAGGACATTTAGTCAAGCAGGAGGAGCACAGGGGTAATTTAATAATGTTGATGATGGCTACCCTCCTTTTATTTTACAGTATGCCCTTATTTAGGCTACATGTTGCATCATAGTGCTATGTCTAAATGATTTGGAATTTATTGAAAAAATTTCATATGTAGGCTTTATAATGCAAACTCACCATGTTATTACTTTAATATAACAAAAAAGAACAGAAGAAATATAAATACGGAACTCAGTTTTACCTTAAATCTTGAGTCTAACCATTAAATCTTATGGTTAGTCAAAGGTAGGTGTAAAGTAAAAAGTCCTGACTAGTTTGTAGTAAATTCTAGTCTTTACACACTCACTCTCACTTTATGCAAATATCATAATTTGTATTTTCTTTGGCTGAACATGTATATATTAAACTGGTAGAAATGTGAATGGAGTCTGGTTTGACATGACAGAAGAAAAACAGTTACTGGTTTATTGATTGTTTCATAGCTGTCAAAATATACTGAATTTAGAGGACTTGCCAAACCAATTTATTATTTATTTAAGTGTATATGAACTGATGTAGCAGCTGTGGCTGCCAATCAATCAATATTTCACCTTGGGTGGCAGACGCTCGACCCACCCCACTCTGCCTCTGATTGGCTAGTACTCATTGTTGGGTTTTGGCACGAGGCGTGAGATTGGTTAGGGTCAGGGTAAGAATTTCAGGGACCAATCAGAGGCAGAGTAGAGCAGGTCATGACGTATCATGTGATAGAATTTATCTGGGTGTAGCTGTTCCTTGTCATAGTTTTCAGATGGTGCAACAGGTGTAAATATTATCACAAGGCCAGACGTGACAAAGCTTTTCTACATCCAGCTGGTGAAACCGGCCTGAGCCTGGTATTTGGCATGCTGACTTACTGAGGCACTCAAATAAGAAATGTGGCCATTAATGTACTTGTACTTTTCCTGCTTTGGCTACTTGATATCCAAATGGTCTACAAAACATTCCATCAGTCTGTTTTAAAAAATAATGAACACCACTTTGACGCAGTTTCAACACAACATGAATTCAATCTTTAGGAAAGTAATACTTCTAGTTTTTTTATTGCGTTGTAGAGAAGAAGGTGTTGTTTTTATCCTTTTCTTCACATCAACTTGAAATCCTCTAGTTCTGTGCTTGAAGAATCGGCCCCAGTCTTATCCCAACCTGAGCAGAATTCCTGTTGTTTACGCTGGCATCTGAAGGGGAGATAAAGAGTGAAATGACTGGACTCTGCTCCAACCTGCCGCCTGCTAAATTGACACGTCAAACGCAGCGTCTTAGAGCAGCTCGACATGGCTACTCCTGGCACTGATGCATCTAGAGCGATGTACAGGATGGTCTCCAGGTGCGCGGAACAACAAACAAACCCCACTTACTGTTCGATTTGCTTGACAACAAAACAATGCTCCAGAGGTTTCTAAGCCGGCTTTCCAGATCATTTTGTTAATAGCTTCACGCCACCTAGGGACAGAAAACCGGAGCCTTTGAATTCTAATGAGAGACCTCAGGGTTGGCTTTTTGACAGTCAGCAGGTATTGCTGTGGTTATAACGGTTACAGTTAAATGGGGAAAGACTCATAATGGTGATAAAACTGGTAATTGATTGAAAAAGTCATCAATATTTTATTATGGAAAGAAAGAAACATTTACACAAATGCTGCAAGGGAAAATGTTGAGTTACTTGAGTATTTGCATTTTATGCTACTTTATACCTCTAACCAACTGCATTTCAGTGAATAATAACTGTACCTTTTACTGCACTTTGTACTGTATTTGACAGCTAGTTACTATCATCACTTTGCTGATTTTACATACATATCATTTTCATATAAATGTTAAAAGTCCATTAAAGAAGATAAAATTAGCTTCATATGTAATATTGAAATACTAAGTTGACTCATAAATAATAACAATTAAATAGTATACAGTGAATCTATGAATATAAATAAATCTCTAAGAGGAACCATTATGTGTAACCCAACACTTTAAAGCCACCACACACCCATGTTTTCATCCCTTCTGTGGTATGTGTGTGTGTGTGTGTGTGTGTGTGTGTGTGCAGACTGTTTAGTTGCACCGGTCACGCAAGGAAAGTTTTCAGCATTCTCATTGGTCCATAGATTTTAGTGACATCCGTATTTCCCAGAATAGCTCCACCCCTCTTTAATCTGATTAGAGGTCTAACCAGGAGACACCTGTGTGTGTGTGTGTGTGTGTGTGTGTGTGTGTGTGTGTGTGTGTGTGTGTATGTGTGTGTGTGTGTGTGTGTGTGTGTGGGGGGGGGGGGGGGGGGGGGTTTAAGCAGAATTTGTCACTAATACATATAAACATTCTACTTAAGTAAAATGTAAATACCTATACTTGTACTTAAATTGTGGTACTTTTTTAAAAGTTAAGAATATAAGTACATCTCCCACCATGTTTTTTGATGTGTGCTGCAATAATATACTGCAAATACTTGTTTTCTTAGAAAAATGTTGTATGTTAATTTAATATGACATGAATTGAGGGCCAAAATTTAATTTCACAGCACCACAAGTGTCCAAAAGAATTACCAATCTGCTGAGTTAAAAAGTCTCATATTTTATATTTTGCTGGTATTTAAAATGTTTATTTAAAATGCTTCTCTCTGGAGCACTAGAAAGAACAGGTAATTTTGTGTCTCAGTATTAATAAGCCTCCGCTGTGATTGACTGATTTGAATTGATGGTTGGGTCATCATAACATCACAGAAGTCTTGATAGGTCATTCTAACACACAGTTTTTTTTAAAATAGGCTGTGTGCATTTCTTTATATATATTCTATTGAATATTTTGAAAAACATGGGATGATATTAATAGAACATTTAGACCACTCTTATGAACGAAAAGCGATTCAAATTGCACTTTCTACAATATGGTAGCTTTAAATACAGAATATTGAATTTCAAATGTGTACCAGCTATTCAATAAATCAATAAAAACTGTCCGAGAAGGGCTCCACTTAACAGGGGTTTGAGATAGACAGGTTCACTCGGTGTAGGATTGCCTCCGCTGTAAAAGGCCATGGCAAAGAAAGATACAAACAAAAGAGGTAAAATAAAAAAAACTAAACTTGAAAATCCAACTCATTTTTTACTGTATGAAAGTTTCACAAGGTCGTTTGGAGAGTCGTGTTAACACA
The DNA here is from genome assembly GCA_036785175.1 of Eupleurogrammus muticus. Classification (NCBI taxonomy): domain Eukaryota; kingdom Metazoa; phylum Chordata; class Actinopteri; order Scombriformes; family Trichiuridae; genus Eupleurogrammus; species Eupleurogrammus muticus. The sequence goes on along the minus strand of JAYKQN010000012.1, from coordinate 12,804,753 downwards.
ACACCTGAATACAGATTTGTTTCCTTGTTCTACAAGTCACGGAGCCCCGAGTCTTTAAGCGATCATTATTACCATACAAATAGACAGATCTATTTAACAACCCCCTTTTTATCGCATAACACTTATTCTTTAGTGTTGCTCCCTGAAAGGCACTGAAATGCTCCCCCCCTCTTTTTTTCCTTTTGCAGGGAAATCGTCTCCGGGTTGATAAAGGCTCAGAGCAATAGAAGAAGCAAGGCTGACATCTTCTTAAGAGATGATAGGAGAGCCAAATCAAATAGGATGGAGCAGTCACTCTTTTCACAGATAGGTAGCTCATATCTAGTGGCTGAGAGTTTGCATCCCTAGTGGCGCTCTGCCTGGGAAAGATAGCTCACTCTGACTCCATTCATTATTTCATTCCCTGCCTTTTCTTTTCACATCTTAGCTAGTTCTTTTTTATTTTTTAATGAGTTGCCCGTTTTGCTCGAGTGTTGATACGGATCTTGGAATTTAGATTTTCGAGACAAAATGTTTAATCACGGGCCTTTTTTTCCCCATTTGTGGCGAAGAGGCAAAAATCAATTATTTCTATTAGACAATGCTGATTAGAAATGAATGGAAGTGGTAGCGTTTTCAAACAAAGGCTCCGTGGTGGCAAAGATAAGTGTCAGCTTTGCCCCCCTGAGGTAAGATACTGTATGTGGTTTGGCTTAATAAGCAGGTTGCAAACATTTGCTATAGCATCCATGCAAATGTTTTAGCATGCCTACACAAACACAAGAAAATAATACTCGTAAAATGCTACATCATCACACAGAAAACCAATGTCATGCTGTAAAACCTGCATAATCTAAGTGTGTTTTCCATCACGTAAGCCCTGCTGGGCTTCATTTAATTCTGAATAGAACTTAAATATCATTTTAACCCGAATATGGTTTGCCTTCTGACCTGCGTAATGGCTTTGCACTGGGTTGGTTTTCTCTGCAAAGTTGCACAAACTTTTTCGCTTATTTTACACCCAGACTTAATCAATCAAGCACAAGCTCCATAGGATATTCAGCTTGGTACTTCCTAAAGAGCACTTTTCTATCATATCCCTCACATTCTTTGCAAATCCCTTTGAAAATTATTTATAAAAATTAACTTCTCTTGCAGGGGGCTCATTGAAACGAAGAATTACATGGAAGATAAAACACTTTATCGCCAGTGAAAGACTAGACAATGTACGTCGAGAAATTGGGAAGATGGCAGAAACAATGAATATTAAGTGCCTAAGAATCTAAAGCTGCTGACTAAATTGAAACTGTATATCCTGAGGGGGCAAGGTTTCCAAATTGCTAATTACTGCCTCTGAAAGAGGGCTGTTCCTGATATGTTTGCTTGTGAAAGGCTGCCACTTAATGAGGGAGTAGCTCAAGTTTCTTTTTTTTTTTTTTTTTAAATATTACCACTCCGGCTTTCAGGGCTCTCTCCGGACTGCCTCCCAGGCCAGAACAATGGCGGGCCCAGGAGCCCAGCTTCCCCACAGGCCCGGGCAAGAGGAGGCCGGGGGCTGAGTACTGAGGGAGCCGCTCAGCATGCTGAAATATGGAGGCGACAGATAAGGTGGCAGCGGCACAGAGAGGCCCTCTCCCCTGGGCCCAGGGGGAAATTTGCAGTTATTAAGAGGAAGATGAGAGAGATTAAATGGCTTTTGTACTCATTTCCACAGACTTTTCTTTTTTATTATTTGGGCTGCCTTCATCTGAGAGATGAAAGAAGTGGCAAATTACTTTTTCGCCTCATTCAGCAACACACTGGCTTCGAGAGACAACCCCTCATTACCGAGAGTTTTCACACATTAGTTCACTATTGTTTCAAAAGGTACGGAGGTAATAGAATTACTATAATCTCATAATCTATAACTAATCACAAACTTTACATGGTTTTTGGTTTTGTTTGAAGAAATTAACACACATGTAGTTTAAAAACAATTGCCTGTCTAAAGAAGTTTTTATCAGTAAGTGGCATTTTAAAAAAAAAATGTTTTTATTCACATTACACATATTCACAAAACTAACTACAATTACATGAGCAATTGTAAAATCTGATGCTATCCAATGAAATGGTCTTGTGATAAATTATAAAACCTGCACTGATTCTTGTAAGAAATTGATTCAACTGTATGTTGTCTTTTCTCTTATGAATGTTTTATTATGTATCATAAACTCAGGTTTAATCAAAAAATCATATCCAAGCATTGGAAAGCTAGTGTAGTTAGTATTGCATAATTTGGGTATTGTATCACACTGTATCCAATTATATTTATTAGATCTATAACATCACCAGTATTGTAGCTAACAACAATCACACAAATCAAACTCTGTGTGTAAAGGTTTACATGATATTACAAAACCTATATAATATTAGGACAAAAAAGACATTGAAGTATAATAATTTTTCCTAACCATAAACCATTCAACAAGACAGAACAGAAGTTTGCCAATGTTTTTAAGAATAAAAAAGACAACAGCCTTGCAAACATAAAAGACCATAAGAGACAATAGTTTAATCAAAAGACTTCATAATTATCAGTGACATAAAAAATACATGTTCTGATGTTAGTAATTAATTTCTGCATTGAAATGAAAGTAATTAAGATAGTATTTTTGAGTGTGTGTGTGTGTGTGTGGGGGGGGGGGGTTGAGGGCCTTATTAATAATGTTTTTCTAAAATCTTGTCAGCTGCTCTTACAATTTAAGAAGTTTATACCTGCCACAGGAACATGTACATGTTTAATGTTTCCAATGAACCAAAACAACACAGCACAGGAACATTAGAGATAAATTACAACAATACAGGAAACTTGAATAATAATTCAGACAAGTACTTTGCCAGCCTGTTAGCGGAATGTCAGGATTTGGACGCTAAACGCGTGTTATCTGCGTGGCGCCACGCGCCGGCGTCGCTCTTATCTGCGGGACGCGGCAGTGATGTGGCTGCTTGTTTGGCAGCGTGGTCACGGCGCGGCGGAGGGATCTGATTGGTCGGCGCGGCCAGGGGCGGAAGTGCGTGCGTGCGGCGTCCCAGCTGTGCTGAAAAACAAAACAAGCCAGGGCTGCGACTGGTGAGTGCACGAAACGACACAATAACGGGCTCTCCGCCCGCTATTTTCTCGCGCGGAACGCCGCGGTGGCTCGTGTGTAACGCGGCGCTGGTCGCGTGAAGCCTCGCCTCGCGGCGCGTCTCGTCTCGCTGACAGTTAGAACAGAGGCGCGTGCCTGTCCTCGTGCTGAGCTCAGCGGGAGACGCTGTTATGTAACGCAGCCTCCGAGTTGCTCCTCCGCCGCCGTTGTCGCCTTCTCAGCCCGTCAGGGGAAAAAAGACGCTGCGGGAGCGTTTTCCGCAGCTGCGGGAAAAGCAACGGTCAAAGCTCGACAGTTTTTACGCCGCCAGACGTCAATTAACGTCGCCGTGTGTCGTCTTTCCTATAAGGCGGAGCATGTGTGTGTTATCCGTCCTTGTTGTGTCTCCAGAACCTTCCTCACGCTCCACGCTTAGTGGGTGTGTTTCTAGGGACCCGAGTTAGCGCCCGACCGAATTTGGCGCAGTTCGGCCAGATCGTGGCGCTACGCTTTACATTTTGGTTTTCTGCGCATATTTTGAAACTGTAGCTGGATTCTGAGGAGCTAGACCAGTGGAGTCAAACATGCGGCACGTGGGCCAGAACCGGCCCGCTCAAGCGTTTAATTTCGGCCCACTGGGTGACTATATAAAATCGTCCAGTTCCTATTACTTCAGTCAGTGGGATACATTATTTGCATTTTTTATTTGTATTTGGTTGCAAGGTGGGAAATAAGTTCACCTGCTGCTTAAAAAGTAAATATTCCTACGTGAGTAAGACTGTACACAGTTGTTGTAAATTGAGGGTTAATTAATGATGTAAATATTTATAATGTATTTCGTTGCAATAAATGACAAGGGCCAATTTGTAGGTTTTGTTAATCCTATGAAAATTTTAAACGAGTTCGACGCCACGGATCTAGACACATTTTTCCACCAAATCCTCGTCCATTTGAGCTTATAGAGATTTTACACCATTTTGCATAATATTCAAATCTGTTTTCCTGTCTCGTGTATGTATATTATATGATACTGATACCATATCTAAAGTGAAGCCTGGAAGTCTTTCCTAGCAGAACTAGGGCCCCAGGAACAGCACTGGCCTTTAAAGCAATTTTTACTAGTGGCCAAACCATGGAATTACAAGTATGTTGTGAAAGGGAACCTACAGGTCTTTCAAAAAATAGCATAATGTGATAAAGTTCTTCATTCTTTTCCATGATGTAATGGTAAACATTTAACTTTCATATATTTTAGATTAATTACACACCAACTGAAATGTTTCAGGTCTTTTATTGTTTTAATACTGATGATTTTGGCATACAGCTCATGAAAACCCCAAATTCCTATCTCAAAAAATTTGCATATCATGAAAAGGTGCTCTAAACGAGCTATGAACCTAATCATCTGAATCAACGAGTTAACTCTAAACACCTGCAAAAGATTCCTGAGGCTTTTAAAAACTCCCAGCCTGGTTCATTACCGTAAATTTCCCCACTGTGGGACAATAAAGGAGCTATCTTATCTTATCTTATCTTATCTTATCATTACTCAAAACTTCAATCATGGGTAAGACTGCCGACCTGACTGCTGTCCAGAAGGCCATCATTGACACCCTCAAGCAAGAGGATAAGACACAGAAAGAAGTTTCTGAACAAGTAGGGTGTTCCCAGAGTGCTGTATCAAGGCACCTCAGCGGGAAGTCTGTCGGAAGGAAAAAGTGTGGAAGGAAACGCTACACAACGAGAAGCGGTGACCAGACCCTGAGGGAGATTGTTGAGAATGGCCGATTCAAGACTTTGGGGGACCTGCGGAAGCAGTGGACTGAGTCTGGAGTAGAAGCATCCAGAGCCACCGTGCACAGGCGTGTGCAGGAAATGGGCTACAGGTGCAGCATTTCCCAGGTCAAGCCACTTTTGAAGCAGAAAAAGAGTGCCAGAGTCTGGAGGAAGACTGGGGAGAAAGAAAAGGCTAAAATGCCTGAAGTTCAGTGTCAAGTACCCAGAGTCAGTGATGGTCTAGGGTGCCATGTCAGCTGCTGGTGTTGGTCCACTGTTTTATCAAGGGCAGGGTCAAAGCAGGTAGCTATCAGGACTTTTTGGAGCACTTCATGCTTCCTTCTGTTGAAAGGCTTTATGGAGATGAAGATTTCATTTTTCAGCATGACCTGGCACCTGCTCACAGTGCCAAAACCACTGGTAAGTGGTTTACTGACCATAGTGTTACTGTGCTCAATTGGCCTGCCAACTCTCCTGACCTGAACCCCATAGAGAATCTGTGGGATATTGTGAAGAGAAAGTTGAGAGACGCCAGACCCAAGACTGTGGATGAGCTTAGGGCTATTGAAGCATCCTGGGCCTCCATAACACCTCAGCAGTGCCACAGACTGATTGCCTCCATGCCATGCCGTATTGACGCAGTCATTTCTGCAAAAGGATTCCTGACCAAGTATTGAGTGCATAACTGAACATAATTATTTGAAGGTTGACTTTTTTTGTATTAAAACATTTTTCTTTCATTGGTCGGATGAAATATGCTAATTTATTTAGATAGGGTTTTTGTTTTTTCTTTACTTTTTTGCCAAAATCATCAATATTAAAACAATAAAAGGCTTGAACTACTTCACTTGTGTGTAATTAATCTAAAATAAATGTAAATTAATCTAAATCTAATGTTTATCAGTACATTACAGGAAATAATAAAGTTTATTACAATATGCTAATTTTTTAGAAGGACCTATATATGCCCCTCTATGTTCCCTGCTTTTCCTGAAAGGATCCTTATTTTAAGGCCTTATTTTCCCTACTATATTTGCAGAATTTCAAATAGGACTATGGCTTCCCTGATGTAATTCAGCATTTTCCTGCATTGTTGCCTTATGGTAGTTAACCCTAACCTGAACCCCATTTTCTAAAGAATGGCTGCACTATGGAATTATTTCAGCCCCATTAAAGTTAGCCAGAGGGCTGAACCGAAAATAACCAGCAGACCACTAGCCAATAGGGCCGGTTCTGTTTTGCATTCATACACCAATGGGAAACGAATGTGGTCTCGCCTCCATAGAGCTAATAGTCTTTATATTGAGGAGACATTACACATTTTAAAACCAGGGGAAGTTTGACAATTATAAAATCTGCATGTGTTGTCTGTGAGTGTGTGTCTGTCACCACCCTAGCTAGATATTATTATACATACTATGACGAATTTTGAGCAACCATCACCACCACCAACATTCTGCCCCTGTTTTTACTATTTCTGGTGTATATAAACCCTTATAAACAATGTTGTGGACATCACTGTCATCTTTCTAAAGGAACAGGAAGGTACAGGGTTTTAGTTTTTATCATTTCATTTTCTCACCCAACCTCAACCAACATGGGTCAGTGTAGAAGCCAGATACAATAAATTTTATTTTAAAAATTAATTATTATATAGCCTACATGTTGAAAAGTGGTTACATTATCATTATTGAGGCAATTCTGTGCACTGATTTCTAACATTTCTCACAATGGTATAATACAGCCATTAATACTAAAATACCATTGTATACCAAATCTCTGAAATTTGACACATTTATAGTGTCCCATTGATATTTACATACATTTTTATAAAAATGTTGCTTTATTAATAAAAGTGAGTGTAAGTTAGTGGATCTGCATCTGTTGTCATTTTGTCACAGTTTAGTGTCACACAGACTAATGGACTAATCCTTGCATTTACCTTTTGTGATTTATTTTGATTTACACTCATCTAAAGTGTGTTTCTTTGGATGCTTCAAGCTTCCTCTGTTGTCTTTCATTTCTAGCATCATGATGGATGAGCTAGTGCAGGACCTGGTGTCTGCACTGGAGCAGACCTCAGAGCAGAGTAAGCTGGGGGAGTTGTGGGAGGAAATGGTCCTGAGTCCGCTGCATCGCCGCCGGCAGATCCGCCGCCGCAGGGGCCGCAAGCGCCACCGCGAGTCCTCCCTCTACCCGCTGCAGCACCGGCGCTGCTGGATCGAGGCCTCGGAGTCCAGCCTGGACGAGGCCTCTAAAACCTACAGGGGGAACGCTCGCTCGGCCTTCGCCGCCTCCGTGGCCAACTGCAGTGACTCCGACGACATGACGACCACCAACCAGTGGCACTCCCTCATGAGAGGAGGCCCGACCAGGACTAGGCAGCCCTCCTGGCCGGAGTCCGACTCCTTCACGGAGAACAACCCGGGGCGGCCGCTCAGGAGGAGGAGGAAGGTCAAACGGATGACCTCGGACGTCACGGTCCGGTTCCCGCAGAAATTAAAGGTTTCCGGCGTGGACGGGAATCGGAGGCACAGGCCATCCAGGATGCAGCATCTTCCAGGATTGAAGAATCGGTCCGGTGGTTGGGTGGGAGCAGAGCGGCAGACTGAAGGAGCCAGGCTGATGGGAAAGGAGCGCTGGAAGAGGAAGATCACACTGGAGGCCAAGGAACACAGAGATGGAGATGAAAACATGTCTGAGGGGTAATGTTATGGATATTTGCATTACGACACTAGGTTTTTCTCCCTCATTTCATTCTCAGTCAAACCATAACCTTTCATTCGTTATATTGATGTACCACATTCAGCCCCTATAGGCAAAGATCCAGTGCACATGTGACATTTCTTTAAGGTTCCATTAAAAGGTTTCTATTCCACTGTTTGTGAAAATTAAGCAATTCCAGATCTCAAAATTTACAGTTTTGCAACACGCCAAATGTTACCCCTGTCATTGTTTAAAGAGTCAAGATTAAAATCATTCTGAAAGATGTGCTCAAAACTCTAAGAGCCCCTTTTACCCTTTAAATGGAAAGTTACTAAGGCAGTTAAACCCATAACATAAAAGTCATGGGCATAACTACTATCAGACAGAAGCAATTAAACAAGGCGACATTTAAGATGATCTATACTGCCTGTCTTAATCTAGCCAGTTGTCAATATTCAGTGTGTCCTCAACTAAACCAAAAGAATGTATCATGCCAATCATGCCACTCCACTTGAAAGTATTGAGTTGACATTAAAAATGAATGATAGAGTCTCTTCATCCTCATCTCCTATGGCTGAAATGATCACCAGGGAGGGATCCTTGATAGTTATGCCTCGGGGCATCTGCCAGCTCATTATTTCCTTTCGAGAAATATTGTCACAAATAAATAAGTGACTTGGTGTGGTATTGATTTGTTTTGAAATGAATTCCTATCTTGGGCTGGGTAATTAAAGCTGTGCCTGTCCCAGTATCCCAGAGTGCACCCTCTTGTGTGCATTTTATTTAGAAAAACTAAATGAGGCTGTAACTGGCAGCAGAGAGGGACGATCTATGATGACAGCGATGCAAAGATTAAATGTTGACAGGTGACAGGCTTTTTAAAAAAATGATAATCTGGACACTAATGAACTGCCACCGTGTCCCAGTGAGTGTTTGCTGTGGTATAAAGGGCTGCAACCAGTACGATTATTCACAGCGTTTCTAGATCATCCAATCGATTGTTTGGTCTTAGAAATGTCATCTTCTGCCACGAGGGGTCTCTCAATCAAAAAACAAAACAAAAAAAACAGACATATCTTGGGTGTTGCTTCAAAAATTAGCTCAGCTAAGATCCAAATGTTCAGGAGGTTTTTACAGGGAGTTGAACAGACAGTGATTAAAACGGGTAAAAAAAAATGAATTAAGCAGCTTTTTGTTTAGTAGGTTTCAAATAGTCGAATTACTATATTTCTTGGTCAGTTTTAGATTGTCAAAATATGACCAAGATCTTAAAAAAAACAAACAAAAAAAACATGTATCGATAACATATGGCTTAAACAAAGTCATGCAAATGAAACTACACAATGCAAAAAAGACAGGTCTAGTATTTTTTAGACAATTTAATCAGAAAACACAGGCCTTTAAGCTAATGTCTTCATGTGTCTTTTTTTGTACTTAAACACGGGTCTGCAGCTTGAGGTAAGCGCACTACCCCCTACACCACCTCAGCGTCCCTATGGGACATTAGGTTTTAATAATAATAATATAATAATGATGTTTTGACTCTATGTGAAGAATTTAACCAAAAACTATATCCAAAAGTTGATGTTGATCGGGAAGTCAGAGATATGCGAGGTACAGATAGACAGACACTCCTTGCTTTATAAGGGCATAGAAGTTTATTTGTAAAGCAACCTTTAACAATGAGACAAGTCAATGCTTCACATATAATTCAATGTGTTTTTACATATAAGGAATTCAGAAATGCACCAAATTCACACATTTGAGAAGAGTATATCAGCAATTATTGTTACTGTCAGCTTTCCATGTTTCAGACCTTTTAAAGGTGATCATACTTAAGGGCGAGGTGTTTCCCTGCATGTATAATGAGCAGATAAATAGGCAGATGCGGTTATGGTCAGCTGTGTTTTATTCTAAAATTGCTTTTAACTACATCAGAAACATCTTTTGTGTGTCTTTCAGTTCCTGCACAGTGCATTACCTTTGATAATCTCATTATCTGTTGACCATATTTAAAAAAAAAAAAAAAAAAAAAAAAAAAAAAGTGAGACAGAGACATTTGTGGTAACCAGTAATGTCTCAGATAGAAGGCTTTACATCTTCTGGTTTAATTTGTGCTGACCTCCCTACCCCCTAAACGGTACTTGTTTTCTTACTTTATGGAAAAATCAATAGCCGTCCTGACAGAAAACAGCTCCGGAGAAGAAATAAATGGGAACACCATGGCACACTGTCAATCATTTCTCACTTACACAACGCCAACGCTGTTGATTGCTGCTCAGTAGACTGCCACACTGTACCGAGGGCTGAACAATCTAATGGTTAAGCCCTGGCGGAAGGCAAAGGATATGAAAAAAACGGCAGCGGTGACGGGTGGTTGACTGTAGTACAACAGCAATATTTATAATCCGCGGGTGTACGGTCCACTTGATGTCAGACACAGATGCCATTGTGAAAATGCCTTTTGAAGCACTCGGATTTCTTTTGTCTCCGTTCATTCCATTAACCTTTTTCATATGGAGTGTGTGGTCTTAAAACGTGCCTCTCCTCAAGGTCACGGTCTTCGCCTTCAAGCCAAAGCGAGCGTGAGCGGAGCAGATGTTGGCGGCTCCAGTTGGACTCCACATCCTTGATTAGGCCTGGCCCAGCCTGCTGGCAGTGGGGGACCACCTGGCACCCAGGCTGGCCCCAGCAAGCAGGCCTCACCTGTGGGTAGACGGCGTCCCACTCCCTGCGTCCCGCTGAGCGCTGCTACCGGTGACATCAACACCCCTCCCTCCCCCTCCCCCTCCGTTGAAACACAACGCTGCCGTGCTTGCTTTTCTCAGCATTATCGTTGCAGCGATTTATATTTTGAAAAACTCTACGAGGAGTTTTCGGGAAAAGCCGCGCGCCATTTGCCGAAGTTAATTTTCATAAATCTCTGAGACTAATCCAATTACCACAGCTCAGGGAGGGTGGGATAACCTTATAATCAGACACCCATGGAAGAGGGCATGGATTTGGGTTGGGGCGGCTTGTTTGAAGAGCCCCACAGATCCATTGTTATCAGCGCTTTGCCCCCCCCCCCCATGTCTCTGGCTCTTCTTTATTCCTCTGCAGATTGAGCCCAGGCTCAATAAATGGCGGCTAGCCTGTAATCTCTGTGCAAACTGGTCTGCCTCTCCCAGGAGCTGAGGATTATATCCTAATGATTAGTGCTCATCTGGATACTGTGTTTTGCTTCACCTCTTTGGCTTGTGTAGAGACAATGGGGCCATGGCGGGGGGGGGGAGTTAAGTTCAGCAACAGAACACTAATGTGCAGTTTTTGTTTTTGCCCTTGCTTTTGTCTCACCATGGACATATGATGTTTTATCTAATTAATACCTACTTGTTTTTGCATGGAAACTAATCCGTAATACAATATCTCGAATTTGAAGAGCTGCTTCGTGCAGGGCTTTGCTTGCCGCAGCCAGTGTGCTCTAAACAAATAACGGATTGATGTCCTTTGACTTCTACGCGAGATCCGACCAAGTTTGTCAACTTTTCTTACCAAAGGTCACTGCCGAAGAAAAGAAGAGGTGTTTCTGTTGGTCCCCGAGAAAAATGGGAACCTCAATTATTCATGGAATTAATTAGGCAGTACTTAATGGAAACGGTCTCACATTGGCCCCGCGCTGCTCCAAGCGACATCACATTACACCTTTTAATACGGATAAATACTTAATGGGTGCCACTAATTAATTGTTTATACCTGTGATTCTTTTTCAAACTTTTTTTTTCCCCCCCTCAAATCCGTCCACTTAAGTGGCAAACACATTTTTCAGCGAGTAAATGGAGGAAGACACCGCGCTGCTGGAAATAGTTAAAAGTCAGCACCTCATCAAAAAAAAAAAAAAAAAGCACAGCATGCATCCCTGGCATCCATTACTCTGCAACACAAACACTTCCATCTTTCAAAGGGAGGAAGGTTGTTGAATGAAGCACAAAACCAAAATGGCAGTAATTGCTTATTGTAGTGGGCTCACGTCCTCTACTGATGATGGAGTGATGTGCGCCCCAGATGCCAGAAGCACGTGTCCAGAAGCGGGGTGCTGCTGAGCAGAGGCCTGGGGAATAAGTCTGGAGAGAGAGGGAGGGGGGGCTGCAGGGATGGCAGGGACGGTCCAGGAATGCTCAGCTAGGGCCAGACATCTTCCAGATCCCCCGGCGAGGCCTGCTCCCACTCACATCTGCTTCTCCTGGACGCGAGGGGAGATGATGCAGGACCATCTGGCCAGGAAGATGTGCAGGCTGGACGGACGTTTTTTTTTTTTTTTTTTTCTCCCCCAATCCCGCCGTCACTGGCAGGCGTCCGCAATATGGCAAAGTACCGTATCAGCGCATATCTGACCCTCCAGCCTCTGGTGTGAGCAAGGTCAATGATGACAAACTTGAAGCAGAATGCAATGGAGAGTGTCAGGCTCCCTCTCTTTCATAGTGTGTTGTTGTCAGCAAATGTCATGGAAAGACCACCTGCAGATTAATACACATTATTTTTCACGGCAGTAGGTAGCCTGGCTAACACCAGACCTCGTCTCAATGCAGATTGGCATCAATTCATTAGTTCCTGTTCAAGTTGTGGTTTATGAAAGCCGTTTATAGGCTGATATGTCCATCAAATGTGTCTGTATGTAGTTTATAGCTTAGCTTATAGCCAATCATACACACATCACACCATATCACACATATCTGTTGACAATGAAATCGTTTAGCGCAAAAAAATTGATCATATTTCTAAATAAACTTGTGGTATGAAATACTTAAAACATTTTCTAAGGCTGCATCAAAGGGCGAATATGTCAGTCGCCTTGTTGGATCCACAGTTATAAACAGGCCCTTCAGTGTTTTGCATTTGACTTAAAATAAACTGCAGTGATTCCATTATGTTAACTGGCTTTATTGAAATCACAGTATTTTATAACATTTGTTAACATTTCTTTAAAAGTACAGTATGTAGTTTCTGGTGGCATACAGCGGATAGCTGGCAGAATGTAACTGATAACCCTAAAACATACAGTGGGCACGAAAAAATGTTAAAAGCTGACTAGAGCCATAGTGTTTCTGTTCTACTGTGGAAACATGTCACGTGTGGAAACATTCATGTAGATATAAATAATGTATTATTAATGTATATATAACTTATTTTGATTGACTTATAATCTAATTAAAACATATATCATATTATGTTTGATGCTGAACCCTACACACTGTTCCTTTAATATACGCAGTGGCAGCTGTGGGACAACTCTGCTGTGCTTTCAGGAAGAAAAATCACTTTTTGAGCCCTTGTTCTCCCCTGTCCTCCACTCCCTCCTTGACCCCCCTCCATGACCTTGGAGTGTCTGGAGGTCCCAGTCCAAGTTGGCTGAGGTGTGAAATACGCAGAGAAACCCGATGTGATGCCTGTGGAGGGGGGCACAGAGGGTGTGGTGGGAACCTAACAGGGGTCGCCCGGGTGTGTGGAGAGGAGTGGCCTCGGCGGCGCGCGCCCACGCAGCAGATGTTGGCCAGTTGTGTGCGGGAGGCAGCGCGTCTGTGGGTAGCTCCGTGTGGGGCACACCCAGAGGGAGGGGCGGGCGGGCAGGCGGGGGGGGGGGGGGGGGGGGGGTGTTTCACTCTCCTGTCATCCTCCACAACGCTGGCCAGATTAGATTGGAGCTGACAGCGGAGGATATTCAATTAGATTGTGCATGTCACTCAGTGGCTTCGATCAGAGTCGCTCCTCATGCCTTTGTGTTTGCTATCTCAACAAGGGAGAACACGGCGCGCTCTGTCTTTTTGTGTCATTTCCATTTATGTCGACCTCTAGCTCCCGAATCCTTCATTCTCCTTTATTAGTGAATGCTACATGTTAAATATTGACATTACGGGGGCCATGTACATTTTTGATTCACATTGTTCGCCTCTCAGATGCTACAACATTGTCTGACCCAACAACCCACATGGTTTGAGATTACAAATCAGCGCTCTCCATCCCCAAAATGTCATTATATATAAAGGGACGGGGTCAGTGGGAATAATTCACATTTTTCTTTTCATCTTTTCTTTGCAGTGAAACCAGCAGCACATGCAGCAGTGACCCCGGCCTGTTCACCAACGATGAAGGGAGGCAAGGTACTCAAACATAGAACAGCTTTATTAAAATTCATCAAGAAACTATTTATTCTGAGCAGGCTGACACGGGAGCTGTTCTCAGTCGTGTAAAGAAAGACGAGGCGAACATTTTGGACGATTTCCCCCGCTCCACTCTGAGGGAATGCTGGGCCTAGAGAGAGAGGTTTCCATACAATGGGCTGGTTGCTGGGCACCCAGGCGACTCTAATAAGACGTTGTCATGTCGTGTTAATGAGCGCTGAAGCCTTTGCTAATCTCATTAGCTGTGGTGGGGCCAGACGGCCTCTGATTTAACAGTTGTCACTACACCTTGACTGTGAGAGGCATGGTTCCTGCGCACGCTCCGCTGACTGACGGGTTCTGTGAGGAGGTTTCGCCGTCTGGGGACTTGGACCGGCGTCATCTAGTTGTCTATTAGCGTGTCGTTTAAAGGAATGATTTTGCCTAAAATGGGAATTCAGCAGGAAAAGCTTTGTAGGACCACCAATCACATTAGGCCCCTGCAGTTTCATCTCATCCTTTCGACTGAAATTCACACATATGTTAATCAAACCTATAGCATTATACAGTTTTGTAGACATTTAATTATTTCCCTCCCACCATTGACATTACTCTACAAAGTAGCTCTTTTTTTTTATTAAAATGTGACATCAATGCAAACACACCTCTCTGATTGTGTACACAGGCGATGACGAGCAGAGTGACTGGTTCTTCGAGGGGGACTGTGGCGTCGGCCCAGGCGTGGCCGGCCTGCTGCCCAGCTGGGACTCAGACACCCAGCTCTCCCTGGAGGATAGCCGCCCCTCACCTTACTTCCTGCAGCCTGCACGGCCCTCGCAGAGAGGTGGGGCCTGATGGTTTAGTGTTTGAAGACGAGTGCCTGCTTCTTTAATAACCTTCTCTTTGGACTTTCTTTTCAAATTGCTGCTGCCAGATGTTTGATTTTCCGGATAAAACCTACTAAACTGTATTAGAAAGTTTATCTTTCACCCTCCATCTTTTCTAAGCAGTAATGATCTTTTCTAAGCTTTTTGTTTTTTTACTTTTGCAGGCTATCATTCGCGTCTGAAGCGGCTGCCTGGCACCGCTACCTGCTGTATCAGGAAGGAGAGGAGGAGGCCTCCTAGCAAGGTGAGAGCAAACTGGCCTTTTCTCTCCAGTAGTAATAACTGAACACCAGTTTTTATGTCTCACTATTACTGTGTTTCTTCGATTTGTGCTTTTACAGGGAAACCGCATGCCCGTGTTCGTAGAGAGACTGAGGCACTTTTCTCAAGATCCTTACCAGAGAGAGTAAGATATACGGTTTCAAAGCTCAATTATACATGAATATGTTTCCACCATCATTTTAAATCAAGTAATTACACTTTAATCATTCCCTTTTAGCTTTTGGCTGCCTTCTGTTGGAAAACGAGACCGAAGCCAGGTGAGTCATGTTAAATATTATTTTAAAAGCTTTATTTTATTTTTGACCCGTCAGTCTCAAACCTAAATGTTATCCATACTTGCAATTTTCAGCTGATCCCTCTGTGCCCATTACCAGTGTGTCCTATTGCCATGGTGACGGAGAGCTCCCGTCTTCGATGTTCCTCTTCAGTCTGCAGAAACAGGTAGTTGACGCCATGTTAAATAACACAGTCTCTCAAGGGCCTATCAGAGAGACTGTGTATATATATTCAATATATTGATGGGAAAGTCTATGGCCAACTCACTTAAATGAATTAATTCCAGAACAAAGGTCGCTGTTAACTAGAGTAATCCATGTTAAAATGAAGCCAACTCAGATACCGTGTATGTTTGTGTGTGGGCAGAATGTTCTTCTCTATCAAAATGAGATTAAGCTGTTAAAGAGTTCAAGCCACGTCCGACAATATTCATAAATTTAAAGGCCCCATGTTTTACACTTTTTCCTTTTATTTGAAGTTTTGATATATCCATAAGACGTTTATTTGTGGGTTTATGTAACGAAAATGATCTCAATAGGTTTTACATCTCCTCTCTTAAGCTTCTCTCTAGAGCTGTAGAAAAAACAGGTTGTTTTATATGTGTCTCATTAATATTATTGAGCCTCTAGTCTGATTGGCTTGAATTGGAATGAGGGGGTTGGTGATGACTGTATAGTTGTGACATCACAATTCTATAAAAGTCCTGATGGATTATTTAAAAAGCAGTTTTTGCTGTGTGCATTCCTCTTTGGACAGTAGAACACAGGCCCTTCCAATAAAAAACATATATAATGTTTTCAAAGGTTTATAACACTAATATGCATAACTATATTATACTCGTAGTCTATTGAGTTGAATGCAGCAACACTTCAACAATTTTCAAGGTCAGTGTTCCTAAATATGAATATAATATGTTGACCTAGTTGTAATGCAGATTTAAAATGTAAATACTGGCATTTCTGGGAATACATAAAACATTTTTGAGAAATTTGTTCATCCTGAAGATGTTTGTCAAAGCATCACATTGCTCCCAGTCATCTTCGGAACTGTTGGATCCGTGTGGGGGACTGTCGAGGAGCCGAGGAGCCCCCTTTAGCCCCGAGACTGTGGGACTCCTCGTCGTATTGTTATCACTCTGCCGATTTATGGCGCATTCTTAATTTTTTTTGTTTCACATGCGCTCACTTTTCCCTCCCTCTCTCGGGTTATTTCACAGAGCACTCCTTGATGAGGGGCAAAAACACGACTGCTATGAAAAGCCCCCGACTTCTTAGGGCTTTCTTTTCTAAACTGGCCCTTTCTTCTCCACCTGAAAGGTTCCTTCAGATTCCAGTTTGAGGCATTGTGAATACTAATTTCTCTCTATTAAAAAACCCTCATATCCCTGCCATGCTCTCATTTGAATGGCGGGCTCAGGGGAGACCTCTTAATTCCTTTATAGTGGGATTCAAGACCCTTCACTTCAAAAAGTATAAATCATACTCCCAAATGAATGAGGGAGGGGGGGGGGTGGGGTTGACGAGAGGGGCTTCTGATGTGTCCCGTTGGACGGCGCCAGCTGAATTTATCTCCCAAAGCTTCTCAAATCCACTCTCCAGTGAGATGGCTCCTCTGTCCTTGTGACCCGGCTCCACACGCCACGCAGCATCCATTCACTTCCTTTTTCACTGCATCCGGAGTGCAGCAACAACAAATTCCTGCGTCGCACAGCAACAAGCAACGCTTTTTTAATTGCTGATGCCGACTCTCTAACAAACTTTAAGCCCAGCGACACTTGTGATGTCACGTCACCGTATTTTCCATTTCTCCTGAACATCTTCCCCATATCATCGATTTCCAGCCCCCCCGAGCTCCCACACATCTGACTTTTCTTTGTTTCCAAACACCCTTGAGAGGAAAACAGTTTTCTCTCTCTGGGCAGAGCGTGAGCATTAATCTTGTAGCGCGGCCAGGTTGGAATGATACTGTATTAATAAAAGCTGTCATCTCCTGTTTGGTGCGGGTTGACACCGACAATCAGAGATTTGATGTTAAGTGATAAAAGCTATATGAGGCTGCATGCTGTTTATCCTGGCCTTGGAGCGTGAACGGGCGCGATGCTTTGTGGGATTTGGCCGTAATGCTCGGGGCCGGCGGCAGCGTTAAAATGCATAACCGCCTCCCACCTGAGCGCGGCAGACGCAGCTTTTATCTATTGACTTATTTATTCCTAAATGACACTTGCGCTGTGAGATAAATCATAGTCTTACGCCACTCCCTCTCCAGTTTTCATTTTAATTGTGAGATCTCAGTGTCAGCAGTTAGTATATTGGTGTGAGTGGCCTATTGATTATTGATTTAGAGCCATTGATTATGTTCCCTGGAGACCCTAATCCTTTCTGATTCATTTGAATACCTCTATTAATCTTGAGATCCTGCCCACACCTGAAGCACCATGTACCCTAATGAAAATAGATGGCCATTTTGTAACTGCAGCACCTCACTCCTCTTTTGATTTATTATTTTTAATTGATATATTTGCTTTTGGATGTGGGTGCCAAAATTACAATTGACCCTGTGTCAGTGCTGTTTTTACTCTGTCGCCCTAAGGGACCGCGCCGTATTTAAAAGTGTCTCATATGACCTGAAAAAAAATCTATCTGGAGACTTTTTTTCCTCGTTGTCCTTGTGCCTTTGAGAGGATTTAAGCTGTTGTTGGTGGCCGTCTTCATTTCATATAATATTTACTACAAATCGGGTCTTTGTTTTCTCATCGGTCTATTTAGGGACAAAACAACTGGCCAACATCTGTCATGCTGATAAAAATATGAAGTAACAGATGTTAAATAATAAAATCAATGTTGTGCATTTTTTCAACCAATTCCTTTAGTTTTACACCGAACCATGTTACATGCATTATAAAAAAAAAAAAAGCCTTTGGGTTCTGCTCGGAGATGAATGGTGGTGTTTTGCCTTGGTTAATGAGCCAGCTGATGGTATTCTCATGTTTGATTAGCATTGTGCTGAGCGTCTCAGTGGGCTCCCGGCAGCCCTGGAGCAGCTCTGCCGCTCAGCCCTCCGCAGCAGGGGAGGGCCCTCACCTCCCTCCAGGCTGCGGGGGCCCCGGAGTGCCGAGGCCTCGGTGTAATGAGGGCAGAGACGCAGGGATGGACCTCCACACATTAAGGCCGAATGCATCAGGGTATTACTTTTAATTCCACAGGCGTGCCTCGTGAAATAATGCGACGTTTAAACGGGGATCGATTTTGGAATTAAAAAGTTAGTTTGCAAAGATTTACTGTGGGGAGTTCAATGCCTGAGCTCTTTATCAGGGGCGCAAATGGCTGGTTATGTGCTGTCCGACAGAGGTACGATTGAGGGATCGATAGGCGCGTGATTTACTAACTAGAGTACAGGTAATCAATAAGTATAAAAGTAAATGAAATATGCATTACTGGGATTTTATTAGAGAGGGGTAGCAGGGAGAGAATAACGGTCAGGCCATTTATTTTTATATCTATTGATTATACAACATAGAGACTTCGCTCAAAGCGTGGCCCCCGCACGGCTCTCGACACCCCGCGCCTGCACACCCGTCATGTGATTTATGGGTGTTGAGGTCATGGAACACGCCGCCTGTTAAAAGGCTGCCCTGACGGGGCCTTATTGTAGCATGTGCCTGTTAGAGATGTGAGCTTTATGTAGCCTCCAGTCCACGAAGAGCCGAGCTGGTTAACAAGGAGCCCTCCTCCGTACTGTACGCCGCGCCGTGGTTCAGCCGTCTGTCATTAATTCAATTTTTACAGGTATTTATTGGCATTTTCAAACAGCCGCCGCCATGTTCTTTAAATTCTCCCCAGGATGCGAGGCAGCTGTGTGTAGGGGGGGGAGAAAAAAAAGCATAATGCAGTAATTCATCAGTCATTTTATCCGCTCCCTCACACACTCACAGCTCCTGCCCCCCGCCTCCTCCGCTCCTCCTATACACAAACACACGCCGCACCTATCACATCAACCCCCCCACAGCGATGGAACGGACCTTGACCTCAACTTTACATCTCAGAAGTCAGGGCTATTAAGGTGGTGGAGGGATGGGGGGCTTTTCCTATTTCAGGGCTCCTGACTTATGACACGGGAGGCACAGAGCAGGTGTAATTTGTTTATGTGAACTCTGCAATGACTCAGCCAGCGGCAGCGCTCCTCATTGAATATTCTCTCCCTGCGAAAAACCCGGATTAATGAAGAAAAATTAATAAGTGGCAAAAATCCGCCACAGTGCTGAGGCTGAATGTAAAACCACGGTGTTCGCAGCTGCACGACACTCACATTTATCGATTTCTTTTATATACTTTTTTTTTTTTTTACAAGAGTATGTGGCAGCCACATTATTGTATTTTGTGAGTAATGTTTGCTCGGGATGGTTTGTGTGTCCTCCCCAGGCAGACCGGTGTCACAGCTGGACTGATGTGCACAGGAGACATCAGGAGGAGGAGGAAAACAGAAGCTATGTCCGTCACATCAGGTAAGAACATCCTACACACACACACACACACACACACACACACGAATCTCTGGCAACTCTACATCTCACATCATTATTGAAGTTGAAGCTTGCTGACATATAAAGTTTACTCATAAGAAGAGCTGAATAGACAGATACAAAATACAGAATTCTTAAATCTGAGTTCCCAGCAGAGTGATGGTGAGCAGTCAGATGGATCTGTGTTCCGTTCGGTGCTTTCTGAGTAAAGCAGAACGGGAGAAGTGTGAAGTGGAGTCCAGTCTATTGGAGGAGGCATGGAGCAGCAGCAGCCGCCGTGTGTGTCTGGACCGGCGGAGCTGCCTTTTTTCATTAGACTGATGGCTCGGGGCCTTGTGTCTTTGCTGGATTGAAATCTGAATTGGTTTGTCCACCTTTTTTTCCTCCCGCCGTCCCCTCTCCGGTCGCTCCACTCCTGCAGCTGCTGTTTGTCATTTAAATAACAAATGCAGGTGGTTCGCTGATTTAGTGAGGGGTGCGGGCCTCTGATGTATATTGATATTACCGCACAGCGCACTGTACCGGGGTCCATCATTCATTTGGATAAAAGAGGTGGAATTTAAAAACAGCCAATGCTTTACTTGGATACAGATTGCATCCATTTATTGCACTGAGTGATGGAACGGCCGGCAACTCCGTCCTTCACCCCTTCGGCGCTCAACCGCTTCCCATAAAAGTAAAAAAAAAGCATTCACCCCTGCCCCTGAGGACCCCTCATATTCAACATGCGGAACAAGGGGCATCCCTCAGTTTCCCATAGTAGTGTCATAAAAAAGACAAAAAGGTTGTTCTAAACATACATGAACACTGATTCATTATTTTTTCCTTAAAATAAATAATCAGCCTGTGCAAAAAAACAAACAAAATTATTGCAATAATATAATAAACAAAATCTTTGAATTATATAGATACTACAATGTATTCTTAAATGTTTTATTATGTGTTTCATGGAGTGATTGGCTAACAGATGATCGGTTCTCTAGCATTGCATCCTGTAGATGAGAGTTCCTGATTGGCACATCCCCCCTCCAGTCCTGTTCAGAGTGTTTTCCTGGTTCTTGAGTCTAGTGCCCCCTGTCCACCGTGATTTATCATGCATCCCATGTCGTCCAATGTCAGTTTCTGCAGCTGCAACTGCTCTGTATAAATCTTTACCTTGGCAGCCTGCTGCAGCGCGTCTCTCCTCAGTAATCTCCCCGGCAGCCAGGAGATGCACATTCACCCTGACAAGCCGTGTGTGTATGAACCTTTTGGTTTGTCACCATTCTGATACGAATGTGTACAGAGACAAAATCACAGCCAGTGATTTGTGGAGCAGAGCGGAGTTGTTTCCTGTTAAACATCTTGTTTGCATGGAGAGATCGGTGGCGGCGTTTAGCGGAAAAAAACGAGCGCAAGCTTGCCGTGTCGCTCTCACCAAACACGACAGCCAAGTCTTTGTTTGAGTTGGCCAGAGGAAGTGGATTGTTGTATGTGTTAGTGGTTGATTTGAAACTCTGTAATCAGGAGTGAAAATGGTCTGAGGCTGGAGGTGCCTTCCCGGGCTCCGTGGGGAATTACTGAGGCGGGGGAACCCAGCTGTTGCTTTGTCTTCTTCCTTTACCCTTTTAGCACTTTTCATGGCGGTGCCGGAGCTGGCTGTGAAAAAAAAAAAAGGGAAAAAAAAGGAAGAAAAACACAACAAATTATCGAGCCCGGTATCTGTTTGGATTAGATGACCGCTCCATTTCTCAGCCTTAAATTGTCCATTTTCTATGTTTCTCACCAACATCAATCCAACTCAATCCAACAAGTCCTCACCAGACAGACAACAAAGCATCTCAGCTCTTCCTGCTACGTCTCACCTGGAATCCTTCAAATTAACAGATCATTCATCACTTACGATGGATTTGTTTGAGTCTTGTCTATAGTTTATTTGATTTCTAAGATTATCAATTGTATTCTGAAAATATGATGTTGGACAGTGACCAGGCTCTGACTTCTATTTTTCTTCTTTTTTTTTTGGAAATATTTGTGCAGCAGAGATGAATCAGTAAGTCTAAAGATCCTGATGGATTTTAATAGCCTTGGCTGGTCTCACACACAGACTAATTAATTATTGCAATTTTACTCCTCCCCTGCTGTCTCCTGTAATGCCCTTCATCTTTATCTCTGGAAAGGGATGACGGTAATAAACCCAAACGTGAATTTATTCACTGTGCTACATTTTGGGGAAGAGTTATGGAGTAAACGGGCCAGACCGGAATCTGTCCTAGAGTTCCGGTATTGAACGTTATCTCTGTATGTGGGAAAGCACCACATGTGGGTGCCCATGTTGGGGCCAGCCCCCCGGTCAGCCCCCCGCTGCTGCCTCCCCCTTCTCCCCTCTGTCTTCATGTGTCTCCTTGCCTGAGCCGAGACGGCCCGCGTGACAGATCACCTGCGTCGGGGGCCCGCCGTGTTCCTGCCCGGCGGTCCAGCCCCCTCTCATTAATGCCCAGGCTGGCGCGAGGGCCGCGTGGCAGCACAAGACAAATAACGCTACCACTCAGCCATCACTTCTGCTGACAGAAATGCAGCCCACCGCACTATTTCGCCCTCTCCGGCTCCACTCCGCACCCTGCTCGCGTCCTTCAAAAAAAAAAAAAAAAAACACACACCACACACACACACACCCCATCTCCTCCGTCTGCACCTGCACCTGTCTGCGCTGCTCCACCAAACTTCCGTGGTGGATTTTTCCCTGTTGCTGAAATCTGCACAAGTTGACTTACTTAAACCACAAACCCGCCGCTGAGTAACCATTCTAATTATTTTCAGTTTTCTTCTTTTTTTTGTGGACAGATGTAGCTCAGTTTATCAGGTGCAGCGCTCTTGACTCGCTTGTGTGCAAACCCTCTCACCGGGAGGTCTGATTTGAATGCCCCAATTTTTTTTTCAATTGTGAAAGGAGCGGCGTGTGTGTGTGTGTGTGTGTGTGTGTGTGTGTGTGTGTGTGTCCACATGAGAGAGAGAGAAAGGCGAGCGAGCGAGAGCGAGAAACACAAAGGCTAATCATTAAAGAGCTATTCAGCCCTGTTCATTTAAGTGTGGGAATAAGCAAGCCCATTACTGTCAATGTGTAATTAGCTGATTAATAAACAGGGGGAAGGGGAGTGCTCCAGGAAGGCCTGTAATGATTGTTTTTAGAGAGCATCACATGAGAGCTTATTAAGATGGTAAGATGGTTCCATTCAACCTCCCATTATCACCCACAATAAATGCATGTACTGTAATTCCCGCATTGACAGAAAACCTTTGCGTTATAATGTCATTATTGACCTTGATGTGAAACTAGTTGAATGTAGGTGTGGGTATTTAGGGGGAAAATGGCCTTTTATTTAAGCAGTTGATTATTCACATTCATTGTTTTTTAATTCTCTCGGCACATTAATATGCAAAAAATGCTGTCATTTTAATGAGTTGTTGTATGCGAACACTAAATGTAATTTACCGACAACCTATTTACACCGTGGTGTACATTTACTCAAGTACTCAGTTTCCTGCCACTTTATACCTCTACTGCAGGAAATACTTCACTTTTATATTATTATATTGATGGCAGAACTACAGCTGCTCTTTATCTTTCAGGTTAAGATTTTACAATAAATGATGATAATATTATACCATATAGAATATTGTTAAAGATTAATCCAGTGGTTCCTGTTTGCTTTATGATTCTTTTAATAAAATGTGTCTGAGGCTCGTTGTCACATTTCAGACACTTGTGAATTGTTATTTACACCAAAATTTATGTTTCTACCTAACCAAAAGAGGTTAAATTATCCAGTAACTCAGATGAAAAAGCAAAGATGAGAGAAACAAAATGATAATATTGTGAGGTGCAGATCTTTGTTTTAGATTTCTCTAACCTCTCAGATTGATCGTATTACTGTTAAGATTCTAGTAAGCTAAACAAGATCCAGCCATTAATAAAGGGGACTTTTCCTAGTATAGCTTAATTTGTATGTTATATAATATATACGGAAATCTCTGTTTTCCTGATCTTTGTGTACATTTCGTTCAATGCACACTCAAATATGAAAACCTCCGAATTTCGATCCTGGTCTTTGACTATATTTTAACCCGAGTGTTTGGACTGAACTCCACAGCATTGGTTAGTCATCGTTCCCTCAAGAAATATTAATCAATTATCTTGCCCGCCGGATCAGTTTGGGGAAGAAGTCATCTGGAAAGAGGCACAAGCAGATATAATGGAAACGAGCAAAAGCACATGCCAGTGAATGCTGTAATAGCTAATCCCATGAGACAGCCCAGAGCCACAATGTCACTTCTAGTTCCCTTGTCCTCTGCTCTGGGACTGCCTCGCAAATGTCTTGTGTGACCGCCGCAACTTTTTTTTTTTGGGCAGGGGGTGGGGGTGGGGGGGGGATCGGGAAAGATTTATTCATCAATCTCATAGGAAAGCAGGAAAGCATGTTAGGGAGCACAATTGTTTTAGAGTTCCTCTGTCTTCTGAGAAAATTGGCCCGCTTCTCTTTCAGATATTTCCCTTCACGTCCCAGACACAGAAAGCTTTAAAGGTGAGCGCGATCAAGAGAAAGCGGATCTTTAAAAAGGAAGGTAGTCAGTGAGTTGTGAACGTGTGATGAATGGAGTTAAAAACATACAGCTTCTTACACAGCATATAACTGGGGTGGGGGGGGGCAGCAGCAGCAGCACAGATTGGCCTTTTAATAACCATGTCCACAAGTCATATGGGGGCAAATTGGATTTGGCTCACTTGACCAAAACCTCATTAATACTTAACCTATTAGGAGAGGAATACTTCAAAGTTTTATTTCAATATACCTAAAACACGGAGTTATCCAAGGATCTTGGTCTAAAATAAATTTGTATTTGAAACCATTATAACAGTCTAAGAAACTGTGATTTTTTTTGGTGTTTGGTTTTTTTGTGTTATGTTACATGTCCAGAATATGATATATGTCTTCATTTTTTTTTCTCCTGCAGCCAGCAACCCTTTTCCTAAGGAACACCAGAGGGAAGAGGCCCAGGGCTTCAGAAACCCCTCAGCCCTAGAGGCCATGGCGGCTTCAGGGACACCGAGTGCAGCGGGTTCACAGTTTTCCACCGCGAGGCCAGAGACTTTCTCCCAGGCAGAGCACGAGGACGCCTGAACGCAGCGCGACGCGCGTCCAAGTCTGCAATGAACGTGGCAAAAACAAAGCCAGAGTTCGCCGCACAAACTTTATGACAAAGATAAGAAAAAAAAACACTGATTTGAGGAGCAATGATGTGCTCATTACTCCTCAAATCAGTAGGTTACTGCTAGATCCAGTCTTTCCAGGTAGTATATTAAGCATGACAAATGTTAATGCAATCAAGCCTTGTTAAACCCCCTCCTTAAGAAAGGAGGCAGCGTCAAGAGGCTCTTCATTTTAACTCGAGACTCCACGGCTCCGCCTGTTTTTACACAGTCTCTGGGCCACCTGCTACCACACAAGCCAACAATTACTGTATGTCCACTCCAGTACTGGAGCATTTGTCAGCAGGGACGCTGGGAGAGGATGGTCAGTCTGGCCGATCAAGGGGGGGGTCTGCCCTACTTTACGCCAGCAACAATCACTGTACAGCGGCACATACTGTCTCCAGCTCAGAGACAGGGGGGCATCGGAATGTTTGGCTACCACATGCTACGGGGCTCAGTGAGGCGACCACCGGTGGAGAGCCACACAAAGTACAGTCCTCCTATTAGCATGGATTTGAAAAAAGAGAGTTTTTACAAGGGTGCTCATTAGCACAACACAAAGGTAGTACGGCGGCGGTCCTCCGAGGGCCACCTCTGTTCTCTTCAGCTTACCTTCCATATTCAAATTCTCTCTCGCTCCTGCCCCCCCTAGAAAAAAAATGTATTTAAGTTCAAGGCCAGCTGCAAATCTGTTTGAACGGGCTGTTTTTTTTTTTCACCAGTGACGGGTTCGTCGCTGCTGGAACTGCACAGAGGAGTTTGGAGGAGCTCACAGAGACAGGGGGAGGAAGAGCCGTACACGGTATTTCCACCTACCCTTGGGGTATACATTTCCCCGGCTCCCTCGGTATCAGATGCATTAAAAGATCAATGGCAGCATACAGTGAGATCACACACAGCAGTTCTCGCCAGCCCGGTAAACAAGCACTATTTTCAGAATAATGTATTTTTATATAGGACTCAAGTGATGTATGTTCTGCTTGACCTGAACCATATGGGCGATAATTATTTATTTAGTGATAAACAACAACAAACACTTCTGCGTGTATTCACGCCTTGAAAGGACAAGATGTTGCCTTGAATTGAGTAAAGAGAGTGAATTTGATTGTGTCTGAAAGTAATAATAAAAAAAAAATTATCTGGAATCCTCCTGGCAGCAAAAGGAACAAATGTGCGCATCACATAATCACCGCAACATATTTTATTTTAGCGAAATGAACCGGATTATCAGCCGTGTTAAAACCATATTTAAGAGAATAGTCGCAATTACAGTGGTGGAGCGGGATTTGCCAATTAATGTGAGTTATACGTCGGCAATAATCCATCTGGGAAGGCTTTATGTGATCATGTTGGCCAAGGATGACATTTATAAATGCTGTGTGTGCACACTCGTCTAAATGGATGCCTCACACAAGACATCCTGCCACAGGAATCAGTCAAAGTGTTGAGACTGGAACTACCCCCCACCCTCGCTGCTGCTGCTGCAGCTTGACCAGGGAGTCCAACCGCACTGGGAGTTTTCCGGGTAACACCGCGTGCCAGGAATACACACCTGATTAATAAGAATAGCACAGGTTGGGGTGCGTAATTAGAGGGAAAAACAAAAAAAAGAGAAGAAGCTTTTGATAAATACCTCGATGGCAGCTTCAAGACATTTGCCCCTGAACACGTTGACAAGTATTGACTGTGTAGTGTTTTAAGGAGAGCTCCTGGCCGTCGCCTTATCCGTCAGTCTGTGTTTTGGTGCCAGAGCATTGACAGCGCGAAGACGCATCAGTTCACATACAGTTTCATTAGTGGCGGGAGGGGAATACCTCACCTGCCTCGGCGGTAATTAGCAGTCACTATGATGACAGCCAGACCGTATGCCCCCCCCCCCGCCCTGAAATGAATTTCCAATGGCCAGGAAGTGGGGGGAATGGCTTCCGCACAGCCAGTCAATTGCCCTGTTACAGTTAAGGAATTCAGCAGGCTGGTACCACTCATATTTCATCCCAGGTAAAGATTACCTGTCAGGCCCATGGGAGATGTATTGATCTGTTTTCCTTTTTCCACCAGCAATCACCTGACAAAGGCACCTAGGAGGCGAGTGAATGAGTGATGCCCGGTCTGTCTGCTCCACCGCGGTGGCTTCTAGTGTCCACCGATGGGTGGAGGGCTGATAAGGAAGAGGCCAGATAATACAGTCATAAACTCAGTTTGAACCTTGTCTATATGCATGTAGGGCAACCTCTTTGTCCCCCGGGGTCACAGGTCAGCAGGGAATTTTCTTTTTTTTTTCTTTTTTCTTTTTGTGCCTCCTTTCTTGTCAGCGGCGCTTGTTCTGCCACGCAGCGCGCAGCAGAACGAGGAGACGCATGCAAACGAGGCCCTCTGGTTCCTGCTGACAAATGCATGTGGCGAGTCACAGCAGTTCAACTCACTTTGGGTTTCAAAAGTGATCTGGTTTGATGTCGTCCCTCTCTCCGATGAAACCCAACCTTTGCGTGGTCTCAGGTTTTCCAGGGGACTGTCACCGTGGTGATGCTGCGTTGCTCGCAATGGTCAATAACTTCAACATTATCTTATATTTTCTTGGCAGCTAAAAGTAAATATTATTTGCCTTGTTCATTGAAATGTCAGCATTGATATTATCCACCAAGCCATGCATTTAAAGTGATTGCACTGTATAAAATGTGTAGTATTTCGATGTGATGCATAATTGTAGGTTCATTAATTGAGGATTTAGGTCTGATGTCTCATAAATTCAATTTCACGATAGATAGTACCGTAGATACGTCTCTAATTTTTTTACTATCATATTTTTTAATTTCATGTACAAGGATTTAAATATATCTCCCTGATATCAGGGCTCTTAGGCAGCTATCCACATTTGATACATAGTACAAATAGCATCTTATCTCCCAGGCTGTTATCTTTATATTTAACAGTAGTGAAGGCATGCCAAATTGCTTTGCAAATGATCTAAAGAGGATTACTCCTCGCTTAGAAAGCCTGCATAGTGTCACTAGATGTTAGAGACATTACAATGGTAAAATTCAATCAAACCTGCTGTGCAGCGTTTATGCAGTAGCATCTGTGATCATTTACATGTTCGCTCATTGGACTATTCCAGCTGTTGTAGGTCTGCTTAAAAATACCATTATCACGTATGAAGGTTCAAAAAGATTTAAATGGATTTTTTTAATGATGTACAGTATGTCTTGCCCTATATGTTATAGATGTTATAATCATCCGCATATGTCATAAGTATTTATAAAATATGTGCAGTATCTATTTATTCCAAATACCCATTTCGTGTGCAATAAATGAGTTTTGATTTCAACCTTGTTTCTGACACGTTTGTATTTACATGCAAACCTTTTAATTATTGTTCTATATGATTTTTCTTGCCTTTTTCCAAAGTATTACAGTACAGACTGACAAGAAACACAGAGATGGAGACGGTGATAACGTGACAAAGGTGAGTCGTGGTATTCATATTAAACACTCACCCACTATGTGTTTTTTGAGCTGTGTTCACAATGACGATGCTAAAATGCTGATGATGAGCATAATTTTTCCCCTTTTCCCTCATCTGACTCCAGCATGTTGGCACGGTAATATTTGCTTATTGACGCTCAAAAGTACAGCGGAGGCTGATGGGAATGTCATTGTAAGTATTAGGTCATAAATCAAAGTATTTAGACAACCTAAAGATGGCCCTAAAATAATAATAAAGGATCATGAAAGTTATATCAATTGATCGTGAGGGACATGAATGAATATCTTAAAGTCTGAGGCTATCTATCCAAAAGTTCTCATAAGATAAGCCTCATAGCTGCGATAAAACTCAAGGTATCCCCAAAGTCTCTTCATCATCAGAGGACAATGAGTGTATGAAATTTCATTGCAATCCATCTTATAGTTTTTGCTTTTATTTACTGTTTTTCTTCACATTTTATACCCAAGTAACTTCGGATTTCGGATATTTGGTCAGGCAAAAAGTAATTTAAAGATTTTGGGGCCTAATTAATCAAGACGTGATCATCGGAACAGCCGATATTGAAAATAATAAGTTATCTGTTGCTCTGTACACTTCACCATATGGATTGACACCAGTCCCACAAGATGTGACAGTGGTCCTGGTGAATACAGATGGCTGCAGTGTGGCTGACAGAGGAAATACTCCCGGGGCCAGTGGAGATTATCAGTGGATCCCCCGCTGTTAATCTTGTGGCTGAATGCTGAAGACGCTGGTAGTCACTTCGCCATGTGTTGAGAGTCGGCAGCAATTCTCCCCGCTCACCGGTGGTCCATGGTTACAAATCACATCATCAGCTGTCTGAGCACCCACAGCCACCTCTTCTCCACCAGATTGATGGTGAACTGGAGGAAAAATCAATGGCTTCCTCTCGTCAGAAAGAGCGAGCTCTGTCATGTTTGGGGGGGATGTTTGATGTTACCCTCTCTCTTACTCTCCCTCTACTCTCCGCTATAGGAAATTGAAAGCTAAGTTTGAACAAACTGACAGACGTGAAGGGACTGGAGTCTCTCCCGAGTCGATATAATGACCGTATTCACTCTTGATGCTTCAGTCATGAGGCGTCTGATCCGTGCGTTAAAAGAAAAAAAAAATAAACTGGAGAAGATCACAGTCAGGTTGAGTTCCTACTTAGTCTTCAAACTGATTTGTAAGACCCTGTGTAGGTGACCCTGTGCATAAGAGTAGTCAGTTTCTTACTAGTCCCTCCCCCCCTCCCTCCCCAGGAAGCCCCCCTCCATCATTTCATTCTTATCACTACTATGACACAGTGTAGCCGTGGAGCAAGGTTCCCATTCACTGCTCGCTGTGAAATGAGCAAGCATCACTGAGCTTTTTCATTCAGACACATATTCCCCTCGCCTAATGGGAAATTCAAATATCACATATCAGCTGAATGCAATATTCACTTAGTGGGAGATAACACTCTGCGTGATGTGTCTCATGTATCAGGTTCAGAGCAGGCGCGGCTCCGTCTAATACTGCATAACTGGATCCTGACACCACACCTGACTGTTGAACTTGGCGTGTATAAATTTTGCGGCGTGAGCCTCCGCCCCGTCGCTTTATTGTTGTGCGCGTCGGTCCCCCTTTGTGTGTGTTTGAGGGGGAAGCGGGTCCCGGGGCATCGGTGCCTCGGCGCGCACCGCTCCTCCCGTTGTCTCGACGCCGGGCGCCATCCCTTTTCATTTTCTGCTGGCATTCTAATCAGAGCGTTACGAGCTCCAGCGGGTGAAGTACGCAGAAAGTTGTGTTTCCTGACAGCCAATAAAAACCTTATAATCTCCCTGATTCAAGTGGCCCATTTAAAAAAAATACTAACTAGTGCTATCACTCAGGCCACCCCCTTCCCTATTTCTTTAATGCCCTTTTTTTATTTAATATATAGCCCATGAAAAATGAGAGACTCCCGCTTCGCTGTGTAGATATTTTGTTGCTGATGATGCGAGACGAATTTCCATCACAGCTTTGTTTCCAGCGGGTGAGCGGATAATCTTTTACAGCGCGGGGAGGGGAGGGCGCCGCTCCCATCAATCTCCAGGGCTTATAGCCGCCGCATGGTTGCCTCACCTGACGAGGACGCCTGCGCGGCGCCGCGCTGGCGGCCCACTCTAGGTCAGTAGCCGCCACAGGATATGTCCAAACTGGGAAGCGGGGGGCCCTAGGAGAGCCTGGAAACCCCTCTTTAACCTGGCGATTTACAATTCCATTTAGAAAGGGGGAGATATCCAAAGTGATGTTCATCTCAGGGAACCCGGGGAACGGCGCCTCACCTCGGTTCCATTATTCCTGTCATTGTCCTGTCATTTTTCTAACAAGGCGGCGGTGGCTACTGAGGGAGCTACTTTTCTTTGCTGCTGACAGCCGTGTGAAACCATGTTCTCAACCGTGTGCGCTACACGTTGTAAAGCAAAACCTCAAGTTTGAGCCATGGCGGCCCCCAGTGCTGGTGCTTGCCGCACATCACCGCCCGGGCAACGGCCCACCATGTGGCTCCTCCCGCCGCCTCTTGATTGACAATAATGGGAACTGGCAGGGATCGATGGGAGACAAGGGAGGGATGCGCGTGAAATTCTTCCCGGAGCTTCCAGTCACAGACCAGGGGCTCCGGCACCACTCACCTGTCATCCCCGCGGCGCCGGGATTAGGGCCCGTGACAGCGGGAGCGGCCCGGGGAGAATGATGCCGTGGTTCGTCACACCGCCGCTGACAAGTCGAGGAAATTGCGCCACTCCCGCACACTTAGGCTACATATACGTCTCGTTACCTGGCCGCGTCCCACGCTCCACGCCACTACGTGGGGTTTTCCTGTGTGAGCAAGCACACAAAAGGTTCATACAGATGAGAAAAATCATTCTTTTTAAATAGAGACAAGATAAAATTATCCATCTCAAGTACATGAGATAAAAAAATATATATATAGATATCCTGAAAGGAGTAGATGGCTCAGCCTGTAATAAGCCATTGAAGAGATTGCTTTCAAAAAGTATCTGATTACAAGGATTAAAATAGCCGTTCACCTTGTGCTTGGGCTGTGTGTGTGTGTGCGTGTGTGTGTGTGCAGCAGCGGATGGAGGGCAGGTGTCGTGACAGGAGGGGCACTCCATTCTCTAATTGATCGGCAAAAGATGCACATGAAGAAGACGTTAAAGCAAAATGAAGTCATAACGGTGGATTGAGACATTTATTAAGTCGGACGAAAGGCCCTCAGAAACGTTGAGATTGTTTATTGATTTTTGTGTTTTGGCTGGCTGCGCAGGAGTAATCGCTTGTGCTGCTGCCGACGCCGGGGGGAGGCGACAGGGGGGGGCTCAGGTGTGGCCGAACGTTCAGGTGGCAGCGCCGACTTCCTCCTGAAGGAGCCAACTTTAACCGGCGGAACACAGAGCCTCCATTATGATGGGACTTGTTTCGCCATCAGTATGCGGGTCCTGACGTTTCGACGCTGTCAGTCACTTCAGTCAAGCTGGCTAGACGTGTCCTCGTTATGAATGCTCACACTTCACGGCTGCCTAGGACAGAACCAACTTTCCTCTTGTTTATACAAATCCAGATGCAGTAATATGTGTGGGCGGATTCCAATATTTATTAGAATAAATATGTATCACTTTCCTATTTATTAACAGTGTCTATTCATTCCAATTACAGAGCATTATCTCACAATCATGGAGGTGTGTAAAGACATAGTCAAACATACTAGCACACAATATCATTTTTTTTAAAGCTACATTGTATTAAAATAGCAATAAAATGATTAGTAAATGGAAAATGAATCAACAATTTTGGATTTTTTTTATCTTTTACTGGTTCATATCATTGTCAATTGACATTTCAGTAATTCACTTTCTATGATCATGCATTTTGTATGTTATTTTATTTCATAGACAAACTGAGCAAACGGCTGATCAAGAACAATGAATAAATGTTAACCGGCACTCTCCAATACCTAATTATTGAAAACCATAGTTCCTGCAATTTTCTTTTCACCGAGGAGGAAATAGAAATGATTTCACCGCTTCACAACTGGCCCACTGTACACGTGTGTGTGTGTGTGTGTGTGTGTGTGTGTGCTGAGTCGTGCTGGCGAGTGTTAGGTAGAGTTCAACCATACTGGTGACATCAATCTGCCTGTTCTTTATTAGACGGAGCAGTGAGGTGTAACTGACTGCATTGTCCACAGATGGACTGGGGCCCGCAGCACGCGGGACCCTGGTCAGCCACCCTGACAATACAATCAATAACCACACACTCATTATGGGAGCCCTGCTCGCCCCCTCCCTGCCTCCCTGCCCCCGTGGAGCCTCCCTCGATGCTTCACCCAACGTTTAACTCTGTCCTTCCTTTCCACTCTCGATTTTAACCTTCCTGTGTCTTCAGCCTTCCCCTCTCTCTTTTTTTTTTTCCCCCGCGAATATCAAAAGCCAAAACAGCGAAGGGTGAGACGCTGTTACCCTTGGACGTCCCGCCTCAGACCGCTGTGGTTTTTCGGAGCCGGGCCGGACAGCGGCGGATGACACTGATCCAGTGTGGAGCCCGGGGCCTATAAATGGTAATGCCCTCCACTTGCCTTCCTCATAAAGCATAATAAAAGGAGGTTATAAATCCTACCAATTAGCTGCGTCCATCAGTCGCCTTAATTGGAGTGTCGTGACTGGCTAGGGGATGACCTTGTGTGCCAGAAAGCCAAGACAGACGAGGGGGGCCAGAGGGGAGATCTATGTGGACGTGTGGGACTCGGGCTTCTTTAAATCAACTGTATCTAACAGGCCATACTGTAGTTAAGGGTCGAGCCATATGGTGCTGAAACGTTTATGCTGACTGGCCACGCTCGTGTCGGCAGTGCAAATGTGTAGGCATTCAAATATATATGAATAGAAGTCAGGCCAGCAGTTGGTGATGTTCACACAGAGAACTACGCAGCCAGCAAGGATAATCCGTGGAAAAGGTCAAGGATGTTTGTGGCACCACTAAACAATCAGAAAAGAAGTATCGGTGTATTTAATAGAGAAATGTTACAGATCAGCAGTAGAAGACATTTACTAAGAGCTGAAATGACATAAAAGAGTCTAAAAAGTTCCACATACTTAATAGACCACTTCTGAAACAGCAGTGGCGTCTAGTCAACCCACATGTCGTCTTTCAGCTTTTACCAGCAGCAGTTAACATAAAAGGTAGAATTATAGCTAGATTAGTTGATCAATTGATTGGTTGTACCAATACATTACAGTTGACGATCGCTTTTTTCTATTTGAAAAAGTGTTTAGAAGAATATATCCAGCTTCTCTAGCTCCGGCTTTTAAAATCAGGTTTTTTCTGGTTTCTTTAGTCTTCTAGTAAAGTAAACTGATCAGTGAGGTTGTAGACAAAAGACATTTTAGGTTGCAGTTTAAGTTTGGATTTCACACTCCTTTATGAATCAACTAACCAATCAATAGATTTTTAATTTGAATAGTTGCAGCCCTATATTATAAATTTGAGTCATTTTTAGGAAGATTAAAAAGTCCAAATCCTCTACCTTAAGTCTTACTGATTTGAGCATACAGTCTCTTACAGAACCTGGATCATGGAACTAAGATGGCGTCTGTAGACCACCGTACCCCGGCTCGCTGCCTTTGATGGGAGAACACAGGTGTCCAGTGGGCTCCCCTCATCCTGTGGCTCAGCGCTGAGTGCAGCGGTTAAATCCTCCCCCTGTCCCCCCCCCCCAGCGGGTCCCGGGCCACCACACCTTCCCACTCAACACCCCGGTCAAACGCTCTCTGTGGCCACTCTAACCTGAAACCTGGGCTTCCGCCCCGGAGGAAACAGTGAACCCGTTTGTCTCCATGTGCGGACGTCGATGTGTCCTCAGGCCCCCCCCACCCATCCCCTCTCCGTTTCCCATCCCTCCAGACCCGGGGATCAGCCAGTAAAAGACCAGTTAACAGAACCAGCTGTCGGAGGACAGCTCCTCTCCGGCTGAATGAAGGCCGCCGACAGGCGTTTCCTTTCTCTCCTACAGTCCGGAGATAATTCAGTCAACGGGCTTTGAACTGCAGATAAGGGAGGAAGAGGATGATCAGGGACGGGCCTGCGCTGTACGGGGCACGAGTGTAAGGGCAGAAGAGGCGAGGGGCAGAGGGGCAGGTGTATGGGACCCGGAGAGGGCCAAGCAAGATAAGACAGAGACAGATGGAACTGTCCAATCTACACTGCACTCTTAGTGTTCTATGTTTCAACCGGATGTGTAATTTTCAGAGCTCTCAAATGGTTAAAATCTCAACTTCGGCGCTGATTGCTTTATTTTCGTATAGCTATCCTCCGTAAGTGCAGCAGATTTACATCTCGCCTCCTGTGCTAAGACATTAATGATCACACGGCTCACGGCCACACACCAAAAAAAAAAAAAAAGCTTAAATTTTTTAATATGAGAAAAATATTCACAACCGCAATTGGGTGTATCAGATATGAATCTCCCCCCTCCTTAGCCAATGAGTCTTGTGATTTCCTACCTCCTGTGACTGCGTATCATCCTGTTCTTTTCCGTCCTGCATTTTATGAATGCGGGGGAAGGAAAAAAAAAAGACGAGGGAGAGGAAATTAATTTCCAATAAACGGCCTCACAGAGTGGCTTTTGTTTTGGCTCGGGCACGTGGTTTTCGCATACCTGCCAGGTGTTGTGCGGTACAAACCACCACCCCCTCCCGCTTCCCCACCAGGCCTCGTGCTCCCTGGCAAGGTGCACGATGAAAGGCCTCGGGTGGCCCATCAAAGGGCCCATTGAGGTGCGGCCACGGGCAGCACAGAGGGCCACAGTGTGGGCCGCGGGAACCTGACACCCCCTGACAGAACCTCCACACAGCCCACTCAGAGCCACGCTGACAGCGGATCAGGCGCCCGCCCCCTCGCTACTCGCTGACCCCGGGCACACGAACAGGAAAGAAAAAAAAAAAGAGACTTTCAGCCGGAGAACGTGGCTACATATGTTATCTTCAGTTTTTAAATGCTGTTTATCTTTCATAAAACAAGTAATAGAATGCGTTTTATATCTAAAGCGAAGGTCCCTGGTATTTTTACAGCACATGAGAACATTATAGGAATAGAATAGAAAGATCACCTAAAGTATTCGAGAGGACAGAAATAACCCACCTCTAGACTTATTTAAAACTCCTTTTTTTTCTTAGCACAACCGTAGATCACATGTCTACACCTTGCAGCGTGCTGACATGCCGCATGCCTCCGTTGACCTTGACGTGACATTCATTGAACGGTCACTTGTGTCACATCGTCGGCCTCACGAAAAACAATGATAGCTGATAAAGAACGAGACACAAATGTAGGACAAAAGACTCGAACCTAAAAGTTCATGTCCGTTTAATCTGCACGTCTTCTACGATGGAACTCCCTTTCTCTCTGTGACTGTGAGGACTGTGGTCCTAAACCCAACAAAATTGATTTGACTACACAGTAGACTTTTTTTTTTTTTTTTTTGAAAGTCGATTAATCAATGTTGATCACATTTTCCCAAAGCTGAAGATTCATCCTAAAATGTCTTTTGTTTGTGTAGAGCAGCGTTTACTCTTATAGAAGACTGAAAAAAACAGAAAGTAATAACAAGCAACTGACTGATTATTTACTGTTGCAGCATTACTACAATTCTGCCAGTTGAGAGACAGTGTTAACAGATTGTAACAGGTACTCATTTCAATATTTAACTGATATAAAATAATAATTGCACTGTCCCCACAAGTGTAGAGAAGTTCAATACTTATATGTTAATGCTTGTTTAGAATAATATGTAGTCTGTAAATGTACCAAAGTTTAACATTTCCCCAACTACTCCACTCCAAAATGTCTTGCTTTTGGTACAATTAGTCCAATATTGAGAATAACTGTCTCATTCCATTAGCAGATATTTAAACTTTTTTCAAGATGTGTTTTACTTGATTTTTTTTTTTTTAATCTTAATTGCCAATGGAATAAGATAATTCTACTTATTAGTGGACTAACTCTACCAAATCCAAAGATTGAGTTTTTGCCGTGTATGGATGGCTACATGTTGAACGCACTCACTGATTATGATTCTAAAATATGTAATATAATGACAAGTAAGTAGGTGCTAATTTTACACTGTTCTGGAATGATTTGTTCAACCGAGCTTCGCCAGTAATGTTCTGCACAAAGTTGAGAATCTTCCAGCAGAATGATCTTATTTAACCAATCACCTCCTGAATGTCATTCCTACACAGATAAAAGAGAAGTGTGTTTTAATGAAGTGCAATATAATTTTAACTGTGAGTCTCTCGAATTAGCAGAGCCTGGGTCACGACTGGGCTGCTGCTCCTCGCCGATGCCCTCAAATACGCCTCACCTGTCGGCAGTAAAAGAGCACGCCGCGCCTTCAATCACCGGCCGGTCCCTGTCCTCCAGCCCGCAACTCCAGGTATTAATAGACACCGAGCAGAGGCGAGAACACACACGTCTGCTGATCAACTGTCGCGTGCACCTGCAACGTTAGCGGCTTCAAAACATAAACGGGGCTGTAAACGGCGTATCCATAATGTTTCGGAAAATATACAAGTTGTTTGCTCTCGGGGTTCATCTCGATCCATTTGAGGTGAATAAAACCAATGAATTTACTTCATCAAGCCGCCGGTTCTCGTAAATAACGCCGACAACCCGACAAAACCCCCTCAAACTTGATTGCGCCATCCGAGCCATTCAGGCTCATCACCTTTTAAAAGACACAGCCCTAAATAATGAGGGTTGTTGGTGTTGACACCCCGGCCGCTCGCTGCCTGCTGATATATTGTGTCGGCGGAGCAGAGGCGAGCGCTTGTCTGCGTTCTGCACCTGCACCAGCCGTTCCGTCTGAAGTCTATAAATCCTGCCGCCGGGGGGGGGGGGTGAAAAGTGTCCCGCGGCCTGCTCGCCAGACCCCGTCCCCTCACCTTACGCCACGTTGAACTCTGGGATATGTGTTTTTTTCCGCCACATGCTTGCAACCTTTGCATGTGGCGGTCCTTTGATTAGCTGCCCTCGCCTCATGAGCAGATTCCACCCGTGATCTATCCCCCGCCCCGCCCCACCCCCACTCCCCACCCCCCCGACTCCTCGTGCCACCAGCCTGTGCATATACAAATCACCACGGCCTTGTTAGCATAGTTTAGTGAAGATGTCAGCTTTACGAGGGCCTGGATGCTTGCTATGCGTGTCAGGGACGGCAGGGGAGGGGCTGACCCACCGAGGGGGGGGTACAGCGGGACGCACAGGCCCTGCACTGTAAATTTAGGTCTGGGGTATGGGGAGCTGTGAAATGACAGGCCCGTACCTCTCCGGAGCAGCGTGCACCCCCCCCACACTGCACTGTGTGATTTAACAGGGATGCAGCAGAGATGCAGAGATTCCTGCAGCAAATAAAATAAAAGTTAAAAAAAAATGCTCCCTGTTTTCTGATAAATCATAAATAATAATTTGTTCATATATCATCTCTGATGCCTTTTGCTTTGCTCATAATCAAAGCTGCGATAAATAGACATTTTCATGTGAGCATTGTTTTGTGTGTGTGTGTGTGTGTGTGTGTGTATTGGGGGAGGGTGTGTGTGTGTGGGCTATGTGTGCTGGCATCATTAGATGGTTAATCTCATTTCCTTTCTGTTGATTGAAAATGGAGAGTGGCTCTGAGTTTATCAGGCAGATAAATGGACAGCCCATCCTCTGAGAAGATCTAATCTGTCATGCGTCAAGGCTGGGGTTCACCTGCCACCGGTAATAACCATGTCGAAGGGCACCGATGATTTAGGGGAGCCTGGCTCTTTGTTTGCCTTCGCAAACACCCCACGGTTCCGTTAATTAACCGGGGCCACAATTAGCGGGCGCCGCGTCACGCCAGGTGGACTCCCTTCAAGAGAAATATGAGATATTAAAAAGCAGGGAGGGGACTCCATTAGAGTTGACCTTTTCTGCGAAATTACTGATATTTGAGATTTAATTCCGAATTCAATGAAAACTTCATTTTTATTCTTATGGCAGAAGCCCTTTCTGTCTCCAGTTCTGAAATGGGGTCTCCTGCAGCCTGCAGGTCGTTAATTATGATCTTTATAAATTAAATTAAGAGGTTGTCACTGCTTGATTTTTTTTTTAATCTTCCTGTCCTACAGGTTAAAGAGTAGATAAGATATTTATCACCTCCGGTGTAATGGAAAAAATATGTCCTCTTACATACTAATTGTATTACACACCATTATGTCCCCTTTTCACATATTTTGCTTTCAGTTCTCAAGTAAGTATTTATCATAATACTGTTTTACTAGAGTTTATTTCTCCCTGGGGGTAAAAACACAGCTATTTACCCGATGGTTGGATAAAATATTCAGCGAGTGGAGCTGCCTTTGACATGTGACAGATATGGAGTCTGAGTCAGAAAAGACAATGTAATTCTGAGGGTATCCGACCTGATAAAAATGTCTTTGGCGAAGATTGAGCGTGCGGTATTGTTACACAGTAATGTTTGAAATGTGTAATACTGCAGGTGATCTGCTCCGGATGAGACTCTTCGCAGGGGGAAAAGGTAGGAATGAGAGCGCCGCCTCTGTCTGTACGCATCACATTTCTACGTCTCACTCTCTCCCTCTGCCTCTCATTCACATTTAAAAACACACTCATCTCTCTAAGTCTCCCGTTCTCATCTCCTACTTTGACTCAGCTGCCTGGTCTCATCTTATCTCTCCCTCTCTCTTGCACACACACAAACACGCATGCATTCCCTGCCGCCCGCATGCATTTATTTATTCGTTATATTTCCTAATTCAGTTTGACGAATGAGTGACAGCTTGACACTTCATTCGCCGAGATTAATAGAACGACACAATATTTACGTGGCAGAGACAGCCAATTATCCCGCCATCTATCATCCAGATTATCTTTCTGATTGAAAACTACTCGTCCATGTAATCGGAATTATTTGGAATTAGAAGGGAATTTATGGCTTCTTGTGTCACTTTTTCCTGGACGGTGGTAAATTAGAAATATTAGATACATAAAGGGAGTATAGGAAATGGGATAAATAGAGGCGTGGAATTAATGTCACATATTTTTTTTTCTCCTCCTGCATCTCCCGGTGCCCCTGAATGAACTCTATTTTTGAGTCACCCGTTTTATAGGTTATCCTTGCGTATTATGTATATAATAGTTTATATATTCTGTTGCTATTATAACTGAAGCGTTGCCACAATATTTGTCCGCTGGTGACAACATTTTCAGTAAAAAAAAAAAAAAAAAAAGGATGTTGATATGTTTGATTGAGCCATGAGTTATTTTAATCAGAAAGCAGAATGGAATGTGTCCAAGTTTGAAGACAGTAATGGGCAGATCTTATCGGCAGAGATAGTGTATAGCGTATTGATCTCTTGCTATGTTTTTAAATGTCCACCTCACTCAAGGCAGAGCCAACATTAGTTTACTCCTTCAACCTCTGTCCTTCAGCCTCTGCTGATTAATTATTGTCTTTCTATCTCACTCTGCAACACTTTGCATTATGTTTTCATACATCACCTTTTTTTATTGTACTGTTCTCTCCTCAAAACTTTCATCATCACTCGATTAATTTACCTAATCTCTCAGTTTAATGTCTCTGAATATCGAGCTTTCAGAACCACGTTTCCCTTTTACTTTAATGAGAATCAAATGAATGGGAGAAATAAAGTGTGTTGCGAGCACCTGCCAGCTTACGGCGCCGTATGTGATGTGGTCGTCAGGCCATTGTCAGATGTGGGGTGACAGCATGGATGGATGGGGCTGACGGTAAAGCTGCGGCACGTCTGCATCTCACTCGGGGGAGAATCAATGCGCTCCGCCTCCGCGCGATTCCAAACTTTCTGAGCAGCTATACAGTAAATTAAAATAGACTTCTAATGTAATCTGTTGCCGAAGTGGTCAATAGCTGCACCGAAAATAAATGTAGCTAATATTTGTTATGGTACATGAATTGACTGAGCATTTTCCTGCGTAGGTCTTTAGAAATGAAATTTGGAAAGTGACGTTTCATCCATTTAGTAAATCCTGGCAGTCTAAAAGCCGCGCACTCAGTCATTCCTTGTTTTAGAAATGGTGAAAATTGCCACGTATAACAATGTTGCCCGGGTCTGATTTTATTGGCCAGAGTGCGTTTCGGACTTGTAAATAGGATTACGCCATCCCAATATAGTGCTTCAACAACTGGCCTGTTTATTTTTATCCTCTTATTAGGGGAGTTGAATCCTTAAAGGGTGCCAAAATTATCCCGCGAATCGCTGACAGGGAAAAATGAAAGGTCTCTAACGGTTATTATAAGCAATCTGTCTGCATTGAAGCACAATGTGACTGCTGCGCTTGCGATACCAACGGGGTGACCTCGCTGAGATGGGGAGGAGAGACATGTTGAAAGTCAGACACACCGTCTGGACAGGACCACCAGGAATATGCATACACCTCACACAGAGAGGACACTCACCACACACTGTACGAGTACTAATATCACATTATATAACTACTTTCTTATTTTATTATGCATGTACCTTATATACATTAGGGCGGCAGCCAATGCCTTATTTTCATTTTCAATATAAAATATCACAGAGTGATATTATATATTGAAAATGAAATTCGATGCCCTTCAATGCTCTGACTGTCGTCCTCATGATATTTCATTTAGAAATGCAAGAGCAAGAAAAGCAGCACGTCCTCAATTTTAAGAAGCTGGAACCATCAAATGTTTAGTGCTTTCACTTGAAAAATAACTTGTTTTTTATTAGAATTGATTAGTTTTAGTTAAATCATTTCCAGTACATTTTAATCACAATTATCGACTATATGCATTTGTGCAGAATTAAATAAAAGTCTTTAGGCCAGCCTATGTAGTATTTAATGATATTAAACAGTGGTTAGGGTAGTTTAATCATTTACTTTTATGATACTGTGGCATAAAAAAAAATAATACAGCAAAAGCCTTGCAGAGGTCAGTTTAACCAGATCTGATTGATATGGTAACAATAAACAAAAGATATAGCTGTTTTTTGCCAGAAAATGTTGAAAATTCAGTTCAGTGAGATTAAATCCAATAGCAAAATATGTAAAGTTAAATACATACATGTTCATGTTTTACATGAACATGCAGATCATTTTCTTGACAATATTATTTCACTGAAAATACATTTAACCTGTTATGCACCAGTATTGGTTTAGCTGGGGGACATATGTTTTATTACTTCCAATAGAGATTACAGCAAAAAAAAAATTGTCCACTGCTCTTATAACAACACTAATAGATATTTAGACAATCAATTCACCTCTTCGTGCACAGGCTGACTATCAATGTCATGAAGATGTTCTTTGTCAAAGTTCTTTATCATCAGTCGGATCACTCCGCTGGTTGACTTCTCCGACCCCAGGGAGCAAATTAACAGTATCAAGCTCTCTGCTTCCCTGTAACCTTTTCCCTGCCCCGACTGACATTTGTGTTTTCCTTTGCTATGGGCCCGGGCAGCGTGAGTTGCTGCATATGTTAGACAAACCGCCCGCACGTATTAACGTAGAGTTATGGCTGCGTGCGATTCGAGAATGTGTAAATGTCTGCGAGCCGCTCCAGCTGTTGTGCCGGGGCTTCCTCCGCTGTGAAACTGACACTGTGCAGCGAGCGGCTGCAGCGGCGGGGGTCGCGACCCCGGAACATGGCATCAATTCACAACTCTCGCCGGGGCCAGTGATGAAAACAAGAGACTCTGCGGGTGGAAAAAAAAAGAGAGCTGGAGCATTGTTCTCGAGTTGACGGATCTCGTGGCGGTCTTGTCACATTATGATTATACTGACACAGTACAGCTGGTACAGTGCAGCGGCATCTCTTCAACTCATCTTGTTTGTTTGGAATAGGCTCAACAGTAGAATGTCAAGTGTCTACTTATTTATTTGGAGTATTTCACCTTTCTGATACTTTCCCTAATAGATTTTACAAAATAATATTGTATTTTTTATTCCAGGATATTGTTTTAGCACCTGCTACTTGCGACTTTGAATGACTTACATCATTGAAATGTAAATACAGTGTTTCTCACACAATGACACAATGAGTGTGGCTCTGCTCGTAGTGCCACAATTTGGATCTGATGTAATTCTCTAGCGCCATGGAAACATTGAAATATACGTTTGTATTTCAAATAAGCTTTATTTTATACAAGTAAGGATAATAAAAGCTTTACTCTCATTATTCTGGCCTGTGTCACTACAGTATTTATAATAAGTATATAAAATAAGACTAACTGGTGCTTAATCAGAGCTTTTCATACTTAAGGTATATTTAGCTGATCATGCTTCTAATGATCCTAATCAACACCTTGATATGCTACAACTTTCCACATAAATATATATTTGTTATTTTTGTGTTATTTTGTTGGTCCTGGCTTTTGTTCCTATGGTGGTTGAATGGACTTACTGTAAGTCACTATAGAACAAAATCTGTTGTAGAACTATTTGAAGGAAATCCATGGTGGATTTAGATATATAATTCTGCAAATGTTTTAAATATAGAAAAACTCGTTCATAGACTTGCATTGTCTGCCCTCTTTTTTTCCACACACATTTCCATTTTTTGCTGCTGTTGTAACTACGAACATACATAAATCAAGGCAAATCTTTTTCATTTTTTGAACCCAAAGGCTGTGACTGGATCATGCGGTGGCACTGGATCAAATGTAATCAAATTTCCGCGGACTGAAGGGGGACACCGTGGATTTTTTTTTAGTCCCCAGACCGGATGGAGTGGTGTGGGAGAAAGAGGGATGGAAATACGGTTGGGTATATGAACCTTACAGTCGAGCTGTCATGGTGCTAATGGAGGAATTGGAGCAGAGGGTCAGGAGTCCTCAGCACCTGTGTGGAAGATTAATGACCACAGAGCCACAGAAGGGAAAAGACAGACAGAACGAGAGAGAAACTCCGAAGCAGGCCCCGGCCTATCTGACTAACTCAAAGGTCAGAGCCGGGTGACCTTTGCTACGGAGCAACTATATTAAATATATCCGTGGACTGGTGTTAGTCTTAGAAACCGTCATTTCCGTTTCTAATTCACTTCGAAGGATATCAAATTTGCCGCTACAAGCTGAGCTGAAATGATCACGCCGCATGTAGGAACCATGTAAGCGGAGTGGGATTCATATTCAGCGCGAGCGGTTGTCCCTTTTACGCCATAAAAGGTGCTCTCTGCCAGTGATGACAGTGGAGACCTTTATGATTACCTCAGTAGCATGTAGCGCTCCACAGAAAAGAGATATCATCATTATCTCGACACAAAGGCAGCCCTCACATTGTTAAAACAATTTGCCGCTCGCTAATGTCGGCTGTCAGAGCGGCGCACAGGTCTGGTTCCGAGAGTTAAGTTGTAGGCTTTTTTTTCCCTCCCCCCCCTCTCTCCTGCCTCGCGGCCTGCCTGGGGAATCGCGGCGGGTACGAGGCTCATTTCCTCATCAAACACGGGACGAGTGATTTGGAATATTTATGAGGCTCCCCAATTTAAGTTAAACATTTAACAAAAAAGCATCCTATTAGACTGAGACAGCAGAAAGGGTTAAAGTCTCTGCGGGCA
The DNA here is from genome assembly GCA_036785175.1 of Eupleurogrammus muticus. NCBI lineage: Eukaryota > Metazoa > Chordata > Actinopteri > Scombriformes > Trichiuridae > Eupleurogrammus > Eupleurogrammus muticus. The sequence continues at coordinate 12,760,739 of JAYKQN010000012.1, read as the reverse complement.
GCCGAGGCTAAAACTTAAACATGGAATGCTGGAGATGAATTAAAGTAGCAGGTCTAAGACAGATTTCAACTCAGCGACGCTACTTTTTGGGAGTGGAGCTGATATGGTATATGTTGAAACAAGCTTTCCATTGACTGTGACTGGAATTCTAATTAGGTATGAAGAGATAATGCTTTGATAGTGACTGTGAGATCATTTTTTTAGATAATTTGCATAGTCAAGAACTTAGCATAAATAGAGTCATCAAATGAAATATATGTGAAATAAAACCTGATCTCAGCTCAACACAATTCAACTCGTTTGTACTTTAAACAGAAAGTATGATATGGTAAGATTAGTCATTCTCAATCATCAGAACATTATTGAAAAAAAAAAAAAAAAAAAAAAAAGAAATACTGCTAGAGTAGCAGTTGAATACAGATACAACAAAACCGTCTCCTGTTGCGTTCTATGCAGATATCACAATAAGGATATCAGAGCTAGCAACCCTGCTTAGGTCAGAGGGCACATGTAACACAACGCCGTATTGACTTTATTGATAGTATATGGCTCCCTTTCATGTGTTCCCCTTCTCTCTTGCAGCGCGTGCAGCAGCAGATCAGTGAGCGGCCGAGGAAGGAGGGTCAGCCAGCTCCTGGTCCGCTCCCTGACTCCCTCCACTTCCTGTTTAATCACCAGTCCCTCGGGGAAATTCCGCCATCCATCTTATCATGCCCAGAAAAAACAGTTCAGGTGTTCTACATCATGAGAGATGAAGGACTTGGGTCAGCTGTAAGTGTGTGTGTGTGTGTGTGTGTGTGTGTGTGTGTGTGTGTGTGTGCGTGTGTATTTACAGTATGTCCCGGCACGTTGCGGTGAGTACATAGTCACACATTATTATTATTACATGATAATTAAAAGTGCATGTTATATTGTCACTTGTATAATTTTACTTATACCACATGACTACATCATGTGACCGTCTCACATTATTTTTGTATATCTAAGATGGCACCTTACTTATTTCTAGTCTGATGAAGTGTGGCAGCATGAAATGTTATTATTGAACCTGTAAAGAATCCTTTAGACTACAATTGTTTTACTTTACCACAGATTTATACACATTCATACATTCTCAAAGATGCAAATATTATCACTATAACAATAGTTATAGTGATGATATATTATATTATAGCTATACTGTAGGAATGATGTTCCATCAGTGTGATCCATCACATTGTGAATGATCCATCTCATTGATCCTACATGTCTGAAGTTCCACACTGATTAACTGTTTAAATTTATCTGAGAAACATATCAGTGCAGAAGCTGCTTTAACAAAAGTGATAAATTTAGATAGATCCTGAGTAACAAACTAATATCCATCCAGGAGTTTGGCTATGACAGTAAACCTGTCAATAATTGAGCTTTAATATGCACTTCGATACGATCTGAATGAGAGATGAAAGATAGTGCTCACTGAAAAGACTATTAGTACATGGTATTTTTGGCAACACCTGTATTTACATCCTATTTCCTGTCACTATGGAAACACTTCCTCCACATAAATTAGAGCCATTGAACTCCAGTCCTTATTTCACTTCCTTGCAACTCTTCTCCGCTCTGCACAGTGTTGAACGATGTCCAACTTTATCTACGATTAGAATGCCAGTTTTGTTATTGTTAACATTTCATGACGCATTATGTTCTCGACTGCTTCTCCGCAGAGTGGGAATATTATTTGTTTATATTTTCCGTGGCAGCCCTGAGGGAAGTGACTGATGCCTCAACCACAGAGACGGCGCCTCGGGCCGTCATATGTTGCCCTCCAAGGTTCTCCAATGCAATCTGCATTTGCTATGTGTATTCATAAAAGATTTAACACTCCGAGAGAGGAGAGGCAGAGCAGCAGTACTGTATATCATGTCATACAATTCCTAAAAGTTTTTTTTTTTTTTCGATTCATATCTATCTATTTATTTATCTATGAATATACTGTATTATCTCTGCTGTGGCAACTAGATTTTACATGTGAATTTAAAGTAAACCTACAGAAGTAAGCAGAGGCCACATATTGCTACATTAAATACTATTGCATCAGCCACAAAGTAAAATGATGTAATGTAGAAACATCTGACTATATTGCAGAGCTACGTAATTGTCTGGTAAGGTTTTCTGATGTTTTATATATTTATTGAGTTTGAGATTTGCAAATGTGGTTGAATTCAAAGATTGTTGATCCATGGAGCAGGTTATAATTTAAACTGTTTTAACTAAAAGCTGGAGCCTTCTTTAGCTCTGTTGCTAAATGAATTGAGAGCCGGTTGACACCTGTTAGTACCAAGCATTAAGATAATTTAGTTTGACGGTGTCTGATTTATTATAATGTTCCCTTAGTTGATGCAAATGGTTTTACGCTATTATCTTGTAGCCCGGAATGAAGGTCTTCCAAAGGCAGCCCCCCTATTGTGGCGGTGTGATCTCATTTTCTCAGCAGAGCGACGGACTGCTCGCCTCCCTCTGATCTACCTGGCAGGAGGGAAGTTTGGACTGAGACAGGCCAGCCAGCCCACTGACCTCTGGGTAAAGTCTCAAACTGCGCCGGGCAGTCGGCCGGCGACGGGGGCACGAACGACTGAAGCAATAGGGCTGTGATTAGCTGACACGGCGGCCAGGGTTTTTGCAAGCTGTCCTATTCTGGGGCGTGGGTGGGCAAAGGGGGCAAGGCGGCTAAAATGGGAATGAAGGTATCGATCCTGCTGCCTTTTTACGAGAACAACACACACAAGCTATTTTTACAGGGGGGGAAACACAGTGCTGGTGAAGGCAAACTGTCTGTGACGTACATGCAATACATGCAGAGTATATGGAGAGAGAGAAATATTGCTAAATGTGCAAAAAGAAGCAACATCTGCATTGTTTTGTGAGGGATCAACACTCATTATGTGATAATTTCACTTCAGCAGTATAAGAATGATGCCTATGGATGACAAGCCCTGTCATAACAAAGCCCCCCTGTCACAAAGCTACGATGTTGTCCCCTGCCACCCCCCCCCCCCTCCTCGCTGCCCTTTAGTGCCCGCAGGAAGTGAGGAGCCGGCCCTATTGGAATGCTGCAGCCTGCCAACAGCCAGTTGGGAGTTCAGAGGCGACTTATTCTCACTCACGCCACTCACCAAACTCCTTCGCTCCTTTTTGCATAAAGTAATTGCTGTCAGGGAATGTGCACTGCGGAGAGTTGCTCGGGCTCTGTGAGCACAGAGGGTGAGATTAGGGAATAAAAGAGCCAAGTCAGTGATACTTAGGCACTCCCGGATCCCGCGTTTGTCATTGCGCCTTTACGGATGAGGGCTGACAGTGATGAATATTGGCCAAAAGTTGGTATTCCACACGATGATTTTCCCTAATGAGAATTGATGAATGCGGGAGGGAGGGACTCGGGTTCGTGTGATGAGAGGAGGGACCGCTCATTAGAAGCCAGTCATGCTAAGTTGAGCTGGCTTTAAGGTGGCCGGGACTGAGCTCTGCTACTACAGCAGTCGCTCAAGAAAAAAAAAGAAAAATCAGCTGATATCAGTGATTAATACTGTCTCTTGCAGAAGAGTTAAATGAAATACATCCAGAATAGGGACGAGAATCAATAAGGAAACTCCTTGCGCACAGACAGCATTTAGCAGTTTATCAGTCGTCGGCTCGCATGTACGTTATCAAAGATCCATAGCAATCTCTCTCCATATGCATGAAGCCGCGGTAAACACCTGGGTGTGTGGGACAGCAGCGAGCCCCTCTCTGCTGCCCCAGCTGCAGCCGCGTCAGCCCGACGAGGGAAACGGGGGGCCTCTGGTCTGGCAGATGGCAGCGCGGGCTTTGAAAGAAGCGATGGCCCTGAACGAGCCCCGGGCTGCCCCAGAGGCCGGGAGGTAGCCAAAGCTCCACATGTGGCGAGCCAGGAAGGACATTAAGTGGATAATAGTTAATAGTGAACCAGGTCATTTACTATCATGCGTGTACTTTATGGAGCACAACCGCCACTGGAGGAGGAGGAGGAGGGGGGTTTAACTTTTAGTTGCAGGGTGCTAAATGATCACGCGGCAGCCATTTGTAAACCATCGCAGTCTTGGGTAAATATTGCGCAATACTTCAGGTGATTTAATAGCATGTTGCTGGGTTTAAGAGGAAACATATTAGTGGGAAATGTTCTTTCAGTCATATGACTGACCGCACATTTCAACATTTTTTCCACCCAGAGACGTTATTGCCTCTCTCCTTATTCGGAGGGGGGCTGGGGCCATGTGATGTGTCACTCCACTACGGTTAAGTACAGATGGAGAGATAGCCTCTTTAATATCCAGGAGCTCATTTCGCCGTGGCTGGCAGGTCGCAGCATGATGACAGCTAAACAAGCCGGCCTACAGGATGGAACATAAGCCACAGAGTATGTGGACTGAGGCTCGCAGTTTCCTGAGTGCGGGGACCGTGCCAAACACTCGAGAAATATAATTATTAAGATACAGTTAGTGGTGAAAGCATACGTCTATTTGTGTGTTTTTTTTATGTCACACAGACGTGCATGGTTTGAAGTCGTCCACTGGCCAGAACGATTTGAGCGTCCCTGCTCGTACCTTTGCCATTAGAGACAGTTCGAGCGTTTTTTTTCTTCCTCGGCCGGTAGTGATGGACTTTTGTCATTGGAAGATGCAAAGCAGGGATATCCTGGGCTACATAATAGGATTGCCTTGTCCACATTGTACTTCCTCTCAAAAGTGAATTAGGATATCTCTTTTCGTCGCACAGTGAAACAATGCATGCGATACGCGCATTCAGAACCATTTTTGTGCCGTTTTTCATAATTGGATTTTAACTGCAGGTTCCGTCAAATGTCCAGCCGTCACCATCTCCAATATTGGATTTAAAAAAAAAACTTTTATTCACAAAGCCCTCTCTTTATCCCCTTCCTGTTGAAATGACATGTTTTTTAATCAGCCAATGCACAAAATGTCTGACTGCACTGGAGTCATTAAAGCTGCCTCACACAGACACATGCACTCATCCCAGCGCCTGCACAGCCTATTAAAGAGATGGAAGATTATAGCCTAAATGAAGCCATTAGTTACGCAAACCTAATGATGATCTTATTTGTATGTATAAATCTGATCCGTTTCCCTCGCTCAAGGCAAATATTTCTTCCCTCAGATGGTTTTGGAGAAATTGAGTAAAAACAACAGCGGCATCAACAACAAAAACAACATCAGGAGCCGTAATGAAAAGAGCGCCGGCAAAGGCACTCAGGCGATTGCATCCATTACCCCTCTCCACTATACGGACCCCTTCATAGGGATTACCCCTGGTTCCAGAGAGGTTGATTATTAGACGCTCGCAAAGGTTTCGTTTGAATCGCCCCAGTTAAACGAGAAATTGCAGGCTGAGGAGAGAGGCTAATAACAGTTATTAACCCCGTGCGGGCGGCGGTGTAAAAGAGCGCCACAATAACGAGGTGCACCACCAAGGTTTGAGGCGTAGAGCGGCTAGCACACCCCCGAGGAGAAGCTAACTTATTAAAATAATGAATTAGCCGACCAGATTACTGCAGCCTGCGGCAAAGGCAATTATCCCCCTCCAAATCCCTGGACAGGGCTCCCTAGCGCCACCATAAAACAAGTGCTCAGAAAGCAGGAGCTCACCGCTCCACACAAATGAATAGGCTGTTAATTAGGATCTCTCCCGCTGCGGGTAGCCTTCCCGCTGCCATAACAGAAACCACTTCCACGGCAGGCAGAGAGGGCGGGGGTGGGTGATGGGAGGATACTGAATGAGTATGTGATTGCAAACAAGAGCAAACCAGACATTTGTAAAGAGCGAGAAAGGGTGAGACTGTGAATAGTTTTAGTCGTATGGAGGAGAAAAAAAATCCAGAGAATGACGACACGAGAGGCGGACGGCAGGGATTGTCGGTGGCCCTGATTGTAAATTCAGTGTGAGGCCTTCATTGGAAACAAACAAGGAGCATTCAATCCCAGCCCCGGTACTGTGCTCTCTGCTAAACATTTGGTGGCTCGTCTCCGGTGAATTGCCATGGCCTCAGGGCCTTTTTTTTTTTCGGAAATGAATCCGCCGCATACGATAGGTTTCATGTCAATAATTGGGGCCCGGTTGTGCACTTGTGCAGAAAATTTTGAACCTGAAACAGTTCTAAATAAGCGTAATGACTGTTCAGGTTCCCGTAAAGTTAAAAGAGTTTAAACCCTTTTGTGCGGAGGAAGGCGTCACCGGTCCTGGCATGAAGAAACAGTCGAATAGAAGGGAAGTAGGCCAATGGCCACCCTGAAAAAGAGCCTGCTGTCCTTCATGACATATATACAGCCACTAATGGTTATAAATACTAAAGTATCACATGGTTGACATCATGAACCAAATCTGGCCACCTTCTGCTATCACCTTCCAACTTAACATCAGTAGAAAAATCACAAAGTTTTGAAGGCTGGACTCACCTTGTCCTGCATAGCTATACTTACAGAGAGCAGGGAGATAACTGTCAAAGTGGAAAGTGTGCCAAAGGGATAACTTCATAACTAACACATATTGTACTTCAGCCACCCATTTAGATGAGATATTATGCCTGTTATTTACAAAGCTGGTATGAATGATCCACATAAAATTTAAAGCTTCTTTCCCACTATGGTTACTGATTAACACATGCAAATACTGTATGTGCCCCTAGTTTATTAGAAGTGATAATACTACTGACTCCCAGTGGATTTTATGTTTCCTTGAGGGGTATTGCATCCTGTTTTGCATGAAGCTAAATGTGTCTGTTATGGAAATAGTATTTTCCACAATAATCAGGTATTGCTGGATGTTTTTAATTGGAATAGATTGCTGTAGTTACTTTGCAGTGAAGTAAATTGTGTTTCCATGGCAGCATTCAGCACCATCTTTTCTTTAAGTATATACAGTATATAGTAATTTGAAGAAAATGAAAGATTATATATTAATAGTTTGAAAAACATACTCTTTATAGTGTGATTTGCTCCCAAGGGGACGATTATAGAGTCACACAGATATGCATAGCACGAAACAAGACATTATGCCAGTGTACTGTATGAATATGCCTGCAAGGCTCGACATGAATACAATTTCATGTAATTTGAATGCCTTTCATGAGGCAAGGACTCTTTTGAACTGTCTTAAAAAGCTCATCCACCACGGTAGCTGCCAGTGGCCCTGGGTACAGAGGAGTCATGTCGACAGGCCCAATTAATGATGGGGCGTCTCAGAGTGAATGAATGAGGAGCTTTGAGAGGATTCCTCCACCTTAAATCCCCCTGTGCTGCTGCTCCCAGACTGCCTGTGAAGAACAATCAAACGGCAGCAACCCCCTCCTATTTATCACTTTAAGACATTAGCCAGACATGGGCCTGAATATTAACCAGCTCCTTTTCCAGGAGAGTTCCACACCAAAGGCTGCGTGTGGCAACATACATTTTTAATCACAGGGGAAAACGAGGCCTCTCAATCGCTCTCATCTATTACTGTGTGCTTAACTCTCCGCATTTTTTTCTCCAGGGCTCTCAAAACAAAAAAAACACACACACACACCATCAGCCATGTTGCTCTGTCCTTGCAGTATTTGGTTTACCTTTTATATTATTTGACAGTGTGTGTTTTTTTTTTTTTTTTTAACATCAATCATCATTGTGATTTGATATTTCATTCTGCGATTTCTCCATGGAGCTCAATGAGTCCTTATCGTCTATGAATTGTTTGTAAGGCAGAATATAACTCTCCACTACGCTGGCAGAGTTCATTTCCCTCGGTTGGCGGTGTCTCACTGTCTAGGACGACTGGGCTGAGGCACTGGAGCGTGAGCCAGGCTTCCACAGCTTAATTGGAGTCATGTTCTCCAGAGCCTGGAGCTGCTCCTCCGCCTGCACCAGCCTCTCCGGTGCTGGGCCTGTGGTGGGAGCAGGAAAGCGAGGGCACGGGTACCAGGCATGCAGGGAGATGATCTGCTCGCCCCCATCCTCTCCCTCTGGGCCCCCCCCTGCTGTGACACATGGCACCCTGGTGACAAGGTCACGTCACTGTTGTGGTACCACGGGGGGGAACTGGCCTTATTATCAGGAGAGAAGACATTCTTAAGAAGAATTTAAAAAGGAGAATCTGATCTTAAATCACTCAATTTACTCACTAAAGAAGATTTTTAGGTATCCGGGAGCTTTCCTCCTCTAAGGGTATCAAATTACTGTAAAGCTTCATACGACAAAATGGCTCAAAAATAATTTACATGTTATTAACATATAGTAAATATGAGTAATTTGGCTATTATATATATGTTTAATTAGAGATTGTATACAGTTGGAACACACCTACACCTGTTCAACAGAATACAGGCAAATCCAATAGCTTTATAGCTGTTCTCTATGTAGTTTGTACTAGTAACGCCTCTTTCATATAGCCTGGAAGTAAAATTTTACTATCGAATGTTGCAGTAATTCTGAAATATAGAATATACTATTGTGCAGGTTTTGCTTATTTTGTTCATCCTTTTATTACTTGTACAGTGCTGTGGATGGAAAGGAGTGCACAGTTGGCAAAGATCAGACCTCACTGCATGTGCCACATCTCTACACAAGTAAGACATCATAATATTTTTTCCCTTCTCTTGCAAAATGCATTGTGCAATGTTTGCTCAAAAAAGATATTTAGTTATTAAGTTATCTCAAAGTTGTGGACTCTATTGTGTTTCAGAAATTTTACAACAAAATCATGTTATTGTGTGTACACTGAGCAGCTATAGTGCTGACATTGTGCAGTGAGCATTTTACCATGAAAAAAGTTGAATCTGTTTTTTTGGGCACTAAAGTAGAATAGAATGTTGTCAATGTAGACATTAAAAGGTCTAAACAATCTTCATAACTCACATGTCCATCCTTTATTCTATCTTCTATTTTTTTAAGATTTACAATTACAAAACCATTTAACAACAACCCAAACATGGCCAAGAAGGAATAAAACATACTGGTTTCATACTGATTATAGAGTGATAACATCCTTGAAACGCATCTTAGCGGTTGCATAATGATGCCAGAACCCATCAATATGGAATGACCCTCTGACAAGTAATGCATCTGATTTGTGGTTTCAAGTTAAATAGCGTTGTAAGCAATATTTATTTAACAGTCTACACTTTTTTTTCATTTATTCAGGTAACCATTTATTAATCACTGTTTAGTGAGGAAATGAAAGAAATCAGTTAAATGAGGTAGACCATGCATGGGCTGGCACTGCACTGCCAGCATTTATCAATCTCAATCTCTCTCAGCGCAAGAAAGTTAAAACTAAGGAAAGTCATTTTGTGCCCAATGAAAGTTTTCCTTTGGAAATTTTGTCTTCCATTAAGAATCAAATTAAGCACTGGACCAGTGCTTTTGTGAATGCCCAACCCCCTCGAAACACACACACACACACACACACACACACACACACACACACACACACACACACACACACACACACACACACACACACTAAGGCTTCTAATTTGTGATTTATTATGTTCTTGATGTGGTAGGAGCAGGGTATAAAATTAACTTTTTGACCTACCTGCCAGTGGCAGGTAAGGTGTGAATACTTACCGGCCAAAATATATTTTTACCGGCCACTTTTTTTACAACAGTAAAATGGTATTAAATTATGTTAATCAATTCATTGGAAGTAGGAAACTACATTAATGACTGTTTTCTGAGGCTCAGAAAAAATGTAATTTATTTTCAATCTCATGCTATATACACACATTACAGCATGCCCTGCACACAACATGTGCAGTCAAGTGCATTCATGTAAATTCTCATGACTTAAATGTCATTACCACCAACTATAGTATGACCTGACCTGTTTCAGACAATTTAAATATTAAAAGATTTCACGCAACATACTAGAATGTGGCAGTAGTGGCACACAAACCTCAAAGAACATATAATGCAAAGAATTAGACAGGACATTTGTTGTCCTGCCCCAACACAAGACAGACAGCACAACTATATCTAGCACATTGTGTGATCTGTTCAATCAATGTCATCGTCACCAACTGAATACAAAACCTCAGCTTCATAACCATCTAAGAAATCTGGTCTGCGTCTTCGGATGCAGTCAGAGTGCCAGAGTTCCACTGCAGGGGTAGGGTCGTAATCTGGGATGTCTGGCGATGTCAGCTGTACTACGAGCAAGTCTGATAGTGTGTTTGCATCTAACCTTGACCTCCAGTCGGATTTGACCATTTTCATCACGTTGAAGCCTCTCTCACAATCTGCTGTGCCAACTGGTATCGTCTGTATAAGGTCCATTAAGTTCAAAACTTCCTGGCAGGAGTCGCTGTGCATACGACAAACATCAGCCCATGTGAGATTCTGAAGAGATGTGTGCTCAAGAAAAAGTCTTGTTTTCAGCATTGTCCACTGGTCACATATCTTCTCAGGGTTGGCGAGAACTGGAGTGAAATGCTTCACAAGCACATCAATTTCAGCGTCGCCAAAATCTGAGGGAATAAAAAGTCTATTCAAATACACATCATGTTTGGTACACCTTGAGCATTCCTCAGTTAAGCAACATGACAGCAGACTATGTAGTGTGCCTTTAAAACACAAGGTGTTCCTTTTGACCGTTTGCTACACTGACCCTGTTCATCTAAGTCTGAACTAACCTCCTTGCTCCTCTGCCGAATGTGGCCAGTATTTGAAGGAAGCCAACTTTGTAGCCTGCAGTACTCCAGTGCTAACGTCCTTGAACCTGCCTCCAATGCTGTCAACCAGTTTGTCAATCAATTTATCCTTGGAGGACAACATCTGCTCCTCTGCTTTTCCAGGATTTAGGACCACACCCTTGAATGTCTCAGCTTGTGTTGCCCTCATCATGGGTCCCTCTCTAAACAATTACATCTTATATCAATACCCTTCACTTTTCTCTTAAATACAATATTTAAAGGAGATTTTTATTTCAATAATACCTGATTTTGTATTTGAGCAATACAGCTTCGGTGGATGAGAGGCAACTGTGTGCTTCGGCAATGGTGATGCTGGCTCTCTGCAACGATTCTGACAGGCTCACTAGATGAGAGAGGAGGTCATGCAGAAACCCACAAAATCTGAGGACCACAGTGTCTTTCGCCAGCTGTGAAAACTTTTTGGCCTTACACTGCTGCACAGCCTGGACGCCACCATCACTGGATCTCATCTAAAAAAAGAGAGTAATCACAGAACGATTTGCATCAATATATTTTCATATCATTGGGTTAGATTAGATACATTATGGAAAAATTTATTACTGCTTCATTTTAACATCTTATTGAATGACAACCAAAAATGTATAGTATAGGGACCAACCTGCTCTAGATGCTGAACGATGCCTGGATAGCCACGTAGGAAATGGTCCAAGGCCCTTGACAGATGAGCAACCCATCGGGTGCCACCTATTGTTGTTGGCATGAGAGGGGTCATTCCTAAAGATTTGTAAGTCTTGATCAGGTTTGAGCGATTCAGAGGACTCACGTGATAGAAATTGTAGAGCCCTGAGAGCAGATCATCGATAGCCTGAAAAAAACGAATGTTCTTGACTGCATCTCTAAAGCTTAGCTCAAGTCTGTGTGCCATACAATGGACACCCACTACATAAGGTTTGTTTTCCTTGAGGCGGGTGATGACACCTCTTTTGGCTCCCATCATCACTGCTGCACCGTCTGATGAAAAGGCGACCACCTTGTCTTCCCAGTCACTGCACACCGATTCCATTATTTCCTTTACCGCACAGGAGATGTTCACTGCATCAGCTTTCTCTACTGCTGTAATGCCAACGAATGAGGTCTCCACTGTGCCAGCTACACATGTCCTGATGTACACCATCTCCTCCTCTTTTACAGAGCTGTCAGTTGATCCATCCGTCATGACACCTATGAAGCTGGCCGCTTGAAGTCGGCCTCGAATCTTCTCTCTCTCAATTTGCGCAATGTAGTGAAGGAACACTCTGGCTTCAACAGAATTCCGATACGTCCCCCCCACATGAATTCCCTTTCGTTCATCCAATCTAAGACACAAAGAAAGAAGACGACAAAAATTAGTTGAAATTCCATCTACATCTAAATTCTATGTATCAGTTTGCTTAAATATTAATTAATTGACTATCATTGTGCCCGTGCTGATTTGACCACTATGAAAGTCAAGCTAAAATTAAAGTCTAGTCAACACAGCTGCTAAGCTAATGTTAGCTAACATCAACTGAGGCAGACATGCTAAATAAGGGCCATGCTAAAGAAATTAATCATATAGAGACAAGTAAATTGAAGTAGGCTACTTACTGACACTGCCACACAAAGTCGGAGATAGGTCTTGATCGCTTAGCCAAGGCATGTACAGTTAGAAAAAAGTTCTTCATCTTTGTAGCAGTAGCTTCGGTCATTCCAGTGAGACCTTGCACAGTTGGTGTCGAAGATATTGATTCGGCTGATATAGTAGCCATCCTAACTGCGTTGGTATGGGCGTGTGATCTTTCGTGGTCTTTGATCGTCTCTACTTTCATATTAGTGTTGCCAACAACAAATGAACATGTACGATGCGTTGAGAACTTGTCACAGATGCTGCAAGTCATTGCCTTTGTTCCACTGTTGTATATTAGCCACTCTCTCCTCGCCCCCGTTTCTGAGAAGCGCCACTTTTCATTGAATTTTCTCTTTGGTGTAGGAGAAGCCGTTGGATTATTTTCCGCATTGCTTCTTTTGACTGGCTTTTGTACACCGGCTATATGTCGCCACATACTTGGTAACGTTACCGCTGTCTTTACTCTGATCTCTCTCTGACTGATTGAATGGACTGAATCGAACAAACGCAGCTACATTCGAATGTTGTTGAGTGACGGTGGACGGTCAGGGACAAATTCGGAAATTAAAACGCGAATCACACCAGTTGTGGTCATAATGTGTTTTACACCAGTTAGTCGTTTTGTGTGTACAACACTAATTATTTATTGTTGAAGCAAGGAAGAGGCATATTTTATCAGCCGGCCAATGGCGTGTAAGCCTATTTTTTTTATCCGCCAAAAAATAATTTTACACGCATTTGGCGTGTGGCGGGTGCTAATTTTAAACCCTGGGTAGGAGCATTGGTTTGGTGCTGAGTGAATGCTGGTTTATCCACTCCATTGTGGGTACACTATGTGTGTGTGTGTGAGTGTGTGTGTGTGTGTGTGTGTGTGTGTGTGTGTGTGTGTATATGTGTATTTTCCAGTGTCACAGAGGGGGGTGTACGCAGCCATCATTCACTGCTGTGGGTCAGCCCTCACACCAGTCAGACAGGAAAGGTCATGGGCCTGCAGTCTCCACTCACTCATAGTTTACAGAGCTTTAAAAAAAATCCTGCAGACAACCAGGTAAAATTTTAAATCTGTAAAATCTGCCTTTCACAACTTCCCGGCGCCATACTGAGATTTGGAAATATTTTCTGGCCGAAGCAGCCTAACGTGCGAGCTCCCTTAGCTGGAAGTGTCTTTGCCCGATGTGTTTTGTCTGTCCTGCTCTCTCCTCTCACTATTTTCACTTCACTGTCCCTTTTTATCCTGAACTTAAACGGCACATAACCTTTATCCCGGCTCGTCTGTCTGCACGGACCCTGATGAAGAAGTCCGGAGGCGGTGTTTTTGAACATCTTTCAGCTCAGCTATTCTCTGAGGGAGCCCTCTGACTTGAAGGTACTACCTTATTTGTCTAATGCGTGACGCACATTTGACATTCACCTGTGAGTGTGCGCGCTAGCGTGTGTGTTGGAGCCTTATTATTGTCTTCACAGGCCTATTAGTTAAATAGAATAAATTTACTGCATATTTTTCATCTCTTCCATCACCTAAGGGGGTGTTTTTTCCTTGATTGCATTACAATCACAGTAAGCTCTCCTGCATTAGTGGCGAAGCATGTTTTCATTCCTTATTTTACACTGGGGATTTCACACAAATACACATGCACACATGTGCAAATGCCGAATCTTAGTTTCCCTATTTTTACCTCCTAAGTGTGTTGGTTATTTTTTTTATGAGGATAAAATCTGCAAGATGTTGATTAGCTATGAAGTTTTACGTGAGAAACCTTTGTACCGGCCCCTCCATTGTAGGAAAAGGGCATTGATAGGAAGGCAGATAGAACTGATCAATAAGAAGTGCAGTTTTCTCCCCAGGCCTTCTTTCATATCTCTCTGTTGTTTGTGTTTTGAAGGGGTCGGGGGTAGGGTCTGGTAAAGTGGTGGTGTGGGCGGGCTTCTGCCCCTTTATCAATCAGGATTTTAATTACACACGTCTAGGGCGACAGCTAGATTAGAAACCAATCGACGCTATCGGCCACAAAATCTAATTACTGTTTATTGACAGATAAGGGCAGGCCCCCTTCACTTTTCCAAATAAGATAAACCTCCCCCCTCGTACACAATGAAGAGCAGCTCATACTGTCCATGAAAGACTCTATGATAAGTAAACCCCCCCCCACTCTGAGAATTCCTCCACGCTTATTGGGAGAGATGTTACCTCTCTGGACTCCTCTGTTAGAGATGACATAGGATCAGTGTGAGCAAGTCATACTACACTTTAGTCTTTGTCATATTAGAATAATTTTAATAACACTATGGTACATATGAGCTGAGCATTGTCTTCAACTCAATTTCAGGGAAATTTTACAGCCTTTTTAAAGCCTAAATCCTCACTTTTTCCATAAAGTTACCTATAAATCAAGGGGCCCTTAATGATGAGTAATGAGTAACCCTTAACCTGCGGAGCCAACACACACATGAAACATCCCATCTCCTGTAGACAGACATGTTCCCAGAGGACAGTCCATCCTCCTAGATGTCCTCCTCTCTGCACAACCCCCCCCCCCCCCCCCCCCCCCACTACACATACACACCCAACGCCAGCACCCTCACCCATATCAGGCGTTTTACAGCCCCTGTCACTGTGCAATGCACTTTGCCTTTAAAGCTGAGAATCTGCCTCAGGTAAATATGGAGTAAATGATTGGATTATTGTTCTTTCATTTGGCTGTGTAGTAATGGCTGGATTATAAACATTGCAGAGTATAGATTTCCTGTCAGATCCTATGAATCAGACATCCTTATCTCATTTCCAGACTGCCGCTCCACCCAGTGCTGCCATCTCCCAGCCAGGGAGTCTGGGAGAGCATGGGGAAGCCATATACATGTGCTCTCTCACACACACACACACACACACATATATGGACAAAAACAGAAAAAGACAACAGGCACAAGTAATCACACACACACACACACACACACACACACACACACACACACACACACGTATGTGGCAGAGGGATAGAGAAAGACAGAGAGACTGTTGTCACCCGGCACAGCACAGGCACTCCAAAGTCCATTCGAAGATTTCAAAAACCACTTAGGCCCCCTGTCCAAATTTGTTAAGCAAGTAAATCTACGGCTACAGTGCACTGAATTCAAAGAGAGGGGAGAGACAGCGATGTGGAGAGCATGAGAGAGGGAGGAAAAGGGAGTAAGATGTCTCCTAAATGAAATTTAGGCGGGGCCGGGATGGAGGTTGGCTGACAGCAGGTGGAGGGAGTGAGGTTTCAGGCCCTCTGATTCGGTTTTAATCGCGCAAAAGAAAAAATGTTTGGGTTTGAATTATGCTGCGTTTTTTTTTTTTTTTTGGCCAGTGCTGGAGATTGATGCCTGATTCCTCTGATGCCCTGGCATCATATCAGTGGTTGCTCGTCATATGTTTTATGTTTTTTTTCTTCTCTCTCTCTCTCTCTACCTCTTGACTGAATTTCTTTTCAGTGGATTACCAATACTGTAATCAAGTTAGGGAGCCGCGTGGACCAGCAACTGATGCACACGCCATGCTTTTGTTGGGAGTCTCTACACAACATGTGGAAATTCAAAAAAACAACAACATACGCTTGAACTGGGTTTAGGACAGGTTGGGAAATAAAACATGCTAGATGTAGGGTTCCTATAGAAGTACTCAGGTTTAACAGCTCACAGATCCACGGTGATAGCAGCATATATAACACAATTTTTTTAGGCATGACATTCAAAACACAAGAAACTCATAAAGTCAATTGTAAAATGTTTTTCTTTTTTTTGCGGTGTGCACTCCAGGTGAAGTTTTGCACCTCACACACATCAACAAATAATCTAAGGAATTAAATTATTTTCTAAAATTATCAACAAGTTGCTTGGTCTATAAAATCTTAGAAAACAGTGCAAAGTGTCAGAGGCAGAGGTTTGTCTGGTCAACAATCCAAAATCAAAAGATAATTGTTTTACGATGATATAAAACAACGAAAGGCATCATTTGTTTGAGCTTTTAACTTAAATGATTAATTTATTATCAAAAAGGTTTCCTAGTTCATTTCTTGTTCATGGACTAATCGATTAACTATATAAAGTCTTTATAGATTAAAAAAAAAACACACAGGAATAATAAAAAGCTGTTAATTCTGCTCCTGCAAGTATCCTGATTACATCACTTATGAAAGCTTTATAATTCTAACATTATACTTGTAAGAGGATTGTTTATGTTATCCATGAAAAAACACGTAACTTGTCCACAGCCTAGTGTGCGTTGCTGAGCGCTGCTCAGTGATGGTTAAGACACCTAACAGAGGGAACTGAACAGGACCACTGTTGTCATTCCTTAGTGCTGAAGCGTTGTGCCATTACATTTATAGATTTTCTCTTTGATGGGATAATTTGGTCTTTATATCGCTCATAAATGAAGTGATCCTCAGTGCTCCTCGTGCAGCTCAATGTGCGGGTCCCATTTTCAAATACAGTTAATTGCATTCGAAAAAGAATCAATGGTACGTTCACGGTGACAATATCATTCTTTTAATGTCACTTAATTTTCCCCCAGTAAAATGATTACATCAATAGCCTCATTTCTATCTTTCAGCATGAATTAATCTGCTGAGGACAATAATTACATGTGTGTAATGGATAGGTTTTTTGTACTCCGAAGGAAATGCAGTCAAGTCTCCATTGTGAGCCTGGTTGTTGGCACTGTCCTGACTGTCATTCATTCGGTTTATGAATTACACTATCAGCGGGGGGTGGGATGGGGGGGGGATAAATACAGGTACCTCTGCTGCAGCTCCTCGCGGCCTTCTGGTGAGAGAGCCCTCCCTCTAGTGGAGATGATGGAGCTGGTTACTGCTGTCAGCCTTTATGCTCTGGTCCACAGCTGAGGCAGTCACTCACTGATGGAGAATGTAGGATGTGTGGAAGAAAACCTTTCAGGAGACAGGACAGAGTGGAAAATATAAACTTATTAAAAAAAAAACTGTATTCTCTTTATTCTAAAATGTCATTTAATACCAAATTTCGTTATAGAAGTTGTAGAGTTAGACATAATGTCTTGTTGGAGTGTTTAAGATGGAATATGCGGTGTGTTGATGTTGAGATGTATGTGGATGCTATGTGATCCTTTATGAAATTAAAGAGATGCAATGACTATTGTTTTTTTTTTTTTTTTTTTTTTTTTTTTTAGGTAACAAATCATAAACCATGAACACATATTTGCATAGACAGCCCCTGGAGAGAGAACAAAAATCAAATCAAATAGGGGTTTGTTAAGTTTGTGGACGCCTGGGTTACATGATCCAGCGACTGCGTCCTGTTATTTATTCATCAACAGTGGAAACTGACCGACTGCCATGTCTGTTTTAACCTTTTGCACGTCTGCCGTCACCTGCTGTTTTTCTCAGGTGAAAATGTGCCCACCACCACCACCACCAGCACCAGCACCACCAGCACCACCAGCACCAGAGGGGCAAAACAACCCAAACACAGCCGCCGTCTGACAGCAGCCGCGCGGGCACGTGCAGCCAGAATTACCGTTAGCGTCCTCACCGGTTTGGGGCCGTCGACAGGAATTCACGGAGCAGTAAAACGGACAGACGAGAAATAACACAAAAATATGTAAGCTAAAAAAATTCAGTGTTAATATGTTTTTTTTACTCTATTATCAAAACTAATACAGTTAAAGTCACGAGGCAGGCGGAACGGTTAAGGTTTCTTCAGTCGTTGCGTATTTTTTTTTTCGTTCCCCTCGAATCACATTTGACCCCGCTCACCCGGTCGCCGCTGCCCGGCGGAGGTGTTTGGTTTAGCCACGGGGAGCGCGCCGGGAGGAGGAGTTGATGCGGTGCGGCTCGCGGCGTGTGACAGTTAAACGGCGCGCTCCGAAAACGCAGACGGAGCTGCTCCACCTCCACCTCCTCCACCACAGCCCGGACACACCAGCCTCCACAGTGCGCTGTAGCCACTCACCCGGGGATGTGACATGACGTGTCCGAGTAAGGTACCACACACATTAGTAACCTCACTTTATCTTCCAGCTGCCACATTCGAGACACGTTATTTCCTTTCTTTATATCTGTTTATTTCTCTCCTTCACATCCTGTGTACTTTTTCTGTGTATTGCGGAGACATTTTTAATGTGTTCTTTAACGTTGCTTTGATCACCTGTGGCTTTAATTACATCAGCGTGCACGCGCTGGGGCTCTAATTGAGGCATGTACTGTGCACGTGTTTCCTGTGGGTATAATGACTGAATTACTTATCGATTTGACCATTACTGTAAGCATGAAAAATGTCATATTTATCGACTTAATAAGGCCTGGCTGCCTGTTTATTGCCAGATAAATTCGGAGGTAAAAAAAAAAAAGGTTAAAAAAAATAAATACTATAGAGTAAATTTATATTGTTGAAGATATTCGAGCATTTTTAACCAAAATTACATTTTAGTTAAAGCAACGTTGTCTTTATTAAACCCTTATTACTGTAACACATTTGTTTAAAATCTTCTGTATGTAAAAAAAAAAAAAATCAAGTAATTCGTATTTAATAACACCCTGTATTATTATTAGTCTTTCAAAGAAAAAGTCATTTATCTGACCAAACAGATTGTTTTCTTTTTTAAAACTTAATTAACTATATAATTTCCCAATTAACTAACTACACACATGCATACAAACACTCACACAGACACAGGTGAAAATGTCAAGCTCACAGGGAGAACACATGCTTTTTATGATATGCGTGATCCCTCGATAGCAAACACAAATCTTACATTTTCAGTTGAAAAAACAAAAAACAAAAGTTATAACATCAGCAACAGATTAGACAATCAACACTCTCTCCTGCTACTGGGTGTGTAATACTGCACCAACTTTGTCATGCCAACCCGTGTGATTGAGTGTTTGCACATTGCAGCTCTATTCTTTATTTGTATCAGATCCCTTCCTGTCAAATCAGCTGTCACACAGCGTGATTTTTTTTTTTTCTTCTTCATAACAGAGCTGATAAGGAGCAACGATAGCAGGCGGCAGCAGCAGGGATTTCATAGCTCAACGCAGCGTGACAAAAGTCTGTATGATGTCAGTCGAGAAGCCTTGGGAGGCCAAAGTGAAATATGCAGAAGTGTGATTTATCAAACGTGGGGAGTCATCAATATGAGAGGCAGTACACACAGGTTAGATACCAGGATAAAAGCAGAGTCTGTCATGAGAGAGTTCCACCTCTTGCGATTCACTATTGGTTGTAACCAGGTCTCTTGCCTTAAACCACCAGGATCAGCTGTTACTACCACTGCACTGTGCTTTTTTGCAGTGTTTTGACTCTCAAACTGGATATTTTTTTTATTTTAATATTTTAACAAATTCGTACACAATACTTAAGTTGTACGACATGTTTTTCTTTATCCTTTTATTTAGTGCAGCATCTCATTCAAGTCTAAGAACTCAGTTAGAAAGTGATTTCACTGCTTTTTAAAGAATTAAACTGACAGGTGTTTGATTTGGCATCAATCTTAATTGGATTTCATTTATTTAGTCATTTGTTTTTGTCACAAAAAAGAGACCAGATGCTGTGTAATCTGTGCCACTGTGGAGGCACTATTGCTGCACATCAATAGGCCTGTGATGATCAATAGGGATTGCGTGATGTTTTTGCATTGATTATAGAAACGTGAGCCGATGAATGGAACTGGATTCCTCTCCAGGGGGTTCCACTGTTCCTATTCAGCAGAGAAAACCGGAGAGAGAGAAAGCAGCAGAGCGACAAAACACACCTTTTCGCACAAATCTGCTGGTAGATCTTGACTCCTCCTCGCTCGCTCTTACTTTTTTTTTTTTACTTTGGTCGAGGTGGCTGAAGACAGTTGTTGGGCACCTTTTGTGACTTAACATTGCTCGAGTAGAAATTCAGAGAAGTGGGAAAGCTGCCGTTTCTTTCTGCTCGACTCAGCCAGGTGTCGGCCATTGTCGGACCCCCTTGTTTCTCCAATAAGATGCCATGGTAAGCTCTGTTCTTATAATGTGGGGATACAGTAACATGGAGACCCTCACTGACTGTGAAATGCTATCTGCATTCTCTGCATTCTTACTGAGCTTGATCAACAGCGAAACACAGGCGCTTCTAAAGCTGGGGTTAGAGAAGACAGAGCTGGATTTTCCGCTGCTTTAGAAGCTGATGGGCTTCCAGAATATGAGTTATGGCTTGAGATCATCTCTCACAGGTGGTGAAAGGCTCACAATGGTCTCTTACATGTAACACCCGCAAATGGAGCTTGCGACACAGCTCAATAAATACATTCACTGTCCTTGGTGGTTTGAAAGCTATTGCTTTTTTTCGAAAGTGAAGTGCTACAGATGCACTCGACTGCTTGCCACGGCTTCTGTAGTGCATTTTAGGCTGGTGTCAGACTTTATTATGTTATATATAACAGTACAGGTGGCATTTTGATGTCTTAAAAAAATGCATATGGTTGGGATCGACGAGCAAGTTTTGTTTTTGAGATGTCAGCCGCTCGGTAAAGTTCCGTGCTGTTGATGTAAGTAAGTAACGTTGTTTTTGATATCGGCACGCATTAAAGGCTTTTCCCTCCAAATGTAAAAAAACTAATCTAAATGACTGAATTTAAAGATAATTTAATTATATCAGCTATTTTAAATTATTTTACAAATGCTGGCTACATGCACTGATATTGACAAATCCTCTACTTGCATTTGTCATCCTCATTTATGATTAAATTAGAATTTTCAGAATCCAAAGTTTTCAATTTGATCGAGATGACTGAAATGAAACTTTGGCCAGCTGAACCTCTGTCGCTGGCGTGTTCAGTTGGCGTGCGCGTGTGACATGTGTGGGTCGGGAGTGTGTGTGTGTGTGTGTGTGTGTGTGTGTGTGTGTGTGTGTGTGTGTGAGAGCGAGCGTTTTGGGTCCCTCCTCCCCGGCGCTCCGCCGGCCCCTCTGTCGCTTTAAGTCCTGCCCCTCGGAGCCAGCCAACAGCAGCTGTTCCATATTCATCAAGCCCTTGAGTCTTAAAGAGCCCTATCCTGCCCATGGAAAGAGTCATTCCTCTCGCCCGCGCTCTCATGCTCTCTCCATCTTAGCGCTCACCCCGCTGCTGCCTGCGCTGCTCTCTCTCTCTCTCTCTCTCTCTCTCTCTTACCCCCCCTTTACCTCTCTGTCTATCTGTCCCTCCCCCTTCTCTCTCCCTCTCTCTCTCTCTCTCCCGCTGTCATACACACACACTCACTTACATACACTCAGACACGCACACTCTCTCTCTCTCTCTCACACATATATACATAAACACACACACACACACATACGCAACACACATGCTCTCACACACACACATACACACACGCGCGCCCACTCAATCCATCAGAGTCCCAACATACCTGTGCAGGCTGGGCGAAGCAGAGCTGGAGGGGCTTTTCGGCGGCGTTGTCTCTGAGGGTGCCGTGCTGTCATTTGGGGAAGAAGCGGGTCTCAATTGTTTTCTCTTTCCTCTTCCTCTCATTCCTGGAATGCTAAAACTGGACTGATGGACATTTCAGAACTTTGTCTTCCAGACCCTCTCAGCTATCATAACCAGTAGGTGCATCTCCTTTCTTTCCTTCTTTCTTTCTTCCTGTCTTTCTTTCTTTTTTCTCCTTGCACTTTTTCCTTTCTAACCCATCTGTTGTGATGCAGTTTTTGTGTTTCTTTGTTGTCCTTCATTTTTCTCATTTTTTAAAAATCCTTTTAAGTTTTTTTTTAAAACTGTACCTATGGTTGTTTTTTTATTTCCTCTCTTTACAACCATCCTGTCTATATAGGCACTGAACTTTTTCCCCCGTTTTATCAGTGATGTACTTTTCCTGGCTCCCCTCTTCACATCCCCTCTCATACCTACTCACACTCTTAAAAACGCACTTTCTCTTGTTCATTGTTTGAGGGGTTTTAGATAACGCAGGACTTGACAGTATAGCGAGCAACAGGGCAGGTGGAGCTGTGTGTGTGTGTGCGTGTGTGCACGCCCATGTGTGTGTAGATTTATTGTGCGAGCACATCATGTATGCCAGTCTTTATAAATTTCATGGCGAGCACGGCTGATTGATTCAGCTTTCCCCCCCGCACCGCAAAGTGCTTATTTTATTTCATTTTATTTTTCTAAAGAATTTGTCGTACCTGTCCACTTGGGTTATGAGGCTTGTTTGCTTGATGTCTTTGTTCTTATATCTGGCCGCCCAGGGAGAGCGGGAGAATTAATATTTTAATGAGTCGAGATTAACGCGAATCCTGTGGAATCGGAGAAGGGATAAATTACAGTGGGTAATATCTGCGGGCAGAGGAAGACGAATGCGAGGACCCTGTAACCCCAGTGAACTGGCAGGTCTGTCCCAGGCAGCTGCACGCCAGGAAGCTGCTGCCTCGACAGCTCCTGGCTGCTGGGACAGCACCTGATAAACCAGGGCAAAAAGTTTTCTAAATGCATCCACCACTTATATTTGAGGCTAAATAAATTATCTGAAGTTAGAGGAAATATATATATTTTATTGTTTTATTTTTAATGAAAAATATACTGTCTTACAATAATGTGGATTTACCACATTTAATACACCATCAGTTATATGTGTGAAAACAGTAGCAAAATATCTGGGATTGTTGTAAAGTTTTGCTTCAATTTAGAGATAATTTATTACATCTGTTTAATATTTAAAAAAGATCAGATTGATAGAAAGTATTTTTGAAAATGTTTTTTTTTTTTTTTAAGATAAATCAGCCATTGCAAAACATCCCAGTTGCCTGTTACACTTCCCTGATACTTGAGTCTATTATTATGAATTACATTTTTTTTTTGTCCAGGAAATGTGCCCAAATTGTCTGTTCATGCAGGTTAACTTCTTAATGTGCTGAACATTATTTATTGGTACCATAATTACACAGGTTATTCAGTTGTTTAATGTATTACGTTTAATAGCAGTCACTGAAATTCCCCAGCAGAAAATAATTCAATGCAAAGTAGAAGAGCTGGATGCCATCAGTGTGTATTTACTTCAGCCATTTCTTCATAGATAGAATTCACTTTGTGCATTTTGCAAATTCAAAAAAAGTCATCAAAAAGTGCTTTGTTTTTCCCATAAGACTGATTTTACGAGTTTACTATTAGATACAAATTCATTTAAAATAAATAACATAATTAGCAGTAAGTGACACACACCAGGGCTTCAATTGTATTTATATTTGTCATTGTGCTCTGAACTGTTAAGGTATTCCTTTCATTTAAAGGCAACACTTCTGTTAATAATATTTAGTTTCTAACCAGTTTAACATCACTGTTTATGTATTTAAACAAATAAATGATGGTGAAGTTTTAGGAGGCTTTTTGATTTTTTTTTTAATCATTTTCCCTTCAAATGCATTTCACACATTACACATATTAAATCCTATTCATTGCAAGGACAAACATCATTAAACATGAACACATTTGACGTTTTGCAAACCACTTGCTCAGAACGTGTTCAGCTTTCAGTCAATTTTATTTGACTTTTCCCACATCTGTCAGAAATCAGAGTTTAAATACTTATTTTTATTTCTACACTACACAATAAAATAGTAACCAGTCAATTCATCAAATGTGGAATAACAGATTTGCACACCCAGAGACATTTCATTAATATAGTGCAGATGATTTTTATGATTCTTAATTTTTAGTTTTCTTCTCTAAAACCTTACTGTTCTATATTGAGACACTGCAGCATTAAGGGAGATTGAGTGATTGTGTGCACTCATTTAAAATTAGGATAGAAGAAAATACGGTTGAATATTTAATAAAGCTCGACACAGGATAGACGTTGCAGTTGTTGTGTCATACGTTCATAATATTGGATACATATGTAGGTGTTTTAAATTAAAAAAAAATCTTTGGAGGAGGTCACATGTACTTTTCTGTGTGTTTTAGACTTGTGGACAGGTGCTTGCTGTATACATAACTTTATTGCCTCACTGAACATATGTTGAGAAGTAAATATGTGTGTGAGATGTTTTTTCCCTTCTAACTCCTAGACTAAAACTGTCAGACATTAATACAATAATTTTTTTGTTTTTTTTATACATCTTGTTTTCATATATATCTAAGCTGCAGCCAGTTATTTATGGAATCTGCCCAGCGTTGGCCTGAGCATGCTGTTAATTTTGGTCCGCCGGTAGCCCTCTCTTTTGATAATTGTGTCGCGGTGTTCGCAGCCCCGTCACCGTGGGCTGGACGTGGCCGCGCTGCCTGGACGAGAGGATTAGTGGGACGTATGTGCTCCGTGTAATTAGCACGGCGCTGTTGTGGACCGACTGTAGTGCACGCTCTGTAGATTGACCCGAGGGCATCGCCGCTGCTTGGGAACTAGATTGAAACCGAATTTTTTTTTTTTTTTTTGTCTTCGGGGTAGGGAGACACACTCCACTCGTCTCTGCTGTTTTCGAAATCTGAGCACATTGAAGTTCTAACGGAGTATTTTGATAACAAAGGATTTACTGGAAGTTGTAATCCATTACTCAGTTGACTTGTTTCAGTCAAAGGAGACTGAGTCTGACAGGCTCATTGTTGGTCTCGCGTTGCACTGGCTGTTCACGCCACTCACGGGTCGGCCAACGCTGAACGTTGTCAGTTTTCGTTCCTTTTTTTTTTTTTTTATTTTACTCGCTAGAAAAAAGAGACGCAGGTGGTGAATTGAGATGTGACTTCTTTCCTGGTTCCTAAATGTTCCATCAACACCCTCGCTTTTCCTTAAGCCCTGGCACAGTCGCAGCTATAAACAAACTAAGCTATCCAATTTCCCGTCATGAAATGAGAGCTTTTTAATGTATTTTTTTTTTCCAGAGGAGCAGAAAGAGAGTTAGCGCGGTGATGAATTAGATTTCAATTTATTTGACTTTATTCCCAGCTTGCTGCATTAGAGCCTGCGAACACCCATCTCCAGCAGTCCCGTCCCGCTTGATTCTTATTAGGTTTCAGAAAACAAGGCGAGGGGAATTGCATTAGTGTATCTTAAGTTAAAAGCTCTTTGCTCTTTGACCAAGTGTTTCATTGTTATTGGGTTAATCAGATTTTTGCTGTCTTCATGGAGATGCTATCGCCAGGCTAGAGGCAGCGGTGGGTAACCAAAGCAGCCGCGCACAGACACTATCCAGATGGGATCAGCTTACGGTAATTTGGTTTCAGAATACATTACCAGAAGAGGCTCCTGGCCGAGAATGGCCACGCCGCCACGAGCCAGGAGCCGGTGGCCTCTGTACTGTAGCAGCAGCAGCAGCGTCCAGCCAAACCCTCCGCTCCCACACTCCTCTGTGCCATGGGCCTTTTAGGAGGTGTTGGGGTCTATGCTATTTTTTTTTTTTTAAAAAAAGAAAAACTAATGTTTTTAATTTTTTACATTTATGTATTCTTTTTTTAAATTCAGTTTGTCACCCTATTCTAAATACTTCTTCCTTGTACCAACAGGGCTTTGTTGTCCAATTCATTAGAGAGATTCCTGAGTCCACTGGCCACGCTGGAGCCTTCTCATTTCTGGTATCTAGTATCATTACTTTCACTGTAAATATGTCACTCTCAGCTCGAGGTGAGCCGGGAGGGGGGTGGGCGGGGGAGCTGAGGGGGGGTGGGGGGGTGGAGCATGTTGTCTCTCTCCAGGCCAAATGGGGATGCAGAGTATATTAACACTCCCGTGGATATTTCACCATTGTGTAGCTCCAGAGGTATTTCAGGTCCATATTTATTAGGAGCTCGCTTTGAAGGGGCTGCCACATCAGATCCCTCCTTCTTAGGTGGACGATTTAATCCCCCAGATAATTCATTGGAAATCAGAGGAAAAAGAAAGAAAGAAAAGCATGCAATGCCCAGGCTTGTTCACTTCTGAAACTGCATTTTTTCCTTTTTAAGATTTCTTTGAATTCACTTGAATATGTGTAAAAACAATCACTTTTTCTTATCATAACATGACATATATCTTAGTGAATATTAGTATATTTTGGATATATTTTATTGCCTTTTTTATTATTATAAGATGCTTATCTGATGATTGGCTTTTACACCTCTCTGTGATTAGCTACAGTGCCTCTTCGGCTATTTCACAACATCCCTCCTGCACAAAATGAAAAAAAAAAAAAATGACAACCGTCACCGCACGCGTCCCTTTCTGATTCCCCCGTCCACGGTAACCTTGGACACCTCCACCGCAGTGTGAGAATCAGAACTTAAAAATAACCAGGTCCATTAGTCTAGAAGGATAATGCTAGCCTACGTGGGCTCTCATGCCCTTGTGGCAGCAGAGTGCTATCACTGACACGGTGCGTCAGCACTTCTTCCTGTTGCTCCAACATTGAAGGGCTCCTCTTATTTTACACACACACACACACACACACACACACACACATGCATGTACGCACACGTGGAAGTTGAGGAGAATAACCCAAGAACTGCACAACTGCCAACAACAAATGCAATAGAGCAGAAAATGTATGATAAGAAAACCTGAAACTGAAAGCAGTAAAATTTTTTTTTTTTAGGAGTATTTGTGTGCAAATGTTCTCCATAGTTTGTGGAAACTTGTGGCACTTTTAATCACTTTGTCCCGAATGTAATGGAGGGGAAACTCCAGGTTCATTAATTCAAACGTTAAAAAAAAAAAAGGAAAAGAAAGAGATGTAAGGTGGGTAACTTTATGGACGTTTATCAGCGAACGCTATTGGTATTGAGCGGCCAGTTGTTTGAAGGTTATGTTTCGGAGCAGTAATTGAAATGCAAAATAACATTAGGATCGATGGTTTGCTTTGTTTATTTATGAAATCAATATTGGAACCGTCCGTCACAGCAGCAGCTCTGATTCCCACTGACAGCTTCACCAAGTTTTCTCTACATGGCCGGGGGTCCTTGCACCCATTACAGCTTTTAGAAAAAGGCCCTTTTTTCAGGCTCATTGATACATATATATAAACACATAGTCCAGAGTTTAAAGGAAAACACTGGGGCATGGCATTACGAGATGTTTATGTTGTTTAAATGAAAAAAAGTGTTGTGTAAAATGCAGACTTAGCAGCATTATGTCTCCAAGAGACACTGACAAAAAGAGTGAGAGAGACAGAGAAGCACTCTCATCATCTCTGGTTTGCCCAGGGGAAGTAGATGTGACCAATAACCAGTCATTAACATGGCAGTGTGCAAAAAGCCAGCCAGCGTACGCCTAGTTTCGCTGTGGCGAACAAGAATTTTTATTGATGCGTTTGTGCCTCTTGACCCATGACAAATATGCGCTGCCTGTTATAACAGAAGTAACAGAAATGCTCCAATTCAAAGTAACGGAAGCCCGGAAACGCTGCACTCCAGCCAACATGACATAACTAGCACGTTTGGCAAACAGGACATTTAATCAATAATACTACGTCATTTGGATGTCCTAAATAAATGCACATTTACCTCTCATAGTATTTGACATTATTTAAACTTTTTAGCCTTATTTAGATGTTTCATATATATATATATATATATATATATATATATATATATATATATTCTAATTGCCATTAGTCTTATAAAAACTTAATTGCATCTTTTTTTCACAACTTTATCCTTGCAATGCAGCGATTTCATTTGATAAGTGGCAGATTTGTTAGCGTGTACGCGTGTGCTCCCGCCTGCCTGCTCGCCTTTTAAATTATACGACTGTGTACTTAGGCGTGCATTTGCCTGTTGGTCACAAAACACGCTGGCGTTAAAACGCCTCCTTATGACACCACCCCTACAGCGTTAAGTGCAATCGAATGGCTGCGATCGAGTGGCTGCTTGTTGAACCTGCCACTCGGAGGGTTTCCTCCCCTCGCCAGCCACGCGTCCTCGTCGGCTCCAGACGCCGAGGCACGCCGATATGTATGTTTAGATTGCCCCCTGAAGGAGACACATTAATTCAGGAAATATCCCCAAAGTTTAATTATTCCTGAATGGTGTGGTGGTGGACACTACCGTATAAATCAGTTAGGCCCACCCGCCTTTTTATTACCAGCACTATTTATGGGAAATGTGTGGCAGCTGGTAGAGATGAGCCTGTAAAAAGCTGGAGGCTATTGCTATGAGTGTGTCTGCCGCTGTGGCAGACACACTCATAGCAATGCTGTTTTGAGCAACTCAATCAATTTATTTAGTGGGTATTTGAGTATTTGAGATAAATTTAAGCATTTTTGACCATGATTATCAGACTGTATTATGCTTGATGTTGTAATCCCGCCCGTGTGATTCCACACAGATTTAGAGCCCTGCACAAATGTTTACGCACCTGATTGAAATTATCCCGGACATCTGATAAACCTGCTAATTTCGCCGTGTTAATTTTGCCATGCGCGTTCGCGTACGCGCGTGCCCCGCGCTCGTACGTGCGTTTGTCTGTTTGTGTTTGTCTCTTCTTCTGATGAAGAGGATAATTTATGGCGGAGGCAGGACAGGCTCTTTGTTTTAAGCAGGTAGAGTTCCCTCCTAAACAAGGACAGCCTATCAGAAGAAGATTAATGAAGTAATTTCATGCATGGCTCTATGCCTCCGTCCCCCTGTACGCAGAGTCACTGTGTCTAAACCTGTGATTTACACTGGGCTGTGTTAAATAGCCTTAACCCTTTATAATAATATTTCTTTGTGTTGGTCACACACACACACACACACGTATAATCAGGACTGCTCTTCACATTTCTGATCATCTGGATCTCTTTTCGCTGATGGTCTGCTCCACAAACATCCAGGCCAGTGGACGTCGAATAGCAATCCATGACCTGTCCTCATATTTAAAATATTTTTTGCTCAAGTTCCCGTCTTTCATATTGTATAATCTCCTCTCTTTATTTTACATAAGAAACCCCACTGAGAGGACGTGAGACGTGTGCTGTGGTTGATATCTGCTGGCTTTCCACATAATTTATGGCAGTTAAACAAAACCTGACTTTAGAAGGATTTTGTGGCATAAAACAGAATTTGCATGACTTTTTACCTACATTATTACTCTGGACAGGTCAGTTAATATTTGAGAACATATTAGTAAGTGTGCTCTTGAATCTTTTCATCTGGCCTTATTGATTTGTAGTTTAGGACTGGGTGAAATGGACAAATTCAAATATTACCCCATTTTTGACGAAATACTTCAATATCAACAACATTCGGAGGTTGTAAGAATTTTTTTGATAATGAATGATATAATTAAAAAATGTGTAACTAAATGAGTAAAATAATACAAATGTCAACTTTAATATGCGTTGTAATCTACTTATATATACAGTGGCTTATAATGTATATAATATTCACACTTTATAAGCAGGGAAGTGTAACTTGTGAAGTAATAATTTCCTTATATGTAGAATATGGTATCCTGATGTGAGACATTCTGTGATATACAATATATTACAAGGCATTCAGCTGCATACATACATCATAACAGCCTCTGTGTAACTGAAGGGGAAAACGTGCTGTTTCCCAAAAGGAAGCAAACATAGACAGTTTTTATTTATGTTTATTAGAGAGCTGTGCAGCCAAACTGGATTAAAGTGTTTATAGAGTTGAAGAGTGTGTAGTAAGGGATCCTCCAGTGTCGCAGGAGAATGTATCGTGATATTGGCGGCAGCGTATCAGTAACGTATCACACAACACCAGATTGTGTCTGATGTCACCAGTTTTTAATGTGACCGGCAGCCGAAACTTTTAATACACCAAAACCCTGATAGTCAGAAACATTTTTTTAAGGGCCGTAGACTACAATTGTTTCTTTTCTAGTTATCAAGAGCCGTTGTATATTCATGTTGTTAAATTATACCATGACCATGCCACATAATGGATGTAATGGAAACTAATCTTTTCTAATGAAAAGGCAGAATTAGAAACTTGATCCCAAATGTGCAGCGCGGCGGGGCTCGACTTATCACTGAACTTCTTTTTTACATACAGTATGATGAGCTGTCCCAATTCTGCAGGGAGTCTCCCCCGCCGGGGTCCTGCATAGACGACCCCGCGCTCCCCAGAATGGGAAGTTTAGACTCCCACACCCCCCCCTCCCCCTCCGCCGACAATAGCTCCATCGCGAGCCATTCGCCTCGCTCGACATCCTGAACTCAGCCCCCCTTTTATAAGAACCGGATCTGCCCAATGCGGCCCAGACAGTTTACGTCAGACAAAACAGCAGCGCCTGTATCACTGGAGGCCCTCTCTTTCCTGCCAGCAGCATCTCCAGGACAGGAAGGAGCGGGAGGGAGGGAGGGAGGGAGGGAGGGAGGGAGGAGGAGGGGGAGGAGATCAATAGATGTGATCTGCTTCTTGGCCAGCGCTATCTTGTGGTGCCGCTGGAGCATGGGGCTCATGTTGTCGTAGTGGAGTGAGCTCATGGCTTTATAAAGACTACAGTGACATCGCTGTGCAGCAGCTAAATATAATCCTCTGCTGGAGACTCAAAAACTTAATTGCACAGGCCACAGAGCAGCATGCCCCCCCCCCTTCCCACCCTAGTGGTAACCCTGCACCAGCCCCTAGCCTACGGACTATTGATCCAGGACCCTCGCTCTCCATTGGTACGATAAACACCTCTCTTTCTCTCTCTTTCCCTCACATATCGCTTTCATTCTCTTTCCCTCTTTTTTTCCCCCCCGTCTCCTCTTCTCCTTTTGTTTGCCTCCATAGATTTGCACATCATAAATCTCTGTCAGCTTCTCGTGAGTGTCTGGCATATCCGTTAATAAAGAGGCCCCTCCCCTCCCTTCAGGTCCACCCCCCCACCCCCCCCCCACCCCCTCCCCTCACTGCCAGAGCAGGACTAATGAATAAGAAACTCCTAAATTAGGGGCCTCTCCCTCATAGATTAGAATGAGTCCCTATGGAGGGGGGTGGGGGGCTTGCCTCCAACCAAACCACAACCCCCCCACCCCCCATCGCTGCCATGTTTCCATCTTTCATATTCCGTCTGCAATGCAAACACACACTCAGACCCATGCAACACTGGTACAGACACACACTGCCCCAAGAGTACTTTAGCCCCCATATTCCCCTGATGGTCATTAACCTGGAGCCAGTTAGACAGAGACTCGGCCTCCATATTTTAGCTGAGTGTGTTTCGGAATCTCCCATCTCCTTTCTCCCAAGGGCCACCTCCTAGAATCCCTAAAGTCCCCTTTTTTCATTTACATCTCCTCCCCTCACCCTCACTTTGCAAGAACACACACCGACCACCCTCGGTGGCACACAAGCTCCTGTCTGTGTTTCAGGGTTTTTTTTTGTTTGATTATTTTTTTTCAGAGAGATTCTCATCTCTCCTCGAAAAGAAAAAAAAAAAAAAAAGTTGCGTTTCCGGCTGTGTACCGAGGCAGTAAAAGGTGGCAGTGGCCCCTGGAGGGAAAGGTCAGCGTGGCAGCTGCCAGTGAGTCCACGCCGGGGCGGGGCGGGGGGGGGTCGGCCAAGCCAGGCCAAGAGGAGGTCTGTCAGGAGCTAATTGAGTTTGTCCTGCCCGCGCTGACTCTGGGGCCAGTGGCTTATCAGGCCACATCGCCCGGGGCCCTCCAGACAGATCTGCCCCTACTGGGGCATCTGATATCACCATCACCCTGCCTGCAGATGTCAACCCCCCCCCCCTCCAACCTATTCCTCCACCTCCACCACCCACTCTTTCCCCATCCTTGCTCAGTCTGATCAGGTAGCAGGGATGTGACACTCTGGGATGAGGTTAGTGAATGTTATAAAACGGGTGTTTTTTTTTTTTTTGGCCTTGAGAATGAAAAGGACATCTGGAATGTGCTCACTCTTTGAGTTCAATCGAGCCTCTAGCGCAGGTTTGCGCTGCACGGCTGTGATTTACACATGAAACCCGGAAAAAGAGCCTTCGTCACACCAGAGAACGGCGGAGGAATGTCAGGATCTTCTCGAAGCGAGCGGGGGGAAACGCTCGCGGCAGGAATACTTACAAATTGGCTCAATTATTTCGCGAGGCGTCATCCGGTTGTTCCAGAGTTTTTTTCCCCGGCGAGGGGGGGGGGTGTCGAGAGGGGAGGGGCGAGCGCTCCTCACTTTTCTCCTTTTTCAGAAGTCAAGGAACAGTGAGTGCGAGATGAGCTGCCAGATCATTAGGCCAGCTAATCCTGGTCACAGCAGCACCAGTGGAATGATATTAGGGATCTGAAATGCTGTTAGGAGGGCCAGGTGGAATCAGATTAAAACCAAACTGCGCAGTGTGCGTTTGTGGGCCCGTAACCCACTACTCAGCATGAATTTTGAGCGGTACAAAGGGAACAAAAGGAGGAGGAACAGAGGGAGAAAAAGAGAGAGGGAGATATACTGTATCTCAGACGAGCTCTGCTCCTTTGGGCAGCCAGGCAGCAGAATCTGAAATGCTCTTACCTTGAGGAAGGAAATAAGACAGAACTATAGATTTTGCAGCTTCAATTCTCAGTTAGTTCAACAGACCCTCTCCTGTCAGCGATGTCTGCGTAGCACACAAGCTAATTAGCACCTGCCCCACATATTGAATTATTTATCAGGACTATTGCCGCTGTCAAACTATTTAATGTTCATAATTCATTTTTTCCCATACAATGGTATTTATAGATTTAAATTGGACCTGTCCCATTAGAGATTACGAATATTTATAGGAAATTTTTAGACTATTTGATTAATACGCCAGGTTGAAGTGGTTAGTATTCCCTCAGTATCATTAATCAATATATGCAGGCTTGTTAAAAACATAAGCATAGCAGTGGTATAATGTGTCATAGCAGAATGAGTTAAGGGGATTCTAGCCAGCACATTTATAATAAATGACCACATTGAGCTGGAGGGGAAACAGTTAAGACACTTATGCAATTATGCTAAGTGTCACCCTGAAGCTGGCCTTTGAACTGGGGTTAAGCTTACTCTGAATTTGTGAAATAAAAGCTAAATGGAGCCATCTTGTGCTCCTGCGTTTTAATATATAGCCTTTAATAAGCCAAGTGCAGGTGCCCTATCGCACAGGTGCACATATCCATCTGAAACGGAGAACATAAAGCAGATGAACATAGAGCCGTGCATTAATTTACGGGGATGCAATCTGCATTCATTACCAAGAGCAGCAAGTTCTATTTTAGAAAGGCATGAAATGGATTTGCTTTTTTCAATTTCTGTCCGCAAGGACGTTTAAGAGTACAAGTGGATAATTCTTAAAAAGTCAGAATAACCTCCCACAATGACACCACTAATACGAAAGGTCCTTTTTTGTTGTCGTTTTTTTTCCCAGAAATTAAGCATAACTGAAATAAAAAGAGAATTGGACAGTATTTTCTGTGAGAAAATAGTAGTTGTGTATAAGTTCTCTATAGTGTTGGCTCTATATTACAGGAATTTCAGGAGTGCTCAGGTAAAGGGCTTATTCCACAAGGTCAACGGTTTTAACAGGGGGCATTTTTTATTATTTATTTTGGCAGTTAACCTTTTTGTGAATTTCCAGAAGTGGTAGTCACCTGGAGCGCCGATGAATATACATGACAGCGGGGAGGGGAAACCTGGGAATGAGATTTAATTTGACACGCTGACCCCCATCTCCACGGGCCCAGGAAGCCGGGGTGAGAAAATAAGGTTGACCCACTGACCCCTGGGCCTGAACCCCTCCGTCACCCACCCTCACAATTAAATCAGCCTCTGAGAGCAAGAGGCAGTCCGGCAGGCCGATAGGGGACAGAGCCGAGGCCTCTCATTTCCTGTTTCCTCTGAAGCACTCCGAGACAGACAGCTCTCGTCCAATCAGGCCCATAGAGCCCCTTTGGGGAACACCCCCCCTCCCCTTCTCTCAATGCTGATGGTAAACTGACATGTCAAATATGTAAACATTACCATTAGTTGGCAATATGCTAATGGCACTAATGTGCTAAGGCACAACTTCGCTGCTGCCTAGCTGCCACTCACCAAGAGTCCCTACGTCTGAATTTGCATAAGCCATGCAAGGCTCAATTTTGTTAATGCAGGCAAGTGCAGGTGACCTTTCACTCTTTTTCCGTGGTACCTAATGCAAAGAGAGGGGGGATGTTTGTAAGTGTGTGACCTCGCCTTGACCCCGAGAGGTCACTAAATCTACACAGCAGCCCCGACGCGACGAGTTATCCGCCCCTTCTTGCCGTTCACTATTTGCTGAGGGAAAAAGGAAATTTGTCACGAATGTCCCGGCTTTAAGTTTTTTAAGGAAAATCAAATTTCCAGAATATTTCAAGTTAAGGGTTATAGAGCAGGACTTAAAATGAATTCATAGGGGCAGGGGAGGCTTCAGAGTGCATTTTGTGGCCAGAGCCAAACGGCTGCACTGTAGTCTGCACACGTTACAGCATCAGATTGCATGTACTCCAAAATACAGTTATTAGGCAGACAGTGAAAAAAGTCAATATCTTGCCATCATGTTTCCTTTTTGGATGACTGCTGACTCAAGGAGACAAGCCAAGGTCCGCTCCTCTGTCTGAACTATGGAGATGCCCCCCCCCCGACTAGAAACACTTGTGTGTATGTCCATCGTGTGATAAGTTATTTGAGTGCTTTCTCTCCCTCTTTCTTTCCCCCCCTCCCGCCCTCTCTGTCACTTTCCCTTTTCCTCGCTCTCTCTCTGTACATTGTGCTGTTTCTGCAGCTGTGTGAGGACATGTGTGTTGTGATTTGTGTATTTGTACTCCTCTGCTTCTCTGCAGCTGCCGTAGTGTGTGGCTAATGAGGCACTGGCTCACACTCCCTCTGGTTCACTGGCTCATAGGGAAGGTTAGGACACATAATGGGGAAGAAAAATGTCATACATGTATACAATACGTAATGTATGTAAATGCAAAAGGAAATACTGAATACTGCGTTTTTGCATCTCATCCTGTGTGTAGAAATTGAGCATTTCATGTCCATAAATGCATTATTTTCTCTTTAGAAGCTTGTCTCTTGCAGTTAAACTGTGAAGTTGAATATGTCTTCGTCTTTCAGCAATGGTCTAAATTCATTAACTCTTTTTTAGTTAATGTCAATGAGGTATTTTGCTGTTATTGCATTTCTGTCATTTCACAGAAATACAGTGCAAATACCTTCTATTTGGTAACATCAGTCAATTCTATAAAATATCAAATGTCTGTGTATGCACGTTTACTTCTTGTTCAATATGTAGAAACTGAGCATTTTATCTGCATAAATGCATTGTTTTCACTGTAAAAGCTTCTTGTACTAACTGAGGTGTGTATTGAATAGCCATCATGGAGTTGAAAGAAAATATTATTTGTGTCGTAAAAAAAAGATTAAATTAACTAAAATTAAAAAAACACTAAATAAGCTTAATAATCTAAGACATAAGCTTATTATCTGCCAATGGAATTAGATAATTCTACTCAATATTGGACTAATTGAACCAAATGCAAGATTTTATATATTTTTTTTACAGTGCTTTATTTGATTTTATTTTTTTTCCACCCTTTGCAAACTTGTGCTAATCGCTCTCCTTTTCTCTTCCTCCCAACCCCCCCCTCCACTTCCACCCCCCCTCCCCCAGGCTGCTGAATAGAATGGCCGCTGATGACCGGCACCTACCCTCCAGCTGCGGGTCCTACATCAAGACAGAGCCGTCCAGTCCCTCCTCGGTCATCGACACGGTCAGCCACCACAGTCCCAGCGGCAACTCGGACGCCAGCGGCGGCTATGTCAGCACCATGAACAGCCACTCCAACGGCCTGGACTCCCCGCCCATGTTCACCCCCGGCGGGCTCGGCGTCGGCGCCTGCCGCAAACGCTACGACGACTGCTCCAGCACCATTATGGAGGACTCGTCCATAAAGTGCGAATACATGTTGAACTCCATCCCCAAGAGGCTGTGCCTGGTCTGTGGAGATATAGCCTCGGGGTATCACTATGGGGTGGCCTCTTGTGAGGCCTGCAAAGCCTTTTTTAAAAGGACAATACAAGGTATTTTTCCTCTTCTCACCCTCCCCCCTCCCGCCCCCCCCACCACCACCAACAAACACTTGAACACAGTCAATACAAGTTTTTTCATCCCACGTTGTCACATCACGAGACACAAGAAAAAAAAACCCTCCTCCATGCAATGCACATCTGGCCTCACAAGCTACACTGAAACATACTCACTTCTAGAAATCCTCTACATGAAAAATCACTAGTGTGCGGAACCTCCAGAGACCAACAATCTCTACAACATCCTTTTCTTTTGATTTCTATTAACTTTACAGTTTGCTATTAATGCATAACAATAGGAGCACATGAAAAAATATACACAATGTTAACTATGACTTTTTTAACAGTGGATTAATCTATCGATTATTGAAATAATCGATTCGTTGTTTGGTTAATAAAGTGGTTGATCACTTTTTCCCAAATGGTGAAGATTCATCTATTTTTGTTAAGCAGTTTAATATTATCGAAGAATACAGAAAATAATCAGATTTGAGAAGCCAGAACCAAAGAATTTGGTCGTTTTCTGATTATAACTCAAATAATTTTGTTGGCTTAAAAAAAAAAATGGGAACAGTCAGTTGGAAGAGTGTGATGACATCATCTGTCATGGTTGGTGTGAGGTGGACATGACATCATCACTCAGAGGTCAGATTTGCAGGCGCCTTCAGGAGGGGGGGGGGTTCTTTCAGAGAACAAGCTTTATTATTTCTATCCTATTTCGTGTTTGTGTGCGTGCAGGCTTACGTGTGCACGCGCCAGGACACCGGGGTGGGACTGGCTATCTGCGAGGCATGATGTATCACAGCTTCTCATTAGAGAGGCAATGAAAGGCCCCCCGCTGTGAAACTGTGCGTCTGCCCCAGATTAATCAGGAAGACGGGAGATACTGTTGGGTCTGGAAAAAAAAAAAAAAAAAATCCGCACAACAGGCACAGCTGCCCAGGTCTAAGCCCTGTCGGCTTAGCAGTGGAATACGTCCAGCGGAAAAAAACTAGACAAAACAGGCGAAACGTGCAAAGCATTTTGGGTATGTGGAAATTAAATGATTAAGTGTGGAAGAAAAATAGGAATGCGATATGAAAGTTAAAGCCATTCTGGCGTCTTTTATCCATTTCTTTCAGTAAATGTTAATCAGTGAGTGATTGCAGCCGTTATACAGAGGGCGACTGCCTAGATGCGAGGTGTTGATTTTGGACCTCACAGCCCTATCAGCTTTAGACAGTCTATGTACCTTTTGCAGGCAAACAAAAGCATTAGGCCAAATCCTCCTGTTTACCCATGCCGCCATCAGAAATCCTGTCTATTGACAAAAGATGAACATTTTCTCTCAAGTAACATAACTGGGCTTTTGTCCCCCTGCACTGAAAGAACACTGACGGCTGCACAATGGAACAGAAAAGAGGCATCAGGGAAGAAAGAGACGTCTTAAGTGGAGCAATGGCCCAAACAATTAAGAGGAAGGTACATGGAGAGAAAAAAAAAAAAATTGAAAGCTCCTCTTTTTTTTTGCCCCCCCTCACTTTGCATTGTCGATTTGAAATCCCTCTCTTTCTCTTCTTGGAGGGCTGCCTGTAATGGAGCTAATCTGCCGTCGTTTGTCCGAGCCACAGGAGTTTTGTCAATAACAATCAGCGTTTGGAAAGTGTAATTAAGGCCGAGGCTTTTCATTAGGAAGAAGGGAGGGGGCCGTCTCCAGGGACGGGCATGCCAATTAGAAACTCAGGCACGCGTCGCCGGGTAATTTCAGGGAAAGGAGGGGAAAAAAACCCAGGACTTCTTTAGATTGGAGAGGGACCCTGCTGCTCTTTCAGAGGAGAGGAGGAGAGGCTTAATGGCATAATAATCAGACAGGGGTCCCAGGCAGAGAAGGCAGGAGAACGAGGGGACTTTTTTTGGGGGGGTGGGGGTGGGAGGAGTGAAATCCCTCCCGAAACGATAAAGGAAACACACGCAGGATCGCTGGAGGAAAACGGAGGCAGTAAATAGCGGGATGTAGAGCCCTTGAAAAGAATGAGAGGGTGCCGCTGATGAGAACTTATTAATTAAAGGAATAACGAGGCAGTCAAGGGTGAAGTGTGAGACGGCCCTCTCTAATGAGAAGAAAACAAAGGAGCTGTCTTCCCCAGCCCGTTATCACGTTGTTCTGTAGCACTTCCAGGCAAACAACATGCTAAGTTAATTTTGAGCATGTATAGGACAGTTTCTTCATCACCTTGTGCTCACCTTGTGTAACTGTATATCTCAGCGTGATACGACAGCTCATCCTTCATATATGATGGGCAGGGCTGCAACTAAAGACTACTTTGATAGTCGATTAACATTGATTGTTCAAATAACTTAATCGATTCGTTGTTTGGTTTCTAAAATGGTGTAAAATGTCAATCATTGTTTCCCAAAGCTGAAGATACTTTTTTGTCTAGACCAACAGTCCACAACCCAAAGAGTATCAGGTTACTATTATACAATAACGAAACCAGAAAATAATCAGATTTGAGAAGCTGGAACCAGAGACTGTTTACTGATGTACTGATTATCAAACAACTCAAATCATTTTTACTGGCTTAAAATAAAAAAAATGAAAACACTTTCACCAGAAGAACAGCTCTAATAATCAGAATCAGAATGTTCTTTATTCTCTTTTTACAATAAATTGTAGAACGAAATTAGAGAGCTGCCTTTACAAGGCAAAATAAAATACAAAACATTACTAAATCAAAATAATATAAAATAAATATAGAATATATGTCTATGTACAATATGTAATATATAAGAAATATGCAATGTACAAGTGTTCCTCGATGTACAGGGTGTTAGTAGTTATAAAGATGTAAAAACATAGGCTTTTAGTTTTTAAGTTTTAAATTCATTTGGCTTATTCTGTGAATAATCTTAGTTTATAATACATCTCTTCACCGGCTACAAATTTCAACAAAAGCGGATGGAAAATCTATCTTCTGTCACCTATTCATCCGGCGAAAAGCCCCTTGAACTCTTACGCGGAGATAGTTACATTAGTCAAATCCAGGCCAAAATTAACGTCAACCCGGATCGCCATCCATCCCAGAAATTCCCCTGTTTCCCATCGCTCCCGGATCAGACCCCCCCCCCATCCCCGCACGTGCCCCGCCGATCAAAAACGTAAATCTATTATTGAATCGTGTTTTCTTTCCATTTTGAACCCAAGTGTAAAATTGCTTGAAAACCAACTGAACTCGGTGGCCTTCTTTTATATGAAGTAATAGACCTTGACAGTAAGCCTGTAAAAGTCAGTTTAGATTTTGATGAGAAATACCTGCCATTTTACTGTAATTTACTTACAAGACCTGACTTTCCCCTCTGTGCCCTGGCATGGGTCCTGAAAAGCCATAAAATAGATTGAGACAGATACTTATCAAGAGGAGAAGGAGGGAAATCTTTTTCTTCTCCCTTCACTCTGTAATGTTATTGGTAACCATACCATAACCTCTCTAAAGACAGATATACCCGAGCGTGGCCCGCGGGTTAAAGGGGTTCCCGCCAGTATGCTTCATTTCTGGAAGTGAAACCCTCCATACTATTCTCTAAAAGCCCGTACTCGTGGACCACATTTATGAATGACAAGGTTGTTGTAAAGCATTTGATAAATGTGCGTCATAAAATGCAACATTTCAATCTAGTGTAACCAGAAATCCTCATTTAAAGCAGCACTTGTGTGTGACTTTATTTAACCCATGTGTTCTTATTTCAAGGGACAAATATTAAAACGCTTATATATTAATATAACTGTCCACATTTTGGGAGGGGGGGGGGTCAAATAACCTTTTAACCATCTTCATCACTGATCATAACTATAAAATATTCATTAATTTTTCAGAATTTGAACCCCTTTAATAACAAAGTGCCACTGTTATCTTTTATGGAAAAACTTACATAATAAAATGTTTTCCATATACTAAATGCTAAATGTATGATTTTATACACATGTCACTGATTAGCTGATTGATTTTGATGTCTTTTTATATTTTGTGCAATTTCAGATTGAAAAAAATGTACATTTACCTTCCAACAGGATAACAACCAACTTTAGTCCTCATCATAACTACAAAATATGAATTAATTCTCAGGATTTCAAAATAAATTTCTTTACACTACAGATGACCTGGTTTGACCTAGTAAACAATATAATTTCTATTACACAGCACACAGTAACACACTTATTCCTCCATACATATGCAGATGGAACCATTGGACACCCGTTTAAATACCAATACCATTTTTTTTGCTACAACAATCCGTAATCTCAATAATGAAAGAATGCACGCTGTTTCCT
The DNA here is from genome assembly GCA_036785175.1 of Eupleurogrammus muticus. NCBI lineage: Eukaryota > Metazoa > Chordata > Actinopteri > Scombriformes > Trichiuridae > Eupleurogrammus > Eupleurogrammus muticus. Next base: position 12,720,160 of record JAYKQN010000012.1, on the reverse strand, counting down.
TAGATTCCCTATGAGTGTTTATTCTTCACGGAAATCAGCAAAAATACTCTAATCAGCTGGACAAAACATAATACGGTGCTGTTTTTTATGCTGCAATTGCCCCAGTTACCAAAATAAATGTGTTTTTATGTTCACGTTTTCCTATATTCTCCACAAGGATGTGTTTGTCTGCATTTTGGCTCCACACTCACACACATTGATTTCATTGACCTGCAGTGTTCCATAATAAAACAGCAACAGAATCCAAAAAAATTGCATGGAATCGACGCCTATGCCAAAAATACGAAAACGCTCACTCTGGTAGAAAATATAAAAGCTACAAATTAGCAGAGGCTGAAGGACACTGCAGTTTTGCTGGGAATCAGTGGCACATAGAAATCCTGTGGGAGTACCAGTGTAACAAATTTGATTACACCATGTATTATAATATCATAAGAGATGAGGCTGGAATTACAATATTAACCAAAAATAAACAACTTGTCGTGTCTTGGAATATGCAACACAGTCAAAACTATTGAAAATGTCCCTGGGATCACAAGGTTAACTATCGTTCAAACACTGCACTGCTACAGTATATTTAAAATATGAATAAAACATTCCACTCATTGCTTTATATACTCACACCCTGTTCAGCATCACCAGAGAAGTTACATCATGTTCATTTTTGTGTATTTAGGTTTTCAGTTTAGTTCTATACTATTATATGAGGGGGAAATGAGACCACAAACAACTAAAAAGTGCTCTAATAAATGTCATTCACAGACTTAGGTTATAAAAATGCACAGTACATGCATATACATATTGTTCATTTGTTGAATATCTTCAGGACACAATCTGTTGTTTCAGTTTTAATTAAATTATAGGAATGTTATTTCTGTGTTGAGTCACATCACTAATGGGAAAGGCCCCTAACAGCATCAGATATACGTTAAACTGTTGTTAGTGCGTGTTCATAATCAGTTAAGTGGTCGTAGTGTGTTTCAAAGGCTGCTTTCAATTGGATCGTATCGTGGGTTCATTCCAAATTATTCTCATTTCTCAGGTATTTTTCCTCCTTTTACAGCCACGTACGACTGTTAATAAAAACCAATAAACCGAGCGAGACCACAGCTTATTGCCATTGTAAATCCGCTAAGAGGCATTAGACGCTGTTATGGAGCTGGAATTACTGTACGTACCGTCGACCCGATGCCGGAACACTCCCTCTCCTAAATATAAACTGGATGTAAAGATGGAAAAAAAAATGAGATAATCCACCCCCTCTCCGCTCATTGAGCTGGGAGAAGCCCCCTCTGACAGAACATCAGACGCGCGGGGGGCTTCACAGGGGGACAGGTGGACACAGTCGCACCGCCACGTTTTGTTTTGGTTTCTGGAGTGTGTCTTAGCACGCTTTAACTCTCTTAGGCCGGGAGTCGCCAGGTGCACCGCGTGTGCCGTGCCGTGTCCACCATGTACCATATACTTGTGATCCTCTGGTTTTCGGAATGATAAAATGATAATATAATCAAGAAAGTGTGAAGTAAAGATGTTTTTTTTTTATCTGAAAAGAGAAGCCATGTTATTTCTTAATTTAGTAGCTTACATCCAAGCAATCTGTTGATTGGTTGGTGTATAATAATGAAAACAAAACTCCATGAATTGATTCCAGCACCGGGTGGCACTGATTGCCTCCTCCTCCTCCTAATATGGGAAATGGATAGGATTATTATGGTCTGGTTCTGCTATGACAACAGAGAAAACAGACAGAGGAAAGACAATCAGAGCTCATCAGCCGCTTCCCTCACACCTTTATTTACCCCCAATCCCAAAGAGATGAGGAGAATTAGCATACTGATTTCTAACCCAGATATAAGGAGGAATTTCTAATTATTTATAACATCTTGGGACCCTCCACTTGATCTGTCCAATAATGTTAACATAATTGCATAAGTTGTCAAAGGGTGTTGGAGGGGCTAGTGCAGGGACGCCGGCGGAATATTACACAGCTTTCTGTGTTTCTCTGTACGGAAAATATGGAGGGAGTCGCTACAGGATGTTGGGATGCGACCCTCCGTGTTCATGTGCGGATATTTGTTTTTTCTATGTACACACACTTGCTGCATAACAGAAAATGCTGTACTATAAGTGTGTGTTTTGCCATAACAGCAGATAGCACGTTCATGTGTTCATGTATTATCTTCTTACATGTATTAATAATGGCAGAAGGAAATATCTAGCGGTTATTTGAGGATTAAATTAGACTTTTTTTCATTATTCAATCTCCTTTATACGACACTGACAAGAAAAGTTTAGAAAAACACCAATGTCAAAAGCTCTGAGCCTGAAAGCCAATTCAAATTCCTGGGCTGGCGCGACCATTATATTGAAACCCCTTTATTGAAAACCCCCTGAATACAGTAAAACGTACGGAATCTGACTCTTTTTTTTTCCGCCACTAATGTGTCTTTTTATTGTGTTGCAATGAAACTCTGTTTTTTTTTTTTCATCGCTCCGTCCTGGAATCAGATGCTGCGACTTGAATAATGCATAAAGGCCTCTTTGCCTGTACACTATGTAAATAGTCAACAATGGCAACAGCGGTAACAACAGGTTTGGGTCCGCTGGAGTATTATGTAAAGTGGTCCGGGGCAGCGTGTCTGGCTACCGAGGCAGTGGCAGGCCCCTCTGAGCACAGGGGGGACGTGGCCTGCGCCCGGGGCCCGGAGGGGACACGCACAGAATTAATGAGGCCAATTTAGTGTTGGACCAGGGTGGCGTCTACTGATGGGTCCTGAAGGACTACTGTAGCTTTACCTTCTCTGGAACCCCCAGCGCTGGAAGGCACCTTTTAGCTGGAGGACACCTGAGCACACCTACTCAAAATGGATTCTATAGGAATCCGTATGATTAACAAGTGCCCGTGCCTAGTTGGCAAAAGATGATTTATTATAGGCCCGTCTGATAGCGCAGAGGGTATGTGCTGCTGTTTCTCACGGCGGTAGCAGCACCTGATTTACCATCGCACCCCTCCAGGCTTTTTAGTGCAGAGTGAAACCACTTCATGCTATATCCAATATCTGAATATTTCCAGTTTAATTCAAGGTATGCCAGGGCAATAAAACAATATCTATGTATATATATCAGCAATAACCACACCATTAACACAATAAAAAATAGCTTAACATAATATTGATAGTTTTACTCAAGGTTTGCTGCTTCCTCCTTGGCTCATAATCATCATATTCCCCTTAATGGAGAAATCATTGAATAAATACCAGGCTTTTTTTTTGTATAGTGCCCAGCCCTGTCAGTTAAAGCTTTGTTATTGCTAATCCGTTCTTCTTCTTCTCCTCCTCCTCAGGTAACATAGAATACAGCTGTCCCGCCACAAACGAGTGTGAGATCACGAAACGGAGACGCAAATCATGTCAGGCCTGTCGCTTCATGAAATGCCTCAAAGTGGGGATGCTCAAAGAAGGTAAGAAGAGTAAGAACATTTTTTTATTTATTCTCACGCACACACACACACACACACGGCGCTGCCCCTGTTTTAGTGGACACCGTTTACTTGTCATATTCACACAAAACAAACCAATGCATTCGTTTGCTATGCGAGCTGCCGGAGGAATAAGCCCAGGATGAGTCTGGCCCAGACAACACTTGCCAGCCCCCTTGTCCTCCCCCTACCTACACAGCAGTAAATAATGTGCAGTTGAGCCGGGGACAGAAATATGCTGAATAGGTTGATCCCGCCATCTGAGTAATAGAAATGTAACAGTATTCCGCCTGGGAAGGCTCAGGCCGGGTCAGTGAGCGCGCGCTCGGCACGGTCTCAGCCCTCCCCCGGCATATTGATCCGCTAAATGTTTTCCGAACATCTCGGCTCTCTTCCTGCGGATGGTTTTTTTTAAAGTCACGCCAGCAGGGAATTCAATGACAATTAAACATGCTTCCGATGGATTTGTCTAGCTAGGTTTCTCCCCCCCCTCCTCTCCTCCCCAGCCCCTGCCCCTGTCGAGCCCCCTGAGACCCCTGAGCCTCTGCCGCTCTTCCCGATGGGGGGTTGGGGGGGGGCACCTATCTGCTCTCCCATATCCCATCGCATTAGAGGATGTGTTCTCACGTCTTGTTGTCTTTCTTTCTCTCCCTCTCTTCACTCTCTCTCCCTCTTCTCACTTGTTGGTTGCTCCAAAAAGGCCAGACAGATGAATAATGAAAGATATGTGGCTTGGGGTGAAGTGGCGGTGTTATATTTATTCAAGCCTCCTCTGAGGCAACCTAGGGCCTCTGAAACGTGTTATTTTTTTTTATTTCTGCTTGTATTTTTATTTTTCTTTCCTGGAGTGCGGATGAGTGTGGGTCAGGTGTCACTTATGTTGTGCAAAGTGTGACTGTCCCTCACGGTTATACAGTGGTACAAACAGCCGGCCCGATAGGAGGCCTAATAAATGAAATACTGTCATACCTTCAGTTTTCAAGTTCTCTTTCAACACGCGGTACAGGCTATATGTTACGGCATTATTCCTCACATTATTCGTCGAAGAGTGGGATTTATAGATGCATATATATCCAGCCGCCACCTGAAGCCAGAGTCATAACCCGTATGGATCTCCACATAGTAACCGAATCCCCTGCACTGCATCAGCCAGATAAAGCCTCAGTGCCAGCAAGACAGAGTAATCGCATTACTATCTGATGAAAAATTTATGCCAATATATCATCTTGGAGAGTAAAGGACTACAAAAATATGTAGTCGTGGCTATAAATGAATGACCAGTGTCAGGTCAGAGTAAAAAGAGTGTAAAACTCAAATATGCAGACTTCGGCTAAGCCTGTAGGTCCTAATGCACGCTCCTGTGTATTCAGCACATTCCCAGAATAAAAATGACCCCGCTCTTTCACGTAAAGAGAATGTCATCATACCACGACTACTGTCAGGCTGATTGAGCGTCGTGGTAGCCCGCCCCTCTCCAATAACTGATATCTACCATAGTCAAATATCATAAAAATGCATTTGTCATGATTAACAAAGAGGCGTCAGAGCGCATTTTCTCGTGTGCGCTTTGCTTTGAGACACGGCCGCTTTTAAAGTGTCACCAAAAACAATATGGAAACAGAGACACGTGGTCAGTGTCCACTGTAAGCTCCGCGAAGCCGCCAGCTCAACGCCGTCCTCGAGCCCGGAGCGGTGGAGGCAGCCTCCGCTCATGTGACTCAGGTTGCCACTTACTTTCATTACTGCAGAAAGGTCACATTGTGTCTCAATGGAAAATCACCTAATTATAACTTTACAGCTCCGACAAAGTACAGTGCTGCCCCCCAACTGTCTGAGGATGAAACAGGAGTTTAAATCCAATCCGCGTCCCTGGAAGAGTATCAGGCTCCTTCTGTGGTTATTCATTTGGGTTTTATTTGTATTCATACGCTCGAAGGGAGAGTTCAAATGACGCGAGCCGCACGAAAAGCTCCAGTCGGCGAGCTCACGTCTCAAGGTGCGGCGACGGGTGTAAGGAAAACGGTCTTCGAAGATCAGCGGCCTGATTGCAGGAGACCCACCTAAACCCCCGCGCTGAGTCGCTGTACTTTCCCCTGACTGTATAAAGGAGGAAGTGATCAATAGAAGAATCAAATGTCAGGGGCAACAGGTTTTTCCTCTGATCAATGGAAACGGATCAGAGCTTAGAGCAAGAGAGAAGACAAGATACTATTGAGAGATTACATTGACATCATTCGGTGGCGGTGGCTCTCTGCACTGACTTCCTTTCTGCCTCACTCACACATCCACATACACACAGATGCCTCCACTTACATGGATGCACACATACACATAAGTACAGAAAATCACTTTTTCCTGCTTTTTTTTATCTAAACATCTGCAGACCAAAGACAATAGCTTTTTGTTCCATTGTCCCGATGATGCCGGCGTGTAAAGGTCGAAGGCTTTTCGTCGTGTTGTGAGACAACATGGTGACAGCCGTGAGCGTTTGCCGAACAAAGGAGCGGAGAGTGTCTCTGCTGCTACACAATACACAGCTCATTGTTTGGCAGGCCGGCATGCAGAGAACAACCACATCCCACAATAGCCCTGCCATACCTAAATACACAACACTCACATGTGTACTGTGTACTAGACAGTTTACTTCCAAGATGGTTAAAATAAGTTGTAACAGTACTTGAGATTAATCTTAAGCGCAGTTTAAGTATCGTTTAGTGGTTTCAATTAGCAGAATGGGCAGGGATGTCAGCTCGCCAGGGATCGTGTAGCTAACCTGTAAATGGCATATGCTCCGAGGGTGTCAGCATGGCAGCCCCTGGGGTCAGAAGACGGGGAGTGGAGGGGAGTGGGGGGGGGCAATGCATGACAATTTTTTCCGCTACCCTTGCTCATCACCACTCGTGATTAAAAATGCTGCAACACGCTTACAAGCATGCGAGGCTGGCAACGGGGGCCCTTTGAAATAGTGCTGACGGCAGTTTAGCGGGTTGGGGGCGGGTGGGCGGCCTCCTTGAAAGGCAAGGTTCACCATGCCTTGCCATGTGGCCTTCTGATTTTCCCAGCTAAAATAGGGTCCGCCTAAGCCCCCCTTGGCATTGCCAACCATCCCAGACATCCTGACACTTTCCCCCAGGGAGAGACACCCAGAACAGGTGAGCGACTCAAAATAAGGGCCCCTGCCCCGCGGCCCCGGCCGCACAAAGTGAGTGAAGACAGGCCCTTTTGTAGGCGAGTACTCGGAAGGGGGATTATTATTGTTTTTGGAGAGAAAGAGGAGCCTTAGGTCAGCTGGCCCCCCTAGCCCCCACCCCGGGGCCTGCACTAATCCGTGCACAAATGCCAGCCGCCTTGGCCAAAAGCCCCTCTCCCCCAGCACCCTGCTTTGAAGAGATGATACCCGAGCTCACCCGCTGCTGGCCCTGCCGCATGGAGTAGCGGGGCCATAAAACAGCGAGATGACTTTGGATGAGGTGGCACTCGGCTCCCTCCGCACATTCATAACACATCTACTGTTTACTCTGGAGGGAGCGTGACAGAGAGGGTCAGCGTCGGACCACTTAAAGCTTCGAGGGCCACCAAAGGGACATATGAACCTCACAAAGGCCTCCATAAAGTTCTAACCATAGCTCCTGACAGTATGGGCGAATAAATTCATCTCGCTGCTTTTAATCACCTTCTCTTCCTTTCTGCTTGTGTCTGGGCCTCTCGGACAGTAAAATGAGACAGGTTAGTGCCAAGCTTTAATTCCTGTCAGCATCTGTTAATTATGGCCAGGACTGTTCTAATTAAAAGAGGCACCCATCTACCTTCATCACCGGCTTTACGCTGGCTGAGACAGCCGCTCGACTCGGGCCCGGGCAAGAGGGAGATCATGGAAAGTAGGAGCGCAGCCACCTGGCAGCGGCGGCGGCGCTCATCCGGGAGAGCCGGAAGAAATTGTAGAAAGTGGTGACATCAGATTTTGACCGAGAGAGGAATTTTCTACAAGCCGGCACCGTGTCAGTCGAGGCGGAAAGTTGTTGAACAGCTTTAATCCGAGCGGCGGCAATGAATCTCAAGACGCCGTTCACACTTTTGCACCCCCAAAGAAAATATATTTCTTGATCTATTACACGTAAAAGGTGAAACTGTCACAGCTCGTATCTGCGTATAACGCACAGGTAGTTGCCATCAGATGATTCCCTGACGCTCGCTGGGAAGGATAAGGCTCTGTTGGGAATTGGGGGTAATTAGGTTAGTGGGTTGTCAGTGTCAGGAAATTGAAAGACAATCCTAATCAGATTTGTGTTTCTAGGGAATCAAATAATTTATATAAGTAGAAGAAATCTCTATTTTACAGTTAAATGATAATACAGTTGAAACTGAACCCCCCCACTATTCATTCGGCGTGGTGGAGTGAGGCCTTTGCGACGTAAGATAAGTGGTGAAAATCAAGAAGATATTTTGCATAAAACCTTCATTGAATTCCTCTTTGTTAAATGAAGGCCACTGGTTCTATCCTACATCATCTGATCCCCCCCAACGCCCCCCTCCCCCTCCCCACCGTTCACCGAGCGACCTCCAATCGCCATGCATGGGACACATCCAAACTCATCCTCTCCGAGAGCACTTGCTGATGGGCAAATTGTATTAGGCTCATTTGCAGTGGCCACACAATGCCCGGGTTTGACACCGTCCTCCCTGTTATAAAGTGATGAAATCATCAAGGAAGTGCTCTCGCTGCGGCGTGTTGTTCGCTCAAAGGACGCGGGAGGCTGACAAATTAACTCCTCCTCCACCACAAGCGTTTCATTGAGCCTTTTCTCATCCACCCTTTAGTATTAAATTTGTTTTTTGGGTGGGTGGGGGGGGGTTACATTATGCATATCAGGTAAATTGAAGGGATTCTCCCTCTTGACAGGATTAAGATATCAGGGATATTTAGGCTGGATGGCGACGGCGGCGGCAGCGACACGCCGGTTCAAATATGGGGGGGAAGCAGGATATTAAATGCGGTGCATACAATTACATTAAATAACCAAATACCTGCCCGGTGGTGGTATCAAATAAATAGAACGGTGTAGATGAAATATTTTAACTATGTTGAAAATTAATAGAATAGAAAAGACATCCAAATGGAAACATTCTTATCAAATAATGAGATAATAAATAACTTATGTTATGATGAGGCCGGCTTGACATTTACAGTATCAGTGTGGAACCTGGCCCCCTAGGTGTGGCTGGAGGTGATAAGGCCTCGGTGCTACTCCGCTGAAAGAGGGGTGAAATAAGGGTCTTTTATGGGAAAGCAATACCTAGTTATCTATCTGCAGTATGACAGTAGATGTTTTGTACAGTGTGTATTGGGACCATGTAAGCTTGTAGCTTAAGTTTCTTTTTTTTTCTTTTTTTTTCCTGGATCTCAAGGAGCACACACCTTACAATGCACGCGCACACACGGGCGGCGAGGCATGCTAGCTGGCAGCTAATTAGTATGCAGTCTGCCTCACCCCAATAGCTAAATAATTAGAGGGCCAGTCTGTGAGATCATTGACCCCGCGTTAAATATTCATATGTTTAGACCTGCTCTGGGCTCAGCTGTGTCACAGTAGACCAGCCAGGCATGGACCACATATGGGAAGGCAGCCGTGTCTCTGACACATACACACAGTGACACGCTGGCGTGCGTGCTTGCACAGACACACTTTTATTCCACCATGCAGTGCTTATGCTTACATACATGCTAGAGACGTAATGTTTTTACATATGATTTTACAAAGAATTATTTGGATTTTTGAGATGTAGTGCACTGTGTTTGTAATGTGTTCTTTTATCTCTATATATATTTCAGCATTTTTTTTTTGTCTTAATTTATTTTTCTTCTTGGAATTTCTTTCTTTCTATTTTGTAATTGACCTGATCCGGATAAGATCCCTTCTCATCTCACCATGTCCCTCCTTGTTGTTTCTCCCCCCAGGGGTTCGTCTGGATCGCGTGCGAGGGGGCAGACAGAAGTACAAGCGGAGGTTGGACGCCGAAAACAACCCGTACCTGGGGTTGACGCTCCCCCCTCCCACCAAAAAGCCCCGTGAGTACTGCCCTGCCCAGCCAGCAACCAGTTACAACGGAGGCGAAAATTCTAGGCCAGGCTCATTATCCCTTGACCCTTTGGACAGTCGAGAGTTCCCTCAGAAATATAGGCCAGGTATTGTTCCGGCCTGAACTATAAGTCTCCGGGCAGATGACCGATATTAAACACCGGCCTAGCGCTTGAGGACACTAGTGTCTCACATTTTCACATGTACATACATTCATATATATATATATATATAGATATATATTTCACATAAAATATGACAACCATACATTTTTTATTGCTTGCATTCTTGCAGTCTGTAGGGATGAGAACTCTTCATGTCACTCATATAAATCCAGGCTCCGTCCATTAGTTTGCATAACGGCAATGAGAAATAAAGGGACCGTGTTAGAATCGCACCAATGTACAGTGTTTATCAGTGCGGCGCATCTTTGCGCCTCGCTGAGCGTTGTCATGATATGACACTTGACCTCTACTTTGCTTTGACACTCCCCTCCTTCCTCTTTCTTCTGCTTCTTCTTCTTCTTCTTCTTCCTGCTCTTTCCTCAGTCACAAAGATAGTGTCTCACTTGTTGGTGGCAGAGCCAGAGAAGATCTATGCCATGCCCGACCCGACCATGCCGGAGAGCGACATCAAGGCACTGACCACGCTGTGCGATCTGGCTGACCGTGAGCTGGTGGTCATCATTGGCTGGGCCAAGCACATCCCAGGTATTAAAAACAATATATTTTTGCTCGCTTTTCTTCCCCTTCTGCTTTTTTTAATCTTTCTGCTCTGTTTTATTTCAAAGGCCTTTTTTCTTCTTATGCATTACTATCACTATCATGAACGTGATAGCTCAGTAACGCCTTGTGGGAATTTCTTCAAATTTGGCACAAACACCCACTCGGACTTAAGGATGAGCTGATTCGATTTCGGTGGCCACAGGTCAAGAATCAAGGTCACTGTGACCTCACGTACATCCCTGTTCTTGTGGACGCGGTATCTCAAGAAATGCCTTGAGGGAATTTCATTACATCTGGCACTAGTGTCCACTTGGACTCAAGGATGAACTGATTAGAATTTAGTAACCAAAGGTCAAGGTCGCCATGACCTCACCAAACCATGTTTTTGGCCATACCTCTAGAACTCATATGTAAATTATGACAGGACGTAACCTGCAACTTGACTGTTTGGTGGAGGCATTTCAACCGGTTAACTCTTTTTTTTTTTGTTCTCCTTTTATTTATCTTTCTCTGTCTCTTGTCTCACACACATTCACACAGACGTAGATAATTAATGACAGCAGCTCACACGGCCCCATGGTGTGTGGGATTGGGCGGGCGAGTGGGGGAGGGAGGGAGGGAGTGCAAAATGGATAAAGCCGCTCAAGAAACAAATCAATCGAGTGTATCTAAAATCCCTGCATTGAATGGAGAGGGGGGGACACTCTGACCTGGTGCCAATGCATGTTGTAATCACCAGGGAGATTTAGAGCAAAGTTGGGGACCTGCCCGATCAAACAAGACATCATATCACACACAGACACATGTGTGCATACACGGGCACACGCGCCAAGCGCAAGCGCACACACATTGAATTATTGATGGGCATAATCATGTTTCTTCCCTTGCCCCATAGACATCCTGATAGACGAGGTGTTTTGAGAGGCCGTTGAATTAAGGATACAGCGCCTCATGTCAGCAGAGATTTTGCTTCCTTCAAGAGTTTTTTCCCCCCCCGATTTTGACAGAGAACACATTGTTTAGCCTCTCTTTTTTTGCAACCCAGGCAGATTCTCCTTGATCTTGAGCTTGACCCCCCATAACTCTATAACATTACAGTGCTGTAGGCACGGAGGCGGTAACAAACTAAATGAATGTGTCCCTCAGCGGCACCTCCATAACCTCTTCTTCTCATCAGCATAACGTGGACAGGCACAGATCTGTCAGCGTGCAACACGGACACACACACACACACACACACACATACACACTGTCCATTCTCTTTCACGTTCACAAACTTATACGTACATGCTTTGCCATCACAAAAGTCAATTCAGCAGATAATTTGTTGTCTAATTTCATAAAATTAGATTGTTACTTTCTTTTCAGTAAAGTGAAGTGGACTCCAGCTGACCTCAGACAGGTGCATTTTGTACTGAAAAGGTATTAGAGTACTTCTCAGAAGGAGAGGTATTAATCAGGTACAGATCTGATAGTAAGGAGATTAGAGATGGATATGCTCCCAACCCCTGGCCTCAGCCCCCGTCCCTCACCGTCTAAACTATCTGGATCACTCCCCACGGGCTCTGCGTGGTCAGCACACCGAGAGTTTAACCAAGGAGCTTACTCAGGACTGGATCACCACTGACCCGATAACACACTTTCATTATTGTAACCCAAAAAAGTTGAAGCAGCACCGCCGGCACACGCGAAAACCACAGCATCTCTGCACCGCTTGCCGGGTAGAGGCACACAGGCGTCACTCATTAACATGCACACAGATGCATTACAGAGATTGCCTGTCATCTTTTTATTTTTTATTGAGGGAAAAAATAATAATTCACAGGTCGTCTGAGGCCACCTGAAGTAGACGTAGTCAACGCATGTCTGCTGTGTACTGTCTACTGTTTACGACCACACTTTGTAAATTTTCTAATACACATTAAGCATTAAAAGGTTTTATCCTACATCCCGAGGTGTGTCGCCATTTTAATATGTGTAGACTCTAACCGGGATTTTGTTTGTGTCATAGTGTTGGAAGCTCCTAATCAGATTACACTAACAGGTATTGTACAGTGGATAGATTCATATTGCTAATGGGATTTGCTCTGCAGATTGCGGCAGAGAACTTGTCATTCCGAACGCGTTGATAATGATCAGTTAACCCAAAACCCGAGGCGGTAAGCCTGAGTGAGTGTTCCTTCTAAAAACGGGTACACTGTGCTGAACAGTTGTACTAAACAATTTGCAGTACCTGCAAGATGGTAGACTTTAAGTAGATTATTCAGATCTGCTTCCCTATGAATACACACACTCACGCTCATTTTGGTTTTTTATATTTGCCCAGTTTTTTTAACTCTTATCTCTAAATCCCACATATTATTCATAGATTAAAATAGACAATTAGGCAGAATAAAGACTTCTACTTGAGCTGAGTGCTTGGTCTGTGTCTGTCCCTTTGGTGGTGTCTGTATTAGGACAGTGGGTGTCCTCTGGCCATGAAATGGCTGCATAATTGAGTTGTACATGGCTGAACCTGATCAGAGACGGTTCACTGGTTGAGTGAAACTCCATGCACTAACACTCCGTGCACCAATGGTACCCCAGGGCAGCCCACAATGCTCTGTCCTACCATATTTCTCCCTCCGTGTGCTCCGGGACAAGGAAAAGAAAAGGGGTAAAAAACTGCTGATTGCATTCTGATAGATTTTTGTGGCCTTAGGCGGCGGAATTAAAAAGATTAACAGTTCATTATGAAGTAGAGCACATTGATTAGGCCGTTGTCAGATGGGCCAATAACTAAAGGTCCAAACGTAACAATTTAAATGTCACGAAAATTGGCACTTACCTTCTCCCAATTGATTTTTAATTCCCCCCTATTCTCGGCTAATATTTGAAAACACGTTTCAGAAGTGGCATAATTTGGAGCGGAGTGGCTATATTGAGTTTTAATTGGAGGGCGATTGGAGGATATCAAAGCTGTATCATTAGTGTCGATGGTATCTTTGCCTTACAGGGTCCAATGTCAACTTTGTCATCTCGGCTCTATTTAACATATTCATGACAGGCCGGTGTGCATACACGAGGCGCTTCTTTTTTTTTTCGGGGGGGGGGGGGGGGATTCGTGTCGATGATTTTGGTTGACAGGAAAAGCAAAATAAGACGATTCATCAATAAGATCAGGTCACCTTTAGTCTAATGTGGTTGATATCGGAAAGGCTGGTGCCGCACAGCGAGAGCCGCTTCACAGGTTTGCCGTCGTCAGATTGCAGCCTTGCCCTCATTCCGAATCTGCCTTTGATTAATTGATAATCTCTGTGGAGCTTTTGGACACTAGTGTCACTGCTTCAAATAGCACCGTGAACACGGCTGTTGCCTGAGGAGGGGGGGCAGGGTCATTAGGAGCAGTGTTACAGGGATGCTGACAGATGGCTTGTTGCTCCTAAGGTGCTAACAACCTTTGACACACATAGTCGTCCACCGTCCGCCCCTCCGCTCCCTTTTTTTTTTTTTTTTTTTTTTTTTTGCATCCCATAAAGACGCATTTCGCTCCGTTCCAAAAAGCGTTCCGCTGACAGCGTCGGGGGCCCTCCAGAAACCGTTTACCACCCTGACATCGCCACCCTCTTAAAGGAGTGATGGGATGTCAGCGTGACCCCCTGTACACCCCCCCTCATGTCACCCTGCATTCTTTCCCGCCCGCGGTGGGAATGTCATGCGCTCATATGTAAAAAAAAAAAAAAAAAAACGCTATGCATGCTGCTTATACAAGAGCCGCCCGTTGTTTTGGTGTTTCGCCGCCTCCCGTCCTCGAGCTTCCCGAGGCCGGAGTGTTTTCAGCTGGGAATTCTCGGAAGGCTAAAGGGCCGAGCAAATATTGACACTCCACTGCTGCTGCTTTGCTCCCACACAATAAAACATATTTTTGCTCTGGCATGTTCCCCATAGAATGTAAAATATTTAAACAACACTGGAGCTTGTGTGTATATATTTTCAGTGCATTAGTTTTTTTTTTTTTTTGGGAAAATAGATTGTTGTGATTCTAACATCCTCATGTGTAATTTCATTTTTGGTGTTAGATTCCTGATGTAATCTAATGAAGGGGCCTTGTTTGCATTGTTCTATTCATTACCGGCGTTTTGGGAATATTCATCATCTGCGCTTTATTGGATTCTCGCTCATCAGCCCCGGCGTTTGACAGACAAGCGCCCGGCGCGTCAGTTGTTAGCGCGGAGGCGAGCGATGTTAAAACGAGATCGCGGCTCTTGTATGTTGTCGTGTTTGTGTCAGCTCAGCCCTCCGCCATAATCATCAGCCCACCCTCCTCCAGCCCCCTCCGGGCTCTTGTTTTCTCTTTGCCATTAAATTGTGAAATCTACTTACTGCGTTGCCAGCCTGATCCCACTCAAGCTGCGTAATCTCCTTGTAATAGAGTGTGAATACTGCCCGGCAATAAATCAGCACCTCATCAGTGCACTTTATTATATATAGACACCAACAGACAGCTCTTAGTATATTCAATTTACCCTCTGACGTAGGCTTCAACACAGGAGATAAAGATAGATTGAGCAATCAGGTGGATGCTGAGGCTTGAACCGAGGCAGGAGAGCTGCTTGAAGGCGGAAAAAAGCTGCAGGGAGATTGAGATGGGGGCGTATCGGAGGCAGACAGGCAGTCAGGAGGATGCAGGGCCAGGACGGGGACATCTGCCAGGCGAGGTGGGGGAGGGCTTTGTTTAGCTACTGTGGCTACCGAGCAGGTACGCCCCGCATCGTAATTATACACGTGGATGTGTGGCGTTACTGGAAAAAATGGTTCAAAAGTGTGCTATCTGTAGAATTTGTCATACTTTGCATAAAACGTTCCGTGGAAAATCTTAGATGCTAATGTGCCTTTAAGTGATCGTCAGCAGAGCGCCATCCCTCATTAAGCAATGTTGCTTGATGGCAGCGGGGATAAATTATGTGTAATTATGGGAATGATTAAAGGCTGATTCGTCCCGGTCTTTGGGGCTAAACAGAGATATGTACCGTCAGTTTCAGGCAGCCGGGTCCCTGGGGAGGACTAAAGACTTCCACGGCCGGGGTCAGGGGGGTCATAGGGTGCAGATTAAAAAAAAAAAAGGGGGGATTACTGTATTTAACGTTCTTCAGCCCCATAACGTTCACAGGCCGCTGGACAAATCACCCGTTCCCCCCCCCTGGATAACCACAATGGGGATAATGGGCCGGTTATCACGTCGTGAGATAGCGACTCTCCCAAAAAGGGAGCACTGGAGCTGAAAAAAAACAAGACAAATTTGCAGACATTAGCTACTTCTCTCGTCAAGCCGGTTCAGTTACGTATTGACAGGATTTTAATACAATATCAAACCCAGCAAAGTGAGCTGTTTGTGTCCTACGTGTAGCCGGATTTCAGGTCAAATTATTTATGTCAAGTGTGGCGATTTATTGCCAGGCCGCTATTGATTGGGTCCTCCTGACGCTGTCATGTAAATTCAGGAAGAATCATGGTTGGCAGCTGCAAGTTATGCACACCTAGATCCACACAAACACACACTCTCCTGTGAGTGTGTGTGTGTGTGTGTGTGTGTGAAAATTGCCCTTCATCCCCCTGTATTGGTTATAAATCTCATAATGTGTCACTCATCAAAGGAATCTATTCAAATCAGAAGTCCTCCTTTTTTTCATTGTGCCATCTTAAAAGCTGTGATATAGAATGCGCTCGAGCTCAGTTTGAGGTTCCACAAAAAGGGGGGAAAAAAAAGAAAAGGTGTGCTGAACCTCTGGGGTCCTGTTAGGGGCAGTTTTACTCCAACTGGAGCCCGGAGAGCACTTGACTTGGCTGAGGTGAGATTGCCACTGGGCAGAAGTCTTCAGGGCCTGCTTGTCCTTCTGATAGCTGGCCATGATAGATCAGCCCCTGTCCGGCCAAAATTACTCTCTTTCCTCTTTCTACCCCCCCCCTTCTGCTCCCTGCTGCTGCTGCTTCTCTTCCTCTCTCCCTTATCTCCCTCTTCTTTGGTCCATATCTTCTCCTCTCTTTTATCCTCCATTTCTCTCCTCTCTCTCTCTCTCTCTCTCTGCGTTTTTTCTTCCTCCCCCCTTTGCTCTCCCTCCCTCTGTCTGCTCTGTTGTCTGATTGAGGGTGAGTTACGAGGGGGCTGCAGCTGGAGGGGGCCACCGTGCCTCGTAATTACATCTCTTTTTATTACCCGCGCTAATGGCCCTCGGGGAGAGGGAAACAATAATAAATTAATAGAATATGAACTCCAGCTCAACAGAAATCTCCAGCATTTCATTTTGGACCGTCCTGTGCTCTGGCAGATGAAACGGCGCCCTGATTAATCTCTGTGAGAGGTTTTGAAGCAGCCGTCTGTGGGTCTGGGCTGCCCCCTCCTGCCTGCAGCCGAAGGCTTTCGGAGAGATAAAGGGAGAGATGATGGTTTTGGCTTCTGTTGTTGGTCTTTAGTGGTCTTGTTTTCACCCTTTGAGCCATGAATGATGCTGTGCTGATGCAGTTAGCGGTCAGCTGGGTTTCTCTGCGCTGTTGTTTTCTGTCACCTATATGTATATATATTTATTGCATTGAATTTGCAGGCTGAATGTAATTGCATAATAAAAAGAAATCCCTTTAAAACACAAACTTGATCTGATCTCCACCTGAGCAGCACGTGTAAGTCAAAGTGAACAAAGAAGACCTCTCGCCTCTGTTATTATCCCCGCATCCCCGCCACAAAAGACTTTTTTTTCCGGACAGAAATCTTTCAGACAGGCCTTTTCCGATTTGGTCAATATTGTGTCATGTTTGGTCAAACCCCGCCAAGCCAGTGGGCTGGAAATGAAGATGTAAATATTGATATTTCATTAGAGGAAATCACCCACTCCGACGGCACTTAACCGGGCCACCTTTAGAGTGCGGCGGCCGGAGCGCCGCATGACCTGCGGAGTCGGGAAGTCACTTCATTACTCGATTAAATTGAGTGGAAAAAGGCGAGGCAACGACACAAGATCCCATTTGGAGCGATAATTTAGGCCCTGAAGAGAGAGGATAGAGTAGGGGTGGTGGTGGAGGTGGTGGGGAGGAAGAAAACACCACCTCTCCATCTCACAACACTGGATTAAATTCAAGGACTTTTACCGTCAAACGGTAATTGTAGGCTGCTGGGCCGTGGCGTGTGCATACGGCTGAGAGGTGTCAGCCGTATCGGAACAACTCTTAAAGCCTTTTTCCCCCCCTCCAACAAGCCGCCGCGCGAACAAGTCCTTCACGCGGGGGCTGTCACATCGGCGGGCGGCGCTTTAGTTCCGCTCCAGTCCCCAACCCCCCCACCCCACCCCCCCTACCCCGGCATTAAAAGGCTCGCCGGAGCCCCTCGCCGGTGATTGCGATGCCAGCCTGATGCAGCAATCACGGGCCGCGCCCGCGTGTCAGGACCCCCCCCATCGGCCAAACCGCATTCTGCCCGACTTAATAGCCGCGTATGCAGACAAGGAAATGGACACGGCAAAAACGATTTTACCGGACATGCGTTTCCCAGAATATCACTAATAGTTGTTTTGAATGCTTTCCTCAGTTTTGCTTTGGTCGTCTAATTCGGGCTCCTCGGACCTGTGACCAGTCCAGCCGGGCACTACCACCTCCCTGTTAGCACTCCCTTCTACCGGCTATTGATTCCCCTTCAAAACGTGAAGGCCCTCACATTCTGATCACAATCTGTTAATTAATGTATCCTCCAGCTCTTCCCCTGCAGTGGTCATCACCACGATAAGGGAAATTGAACACTCGGGTAGTACTTGCTGTGGCGCTTCTTTTCTCTCTTTCTCTCACACACTCACTCACACAGACAAGCGCTCTCTGTCCTGACACTTTTTCCTCTCTTATTCTTTCTCAAACCCGGCCCCCCCATTTCGTGTTTGTTCACGTCGCCCCGCCGGCAGCAGATAAACATCGTGCCCGGTCGCCCGCACCTCTTAAATATGTTTAAGAGAAAAAGCGTGGGGAGCGTTAGGTGTGGTCGAGCTCGCCCACCGGTCAATACTGTAATCTATCGCCTCTTAATCACGCCGTGGCAGGCAGCGTCGGCAATAGCAAAACTTGTAAAAGCAATCATATTAATCAGGGGCGGAGCCCCAGAACCTAATATGCTGTCGGAATAGGCCGCCTGCAGGCGGGGGAGGGGCGTTCATGCGGTTTATTGACAGCTGAAGGCTAGTATGAAGAGAAAACAAAAAAAATGGCGATCCGCTGCTTGCTCTTCCTTTAATTTTTTTTCCACCTTTTATATTTGTCACAGCTCATATTTCGGTGGGATTGAGGTAATTTATTTTATTTCAGCCTGGAGGTGCTCTGATTCCAGCCCCTCCAGCTGCTGTTGGAGAGCAGAACCCTGTGTTTGAGCAGGTCTTCAGGCCGGGGTTGAACTATGTGACCCCTGTGCCCCTCACTCACTATAGGGGCCCCCTCACTCTATGTGTGTGTGTGTGTGTGTGTGTGTGTCTCCTCCTGACCTCCTCCTACTACACAATTTATGTCATGTCCTCAACCTCCTCCAATGAGAATGCGCCTCAGCGCTAATCCCCCCCCCAACACCAACAGAAGTGTGACAGGATACAAGGGGCTGACCACATGGCTTTGTGTATCCCGGACCTTTGCACCGATTTACTGTCCTCACTTGCAGCAAAGCCCACTCAAGTGCTCTGACACCGGCTTCAAAGAGGACCTTCCACCCTGCATTTAAAATTAAACACCTCTCGCTAACATGAGCTTCGAGGCGACGAGGCCCGATGACTCACGTTTGGTATACTAATCAGCCACGGCCATCTTGAGCTTTTAGGCTAGCGTTGCAAATACGCAAAGTCATATTTCTGTTAAATCACATTGTCCCCTCGCCTCTGTCCTCCCAGGCTTCTCCACCCTGTCCCTGGGCGACCAGATGAGTCTCCTGCAGAGCGCCTGGATGGAGATCCTCATCCTGAGCATCGTGTTCCGCTCGCTGCCGTACGAGGACGAGCTGGTGTACGCCGAGGACTACATCATGGACGAGGAGCACTCGCGGCTGACGGGCCTGCTGGACCTGTACGTGTCCATCCTGCAGCTGGTCCGCAAGTACAAGAAGCTCAAGGTGGAGAAGGAGGAGTTCGTCACCCTCAAGGCCATCGCGCTCGCCAACTCAGGTGAGACGCCTGCAGCACGCCGCACGGACAGCGATCAGGTGTCATGGTTTCACTGAAACAAATAGTTTGGGCATTTTGATTAAGGCTAATATTTCAAATCAGGAATAAAAAAATTAAAAAAATTATTTTGTTGGATGACAGGAACATTTTTTAATAATAACATAGTAATAGTAGTAACATAGTGTTCATATCAAAATGAGAGAGATATCAGTTATTTCCACAATCTGTATTTATTTAACAATATTTAATATTTACCTCTAAATTCAAAATAAAAAAAACATGATTTTAAAATAGTTCTTCTAATACTAGTATTTTGTTGCTTTACTTGATTACACTCACACAATTCTATTCCAATGTTTAATTGAGATTTGTTCTGAAAACATTCACTTTTCACCCAATTTATCTAAC
Source organism: Eupleurogrammus muticus (assembly GCA_036785175.1). Classification (NCBI taxonomy): domain Eukaryota; kingdom Metazoa; phylum Chordata; class Actinopteri; order Scombriformes; family Trichiuridae; genus Eupleurogrammus; species Eupleurogrammus muticus. The sequence continues at coordinate 12,700,317 of JAYKQN010000012.1, read as the reverse complement.
AGAAGATTTTAAAAGTTGCATATTATAACTATTACAGAATATATTTTCTTAATATAAAAGTAAGGCCTACAGCATTTTAACTATTGTAATAAATAAATAGCCTCCCAATATTTTTTTGCTGATTATTATTATTCTATATAAAAATCCTCCAGACATTCTTCAAGTGTTTGTTGAGGCTACTGTTTCTGATGGATCTAATCCACATGTGACAGAAAGCGTGAGCTTTTTCAGTTTGGCATGGGAGATGGAGACGTGGGGGGGGACGATAAGGGGCGGTGCACAGGGAAGAGGGATGGAGGCCGGAGCGTTTTTAATTGAACACCTTCCGTGTTGTGGTATTTCTCCGCCCCTCCCTTCCTCTCTCTCTCTCCCTCTATCTCCATAACAGTAGCTGCAGGGCACGGCAGCCACGGGAGATAAATTTAGCATTTCATTAGGAGCATAGGGGCTGTCAATAAAATGTGTTAAGTCGAATGGAATGGGTACCGGGGACTGATGGGCCTCGTTTGTTCCAATGTGAAGACGGCACGCCGCTATTGACAGGCCCCTTTTGAGGAGGCAGGAGCTGTCCCGCTCTGATCAATGCACGCCTGGGTCACCGGGCCCAGCCTGCCCCCCCCGGTTTGTCCGGGCCGAGAAATGAAAAATGCTGATGGTGGGGCTTTCAGACAACGGAGCTTTAGCAAGGGGCGGTGGGGGGGAGAAAAAAAAGGAGGGGGAGGAGGGGGGGGAGGGCGTCCGCAGCGTTAGAACAAGGTCTCTGGGAGATCACTCTCCTGGGAGCCCCTCTGTCTGACAGCTGTGAAAATTCATAGCGATTGATTTTGTAATTAGCAGTTTATCAATCGGATCGACGTGGGCCCACTGATGGATTGCGAGGAAATTGTTTCCTCAAAGTTGTTTTTTTTAAGTCCGCCCCCTCCTCCTCCTCCTCCAAGGACTACGGGCTGCGCGCTCGCCGTCTCCTGCCCTCCTTTCCTTCCCATCTGTTGAGATGTCTCTATCTCTCTTTTTATTTTTCGCTTCTTTTTTTTTCTTATCCCACCCCACCCCACTCCCTCCCTCCCTCCCTTCCTTCCTCCTCCTCCTCCTCCTTCCTTTGCAGCAAAAAATCGTTACAGCACAGGGTTATTATTAAACCGTGTGTTTGCAAGTTTGAAAGATAGAACAAAATATCAGTTTGATTTGTAAGGAAAAAAAAAAGAGAAAAGGAAAAAATGCTTGTTAGCTTGTTTTTTTTTGAGCCTTTGTGAAAAAGAACAAGAGATAATTATGTTCTTCCATCCTCCCCCCCTCCCTCCCTTTTCCCATTCACTTTACAAAAACGACCTACTTCATTTCACCACTGTGGATTTGAAAACCGTCAGGGTGAGAAATGTCTCAAGGTCTTGGGAATACAGTTGTTCCAGTCAATGAATTTGGGGCGATTTTTACCCGTGTGGTAAAATATGCACCGCCAAGGTGAGACGAGTCAGCCAGCCAATGACACGCCGCCTCTGGAGTGCCAGACAGCCGGTTAACCGGTGAGGGAACCGCAACCCCGGGACCGTCCCTGAAGAAAGCGGCCGACGAGATAGAAACAGAAGCGGACAAAAAAGGCGAGAATGATGTACAGTAGGATGAGTAAAACTCCGTGACACCAGAACGGGGGAAAAAAAAAAGCAGCGAGCGAGGCCTTCCAGACTGGAACCGTACACTGATGGAAAACCAGTCAGCAGAGAGAGAGAGAGAGAGAGAGAGTCTCCGTGTTTTAATATAGACACGTTTATTTTAAAGTTGCCCGTTTTTAACACACCATCGGTAAAAAATGTAGATCTTTAAAGCCCATTAGTGTTTATTTAGTCAGGAACCCCCTTGAGGTGGCCTGGGAGAAAATTAATTGGAAGGAAGTGTTGTATTCATCTCGGGCACGTCCAAATCTCTAATGGACCCCCTTCTCTTTTTTTTTTTTTTTTCCTCCCTTTGTTTTTCTTTGTCCGAAAAAGCAGCCTGTCCTCTGGAACACTGGGGGTGTTTAATGTGTGCTCGCTCAGCAGAGATTGGGTGCTTTTCATGCCATTGTTACCGGAGGATAACATTGATTTTCAGTCTCGCCGGTCAAGGGCCATATGAATATCCTGCACAGTCCACCCAAAGAATAAGTAAATAAATAAATAAATAAAATAAAGCAGATGTTTTTTTTCTCCCCCCCCCCCCTTTTTTATGATCTATTCTTTATCTTGTCAGAGTGTGAGTTATACTGATAATGTGCTCTATACCTTATTGAGCCGACAAAGCCCGTAAAGATCAATCATGAGATTTAATTTTGTGTTAGAAAAATCCATTTCCCATCACTCCTGTTATATTACCAGCGTCTCAAAGTGCAAACTACATTTCCGCAAGTTACTTTTTTTTTTTTTCTCTCCTTTTTTTCAAATTTGAAAATCCCATCAATTGTCTTGTTCTCTCCTTCCTCCCCCCTCCCATCAGACTCCATGCACATAGAGGACATGGAGGCGGTGCAGAAGCTGCAGGACGCCCTGCACGAGGCCCTGCAGGACTACGAGAGCAGCCAGCATCCGGAGGACCCGCGGCGGGCCGGCAAGCTGCTCATGACGCTGCCCCTGCTGCGGCAGACGGCCACCAAGGCCGTGCAGCACTTTTACAGCATCAAGGTGCAGGGCAAGGTGCCCATGCACAAACTGTTCCTGGAGATGCTGGAGGCCAAGGTGTGATCGGAGGAGGCGTCCTGGAAGGTTAGCGCGACAGGAAAGGGACTAAGGGGGGGGGGGACCAAAGCCGGGGGTCCTTAGGAGAAGGAGACCCCCCCCCACTGACTGTGCCGAGCAGGACAGAGACCTCTCACTCCTCCTCCTCCTGCTGGAACCCGAGGACACTATCTAAAAAAAGAACAAATGCAAAACTTGGTTATTAGTATAAATATAAAAATGATGAAGATTAATTTAAAATATATAAGAAATACTATGTACAGTAATAATTTTGTTTTTTTTTCTTTTTGTTAATTGTCAGTGGTCATGCTGTATATGAAGAAAGGACCCCTCTGCCCCTCAGCATCTTCAGAATAAGTAGTTGCCAGTTCTTGTTAACAAGATGGAAAAAAAAAAAACTTTCTCTTCTTTTTCAGAAAACTAAAAAGTTCCTTAAATTCGTTCTGAAGACAGCAGAGGCGTCATCAACCACAGAACAGACTCACTTGTCTAACAGTTGTGTTTTGTTTTGGTTTTTTGTTTTTTTGCCTGAAACTTGACCAGGACATGTATATATTTATTATTGGAAGACTGAGTGTACAGTTCAAAGTGTGGTGGTGAACTTGGTGGCCATTTTCTCTCGTTCTCCTCCTCGGGAAAGAAAAACGACAAAAAAAAAAAAAAAAAAAAAATGAAAATTGTTACCTAAATGTGAACTCTTTATCGGTTTAAATGTCCTTGGATATACCTCTTCAGAGCAGTGCGCCGTGTGGTCTGTGTGGATCCGTCTCAGACTGGAAGACTTGCTGGTCCCATGTTTAACCAAACTAGCATAGGCAGTTACAATAGTCGAGTCGTCTTATTCTGTAGTAACTCAGCAATAAAACAGGGAGCTGTGGGGAAAGCCAGGCTTCACCTCCTTATCTTTCATGTGCTTTTTTAATTGCTGCCGCCGCTTAAAAACGCCGCGCCTGTGCGTCCCCCCCCCCCCCTTCCCGTCCTTCCTCGGCCGTGCCAGGCGCCATCCGCGTAACCCATTGAACCCCAAATTTGGTCATTGTCTAAGCCGGTGGAAATTGCCCCCTTGGCATGCGAACGGATGACCCGATTCGGGCTAGGTGAAAGATGATCGGCGGGTGTCGGCGTGGCGGTATCAAAGGATTTCTGCGGGAGTGGCAGGAGTCCAGGAGATTCCATGTTCAAACAATCAGAGGCCATATGTCAACCCCCGCTCTATTTCGGGCCCCTTTAAGCCTGTGGCGGAGTCATCCCACACACAGGGAGCAAGGTGCCCAGCATCTGCTCTCACCATTTTAGACACCTCCCATCTTTTAATAGCCGTGCCCGCATTTATAGAGCTCCCACCCAACTGGAGGTGAACGGCAGGTGCAGGAGTCGGAGCGGTGGCACTTCACACTGGGTTTATTTTTAACCTCAGCGGGGGCTTGTTGTCTGGCCCCCGGCCTCCCTTCAGGAGCGCGGCACGACACGTGAAAAGCGCTTCTCCTTCTTCTTCTTCTGCTTTGGCTTCTTGACCTCACGTCGACACGGCGGCGGAGTAACACCCTCCTCCCCCCCCCCGCCGCCAGGGAGCGCTCGGGATGCGAAATAGCTATGCAAGAAAACAAAAGTGTTGGCGTGCCCCGAAGGGTAACGGCAACCCGGCGGCGTGTTAGTACGAGGTGTGATCTCCGGCGGGAGAGAAGAAGATCCCCGCTTCGTTTATCCTGTGTTAAGCTAGACGTCCGGCGGTGTGTGCGTGCGTGTGTGTGCGTGTGCGTGTGTGTGTGTGTGTGTGTGTGTGTGTGTGTGTGTGACTATAGTCCAGTCCAGCATAGTCGCGCCGGCCGTCGCCACGTGAGAGAGGGAACGTGTTAGGGAGCGAACGCTCCTACTGCTGAAGGAATTCAAACGATGTGACGGATCGTCGGCGTTGTCACAACAATATGATACTGTGATCAAAACGAAGGCCCTGACACGGCAGCGGGGTCGAGTTGCAGCCACGCTCGCGCGATATCACTGGCTGGCACCGCCCGAGCGGCCGGCATGCCTTTTTTCTTTTTTTTTTCTATCTTTTTTTTTTTTTAACAGCAGCCTGATTCCTGTTAACGGAGGAAGACTATCCGCCCCCCCCCCCAGCGCCCAACCACCACCACCATCATCATCATCATCATCATCATCCCAACCTGATCTAGCCGCTGGTTAACAAGCTCCACTGTAGAGGGTAACGACATAACTTGAGTTTATTTTCACGTTGTGCAATACAACAGGGACCAATTCTGACTGAAACCATTCTAAAAAAAAAAACTAAAAAAAACAGCATGCTTTTAATTAGATTTGGGAGAATTTGTACACTATTAGGTAAGATATTCTAAAACCCTCCTAATCAAAAATCATATATCTTGTATATCAGAAAAACTATATTTGATTTGCTCAACAAGAAGAAAAAAAGAAGAAGAAACAAATGAACCTTTTGTGCTTTTTTTCCTTCATAAAAGTGCAGTATAAATAGGAACTTTTCCAGTAAACCTTTACAAATAGAATTTTGTAGTGGCCCAAGATGATCAGGCAGAAGAATCATTAAAACAGGAGTTGTCTCGACTCCCCCCCCCCCCTGTTTTTTTTTTCTTTCCTTTTTACATTTTTGCAGTGTGTTAAAGCAAAAGAGAACATGTCTTACATTACAAGCTGTGTCTAAGTGTGTAAATATATCAGCGTCAATACAGTAGGTTGCCGAAATACCATTGAAAATAAAGTATGCAGCGCCCTGCTGACTACTACCTCATTATGATATTGTGGATATTTCTCTGATTCACTGGTTTTCTGCTCCTTACCCCCCCCCCCACATGTCTGAGCCATCCATGGTTTTTATCCACACATCGTTTCTGTCCCTCAGTGCTGCTCCTGCCAAACATATTTGTAATTGTAATCTTCTCCCGTCCATCCCTCATAGATCTGTTTGTAAAGTAAAGCATGCTTCACATCTGAGACCACATGACTTCGCCATCAGTGGGTGTGACCCCCCCCCCCCCCCCCTCCTCCTCCCCTCCCCCATTTTGGTTAATAAGCGGGTATGTGTTTATAATGAACATCAGTGTGTCAGAATTGGTCCCTCGATGATGAATTGCAGACAGGGGCAGGTGACTGATTCCCTGCTTCTGTGAGTATTTATGGTGTGAAATAATATCATTTGGCAATGGTGTACATTGATATCTCTGATCGTTGAATCACCAATATCTGTAAATTTTACGTTTTGATTTTCAAAAAGGTAAAGGATCAATGAATTAAATACTCCCTGAACTCTGTGATTTTTTTAAAATATTTTTTTAAAGATCTTGCTGTGAAGCGAATCTCTGGGATGAAAAATACTTTTATAAATCACATCCGACCTGTTTAAGGCAACTGAATAAAAGCACGAGAGACAGAAAGAGAGCTTCCAGCCACAGCGAGTGGAGCCAATCCATCCCTGTTATTCAACAAAGTGTGAGCTACCCCACTTTTTGTCTTTTTTTTTAAAATATCATCATATAGTCCCTTCCAGTCAGGTGATTATATTCAGCAGCTTATATCAATGATCATTTTATTTAGAGTTGCTAACGGAACCCGTCACTGGCCTGTGCTAGGACTGTCAATCACAGCCTGTCAGATCTCCACAGGAGTCCTGACTGTTTGGGAAGGTGAGAAACACGTTGTTTAAGCTGCAGCCGCCGACCTCAAATAGAATACACTGTAGGAAAAACCAGGCCGAAGTTGAAGTCCACTTCCTGCAGTTTCAGCCTCACTGTGCAGAACGATGTACCTGGAGAGTTTGATCCTTTTTTTTGGTCAGTCAGCTGCTGAAAGTGGAAAGTTTCTCTGAAGATTCAGTTTTAAATGTGTGGGACAACTCACACTGTGATTAAAAAAAAAGTCACTTTATTGTAGAAAACCCATATCAGACAAATTACATATTTGTACCAGATCTTTCATAGTATTTTATAAACATCTCCACCTGTCTTAAAAATCACCTGAAAGTACTACATTAGTGTTTTTAAATGCAAACTTCCAATAGTTTCAAAACCTGTTCCACAGCTCCTGTGATATTCATTCTGGTCTCACCACTTTCCAGACTCTGTTAACTTATTGCTAAACTAGTTTTTCGCATTTCATCTAACTTCAACGGCTCTTATGTCAAAACACACAATAAGCACGTACATAGGACTTTTAAAGATTATTTTTTGGTGATGATAGTTTAATTATTGTTATGTAAGACTCCTGCATTCAACTTATTTAACTAAACATGTTGATCAGTTAAATGTAGAAATATCAAACTGTCAGAGGAAAAACTTTTTTAGCCTTAATGGAGCCGAGCTTAATTCAGCTAGCACCGGGGCAGGCGGCGGATTTTTAACTTATTCAAGATGCAGGGAATTTATTTATTTATCATCCTAACTAACTAGCACCAAACACAAGCTGAGATTGATGAACACGACTGATATGAGTCCTGATGAAAAGTTAAAGGATCCCTGATTCCAACTCATCCCGACGGGAACATAAATGTTTGTGCCGAGCCAATCAAGGTGGTCAAGGTCATCAAAGGTAAATCACAGGATGCAGTTTTCTTGCAGCACCTGGTGGCAAGGTTGCAGTTTGCAACAAGAGTCCAACGAATATGCAGGAAAATCTACGGAGGCCGCGAAAAACATGAAACATGAAAATTCCATTCTGGACTGGGAACATGGCGGCGTTCCATGAGGTCGTTCACCCCGTGGTGCAACCCTTGCCTTAACCCTCGCCTCGCTGTGTTTGCTCATTCCGCTACAGCCAGTCACACTCACGCTGACTGGTAATTGGACGATGGGAGACTAAAAAAAAAAAAAAAGCAGGCTAGCAGACCGGAGACGGGCGATTCACCCGCTCACCCAGACCGCAACCACTGCAGGGCCAAAAAGCAGCCGTTGAAAATGGATCCGTCACAGGAAACAGGCAGACACACACGCTAACACTGTGGGAGGTGGAGGGGGGGGGGATGTGGCTCCATTATTTCAGGAAGCTGATATTCCAGGGAGTTAAAGTATTCCCATCTCTATATAATTATAAGAGCCAATTTCCCTTTTTGAAATAATGTCTCGCTAACCAATTAATCGCAATAATCCTTCGACGTGGAAACGACGGCGTCACGAGAGGAGGACTCCAGGACGGGAAAGGACCAAAAAAAAAAAAAAAAGTGAAGCATGCATGGTGCTCAGGTGTTGTGTGTGTGTGTGTGTTTTCTTAAATCGCCCAGATATTACCATCGATAAGTTTCCTCCCGCAGATACAGTGGCGGGCGTAATCATTTACCGCCATCGACAGGTCAAAACACCTTTCATTAGAGTTACGAGGCGTCTCATCGAGATGCCCCACGCATCCACCTGCACCCCCAACCCCCCCCCCACTCCCGGCCGCAAGCGGCGCGACTGCTGCGCGCTGCTTTAAGTGCGTTTCATTATTCCCAAAGCAGCGTTGATGATGGCGAGGGAAAGGATTACACGTCAGGGTGAGTGATTGGGTTTGAACAGAGCTGCTGCATACACTTTGTATCAACCCAGGGCTCAAATTACACTTAGGTTGAAAACGGAGCACGCCAATGCCCAGGAGAGCTTGTGGCACAGAAAATGAAGAGTGGGCCACCATCCCTCTCACTCTCTGTTTCCCCTCACACACACACACACACACACTTTTCATCTCTTCTCCTTTGTCAAATTTTCTTTTGACTCCCTTCCTCCTTCCCCTTGTTCTTTTTTTTTTGGGAGCCACATCCTTTATAGGGATTCTTATTGTTCCACTCCTACCGTTCTATGTGCTTATTGCCTCCATTTGTGAAATTGGACGAGAAGGCCTTCGGATGTATTTCTTAATAGATCCTGTTTACCGCTGTCCTGTACCTGTCCCGCTAGCAGTATATGAGCCGTGCACTCACACACCTCTGACCCCGGCGCCCCCCCCCCTGGCTGATCAATAGCCTGTCAAATGGCCTCGCAGGCGCGCGGGGCCCGGGCCGTCTGAGATTTCGCCCTCTCATTGTCCATCTTGGGCTGTTTTAAGTGCATTTATCAGGTTACGCGCCGGGCTCTCCTCGCCACTTAATGCATGGCTGAGCCGCGTGTCCTAAAAAAAAAAAAAAAAACCTAAATGGCCGCCAGTGGACCTTTGTCCCAGTTTGTCAAATTACTCCGGTTACATTTTTTTCATCGGGGGACATTATGCAATCATATGAAAGCGGGAAAAAAAAGAAAGGGGGGGAGGGGGGGTCTGTCTTTTTAGGCGTAAGTACAGTTTACGGACTTGATCCCACATCGATCTCTTGTAGGTGTCAGAAGAGAAGGATCTGGAACAGAAAAAAAACGAGAGTGGGGTGTTTGGGGGGGTGGGGGGGTAAAAGTGACATATTTTATCTTCTAGTATTTCAGAGGTGCGAGATATGTTTCTGGGCCAAACCGCGGCTCCCTCAGACGGGGGGCTGTGTTTCGGCTGATAAGCGCCGCAGCCAGAAATTAAGCGAGTACTTGCACAATCCCCCCCACCCCCCCCCACCCCCGGAGAACAGGGGGGTCCCTGGAGGATGCCGGGCGAGAAGAAGCGGGGCGGCCGCCACACAGGACGCCGCCGCCTGTTAGGATGAGACCACACTTGACCCGCCAGCGGCTGTAGAGGAAAATCTGTGCGTTTGTGAACATGGTTAGGAACAGAGTAATAAACTCACACACACACACACACACCAACGCGTAAGATAACTGCATGTGAAGGGTTTTGTTCCTTCATTTGAGATTTATTTGCCCAACTGTATCTTTATCTGTGCTGCTCACTGATATGGAGCTGAGGGTGGGGGGGGGAGCAGAAATATTTCCAACTATCTGCTGAATGTATCTCCCACCAACCCAGAGAAAACACTGTTGCAGGATGCAGGGGGGATGGAAGGGGGGGGGGGGGTCTCCTCCTACTGTTTTATTGCCTCTGCCATGTATTCACGCGTTCTTATGGGCTTTTCCAATTTAACCGCCGCTTTTTCGGAAATAATGAAGGGAGATAAGGGAGGCCGATAAGCGCGGATAAGTCCATCACACGGAGGAAAACTCACACGGGGCACCACCTCGCAGGCGTTTACCACCATCACAGCGTTCACGCCGCGCATCGGGCCCGTGCTTTGTGTTACATCGAGAAATTTGCTTCATCTGGGATGGTCGGATGTGTTGCAAACACAAATACTGTAATTGCCTAAAATTACCTTAATTTTTACCCTTTAGTGACCCAGAGGGGCCACAATCTTGGCCCGCCGAAGGAGACGAACTCGCCCGCAGGACGAAAATATTTCTCTGCAGAAAATGTGATCTGCTTCGTTAAAAAAGTTATTATTGTTCAGAAGGTAAATATGCATGAATATGGAATAACATTATATTGCTGAAATACTTACTGTTTTTGTAAATTGAAGGGGAATTAATCATGTAAATATTCCTGGCGTGTTTCCTGTCATATGAAACGGCGGGGGAGATTTTGCAGGTGTTATTTTGTCCTGATGTGGCCCACTTCAGATCAAACCGTGCTGTATGTGGCCCGCCAACTGAACGCAATGAATCGAGAAAGCTGCTCAACATTGTGAACAGACCTTCAAAATTCATGGAGTTGTGATTTCAGGAGGAAGTTTTGTCATGTTTTGTCCCCTCACCATGCCTGGATTGCCTTCTCTCTCGGTGCCACGGATCCCAGGATTTCCTCGGGTCCACTGGAAAAAAAAACGGAGCGCCGGGAGGAAATGGTCAGGTCTCAACTCCGGAGGGAAGCTGAGGATGGGCCTGACCTTTTCTGGTGTGTCAAGCAAAGGTTAGAAATCTCCACTGGCCTTAAAGCAAATGTACTTGTTTGCTATAATGGAGGAGGCCCCTGCTTTTTTTTTTTTTTTTTTTTTTTTTTTCCCAGCTAGAGACCAGGTCTGGTCCCGGGGGGCTTCCCTCTGATGGAAGTCTCTCTGCACACGCACACACACACACACACACACACATACACACATAGAGAGAGAGAGTCTACTGTCTCCATCGCAGCCTGGTTTTGCTGTATAATTAAGTTCAAGTAAGTGTCAGGCTTATTTGTTTCAAACAGAGCAAACAGTTTTTTTTCTATAATAATACATTAAATGAAGTACTCCAGGTTATCGTGTTTGTCAATCCGCTTTTCGTGTCATTTGCATTTGAAAAGGGGCGGCGGAAAGGAACAGGAAGTCAAACAGTCAGCGGCGGTGATCACCCACCTACAGCAGAGGACCCCTTATCCTCCTGTGAGATATACTGTAGAAATCTCATAAATATCGGCAAGACACTCGGTCTGGAGCCTATAGACGTTGTACGTCATATAACACGTATGACCGCTCGTAACTCACACATTTATATTCATAAACGTGATTTTGTATTTAAAATATGACTCATAAAGCCTGATATATGGAAATTGACAGATCATATGTGATTCCTGAATTAAATATCGTATAGATCACATGCTTTATGTCACTTCCTATCCCCCACACCCCTGACACCACCACCCCCCCTCGCTCCGCCCTGACAGAGAAAGGAGCCTTGACCACGCGGGTAATTTACAGTGTTATGGGATGAGTGCAAAACATGCTGTAAATAAATAAGAGCCGACCCATTTCATTTTAGGATGGGGGGGAGTTAGTCAAACCTCCTCCTTACCCCCACCCTGCTGCCCCCTTTGTAAAGCGCCCTGTATATTGTGTGTGTGTGTGTGTGTGTGTGTGTGTGTGTGTGTGTGTGTGTGTGTGTGTGTGGAGGGGGGTGGGCTGCAAATGGGGCAGCAAGCGACACCGTGCAGTCCATTTGCTAATTTCAATATGGTGTCTGGCCGGCGCGCGGGTATGGCCTTGGGCACGGGTGGCGAGCCCCCTCTCATCCCTCCCTCGCGTCCCTTTGACCTTGCACTCAATCGCACACACGCTCACAAACACACACGCACGCACGCACACACACACACACACATATTGACTTTATTAGAAAACCGTACACAAAACGTGCTTCTCCTGCATTTGGTTCGCTCCTGTTTCCTCCGCAGACGGCCCGCCACGTTTTATCCCGCTCGGTCGGATAAATGTATGCGCTCTTTTTTTTTTTTTTTGCCTCTTACATCGTCAGCCTGCAGCGCACACACCACACACGCACAGAGGTTGCCTACTGTCGATGGCTGTCAAGCATCAATAGCTCCAACGTTACAGCTGCAGGACTCTTCCTATTGTCTTTGCGTTGGGTGGAAGCTCACGTATCGGCAGGCTTTTTAGGACACTTTTCAGTGGAATTAACACTGTCAATGCGGATTGGATTCTTTCAGGAAATCCCAATAACCTCATGCGTGTGTGTGTGTGTGTGTGTGTGTCCTATGGCTTGTCTCCTGGCCCCGGCAGCACTGAGATACACTGCAAATGGCCATGTTTGAATTGCTGCCATTTGCTCAATAACTCTCCACAGTGATATGGCTATGATCATTGCCCAGCTGTACGCTGCAATATCAAACGGGCAGATTAGAGCACTCACACGTCCTCCTTTGTCACCTGTCTGCCTTCGGATAGATTGCACGAGTCTTACGCATTGGAACTTTTAGGGAAAAAATTTGAGGAAGAGACAGGAGTCCTTTTATTTCACATGAATTCCACACTCGTAACGCCATCATTGTTTTGTTGGGGGGGGGGGGTTGGCTGACAGACCACCACCGTTCAAAAGGTTTACTGGCCTATGAATCGTGATTAAAACATCTCCCGTGAAATGTTTTATGGCTGTTGCGGTTTTGTGGCTGTATCCACAACCTGTGAAAAAAACACATCCCATCCCTCCCTCCTGTTTTTTTCTCCTCTATGTACGCTTGTGTGTGTGTGCGTGTGTGTGAGTACACACGTGTGACTGAGGGATAGGTGTCATAGCCGAGGCAGAGAGAGGGGGGAATATTACACAATCCTCTGTGCATTATTATAATTAGATTTCCCAGGATAGCTCAATTAAGTCATACCGCTCCGGGGACCCGGCGGTTTGCGATTTGACACCCGCTCACATGGGGGTCCGGTGTGTGTTAAGTAAAGCGAGAGGAACACACTGGTCACTCCAAGTGTTTTTTTTTTTAAATGCAAGAAGTGAAACATCTCAACATTTGCCATGCTTCAGAACGCCGTCCCCCCCCCTCACACCTCTCACAGAGGGCAGGTAGAGGTAGAATCCACTAGATCGGCCCCTCTCATGCTGAAGGATTGAAGGACAGCACAGACAGTAAATGTAATGTAATGTATATTCTAATGAGAAGAGCTCCATCTATGGACCACCTGTTGAACTGCATTCATAATGTTTAAAAAAAAAAAAAAAGGATGAGGAGAAGCAGGACAGTATTAAAAGCAAGCGGTAAATAATACCAAAGATGTAGTTTGAGTAGCCGCGGGATAAATCTGACGGACACTCTGCGTTGCCTGTAGAGGTCAGCTCTGTCCTGGCTTTTTTTTTTTTTTTTTTTTTGTGATTATTTATTTGTATGAATGGCAACAAAACGTGAATATGTTTTGAAAGGAATTGCATGTCATGTGTGGTGACAAAGGGAGATTCAGCACTTTTGATGATATGTGGTTACATTACTGGTCCCAAGGCTGGCGCCGAGTTTAAATGCCCCAGTAACATTTCCTTTTATTTATATCCGTAGACCTTGGCTGAAATAAATGAGTTGAGACAAGTGCGAGGGGGGCCGATGTTACGAACAATTTCTTCCTGACATCGGGCGGGTGGGGGGGGGGACGAGCGCGCGCGAGACATTCAACTCTTTCACTGCCAGTGGCTGACAGGCCGTCCCGCGCTCGGCAGCAGGAGGCCTCTTAAAAAGATTCAATGTCGGCATCGACGTGAAAGTCGTTGTGTCATTATCTTAAATCTTAACTATCCGGCAGGATGAAAGTGTGAGAGACAACCATATCTGTCAGGGGTCGGCCGGGGGATGTTTTATTCTCTGTGTACAGTGAGCGCCCCTCTCGCGCGGCGCCGAGATTAGCAGACCCAACCCCGGAGAAGTCACTCCACAAGGGTCATGCTGCAGCCTGCCTTCAATTTACTGCCACTTTTAATATTCTGTCATAGTTAAAAATTTTATTGGCCTCTTTTATGGCCATATCCTTATGTCCCGTGCTTATGAACTTTTCTATGCAAATCACTCACTTGAATCAGAAATGGAGTCGCACGTCTCTCTTTGTTTTCAGGCGGCCGACACATCAAGAAAATCTGCCTCTTCTGCTCCCTGGCTTTTAGTTCTGAATGTGTGTGTGTGTGTGTGTGTGTGTGGTCCTACTGGATGGAAGCAGACAGCTGTCCAGACAAAACAACCGAAGAAAAAGAGTCCCAGATATCTGGAATTACGAAATGACGTCAACCCCCCCCCCATAACTTCCTCCATGCGGACGACTGTGAGAACAAACAGCGGAATCCTGAGCCGCGTGTAATGATCCCGTCTGACAGTTTGGGGTTTTATTTTTCTAGTTTTCTCTCAGCTCAACATTTGTACTCGCTGCAGCCCCGCGCTGTACTTTCACACTCTTCTCCCTTTCCCTGCCGCGCTCTTTTCCTCTGAGGGCCTGACAGGACGGCGCTCGGCAAAGGATGAGCCCGGAGGATTTACGACCGCGTGGTCGCCCCCCCCCCTCTTCGCCACTTTTTTTTTTGTTGCGGAATGAAGTTTATGAATATGTTTAGGTTCTCTCCTCTTACTTTGGCTTGGCGCCGTTCTCCCCCCCCCCCCACCTCGCTCAGCCGCGTGTTAAAAGGTTACCGAGCTGCGGTATCCGGGGGCCAAATGGTGGAGAGAAGGGGGGGGGGGCGACATACAGAGGGAGGCTGCTGGGAGACTGACCAGTGGCCGCCAGGACCGGACTATTGTCCTGGTGCCATGGCGACTGGGGCCAATCAATATTACATTAGTATGATCGCGCTATATGGATACGGCTATCTCTCCCTCGCCCTGCGTCTGTCTCCTTCTTCTTCTTCTCCTTCCTCCTTTAATGATAGTTATTTGATTGTGGGGAAAAAAAAAAAGGTGCACAGAGGAGAGGGCAGAACCTGACCGGGGTGATGTGTGGATGTGCAGGAGGGGGTTGGGGTGGGGGGGGGGTGTGTAATGGCCCTAACGAGGGTGGCAAATGGAGACATAAAGAGGGGAATGGGTACACTTTTCACTTTCGCTCTGACATACCGTCGCTGCCCCCCCGAAGCCATTGAGGAGGGAGGGGAGGGGGGGCATTTGGTGAAGGGTGCGACCATGCTTCACATCCGTCCTCCTCCTCCTCCTCGAGACTAATTGTTGAGGATATTGACCTTGGGAGAGGGAAGAGAGTGCAAAGGGAGGGAGGGGGGGGGGGCGGGTGTTGAGGTGAGGTGGCTCTAGGTTCATGCCAGCAGCTTGACCTACGGGGGGGGGGGGGGATTTATTTTTTCCTCTAAGCAAAAAACAAACAAAAAAAAACCTGGGTATTTACAGCGTTTTTACCGCACGAGTCGTGCAAATCGAGAAGCATGCGTCAATCGTAACTGCCGGGATCAATCACTCACGATTTCAGGCCTTCTTTTTCAGCCCATGTCATTGATTCGGAGCGCGCGCACACACACACACACACACACACACACACAGCACTATTGGATCCATTGCAGGATCCCCGCCCCCGCCCCTTGCCCTGACCCCGATCCGAGTGAGACAAGTTCACCGTCCCGCTCTTCCTCGGGTCCCAGTCAATGGGTGTCGATACGCCGGATTGGACAGTGCGACAGGGGCTGGAAGGGGAGTCGATGAGGGGCTGATAAGCGACGAGAGGCTGCTTTGTTTTAGTAATGACGGCTTAAACCAACCGCCCCCCCCACTTCCAACGAAATCACCTCCAACAACAAGCTTTCATCAATAAAGGGGCCCTCACTTCAGCGTTTGAGTCGAAATTCACTTGACGTCCACATCACGCGGTTTTGAACGTTGTGAAGTCACCTCGACAACGTTCAGGCCTCGATTCTCAGCGATAATCAAATCAAGCTAGAAATCTATAGGTTTTTGAGCAGTAAAAAAAAAAACACCTCCTCTTATTTTCTAAACTGATTCATTGCCGGCTTAATGGCATTTTATAATGTTACATTAACACTTTAACGATTTAATACTCTTGGTTCTAGCGACGTGATATCCAAAGTTCATTAGAAGTAAATCATATCTCATTACTGACGGTGCCGTGGTTATTGAAATTGTAATTCTGATTTATATTCCCAACAAGATAATGTACTCGCCAGAAAACCGGGGGGATGCACCAAATGTTTTATCCGAGGTGGCTGCGGCTCACCCGCGAGAGTGTGTGTGTGTGTGTGTGTGCAGCAGTACCACACACACACACACACACACACACACGAGGAAATGCTAGATTACACTTGAGAAAGCACAGGGCAAACAAGAGTCAGTATATAATATTTTGGTCTCTGAAGTCATTGATTCAATCTCGGTGCTTGTTTTGCTGGCTGCAGGCACGGCTGCGTGTTGGTGCGGTCAGCAGAAATAACACTTCACCTCTTGCTGCTTTCGTTTCGCCTTTTAAAAAACGAACACTTTACATGTTTCCGCTCTGATATTCAATACATGATTTTGCTCATATACCTTCCCCCCCCCCCCTTTTTTTTTTTTTTTTTTTTTTTTTTTTAAAATGACCTTCCTGCACTGAAGGATTTCTCCCGTTAATGAAGCTACGCGCAGGTACTGCCGCCACTCCCGTGTCACATCATATCACGGGCCCTTTAATTGACTCATATACTCCTGCTCACAGTGTTAATTTTACAATATGTAGACATGCTTTACAGACATAACAAAACACTAAGATAATGTAAATCACTATAGTATAAAAGAGAAGCGCTGTGATATATTTATTGCATTAATACGCGGGGTGCGGAAGATAAAAGAGTCGTGTTTTCAATGGATCATTTCCCCTGTTAACATTTTGCATGGAGGGATGTTACCCCGTCGCTTTGGCCACTTGCTGTACTGTATGACTGCAAACAATGGCCTTTTTTACTAGTGAGTCCTCACCCTCTCCTGTGACAGGCTTTTATGGCGTGACAGTTGCACTATACCTCCGCAATTACTTTTCAATTAGCGCGATGAACATTTCCAACACTGCGGCGCAATTATTTTATAGCCCAGTGTCTTAGCCCATTAATGGTGCTACCAACAGCACGGGAAGTGATAAACCATCTGGCCAGGCTCCCAAAGAGATAGAGCACACTTAATGGAGTGAAAAAGTAAAAGCAATTAATGTCACATTAATATAATGATAATAATGCCTTCCCTTACAGCTCTGGCAGGCAGAGCGGAGGAGGGGGTACCGGGACGTGGGGACTTTTTGTGGGCGACCGCCGGGCAGGGGAGAGGATCTCTGCCGGGGATCCTTCACAGGAAAACAGGCTCCTCCAGCTGTAACGTGATCGGAAAACGTTGCTTCAGCCGGGGAAGGGAGGAAAAAAACTCTGAGTGGTGAACGAATCGGATGCGGTATAGCAAGCGGTCAGTTGCTAGATAGCGTGTGAAGATCTGGAAAATCTGGAAAAAAAAGGGGATGGGGGTTGGGCAAAAAAAAAGGGATGGGGGTTGGGGAGGTGGATTTGATACAGCTTTTTTTTTTCCCCCGAATGACGTCTCTTTAAATATTCTTGCTGTCAATTTGTTTTATACTTGTCAAAGATGATTTGCGCTTTTTTAATGCATGGCAGCACTTTCGGACATGCGGCTTGATTTAATTTGGTGCAGGTTAGCGCGTGTGTGTGCGCGGTTGCAAACACATGTGATCGTATGCATATGAGTGTACAGTAAGCGCGTGCATGAGTATGAGTCTGCACGCGCACACTCTCGGAAAACGTTACTGTGTGTTCGGGATTACTTTAGCTTGCATGTGTGTGTGTGTGTGTGTGTGGCGGCACCTGTCTCAGGAGTAGCTCCCCTGTCCTATCTCCTGACCCCTCTGTGTTCCCGCCGCCCTGCTCTGTTTGTGTTAATTCCTCTACATCTCCAGGGTGGCTTACATTAGAATATCTTAACCACTGGGTTGCATTAGCATAGTGTGATGGATGCCGCTGAATCTCCATGCCAGATAATGTCCACATTTTGCATTTTAAACTAAGCTACGCTATGGACGTGCTATCCATTTTCACAGGGGGAAATTAGGTCCTGGTGGGAGAGCGCCTGGCACTCTGTCATCGCAGGCAAAGCTTCCTGCCCAGGTTTTATGACACCTCTGGGGCACCATACAGAGACAGGTTGAGGGGTCATTGTCTAGCACTGGTCAGCTGTGATTCCGCAATAAACACTTAGCAAACTTGTGGCTTGTCAGTTTTGCTCCACTTGTTTGTTTTTTTTTTTGTTTTTTTTTTAAAGCTTGCCAAAAGTTGAGGATCGGAGCCGGTCTCCTGCTGCAATATTAATGCGTTTCCGTACGTCCAACCTGTCCGACCCCCGTCTCTCTCTCTCTCTCTCTCCGTAACGCAAGCCGTCATTTCCTTCTCGCAGAGTTACTCTCAAGCGAAGCGTGATAAATCACGCATAATTTCCATTTTAATCCTGATAGTCCGAGCGGGACAACTCGCGTGTGCATATGTCTCGGCGCGAGCCGGGCCTCCCTGGCTGCGAGGGTGGGGGGGGAGTGTTGATTTCCGTTACAGGGCTGTCGCTGGAGGCCCCTCCGGCAGCTGATCAATAGGAATAAATCAGTGGGCTCCTTTATGTGACATGAGATAGTTGTACATTTATAAGCCTCTTTATGAGATAAGATCTCAACACTTGAGCTCCGCATCACACACCGCCGACACACCCGCATGCAGAGCCTGGGATCTTATTAGACAACAGAAATGTCTGAGGTGGGATATTAATCAATGGGGGAAAAAAAGCACAGGTTATTATTATTTATCATCACTGACAGTGGTCACACAACTCAGACGGGTCTTTACCAAGTGCCTGTAAATCTGATTGTGTGGTGAATACAGATTCGTGGGGGGAAAAATGACAATAATATTGCGTTAGAGTGAAAAAACTGGAAGGATGGCCGCGGCTTTATAAACACTATCCATATCGGTGGAGTGATAGGCGCATTGATTAGTCGTCTCCTTGCTTTCTCCTCACACAAGCATGAAAGGCATCGCCGTGCAGCTCGGTAATTCCGTAATGTTCTGCTAATTACGTTTGACTAATTATGATTCTTTTATGTGGCAATATAAGCCGGGAGTCCCCCCCCCACCACCCCTATTATTACGATATAGGTCCTCGCTCTGCTTCAGTGGTCATGATTGGATACCGAGGCCTCCACTTTCTGTTTATTTTCTAATTAAATATTAGCTTTAACCACTTTGGGGGGGCGATAATTAAACTATTACACCCGCCACCCCTCCTGCCCCCCCCACCCCCCACCGACCACGCATTGACCGCTGCAGAATGTGATCAAGAGAGACTCAAGCTTTAATTATATGCTTGGACATTAGTGTGTGTGTCTTTTTTTTCCCAGGTTAGGAAAACCAGGCAGGATGCTTTCAACACGAAGCACATTGACTGAGCTCAAATTACATCCGCCTTTAAGTAGCGGATTGATTGGGGGAAAGAGGGGGGGGGGGGGGGGGGGGCTGTCTTTTACGAGCTAAGTGTTTCTGAATAGAGCTGCAGCACATACCTCCTCCTCTGTCCTTTTCACATGCCCCATAAAAAAAGAGAGCTTCCCCCGGAATGGAGTGTGGAGTATGTGAAAAAGCAGGAGGGGATAATTTAACACACGTGTAGACGGAAAAAAAAAAGAAAGAGGGAAGGTTGGTGTGGAGGGGGGGGCAGGGGGGGGGGCAAGTCGGGATGTCTCAACAGAGAGAAGGAGAGGGAAAAGGTGCGCGAGAGCAGGGATGCAGGGGGGGGGGGGGGTTGTAGGTGGAAAAGCAAAGTGCCACGGCGCTCTCTTCCCCCCCTTCTCCTCGCGGATGATGGATAGCAACAGTGGGGAGAACAAAACCGAGCATTCCTCATGCTGTCACCACAATGAAACAGGGACATAACAGGATTTGGTCACAATGCGAGCGGAGCACTTCAGAGAGATGCCAGGCCATCATGCCACTTCTACTGGAAGTCAAAGACTCCATCCATCACTAGCCGCCGTCTCCTCGCCGCTTGACTGGGGGCCCACTCCGCTGTCTTCCATGGGACTTCCCAGTCCAAACTCAGGAGCCTCGCGTGATGAATTTATTGCGATGGCCTTTTGTTTTGCTGTTGTTGTTATTCCATTGAGGAGGAGTTGTACGTGTGTGTGTGTGTGCGTGTGTGTACGTGTGTGTGTGTGTGTGTGTGTGTGTGTGTGTGTGTGTGTGTGTGTGTGTGTGTGTGTGTGTGTGTGTGTGTGTGTGTGTGTGTGTGTGTGTGTTGGAGGGGTGGTGAAGCTTTTCGATTTACTGTATTCAGAATTCAGAATACAGTTGTCTAATCCCAGCTAACACACAACATTCCCTTAATTACTGGAATAATCAATCCAGGTTTCCATCTGATAACCCTATGTTTAAAATGTTCTAAGAATGTACTGGAAATGTTTTTTTTTTTGTTCAACATAACCTTATCAGAACTTTCTGCAACATTGGTTTTATGGCAGAAACACTTGCTGTATTAGCAACTATGGGGAAGTTTACCCATGATTAAAAAGTTCCCATAACGGAAAACAAACATTCCCAGAATATTTAGTCATCAACAGTATATATTGTGTTCTTTCCTTAATTTTTCTGCATCTTAAATTTAACTTTTAAAATCAGGGTTGTAAAAACTTAATTTAGGCCTTATGCAGTGACCTGGACCTGTGCTTTACTAACACCTACAAATATCTCCCATCATTTTTGTGTAAACAAAATACATTACAAATGCGTACACAATTATTAATTAACCTTTAATTTACAAAACAGGAGAGATATCTTTAAAAAAAAGTGCAATTTCAAAAATATGACGTCTCAGTTATTGCATATTCTGTCAAATTTTAAAACATCTTGCTAGTGAATTACTATGTAACTACATAGTAGTTCACTATGTAACTACATAGTGAACTACTATGTAGTTACATTTGTAACAGGTTTTCCCTGTCTTACAAACCACTTTATTCCTTGAGCCATGAAAGATGCTTATAACTTCCCATTTCTGTGAAGAAACTGGTCTGTTTTTTGTTGTCACACTTTGTACAGTCATCCATTGGGCCAGATTGGACTCGTTAGTGGGCCGGTCCCAGCCCCCCGGGCCACAGGTTCGGCACCGCTGTTTCAATTGGAGCAACAACTACATTCCAGTTTGTGTGTGTGTGTGTGTGTGTGTTTTAAGTAATACAGCTTACACTATTTGTCCCAGCTGTATCAGCCCCTCCTATACACGGGTCTAGTCTCATCCAGGAGCGTGGGTGCGAGCAGGTGTTTCCCCTGTGTCCAGAGCAGAAAGATCAGCTCTATCTATAGCGGTGCTCCGCTCCCTCCCCCCCCCCCATGTCTGCAGCGTGAAGCCCCCCCCCCCTCTGTCACACGCCATGGAAAACAAGGGAAATAAGAAGGGAGACTCCTGAACGGCTCGCGGTGGGGGGGGCGATGAACATGAATGTGTAACGCCTCCCTGTATGTGATAATGCAAATATTGGGGGGGGGGCTGCTGGTGATGGTGGTGGTGAGGAGGGGGGTGGGACTAGAAGATGAGGTATTGGAGGAGGGGAGCATTGGAGAGGGGGGAGTTGCATTCTCAAAATTAAAAGTTGTAGCCTATTAGTCTGTGTTTGGTAGCTGAGCACGCGCCCATGCCTAGCACGGCCGCTAATAGGAAAAGATGTGTGGAAGTGTATGATTTATGGTTGCACGCAGGCAGGGGTGGAATAATTTGGTGCAGAACGGGTACTTACTGAACGGCAACAACTCGGCTACTTATCCGTACTTTCTGGTGATAAATTAGCTCTTGTTTAAAGTAGCCGGAGACCCATTTTTCATTTTGATTACTACACTTGATATCTCTTTCTTTCTTACTCTCTCTTTGTCAGCAGTGGTTCTTTAGCATTTTCTGTGTTTGGTCTGTGGTGTACGGGATATGTGACTGTGTGTGTGTGTGTGTTCAAGAACCGGCCGCCTGGTCCTTAACCCCTCGGTGGCTGGACGCCGCCGGATGCTCCGATGTAAAATAAAATAAAATATGGTAACGTTAATTGTGAGGAGAGCCGGTATGGCCGGAGTGACACGGCTTTCCGCTCATTGACCGTGAGCCGTCCTGCTGCCAGCTGGACACGGGGCTCCTGTCAATCAGCGGCCGACCCCTGCCGGGACCTTCCCCTGCTCAGACAAGGTTCCCATTGATTCCCCCCACCCCCCCACGCACAGCCCCCGCCCCCTCTGACAGGAAGCGGCCTCGGCGGCGGGTGTGGGGGGGGGGGAATAAGCAGGTGAAATATTAAGTTATGAGTTGGCCTACCAATCAATAAACAGAGCCGGGATCGCGGGGCAGAGCAGGGGGCCAGGTCCCCGCGGGTAGAAGCTCCCCCCCCCCCTGCTAGCCGGAGGGTAATGCGATTGAGGTCTGCGGATCGCCCCCCCCCACCCCTCCTAGAACAGACCTGCGAGGCAGAGCCCGAACCCGGCTCTGGCTGAGGCCGTTCTCCGCTGCCAAAAATCCTGCGAGCGCTAGCTGGCACCCGCTCTTATTGTCCTCCAGTTTGGCAGCGCCGCCCGCGCCGGTGCCCGGGCAGAGCTGGATACTCTACAGACGGCATAAATAAAACATATGAGAGCTGTAATGAGAAGAGAGCCGCAGGGCCAAGCGGAGCGGCCCGTCGATGTACGCGGAGAGACGGACGCCGTCACGGGTTCCAGCGGAAGGCTGCGGAGCCAACAGCCCTGACAGTGGATCATCACACGTCACACGCCTGCCGTCGCCAGTCCGTTGTCCCGGGTAGTTTGGTTTGAATCCGTGAGACTCTGGTCCCCCCCACCAGACCAGTGGGGGTTTGGGTAGTTTGGCAGGTGTCAGTGGTTATCTTGGACCAGGACAACTGAGGAGGTGGTTTTCCGAGCCCTCCCCTTCCAGTCTAGGCCTGGAGGGGGCAGGGTCAGGGGCAGAGAAGACCCTTTTCTTTTTTTTTTCTGCAGGGCTGGATCTCCAGGGCCAACCCCCCCCCCCCCCTTCCCACCACCACCCTTTCCTTGCTCCACGCTCGCTGACTGACAGCTATCTTCCCAGCTGCGGGACATGCCCACCCCCCACCCCCCACCCCCCACCACCCCAGCAACCCGCCCCTGATAAAATGTTAATGTAATTAACAGATAATGGCTGTTGTTTTTAGCTGTCAATACTCGGACTGGGAAGGGATAAAGGATCGGAGCGGCGCAAAGTCACATTCAGATATCTGCCAGCCTTTGTAGAATTCAATTATTTTGGCAACGCCGCCCCCCCCACACACACCTGTCTTCAGCTGCTAACCTCCAACCATCACTAGCATCATACACCCCCCCCCCCTTCACAGAAGCACACATCTGATCATGGTGTGATATGGACAGCGTCTCCTGCTGTTGGAGCCAGCTGTGGAGGGTTATGGGGCCTCCTCTCTTAGCCCCGGCTGTTGAAAACTTTTTTTTTTTTCCCCGTTCGTCTTTTCTTTTTTTTTTCATATTCAGCTACATCCTCCCACTTTGCCCGCTTTCGGGTCATAAATCATGTGACTGAGGCAGGCGGCCGCGGGGGCTCCTCTCATCTCGGACAGCGCGTCGGACAGCGACGCGGCCGGGCTTTAGCCGGCCCGGACTGCCACAAGACAAATGTATTTATATTTGTAACCAAAAAACACAACAGCACCTATCAGGACACGGCCGGCGCTGCCCTGGACATCGGCTGCCTGACTATTCTGGTATTTTAATAAGTATCAAGCCCAAACAAGATTAGGCGCTTCCAGTTTACGAAATGTCAGTGAAGGCAGCGCTATCACTCATAATAAATGGGCTTATGCAAACGGTGGGGTTTTTTTTGCCATGCATAAGAGCTTGTTTGGTGTGCGCCACGGTGATGCTGTATGCTGATATGCAATTATTCTAAAGAGTATCAAAGTTCAGGTGTGAGTCTACCATCTTGCTGTAGCGGCGGGGGGATGCGCTGAGCAGCTACAGATTACCAAAGGAATATTCCATGAATAAAGAGGGAAAAAACTTGGGATGATAAGGGGGGAGCCTGAGAGATGATAAAATGCATTCCATAATGGATGGTTCTCCATGTATACATATTTTGTATTTGGTCCAGCTCTATAGCTGATATGAGTGATAATTCTGCAGCCTTACCCTTAGCCGGATTTACTCTTAACAACGTCAAACTGGAACTTTGATCAGTCCATCTCAAGTGTTTGTGCTCCTGCTCCCTAATTAACCCAGTTTGTATGTGCTAATGACACCTAATTATCATTTGTGTAACAAGATTGCTCTCGTCGACCATAATGAGAAAAAAAAAAAAAACTCCTTCAAATGTTCGCCGCTTACAAGCGGGTTTCTGCCGTTATTAGCCAAGTGTTTATGCAATCACATCTAATTGAAGTGTTAATTAAATCAGGGATGCCATTTCGTGAGACAAAGACGCTAAGTAGCGGGACTCGGGCTAAAAAAGGCCGAGTGTCCCCTTCCACGCCAGCCTTTTCCAACCGCGCCCCGACCCCTCCCTCCCTGCAGCGTTCGTGGCGGCGGAAGGGGCGAACAATCAGGAGTTGATTGGCACTTTGACTGGCCGGGCGAAAATTAGGCCCCTCCCTCCCGCTGCCTCAATGTTAATTGCTCGGCACGAGGAGGTCGGAGGGCTAGCGGCTTTTGACCTTGTCCAGACGTCGATATCCAACACAACCCCGGCACGGGGGGTGAGCTCAGGTGACCAGGAGCACGCCGCCCGGAGACGGAAGGATTTATCAGTGGTCAGCAGTCAGGGAGACGGGACAGGTGACATCTGGACAGGTGTTGTTAGCAGCTCTGAAAGCTGCCGATAGCACTTTCTAATGAATGAATAGGAAATGGTGTTGTTTTCAACACTGATGACAACTAAATGTTAAAGTTAGAGCATATATAATATTTTCTTATTATATTTATTATCTTATTTATATACATAAATATAATATACATTTTCTTGTCTCAAATAGCTACTAAACACGAAATCATAGTTTTTCATAGATATGATTTTATTAGTTAGTTAGTTAGTTTTTTACTAGTATATATTCTATATATTATCATATTATCATTCATTCAGTCATTGCTTTTCCTACATGCAGCGTTTTTTTTCTTTATTCCTTCCAGTAGCTTCTTGTAGTTTTCTTGGTTTTATTATGTATTTTGAACTTTACATGTGTGTTTTCTATTTTATTACGCCTAAAATGTAAAGTTTAGATTGTTCATGATGTCACAGTGCTGATCAAAGACTGTACATTCTTTCTTTTTCCTTAGATATTTAATTAAAGACAATTGTTTTTTTTCTGTACATATGTTTCTACATCAATTCCCTGCTGCAAACAAAATACCTCGCAGGGAAATGAATAGAGAGGTGATATATGCTTCCTGTAACGCGGCGAATGAGTGAAGAGAGTAATTCGGCCGCGCGCGTCGGCCGGTTTGCATACTCATTCACGGCTGCGCTCTCGCCTCTCGCTGCCTCAGAGGGATGATCCATTTCTCCCCTCTGTCTTTACGTTCATTTCCTCCTCCTCTCAATCTCATTTCATACCCCAGTCATTATGTCTCTCCCCCTTCTCCCATCCTGCTCCTGAACGGGACCCATTGGCCCTGATTAATCTGCTGCATTTGACTTAATGAGAGGTCATTCACATATCTGATCACAATGGCTACAGGAATCAATGATAGATGGCCACTTGGCAGAAATACTGAGGTGCTGGAAAAAAAAAAAAAAAAAACGAACTGAATCTGTTAAGGCTTTATTAGATATTCCCCCTCTGCGCTGTGTACCTGAGTGTGTTGCATTACTTGTGTGTAAAATATCTCTATCCAATCTTTAAAAGGGGCTGCAGATTGCTCCTTCTCATTCCCGCGGCGTTAGAGTCAACGGCTGTAAGTCAAGTAGCTGAACTGTGCTATTTAGATTCTCGGCGCAAACATGCTAGAGTTGGATAAGGTGAGTGTTGTGACCGAAATAGTGTGTTTGCGCACGTTAGGACTAGATAGGTCATTCAATAATACGGCATCGGGATACAGACATCTAGAGAGGGAGAGATACAGCAGGTATCGGTCCACACACACACACACACACACACACATGCGCGCAAGCACACACAGAAAAACCTTCTGTTAGGAGATTATGAATTGATTTCTTCCGCCCTATAAAGCCCATGTCTTCCTCACTGAATGCAGTAATGTGTCCACTTGACCTTTCTTGGTGGGCTCCTTTCTGGTGAATTGACTCCTAAGTGTTTGGCCCTGGCCTTTTCAGCACCGTGGGTGTCCTCCATCTGCAAGTGTGGCCCCGGCTGGCAGGCATCAGCGGCCTGTCAGCGCGAACCGCGCTCGCCCACCGCAAACATGTGTGGAAATTGCGTGCCTGAACCGCCAAGGCGTCGCCCGAGAAAAGGCCCCCGGTGCCGGAACCACCAGGCTGTAACAAAGCGCGCGGCTGCGTTTTAGCTTCGGACGATAAAACAAGGCGTCGCAGAGCATGCCGCGTGACATTTTACATTGTTGCCCTACACCATGTATGCAGCCTATTAAAACTGTACCGTAGATATACTTCCGCCAGCCTGTCAGCGATCCGTTCCACTACAAGAATAGATTATGCAGAGTGAGACACGTGTACAGAGTATTTGCTGGTCTTTGTCCAAATGCCATCTCGGGAGCCGAGTGTGAGCGCGGTGGCAAATAAGACTGGCCAGTGACACCAAGGTCCCGCGCATCTGAACTAGCATCTGTTGCGGAACGGGAGCGGCACAGCGGCCGCCCTGTCCTCGCTGTTGGCCCCGACACCGTCCCGCACTATCCGCTGTCTGTCACACCCGGCGCCCTGCGAAGTTAATTGTGAGCCGGAGTGGCGCGTTGGGGCCCTCTCGCTAAGCAGCCCCTAATGACAGTCGGAGAGACAGCTACACATGTTCGCCGGCTCTCCCTCTGGAGGGAGGCTACAGATAGCGCTTCGGCGCAGACACCGACCTGTCACGGAGCTGTCAGCAGCCAGCCTGTCAGCCGTGCAAAGCCCAGCACGCAGCCCGGCCATCCCAGGTGCTCAGCTGACAATCTCCGAAACGCCCTGTTCTGTCGGCCGCTCTTGCCAAGCCGGCTGCCGCTAAGATTCATTAAGGCTTTATTCAAAGCAGGCTCGGACACTTCGGACCAAAAGAGTGTCCGGGGAACACAAATAAATGCCACTTTTTAATGCTTTGAGCCGTCCAAAATCTTTCATGTTGAGTCAGTCGTCTCGTACTCTGGTAAATTTCCAGAGAATCCTCGCCACCTCTGTTCCGCTCGGCGTCTCCTGTTAAGACGATTCCTGAGGTGTGCATTTTGTGTTTATGGAGGGTCCTCCTGGCGGCGTAATGGAGCTCAGCACAGACGTATTGAACACATGTGCTAATATCTCCTCATAGGAGCCCAAATGAGCCATTACAGGAGCTAATCTGACAGGCACACTGCATTCAGTTTCCCCCCATCTGCCAGGCGCAAGTGCTGAGAGCCACGGTGTGTTCCTCCCCGAGTGCAGAGCCGCGATGGATGGATGGGCCAGATGGAAAACACCCTACTTTAGAATCAAGCCACTGACCACGGACGCGGGGGAAGGAGAGGACGAAGCCCGAAAGCGGATCGAATCACCAGCAAAAAGTTTAGGGTGAATCTATGTCCGATTCTTGGCTTTGGTCGTCGAGGTTTGTGCGACATCCTTGTTCCAGAGGCGCTCGTTGGCCTTCTGCCCAAGAAGAGCAAGGGGAGAGAATGTGGAGGGAACAAAGAGGGGGCAATATAGGCCGCCATCTACCTCTTGGGGAAGAAGACATATAACATTAATGGTATCCGTTAACATCTCCTTAACCCCAATCCCCCTTTGCTCGCCGAGTACCTCCCATCCCCTTCTTTCCCCCCCTGCAGCCAACTGCAACCCCACGCTATGGTCCCCTCTACCTCCACCCTGCTGCCCCCCCCCTCAGGCTCTGCTCCCTGGGGGCCTGTTTGTTTCCCTGCCAGGGGCACAGGCGGCGGAACACTGATGAGGTGCTCAGGCCACCGTGAAATGCGCCATAACCTGCCAGCGCAGGGGCCTGGTGAGATTGCCGTATTTACTTTTTAATCTGCCCGCCTTAATACATGCGATAAAAACTTTGTCACATTAGATGGTGACAGATGGGCCCGGAGATGTTATTACTGGTCGGGTGGGGGGGGCGGGGGTTTTAGAGAGAGGGTGTCGGGAGGAGCGGGTGCAGGTTGGGGAGCACGGGGGGGGGGGGGGGGGGGGGGGGGGGTGAGGGAGAAAGAGAGAGGGGAGCGGCGCCCCCAATCACGATAATTTTTCATCACCCCAATTACATTGTTGAGTGCATCGCGGCGGTGGCATGTGCACACCCAGTCCTGCTGCTGGGAAAAGAGCGAGGCAGGGAGACATAAATAAAGATAAAATGAGGTGCCCTAGGTCTTCTATCCCGCTGACTGTTCCTCTGCCATCTCTCCAAACTGATGGAGGCCCCGTTTAAATGAAGGCTAAATCTTATTTAGATAAGAGAACTGAACTGCTGCCCGGGACGAGAGCATCATTGTTTGTTACTGATGGCTGGAGAGGTGGAGAGGAAAAGGGGGGGGGGGGGGGGTACGCTGTGGGAAAGTGGCTGGTTTTTGCATGTTCTTATGCTATGAGAGAGTTGAGATTGAATGTTGTTTGTGAGTTTGGACCACATATAAAGAATATCTATATATAGATAGACAGGGATGGTGTATTTGCAAACTGTCCCCTGGTAATACAATTCCATTGTAGTGTATTGCAACGCATGGAATCCAATATCAAAATATAGCTGTTGTTTATAGCTTGTCTTTATAGCTGAACATCAAAATGCCTGTTTGTGCATGTGTGTGTCTATTCGAGGCGCAAACATTTTGCCTAAACCGCCGAGCATGCTGTACAAGTTCGGCAACTCGTTTTCCTTTCCTAATTGTTGCGGAAAATTAAATAAGAATGTTTGTGACACGACTGCCGCAGGTAATGGAAGCCCGGGAGCAGCTGGGAGGCTTTCGGGCCTGCGTGCGCATCATTAGGAGCCTCAGAGGCTCCCAGGCTCCACGCTAGCGTGAGCCGCTAATGAAAAGAATGTAGTCACAGATCTCATTTTTCAGGCAATTCTTGTGTAAACTGGAGATTTTCCAGTGTATGCACAGTGGAACAGGGGCCCCCACATAAATCACGCGGGCTGGCTGCTGCCTCCAAGTGAAGGAAAGAGGGGGTTTGGAGCACATGCTAACCACGCAGACATATGCTGCAGGAAACTGGAAATCTGCAGCGGCACAGCTAGAGAGGGAGCCGCTCACAGCACCTACACCTGTCTACCCCCCCACTCCCCCCCCCCCCCCCCACCTCTTCCCATCTCTCCTAGCTCTCTATCCATCTCCACCATGCTGTCCAACAGCCCAACCCCCACCCTCCACCCACACACACACACACACACACCCCTCCCGCATCATCCCCTCCTACCCGCAGGCAAACTAACCAGCAACGCCTGTATGCAAAGCCATTGAAATGGGTCATTTTTTAATTAAATACAATATTAATTACTGCGAGCATCATTACCGATATGTGAGATTTGACTAATTAGTGTAATAGTTTTGGAGTCACGCTCATTAAATATGAAAATTACAGCAGTAGAAAGGATTGGTTCCGTGATCAATCTTGTATGGACAGAGAGGAAATGATTTAGAGAATAGCTTTTATTGTACAATTAACTCCATTACAACCTGCCAGACGAGAATAAAGAGAGCAGGGAATTCGCTCGGCGCTAAAAGAGTCGCGCACAAAAAAAGCGCCGCCGCCGCCGCCGCCGCGCTCTGCCCTCGCTCTCCAAAGCAATCTTTCTCCCTGTAACTAGACGCGACACTTGCCAAAGCACACAATACCCTCCAGAAAAGCCTCAGCCTCATCACCCACTCAATTAGGACAGCTGCTAAGTGAAAGACTTGTTGATCCCCCCCCCTCTCTCTTTGTGACACCCTCGGAGTTCATTGTACTTTAGTTTTTTTTGGCAGCGCGAGAAGTAGGTCATCGACGCCTGACAGGACCCGACTTGTTCCCGGTGAACTTCTGATTCATTTTCAGCTTGTTCTGAGCTCAATGGAAATGTCAAGTGTGACCCCCCCCCAGCGCCGATCTCTCACCATATCAAATGCTACGAGAAGAGATCAGTGACATAAGATGCAAATGAGAGAGGATTAACTTCTCACATCTGGGGGCCTGGGAAAGGACAAAGGAAAGATGGGTGGAAGTATGCAAATAGGGCGGTGATGTACAAAAAAACATTCGCCGTGGTGGAAAGAGAACATGGATGGCCTCCAAAGGTGGCCGGTGGGCATCGGGCGCCATCGTTGTTTGCGTGCATCGGGGTCTCTCTCTCTCGCCGCTGCCCCGGTAAACACGTTACATAGGACGGCGGCCAGGGCACGAGAGCCGAACGGAGCTGGTGCGTGCCCTCGCCGCGCGTACAGGCCGGACAGCGGGCGACACAAATTGGCCCCGTTTTAGCTGGAGTGGGATTTTTGCGTGTGTGCGTGTGTGTGTGTGTTTAGCATATCAAAGCTGTGAAAATAACCCGTGTTTGTGTTGCCTCTTCTCTTTCCAGGTGGTCTGTCATATCTGGCCTCTCAAGCACTCCCCCCCCCCGATGGCATGTGTGTATGTGTGTGTGTGTGTGTGTGTTGATCGCTGTGGCATCTGGGCAGGGAGGGGGGGGGGCAGGGGGGGAGGACACCCCTGGCTGGCACCGCAAGTGTGTTTGTTCCACAGCGAGCGGGCGGCAGCCATCGGCACAGCAAACAGGGGACAAGCCCTGTTTGTACTGGCCTTCTTTTTTTGAATACACACAAAAAATGACGGTGATGGACGATCGGCGCCAGGTACAGTGCAGCACAAACACGTCCTTGTCTCGAACTCATTTAGAACTGATTGATACAGTAATTGACCCGATACATTTCTATTAATTATTGAAAGGTTTTCACTGGTAACACGTTAATTATGTATTAGATCGCCATTTATAATCCCCCTGAACGTATTAAAATATTATTCTTGTACAGTGTTTGTAATAATTTGCACTTCCGTGGCGGCGGTGGGAATGAAATTATCATATTTAAGCCTGTAAAACTCTCCATTGCTTATGACCTTGTACCTTGAATGTCTTTGTGGACCGGCTTGTACCGTACCATAAACATTTTCCCCTCTTTGAATATATGCAATAATCCTATCTCCAGCCACATGAATACTGGCCCTCCATATTATTGTAATGCTAACCTCCAGACTGCATGCCTGATAGACAATACTTTATCACGGCTTTGCCTTTTTTTTTTATGGGTCTGGTGTCTCTTTAAAATGATTGCCCCTGTTTTGATCTGATTAATTTTGTGTGAGCACAAACAATTACTTTTCATCTTTATCTGCTCAAGGAATCACCCCCTTTTATGGGTATCATTTATTACAGGTGGACAGCTACTTGTTTATTAGAATTTCAAGCAGCCTATCGCGGCCGAGATCTCCCGTGGTCTATATTTACATTTCAACTTAAGCTAAACAGGCATGACAAACACACATAGCAAAAGGGGCCAGCCGTGGCCACACTTCATTTTCATACTGCCTGCTCGCGGGGGCCAGACGGACTGGACTTAATGCAAAAAAGTTCCTGACACGGTGGCAGAAGGCGCTGAGCAGGAGGGAGAGGGGAAGGCGAGAGAGAGAGAGACTGGATGGGTGAGGGGGATGGAAGAGGGAGAGACGGGGATGCGGCGAGCGGCGTTTGACTGAGTATGTGTTTGAGCTTTCAGGTGAGTGTCCATCATTCAGGGGAAGAGGATGGGTTCACGGCCCCTGAAATCCATCCATGGCGCGGGGGTCTTCACAGTGAATATAAATATATGTGCGTGTGCCACGGCCAGGGCCACTCTTGACAAGCCAACAGCTGTTAATTATGAATTGGCCTGCAGAGAGGGAGACAGGCTGGTGAATATGCAGAACCGGAGGAGCGCGGGGAGCCCGCGCAACACAAGTGTCAGACCCCTACCGCACCCGGAGTGGCAGGGGTTGACCTGGGTGTCAATCACCAGCACTGGCCAAGCAACAGGATGGGGGATTGCTTGGAATGGACCCAAAAAAAAGCTGCAGTTTGACTCACATGGAAATTAACTTTCTTTTTTTTTTTTTGATTTGATTGTATCACAAGAAAGTTAAGTTCCACCTCTTACACCTGGCATATCACAGGCTAATGTAATCATTTTAGTTCATGGGCCACATACAGACCACTTTGACTTCATGTGGGTCAGGCCTTTAAAACGGATCCAATAAAACCTCCAGTATAAATAACATATTTCATTTTCAATGTAAAACTACAATCTGAATACTTGCACATGAACCATCCATTTATAAAATAGCTGATGAAATACAGAAAACGAGTGCTATTTCAAAAATATCATTATATTTATATATTATTTTTTGAGCACTGAAAGCTGCTGCGACTACAACAACCACTGAGGCTTTACATTTCTGTGAATAGAAACTGCATTTTTTTTTTGTAGAAAATTCTCTGCGTCCATTTCTTTCCACACTCTGCAGAGTCATCCAGGGCCCAGAATTGACCCTTCTGGCCCTCGGAATTTAACATGTGACTTTTCTGCAATCTACATACAGTATGATTATATCCATGCTACACTCAGATCAGACAACCAGTCAACACAACGCATTACAGTAATCGAATTCCCTTTTTTGGATTTTGGTACGTACGTGCCTGCTTGCTCTTTTTGATGAGGCCTTTGTTGTGCTGCGAGGGAAGGTGGTGTGTTCTGTTGAATGGATTTGTCTCCGTCCTTTTCTTGTGCGACTTACACACCTTTAGTCACTGTCCATGGTTCTAATAATGATTGTGTGTGTTTTGAGTGGTAGCTGTCACTATGCATGGTTACAATAGTGACAGTGTGTCCTTTTTTTTTTTGTTTTCGGGCCTCGACCTTGTAGACGTACAGGGTCGAGGCCAGAGTACCAGAGTTAACCTGGGCCTCATGCAACCGTGCTACGCCACTGCTTCTTCTTTCCTCAATATTTTGTTAAACCAAAGTCATCGCCAAAGTCATTAGGCCTTTGAAAACCATGTATGTCTTATAATACAAATGAAGCCACATCAAGTCAATTTTATTTGTATAGCCCAAAATCACGCTTCACTGATTTGCCTCAGGGAGCTTCACACAAAGTAATACAAAGCCAAAGTAAAAAAAGATAGATATGCTCTGTGCAGAATAGGACAGGAATTCCAGATTTTCAGCAGTGAACAGGATATAAAATGATTTTATTAAAAATACATGACATATTCACACTAAACCAAAATGGTCAACCAACAAACTTAACATAAAAATAATATTTTTTTTTAGCTATTTTTTTAAATTTGGCAACAATGTTCAGATGTCAATAGTAATCAGAGCCACTGCTAATTATTTTAAGTCAGCTGTAGCAGGAAACAACAACATGTTCTGATCAATAGAACCCTACTGCTAAGCTGGAAGCTGTAGATTTCCCATGTAGGCGGGACCATGCAGAAATCCAAAAAAGTGATCAGAAGAATTAGTTTCAGGATTTAATGGAGAGCTAGTGTCAAGAATTCAGGTAAAAAAAACCTGAACAAATACAAACGATACCAGGCACTGAACCTCTAATAACCTCAGTTGTGTCAGCGATTATTAAAGCTTATTTGTCATCTTTTTAAAACCCTGCGTTTCTCCTTGTAGCCACTGAACAGGGTCCCTGTGCGTGTGTGTGTGTGTGTGTGTGTGTGTGTGTGTCCCGCGTCCGTGTGTGTCTGT
Source organism: Eupleurogrammus muticus (assembly GCA_036785175.1). Taxonomy (NCBI): domain Eukaryota; kingdom Metazoa; phylum Chordata; class Actinopteri; order Scombriformes; family Trichiuridae; genus Eupleurogrammus; species Eupleurogrammus muticus. The sequence goes on along the minus strand of JAYKQN010000012.1, from coordinate 12,666,566 downwards.
GTGTGTACACACTAACGATCCACACTATCGGACCAGGGTTAACAGGGCCTGTGCCTTTAATGACAGGAATATCTCTAGGAATTTTAATTAATTTTCCACTCTTAGCAGCTGAATCTGCGTTAATTTCCCCCTCAAGGACTTTTATAAATTTCATCATTAATAAAATCAGACATTCAATTAGTCCCAAAATCCAGATTGCCAACTGTTTCATAACAGTCCTGGTCTGATTTTCCCTTTTTTTTTTATTAGGTTGGGTGGGAAAAAAAAGTTAAAACTAATTTCATTAATCTAATTGTCATAACTTCAAACCATCTCTTAATTAGTTCAAATTAATATGATTAATCACAATAATGACAAAAACTCATTCAATTACAGGTTTTTCAATGGCAAGTGGATGTGTTAGGGGTGATAGGGGCATAAAGGATGAGGGCGGGAGGCAGGGCTGGCTGCGAGCGACGGGATTGGTCGCGATTATCCCCATGACTGACAGGTTATCAATCATGCTGCACTTTTAATAAAGGCTGCTGGAACTTCAGTGGAATGCCTGGCTCGCTTGTCTCCTTTCTTGTTTTATTCCTTCAAAAAAAAAAAACCCTCTCCTTATGGAACTGTCCTTATTCCTCTGTGAAATACCATCCTCCCTTTGAACGGCTTGAGCCGCACATTTGCAGCAGCACCCCCCCCACCCCTTGTTATCGTGCACGTTTAGGCCCTAGAATGACATCGCTTTATTTTCATTTGAGTGTTTTTCTAAAGTTGCAGATGAGCCCCCCCCCACCCTTGTTCTGCAGACATATGGATCTGAAGGATGCCTGCTGCTGCTTTTGCTTTCAATCAGGGCCGATCTAACCAAGCAGGGGAGCAGAAGCATGTCACCATTTGTCACATGCCACCAGGGCACAAGCCGAGCAGCAGGTACACCCTTGGGTGTGTTAGGCCAGGAGGGAGCGCTCGCAGCTGCCAGTCTCAGGGACCCCCCCCCCATCCTCCACCCCACCAATGCTGTCCCCCTTCCCTTGGGACCGGCCTCCCCAAATGTCCCCAGTCAGTCTGTCTGGGACCATTTGACCTGTGATCCACCCATCTGGATGGAAAAGGCCTCCTCGAGAGCCGCTGCTTAGCTTCCTTCACCCTAAAGGAAGAAGTCTGATGATCAGAAGGCCCATCTGGGGATAGAGACCCCCCCCCCCCCCCTCCCTCCCCATCCACCCCCTCCCCTCCGCTAAGAAGAGTCCAAACCTCAGAGTCGTAAAGGCGATCTCTTTTGGCGGCACTTGTGATCCTCTCGCTCCTGGGATGCTGGGGGGATGGATTCACCTGCCACCCCAGGTACAGTCAACCTGAGCCCCTGCTGGAACGTTAACCGAGCCACGGCGTGGCTACATATACGTCACGTGTCTGTGACAGCGCTTATCACGCAGCTCAAGGGCTCCCATCCTTTACCCAATCCCCGTATCTGGCGCAGCATTGGATCCGTGTCTGATGCATATCTCGTCTGACCTCATAGTCCAAAGCCCGGAGCATGACAGACATGTAAAAAAGCCGTCGTTTTTTTTTTTTTTTTTTTTTAAAGTTCCTCACTCTGCTCGTGGCACGTGTTATAGACCCCAGCGATCAGAGGGGTGGAGGGGTGGAGGGGTGGGGGTGGGCCCGTCAGACGTGAATCGGTAGACGGTTGGCGGTGTCCATATTTTCGGGGATGCTGTGACCACATGGGGCAGCATATGGAGCTATTTCCTCTCCTCTCTCCAGGACGTTTTAGACATGTCAGTTGGGCCTTAATCATGCATTTTTCTGCATGAGGGGAGAAGTGGAGTATCCGTGCCGAGCTGGCGCCCGTGCCCCGCGGTTCTCCAGGCTGACACGCGGCCAATCAATAGCGCCCGGCACCGCTGTGTGGACGCTGCACGCGTGCATGCGCAGTTCCACCCCGTCCCCCGTTTTAGAAACCCTGCGCTCGCTCCCCCTATTATTCAAGGCCGGCATGCTTTAAGACCATCTCCTTATTGTCATCGTGCTTTTTAACTAGAGGAGACTGGGAACCGGCGGATGGGGGACCATACCTCAATAGTTCAGCCTTCCAGAGGCTCAGGGACAAAAGGGGCATTTTTCAAGGTCTAAACCCACCCTCCCTCCTTATGCACAGCCATCTCTAACTCCCCAGCCACCCTTGAGAGGGAAGCACAGCCTTCCATGTGCATAAAGTTGAAATAAACTGCAGTCTGTATTTTCATTGGGGAAAGTGAACCCAATTTACACGCTGCTCCATTGGAGATGAGCACTCTAGCGTACCCCAGCTAGTAATCTTGCCCAGATTCCCCCCTTTGTGTCCCGCATTATTGTTGAAATAAATAACCTTTCACTGCAATCAGTGTGGGGATCTTCACTTAAATTATCGCCCCGCAGATAGCTCACTCATGATCTGCTTCTATATCCATTAACTATCCGGGAAAGTGATTTATTGGTGAAGGATAAGGAAAAAAAAAAAAAAGGAATGAAGGGAAGGGGAGGGAAAAAAGTGAAGGCGGCGGTTTGGTTAGACAATAGTGCCCTCTACTGCTTCATGGAGCGGATTGGAAACTGGTGCTGATGACATCTCCCAACGCTGACGTGCTGATGGAGTTTCTGTATCTTCCGCTAAACCCCAAACCACATTATCTAAACCTTTAAATGTAGGAATTTTAATTGAAACAAAAAATTATGACCAAACCGGGCAGTTGAAGAGAACTGAAGGGGCGATTGAACACATAAAGGAGATGCATTTCGATGCAGAAAAAGACCCAGAAAGGCCGAAGAAAAAAAAAAAAAAAGGGTTGATACAGCTCAGGTGGGAACATGGCATGAACATCATGCCCTCTGTCTATAGCTATTCAAGCCAGGGCTCCAGCACCCCCCCCCTCACCCCCCCGCCCCCCTCCTCCGCAGTCCCTCCTTCCCCACGCTCCTGTGATGTGCCGTTACACGCTCGGCTGCTTCCTCTTCCATGACAGACTGTTACTTCCTGGAGCGGAAACGCATTTGATTGTTAACATCTGGGCCATTACAATTGCAAACTAGGGCTCTGTACATCAATCAGGAAGTGATTTCAAAACAAAGAGACCATCCTCCAATCAATCTATTGGGAAGCGGGGGCATTACATGCTCCTGTAATCCCGGCTAATTAGCGGGATAATGGGAATGAGATTTATGAATCTGCTGAGGAGACTGGAGGTGCGAGGGCACGCTCAAATTAGCAGGGCCGCGCGCCAGCCAGGGCGCCAATAAGGAGGATGTGCTGTTGGTTTTTTTAGCAACGCCCCCCTCCCCCCGCTGCCTCGCCGCCCTTTGGCATCGGGTGCGAGTGTCATCCAATGATCACCCTAAAAAAGGAGTTGGACTTTCTGCCGGAGGGAAACAAAGAGGAATACACCACACACATCACCGAAATTAAAAGAAAGCGGTTCATTAGAATGAAGAAGTTGATCACACAGCAGATATATTAGGAGTTCTGTGTGGGATGTTTGTTCTGATACCCGGATAAACCTCTTCATAGTGATCTATTTCCCCACTGTTGTGTCCACCCTGAAATAACACATGAATAGGCAGTAAAATCAACACTATGCTATGCTGCTGTGTACATTAAACTTAAACTAAACACTGACTAAGTAATGTCTAGAATAAAGAGAAAGTCTAACAAGTGTTTTCTCATGTTTGCCAGGAATAAGAAAACCATCTTATACAGATATGATAGGAACAGCTACTGATTGTGTCTGAAGTCAAATGTATATATAATAAAACATCCTGGGAATCTGACCTGAGAGTGTGAAGTTACATCACCTTTTTCTCTTTCTTAAAACCCTTCACGTCTCTCTTTGTGATAAAAAAGTTATGTCAAAGGAAAAAAAAGAAAAAGGAATAGCAAATTCTGTTGCCACGGTCTTAACTTCCAACCTTTCTCACACACTGTATGTAACTAATAACTATTTCTATAATGGGTCAATTGTTTTCCAATGTTCGGTCTATTAAAAGGTGACAAATGACAATCATTGTTTTCCAATGTTCCAAGACGCAACCTTTCAACAACCAAACGTGTTTCACTTTCACAGAGGACTAAAGAATCACAGGAATATGATTCATTGTTCTAGTTATTTTTTTTTCTATTTGCCTTGTAAAAATCTAAACTAATATTTGCATATTTTTGTCTGTTTACTTTACTATGTATCTGTTGACTTTTTTCAGTCTTACTTTTTAACACTTTGACAGGTCACTGTCATTTGTTAATTATTTATACCAACGTACAGAGTTGAGATATGATTCTGCTAAATAAATCAAATGTAATTGATGTTATTATTATCATTATATTATTAAATGAACATTTAAGGAGTTGGGATGAGTTATTGTTTCTTATATAAAAAAAAAAAAAAGACTGGGAATAATTAACCCGTTGCAGTATAGCCAGCGATTCATTTTACAGTGGAACCTCTAATGAAAAGGCTGCAACTCTAATCCTCTGTCCCCGATGCAGGATGTCACAATGAGCCCGATATGACACGGCCTGACAAACATCCACGGAGCTCAGTAGTTTCCCGTTTTTTTCCGAAGAGATTTGTAGACCGAGTGCACTGGAAAGATATGACAGTGGCTGTGCGTTAGTGTGTGTGTGTGTGTGTGTGTGTGTGAGGCAGACGGCGGCTGCCTGGTGCCACCCCGAAGCCTCTTCCTCCCCTGGCGGCCTCCCGGGCCCCCTGACCTTGCCCGCTGGCGGGGGACATCGCCCATTAAAAAAAAAAAAGCGACGCATTGTGATAAGGCCATTTCTTTTCCTTCAGCATCCCTTTAATGTCATCCCTGAAATATGAAGTCATTAAGCGATATTAAAACAGTGCTGACAAACTAATTAACAGAAGACATTATACGGGATGGGCTCGATTAATCCGCTTTAATTGCTCTTTTAAATGGGGGCTCCAATTAAAATTAATAAAGATTTACTGGTGATCACCACCAAACTACACCAAGAAGTGGCTGTCTGAAGGGCAGCCTAAAGTCAGCAGGCCTCCGCTCCTCAAGTTTCACTCCCCTCTGCTCCCCCGTGCCCCCGCGGGCCCGAACCCACGGATGTGTGAGATTCACCGGGGGGGGGGTTATATTTTATATTAAAAGCTACACAATCAGCTATGATTCTCTAACCCCCAAAATGAACAAATAGCAATAGAGTTTATGCTGCGTAGTGCACCCCTGTGTGGTGACTTTTTGCACCACGACAGGATACGAATTATTGTTTTAACAATCTGGCTTTGAAAAATCCCTTGCATCCGCTGTCGTATTTTAAAATTCTTAGTGCATGCGTCTCAGACTGCAGGATAAAGGCCGCGCGGCGGAACGTGATCCTCCACCGTCAGAGATGAGTCATCTGCCCCTGCTGCGTGTATTACAGCGGAGATTCACTAGATGATGCTGTTACTCTTCTCCTGTGATCATACGCGTCCATCTGCTAGTTCCCCTACCTGTCCTCAGCCAGCAAACGGCACTGACGTCTTCCTTTCTTTGTCTCTTCCTGTCTGAAAACTACAGCCGGCATTTTCTCTAAATGCAGATGTGTAAATTGTTTCCCCCCCACACACACCCGCACCCCCACCCGACACAGTGTTTTTGTTTTAAATTTATCTTGCTCCGCTGCCTTTTCCATCTTCATTACAGAGCAACGCCGCGTTTTATAAGAGACTATCTAATACGTAATTAGATAGAAAACATAATTTTACATTGGCGCGTTGGAGCCGAGGCCTTGTCGGCCCGCGGGCGGTTAAACAGCTGAAGGTATTTTCTTTGTTTTCCTTCATTCTATCAGAGGTGACCGCGTCTTGTTCAGGAAATGCCACGTTCAAATTAATTTGAGCGAAGCACTTTGCTTCAACCAGAGGCATTTTAATTGAGTTTGAGAATGTAAATCAATTTGCTTAGAGAAGACAGATCTAATTGAAAAGAAATGTCTATTAAAAGATTAGTGAGGTTTATTGTCTCCAGTCTCTGTCATCAGCCGGTCCAACTATTGTTTTAATTTCCTTAATGTTATCATTTCTGATGTAATTGGTGCTTGGGAACCTAACAGGTTTTCCAATTAAATGTTTGCTTTTGGGCGCTGACATTGTAATCTCGCGCGGCGGCGAAAGGAAAACGTGTACGTTATGGCGCACGGTGCGTTTCCTGTGTTTATTCTCTTTAATCTGGAAAAAAAGGCACCTTTTAGCCTCTGCGAATTTAATTTATCGAGTTTTAAATTCGCCTGACGTGCTTGTCTGGTCTATATATAAGGCCCAAGGCATCAAAAGTCATTCATCTGCCACCATACTCACGTGTGTGTTTGCGTGTGTGTGTGTCCGTTTGCGATCAGCGTTGCCTGGAAGGAAGAGTCAACGGGTTTATGGAATTCTGCTTCGGTGGCACAACCGACGATATGAGGTCACCTCGGGCATTAGTCATTAGGAGGGAATGCATTGTGGCTGTTTTTAAGACGTGGCAGTTGTCCGCATCCGCAGCGGCCGCACAATGAATGCAGGCCTTAGAAAGTTGACTTGAATTGGCTCCGGTGAACAATGTGAACGGCATAGTTTGGGGGAGATTTAACAGCTGGCTGCTGGACGCGGATTAGAGGCACCTTAGGGGCTCGGCACTGGGACACAGCTTTCACACAGGGGAGGCTCACCATTTACCAGCCGAAAACAGAGCGCTTACCTGGCCTGTGTGTTTTCCTGTGAACATTAAAAACACCTTCTCATCTCATTTTTTTTTTCTCTTTTTTCCACCAAATAAAACAGGTAACGCTCTGGTTTTATATTATAATTTAGTGCATCTTTAATTCCAGTAATCATCCAAGTACAGTGTCTGTGACAGAAACATGGGAAAATGATTGTACTTTACATGAGCGAGAGGCCTTATCTGATCTTTAGCCCGTTGGCAGCCACTCGCATTATTTTTTTCACGTGCATACTCCTGTCAAGCTAAATAGTTTACAACATAATTATAGAACGCGACGCGACACACACGACACATGTACATTTACACGACACGTGCGGCTATGAAATGTAAAAACTTGGCAAACTAATACTGACGGTAATTGCCGAAAACAAAAAAAAAAAAAAAAAAAAAACTCTCTCAGCTCAAAACCCTAAAATGAGGCTACGCTATCTATTAATAGTACCAAAAAAAAAAAAAAAAGTACATCTTTGTAAACATTTTACACACCTACAAACTCAGTAATTGTCTAGAATGTGTTGAGGCAGATTATATAAGTGAACACTAAACAATAGAATAAACCACGAGAGCTTTTATATTCATCAACATTTTCTCCTTAGTAAAAGTAGAACACAGAGTATATATATCATAGCATCGGTCAAAATGGTGTGTGTGCGTTTTTTTGTTTTTTTTGGTGTTTTCTTTTTTTTTTTTACAGATTTACAAAATCGTTCATAATCCAATGTCTACGTTCCACCTCACTAAAATGCACTACAAGAAATGATGGAAAAAAAAAAAAACAAAAATCATACTGCCGAGCGACCAGCTCCCACCGATCCGCCGACTCCTGTCGCCTATAAATAAGAAGATGTCTTGAACTCCTCGGGGACGTCGCTGTCCAGTTTACAGATCACCTTGTATATGGCCTTTTTCCAGGAGGGGTCCGAATCTTTGGTGGCGGTGATCGCGGTGTAGAACTCGTGCAGAGTGATCTCGGCCACCTCCAGGAATCTGTCTGGCACCTGGAGGGAAAAGAAAAAAAACAAAGACTCATCAGTGAAGTTAATAGTGAAAAAACAAAAAAGCGCCTGATATAACACACTGAAGTGCTCTGTCTTCAGTTTATACCAAGTCAAAGATTTATGAAATGAAGACCTGTAGTGCAATTCTTCAAACACTCGAGCTGATGAAAGGGGAGCTCATCTCTTTGTTCTGTGCACACATACAATAACGGCAACGCTGCCGATCATTAACTTTCAATTAGAGGCCTCTTTGATACGCTAGTCGTGTTTTCTTGAACCCAAACTAACTGCTGGTGAAGAATGAGCATGAATCCTGGGCCTGCTGGCGAAAGCCGGCGAGTTGAAGTGGAGGTGGTGGAATTCCGGAATAAAGTTGAGAAAAATTGTGAATATCAGAGACGGTTTTGGGTGAGATAAAGGTGACGCGCGGTTAAAGTCGGCGCGTGATTTCCATTCCTGCCCCCCCTAACCGCGGCGTGAATCGATTTAAAAAAAAAAAAAAAAGAAGCACAACAAATGGAGTCTGGATGCAAGGGATGCTGGGAGAAAAAAAAAAAAAAAACGCCCCGCAGCCCTACGTTTCCCATCCACTGGCCGGTTAACACAACAGTTGTTGGCATAAGTTATTTTTCTTTTCCCCCCCTCATCTCCCGACACAAAAGCGACCCCTGGGAAAGGAATGTCTTGGTCCCAAGGTAAAGAAAACGGTCCCGTCCCTTTCCCACCGAGCGGGGCCTTCTCCCCGCGGAATCCACAGCATCTTTCTCAGCATTCCGCATCAGTAGCAATCTCGGCCCCGCTCAGGCGTACTGGTCCTCTAATCCGGAGTTGTTTTAGTGGGATTTCGCGGCTTCCTCTTCCCACAGTTTGATAAAGCATCCCTCTGGAGTTTAGATAATGGCGGTGAAGGCCGGCCAGCCACAGGTGCGGCGTGACACACACAGGTCAGCGCAAGGACATACGTGATGCATGCAGCAAGTAAAAAAAAACGCAGCATAATAATACAAAGAGTATACGGGATGACTAACTTACATGGAAGTCGTTGGCTTTGTTGTAGTGCATGTTGAGTGCCCGGAACAGCTCCGAGTCCCTGCTGACCGTGATGTCTTTGACGTCGCTGACGCCGTCCACGATGGCCTGGCGGGCGAACTTCTCCATCTGGATGTAGTAGAACTCCCGGAAGTTGCTGAACCACTTGATCAGCTGCGAGGTGATGCAGCGGTTGAACTGGGAAACGGAGGAACAGGAGACTTTATGGCATGTTCAGATATATTAACAAGCGGAGGGTTAAAGGAACCGTAGCTTAAAGATTGATAAGAATCTGTCAGTACATTGTATGCGACCAAAAAAAAAATGGACCAATTCTTATTCTTTCACAAAAATGTGAAGTCAGTGAGGACCATTCAAGGCTCAAGGGATAAAATATTTACAGTTCTGAATTGTAAATTGTGTGTATATCATGAGATAACTTTATCTGCTTCTTTAAAAATATATAAAAAAAATAATTGTTCATCTACATGAAATGTCATCTCTTAATTAATCATGTAAAAGGAAGGAAAAGTGTGTAAGTGTTTTTCTGTTAATTTGAGATAAAATTGTTCTGAATGCAGCCCCCTTACTACACTGAGTTTGAAAATAATATCTGTGCTTTTTAATAATCATAAAAAAATCTAACGTCTTTCTGAGGCTGAGGCATTAAAAAAACTTTTTTCCCATAATTGACTCATCTTTAATACCTGTGGGGCAAAATTCCACCTAAATGGCCCGTCACTCTGTCACATTAATTGCTCTGATCTTTTCCCACCACTGTCCGCGGTGAAAAAACATCTGTCAGCGCTCTGTGTTTCTAAACTCAGTCTTGACATTAGTCTTGTTATTCTATCTCGTCATCCAGAAAGACAGAAAAAAAATGCCCAAGGGCTGGGCAGGCATCAAAGACGCTTCTTCCCTCTGGTGTGGCGGGTGAGAGAGCGGCAGCGTAAGGACAGAAGGAAGCTTCCCTCTCATTGACTCGGGCTGATAGGATGGAATCAGACACTGGGATTATGTGCCCTTTTGTCCAGTGCCACTTCCCACCGCGGGATTGTAAGCAAGGAGGAGACGTTCGCAGGCTGCAGCGACAGCATCCTCCCCCCTGACCCCCGGGGGTCAGGGCACATCGGGAGGCAGGGGCCCGCGGCTGGCCGCGATGGACCCGGGGAGGGGGGAAGGAGACAAGATAGGAGATGGGAGAGAGAAACTACAGGACTGTGTGTGTGTGTGTGTGCGTGTGTGTGTGTGTGTGTGTAGAGCAGGAAGGATACAAACGCAGGAGCCCAAAAAGAACGGCGGAGATAAAAGGGATTAATGAAGCGAGCTAACCGACAGGACACAGATAAGGAGACAGGAGAGACGGCATAAAAGAGGAGATAGAAAAGAGAGAGAGGCACGACGCAAGCACGAGACCAAGGCCAAAACACACAGGATGTTGTGTTTAGGGCCGCCACTCGCAGCTCCACCGCCCGGGCTGCAAGTCTCTAATACCAACTCTCTGTTGACACTCAATAGCAATGCCTTGCCTACAGAGTCCTTTGTCACTCCATTTGCTGACTGGAGTGGCTTTTTTTAAAGAGAGAATGCCCCCTGTATCTCCCTCTGCCCCCAGGACATACTAGCAGCTCAGCGGCTTTGTTGTTTAAACCCTCTGCGTTTTTTGTTTCTCTCCTCCGACACACTGCTGATTTTTCTATGCCGAACGCACGCCGACAAGTAGACACCAGACCAGGGCGTTGAAACGGCAGGACAAGCGGCTGAAAAGTGAAATTTCTCTCTGTGTCTATACCTATGTGTATAATATAAAGTTACCTTGACATCAGGGAAGAAGGTTTTCAGCACGTTGGAGCTGGGGTAGCGGGTGTAGAAGAACATGAGCTTTGCCTTCTTCAGATGGCTCGGGGTGAGGCCCTCCTGGATGTGCACGTTTTTAAGGTTAAGGAAGAGGGGGGGGGGGGAAATAATGAAACGCAACACGCGTGCATACACAACGACACCATACCCTCCCCACCCCGATCCACCGTGCAAAATGACAGCAGACCGGAGTATTGTGTTGCCCCCCGATCTCCGGCCAAATCGAATTTTCACTCAAGAAACAGCTCGGCATTAAAACCGGGGGAGTCAATAATGACCCTAACCATGTGCTTATTGGCAAAACAGAATTACAAATTAGATTAGGAAATTTTAATTAGGGAGGCAAAGCACTTCATGCCTGGCAGTTAAAGACAGCTCGCTTTTGAAACGTTATGGTAAGAAAAAGATCGGGGGGTGTTTCTCAGATATAATTACACAGCTTTAAAGATAACACGTGTGTTGGTTTTAAAAGGAATAATGCGAAAGAAAATTCTGTAAAATTATATAACACATAATACAGTCTCTCAGGTCTGTGCACACAATTTAAATTAATTTAAATGGGTTAAAGGTTCCGTTAACATTGGTTACAATGTATATTTTCTATTGCTGCAGGTGTTAATGAATGCAATTCCTTCTCAAGTTTTCCCCCCCTATGGCAATGAAGATGCTCAGGAGTGTTTCCTCTGTAGTCCACCAACACGCCTTAGGTCATAATATTTTCTTATCAGGTCACCACACCATCCATTTATTAGGGAACCCTACCTTTGAAATAAGGAAGTTGGGATGAAAGATTTATGTGGTATTGTTCAAAGAGAAGCAGAGCTCTTTGCACTGTAAAGATAAAGCGAATCCTGAGCGGCACCACATAATATTCCTCTCTAATGCCTGGCGACAGAGGGATCAACAAATCAGAAGTTCATTTTCTCTGTGACGAGGGATAGTAAAGGCAATGCTCGTTTTAATTTACTTCAGCAGAGGGTGATGGAAATGTAGATATTATCGTGATCATTTTGGCATCAGGATTTTTTTTTTTCAATTGAGAATTTTAAAAAATATGACTCGCACATAATATCCCCAAATTCCCTGAGTTTGCATAGGTAAAAAAAAAAAAAGAAATTCTGTTATCTTGTAGCCTGCTCTTATTTCAATCATGTACATTCTGACAGGTATCCAACAACAAATGCTCAAGACAAGAGCTCAAGTGCTATGGTTGGAAAGCACTTGTGGTTTCCAGCAGCACTCAGATGTGACCTTTTAGATACACCCCTATCACTCTGATGATGGAGAAATAGATCCTGCACCTTTTCAAGTCTGAAAAAAAAAACACTTCCTGAAACAGAAACCAATGCTTTCTCCTGCCTTTGAAAAATTGGCTTTTGTTCCTGGCAATTCTTATCAAAGCCCAGTATTCCTTTTTATTTGTCTTTTTCTAGACTTAAAGTCATTACTCTGCTCAGATTAAAGAAGACGCTATAATTTTATATGGGGTTAGTGAGATCAAAGAAAATATTCTCCTTGAAGTTTTGTTACTGGAACTGCCCATGCTACAATGAGGCTCCAGTCATTTTTTTTCAAATGGAGAGAGCATAGAAATATAGGGAGTTTGTATTTAATAAAAAGGTAAATACAATAGGATAAGTATCAAGCGTACCTTGTTGAAATCAGACATCAATAGTACAGAGCAGTGTGATATGACTTCAGGGCTTTCACCCTAACACTTTGCATATATATATAGTTATTACTTAGTAATATGATATATATAAATGCGGTCAGGATTTCATTTTATGTCACCATGTTATTATATATATATATTAAACTGTAGGTTTTGGGGGGGAAATCCTGCAAAGCAAATCGAGAAAAAGAAAAAAGAGAGCGACCGTGGTTAGCTGTTGATTTGCAATGGAAGGATATGTTGAGCGACATGTAGGGGTTTCGTTCAGCCATGCTCTGCAGTTCGCCACACTCGATCTTCACATGGGGGAGACACAGGTTGTCGACCGTCACTGGCCCCAGGCCAGAGGGACGGGGGTGGTGGCCCAGGTGGCTGGAGGTCACCTTGGACCTCATCGCGATGGTGTCCCACGGCAGGTCCACCGAGTCCGGCGAGGTTCTGTCCATCGACGGGGGCATGCAGGGCAGGCCCCCGAAGTTAGAATGGGGCCCGTACTTGAGGAGGTGCTCAAGGATCTGGCTGTCATGCAGCGGGGTGCTGTAGCTGAACTGGAATGGTGTCTGGTGCATGGGGTAGGGCCTCTTCACGGTCGGGGTGACCGATCCCAGCGGGGTCACCGTGGGCTTGCGGACCACCAGCGACAGCGCCTCCGTCTGGTCCTGCGAGCTCTGAGCCTCGGCACTTTCGTAGTAGTCCAGCGAGCGTGGCTTGGCCGCGGCCCCCTCGGCTTGGGGCTGCTCCTGGATGGCGCCGGCCTGCTGGTTCTTTCTGTCCGCGCCCATGCTGATCGGCACATTGTCCGGGGAGGAGCACATGCGCTGCTGGGGGGACAGGTCCAGCTCCGGGGGCGACACCTTCTTGAACACCCTGTCCACGCACTCGTTCACGGCCCTGGAGAGCTCGTGCTTCAGGGCGTCCTGCAGGTTCTGGCTTTCCCTTTGGTGCACCAGATATCCGACTACCTTCATTCGGTCCTTGCACTCCGAGGTCACCCTGCTGTTCTTCCTCTCAAAATCCTCTTCATTGCTGATGTAGTGCGTATCTACGCCTTCCCCTAAGGTGTCGCACTCCATGGCTGCAGCCGTGTTGTCTCTGTCATCATGTTCGGGGTCTTCCTGGTTATAGACTTGAAGGAACTTCTCCTGGAGCTGGCGCAGCAGGATCTGCATGCTGTGGAGCTGCTCTTTCAGCTTGTGACACTCCTCATCCTTGGAGTTGCAGTTGTCGCTGCCGCCGCCTCCGGACCTCCTGCTCGCCGGCCCCCCAACACTGTGCTCTTGATGCTGGGGCAACCGTTGCTTGCGTTTGTTCTCCCTGTATGCCTCCCTGGCCTCCCTAGCGTCGGGGTCGGACCGCTCCATGTCGCCGTGCTGCCTGCTGTTGGGGGAGCCCGCCATGACCCTGATGATGTTCTCCACTCTGGCCCTCTTGGCCTGCAGGTGATCGGCAATGGGGTGCTCGCCCTCCGGGCTGCAGCCCGTCGAAACGTGGCCACCAGGGGAGGAGGCTTCCGCCGTGCTGTCCTTGGAGGAGACGCTGCTCTGGTCCTCCTGGCCCGAGTCGTCGGCAGCAGCGGTGGAGCTGGAGAGGAAGAAGTGGCTCTCATCCAGAGCCCTCTTGCTGTGGATGGTCTTGCGCAGGAGCTGGGAGATGATGGACCCGTTGGAGTACGAGGCCAGCGGCTCGTCGTACATGCTCCTGCGGAAGCAAGGCAGCATGACATCGGGTTTGTCGTCTTCCAGGCAGCCTTCGCTGGAGCCGTGCATGTTCTGATCAGCAAGACTGAGGTTCATGCTCACTGAGGGAAAAGGCTTCGGCTACACGTTGCAAAATCACAGTTATGTGAAATGCAAGAATCTGAAAAGACAAAGAACAACATAAGATAATACACTACTCATTCATACTGTGTTATATTATCTTTTTTTATTTTTTGAAGTGTATAGCCATAATAATAGAATGAAGTGTCTTTTATTGCTTTGTGCATATGCAAAGATAAAGTAGATCAATCAGGACTTAATATTACAGGTAATCCTTTGTCTATATAAGGAGTTAGATTGCGATTTTCAAATTACTGCTTCAACAAGGAAATTGCTGTTACATATGATAGAAAAATCAAAGAACTCTGTGTTATTTCCAAGATCCTCTGTATTAATAAATAAATAAATCCTTGATCTTAAGCAATAAGAGGAGTGCCTTCTTTTGTATCCTTTCATCTTGGGGTTGCGATAATGGTTAACACAGAGCATAAAAAGAACAATTGTTATATAGCCATGAAAGGGAAATTTTTGCTTATGAAAGCCATGGACCATGCACAAGAAACGTGGCTGTGTTAATAAGCAACAATAAGATGTAAAAATGTCAATAAAAACCTGCTGCCAATTCAGAGAATTATCAAAATGGGTAAAAACAAAAATTGCCTGAATCTCTTGTCACTGGCTTTTATGTCGGCAGCATATTTTCATGCGTATTTTTTCATACCATAACCAAGGAATCAACTCACACAGTGGGCTCTAAACACAACATAGAAAATATATCTGTACATACAAATGGAATAGACACAAAATACGGGTTCTACTTTCTATTTCTACCAATGCCTGTGGATCCAGACTTAACTTCGGCAGTCCATCTATGTATTTTATTTTCAAGATTTACTATAAATAAACATTAAATGATTAGGACCAGACTGGATAACTGTATTAGAATAACACAATTAGACTTTGCAAAGTTTATACTACTATAATTTGACCTTTTTTTTCCAAAAAAAAAGGCTACAGTCTGAAGAATCTAAAAAAGTGCTTTCTTAAAAAAAAATAGGCACTTATTTATAAAAAAGGTGTAATTGTAATTGAAAGTAAAAAAAATAATAAAATAAAGTGTCTTTTCCTTTTTTTAAATAAGTCAGTCATTTAACACTAAAGAACTTTACCTACAAACTCACCAAACGTGATAATGCGTGACAGCGTCAAAAAAGAAAAAACACCAACGAGTAAACACTCTTTCTCATGAAAATACAAAAAAACAAAAACAGCACAGACCAGATGAGGTTTGAAGTGATCTGCAGGCATGCACCGAGCCGCCCTCACACGGCGCCGCGCGGCGGGGACGGGACCTTACCTGTTGCTGCGGGACGTGCTGCCGAGCTGACTGACGGCCTGCTGCGTTCCGCTGTGAGTTGAGCGGCGTCCGCGCGGGGGGTTAGAGCCGACGCATCCAAACCGGGCTAGGGGCGGGGCCACGGTGGAGCGGAGTGGTGGGCACGAGCGCATCACCCGCATAATGTCATCTGGGTGGGGGCGCGGGGGGGTATAGTAGTAGTAGTGGTGGTAGGGGGGCTGTATTGGTGAGGTGATAGTAGTGCAGAACTAAGCAAAATATAATCATGCTCCAAGGAATATATACATATATTTTTAATATGCATCATAACTGCATGCATCAGTTATGCAACAGTAATAACTCGAACAGTAACATTCATATGTCAGATAACAAAGTAAAAAGAAGTGTAAATCAAGTTGAGTTTAATAAAAATAACTTAAACTATGACATGAGTGAAATATTTCTTTAAAAAAAGAAGAAAAAAAACATCTTTGATGTATATTGCCTCATCTAATATAAGCAATATATATGCTTTAGCAGTAAGGTATTTTTATTTTATATTTTTCTCTACTGTATCATAAAGTTATTTTATTTCATTTCATTTATTTATTTTAAAATATATATATAATATAGATAATATTATTGTCCACTCTATTTCATGTTTTGGGCTAAGTTGGTGGTTGTTACGTGTATTTAAAGATGTTTTTAGTTTGACTTCTACTTTTTTATTTGTTTGTGTTTATTGTCTGTGTATATTAATTCTAAGCTGCCTGTTGAAGTGAAAGTGTGGAGTGGCCCACTATGGAGGACCCCCCCTCCACCCCTGCCTCCCCCCCGGGTCGCCTCACTTGGTTCGTCCCATCCCGCTTCCTCGGTTATCGCTCTTCGCTCGCTCGCTCGCTCGCTCGTCGGTGTGACCGCGGCTTCCCTTTCCGTTGACAGGCTGCTGTCACACAGCCCACCATGCTGTCCCATTCCCGGTGTCTCACCAGGAATTTCGGCCGCTCCCTGTCCGCCATCCGTCAGGTAGGAAAAAAAACGAGCACGGATAACGCGAAACGTCGCGGTTGCCACTGGCGACACGGGACTCCAGGGCTAGCGTCAGCGCTAGCAACAGTTAGCATCGGTTAGCTCGCCGCTGCAGGCCGCGGACAGGGCCGAGCCAAGGACAAGCCCGACACTTCCCTCCACAGGTGTGCGGTGCAGCGTGCGGTAACGCCAAGGGCAGGACACGCTGCTGTCCCGCTTCAACACGAACCTTAAAGGTGTTTGACCCGAATAGAAAGTACCCGGTTCCTGTCATGTTACCACAAATGTACCACATTTAAGCTAGCTAGCAGGGACATGCTAAATGTGCGGGTAGGGTAGCTGTCATGCTGAGGTCACAGTGTGCTTTATGACAGGGAGCAACACACAGTTCAGCTAATAATGAATAATTAGTTAGATACAATGGTCCAGTTTTGTATTAGGAGTGTAGTTGTAGCTGCATTACACGGAAGATAACGAGGAAGGCAAATGTCAATGTTATAAGTAGCAAGCAATAAGCTTTAAATCATCTGTCAAATGATTAGCTGCATAAACAATACATTTCCATGCATTTTCTGGCTGAGTTGTCATGAAAAACCATACAAGCTGCCTATTTGACAGATAGTTTTATTGATTACTACGGAGTTTATAGAAGTGACCTTTGACCGAAATCACTCTGTGTCCCTTTGTACAATCACAACTGTTTTACGACTGTGATAAGTAGTTGACATTGTTATTTAGTATGAGATCAGTGTTTACCACTTTATGAGTGCATATTGTTCCAGATATGTCATGTATAATAAATAATAAATAGATTTGTTAACTTCTGCACATAGCTTCACATTTGGGGAAAAAATACATTATAGAAGGCATCATGTAATGCCCTGACTTGTGTCTCTTCACAGGGGAATAATGTGTTAGCCCGTCAGGCTACGGCAGGTATGTGTGTGTGCTTCTGTTCTGAATCTTTGCTCATAGATAATCCTGCTGCAATAAGACCTTCATGATTTTTCTCTCATTGTTCTTCCAACAGCTATATCAGCTGGCAACTCGATCACTTTCAATAACACCATGTAAGTACACGCAGAAGCAACAAAGTGTTATCTGCAGACAGGGAACTTTTACCCCTTTGAGCATTAAGTGACAATATGCACACCACAGATATTAGGAGAAGTGTTTATTTTACCACATTCATGGTCTTCAGCCCTTCAGTTTTATAGTGTAATAATCTGACAATAGCTCTATCATATATACATCACAATGCTATTTTCCACTTTCTGTTTCTCTTCACTGTCAGCACTTATCTCTCATATCAATCATGTTATATGTAGGGTCAAGCAATTAAAATTAGCAATTGTTAACAGAAATGTATATCATCAATAGACCTTCAATACAATAAGAAAGTAGTTTAATATGATATTGGTATTTTCACAAATGGTTCCATGAATAAACAAAACAAAAAAGTGCTCACTTCTTATCTCATAAACACCATATCATATCTCTTGATAATGGAACGTACTTTTATTGATGTGCAAATAGCTAATCATTCAATCCTGTTTCATTTTAAGAAACGTTTTAATAACTTGGTCCACCCTATGCACAGAAAAACATCAGATTGACAATGAATGAATCTCAATGGACTTATTTGTTGCATAGTTGGGTCAAAATCTTACTTTTTCCCTATATGCTTACTACATGTCTAATTTTTTTTTTTTTTTTTTTTTTTCCTGTATTCTTCAGAAAACCTGATCCTCGATCCAGCGTCTTCCAAATCCAGTACTTCAGGACAACTGTAGCCTACAGTACGTCCTTCCTTTTTTTTCTTCCTTCTTTGAATATAAGGCACAGTATCTGACATGTGGAGGGAGATAGGAAGAAATGTTATTCTAACTTGTCTGTGTCCTTCAGGAGATGAAATTGTCACAGTCAAGACCCCTGCGTTTGCCGAATCTGTCACAGAGGGGGATGTGAGGTGGGAGAAAGGTAACTCGGCTGCTTTGTCATCAAGCTAAACAAAAGCTTATCAGTTTGTCCTCAGATGTAAAAAAAAATGTTCTCCATTTACAGCTGTTGGAGATACTGTCTCTGAGGATGAGGTGGTGTGCGAAATTGAGACTGATAAGGTAAAATCAAGAAAATGTGCACTTTCACATTGTTTATGTTGTTTGTTTGTTTTTGCTCAGGAAAGTGTATGACTCTGCATTAAAAATGTACTAGGAAAACTTCTCTTTTAGCTCCCAAAATGAATCTTAGTTTGTTGCTGAGTGGTATGAGTATAGGCAGGTCATTACTAAACTACATCCTTTTCCCCTCACTGATGATGATGATGATGATGATGATGATGATGAAAAAAATGTTCGCTTCAAATTTGCATGTAATCATTTTGGGTGGGTGAGCGGGTAAGGCCCCTTTTTTATTTTTTACTGAATAATATTAAAATATTTAGCTTTTGTAGAATTAGCTTAATTAGTGTAAATGCACATCCAAACCAAAGGGTGGTTGCTTGGCTGGAAGCAAGCAAATCATGTAAACAAGTAAACAAGACAGCTCACACACTGCAGGGCTCCAACCTCCACAGATTGTCTTAGTCACTTAGGCAGCATAATTTCCAATATATTGACACACTGCAATATTTCTTCACAAGTAGTGTACAATACACTTAAAAGAAAGTTACTGTTGGTTTTGTTAAAAAAAAATCTGTCACTGTTTCAGCTTATTGATGTAGCGTGTTAGCATGAAATTTTGGACACAGCCATTACATTGTAACTTTACTTAATGTAGAAAGGTAGAATATGTATTTGGATGATATGATGAGGATTATGTGGGAAATGGAAAAAATCTGCTGCATCAGTCTCTGCTTACGTTCAATGACCATGTGCAGTTTTAGATCGGTTGGACTGCCCAGTGAAAATATAATTAATTCATTACTTTCCCATTAACCAAAACACAACTTACATGCTATTAGGAAAACATCATAAAACTATAGTTTGAAACTATTTGACTTTTTAATCCTCTTCCTTCATCAGACGTCAGTGCAGGTTCCCTCTCCTGCTGCTGGGGTGATTGAGGAGCTTTTGGTCCCTGATGGAGAAAAAGTAGAAGGCGGAACTCCCCTCTTCAAACTTCGAAAAGGAGGTATTTAGTATTTGATTTTAACTGAGAAACCCAACCAGGTATCAAACCAAAATAAATGCATTTATATTTTCCCCGTTCACCTCCGTATCTCTTCCCCCCCCCCCCCCCCTAAGCTGGTGCTCCCAAAGCTGCAGAGGTTCCAAAGGCCGAGGCCCCGGTCGCTGCAGCCACACCAGCACCGTCTGCCGCTGCACCACCCCCACCCCCTCCCCCCTCGGCCGTGGGCCCCATTCCCACCACTATGCCCCCTGTGCCACCTGTGCCCGCACATGCTATGGACACCAAACCAGGTTAGTTGTCACGAGACAGACGGTCCGTGTCATGTGAGAAGTGTTTTGCTTTGACATCTGTGCTCTTGACCTCCAGCATACACGATTAATCATTCTTCAGCTCTCTCTGTGGGCCAGAGATTTTCACTAGTGCAGCTTCACTGGCGTCCATGGAGATAATAACTACGTCTGTAAATCTTTTTCTCATAGTTTCGGCCATCAAGGCCACCGCTGCTCCAGCTGCATCAGCAGCACCAGCAGAGGGAGGGGCAAAAGCAGCCCGAACAGAGAGCAGGGTAACGTCAAAAACTTCCTCTAAAATAATCTATCAGTTATTTGACTGATTAAGTGTTTAGTTGTTTGGTTCATAGAATGGAGTAAAATGTTGATCACGGTTTCCCTAAGCTAAAAATGCTATTTTTTTGTCCAAACCAGCAGTGCACAACTCAAAGACCACCAGTTTACTTTTAGAAATGTATTATCTATTGAAATTTAATATAATAAAAGACCAAAGAAATAAGAAAATAATCAGAAGCTGGAACCAGAGAATTTTCTTCTTTCTTCTATTTAAATATTGACTAAATATTAAAATATTAATATAATATTCTAATTTTAAAAATGTGAAGGACTTTTAGATGTTTAATGATCTAGTAGAGTAAGGGTTTGTACAAAGGCTGATGACTTGTTTATTTTTTAATTTTAGGTTAAGATGAACCGCATGAGACTGAGAATTGCTCAGAGACTGAAGGAAGCCCAAAACACCTGTGCAATGTTGACTACGTTTAATGAGGTCGACATGAGGTAGGAAATGCTGAATTGGTTGGCCTACATAATTAAGACCTGAATGCTATTTTAGATCATAAATGAGAAAATGTGCCCTGCCACATTATGAGATTATGCTTACATAGAAGCCATTGAGGTAAAATACAATTTAGAGATTGGAGAAGAACAACTCTGTTCTATCATTTAAGTTTGCATTCATTCTTTCAGAACATACACAGTATACATGCTGTGTACGTTTTGTGTGTGTGTGTTAAAAGCCAAAACATCACTTACACAAATGGTTATAGATTGGAATCTGCCCCAATAGGAAAAGCTTTCTGAAATCCGATATCCTCTTAAACTCTGGAATGTAAATATTTTGTCATAATGCCATCTAAAACGAAGATAAGAATTGTTAAACCAGGTTTTATTAATTTACAAGGAAATGTTATTGTCTGTGCTTGCCCCCCCTGTGCTGAAGAGGACACTTTGAGGGTTTCTTTTCCCCGCAAATGTGTGGTGTCAGCTTTCGGCTATTCAGGGTTTTCTATGCATCCTAATCGGATTGACATTGACGGTCTGGAGGAAGACTTCCCAGGCTAGGGCTCATCTGGAGCCGAAGGAGCCGGCCAGAGCAGGAGGCTAGAGCATCTGCGGGGGCCCACAGAGACCTGCGCTCTGAGTGGAAGAGCCGCCTCAACCGATATGGGCTTTTATGACAGCCCAATAAGATTTACAGGCTCTAGAAAGTGAAGATTTTTATCGCTTCTTCTCTGCTTTCTCGGAGAGTCTGTGTCTTGGGAGGGGCTAATCACGTTAGCGGAGAAACCCTAGAGCTTCAACAGGGTTACAGAGAGGAAAACAAACAATTAAAAGGAGAGATACAAGAGAAAAATGGGTAACGGTGAAATGATTAGCAGGACAAATTTCAATAGCTTTAAGCTCACCCCAATTGATATCAGCATTCTTTCATCGCAGTAATAATTGTCATAAGTGTGAGCTGTGTCTCTCGTAGAAAAGTTTTAGTACATAATTTGTTATACCTTAGTAGTGTGGTATCTTAGTTGAGTAGCTGTATTTAACCAGCAAAGCTACCGTTTGTCTTGCATTACATTAAGCATTAGGTAAATATTTTTGTAACTCTTAAAATATTTGCAGCTGTTTTCAGTGCTTCAGTTTAAAGAAGACATTATTTGCCTGTAGAATTTTGAACCTCTTGGAACACAAAATGGTCTCGCTCGATTTTTTTTATGATAAAATGCCACTTAATGCATGAGTGGTACTTTTTTGCACAATGGTTCTATGCTTCCTGAAAATCCAGCAGCAAACCTGTAATAAATGAATTCCAATTTTTTTTTTTTTTTTTTTTCTCCCCCGCAGCAACATCTCGGAGATGAGGAAGTCCTACAAAGACGCCTTCCTGAAAAAGCACAACATCAAGCTGGGTTTCATGTCTGCGTTCGTGAAGGCCGCTGCCTACGCTCTGTCTGACCAACCTGCTGTCAACGCCGGTAGAGATTTTACTGTTGCTGTTTTGTTCTTGCACAATTGATATGTCTGTACCTTTCCGTGTCTTGCACCATGTCTCTGTGTGACAAGTGTATGTTTCAGTATAAAACCTCAAAACCGCCACTAACTTATTTACTGGCCCAACAACACCCTGACCTATTTAGTTAGACCACAGTGGGGCTTGGGTGTGCTGAGTTTTTAAGAATCTAAAATGGTCTGTGAGTTAAACGATCACACTATTTGAATGAAGTGTGACAAAATATCATAGATGAAAATAACATGAAATTTATTAGCAAATGTAGTGATTGTTTCTAATTTTAATTCTGATCTGTATAATATATATGTATGTGTATAATATTTATTTATTTTTTTCCCTAGTAATTGACGACACAACCAAAGAGATTGTGTACAGGGACTACGTCGACATCAGCGTGGCTGTGGCCACGCCGAAGGTAAAACAAGTGGATTAGACGTAGTGCTGAGTGCAAGTGCTTGACAGCCCACTTGTATCTAATGTGAAAAGCAGAAAATTCAGTCATGTGACTTCTCTCTCAGGGTCTGGTGGTTCCGGTAATCCGAGATGTACAGGGGATGAATTTCGCCGACATTGAGAAAACCATCAATATGTTGGGCGAAAAGGTGATATTTTACATATCAGTAAAAGGTTTTTATGTCAGTAAAAAAATATTTTGTTGGTCAAATTAAATATATTTAAATAATAGTAATCGTGGATGTGTCTCTGTAGGCCCGTAAGAATGAGCTGGCCGTTGAGGACATGGACGGGGGAACCTTCACCATCAGCAACGGCGGCGTGTTTGGGTCCATGTTCGGCACACCTATAATCAACCCGCCACAGTCGGCCATTCTAGGCATGCACGGCATCTTCGACAGGCCCGTTGCAGTCGGTGGCAAGGTTTGTTCCCTTACTGCATAACATGCAGTATTTAGCAATAGTTTGAAAGGTTGGAACTTGCAAAAAAGTTTTTAAAAATAGCTCTGTCATTTATAAGTCAGCGTTGCACATCACACAATTGCCATCCTCCCGACACCCAGCAATTCATTTTTGTCCTCTGTAGGGGACATTTGTTTTTGGCCCGTATCTCTGAAACCATATATGCTATTGTGTAAATTCCTATGGGATTCTGACAGATTTTTTTTCTGAAAAACAGGGGGGAAAAAAAGAAATTTAAAAACTTTTTTTTCCCTCTGGGTCTCAGGAGGATAGGGTTAAATTATAATCAATGCAGCCGTCTGCACCGTTTCTGATCCGCTCACATCTCACAGGTCTATCCACTCCATTTACGCTCCAAGTCTATCCTTATCACTATACTCGCATAACTACAGTCACATAAGTGAGGTCAATTACTTGTGGTAATGAGTTAAAAGTTAATCAGGGCATGAGTGGTTTCGCCCTTCAGCGTTCCACTGTGTCATCATCACACTCCTCTGCATTTATGTATTAAAACTAGGTCATTAAACATATTTATTCATAGTTTTAATTTTTTTAATTTCAGATATCACCCTAGTTGAGCAAATTGTAGAGGAGTCTTAGGCCTGATCCCAATTCACCTCTTGGCTCTGTTACACCGCTATCTCACTTGTAGAGGTGGCTGTGTCTTTATGAGATGGATGGTAAAAAATGTATTAGCTAAAGAGAGCCACAAAAGAAGTATTTACCCCGTAATTAAAGATGTCAAAGTATGATAAAGATCATATTATCTTTGGTTAATGTTTCAGAGAAAAGAATACATTCATGAATTAAATTATACCTTCACCGTCTTTGTTTCACCAATTGTCGGTGCATTAGCATTTGACCTCAGCGGCTTATTGTTTCAGGTGGAGATCCGTCCCATGATGTACGTTGCCCTGACGTACGACCACCGTCTGATCGATGGGAGAGAGGCTGTCCTCTTCCTGCGCAAGATCAAGTCAGTGGTGGAAGACCCCAGGGTGCTGCTGCTTGACATGTGAACACCTCGTGAACTCCAGGCCCAACCAAACAAACCACCCTACACAAAAACCAACACTACACAGGAAACAAAAAAAGCAACAAAGGTGTCTGTACTCACCAGAAGAACATTACCTTAGTTGCAGTTGATGTATTTGTTGTATTGGTTAACTACACTGAAGAACAGTTGGGTTGTGCAAAGGAAATGTTTGGTACTTTCGGGGAGGGGGGGAACGTTGGGGTCTGGGGTCTCGGTGCTGGTCTCTAGATCAAAAAGAATATCCTATAATTCATGTGCACCATATGTAATTTTCTACATCCAACTGGAACGTTGTACACTATTGGGAGATGAACGGCAAACCTAGACGAATCATAGCGTCATTTCATTATTTCGGGTGAGATGAGAACAATGACCCCGTTATTGGGTTAGAAAACTGAGAAAACCATATGTTCTAAAATGTCCAAATATAAGAAATCTTGAAAAATTTATGCCATGTGTTTCACCCAAAAAATAAAAACAGGGGAAATCTCTTTATGCTGTGTAAGAAAGACTATTTAAGAAAAAAAGAAAGTTTTAAACAATAAAAGCTGCATTACTCAACTGTAGTTTTTGTTTCAGTATTTTGTTCTTTCATATTGACTCTGGTTAGCTAAAATATTCAGAACAGAGACCGGACAGATATTGCCTACATTAGTCAACAGATCGTGTGCCTGTATATAAATGCTAATATAAAAAGATCAGCTGAACATATTGTAAAAATCCCATCTTTATGTTTCATGTAACATTCATCTCCTTTCAGTCATGAGGAACTTTCATGTTGAGTTGATTTTTAGCAGCCCCATGTGGACAAACAGCATTTATATGAGGTAGCTGTGACTAAGATAAATTAAGTAATATGATAAAGGACAGTACAGTTCATAGTAGTAGTCAGTAGACTAATCCGTTTTTTCTTTTATGAGTCATTTAGATGTGATATTCATGCTAAACACTGGCCCATTGGTCAATTCTCATGACTGAGGCTGAAACAAGTGAGTGAAACCTCAGGAATATACAAAGAAAACCATTTATTGCCTAATACCCTTGTTTTCCTGTAATATTTGATGGCAGGCAGTCCAAAACACTGTCAGTTTTTAGGTGTCACCTTTCATGCATAGTGATAATAATAGTAACTTAATATTCATGGTTATAAAGTATTAAAATGTAGCTATCAAAAATTGCATCAATAGTTTTCCATATCAGGAGTCTCCTGAAGTAATGAATCCCACGTGTTTCATGTTTTTGGAAGAGACATGGCTCGTCACTTTTGTTCTTGTGTCATTTTTTTTTTCTTTTTTATTGTCATTTTGTTTTCTCTTTGGGAAGCACACAAAATGCAAAAGGGAAACCAGGTTCTGGTGCTGCATCCTTTTTTTCTGTCACACTTGGGGATCGTAGGCGTTTCCGCTAACAGCTCAGCGCTTTCCAGGAAACGCTGCTGAAGAAAGGATGACACTTGATGTCGCTCACGCCTCCGCCTCCCGAGCCCAGGCGATAGCCGGCGTCGAACTGGAGCAGCTGTGGAGCAGAACGATGTGAGTGTGCGCTTTTAGAAGGAGGGATCACAGTGCGTTTAAATGAGCAGGTTTCGCTCTGCGGCCTTTGAACCTGACCTCAGTGAGCAGGGATGCAGCCGCGGCGCTGAGGTGGTCGGGGATGAGCAGCTGGGTGTGGGAGTGGATTCCTGCCGGGTGGAGCTGCCACAGAGGCTGGAGGCACGGCGGCAGGGCGTATGAAAAGGCCAACGAAACAGGTTTTGCAGGAATGGTGCAGAACTGTTTTCACAGGGTATAACTGAATGCACGTGTACAGCCTTCACTTACCATTCCTGTTAGGAGCTCAAACAACAAAGCCCCGAGACTCCACCAATCACAAGCTTCCGTGACCCTGCACACGCCTCCGATTTCTGTTAACAAACGATTAAATAATTCTATTAATGCACAACATTATCTTATGTTGTAATAATATTATTATTACATCTGGAATATGTTTTTTTTAAAGGTTTTTTGATTTTCCATTTCCAGAGCCAAGGAACAAAATACAAATACCTAAGTAGAAATTAGTATCGTGTAGTAGTAATAAAGTATCTACACTTTAATAGAATAATTATTTTTCAGCTAACTTTTTACTTCTCCTCCTTACAATTCAACACAACTTGTGCTTTCTTGCATTCTGAAAATAACCTCACTGCAAATAAAATTAAATCTGATTTGATCAGATGAAAATATCTTGTTTTTGGTATAATTAATTAAATTTAAATTATCTTATTCCACTGACAGGTGGTTTTGCTAATTTCAAGTTTTAATTCTTTCTTCTTCAAAAATAAGAAAAAAATCAATGAATTATTAAATAAAAAAGACAAACATATCAGATACCCCCCTAAAAATGCGATAAATGAGGCCAAAAGGATAAATATATTAGATAAAAAAGATAACATTACTATGTATGGCATAATAACATTTAACAGCATGTATTTTTTATACTTATATTTTAGATTTTTACATTTGATTTTTTGCTATATAGAGCTTTAGTTGACACTGTCTATAGTTCTACCAGCGCACATAAGACTTTTGACACCTCTGTCCGTTTCATTAATCTCTTGTAGGATAATGTGGAGAAGCTGCATCTTGCCACTAGGGGGCGGTTTAAACCAGGGAACAACTTTTTAGGAGAGTTTTACCTGGGGCACAATACATCTGGTCCATGGCTTTGGAGCAAATCTCTGCCTGAACCTCGCTCCACTGTCCGAAAAATGTCAAACACACCTTTCCTATAAACGAAAAAAAGGTTCTTTTGTTTTATTTCTTATTTTTTCATTTTTTCCCCTCTGCAGTTGCTTGCAGTCGTCAGATAAACTCACCATTGCTGGTGAGCAGAATGTTTCTGGGGTTGAGATCCCGGCACAGGACCCCCTGCTGATGGAGGCTCTCCAGGGCCAGCAAGATCTGCGCCCCCCAGACGCGCACCTCAGCCTCGGGAAGGCCCCAGCACGTCTCCAACGCCCTATCGGAGCGCGCCGAGGACTTGACGGGGACCCGGGGCAGGTGGCACCAGCCGTCCACCTCGACGATCTGCTCCTCCCCCTCCCCCTCCCCCTCCCCCTGCGGAGAGGAGGCCTCTTTATCTCCGGGACTCAGCATTTCGCTGGCTTCCTCCGCGCCCTCTGTTTCCCTTTTGTGCTTCAGCCCCGACAGTGTCACGTGTTTCCCGGCAGTGGACAATGTCCAGGGGCTTTCTGAGGTCACCGTTGTGTCCGTGTGGTCGGAAAACACGGCCCTGTCCGTGCTCCTGACGACAACCATTCCGTTTCTTTCCTCTGTGGCGGGGCTACCGCTGTCCTGCTTCGCGTCTTTGCAGCCCACAGGGTTTCCACTCAAATCACAGCTGCTGTTGTCCCATGACGCCCTGCCACGGATCTGTGTTTGGCAATAGAGAGGAAGATGCAAAATAGCAGGGGAGGAACTCAAACCGTTGTTTTCACCGATCGGTGACCCTGCTTTTATGGATGAGGTGGGACTTGTATGAGGTCCAGGCGGTCCTAATGTGTCAGTCACTGCATAGGGGTTTACTCTCTCACAGTTGTGCGCCGGGTCCGCAGCCTGCCAGGCCGTCTCGAAGTCCGAGCTGCACTCTATCAGCCCGATCCCGGCCTTCTTCTCGTGGAGTTCTGACATGACGCCGAGGGCCTGGCTGACGCGAGCGCACGCGAGGGGAAGCGCGGGCTTTTCCTGAGTTTCGGCAGCGTGCAAACACAAGCTGGGGGCCGGCGTGTGGATGTGGGTGGCGGCCTGCGTCCTGGCCGTGCCGGAGAGCAGAGTAAGCCGGTCCAGCTTGGTGTAAAACGACGCGGCCGAGCGCGTGTTCTGCAGACAGCCCGTCTCCTCGATGTAGGAGTGAGTCCCGCAGCTCTCCAGCCGCTGCTGGGTTTCGTCCCAGGAGGTGGGGCAGTCGGCGTCGGGGCTCTCGTGGCTCCCCGGCGTGACCCCCCGCGTGACCCCCGTGCCCCCGTTGGTGTTGTGCTGGTAGTCTGTGCTGATTGTGGGTGAGGTGTAGCTGGTCTTCAGCTTGATGCTGTGCTGGCCAGAAGTGAAGCACTCTGGGTGTTCCTTGGCCTTCTCGTTCCGCAGCCTGTGCAGCTTGGAGAAGAGCCTCCCACCTAGGACACCACGAGGTAGAAAACGTTTGATCAGGAACATGACCTAAGATGCAATAAACAGGACTGCAACTAACTGTCTTGATAACCAATTAATCTAATAGTTGTAGTTAATCATATTAGTGGTTAATAAACGGTGTAAAGTGTCAATCAGTGTTTCCCAAAGCCAAAGATCCAACCTTTCTCTTTTTTTTTTGTCCAAACCAAAAGTCCACAACCCAAAGATCATTAGTTTGCTATGACTACTAAGACGAAAGAAACCAAAAATAACTAATCCAATAAAATGAATAAAAATATTTGCTTAATTGACTAATTTTAAAACTCACTGATCCTGATGTCATTGGATACATATATATATATATATAGGGCTTCCACTATCCACTGTTCTGATTAATATATTGATTACTCCCAAAACCAAAGATGCATTCTAGGATCTCAAAATGATTAATTGATTATTGCCTAGTTAATTAAAGTTATAAATGGCAACTAAATGATTAATTGACTTATCAGTGCAGCTCCAATCTAAAATATTTATAGTGGTGTCTGAGGGCTTTTAGATATTTAATGGTCTAGTAAAGTAGGTCTGGAACTATATACTAAGATTGATTACTTTTTCTTTTTTTCAATTTTAGGTTAAGATAAATTACATGAGACTGAGAGTTGTCCAGAGACTGAATATAGCCCAAAATATAATCAGATTTGGGATCTGATTTTCATCTGATAAGATTTTATCTTTTTGCATTGGTAACGTAGTTAATAGTTGAGAGTTGCAGCTCTGGCATTAAAGTCTTTAACAGCTCACCTTTGACATGCTCAAGATGGAGGTACACAGAGTCCTCGCTGACATAATACCTCAGCAGCTTCACCATGTACGGAACGCCCTGTGGGATGATGGTCGACTGGTCTCTGCTCTCCCAGCTGGACTTGACTAAACTCTAGAAACACATGATGATCAATATTGTTTTTAGTAAGACCAAAATCCGTTACCATGTCTCTCTCATCACTGAAATTTGAGGTGCAGTCGCTCTGGCTGAAAGGGTGAGAGCCATCAGGCAGATCAATGCTGAGTGATACTCAGGGAGACAGGATGGAGAGACCTCCCATCGACTGGCCCGCCACAGAACACAAGGCCTGGCTTGCAGCCAGAGGCCTACCTCCAAAACATCCCTGCGCGTCCTGGCCAGTGAATCTATCTCTTATCTTTGTTATAGTACATGCCGTACCCTCAGTGAGCCTGTAGCACTCACTACTCACCTTTACGACAAAGGTCTCCTTGTTGACCATACTTTGGACAATCAGGACCTATGAAATTAAAGGAGAACACTTTCAGTGACAAGGTTGCAACAATTTTCCCCATTTAAACAGGTTTATATTTTAATTTCAATAATAAAAATTATGCTTGTGTAGTTTAAAAGCAACTAGTTTGACATGTAGCAGAAATACAGTCTGACTTCTCACACACTCACTCTAAAAACCTTGTTTGCCTCTCCCTCCCCTCTGTACCCTAACCCTAATGTGTTGTATTCTTATATTGTGAGGGAATGTCCTGCTGTCACTTGGGGATCGGTCAGAGAAACAGAAGGCAAATATGAGCACTCTGGATTGTGTAGTATGACTGTTGTTGGGTGACATACTATAGTAAAACGCTTATTGGGCAACATAGTATAGTAAAATCGTTTTGGGGTGACATAGTACAGTCTGACTTATTTTTTATGCGAAACAGTATATTTTTGCCATTTTTGGGCAACATACTATATTATGACCTGTTATTGTATGACCTTTTTTGATGCATTTTTGAGTGATTTAGCACATGTCACCTTTTTTGGGCGACATACTTTAGTATGACCTTTTTTGAGTGGTATAGTATAGTATGACGTTTTTCGAGCGACATAGTATAGTATGTCCTTTTTCTGTTCAAAATATTATAATATGACCCATTTTGAGCGACATAGTATAATATAACCTTTTTGAGCCACATACTATATAATATGACGTTTTTGAGTGATATACTCATGTGACGATTTTCATGCGATATGTTATGCTATGAACTTTTTGTGTTCAAAATACTAATGTATGACCTTTTACGAGCGACATAGTATAATATGAACCATTTTGAGCGACATAGTATAATATGACCTTTTTTGAGCGACATACTATAGTATGACGTTTTTGAGTGATATACTCATATGGCGATTTTCATGCGATAGCCAGAGTATGACCTTTTTGTGTTCAAAATACTAATGTATGACCTTTTACGAGCGACATAGTATAATATGAACCATTTTGAGCACATAGTATAATATGACCTTTTTTGAGCGACATACTATTGTATGACGTTTTTGAGTGATTTACTCATATGACGATTTTCATGTGATATGTTATACTATGACCTTTTTGTGTTCAAAATATTATAGTATGACCTTTTTAGAGTGACATAGTATAATATGACCCATTTTGAGCGACATAGTATAATATGACCTTTTTTGAGCGACATAGTATAGTATGACCTTTTTTGAGCGACATGCCAAAGTATGGCATTTTTTATGCAAAGTTCTATACTATGACTTTTTTTGAGCGATTTAATACAATATCACCTTTTTGGGAAACATTGGATAGTATGACTTTTTTTAAGCGACATACCATATAATGGGTGACATAGGATAGTACAGTTAACACAAGTCCATCAGTTGTTTTAGCTCAAAGGTAGAGCAGTTCTTTGCCACTTCAAAGGTTGGTGGTTCAATTCCTGTGCACTGTCTGTTGTGACATGTTTAAGTATGACACTTTTCAAGTGAAATTATATGTCCATTTTTACGCAACATGCTAAAATATGGCTTTTTTATGGGAAATTCTATACTATGAACTTTTTGCAGTGCCATAGTATAGTATGACCTTTTTTGGGCAGCATACTATAGTATGACTATTTTTGAGCGACATAGTATAGTATGACCTTTTTGTGTTCAAAATACTGTAGTATGACCATTTACGAGTGACACAGTATAATATGACCCATTTTGAGCAACATAGTATAATATGACCTTTTTTGAGCGACATACTATAGTATGACGTTTTTGAGTGATATACTCATATGACGATTTTCATGCGATATGCCAGAGTATGACCTTTTTGTGTTCAAAATACTATAGTATGACCTTTTATGAGTGACATATTATAATATGAACCATTTTGAGCGACATAGTATAATCTGACCTTTTTTGAGCGTCATACTATAGTATGACGTTTTTGAGAGATTTACTCATATGACGATTTTCATGCGATACGTTATACTATGAACTTTGTGTGTTCAAAATACTATAGTATGACCTTTTACGAGTGACATAGTATAATATGAACCATTTTGAGCGACATAGTATAATATGACCTTTTTTGAGCGACTTACTATAGTATGACATTTTTGAGTGATATACTCATGTGACGATTTTCATGCGATATGCCAGAGTATGACCTTTTTGTGTTCAAAATACTAATGTATGACCTTTTACGAGTGACATAGTATAATATGAACCATTTTGAGCGACATAGTATAGTATGACCTTTTTTGAGCGACATACTATAGTATGACGTTTTTGAGTGATATACTCATGTGACGATTTTCATGCGATATGCCAGAGTATGACCTTTTTGTGTTCAAAATACTATAGTACGACCTTTTATGAGTGACATAGTATAATATGAACCATTTTGAGCGACATAGTATAATATGACCTTTTTTGAGCGACATACTATAGTATGACGTTTTTGAGTGATATACTCATATGACGATTTTCATGCGATATGCCAGAGTATGACCTTTTTGTGTTCAAAATACTATAGTACGACCTTTTATGAGTGACATAGTATAATATGAACCATTTTGAGCGACATAGTATAATATGACCTTTTTTGAGCGACATACTATAGTATGACGTTTTTGAGTGATATACTCATGACGATTTTCATGCAATATGCTATACTATGAACTTTGTGTGTTCAAAATACTATAGTATGACCTTTTACGAGTGACATAGTATAATATGAACCATTTTGAGCGACATAGTATAGTATGACGTTTTTGAGTGATATACTCATGTGACGATTTTCATGCGATATGCCAGAGTATGACCTTTTTGTGTTCAAAATACTATAGTACGACCTTTTACGAGTGACATAGTATAATATGACCCATTTTGAGCGACATAGTATAATATGACCTTTTTTGAGCGACATAGTATAGTATGACCTTTTTTGAGCGACATGCCAAAGTATGGCATTTTTTATGCAAAGTTCTATACTATGACTTTTTTTGAGCGATTTAATACAATATCACCTTTTTGGGAAACATTGGATAGTATGACTTTTTTTAAGCGACACACCATATTAAGGGTGACATAGGATAGTACAGTTAACACAAGTCCATCAGTTGATTTAGCTCAAAGGTAGAGCAGTTCTTTGCCACTTCAAAGGTTGGTGGTTCAATTCCTGTGCACTGTCTGTTGTGACATGTTTAAGTATGACACTTTTCAAGTGAAATTATATGTCCTTTTTTACGCAACATGCTAAAATATGGCTTTAATATGGGAAATTCTATACTATGAACTTTTTGCAGTGCCATAGTATAGTATGACCTTTTTTGGGCAGCATACTATAGTATGACTATTTTTGAGCGACATAGTATAGTATGACCTTTTTGTGTTCAAAATACTGTAGTATGACCATTTACGAGTGACACAGTATAATATGACCCATTTTGAGCAACATAGTATAATATGACCTTTTTTGAGCGACATACTATAGTATGACGTTTTTGAGTGATATACTCATATGACGATTTTCATGCGATATGCTATACTATGAACTTTGTGTGTTCAAAATACTATAGTATGACCTTTTACGAGTGACATAGTATAATATGAACCATTTTGAGCGACATAGTATAATATGACCTTTTTTGAGCGACATACTATAGTATGACGTTTTTGAGTAATATGACGATTTTCATGCGATACGTTATACTATGACCTTTTTGTGTTCAAAATACTAAAGTATGACCTTTTACGAGTGACATAGTATAATATGAACCATTTTGAGCGACATAGTATAATATGACCTTTTTTGAGGGACATACTATAGTATGACGTTTTTGAGTGATATACTCATATGACGATTTTCATGCGATATGCCAGAGTATGACCTTTTTGTGTTCGAAATATTATAGTATGACCTTTTACGAGTGACATAGTATAATATGACCCATTTTGAGCGACATAGTATAGTATGACCTTTTTTGAGCGACATGCCAAAGTATGGCATTTTTTATGCAAAGTTCTATACTATGACTTTTTTTGAGCGATTTAATACAATATCACCTTTTTGGGAAACATTGGATAGTATGACTTTTTTTAAGCGACACACCATATTAAGGGTGACATAGGATAGTACAGTCAACACAAATCCTTCCGAAGGTTTAGTTCAAAGGTAGAGCAGTTGTTTGCCACTCCAAAGGTTGGTGGTTCCATTCCTGTGCACTGTCTGTTGTGACATGCTCAAGTATGATGCTTTTCGAGTGAAATAATATGTCTCTTTTTATGCAAAATGCTAAAATATGTCTTTTTTAATGCAAAATTCTATACTATGACCTTTTTTGAGCGATTTAATACAATATCACCTTTTTTGGGAAACATTGGATAGTATGACTTTTTTTAAGCGACATACCATATAATGGGTGACATAGGATAGTACAGTTAACACAAGTCCATCAGTTGATTTAGCTCAAAGGTAGAGCAGTTCTTTGCCACTTCAAAGGTTGGTGGTTCAATTCCTGTGCACTGTCTGTTGTGACATGTTTAAGTATGACACTTTTCAAGTGAAATTATATGTCCTTTTTTACGCAACATGCTAAAATATGGCTTTTTTATGGGAAATTCTATACTATGAACTTTTTGCAGTGCCATAGTATAGTATGACCTTTTTTGGGCAGCATACTATAGTATGACTATTTTTGAGCGACATAGTATAGTATGACCTTTTTGTGTTCAAAATACTGTAGTATGACCATTTACGAGTGACATAGTATAATATGACCCATTTTGAGCAACATAGTATAATATGACCTTTTTTGAGCGACATACTATAGTATGACGTTTTTGAGTGATATACTCATATGACGATTTTCATGCGATATGCCAGAGTATGACCTTTTTGTGTTCAAAATACTATAGTATGACCTTTAATGAGTGACATATTATAATATGAACCATTTTGAGCGACATAGTATAATCTGACCTTTTTTGAGCGACATACTCTAGTATGACGTTTTTGAGTGATATACTCATATGACGATTTTCATGCGATATGCCAGAGTATGGACTTTTTGTGTTCAAAATACTATAGTATGACCGTTTACGAGTGACATAGTATAATATGAACCATTTTGAGCGACATAGTATAATATGACCTTTTTTGAGTTATATACTCATATGACGATTTTCATGCGATATGTTATACTATGACCTTTTTGTGTTCAAAATACTAAAGTATGACCTTTTACGAGTGACATAGTATAATATGAACCATTTTGAGCGACATAGTATAATATGACCTTTTTTGAGTGATATACTCATATGACGATTTTAATGCGATATGCCAGAGTATGGACTTTTTGTGTTCAAAATAATGACCTTCATTCTGTTCTGTGACATGCTAAAGTATGGCCTATTTTTATGCAAAATACTATACCATAGTATGACCTCTTTTATTCGATATGCTAAAGATAAAATAAATAATACAAAATAATACAATATGACATTTTTTGATTGATTTAGTACAATATCACCTTTTTTGGGGGACATTATATAGTATGACCTTTTTTGAGCAACAGTTTCACTTTTCTTGAGCAACATGCTAAAGTATGGACTTTTTTTGCAAAATACTATAATATGACCTCTTTTGAGCGACATAGTATACTATGTTGAGCAGTATACTAATTTATAACCCTTTTCAAATGACATAGTATAGTACAACCTTTTTTATGTGACATACTAAAGTATGACCTTTTTTGAGTGACATTATATAGTATGACCTTTTTAATGTAAAATACTACAAAAGGTGGAGTGGTTTTAACTATTAATTTACACTCCGGTTTTGACATCACAAGCTTCAAGGGGCCCTACTTTTTTCCCAGTTTAAAACTGTTCCTTTATTGTCCATTCATAAACAATGTGGATACTTTTATAGTCTGAAAGTGACTTGTTAGACCTGTAGCAGCAATGCAGCAAAATACCAGATAGTTACTGTTGTGACATGACAACAGGAGCTAAATTTCTAAATGGCTTCTCTTCAGCCAGGTTCCAGCAACACTAAGAAAGAGGGCGGACCCCAACAGAACGCAACGGTGGTCTTATTTCAGTTTGTGTTTTGGCAGGAACAGTAGCCACCTGAACATTCATCCACAAGCACTGAAAAAGTGTTTTTCTTCATCATAAGACAGTAGTATTGTATGTCTTACCTTATCTGTCACTCCCACCACCTTGCACATCTCGAGATCCTCTACGGGTGAACTCAAGTGTCTGATTGGACGGAATCTCAGGCTGCTGTAGCCCTGGTAATAAAAAGCCAACGGTCATATTAGTGTCAGCAAAGCACATTGTAAGGGAGAATTAGTTTTGTTTTTCACAACATTTAAGATGGCCATGACTTGGCCAGTAGGAAACATGAAAAGACATTAAGGGCTGGGAGAAAATCACATCAATAAACCAAAAAATCCTATTATTAATCAACATTGATAATTAATGATTTTTCAAATAAGGTTGGCGGGCGTTATTATATTTATTAACCTACTTTCAATTCATAAATGTAAAGGTGTGTGTATAGCTATAGTGATATAGCTAGATTATATAATAATATGAAATATTTCATAACAGTTGCTAACAATGATTATTGAATATTTTTTTCTAATGTTTTTAATACTGACCAGGAGAAAAAGGCTGAATCTAATAATCAATGAACAAGGGATGAGATAACAGAAGATGTTGATGAGCCAATGGAGGGAGCAGTATTGTTTCTTTTTTTTACACAAACCTGGAGTGATACTATCAATTTTACTTAATTATATTGAACTATGCTGTTATTGTATTAATGATGTGGTATATTGATATTTGTTTTATTGCCCAGGCCTAGTAGAAGCTAAATGTTTCATTTAGGAGAAGCGGCGCAGACTTTTGATCGTGACTCATCCACCATGTTGAAATGCGTCAGCTATTCCCACCATACATTTACAGCAAATGAAAAAGACAATTTCAAGTAGTTGCGTAGTTTTTTTTGTTTTGTTTTTTTTCACGTGTTAGAGGATTGCAATCTTACCCCTAAATGAGAGTTCCCCTTTCCTAAATTGTCCTGGAGGTGCGTTATGAAGATTTCTTCAGCTCTCTTCAGATACTGGGTTGTCTTCCTCTTCACAGCTTCCCGTCGATCCTTGTTTGGGTCCACTGTTAGAAAAGACAAAATCTCTCAGATGCCAATAAAGAAAAAAAAAAATCCTATAGCCAATAGCTGTGTGAATAATGCAAAATAAAGCCTGTCCTGATTAAAGCCGCTGGGCTGACCTTTAATCTGTGATAAAGATTAGGTACACAACTATTTGCACAGTGGAAAGAAATGCTTGACCAGCAAAGAAATCTCTTCAACCTTTGACTTCCTGTTTTTATCCCGGTCCACATCTTCCATCACATGTCTCTCAGCATGTGCTGTGAGACACGCCTCCTTCAAACTCCTCTCCATTCACATGGTCATTGGTAAGCGTGCTACAACAACATGCAAATGCCATCGCGGACTTACGCTGAACACCATTCAGCAACAGGTCCACCCCGTTCTTGTAGTAACTGAAAGATGCCTCATAGTCCTCGTTGACCTCGGAGTCCAGCGCCATGTGTATCTGCTTGGCCGCCTCCACCAGGTAATCTCTCTTCGCCATGGCTGCCTATGCTTCGGACCCGTCAAGGTCCGGATGGGCCTTCAACACGAACATAAGAGAGTCCGAAATGAACGTTGGTGCTTGAGCGAGCTGTTTTATTAAAGAGGAACAGAAACCGAATTCTGAGCCGTCGGGTGAATGTTTCTGCTGCTGTTTCAGCTTCACTTTACACAAGGCTGTGGTTAACTTAAGACGCACCTTTGCTCCCTTTTCTTATCAGCAGCACTATGCATCTCCTTCTGTGGTCACCGGGCCTGGTGTGTGTTCGGCCCCAGCGACTCCGGGGCTCAGGACTCTGCTGCGGAGCATGACGATCTTGAAGCAAACAAAGAGTTAACACTCCTGACCAAGCGCAGGAAGTGAGTACAAGGTTGTGCCTACTATTTCTGATGAATGGAAAGAAGCACGACTGCACAACGTCCGAGATGACTCAGAGCGCTGAGATCATATTGTCTCTGTTTAATTACATTATTCATGCCTACACAGATGAGCTCTTTACAGACCCACCATATATATATCAAATTCAAGTCAAAAATCTGTATAATCATTAGTAACATGCAAAGCTAATTATCAGTCAGGTAGTTAATGCTAATGTTGACATGCATTCTCCTTTTTTCTCCAAATCCAGGCAAAGACTGAAAACATAAACATCACACACACATACACACACACACAGACAAACAGACGCCCCATCCTGGTTACAGTCATAGAGCGACATCATCTATGGAGTGTTATGAAACACACACACACACACACACACACACACACACACACACACACACACACACACACACACACACACACAGAAAGCCATCTTCAGCCTCCTCCATTATCATCCATCATCTCCTGAGCGTGCAGCCTGCCCCGACCGGTAAACAAATCGTCTTGGGGGGGGGAAATGAATAAATCAATGCACAGCAGGGGGAAAAAACAGGCGTACATGCACATACATGTAGATATACACACACCTGATGTGAGGCGACCATGCCCTGGACCCTCCACCCCAGGCAGCAGCAGCATCAGCAGCAGCCGTGTCTTCAGCAGCCTGCACGCATTCATCGCAGGAGCAGCGGAGGAGGAGGAGCAGGAGGAGGAGGAGGAAGAGGAGAGAGCTCAGGCGAGGCTGCCAATTGGCTGAGCGTGATGTCACTTCAGAGTACCATTTCACGAAAGGCTCCTACCCCCCCCTTCATCCTGACAGATGCTGGCCGATTTAAAGGGACAGTGCTGTTTTTGTTCACAGGCTGAGAGCCATTTTTCAACCCTGGCTTTTATTTCCCAAAAAAAAGAGAATAATAATAATTGTGGGATTATGTTTGTGCTTTTAACTTTGACCACCCCCCCCTTGTGTGTTTGTGTAATTACATGTATTGACTACATCTCTTTGATACTTTGCTATCTACTATGAATGGAACAGCAGGATCACCCTGCCCAGAATCCATAATCTGCTGGGTCTCGGGTGCTCAGTACCAGATGGAGCCAGGCTCCTACCCACGGCACAAAGACAAGCACCCCCCCACCCCCCACCCCCACCCAAAGGGACGGCCAGCTTACAGAGGGGGGGGATGGAAGCTCCAAGCATGATCCTTGGAGAGCAGAGGCGGAAGGAGGTGAAGGGAGGGGGGTGAAAAAGATGTATCAGATGCTGCAACCTTATCCAAAAAGCCCTGAGTGAAAAGGGTT
Organism: Eupleurogrammus muticus; assembly: GCA_036785175.1. NCBI lineage: Eukaryota > Metazoa > Chordata > Actinopteri > Scombriformes > Trichiuridae > Eupleurogrammus > Eupleurogrammus muticus. The sequence continues at coordinate 12,627,695 of JAYKQN010000012.1, read as the reverse complement.
TGACGTATTTGACATGGAGGAGTGATAATAAGCCCATTGTCGAATATTCCTTCAATCAAAGGTGACATGTTCAACTTTGATTTCTTTAAAAAAGAAAAACACATACACATAAACTACAAATCATGTATTTGAACGTGTCTCTGTAAGATAAAATGTGTGAAGAAGAAGTTTCTTTTGTATTAATTGCAACACAGCAGATCTACAACAATCATTCTCTGTTAAAGCTCATATTGCATTGGTTACATAGTAACCAATGTTGTTGTTACCACTGATTTGAAACCTGTGATTAGTGAGATTGTAATACAAGTTAACAATGTTTGTCTGTTCACAAAACTCTGCAGAGATATAATGGAAAATGTGAAATGAAAAAAAATGTTCAGTCAGGGTCCCTGATGTAATCAGAAAGAGGATGTACCCACAATATGATCTAGCCATCAAGTCTATAGTACTGCACAACTTACCTGTATGAGTAGAGACTCAAGGACAGTGGTGGAGCTGCTAATCATCAGTCTCACAGATCACATCCCCTTCAGATGACGTTAATAGAGCAGCAATGCTAGAAAAGAGTGAAAGATTTCAGGATTCCAAACAGATGTTTTCCATCATTGTTTATTTATTTCTCTTTATTAAAAAGGGACAATGCATAATTCAAAGCAAACAGCGTGTCACCGTATGCAGCGCACTACATTCTAGACCTCAAGTTAATTCACAGGTCAAAGTAATAATACAAAGCACAGTAACAGTACAGAGTAAAGACAACATACACGATTATAGTGTGTTAGCATAATGCTGTATATACACACACACACACACACACACACACTCTGGCCTAAACACATCGATGGACTGACCTCTGGGAAGTTTAAAATACTTAAAAAATCATAAAATGTATATACTTTTTATTAAAGCTAAATACAATGTAATATGCATTCTAATGATTTTTTTAGTTTTATCAGTTTATTTATTTCCAGCATGGATTATGTTAGTGTTTTTGTCTTCAGCAGTTTTATTTATTGCAATTTTCTTGTTTGATCATATCTTGTTTTACACAACCATCCCCACTGTGGTACTTGTACAGAACAAACCCCGCACATTTACACACTAAAGTGGTGGTTTTCCAAAATCTATAATGTTTTTGGACTGTTTTTTCTTCTATTTTTTAAGTATGCACACTGTTTATGATTTGCATTGTTTAATATTTGTGGTTACATTCTCTGAAAAAAAAGGTTTGCAGCTTAACTTAAAATGTAAAGTTCACATTTTTCCTGTCAACATATGCTATTGTAAGTGGCCCTTTTGTATTCAATTTTTATCAGTTGCTTTTTTATAACTTAATTTTTTTAATAAATGACATTTTGGTGAAATCATGTAAATTCAATTTGTTCATAGTAATACATTTTATAATAGATGCACACAAAGTTATATTGTATTAATGATGTGGTATATATTATACAAAGTATAATTCTGCTTTCAGAGTTAGTTATTAAGCTATTACTAAATAATAAATGCAGAGGCAACTATGTTCTATGAGAACAAGTAAAAGATACATTTATATAACCTTGCATGTACAACAGGCCTTATGAGGGCAACCATAATGCTGATGTGGCCCAGGATGAAACAGTGTTTGACACCCTTGCTCTAATAGAAAGCTGCTGCTCTTTAATCCACTTGTTTAATCTCTACTCACAGTATACAGTCTGCTTCAACATCTTTCAGAATGTTGCACCAGTCCTCCTCCACAGCATTATTATCCATGGCACATGTCAAGAAAAAACAGCTGATGTTATCTTCAGCAATCAATATCTTCAGCGTTTGTGTGTGCATTAAATTTCGAGGAATCATCGATGGGTGGACCTACCATCTCACAGAGTTCCCAAGTGTTATGCAATGTTTTGTCTCTGTGGATAATCCACCTCTCTCAGCTGGAAACTTATTGAACAATGATTGCCTGGAAGAGGAATGTTTCTGAATATATTGTGCAAATTTATTTGAGATTAGAAACAAGATAATAAAAGGATACTGTCTCAATTTAGTCATAAGTAACAAAATAGATAACGGTGTCAGAAGTATATAAATAACATTATTCAGTTCACTTGACGTTTTTTTTAGGATTCTTCGAGTCTTTCTGTGCAGGTTTCTTTATTTTCTTCTTCCTCACTCTCTTGGTTTTGGCTTTAACCTCCGGCTGCTTGGCATTAAGCGCCGGCCTGGACCTGGTCAGGTGGTTGGCGCTGGAGCTCAGCTTCCTGTGGACCATCTCCGGATCAGAGCGTACAAACTGCGACGAGACGGACTTGCCTGGCGCAGAGCGGGGCGAGTGGCCCAGCAGGTTGGGTTGGGAGTACGAGCGCACGGCCGGGGAGCTGGTGGGACGCCGGCACGGCGTGGCGCCGCCTATTGCCGGCAGGTGGACGTGGTCGCTGCTCAGGTTGGTGACGGAGTAGCGGCTGCTGTTGGACATGACGATGTGGTGCCAGGAGCTCAGGGGAGTGGCGGAGAAGTGCTGGGGCCCGCTCGAGTCCTCTTTGGTTCCTCCCGGAGAGAAGACCATGGAGCCGTGCGGCGTGACCGCGTCCACGGCGGTCTGGAATGTCTTGAGGATGCGGTCGCTCTTGTGCCGTTCTTTCTTCTGACGGGACTCGACCTTGCGCAGGTGGCGGCGGTGATCCCTCATCATCTGTTTCCTGGTATCTGCCAATCCCCTGCACAGAAACATCAGAATTATATAATAATAAGAATTCATACAATAACTAGGGAAAAAGGTAGAGGCAGTATTATAGTCTGAGTGATTCACACCAATTAATCTTTTAAACCTCTTGGATGGCCAATTTCCTACTCTGACCCACAAACATCACTATTACACGACATAATTACTAAAAAGCATCAAACAAGGTGAGGTAAAACTTGCGGTTCAACTCCACAGGTGATCAGTCAAACAGCAATGACAACACATTGCATGGGCCCCACCTGTAGTCTACCATTCCTGTCCTGTCACGATCAAGCCTTTGGATCAGCTCCTCAATCTGGTATCGGTCCAAAGGAATGCTCGATTGCTGTCGTGTTTTTCACAACAAAAGAATAAAGGGAGAGTCGGGTTACGCGGTTTCTGCTTTTGCATGTATTGCATGAGTGAGCCTCTGGTCCCTCACGGTAGATTAATGTTTCGTTAATCAACTCCAAGATTAACTCACTGTGTAGGGCCACAGATGGAAATTAGAGGTGTGCTGAATCTGGTGCGGTCGTCTTTTCATTTATTTTAAATGGTCAATGTAATTGTACATCGTCCTTTTATAAACTAAGTAAACTAAAGTCATCATGGACAATTTCATAGTATGCAGCTGTCGCTGAAATTCATCAGTGCCCTGCTTTAATGCAAATGACACCGACTCTGTACACGTCAATGAATTGACATTCATCTGAAAACCTGCACTGCCTTCCTGAAGTCGGCTACAGGGACCCGCATGGTGCCGTCCTTGTCGATGTTTCTGAAGAAATCCCACAGGCGCAGCTTGCGTTGGTCCAGATAATCCTTCAGAAACACATTTTGACAATTATGAAAAACATACAGAAAACTTTGAATGGCACTCATCAGACTTAAAAACTACTTTTTTTTTTCATTTGGGAACCAAACAGACCTGGATGACCTTCATCGGATCGATGCGTTTTGGTGGCTTCTTAGCAATAAACCCTCCCACGCCTCCGTACTGGACGTCCAGACTGGGACGCTCCTGACACGTGACCTCCAGCAGATGCACAAAGTTCTCGTTTACCAGCACATTCTGCTCAGATAAAAAGGTTGAAAAAAGTAATGTTACACTATATTCAAGATTAGATTTTTCATAATTATGGTATGAAATAATGATGAAAAAAGAAACAATGTTTTATTCTTCCAAATCAATAAATTAACACAAAATTGAGGCTAATATGATTGGTTTCAATAAAGTAATCTAGTTGTGGTGTCACACTCACACATATGTTGATCTCCTCCAGAGCAGTTTTCGGTGTGTTCTTCACCGCATTAACCAAGGCCAGAGCTCCCTCTACTGTTAGAGAGTTGTGAGCAAGCTATGGGCAAAGTAAATAAAACACAGCTTCACACATCACCTCGCACATCTGTGCATCTGACTGGCTTAATAGAAACTCGTGTGTCGCACCAGCAGGACTCGGAGAGTGTCGTTGGCCTCGAGACCTCTGCACAGCAGGCCCACGCCCTCGTTGGTGAGGCGGTTGTTGTTCAGGTTGAGGTGCACCAGGGAGCTGTTGAACTTCAGGGCCTCTCCCATAGCCAGGGCGCCCTCGTTCCCGAAACCGTTCCATGATAAATCAAGGTATTTTAACATCATGTTGGTCTAAATATGGAGAGAGGTACACATGAACCATTTGTCCTACAGAAAGTCAGTGATGAGTGATCCGCTGTACCTTCAGTCCAGCACAAAAAGCAACAGCCCCTTTCATTCGGAGGCGATTCCAGCTGAGGTTCAGCACCTCCAGACCTTCGTTGTTTGCTGTAAAACAGGAAGGTTAACGTGAGTGATATTGATCATGTGTCCACATTTCTCTCTTAAATATTAATTAAGATGTGATAACGTGTAGAAAAACATCAAAAATGGCTTGAAGTGTACCCAACAGCTGTCCCAAATGCTCTCCTCCTCTTCCACCAAAATGATTATGGCTCAGGTCGAGTTGCTTTATTCTGGAATTCATCTAAATGGACAAATTGTAGCAATTACATAAAAGAATGCATCATCATCATCGTCAGGCTTTAACGCATTTAAGCCCACCAGCAACTACAGATGCCAAAGTCCATGATTCTCAAAATCTCAAAGTTGCTCATCCATTTTTTTTTCAATGACATAATAGTAGACAACTTAGACAAAGGATTTACGCAAATAAATTACATTTCAAAGTGCTTTCCTGTCATTTCATTTAAATTATTTAGATTTTCAACCACAACATGTATATATTATTATTATATTATATATGTATGTCTACTTAATTGTTCAAGTCTTTAGAATAAGTTGCAAGTGGCAACTATAGTTGCCAACAATAAAATGCAGTTTTCTTTGAAGCAGGGTACAAAATGGGGAAAAATAAATAAATAAAATAATTGTTAGCGACTTAAGTGACATAATTATATGGATGAAAAGTAGGAAGAATTTGGGTTTAAATAGCTTGAAAGCCATTTGATTATTTAAACATTAATAACTTACTGACAAGGCATCAGAAAAATATTTAGCATCATCTTCAGTAAATCCATTTCCTGTTGGAGAAAGAAATGTTCAAATACACAAAATAAGCAAAAAGATGAATAATAACAATCCTATTATTGTTGCTTCCCTTCCACTATGGGAACAATTCAATTTTGTTAATGTGCACATTACCTGAAAGTTTCATAGATTTTACCGAAATGCTATCCAGCAACATTTTAGCCACATGCTCAGCTCCTTCAGAACGCAGGTGGTTGTTGGATAAATCCTGAATGTAAAAAGGAAAAAAAAACACAATAATGAAGGTATGTAGAATCCTGAATCCGTAATGAAAAGCACTCGTGCAACCTCTAGTGGCAACACTGCTACATACCAGATGCTGAATGGTGAAATTAGCCCTCAGCATCTCCACAATGTATTTGGCTCCCTCAGCTTGAATGTAATTGTCCGCCAGCTCCAGTGTGTTGATGTTCATATCAGCCTAAACACACAAAGAGGTCATCAGAATTTTTTCAACATTCAATATCACACTTTTAGAATTTTAAACTCACCACCAAAGCAATAGCTATTGCTTTGCACCCCAGAGGTCCCAGCCCATGGTGGCTGAGCGTCATGGTGGGAGAGTCCAGGTTCCGTATGAAGTAGGAAGCCGGCACCACGCCGACCAACTTGCAGGCCTGCAGGTACACTTCAGCCACAGATGTCGCCGTGCTGCTCTCTTCCTTTTCTGGAAATGAGTAAGAAGGTGAGTCACACTGTTTCCATGCAGTCATGAACCTTACTAGAACACTCATCACAAAGGCATTGCCTTTGGAAATTAGAAATGTTTTTGTATAAATATGATAAATTAACATTATACAGGCTTTATGTGTGCGTGAATTTATGTCTTTACACCTACAGCTGTAAAATGGCTTATATTGCTTTTTTTATTTGTTTTTTTTTACATGTCAATTTAAAGATTAATCCAATAATCATTTAATCTACTTACCATCTGACTCCAGGTCTGTGTCAAACTCATCCTCGGAGCCGTGATACACTGTTGGAGACGGACAATCATCATCTCTTAAGCAGAGGGACTCGAAAGACAGGGTGGACATTGCTGTCTGCTGTTAGTACCTAATGATCTTTTTGTAAAAACATGTCTTAGAGACAACAAGAATTCACAGTCTTCACTTTGTTCATGCTCAGCGTCTGGTTTGCATGAGCTGCTGCTGTGAAATGAAATGAAATGAAATGAAATGGCTCGTACTGCCAAGCAGGTAATTTTACCTCTTAGGTATCATGTCATTTGAGTGTGTGTGTGTGTAATAAATTATTTATTAGTGTGGCTACAATCTAGTGTCAGGTATGTCCAAGCATATTATTTGGAGTAGATCATCATGTTCAAAAGAATTTTCCTGCATCAGAGAACACTTATTGTTTCATAGGATTGCTGTCTGGTGTTTTTTTTTTTAATATATATATATATATATATATAATGTATGTTGTATGTTGGTGGGTCAATGAAAAATCATGGTTGCAAAGTAAAACTTTCATTGCAGGTCCCTCACAATGTAAATGTTGTGTTCATGTTGGTTTATTGTGATTTAAAAGTCCATTTGTATCATTCCTTCCTACAAAGAAATAACTATGTTGTCTGATTTGTGACACAAAATGTCATATAGACCAAAATCCATCTGGAATATAAAACTAGTTGGCAGCATGTATTTTTTTAATCCTTATTAAGAGTACCGGTACCAGGATTTTGGGATTTGATTTGGATTAGATTGCCCTTGTACTGCTTTGTGGTGTTATGTGTATTAACTGCACTTTGTGAGGACCCCCCCCCCCCCCTAAAAAAAAAAAAAAAAAAAAACACCAACAACTATAGAATGCGCGTGCGCAGGGACTGGAGTGAAGCAGCATGTTTAGCCTGATATTTTATGGGCTCTACCCGTTATCCCGGTACCTGACCAGTCGGCCCTCAGGTAAAATCCTATTTGCAGTTATATTGCAAATGATTTTCGCCATGTTTGAAAGCGCTGCTGTTGTCGGCTCGGTTTAATACAACTAGGCGCATTTCCCCCCCCCGGACTGCGCAGCTGGTTCGGAGCTAACGTCAAAGTTCACTTCGCTGCTGGTCATGTCGGGCGACTTCACCTCGTTTATTGCCGACATTTGCTCGCGGGTGTGAGCCGGACGCTTTCCTCTCCGCCGTGAACGCAGGAATGCGCAGCGAAAGCCGCTCCGTTCCGCTATTCTTTTTATTCGCTAGTTGTAGCGTTAGCTCGTGGCAATGTGGGTTAGCCTGCACCTGTTGCTGACGTCATCACGTCACCATGTGTGCATGTTTTGCTGAGCAGTTCACGGCCGTCGGATATTTTCAGATGTTTATTTTTTTTTTCTTAAAAAAAGATTTTCAAACGTACACTTGTTTTTAAAGAAAGATATATCAGGGATTTTAGGTAACAAATATTTTCCCAATATATAAATTTATTTTACATATCCTCTTTCTAGTCTCTCTGCAGCTCTATTCATAACAAGTAGTTTTGTACGGGTCTCATTGCCTTTCTTCCTATTGACTGATTTGAATGGCTGTGACTGTATAATTGTGACATAACAACTTCACAGGAGTCCTGATGGCTTCTTTTAGGCACATTTTCTGAATCATCAAAAAGCAATTTATATCTCACTTTCCATGATATGGGACCTTTAGTCTTCAAAATGCATTTCTTTGTCACTATATTTGTCTTACAGAGGAACCAGAAAAGAATCCTCCTCCTGCAGCGGTTCATGGCACAGCGGTGTGGGACGATGGTGCCGGCACCACCCGGTCTCAGACAACCCCGCCGGACCAGTGGCTTGGCCCAGGCAGCGGTTCAGTTGGAGAAAGGATGAAAGGTCATATTCCCATAATGGAAGACGATGTGAGGCCCCAGACAGAAAAACAACAGCTGGCGGCTGTCCGACGGGGAGAAACGAAGATTGAGGCAAAGATAAATCGGGTGCAATATGCGGTGAAGGAAGAAGAAGAAGAGCTACGAGAGCCACAGCAACAGGACAAAGCTCTGAAGAAAGCAAACAAGCAAAACATAGAGAATAAAACTGTTATTAACACTGTGGACATTAATCCCGAGCAAGCACAGTTATGTCCTGTTGAGACCATCATAGAAGAAATAACCCCTTCAGTACAGCAACAAACGCACTTACCAAGGGCTGGGGAGTTAGTGAATGAAGCTGAGACTGCAGCTGAAGGGGCTGAATGCTGGGATTCAGGTCTAAATGCTGATGAAATGCGTGTTGGGTCAAGCGGTCCTGATCTGGCGCTCGCCTCCCTTCTCTCTAACAACCAAAACCTCACATTCGAAGGGCAATACGATGCACAAACTGGCTGGCACTTCCCCGCTGGACCGGGCCCGGCAGACGAAGGACAGTACCCACTGTGGCAGTTTCCCGCCACTAGCTATTATCCCCCTGAGCCAGCACCATTTGAAGGTGAAATTCTTGTTTTTTATTTCTCTCTTTATTTCATATATATATAGCAACTTTTCATTAACTCTCATCAATAGCTCCTTATGCATTTTTCCAGACTGTATTACCTGCTATAGGTGCAAGGAAAAAGTTTTGTCTACACAAAGTGTTTAATTGCACAGACGTGTTTGACTTTGCCAAACCAGTAATGTGGAGAGCATGGGAGGAGGTGGAGGAGAGCGCTGCTGCAGCAGACTCCGCCGCGACGCCCTCCGTGTCCTCAAAGCCACAGATGGAGTTCACCGTCATGTCCTACAACGTCCTGGCTCAGAACCTGCTGGAGGCCAACCAGGACCTGTACACACACTGCCCCCTGGAGGTGCTGGACTGGAGCTACCGCTGCAGCCTCCTCTTACAGGAGATCGAGAAATGGGCACCAGACGTGAGTCAAGCAGTAGCTGATTCAAAAGAAATTATGATTGTAAGTTCTTTCAAATTTTTAGAGTTGTGTGTGTGCATGCTTTTCTGTAGATTCTGTGTCTCCAAGAGGTTCAGGAGAATCACTACCACGAACAAGTCTATCCGGTCCTGACTCTGATGGGTACAGTAGATCATCTGAGACAAATCTGTCCATGCTGGGTGATGTTATGACAAAGTCATAGCATTGTTTTGTTGCTCCAGGCTACACCTGTGTCTACAAGCGCCGCACGGGGACCAAGACAGACGGCTGTGCCACTTGCTATCGGAGCAGTCTCTTTTCTGAGGTGTCGGCCACCCCGCTGGAGTTCTTCAGGCCCGACACGGAGCTGCTGGACCGCCACAACGTGGGCATCGTGCTGCTCCTCCGCCCGGCGGTTGCCCAGGGCCCGCCCCTCTGCGTGGCCAACACGCATCTGCTCTTCAACCCCAGGAGGGGCGACATCAAGCTGGCTCAGTTAGCCATCATGCTGGCGGAAATCCACGACGTGGTCCGGTCCCGCGAGGCTGAGGGCGAGCACTGTAACGTGGTGCTGTGCGGGGACTTCAACTCGGTCCCCTTCATGCCCCTGTACCAGCTCATCACCACCGGCGAGCTCTACTTCCAGGGTCTACCGGCATGGAGGGTGAGGCCCAAACACGACACAGGACAACTCACTATAATCAATGTCTGGCTTGATAGCTGGAAAATATCGGGCTCCTTTCACAGGACATTTTGCAATAGATGCATGATGCAGTTACCTCTAACAATGTTTCTATTCACCCATATCCAACCAGGTATCAGGTCAAGAGGATCTGTCACACAGGGATCATTACTACAGACTGTTTGCTCCTCTGTGGCCCAGCTGTCTAGGAATCAGTGACAACTGCCAGTATGACACAGTCGAGGAGACGTATGAGAGCCAGAGTCACGTATCAGGTCAGTGTCTGAAGCTGTAGCTTGTTTTTTACAGTCATTCTTGTAATATCAGTTCATGGCAACAATTTCAGATATGCAATGCAAAAGATTTACCTCAACAAGTGTATAAAAACCTTGTTTTTCGGTATAATTACATTGTATTGCATGATACTTTACGTTTGATAGTTCATAGTTACATAGTACTCTTTGACTTGATAGTTTGACGTTATGTTTTTATCGTCCTGGCTTAATATTTGTGCGTCTCGCGTGTAGGGCCACGTCATTACAGCCACGACTTCCTGCTGCAGCTGCGCTACTGTCCAAACGCGTACGTCCGTCCGTCGGACTTGCCGCACATCCCGGGAGTGACCGACATCCTACCAGGTACGGCCGCACAAGCAGAAACACGCGTTCACACAACAACGATTTCCTTTCCAGAAATGGTTTTGAATCCCTAAACGTTTCTCCGTTGTGTGCAGACGCTTCGAAAAGAAACCAGCCTCATGTCAGGAGGTCAGTTGACCCCGCATATGTCACGATGTACAAAAACAGGATCGAATATAGGAAAGTAGAGCAAAAAAGAAAACGAGTGATTGAGTTTGTTTGTCACAGTTTCAGACACGCCATCCGCCACCAGTTGGACCTGGAATCCGTCTATAAACACATTCTCCCAGGCTCCGGCAACTCAGAAGTCACCACCCTGAACTCTGAAATGGGGGCTACAGTCGACTACATCTTCTATTCCCCGAAACGCATCCCACCCTCTGATCAGAAAGGTGCAGGCCGTTAAACACTCGACGTCTCTGCGTGATTTGCCTGATTCTGTGCATAACCTATGAGGGGCTTTTGTTCTCTGCTTTTTCCTCAGCTGGCGGCGACTCTGTGAGTAAAGGTCTGAAGCTGACCAGTTGTCTCTCCCTCCTGTCAGAGGACATCTTATGGTCGATGAACGGCCTTCCCAACCACGTATTCCCGTCCGACCATCTGAGTCTCCTGGCCAAATTCCAGCTGGACCTGAACACGGCGTGACAGGGCGAACAAGACGGTCCACGGGAGGAAAAGGAAAAAAGCATGTTTTCCATTTAAACTAATCTGCGTCTTCCTCTGTACACATTTGTTTTTTGTTTTTTTTGTTAGTATGGATCCCATTAATGGCGGTCCAACCCTGGCAGCAGCGACGAATCATGGTTCTCTAAGTAAACGGGACAGATTAAACGAGCCAGGAAAAATAATGAATGCCGATGTCGAGAACCCCATGTTCCATATGGTTTTCATCAGATAAACGATGCAGAGCTATAACTGAGAAACGCCAAATGGTATTTATTTTGCGGTTAAACTGAACTTAATTTAATTTTAAACGTTGAAACGAGAATTGTATTTCTCTGGTCATAAATCCGTTCTATTTTTTCAGATGGTAAAAGTATTGAATAAATATTTTCAATTAACGCGGGACTCCAGATCATTTTTTCAGCGTGCAGGGTTTCAGGGTTGTGTCTCTGCCTTGCCTGAGTACGCTGAATCCCCATGACTCGTGTGGAATAGGTGGGTATAGAGAATATTTTTGTCCTAGATGCACCCGTTAAGCATTAGTTCCTGTCGTTTGCCCCTCTGACCCCAGCACGCTCAGCCAGAGACGACATCTGTTTGCATGTAGGTGAATGCGTCTGGTTGGTGCACAATTGAATCATTCATTTGCATAGTGGAGTGTTCATGCCTGATGGAATCAGAGCTCTGCGTTTTGTGTGAGGAACGTCTCAATCAGTAAGGAGGTCGGCCGTTCATTCTTATCAGTGGGCTACTCAGCGTGTTTGAATGCTTTCAATGTTAATACGGTTTGTTGTAAGTTGAAAACGAAACACTCAGAGACATCAGGCTGCGTGCATTTATTCTGCCCCTGTGGCATCGAATGTGTGTAAGTAACAAAAGCAGGTCAGTAGGTTTTCTCAGCAAACAGACCTTCTGTTTCTATATCTTACAAACACTGGAAGACAAAGTGTTGGACATCTGGAATCCACTATGGTTTTTTTTATTCTTATAATTAACCAAGGCATTAAGACTTATTCTAAGCAGCTCGCTTTGCACAAACGACACTACTAAGACTTAAATCTGTTGTTCTCGCAATACCAAAAGCACAATATTCTTACTGTACCTGACTCTTTACACACAGCCGCCCACGTGACCGGTTCACTGCGGACTGGTTTTCATTGAGCGGAGCAGCCATTAAGCTTTATTAGCTGATTGCGGTGCTGTGCCGTGGACGTTTGGGATCAATTAAACGGTAAACATTTCACGTGAACAGGCACAGCTTTTATTTGAATTACTGCGGCAAATCCTGGCAAAGTCTCAGTGCTCAGATTTGAAACTTGATGGGGGGGAGGGATCTGATATTTGAAACAGGTTGAAACCATCCCACTCGGTCTGGCTGTGTCCCTGTAAACCTCAGCAGAAGTCAGCCGGTTATGCTTCCCCTATTTTTTTTATAGCATTCTTGGCCTCAAAGTCAAATTTTTTATAAATTTGGATGGCGTTTGGAGATCTCCTCAGTCGGCACTCGTCATCGTCTGCATCATATTTGGACGCTATGTGCTCAGTTTGAACTCTTGCTCGACAGAAAACTGGCCATTGACTGATTACACAGGCCCTCCTGATTAACTTGTACTTTGTCGATTTCTTCGGGATGAAAAGTTATTTTAGGACTTCACCGTGAACTTCTGAACACTCCTGTTATCGCAGGCATTTTGACTGAAAACAAGACGTACGCCACAATCAATAGTGAACCTTTATTGTGTGATCCTGGAAATTGGCTCATCGTACGAAATAAACCGTACACATAATATTGGGAATGAATACATACACAACACCTACTGTACATGTAAAAAATGAAAGAAAAAAAAAGTTGGCTCTGGCAATGTATTCAGAACCGCATGTTTTTTTGTTTTTTGTTTTTATTCAAGTGCTCTACCGGGGATCACCAACACCTGACGAAGTATAAAATGACATATTTCCCCATTTAAAAAAACACAAATACAAAAAGAGTGCTGTAAACAAATAATTTTCTTCACACTTCAGCTCAAAATGGAAGCCAGTTGCTCGGATACCACTTAAGGCAAGTGAAATACGGGATAAAGTTGCTACAAATCAAAAGTTAGAAACTACGTGTGTGTGTGTATAAAGCAGTTATTACAGTACAAATAAACGGACTCCTCCGTAGCAGATGAGGTCAGTCCGCTGTCAAGTTAAGTGGTTTTATATCCAGCAGCCAGAACGACTCCCGCCCCTCATCACTCAACAGATTTCGTCCTCGTCCACTTCAGTGTATCGTTTATTCAATCCCATATTCAGATAATTTACCAACAGGGTCAACAGTTCTAGCCTCTGAGCCCTAACGTCTCACACAGTTTGTTTCATAGGAATTAAGAAGAGCAGAGGTTACACTGCTCTATGTTCAGTTAGGAAACAAGTATGATAGACTGGATGTATATATATATATAAAAAAGTGTTTTTCTTTGAGTTTCCTATACAAGGCACGAGGGTAGTTCGCGAAACTAGTCACTACACAAGCAATCACTGCCCAGCAGAGCCTAAGTGGATTTAAAATGACATTTACATGTATTTACGCACTTACAGTATGACGATACAGATTGCAGACAAGCTATAAGAGCTATTTTTTTTTTTGATAACATAAATTAACTATCACAAAGAAAAAAACCTTACGATATGTCCTGTAGCACATTTACACTGAGTGGTAGTTTGTTTTTTTCCCCAGCTTTTGGAGAAGTTGAGTTGTTTAAAAAATGTTTAGAAATATTCCTGCTCCAGGAAAAAAAAAACAGACTCTGAAACGAGACATTTGTTTTTTTGGAGGGAAAAAGTTACAAAAAAAAAAAAAAAAGTTGCTGGTGACCTATTCAACATTGCATCCTGCAAACAGGCCAATGTGTAAAATCTGTGAAATGCGTGAGTGGTACCTTTGTTGTAACTTTAGAAACTTAAAAAAAAAAAACCTCTCCTTCAGACTCGGATTTGATATCCGTTCATGTCTCCGGCAGATGCTTTCTCTTCCAAAACCTTCTTCTCTCCGGAGGGGCTGCAAAAACCGACCAAACAAACACACGAGACAACTGTTTATTCACATAAGAAGGAAACTGTGACTAATTCATAAACCACTTCTGCTTCGCCTTAGATCACGAGACAGCTGTGGTCCAAATGTGTTTTTCCATTGAGAACAAGGCTTTTCCATCAATGGCAATGGTGTATGTGTTTGTTTGGGAAATCATCTAGAGCAGGCATTCTGAAAAGGGGCCTTGACGGGTTCCCAGTGGGACCCCGGAAAAAAAAAATGTAAATTTATTTTCCACATATTCTGCCATTGCGTTACAACGACAGAATGAATGTATGACTATTTTGGTAAAAAATCTACATATATTATCAGGAGGGATGAAATTAGACCTGGACAATAAAACCATATAACTATATATATATATATATATATATATATATATATATATATATATATTGTATATTGTCAATATCCACATCATCAATAGAATAAGAATATACCAATATAATATATATATCTACAGTGTATCAAACAGCACTTATTTAATTAAGCTTAATTTAAGTTTGATATAAAGTGGTTTGATATTAAACCATATTTTTCTGCTCATGATTAAAAATGATCAATGATAATCATTATCCACTCTTATGAAATATTTTATATCTAAACACTGTATGTTTTAGTTATGTCATCCACTCCTACATTTCGTATTATAGGCAGGTCATTAGGTCTACTGGCAACTATAGTTGAATTATATAGGGTTTTACTACTCTTTTACTCACTAGAAATTGAAGCATTAGAAGCAAATGAATAAAGTTTATGAGTGCTTTCAGTCATATGATTTTCAACCCTGACATGTATATATTTTTATCATTCAAGTCTCTAGAATACTATAATAATAAAAGGAATTCTAGGATCTGCCTGGGATAATTGACACTTTAGTTGCCAGTCTGCTATGCTACTTTCTACAGAGTAGAATAGATACATAGCATAAGTATTAATGACTCAACTGATATAATTATATGCAAGCATGAAAAGCTTCCCCAGATATTTAAAACAATATCATCATAAAGTATAGATAGTGATCAACATAAACATACTGGTATTTTATTTTTAAATATCATTCAGCCCTAGGTGAAATCATACTGAATAGGGTCCGTGATCTAAATCGAGTCAGCATATAGGGGGGGATTAATGTGAAAAAGCTGATAAAACTGATGGTGTAGGTCACATGACCTTTCATACCGTCTCTCGGGGCGGGTGATCCTGCGCATGGGGCTGCTCGGTCCTCTGAGGGGTGAACCCATGCTGTTCCTCCTGTCTTTGGTGGGAGAGGGAGGTGCCGGCTTCCCTATCTGCAAAAAAAAAAAATCACAAAAAATGGCAGTGGGGTCAAACTCCATGTGTTTCATGGGCCGCATACAGAGAGAAGTAGCGTCCCGCACCTTCAGCCTCATGTCTCGGGTGTGTCTCTCCAGCTCCTTCCGCAGCTCCTCTTTCGTCAGTTTGTCCACGTCCAGGATGGAGTGTTTCCACTCGATCTGCTCCACGCTGTGGGGGTCGTGGGACACGTACTGGCCGATCTTGACCTTGCGCAGGGTGTGCCAGTAGCCCCGGTAGGCGCTGTCGTACTCCTGCACCAGGTCCGTCAGCGTGCGGAACTCCAGGGGCTTGAACATGAGGTCGTCCCTGCGGCTCATGCCCAGCGCGCCGAAGCGCCCCCCGCTGTGCACCCCCAGCACGATGTGGTGGAAGTGGTTCCCTGAGAAGTGCGACTTAAAGCTGAGGGGGAAGCGCTCCACACCCGGCATGTTGTTGGTGAGGTAACTGCAACCAGGGCTCGGTCAAGAAAACGGACATTTTGGTCTTTTCACACATTTTTTCTCATCACCCTTACGAAAATTAACCATGGCTTTACCATGGGAAATACCGTGGTTTTACCATGGTTTTTTGGGTAACCATGGTTAACCATGGTTTTTTTGTGGTAACCATGGTTATACTATGGTTTTTATGTAGTAACCATGGTTCTACCATGGTTTTTGGATACCATAGTATTACTATGGTTGGTTCATGGTACTTCCAAAAACCATGGTAGAACCATGGTTACTACATAAAAACCATAGTATAACCATCGTTACCACAAAAAAACCATGGTAAACCATGACCCAAAAAACCATGGTAAAACCACGGTATTTCCCATGGTAAAACCATGGTTAATTTTCGTAAGGGCACCGCAAGTACCAACGTACAAGTTTGTCAAGTAACAAAGTACAAATACATTGTCACATACAAAACATGTATTTTAAGGCGGACTTTATTAGTTTTGTTACTTATATTTTCACTCAAATATCGGAACTTTCTATTCATTACTTTCTTCATTTCAATTAATTAAATAAATAAAGCAGTTTTGAGATTGAATTAAATTTGAATCTACAAACAAACATAAGATAAACTTAGGCTTATTGAGTTTTCACTATTATTATTATTTAAAAATAAAAGAAAAAGTCAAAACTATTAGACAAACAGAAAAACATGAGGTAAAATTGTATTTAAAAAATATCTTGTTTTTGGAACAACTCATCCAATATTGAGTAGAATTATCTTGAAATATCTTATTTCATTGGCAGATATAGTTCTGCTTATGTCAAATTTTATTTCTTGATTCTTAGTCTATTTAATCTTGTATTAATCAAAAATATATGCTTTTTTTCTTTATTTCTATTATTTTACAATTTAAGTACGTTTGAAATCAACACTTTTGCAGTTTTACTTGGGTTAAAGAGCTTGAGTGGAACTTTCAGCTGTAGCCGTATGATCAACACCACGCCCGTAAAGCTGCTGTAAAGATACATCCCCAGGAGCACCGCCTCCAGGCATTTGATTGGCAGAGCTTCACGCGTCATCTCCTTAGCGATGTCCATCAACCTGTGTGAGAAACACGGTTACCGGCTTTTGTCGCAAAAGACACGTACTTGAAGGCACCGTGAATGACGTGAACACACTGTTATCGATCACACAGATTTTTTTTCCATGAGCTAGGGAAATAGAATCTGTGCTACTAAATCTAATAAAGCGAGGTCAGTAAATGTATGTATGTTCCAGGCCTCTTGTGGAAACACAGATCTTGTCTTTGACTCTGTGTTCCTACTCACAAAGCCCTGGAGGAAAGCAGAAATAACAGCAGGTCCACGTGCACCAGGCACCAGCAGCACAGGCTGATTCATGTGAGATCAACTAAATATTGTTCCTGACACTTTGAATTGACTGGATGTTTGGATCATAAAAACGTCAAGCTATGTGCAATCGCTGTTAGTCAGTCCTTTTGTTTTAGGAAAATAAAGTCTGCTCACGCAGTAAGAGGCCGGCTCTTCTTGATTTCAAAAAACTGTGTCCCGGTGTGATTGTACCTGCAGGATGGAGTTAAGGTTGTTCTATAACAGGACGACATTGAACGACATGAAGCTGCTGTGGCTGCAGCAGAAGAAACAACCACAATCACTTAGAAACCTCTGTGATATTCATAGCTAGTTGTTTAATTATGGATGAAAGTCAAGTTTGTGTGCTTAATATAGAACACACATATACAACAGACATAGACATATATATATATATGTATCTATATATCTATCTCTCTATATATATACATATATATCAGGGCTGTGCAATGATTAATAAAATTAATTGTGGTTAATCTTACAAGTTCCCTGTGATTAATTGCAATTAATTAAATTGTTATATGCAAAATCTAATAATAAATGCACTCAGTCAGTTTCAGCATAGCGCACTTTCATTCTAAATGCACTACCATATATATATTTGAAAGTGCCATACAATTTTTTGTGCAAGCCCCTTTTTACAGTAGCAGTTTAATGAAATATTTGGCATAAATCCCAATTTAGGCAATGTAAAAGCAGGGCGAAATTATTATTGCTGCTGCAAATAAAATGTATCAAATTTGCCTGTGTCAAAACACTGTTAGATGGTATATATTCTTCCATTTTTATGGAATCCTAGCTCAAATATCATGGGAACTGAGGTTTTAATTACTTAATTTCATGGATTCCATGTTTTAAAATGCTCCATCCACCTGTATGAACCTATGCCTCAAAACTGTTCCCATGGAGATTTTCCATTCTCAGCCATTCAGATCAAGGAAAAAGAGCATGTTTTGGTGAATGAGGCACAGAGGTCGAGATGTACACAGATGTAAAATATATCACAAATATTCAAATACACACAATAAATATTTGAACCTAAGCGAACTAATCAGCCAGTTGTTTTCACCAACTCAGTGGAAGGATACTGCAATTCCCTGATGTATTTCTGTATGGCTTCCAGGCGCTGTGGGATAGTGGTGGTAGGTTGGTATGTAGGCACACTCGGTATTGGAATCTGTCAGGACAGAGCATCCAAACAACTGCTTAGCCGTCACACAATCTCAATATTCACTGCAGCTGGAAAACGAGACCTCTGTGTTTTTCCCCTCACTCACATGATAAGAACAGAATACAAGGTACCGTTATTCTTTCAGAGCATCAGGCGAACATGCTGCACAGGGGCAGACTGGAAAAAACGTGTATAGTGTTTTATTACTGCAATGGCTTTGAGATTAAAAAAACTAAATGCGTTAATAATCATTTATAGTAGTTTTAGACACACGTGTGTTTTAGTATCTGTCATGTGGGACGGCATAGTAGCACTGTGACTCACTTTTTCTCACATCAGATGGGTGTAAAATGCTTCACAACTATATGTAAGTTTCAGGTGAATAGTCTAAAGCAGGAGAGGCTAACTCAATTAGGTTCATGAGCTAGCACAATTTGAAGGGAAATACATGAAGATGAATTTATCTATGATCTCACTGAATTCTAAATTTGAAAAGGTCAAATTACCTCCTTTATTTATCGGATTCAGTTTTGTTTCCATTCGCCTCCTTTACTGAGGTCAAAGGTCAGAACTTCTTCTTAGGATCAGATGGGTGGAAAATGCTTCACAACTATATGTAAATTTCAGGTGAATAGTGTAAATTATGTTTAAGGGCCACATTCAGCGCAATTTGGTCTCAAGTTTTTTGAACTAGAAAAATACATTTATAAATACAAATTTCTCCTCTACTTTTTATGTGAAGAAATACAGTATAAACATTTGAATAATTAACCTTTAATTATAAAACATGACAAGAAAAAAGTCCAACAATATGACGTCTTGGTTGTTTCATATTTAGTTTTCTACTGTTGCATTTCAATTCAAAACATCTAGTCACTGAACAATATTTTACTTTTTTTTAAAGAAGCAGCTGAAGTGATCTCCTGCCTTATAAACTATTCACAAATCGAAACTGTAACTATTTTATCATCTGAGCCCTGAGGGATGCTCACTGACTTCACATTTCTGTGAAGAACAAGACCAGATCCATTTTTTTTGTCATGCTTCATGAACTTCTGACCCTTTAGCGGGCCGGTTCTGGACCCCACGCCACATGTTTGACACAGCACAGAAGCCAGATCCTGTCAGGTTTGAAAAAGCTGCCTGCAGCTACAAGCCTACACATTCAGAACTTTACCTTGGGTAGGTCGGTGGCACCCCGGATCCCCTTCCCCAAAGCCTCACCGCCGGGATGGATCCGAGCCACGTGGCGCCACATCCTCTCCCAAGTCTCCTCGTCCACCGGGAGGCCCCCCCTGTTCACGTAGAAGGGCACCCCCCCGTCCCTCAGCTCCTCGTCGCCCTCATCCTCCTGCTCTTCGTCTCTCTCCTCCGCCGTGGCCCTCAGCATCCCTCCTTCCTGCAGAGGAGGCCCACGACAGAGTCCTGGCACGGAAGAAGTGTCCTGACCGGTGCCCTGCTGCACCTTTCACTCGGTTAATCTGCTCGCCGCTTTAAGTAGGTTCCCAGAACAGATGGACAGCTCATGATATCCAGCGGCTTATGACACAAGTGTCTCAAAAAAACAAAAAAAAAAGGCTTCACAGGTGGTGTCTCTACTGTCAATGTGATCTTCTGTGAATGGAATCAACCTCTGTAGTTAAAGCAGGTTTAGATAAGTAAATAATTTCAATTATTAACTTAATTTGAAAATTGTATTTTTTTTTGTTGTAATATCCAACGACTTTGCAGTAACTCCTCAACACTCTTGGCTAAAGGCCATTTAATAATCACCTATTTATGTAAAAACGATATAAGGATGTGTATATATATGATATTAGTGATACTATTGGCGTTTACCTAGCAAACACAAAGCTACTATCACTGCTATTAGAGTGTAGAAGGATGTGCTGCAGACAACAAAGTATTAGAAATTACTAATTCCCAGCAGCCTACCGTTAGAGGTCAATCACGCCGGGAAATAGCCCGCAAATCACCGCTCTGCGGTACGATACAATCCCGTCCTCCTCGGTGAGGTTCATGTCAGTGTCGGCGGATCATTTCCTCGCATGTCAGCCGGGTTCATTGTTCATGCGGATGCTTTCCCCCCTCAGCCAAGCGACTGCGGGTCGGATTCACGTCCAGCGAGCCGCTCCAGACACTCCCAGACCTCCGCGTAGTGCGCATGCGCCCTGTTCGGGAAGGGGGGGGGCGACAGGATGAGCGGATGAGCTCAGCCCTGACACATGCTGCGTTCAGGTGCGCCCCGTTTCAAAAGTTTGCTGTAACCGGCGAAAACGCTCATTCTTTTTGTCGTGATTTTTATTTAATACGGGTGTGTAGCGGTTTGTAGATTTTTTATTTAAAAAAAAAAAGTGTGAAAAGATACATAAACATTCTTACCATCAGTTTTAATTTCTCAACGTCAGATTACACTGCTGTGAAGCTCTAACTTGAGCCAAAACAGACTGAACCTACAGAAGTAGATAATTAAAAAGACACTTTTAAGCAGCTAACCAGCTAAAATAGAACCTAAACCCATAAGCTTAGATTACACTTGTCTATAGAAAACAAGCGGCTTTGTTGCCACGCTCTTGCCACACATGAAATGCTGGTGAAAAAAAACTAAATAAATGGAGACTCAAGACACTGTTGTGTGTTGCTATAACTCATTTATTCACTTCCAAGGGGTTACAAACATGTTATAAAACAAAACTGTTTTATTCATTTGCAGTTACATCAGAAATCCTCCGTTCTCTCCAAATCACACTTCAAAACCATCCAATGTTTTGAATATACATAAAATGAAGAAAAATAATATTTAACAAGAAAATTCAATTCAGTTTATTTACATGTCCGGCTCAGTTGTGGAGATTAAAATCTCGGGGCGCCGTAGTCATCAGGCATCCGCTCAATATTGTACCTTTAGTATCAAGAAGGAAGAAAAGAAAAGTAAGGATAAATGTGTTTTTGGTGAAGCTGGCACTGACTCAATAATATTTCACAATTTACAGAAGAAAAAAACCCACGCCATTTATTTAAACACATAAGACGAATACCTGTGGTTTGAGATGTACATGATAGGCACTCCAGGGATTTTCCTGACCCTCCTCTTCAGATCTCTGTCCACCGTGGCCAGGATGTAACACTTGTGCTGTAAAAACATTTACGAAACATTGTTTGAATGTATATCACTAAAAAACAGTGTCTGACATCACTCTCTCTTTGCTATATACTCACTATATTTACTGGAGTGTGCAAATACACACAACACTTTATAGTGTCCTATAAATCAAAGTTCAGAAACCCCCCCCCCCCAAAAAAAAAAAGAAAAGAAATGACTTTTCTGACATTCGGCCAATAATCATAACACAAATGCAAAGTTCTACTTTTTAATGATATAAAAATGATCATCATGTATAACTATTAATGATGACACAAAATGATGATTTGGTAATGTCTGAAATCTTGATTTGGGCTCAATATTGAGTAAACTATTAAGTTAATTATTATAGGGAGTAGTGAATGAGTGAATAAGAGAGACGTTTCAGACAGTGTTACATGACATTTTATTTAAAAACCCATGAGTCCTAATTTAATGTAAGTAATTCTGCAAAGGAAAAAACATATTCAAAGCTGTGCAATTAAAACTAGAATATAAATAGTCTCATTTATCCAGGTCATTGTTGTCTATCTCAAACTGAATTGAAGGCCACTGGAGTTGTATTTGTCTAGGAAGATGTTTTGCCACTTATTTAAGGGGCTTCTTCAGTTTGACTAAATGTTTCTCACTAGTCCGTGAAAGAACATTTTTGCACATATGCAGTGCAACGCAAAGGTGATTCAACAACACAGGCGGATCAATGCAGATTTACTTAGGCCTCCACTTCATGCAGTAATCTTAAATTCTGCTAAAAAGCTGCAAATGATACCAAAAGTATATCAGGAGCGCAGACATAACCTGAGACATGTCCGCCATTGTTGCTTTGAACAGAATGTGTAAGCGCAACCAAAGCTTTGTCTGTAAGCAGTCGAAAACTATCCGGATTGTGGTCACTCATATTTTTGAATCTCTCTGCTTGTTTAAGTTTGACAAATCTCCAGATAAGTGAAGTGTTGATATGGTTCAGAGGACAATTGGACAGAAAAGTGTATGGATTAAAAAAAAAAAAAAATAGATTTTTGTAGTTGGGTCCATAGATGACTTCTTTGGACCCCTCTTTCAAACCAATTGTCCTCTCTAAGATAATAATTTATTGATAATTAATACTTTATCTGTTCTGTACCCTATGGACATAGACAACTGAGACTAGACCTGAGAAGTTTGCCCTTCTGTGTTGGACGATACATTTGTTTAAAGGTTGTTTAGTTCGGCTTGTATTGTGTGACAATGTTACAGTGTTACTTTGTCATTTCATACATTTCTGGGGACTCTGGAAAAAAAAAAGATTTGTTTTTAACAAACATCAAATCCTCGTATACTTTAAACCCAGTAAAATTCTCTGGCAAAAAATATTACACCCAAAGGACAAGGTACCACACAATCAAAAAAGCAACGTGGTATATGCTGTCCAATGCAGTGACTTTTACAGTAGGGAAATTAACCACCCTAGACACACACACACACACAAACACAGACAGACAGATAGACAGACATCAAAATCTGTCTCCTGATGAAAGGTGCTATATACATACACCCTCTTATGCAAGTTGTAATAAATTTATTTTACTGCCATCTGCATACTTTTCCAAACAAGATGTTTTTGTTTTTTTTTAATTTTCACACAAGTGTACAGCTGCAATTAAATATTCAGGTACATTACCTGTGATACCCTTTGAACCAAACAGTCATCAGCATATGTCCCCTTGTGTGTGCATGGCAAGCGCTCAAACCTCGGATCCTTGGCTATCCTGCAAAACAAGGGAAAAACATCAATTCATGATTAACTCTTCGGCAATTAAAAAAGCATTTAATGTCAATCTCAATGCACGGCTAATGTGAAATCCAGCTGCTTGTACCTAAGCGCAACTCTGTACTTCATTCCCAGTTTTTCAATTTCAGCCATCACACAGTCTGTAATGTATGGGATACCTGGATCGGTTGAGAGACAAACAAATGTTATCATATTGTCATATTGAGTCACTGTATGGTAATGTGCTATATTGATATTGTGTTTCTTATTGGAAAACAGTGCATCAATGCTTACATTTGGCATACAGGCAATCCATCATGGACTGAACAACGTCCAGTTTGGCTTTTATAGAGAAGTTGATGAAATTCGTATCAACTAGAACATGGTATGGTGGACCAAGCTGAGTATTGTACTGGAAGAACATGCATGATGGGTACTTTTGCCTGCACAAAGAGTTAAAAGACATAAACGTAAGGAGCCATCAACCATTATTCATGACAACAATTCAAGTTTTTGTGTGGCCAACATACACTTCTCTCTCCTTAATCGCTGATGGATCTTTCTTCTTTTTCTCTTTTGCTTTAGCTCCGTCTTTCCTTTTTCTGCAAAAACAAACAAGTAGTGAGTTATTGCATACATTTTTCAAGATCCTAACATAGCTACTAAATATTAAGTTATATCGCATTTGCACAAAACAACTCGAATGAACCGGAACTCACATCCTATTATCTTTCAAGTTGATCATCCTCTTCATTGCAGCAAACTGCTTGGTTTTCTGCTTCCCCTTTATTGGAAAAATCAAACAGTAATCGCTTAGACCATAATCGACATTATTATGAAATCTCCACTAACAGGAAAACAAATTATTGTGTAAGTGGGTAGTTAGAAAGGAGTCCAATTCACAGCACAACGCTACCACAAGCGCTTTATTGAGGAGACAGAAAAAAAGTAATGTCTCATATAGGAAAAGTAGCTATACATGTAAAATCGACACTTATTGAAGCTGATATTTTGCCAAAATTGTACTTTAATTTCTTCCTATGAATAAAGCTGAGCAGTCATTTTAGCTACTGATGCTTGCACACGTACTGTGCTTACTATTGGGTTCGGCTAAGCTAGCTAACTTAGCTGGGTAGCTTGGCTGCTAAAAAAAAGCTTCAACAAGTCATATATAACAAAAAATGTCAAACTCTAACCGACAATAAGTATCAAGACAAATATAGAACAGCTGTAACACGGTTATGAATGAAATACCATGTTTTATGGACGTTGTTGCCACGGAGCTCGCGAGCCGCTTCTCCTCGTGTGTGTTGACCGACGTCCGTGACGTCATCCAGAAATCGTCACGTTTTCTGCGCATGTTCCGGGTTGCTAAGCTAATGCCTAGAGACGAAGGTAAATACAGTGTTCAATGGCTCGGGATTAAAGGCGTTTTGGGGGGTATCCGAGGGGTGGTTTTTACCGCGTGGCCGCGTTAGCTTAGGTAGCGTCGCGTGAACGTGTAACACGCATCTCGGCGAATGCACGAGGTTTCGGCGACGAGCTCCCCACGAATTCCCGCTGACATTGTTGGCTAACTTGACTAGCTGTTAGCTGTTGTGCCGTAGCCGCTCGCTAACGTCGGCAGCGGTTCGTCCAGTGCGATGCTAAGGGTTGTTATCAGTAGGTCCGGGTATTAACAGACAAGCGAGGAGCCCTCACACCCGCAGTTATCCATCCTCATCGAGTCCTCTATTGATTTGAACTGTTATAAAAGCACGGGGGCACATCGTTGTGCTTGTTTTCTGACAGCGGTTAACGCGTCTGAACCTCGTATCGTGGCTTTCTGTGACTCTGCTGGAGGTTTGTCTCTGGCTGGCAGAGGCTGGTGAGAGTTTTACGAGCATTTCTTTGGCCAAGTCGCTCATGCATATTTCATTGTTGTGGACACTTGTAATGTTATTCTCCCATCAGCCAACACTTCTCTGAGGTGACAATTAATTATTAATGCTTTCAAGCTCACAAAATTGTGTCCATCTCTCTGCCAAATGCTCTCCACCAGCATCTCCAATACCAGTGTCTTGCTGTTTCCTTCTATTGAGTCTGAAGCAGTTTTTTTTCCTTCCCATTGTAGGAGACTTGACTTGCCCTCTTTGTGAGTGGCGGTTTGTCCTGGGAGCACAGAGGGGTACAGAGGGGACCGAAGGCTGAAAGATGGTCTGATGGACCGCCGCTTCTTCCTGACCTTCCTCTTCTGTTCTGTGTCGTGGATCTTCTTCTGGGAAGTGCGCTGGAAGAAAGGCAAGGAAAGTCATATTGAGGAATGGCTCCAAGGACATAGCCTCTCTCAATACAGGCACTTATTTGAAGGTCAGTGGTTTGTGTTCATTCGAGATTCATTTGGGTTACTTCTTGGTTAATCG
Source organism: Eupleurogrammus muticus (assembly GCA_036785175.1). Taxonomy (NCBI): domain Eukaryota; kingdom Metazoa; phylum Chordata; class Actinopteri; order Scombriformes; family Trichiuridae; genus Eupleurogrammus; species Eupleurogrammus muticus. Next base: position 12,601,926 of record JAYKQN010000012.1, on the reverse strand, counting down.
ACGTATCCAGGATGGAGTAAAGAGACATAGTGACTATCTTGCACCCTCACGCTTCTGTTGGACGGGTTAATATTGCTAAAAACAGGTGAGGATGGATAATCCTGCAGAAAGTGTCATCTTTGCTGGATTGTAGCTATGTTTAATGCAATAAGAACGTGCAATTCAAGTCATTTTCGTGTTGATACAGAATATTCAGGTTTATGAGATAAATGTGGCATGCACTGGACAATGAGCATCGATTTGAATTCTCACTATAACAGACTGTAATGAGTATATAAACATGTGCTGAGGCATCACTGAATTGCTGGATGGACTGTGCATGTTTTTGTGTGTGTGTGTGTGTTGTTCATGTGACATCCAGATGTACACACACTGGAGGAACTGAGTCTGAGTGTACTGAGTCGTCTGGAAGAGGTGGTCAAGGAACAGCAGCGCTGGAGGGAAATCGCTGAGGCCCACATCCAGCTGCTCCGAGACTTTGCCTTCCAGGAGTGGCTTTGTTCCCAGAACTTGGAGCACTATTACCATATGTAAGCGATGGCAGGCTTCAGGCTTTTAACTTTTGACATTTACCTTAATCTCACAGACAACCGTGAGCAGCTTTACATTTTTCAAAAGCGACTACCTGCTCGCATGTCGAGAAAATATTGATTTTTAATTTTCGGTAAAGTTTTGCATTGGTTATGTGGCTTTGGCCTTAATCCTGGCTAAGGCATAGACTGTATGTATTTATGTCCACTTGAGGGCAGCCTCTACATTCACAGCCAGCTGACTCTGCTGACAGCGGAGGCTGCGGCGTTTCAGAGGGTCACTGCAGTAAAAAAAGTATTCTTCGGAGACGGTTGGTGTGAGACCCTGCAGCACTGCAGATGTTTGTGTATTCTCCCTATTGATGCAGTCAGAAAACCGGAATTGTCAAGTAGTTATCACTCCATCAAAATTCTTCCCGTTTGCCCTGCCTTCCGTTTTGAGCAAAGTCAATTGTAGTGTTTCTAAAGGTCAGATATGTTTTTATGGAAGACTGTCCAACATTTCTAAAGCGACACATTTCTGAAGGTTACTGTGCACGCTATCAGTGTCCTCCATTGGTATTATGATTGACTTGACTTCAAATTCGAAGTACTTGCATAACTATGACTAAGCGCTTTTTTCAGCGACTATCTAGTACCTGAAGATTTTGCACTCATTAACAGACGACAGTAAATATATTCTAATGTCAATGTGAAAGTTCAATTTGCAAATTCATATCCAGTAGTTTTTGTTCTCATAACCATGATTGTCACAATAAAATTCTGAAAATTCAACATAGATAATATCCTGTGACACACATTGTGAACTGGACACAGCAACTTTCCAATAAATATACACATGACTTTAATGTGAAGTAACATAATTCAGCTTTGTTGACAGAGATGAAAAAAAAAATTATAAAACAATAATATTTTTGTACAAAGGTATCATTTAAAATGAATGTGCAAAAACCATAGATCCTACCTGTAGTCATTGAAATATTGCATTGCTTTGCAATACTGTTGGACGTTTCTTCTCTTTTTGCAGCGATTATTAGTTTATTTTATTTGAGACAATTATGCAAACACCAAATGCAATGTATTTAGTGTTTGTAGCGAGGTGTTAATATGAAACACTTGTTCACAGGAGGCTTTTCGAGAAAAATTGAAATAGGAAAATGCAAAAATATACAAACTTGTATATACATATCCATACAAACATGTATATACTGCACATACACATAAAGACATTTGAGTGAGGAGTAGTATTAGGTGTGAAAACAATGGTAACTTAATCATATCCACACTGTTAACAGGACATATTTTCAATGATTACCCTTTATCAACTAAACCACTTTATTTTCTACTAGGCTCACCTAAAACCATCCATAATCTGATTAAATGTTCCTCTTAAACACCACTTTTCAAGTCTTTTGGTATGGTCTGATGAAACATGCCACGCTATGTCACTGGCCTTTGTTGACATAGGAAAAGAGTTTAGCTGATAAGATTGCGGTTACTCATGTAACGTAGAGCAAAAAAGGAAGTGTTTGTTCTGTGAGTGGGACAGTCCGTTTGCAGTCAAAGTGACAGTCTTGCTCAACCGACGCGGGAGTATCACTTCGCAGCGAAAGTAGGGTTGTGTTACCAAAGTATACATCTGTAAAGTACGTGGACAGGACGGCCGCCGTCGTGGATTAACTTCTCCAAACACTTTCACTTTCGTGTCCCTCTGCAGACTGAAGACTTTGGGTTGTGCGAATCTGGATGACCTGTCTCAGTTCGACTATCAGCTGCAGCTCTCTCTAGCTGCCTGGGGATACTACTACGAAGACTATATCAAGTTGTCGACGGGCATCAAGATCCTGCGGACGTCCAGGGGGAGCCGTGACCAGGACTACGAGGTCCGGTTGGTGCAGAGCCTTGCTGAGAGGCGTCTGAATGAGAAGTGGTCAATTGGTGAGAGAGTCAGCCTTTCCCCCCCTTTTCTGCCTTAGGATTGTTCGCCACAGCTGCTTAGTGTCAATGCTCATGAAAGACGGAACAACTTAGGGTGGATTTTACTGATTCTAAGTGGTGCTAAGTGTTTTCCATAAATCTTTTCACTGAAAGAGTCACAGATAATTTGAAAGAAGTATCGTAATGCAGAAGTTCAGTTTTGCGTCATCTCTTTGTATAGACCAACATCTGTGTTTTTCTGCCTTTTCTCCTGATAAAAACACAGCCTACTCTCATATTTAGGATAAATGTTATATATTTATATATACATGTGTATAAATGTTGTTGAATCACAGCACTCACAGAACACAACTATAACTGGGTTATCTTGGTATTCTTCCACAAACAAGGCTCATTAAATCCTACCATTTCTTGGCCTTTGTTGTAAAATCTTCTCACTCTCAAATGTCCAGCTGCGAATCAAAGTTTAACCTAAAAATGTGCCCTGCAGCCCCAGAGCAGGAAGTGTGCAGTGCATTTATTTTAATCATTAATTAAATGAACTGTTCTTTCCAGCGGGAGCGCTCATATTTGGCTGTACTGTTGCGCTGTGCTTCTTGATAAGGGACCTCATGTTTTACGTGATTGGTGAGTCCTGTTGTACCTGTTTGGCTTGAGGGTTTGGTGCATATTGTTTATCCTTGAAGTGCAACTTTTTGTGTCCCAGCCTTACTCTGTCTCCAAGCATATACTGTAACAGTGACATTTATTACTGCACGATTTTACAAATTGCATGGTAGTATTTGTATAGCCAGTGGCTTTCCTTTCCTTTTTGAATTTGTTTGCAACCTAGAATTTTCTCAACTAGTCCGCGAATCTTCTTATTTCAAAATCAGCAGAAGCGTTGTGTTTGTTAACCACAGATGCATATTCCCTTCTTGTGGCAGGTGGAATTACTGTTTCCATCATAGCGTTTGTCTTCACCATCAAGTTCCTCTGTGAGCTCGCGGCGCGGGTGGTCAGCTTCCTGCAGAATGAGGATCCAGGGAGACGCGGCGACCGCAGCATCTACGACTACGTCCGGGGAAACTACCTGGACCCACGTTCCTGCAAGGTGTCTTGGGATTGGAAGGAACCGCAGGAAGTGGGACAGACTATGAGCTTCAGAGTCCAAGTAATGCATTTAATTTTTTCATCATGTGTTGTACTATGTGTGTATCAATCAATGGTTCCAATAGATAGATTAATTTATGTATGTATGTGTATATATATGTGTGTGTGTATATATATATATATTACAGTTTTATATTTTCTGTCTTTTCAAAGTAATTGTATAAAAAGCAACTGTCTTTCTTAAGCATGCTGCAATGTCAAGAGTATTTGAATAATCTGCTGTGTGAAATCGACTTTTGTGTCCTCCGTATAAAATTACACTGCAGTGCTAATCTCCCATTTCCCGTATCTCCTCAGCTGTTCTATAAGAACGGCCAGCCGTTCCCCGCCCACAGGCCCGTGGGCTTGAGGGTCAACATCACCCACATCGAGCTGGCTCTGGACATCCCCGTCACGCAGGAGGTTTTACAAGAGCCCGAGTCCAACGTGGTCAAAGTGACCTTCACGGTGCGCAAGGCCGGCCGCTATGAGGTCGCCGTCAAGCTGGGTGGCCTCAACGTGGCCTACAGCCCTTATTACAAGATTTTCCAGCCAGGTGCGACACATTGTTTGGGTTTTAGATTTAATCGGATTCACTGAACAATGGAGAAAAAAAACAATACAGTTGAAAGCCAAAGATTCCACTGATTAGTATTTTCTTGTTCTTTAGGTACAGTTGTCCCATCCAAAACCAAGATAGCCTACCATTTCTCTACCCTGGTGCTAACAAATGGCCAGCAGCATACTTTGCAGATTGAGCCAAGGGATGAATATGGAAACCCCACCAGTAACTCCACATCTCTCACAGATGAGGCAAACTACAGTGTTCATGTGCACTCTGTAAGGGAACAAGCCTTTTTTTTTTTCTAAACTTCTCCATTATACTCTCATATGAAAGCGTAGTATCCTGATTATGACTGTACACACTGAAAGCTAACATTTATATTCACTTGTTTCACTCCCTTAATAGCAGGAACAGATACTTGGCAGTAATTGTTAAATCCTGAGCTCTGATTAATTCGTTCTCTTGCTCTTTTTTCCCCAGCTGGGCACGGTGGATGACGACAGCCTGGACGGGTGCTTCAGTAAGTCCGTTACGCTCAACAAGCAGCAGTGCCAGGTTCTGCTAAGGCTGACCTTGAAGAAGACGGGTTGCTTCAGGGTTCGCATCTCCTACAAGGACCAGCCGCTCAGCAACGGGGAGTTTGACATTATTGTTCTCAGTGGTGAGTTCTCAGTTTTTACATACTGGAGTTGATATGGGAGCAATAGAATAGATCAGTATAACATTTGGATATTTAATGCTCATGCCCTCATGTCTTATAGCTGGGAGTAATAAGGCCATCTTGAGATGTTACTACTTTAAAGAGAGAGAGTAGGTAGCTGAGTGATATAATACACAAAGTCTATTGATTAAAAATGTCTTCATTTATATTCATTTTTATAGTTGATTTTCTTTGCATTTTATGACTAATGATCTACTTTTCATATATAAATGTAGGGGCAGGCGATATAACTAGGATATATGTTAATATATTAAATATTTAATAACAGCCAGTCAGGGAAAATAAAGCTGAAAGTAACCTTTTTTTATATTAAACATGATCTGGCATTTTGTCTGTCTGTTAAATGACTGGCTGTTAGATTCAATGATGGATCTATTATCAAGCGAAATGTAATATTTATAAGCCAAGGAGCAGCATTGCTTATTTAAATTAATTTTATTGTTTTTACACACAAACTTTGAATGAAACCATGAATATGGAACCATTTTCTTATTGCATTGATGATGTGGATATTGACAATATATATGGATTTTGTTCTATTGCCCAGGCCTAAATATAGAAGCAGATTTCCAACAAATTTCCATATCCTCTGGTTCCAGCTTCTCAAATCTGATTGTTGATTATTAGATTAATCATCAAAATAGTGGTTAGTTGCAGCCTTTTAGACATGCATACATTTATATATATACGTAATAAATTGTCCTTTTGTGGTAGGTGTTGTGTTTTTATTAGCTACTTTAGCCTTGTTTTGTACCTGTGCCTTTTTAAAGCCTGATTCTCCTCTTCCCCGGCCTGCAGAGAATGAGAAGGCCTGCGTGGAGAAGAACGTGTCCACGCCAGGCATCAGCATCTACTTTGAAGCGTACCTTTACAGCACTGGCAACTACAGCAGCTCTTCGTGGCAGTTCCCGGCCTCGTCGCTGCTGGCTCCCCAGAGGAGGCCGTCCATGGGGGACGAGGACGACGAGCACGACTCTCCTGTGGAGGGGCAACCAGAGAAGGTCAAGAAACCAAAAAAGGTCTACTGTTACATATCGCCAAAGGTGAGTAGCTGCCATTTAATGGTTATATAGAGAGCTGTGATTGTCCTGGTTACCTCAACTTTTTTTTTTTTTTTTGGTCAAACAGCAACTATCCGTGAAGGAGTTCTACCTGAAAATTATTCCGTGGCGCCTTTTCACATTTCGAGTATGTCCAGGAACAAAGGTAAGCAGAACTGGTAATCTGGTAAAAAAAAAAAATCGTTGGAGCAGACCGGCTGTAGTTTAGGGATTGACCGGCTCGATTGTTCTCTTTTCAGTTTACCTATCATGCCCCTGACCCCGTTCACAAATACTTAACTCTAGTGGTGGATGATGGGATTCAGCCTCCTGTGGAGCTCAGCTGCAAAGACAGGAACATCATGGCTGCCACCTTCATCCGCTTCCTGCACAAAAACATTGGTTTGTCTCAGTCTAATGTGATTACTCCTGCCTCCACACTTAATGAATATTGATTTTTTTTTTTTTTTTTTTTATTTGCTCAGACAGTAACTGTAATGCGGCGGCTTTGTCCACAGGTGGCTCTGAAACGTTCCAGGACAAGGTGAACTTCTTTCAACGGGAACTCAGGCACATTCACTCCAAGAGACTTCGAACCAAGACCTGCCTGAAAATCACCCGACACTCAATTCTAGATTCAGTGAGTGTTTGTTGGGAATAGGTGATAAGAATGATATGGATATTGGTGTAAATTATGTTTTTATCGCCCGGGCCTAGTTGAGAATAGAAATATTCTTCCTTTTTCTGATGATAAATCAACACATGGCCCCACTGAGAGTTTGTTCTTTTTTTTTTTGTCCGTTTCTCCTGCTCAGTCTCTGAAGGCTACAAGGAACTTCTCTGTGTCAGACTGGAGTAAGAACTTTGAGGTGGTTTTTCAGGATGAGGAAGGTAAGCAAAAAAAAAAATAGAGTGGAACTAAGTGACTAAGTGAGCTTTAGACTGTCTTCATTGGCAACATTGAATATCTGAGACATTTTAGTGTACAGTTTCTGCTCACTTACTGTTATAATGTTTTACTAGGTAATATTTCAGATTCTATATGGTACAATTTGTGTTTGAGATGGAAAGGAAATAAAATCCATTATGATGTGTTTACTGTGTAGTCCCACCCATTACCAAAGATAACTACCCAATAATTGCATATATTTGCCAGGTAAATACCTAGTAATTAGGGGACTATAACATTTTTCTTTTTGCCGTCTGCAGTGCACGTATTTAATGTATCCTAATGAAATGCAGTAATTAAATATGGTAATTAACCGGCATCATATAACGGTCGGACGATGCTCTGCAGCTCTGGACTGGGGCGGCCCCCGCAGGGAGTGGTTTGAGCTGATTTGCAAGACCCTCTTTGACACCTCCAACCAGCTTTTCACCCGCTTCAGCGACAACAACCAGGGCCTCGTAAGTTACCAACTCCCCTTTAAACATTGAGCTTCCATCTTGGACGAGGCCATTGTAATGATCAGAAACCACCCTTTGACTTTCCAGGTGCACCCAAACGCCGACCGACCGACCCACCTGCGGCTGAAGATGTACGAGTTTGCGGGCCGCGTCGTAGGGAAGTGTCTGTACGAGTCGGCCCTGGGTGGGGCCTACAAACAGCTGGTCCGGGCTCGCTTTACCCGGTCCTTCCTGGCCCAGATCATTGGCCTCAGGATGAACTACAAGGTACAGAACCAAATACATTCCCGTGGAGGGGAAAAAAAGTATACCTTGGAAGTTGGAAGAGTCTTGTTTTTCCTTGTACAACCGTCTGCTGTCAGCTGGGTCTGTGTCATCGCTTTAACATCCCCGGCGAAGCCAAGAAGCCTGATTTGTGTCTTGGCATTATTTATTTCACGGAGAACCAGCACATGTGTTTTGCTGTTTATCCAAAGCCGCTACGATTTCAAAGCCGAGAACTAAAGCCGCCGCACAATCATCTCTTTATCCTTCCACCGACGAGACGAAATGCTCTTGTTTATTTAAAAAAAGAAAAACGTCATTTTCCCGTGTCTGTGCGTTTTTTTTTTTTTTGTCTTTTTTTAAAATTATTTTTTTTTTTTTTTTCCACATGCAGTACTTTGAGACAGACGACCAGGAGTTCTACAAAACTAAAGTCTGCTTCATCCTAAACAATGACGTGAGTGAAATGGACCTGGTGTTTGCTGAGGAGAAGTACAGCAAGTTGGGACAGCTGGAGAAGGTGAGGCAACCTTCCTATCCCTGATGTAATTGCACAAGAGATAGGAGCAGTAAACCAAACAAAAGGAACCTTATTGCTTGTTTGGCAAGAGTTTTTCCACTTTGTTAAAAAAAAAAAAAATCCCACGCAGTAACTGTCTGTTTAACACCCTGTGTTTAAACAGAGTTCCACATACTTCTTTTTAATTAGATACGCTTTGCATATCCTAACACACAATAAGGCTGACAGGTGTGTGACAGACCAACACAATTACCAAACTCAGTTTCACCCTCAAATTGTTTCCAGCAGCGTTGCTGTTGTGCAGAATTGAAACTTGAAACTTGAAACTTTACTAAATCTATTATCCATTTTCGCATAATTCTGGAACATTATCATTAAATTATTATGAAAGAAGCAACACGGGTTGTAGTTTTTGTACAAAAGTGAAACAAATGTACTCACTGGTGAAGTAAGCGCCCCATGTCCTGCAGTAACCTGAATTCAGAAAACAGGATTAGAATCGGTTTATCTTTAAAATTTACGTAAATATTGTTTCTCGAGCAACAACAGCAATGTTTACAACAGCAGATTCTCCATTTAAACTCAATAATATCTTCGTGGAAACAAATCTCGAATGTCAGTAAAACACAATAATATTCCCGACTTCAAAAATACCAATGCGGGGGTTTTCAGAAAGTACGGCGATCATAGAAATCAGCCAGCGGCCATGTTTACGCGGATCTGCCAGAGTTTAAGATGCGTTGAGGTAAACAGTGAGACTACCGACAGCTTTTTGTTTTAGCCTGTTCATAACAAATGGCCAAACTAGCTAAAAACAGAGCAGCGGTGGATCGCACACTGCAGGCAAAGCAGGTGTAAATATTTCTTTCCTACATGTTAATGCCTGTTGAACAGCTGGTCTGATGAAGCGTTTATTGCATACTTACTCATAAAGGTTTTTATTGCACTTTCACAGCAATAGATGTAGTCGTCAAGCAAGGCATTATCTTCGTCTTCAACGTCACTGTTTCCACCGTGTGTGGATGATTTATGTGCTTTGTTGTTGTTGTTGCTTGTTATTTCTTCCTCTGACATTTCCCATCCTGTCATGTGTTCTCCTGCAGGTGGTGGAGCTGATATCCGGCGGAGCTCAGATTGCCGTCACCAATGAAAACAAGATGCATTATCTCAACCTGTTGGCCCAGTACAGGCTGGCTAGTCAGGTGAGAGATGAGGTGGAACACTTCCTGAAAGGTAAGGGAAAGCAGCACAGCTGCAGCCCGCCTTTTTTTTTTTTTGCCAATTCTTCTAATTTGAGATCTCCGGTAATGTGTGTGTAATTAGCGTAATTTCCTGATCAATTGCAGGTTTGAACGAATTGGTTCCAGAAAACCTGTTGGCCATATTTGATGAGAACGAGTTGGAGGTATGTGTGATGATTAAAACGTAAAAAGTCCTTTTGATCTTTAAAGCGACATCCAATAACATGTTATTTTTTCCATAAATCTTTTCAGCTATTAATGTGTGGAACTGGCAACATAAATGTACAGGATTTCAAAGCCCACGCCGTGATTGTCGGAGGATCGTGGCACTTCAGAGAGAAGGTATGTGTGAATTCTCTGCCTCTGGTTGTATTTAAGAAAACACCAATAGTAAAATAATACACGTCTTTCCACAGGTGATGAAGTGGTTCTGGGCGGTGGTGTCCAGCTTCACCCAGGAGGAGTTGGCTCGTCTCCTCCAGTTCACCACCGGCTCCTCCCAGCTGCCTCCCGGCGGGTTCAACACCCTCTGCCCCTCCTTCCAGATCATCGCCGCCCCGACACACAGCACCTTGCCCACCGCACACACCTGGTAAGCAAAGGCAGATAGAAGTAGAGGTTAAGGTTCACATTGTCTTGTCGACAAACACCCATGAAACATATCGCCAATAATAGCTTTTAACAAAAAAATGGAATTTAGTAATATAAAACAATTTAAACATGCTGAGAAATTCCTAAATAATTAATTGTATGCAGGGAATCTGTATGCCTATTATATATTATTTTATTGTCCTCTGAATGTAAAGTGAAAAATCAATAAAATCAAACTGCTGGATTTAACATAGTGAGAAAAAAGCAAACCAACTTACACAGCAGTGATGTTGATTACGATCATCATTTTTTGGGGCATAATGGGTATTCTTATTATGGCAATATCAATTATTCTGACACACTGGAGCTTTGATTGATTTTTATTTATTTTGGTTGGTTGGTTCTCCACATTATTTACAACTGTATAACGAAGAAAAAAGCATGAAAAGACACCCTAACGCCTTTTGTTTCCACCAAAAAAGGCATGGGCTGAAGTTATACAGCTAATCTAACCTGTAGAAATAATTAAAAAAAAAAAAAAGATCTCATGCAAGAAACAGACTCTGATGAATATTACTATCATCATGTCATATATACATAGATTTTTTTTCTATTTATCAATTATTATGTTCTTTTTAATCTTTTTCCTTTTTTCATCACCGCATGTATGAATTGCAAAAAATAAGGCAAGGACAAAATTTGGCAGTTTAATGATTCCAGACGTGTTGCGCTGACTGCTGCCCTCCCCTTTGTCTAGTTTTAACCAGCTGTGCCTCCCTACCTACGACTCCTACGAGGAGCTGCACAAGATGCTGAAGCTGGCCATCAGCGAGGGCAGCGAGGGCTTCGGCATGCTCTGACTCCCACGTCGCCAACACTGTGGTTCCACTAGTACAAGTCCAGACCAGCACTGCCCGCTCCAGTGCACCGGCTCCCTGCATTTCATCTGCATCCCAGAGGAAAACAGCCAGACTCCCTCTGAACACTCTCTCAGGACGTAGAGAGAGGACAAAGGGGGCTACAGGAAGGACTGCGCTGGAATCAGGACTCATATGAACTCCTGTGCTACTGTATGTATATAAATATCTTGCTTTTTTTGTAAAAAAGAAAAAAAAAGAAACAAGAAACTGCTGAAAAAGGTGAGGTTTTGGCTAATTTTCATTTCCTAATGCTGAAGTTTGCTTAGTTTTCTATGTTTTCAACAACAAATGATGCTAGAGCAAAGACCTGGAGTATTACTGTATAAACTGCTTCTTTTGCATTGTGCAAACTGAGGAACACTCAAGTGCAACAGGAGCCTACATGTGACATGGTGACGTGCATCTGCAGCACTTTGGCCTTAATCGATCAGGGACTGATGTGTGTAATGTAAATATACAATATCACTCTTTTATTTCAATCCTTGTATATAGTAGTGTGTATATGTAAGTTTTCATCTTATTAATTTTTTTTTTTTGATTTGACATGTAAGGAGAAGGGATCTAATTTCTTTAATGTTGCACGTTCGCTAAGTGGAGAGTTTATATATAATTTCTCTAAACTTTTTTTTTTTTTTTTTGATGAATGGGTTTTAAAAGAAGCCAAGTAATTTCCTATTGTTTATACATGTTTTTAACTTATTCTGTCTCGGAAAAAATATATATATATTTGTGTTGACCCATACTGTTGAAAATCTGGAATGGTAAATGTTTCTGTTATTTTGTGTATTTTTTTTGTTTTGTTTTTTTGGTTTATTAAATTTTTCTTTTTTTTAAACCTGCCTTATTCATGCCCTTTGCCTCTGATTGTATCCAGAGAGGCAAGTAGGTGAGAGAAGTGTAGTGGACAACAATAGATATTAGTGATATTATTCTATTTCTTTATCCGTTAGTACAAAGATAAACCGTGGATGTGAGTTGGATGTCTTTTTTTTTTTTTGTTGTACTTTTCCCATTCACAGCCTTTTATGGGTTTACCTCAGAAATCTCCTCAGCCACCTATGCATCCTCTCGACACACGTAGTTTGTTCATAGTCGCCTCCTTCCAGGTTCCGACTGCGCAACCTCAGCCATATTGTCTCACATCCTCCGTATATGAAGATAAAATCATTATATCATCTGACAATATACCCGGTTTAGTTTTCTTTATATTACTGTAAAACTATTTATTTTCAATATTGTCATGTCGTCGATATCCTGAGCCAACGGAGTTGTTCTTTTTTCTTCCTTTTTTTCCTCTCTATCCATAATGTAGCACTCTCTTTGCTGTTCCAGAGTTTACAAGTTAGTTAGTCATTTGTAATAATGTGCTATATGTATAGCATTAGGAGCAGCCCCGTCAACTCAGAGTTAAATTCTTCACATTATTCCCACCATTTGGCAATAAAAGCTTGATCTAACATAGGAACGTTGTTCCCTTTGAACAGCACAGACGCTGAGAGAATGTGTTCGTTACTGCTAATTGGGATTTATTGCATTGGCTCAGCAGAGCTAATGGGACGTGATCAGCCTGTGCTTTAGCTGACCTTTATTTTTAAAGCGATACAGGGCTTGTAGGTGGGGTTACGGGTCTGTGTTTCTTTGGGTTGTGCAATGTTGGCCTTGATGTACTGAGGATAAAAAAAAAGCAAACATGTAATAAGTTCTTGCACCGATACCAATGGCTGACGACATATTTATCAGAAGTATGTTTAAAGTGTTCGTTGAATCCCATTAGATATGAGACAACGCGAACACAAAGGAGCCCGTTCCTGTCGGTTTTATGTTCTTATTCCCTGTTATTTGTTTTGATTTTCATTACCATTCACTATCTGTTTTATGTCGAGTTGATTTTCTAGATTAGACGGCTGTGACTTGGAACTTTTAGCAATGTAGATATTGTGAAATTTCTTTGCCTATGACTTTAAAGCTGGGGTGCTTTTTGTTTTTTGTTTTTGTTTTTTTTTTAAATGGAAAGCCTCTGCTGATGAATGTTCTAAGATTCTCTGCTCTGCAGGTCCTTTTGTTTATGGGAATAAAAAAAATGATGGACTGGGATCAATTCTTAGATTTTTTTATGGCAACGTAGCACGTTTGTGTCTCATGCAGAAATGAGCACAGACCTGGATTTCACCTGTTTCGCTGATCGTGCCTGATGTTCCCACCATAATTTGACTTGGGTCGAGCACCTGGTGCTTTATCCTTAATTTGCACAGACAGCTTCTTCAATCAAAAGGAGCCTTGTAGCATTTAAAATATTGCGGTCTCTGACAAACAGTTTGGGAATGTGTGTGTGTGCAGTATTTGTTGCGATGAAGGCAGAAACTCAAAGCCGTTGATTACATTTCTCTCCTCGCGGTGCAGGATCTAAACAAAGAATTCTTGAATTCACATTCTGTAACACGTTTCTGTTTTGTTTACTGCTACATCGGGAAGACGTCTTAATTTTTACGGTGCTGGAGTGTGCGGTTTGAGACACCAGGGGGCAGTGGCTCGACGTGGGATGAGACATGACTTCTCCTGGCATCCCTGGGGACAGCTTAGCAGCAGCAAATGGTGAGGGGGCTTTCCTGTCTTCAGCCGACTCTCCACACTTTAAAGAGAGGAGAGATCAGGCCTGGATTGATTCCCCTCCATCAGAGAGACCCCCCCCCCCACACACAGACACACACACACATTCATACAATGCATACCTCCGGATCGCCAGAAAACAAACAAAAGTTCATTTAAACCTGCTGCTCTCGCGTCAGCTGTGGGCCTAATGAAATCGATCCTTTTTAAAAGCTCTGCTGTGTATAGAATGTGATCGCGTTGAAGTGCCGAAAGTTGAACAGGGAGAACAACCCTCACTCCCACCCCCTCCTCGTCTTCCCGCCATATGGAGACGGCGGCACGGCCCAATCTACGGCAGGATTGCTCTTGAACCGGAGGGGATGTTTGCTTCCTTAGTCATGCAGTGTCTCATAAATGGAGACTACAAGTAAAAAAAAAAAATCATTTTTTAATTGCAGTGCTTGAAGGCCACGGACATGCAGGCCCCCGCGGCCCTCCGCGCTACACCCACATGTTCCTGGCGTCTCTCCCCGACACTGTGGTCTGAACACTATCAGGAGCAGGCAAAGAAAGGCATCTTGAAGTACTTGGCGGCAGGAGTCCAGTTATTTGGTCTTGGCATGCACCTGTGGATTTGCATAATGGTCTCTCTCAAATTTCCCCCAGGAATGCTTCGCTAAAGAGGGACCACAAATCAGAAAGTCATCTTCTGGCGATCGCCGAGAGTAATGTACCACGTTAGAAGCGCCCCCCCCCCCCCCCCCCCCCACCCGGGGAACCTGAGGGAGATTGTTCAACAACAATACTGTGCATTTTTGTACGTTCATTCTGATGATACTAATTCCCTGGGAAAACATGTTTCTCTGACAAATTTTCCATGTACTATTCCATAAACATGTCCAGACCTGACTGCAGCTTGGTTTTTCAAGGGTTCTGGGGGTTGCCAAGTTCCGAGGGGAGTGTTTTTTTTTTTTTTTTGTGCTTTTTGTTTTTCGGGGGGGTGGGTGGTGGTTCTTCTCCAACCAAAGAATTTAATGATCGAAAAAGTGGTGCCTCATTTCCCATCTCTGAGTCAGACACCCTCTCCTCTGATGTCCATCAGCTCGTCTCGTCTCCCTGATCAAAGATAATCGTCCACAGACCGCGATCTCCGCGGGGGCAGATAACCCCAATGTGGCGCGCCTCGGGCGTCTCGTGGAACGCCGCCGCCGCTCTCCCTCCTTTTCTGCTAGACGGCCGCGGGGGTTTCGTCTGCTTCCCATTCCAGAAACGTGAAGGTTCTCATTTACCTGATTGGACGCCGCTGATTAACTGCCAACTGGATTGGCTGCAGGTATTCATTATCCGCGATGATCGGGGGCCTGATTTAGGAGCCAATCCTAATCAGCGTTGTCGTGAGCGCGGCGGAACGGAGGAAGCTTACTCCTCGATATGTGGCGTGTTAACGTCATGTTACACGTGAAAACCTCAAACCTGGCAAACATCGTGACTTCTCTGTGTAAGCGTGCAACGTCCTCCAGACTGCGATAGAGCACGGAAATAGATTCTCCTTCCTCTACGTAATGGTTGGCAACTAAGATGATTTTGACGTCTTGGCTTTTCGTTCCCCCGGTCGCCCTACAGAGTCTTTACTGGCTCCCATTTACGACTGGTGACAGCGCGGTTCAGACAATCGACGTCGTCAAGGATTATGGTGAAAACGGCTGTGAGAAACGCGCATCCCACCGGTGATGACAACGGTCTGGCAGCTATGTACAGCATAGGAATGTATGGACGGGATAGTGCTGCTGATTAAAGCATTCCCTCCCCTCCACCATGTCTTGATATTCCACAGATTCTCCGTCGCTCCTATCAATCCTACCCATGATCCAAGTGCTGAGACCCGTCTCTCAACACCCAGACCTGGAAGCTCGCGAGGCAGTATGGACTCCGGATGAGGGGAGGTCCGTGAGCAAAACCTGGATCGGCACATGCAGGCAACCAGCCAGACGCCATTTTTTTCACATTAAAAAAATAAATCCATATAGGAATATAACTATGTTTAGATATTTATTGGCGATTTTGATCATTACAGCATCCAAACAGATGAGGAACTTGAAAAAAGTGGAAGCCCCAAACCTTAATAAATGTATAAAGACGGTAGAATTAACTCTAGGTTCTGTTTTTCCATTGAAATCACACCATTTCCTCCCAAAGTTTATTTAAGCTACTTAAGATCACAAATGACATTTCACAACAGGATGGCATGTTGATAATTTCCCTTTTTTTTTTTGGAGCCAATTCAGAAACCCGGGGGCCAAAAAATGCACGGTCGCGGCCACACATGTATAAGAAGGCCCCTGAAACGGGAGCGAACCAACACATGTTTCGTTTTTAAAAATGATATAAACGTACGTGTGCACAGCCGAGGTCAGACACAAGAAGGAGCTTACAGCCACAAGCGGTCTTGAAAAACTGCTCACGGCGAGATTGAGCGTCCCCCTGCTGACGGCTATCCACGTTATATATGATGTTGGAGCGGAGCTCTTGATTCATGAGGGCTAGTCGTCCTACTGGGATGTGCAGCTGTATTATATTGTGTGTTGGGAAACATCTGAGTCCTTATATTTCCTCTGCGAGGACGGGGCCTCGAATGTGGACTGTCCAACTGTTTGACAAACACTCCCGTGCGGCCGCGTCCTCGTCGTCAGCCAGAGCAGGTATATGAATCCACTCTGAGGCGGGGATCCATCTTCACGTCTTGTCCGGACGATATAAGCGTGGCCGAAAAGTGAGCGGAGAACAATATGTTTAAAGAATGCGGGTATAAATCGTTAATTCGTTTTTCACAATAAAACCAAAACTGAAAAAAATGAGAGAAAAATATTTTTCTCTGTATTTCTTTCCAAAACCAAATTTAAAAAACTGGATAACAACTTTTTTTTTTCATTTTCAATTTTGTGCATAAATTAAGTGTTCCCCATTTCATCCAGTGTTGCGCTAAAGCAAGTTGATATTGACATTTGCTTTTAAGCGAGCTTTCATGCAGACATCATTAAGATTTCAGCTAAAAACTGGAGGTTAAATCACGTTCATTTTGCAGTGATATACGATTGTTGTGTCTCTCGTCATTTTTCAGGTCATTTAAACTTGCTCAGGAGAAACACTCTTTTTAATATTTTGTGCTCAAATGAAAAATGGAAAACGAAATAGAAAATAAGAACCTGCTTTATCAATGGGTTTTTGGAAACAATACTGAGAAAAAAAGTTGTTTTAAATTTTTTTTTTTTTACATTTTTGGTTCAATTCTGAAAAACAAATGATATGCAGGTTATTTCACCCATGCCACCATCACAACAATGTAGCCCTTTTGTTAAGTCTGTTGGTTGGTCTGTTAGTCTGTTATATTTCGGTGTTTTACAGGTTGGCAGCAAGAGAGCAAGGAGGCCTTTGGAGATCCGGGGAGGTGTGAAGCACGCTTCGCTCCTCTTTCCAGCCGAGTACCTCTCTGTATCTCCGTGAATCCTGCTGTAGGCCGTAACAGTCGACAGCCTGAATCAGCCCGTTGACCAGCTTCCTGTCGCTGAACATGGGCGTAATAAACGCCTCGCACGGTGCGTGTTTTCACTGGGCTGGTTTTTATAGGTTTAGCATGGATGTCACTGTCATCAATCCCCTGCTTCCCACAGTTATGCCGCATTAAAAAAATAAACACGACTTGAAAGGACGCTCTCCCACCCCGAGGGCCTTGAAACGTGCCAAAGTCTTGGTTGGTACCGGCCAGTAATGAGTCTGGCGTTGCCCTCTTTCCGACCACAGCCACTTTGAGCCAGTTAAAGAGCTCCAGGCGTCCGGGTTGATCCGCGGTATAACTCCTTACCGGGCCAGGCTCTGTCTCTTAAAGAAAAGCCACAGCATTGGTCATATCTGGTGTGGAAGAGTCGACAGTCCCAGCAGGACCTCGCACCATCACATGCTCTGCACCTGAGGCTTTGTAAAGAAACCACTGTTCCGGTCTGCGGTTTGCGGGTCGCTGTTTAAGAGCTTTAGTCATCTTTTTTTAGCGGCGACTCATCGTGCAGTTACTCATCTCTGAGAGGGGAATTCATTCATTCATACTTTCTCCAGTAAGAGGATGAGGGTTCTAAATGGGTTTCAGTGACCACAACTGTGCAACCACAATAGTAGTCACATCTGGCTGGCACATGTGCCAGTTTTTTTTAGTTTTTTTTGTGTACAGATCGCTACGGCCGGCTTCAGGCTGTTTACAGTCCAGAGCCACACATCGCCTCCACCTCTGTGAAGTTGAATGTCAGGAGGGGAATTGGAAGAAAGAAATGTCAAGAATATTCATCATGCAAAAAAAGCTAAATAAGGGTTTTGCTTTCACACGTGTGCGTTTATCTTGGTTCCGGGTTGCCACCACATGACACGCCGTTAAAATTTACCCCACTTACGCTGCCAGGAGCCGGTGGATGAAAGAGAAGAGAGGTGCAAGCACACCTGCTGGAAACTGCTGATCCGGGGGGAAAACGTGTTCCTGTCGGCCGCCGCGCCCTCTGCCAAGGAGTCCTGAAACCAAGACGGCCCGCTCGGTTACACGGACCACCCCAGGCGAGAGAGACGGGGGGGGGGGGAACAGGGCGAGGCTGTCTTCTCCGGGCTGACAGCAGCTAGATTAACTGCGTCCTATCAGCCGCGGCCTCCCAAACCGTGCAACCCGGCTCCCGGTGTAGATAATGGCGCTACTACTGCGGCCTGAATTCACCTTCAGCCCTGGACACAAATATTTTTCGTAAAAAGTTATCATCTGGAAACGGCACAAGACGGGCCCGGCGGGGAGAATGTTGTAACTCGTCCAGGCTCCTCTCTGGGTCATGGCAGGGAGTCCCTTTCCTGTTTCGATGGTGTCAGCCACCCAGCGGGATGATGAGGATACCATCCAGGATTGTGTGTGAGCTTCGTAAAGGATCCGCTCGTATATTTTTTTCTTTCACGGTGGCCGCCGACCGCTATTAAGGGTTAACACACCGCCGAATATCAGGCAGAAACACGTAAACTTACCTTTCTTTTTTTTTTTTTTAATACATGTGAGTTTCAAGACCTTTTGCTTCGCCCCGTATCCTCCGAAACACCATGACTTCACAGGCTTGTTTACGTGATGGGAAATATGACTCACTCTCTTTTGAGTAATTTTAAAGACGAGTCATTTGTGTTTTTAGGCTTCGAGCAGAAGATAGGCAAGGTCTCGAGCAATTACTCAAAGATAAGAGTCGGTGCTGACAAAACAAAGAATGCATTTATGTTTTACAGTTTTCAGCAGACACATCAAAGCAAAAATGAACAGACAGAATGGAAGTGCTCTCCAAAAAGGAAAAGGGCCTGTTGCCTTGAAATGCCTGCATGAGGTCAGTCAAAGCAAATACATATTAATGCGCTGGGCTGATAGAGAAAGGAGAGGCATGCTGACATGCTTATGACTTGTTTGCTTCGTTTGGATAAAGCCGGAGAACAGGGAGAGAAGGCCGACCGGCCTTTTTTTTTTTAAACACGAAGGCATGCGCATGAACACACGCGAAAACATTCGGTATTTCATCGTTATCTTCTGCCATTACACTGTCATCATAATCATTCGGATTGGCTGTTAAGACGCAGCGTTTTCCCCCTTTTCCCTTTGTTTCCTTCCCAGCATCACTCCTCCCAATTTGCCAACATATTTTCACAGACCCTGATGGAATCCCCCAACCTTTTGAAGCCGTCCATTCCAGACAGCCGTCATCGTTTCGGAGCCGTAACGGGTCCAACTGCTCCGCGAGGACATACAAATTTCGACGGATATGCAACATTGTCCATGGACTGCGGTCGATTTTCCGTCCGCTGAATTAATCTGTGATCTTGTTGCAGTCGTTAGAGAACGCAACAGCAAGATTCTTGTGGCAAAGTAAACATTACATCAGCAAAGAATTCACCGAAGAACGACTCCTCCATGGAGGATTTGCATGGAATAAACTTCCAAGTAGATGTACAGTACAGTATGTAACATTAGGTTTTTAGTCACCCCCTATTACCACATAAATAGGAGAACATTCCATTTTCTGTCATTTAGTAAGCATGAAAATGATATAATAAAAGGCTGTTATGCAACTAAAGGAGTCGCTGGGTGTTTGTGTCTAGGAGATTGAACTATTTTCTGTTTAGCTTTGTGATTAACAGCTCCCAGGTTGCTGCCAGATGTGTCCTGGCCTCAGACACACACTGTGTGTTTTTTTTTTTGATCAATTCTCCAATAAAAAAGTGACCCTAGACGACACTATCCATCATCACGGAGATGACGCAGTGATCCAGTAAGTAGATCCGACTTATTGCCACAAACATGGAACCGTTCTTTTTTTTTTTTTCGCTAAATGGCCGACAGATGGCTCGGCTGGCTGTGAGCGATCGCAGCCAATGATTATCAAACTTTTCATCGCATGCTATCGGCTGGCGAGGTGAAAACAATAAGGTGGCGGCGGTGGGGGGGAACACGAGCAGGACCGATGCGAACGCGAGCATCACATCATCTAATATTAGCCAGGCCTTTTTGCGGCTAATGCTGACAGCATCTGTCTTTTTTTGTTCCGCTGGAGCACCACGAAATCTGTTTATTTTCAGAGGGAGGCTTAAAATATTCTGGATCGATCTACAAACAACAAACAGAGACTGACTTGTTTGTGAATATCGACTACACCCTGCCATTCCGTTCTTTATTTGCCCATTATGAAATCCCCCCGTAGCCTTCGACGACTTCCAAACATTAAGACATGGTACAGAACAAAATGTGCAAAAGGGTTTTTAAGCCAAATTTCGCTTTGAAAATCTATCTAAACATCCCACACAGAATGGGCTTCCATCAAGGTCTGTCATGCAAGCCTTAATACACAAGCCCTGTGATTGATTCCTCTGGGTTATCTTATCTCCAAGCCGGCACAGTTAAGTAGAAACAGTTGAAGGACAACTTTATGACCTTATCGTTTTGTTAACAGCTCTTGATAATTGTCGAGTTTGTCATCGTGTATTTCCCCGCTCAGCTTTTAACCTGTTTTTTTTTATGCCCAGTAATTTACCTCTTCCCTAGATAAACACTGTTTGGGACGGGGCCAAGACTAAGCATGGAGAGAGGAGGCCGGGTACTCACTCCGCATCCGCAGCTCTTAAAGTCTGCAGAAATAACATTGGATCATCATTGAATCATACGCTTCATCTAAAATGATGGAGTGATAAAGTACAGCCGTGATACGCTCTTGTTTTACTGTTTTATTGCATTATATATATATATATATATATATATATATATATATATATATATATATATATATATATATATATATATATATCGCGTGTGTCTTACAGCTGGAGATTTGTGCGTAAAACCGGCTCCGGAGTCTAATTCTTTAAATGAAAAAAAGCTGTTCCTGCAGCAGGTTAAAAATTACGATACAGTTGCAGATTGGGTACGAGTAAATGAGAGACAGTGCTGGCATATAACTGAGTGAATAAACCCCAAATTTAAGGTACATTATTACTTGTTGTAAATATTTAGTGTGCGTCTTTCTGGCATAAACATAAAGGCGAGACAAAGACATTTGAGTTGACATTAAAAAGAAGGCTTATATTAGCATGAGCAGCTCAAATCGGGTAGAAGCTAACATTAGCATGTATTCGTTGAGAAAGAGAAAGTCACAAAGAAACACTATTTTGGGCTTTTTTTTGTTGTTTTAGAAAATGAAGTGAAGAGAATAAGAAGAATATTCATTTCAATTCAATTCACCTCACTTTATTCACATGGCAAAGTTGATATTTGCGTTCCTTAAGCTAGTAATATTCAAAATACACTCTTGTCATTTGTTAAACATAAAACCACAGCCAGCAGCTGGTTAGCTTAGCTTAGCACAAAGACTGGAAACATTTAGTATCATTCTGGAAATAAAAGCATATTATGAGCTGTACTGTATATGGTTCTGGTGGGTGAATTTTGTTAGCTTCAGACAGAACCATTTTAGCATATTCCTTCCAGTCATCATGCTACACTAACAGTGTACTCAATTGAGTTTCTAAGATTTGATATTACATACCAAGCCTGGACCGCATTTCTTGACATCATGAGCGGGTATAGGGCAGTCACTTCATCAGTCATCAGGTGGGCTCCCTCCTTTATTGGTGTTCCATTTCCCTTTAACCCCTCTAGCAAGTCATTTACGCAGCCCACAGTGCTTTCTTTGCAGTTAAATCCAGTTGCTGCTTGGCTCTGCAACTTGTCAAACTCCCATCCCTACAAACCCTTTAACAACCGACCTCTACGGGGAGCACCTGGCTACTTAGCCATGTCGTTCTGCCCTGAACTGCTATGTCTCCACACTTCAGCCTTTTTGCATTCATACTCCACCTATGATCGAGAACTGCTGCAAGGTCAACCAGGCTGAGGACGTTGGCAGAAAGATCAGCTTTTGGTTTGGATCAACCTGCATTTTCCAGACCCGAGCTATTTCTAGGAGGGGTCGATTCCATAAACACAGATGGCCTTATTGGAAATCTGCTCTTATTGCATCTTACTTCTTAAGATGATGGTGTCATCCGGAGTGGGAGGACATTGGTGGTAGATCTCCTTCTTTTACTGGTAATCATCCCTTGTCGTAGAACAGGGCTTGTGCCTCCAGGTGAAGTGGCCTTGGGACTGAGTGGTTTGCCACTGGTAAGGATTTTCCTTTAAAGATCCTGGGATTCAGCAGAAAGAACATATTTGGTTGTTTGCGTATGATATCATATGAACATTTCAGTGGCCGAAGAGCATGAAAAAATATCCTCTGTCATAATTCACTGTGCATCTAACAAACTCCAAATACTTTTAACAGCCTTTACCCAATTCCCTGAATTGATGGTAAATTCTATTTAGTAGGTGGCTGTTAGGTCATGTCAATGCACCGCTCATGTTGCCATGTGAAGTCATGAGGATCAGCGAGATAAGAAAACTCACCTCTTCTGGCACTTGAGGCTGTTTAGCAGCATGTCTGTCTGCGGGCTTATTAAAACTTGGCTCCCTAATGAACATTCGACCTTGAAGCCTGCTGAGTGCTCAGTGCTGCTCAGGAGATGGGGCTCTGGACACACAGGGCCTCTTCCTGCTCCCTACGGAGCTCTCTAGTATAAAACTCAGCTGTAGCGGCAGGCTGGGGTAGAGTCATATGAATACTTTTACATTACAGTGAACTGGAATGTTCAGCGAAAGAATTCTGTGGCTGCTCCGAAGGGTTTTGCTCAGATCTCGGCTTGAATCTTTTTTTATATATGCCGTCTTGTCAACCACATGGTGATTAAAATCCTGCTACTGTGGTAAGGGAGAGTAGGAGGAAAGGGCAGTTCCATATGTGGTCATTGAACACAATGCTATCTCATTAATATATATAGTATTGCACAATGAATTGTCCAGTCCAGTGACAGAACCATCAAGGAACTAGATCTAAAGCCTGCTTAGCAAACATCTATCTATCTATCTATCTATCTATCTATCTATCTATCTATCTATCTATCTATCTATCTATCTATCTATCTATCTATCTATCTATCTATCTATCTATCTATCTATCTATCTATCTATCTATCTATCTATCTATCTATCTATCTATCTATCTATCTATCTTCTGATGCAGTTCAAAGAGATTCCACAAACGGGCCTCAATGAATGAGGCAGCTTTTTTCAAACATCTGTCAGAGGCCTTAGGGTCTCCGTGCTTGGGGGGGCGCTTGTAGACAGGTCACTGCTTCTTCTCTGAGCCACACACGCCTATTCTTCCCCCAGAGTCCTTTCCAATGGATCCCATGTCCACAACAAGGTCTTATTGATGGCCACTGCATGCTAGAATCAAAGAAGTTTGGTCTTTGTTATGCGATGCTGTTGATGTTACCCTATTGACCCTCGCACTGGAGGGATCCCCGCCCAACTCCAGTGACTGATAATTAACGAAAGCCTGTGGCAGAAATAACTTTTAACTTAAGTTATTTCGGCTAATCGTTCTTACTTGAAGCAGTAAACAGACACTTAGGTTATGGTAGGCCAGTGGTTTCTGACTAAATGGACTATGGGGAAAAGGTTTAATGGATTGAAAAATAACAAATTTATCATGCTTAATAGGAAGCTATTCAGGTCAAATTGACCTCATGCGGGGGGTTAAATCGCATCATAACCTTCACTGTTAATTGGGGGCAGAGAAGAAGATTTCTCATTTACCTAACTGTTGCTGAAGAGAGGCGAGCACATGACTGTGCTCACAGCTAACCAAGCATAAGGCCCGTCCAGCGGGACCAGCAGTCATCAAACATGAAGGTTGCGTGAAGCTTAGCCCTACATATGGAAAAACCCTGCTTGAAAACACGGCTAGCAATTAGTTTGGCCCATAGTACGGCACCATACCGAATTGATGTGCTGTTGGCGGCTGGAAGGCACGTGTCGTCAGTGAGTCAACTGCTAAATGGGAGTTTGAATGCATCATCCATTCCCAGCAGTAAAGGTAAACAGACCTCAACCTGAATTACTCAACAGCCTTCGGTCTAATATCAAAACAATTGACAATTTTCCTAATCTTTCTTTTATCCTGATTGCGCGCAGACTGTTGAGTCTAGGGCTTAGGGGTGAGGGGAAAAAAGCTGTTTTTCAGAGTTAGAAGATCACAGTTGCTGTTTCTGCTTTGTAACCATTGTCCCACAACTGTTTGTTCTAGAAACCCTAGATCATTTTGTGGGTCCAGAACAAGCAAGAGGATTCAAAACTCCCATAAGAGTGATTTATAGTAGACAGTAGCTCTTTTTTTAAACAGAGACCCCGCAAAAATGGCAGGAAGCAGACTCCTTCTTATTCCCCCTTTGCCCTTTTTCATTGAACCAAAGAACTACAAAGCGTTACCGCTTCTTGTGTGGTTACAGACCACAGGCCGGCATTACAGAATCAGAGACGTGACCTTTGACATAACATATACCAATGAGGCTATTTGGAAGCATGCTTTTTTTTCTCAGACACACCATAACTAATCAGAGCACGAGAATGGACAGCAATGTGCAGGAACTTACGCAGCAAGGTTGGTTGACAGAACTCAGAACAGGCTATTACTTAATGTACTTAATGTAGTAGTTAGAAAAACTGCTTTTTGTACAAATAAGCCATTGGCCAAAAGCTTAATTGACAAGAACTATCCACAATATGTAGCTCCACACTCATTTTATTGTTGCAAGGTTTCATGGATACTGTTCAGTTGTGTGTGTGTGTGTGTGTGTGCTACTGCTGTGAGTTCAGCCAACATGTCCATGTGGGGCCCATAAGTGTTAAATTTGGGCTGCATATATGGGTCCCCAGGTGGGTTTGTCCACAGCTTAAATAGTGCTCCCACCTGGACATGCTGGCTATATGGAAAAAAGGATACATTGGAGTATAAATTGCAGGTTTTTACACATAGCTTGTCCTCAAAACATCTCCCCTAGTTCCAGTGTACTCCCAATGAGTTTACGCACAGACAGTCGAATCACCAATGTGAATACTGCCTTTCTCTATTGGTGGATCAACTGTGACGCACATTTACTTTCACACCTTGAACAGGCTATGTAAGCCTTGCTAGTGTTGCAGACACCAACTTCAAGGCAAATATTGCAGAGGCATTGGAAATACAAGTCTTTTGCTTTTAACATTTTGAATATTATATACTTTTTTATTGTTATTAGGTTGAAAAGTTGTTCAATAAATGAGAAAAATAGTGTAAGGGAGCCAGGGTTGTATAACTGCTTCCTGTGTGGGTGAGAACAGTGTTTTTACAGGTCCTGAATGAAAACTCAAAACACTTTTATATGCGTGACACTCATTAAATTTAGATATATAAAAGAAAGATAATAGATCCAATAGCTTCTAAACTTTTGTAAAAAAAAAAAAAAAAAAAAAAGAAAGAAAAACTGGGCATAAGGTTTTACAATATGACACCAGAGATGCAGTTTATACTCAGCTAATCCCTTTCCTCTCGTTTGCATGTCAGACAATTGGACACACTGGTTTTCGCTTGTTAACTACTAGAAAGTCATTGGAAATTTGGTGCCAGACATTTGGCATGAACTCGGCGGCGCCTGTCTCACCTTTGCCCCAATTTCTAAAATATCCCCATCTGATATTGCTGGCGCGTCATTTATGTTGTCTGTTATGAAACCGTGTTGAATAGAGCCATCAGTTAGTAAATGCTATAGGGAGATAAGTGTGTGGAGAACATTTTTTTCTCTCCAGTGGTGGGTGGATGGGCGGGTGGAGGGGGGAGGTTATACGGTAATTGCAGATTCGGTATCCATTTCTATCCCGCCGCTAAAGCTACTAATGTGGAAAATGCTTGACCTTGATTTTCCACGGAGACACCGTGAAACAACCTTAACGGGGACTCGAGGCGCTCGGCAGGAATCTCTCGGCCGCTGCAAGGATGAAGTGAGCGGCGGCTGAGCGCGCGAGTTTCGGCGGCGAGCCCCGAGGAGCCGGGTCACAGCCAGGAGGACCGAGGGAGGAGGGGAGGGCCCGGGCAGCGGCTGGACAAGCACACTGAGCCGAGGCTGAGGGGCCAGGAAAATTGAAAGGGAGGGAAGAGAAAAATGAGAAGTAGGAAGAAAGCTGCGGGTGAAAAGACAGGATGATCTATCGCACACGCTAACCCCTTCCACCACTATTTCTATTATAAATTTCTCACTAGCATGACTAGATCGTCCAGGGCACAACCTCCATCCCACACTTATTAGAGGCAACTGCCAGTATTAATGAAATTAAATGACTGGTTTCATGTGAATCTGAACATTTTCAGGCTACATCTGGTTAATGACTAGAAATCCCTGCATCTTCGGAAAATGTATGTTCTCTGGAAAGTCATGGCATGCTCTTATTCTACCTAATTGGCTGCCAAACATGACCCACCCTTTGAGTCAGATCCAGTGGCATTTATCATGCGGTGGCGTGACATCATTCGGTGTATTGTTCACAGGAAACACTTTTTAAATCAAACTTCAAGAGACAGAAGGGCTACACCACAAAACTCAAGGCTAAAGTGGAGGATTTAGGGAACGTTTACAGAAATTGAGCGGTTGACTCTCTAACTGACCAGAGTGAAAGCATTAGCCAGTGCATATTTCAACAACCCACCAAGGCTGCCATCAATGAAACAAATGTTATGTGATGAACCAGAACTGTAAATAAATGTGATAAATCCAAAGGAATCTTCCTTTCTCTGTGTGTTTGATGTATTTGTATTGTGCAAGGGCCCGAACCAACTCCCTTGGTCCAACAGATTTCACTTTTTAGTTGACTGGGGGAAGAGAAATGGGCAGATTTCTTGTTATGGTGTTGTGAAAGGGAGCTTCCCTGATCACATTTCAAATAGCAGAGATTGTTCTGTCAGATAATCAACCCTGACGAAACTAAACCAATGAGAAAAAATGTTTTTGCATATTTAGCCCCTAGATGGAAGCAAGGAGAGAGCATCTGCTTGTCTGTGTCTGTTTTTTTTTCAATTCCTATCTCAGGATCCAGAGTCCCTTCATATATTCAGAGAGCAGAGCTATTCAGTGCACCAGCTCTATGGTGCCCTGAAAAACAATTCTGTTCTCTGAATCCCTGCTAAGTCAGGAGAAAACTCTGTTCACTGTTCATCCGCACTGTAAACCTCCCCGACTTAAATCAGTGACTCGTGCAGTCAATTGACAAAAAACTGAATATAGAATGATGAATTTAGTCCTTTTTCATTTTACCAGAATGACCTCCAACATGAGGCTTGACTCCATCTGATGCAGTTGGCACCGAGCTGGTTGTTCTAATGGAAGGCGTCCATCCTATCCACTTGTGGAAGGAAGTACTTAGGGTAATCTGATCTTCGCACCAGTTTCCTTCCAGATTTCGTTGCGTGCTGACATCTCCCGCGTGAACAGGGAGCTTAAAGCCTTAGTTAACTCAACAATTCACACCCATATGTGAATGAGCCGACCATTCGCCCGTGAAGTAATGCGAGGGTTGGACACGTTGCCAGCAATATGACATGCTTGAGAAACATGGCCAAGGGTGCTAAAGTCCGTAACTTTAACATGTGGATCGCTTGACTTTTGCAAAAAATCCATCTTGTACTTGATACCTTTTCCCTTTGTATCCCACATGCAGCGTGAGCTTTGCATGCATGGCGCTCAAACGCAAACACACATACAATTCGTAGTTTATTGGCACTCACACCCTTATAAAGAAAGTATGGATATCATGAAAGGAGAAGTGGAAGTGCCTGTCATAAATAACGCCCATGTGACCTACTTCTATTACCCAGCTGACAGCACTTCATTCATACAACTGGGAAAGACCCTGTAGTCCTTGGCCTAAACATATTACATTCATCCTGCTCTATCTTCAACTGTTTCCTCTCGTACGTAGCGTGAATGCCTGTTTTATGTATGCTGCTCGATCTGTTGTAAAGCGTGATGGAGGTCTTCTGTAATATTTGTTCCAAGGAAAAGCTGTCAACGCCAATGAAAAATAAAAAAAAAAACTGCATTAATACAGCACATCATTTTGACTTTTTTTTACCAAGCGCTCCTGCCAAACGAACCTTTTTTCCACACTTTTTCCCCCAGGTCCAGCATATGCTGCCCAGTCTGAACAATGTCAGTATTATGTTAGCTGCTGGGCAAGAGGAAGGAGAACTGGGCGCTTTGATACAAATGGCGAAAGGTAGCTAGCGACGAGATTGACGTTCCTTGTTGGTGCTCGCCATTGAAAGTCATCACAGAGAACGATTCACATGGATCACTTAAAATTCAGGAGGCGAGGCTAAGAATACTCTGTTGATACTCGTTTAAAATGAGAGCCCCCCGCATTCTGTGGGAGCTGATACTGTTTGGCTTTCTAATGGGTACACTTGAACTCCAACCCTCCGTTCACTCAGCGGTGACAAGGCAGTCACTCTAAAAACTAAATGGATGCAAATGAGATGGTAATCCTGACAGGTAAACATAAGAGTGTCAGACTTGATTTGAGGGCATCACGTGTGTGTGTGTGTGTGTGTGTGTGTGTGTGTGTATGTGTGTTTCGGTAGCTCCAAAGGCCCTCGGCCGTACTCGGAAAACCACTCAGAAAGTGGTACAATCACAGCGACTAAGTGCTCCAGAGACAAATCCGATCCACCTTGAGCTTTCCTCATCAAATATGCACACACATCCAGCTTGTTTGCGTCAGAGTAATTGCAAGACTTGGATATTGTTATTGTTACTACTGCCCTGTGCTTTGTAAGAAACAGCGCTGTGTAATGCTCTGGTCTGCATTTGTAAAATGATAGGAGTGACTCGCACTGTCGTGCCAGAGGTTTCTTTTATTCACATTTGGGTTTTTATTGACTTTTCACAATGATATAAACAGAACAGCACATCAGCATGAACACCAGAAAAATAATACAATAAGATACACAAACAAATAAAAAATAACAATAGTTTGTCATGTCTCATATAAATGTTCCATTTGTTTCCAGTTCTTTTTAAATGTAGTCTCTTTGACGCTCCAAAGGTTTGTCAGCTTTTCCGTAACAAAAATGTCTTGGACAATTCCCAGCCACTGTTCCTGTTTTGGAAGTGTTTGCATTAAGCCAAATTCTGGTAACGGCTTTCCTTCTCGCTGCAAGGAAAACTTCAGTTGAGTGGTGATCTTCTCTCACAGCAACATCTTCAATGTTCCCAAGATGCATCATATCCCAAAATATTGTTAACAGCTGCAATAACATTTTCCCAATATAGCCTTATCTTTGTGCAATTCTAGAAAAAAAAAGTGTGAGTGGTCAGTTTTCATACTCCCACAAAGCCTCCAACAGTGTTGTTGTGCAGGAAGTTTCCTGCTTTTTATTTTGGGTGGTATAATTAATGCAAATGAAATTCTTCTAACAGAAGTCTGTCCATAGACAGTTTATGGATGTAAGCTGTGTCTCACATATTTGATATGGTCCCTCTATAATGTGCGTGCTTCTTTATTTTATATTTTTCTACTGCAACATTCCATAATTCTAGCGTAAATACTACTATTGGATCCATAACGTGTCTCAAAGCCCCTGTCAATTATTGGTCTCCCGTCAACATCTGGGTTTGGTAACTTTGATTCTCCCTTTCCCTTTCTTCCTTTCCATCAAAATTCAATGTCAGGTCTACACAACAGGCCAGAAGACTGACTTGAGCTGTATAAAAATATTCCCCAAGAAATGTCATAAGTTTTATTCTCAGCTTTTGGCTCTTCCAAATGAATCTATAGAGATCTTCCTATCCCAGACTATCAAACTCTTCTGGGGAACATTAATTGAGAACGATTTGAATGAATGCAGAAGGTAGTGAACTCTTTGGAATGTTTTCTTCAATTTTGTTTCAAACATGCTGGGATCCTTCATTGTTTTATTATTTCTTTTTAAATTGATCATTCTCAATCTTTGTTAAGGTGGAGAAAAATATAATCAGGGAATTTGTATGGTACGGTCCTTGTTTGAAGTAGTTTTATTAGGTTCATGAAACCTACAGTTTATCTGGTTGTTCAAAAGAAATAATGACATCATCAGCAAAAAGTCCAATAATATGTTCCTATATTGCCATCCTGTCCTCAGGGGGGGTACTTCCTTCCTTGCTTCTTCCTACTATCACCTCCTTAATGCTGATGTACAGAAATAGGTTATTGTCCTGACAGCAGTGGGTCTACTTCCTTAAGGGAAAACCTTACAAAGGTCTGTGAGTCGAAAGTGGCCAGAGGAAACTATGGGTTTGAATGTTGAACTGTAGTCAGTAAACTGCAAACCCACAGTAAACCCACATAGCTCCCTTTGTTGTCCAGATGAGATTGGGTGTGGATGACGTGTGAAAGGTGTTGTTTAAGAATTGGTTGGGAATGTAGGCCAACTAAATATAGTGAATCCAGTGGGTTATGGAGTGAGGAGCAGATGTAATCCCTGACCAGCTGTTTGAAGACCTTCATCGCTACAGTGTTGAGTGCCATTGGGTTAAGGTTGGGGTTAGTGTAGGAATGATGATGGTGGACTCACTTAAAGCATATAGGTAGGAAATGAGCAAGGGACACGCTGAATATCATTGTGAACACTGGCGCTAGTAGGTCACAACACAGTTTGAGGACCTGCCATCTGATACCATCTGGTTCTGCTGCTTTCTTTGTGTTCACACACTTGAAAGCCCTCTTGACGTCATGCTCAGAAAGGATGATAGATGTGGAAGGTGCACACACCCATCCATTAACCTCTGCTTTTGCTGTTCTTGCCTGCTGGCTGCCAACGGTCTCAGAGCGAGCATAAAAGTTGTTTAGCTCACTTGCTAGAGATGCATCAGCACGGATGGGGGTGTTGGTGGGCTTGTAATCTGTCATAGATCTGGCACACTTTATAATTCCCATGATAAATAGTTTTAATATAATTTAATATAAAAATACCCCTCTAACACTATGAAACACTTTTTTTTCTGATTCCCAACTAAATGGAACCACACTTCGCGATTTCTTTGAGCATTGTCTACAACTTGCAGGGCTCTCTTAATATTGGCATTCTCTGATATATACAGTTTGGTCTGCTTGGTTTAAAATGTGTACATTGTTCTTTGTCTTTACCCTCCTTAGGTGGAATGTTAATAATTTCTGTCATCTATGATGAGGAAGACTTTCCCTCTGTAAGAGTCAAATTAAAACAGGACAAAAGGAGAGGTGTTAGCTCCTTCGAAAAGGCTATACCCTTCTGATGGAAACCTATTGCTGCCTGGTGATTTATTGGTGTTTGTCTACTGGTTGCACTTTGCTGCTCCTTAAAGTCAATTGTTACGTAATGGTATCATTCTGTACCTCACCGATAGATGGCAGGATGAGGGAGTTAAAACGTCTGTTTATTCATCAGCTGATGGCGGTTAGGAATAGAGTTTCTTACAGCGCTCTCCAAATATTCTTTCTATCTCGTTTGCCTCATGAAATAATTGGTTAGTTTCAGGGTCCGTTATTTTATGAATTGTATTAGAGGCTCGCTGTTTACGCAGGCATCCGGCCAAGAGTCTAGTTGCTTTTGGACCTAATTCATAATAAGTCTGCTTTACAAATCTTGCCCTTTTTTCTGTACCCCCCTGAGGATCTCATCTATCTCCCCCCTTGTTGCCTTAAGTTGTTGTAATACCGACTGATCCACTGTTTTTTCTTCTAATGTTTTTTCCTCAATTCTCTCAATTTTTCTACTTTGTGTCTGTATGTGGCCTGCCGGGCCTTTATTGTGATGTTCTCTGTACTAACAGCGTTCCACAAATAGTTGCCTTCATAGCATCAAACAATATTACAGTCCACATAATCATTCTCTTATATTATATATTTTTTATCTCTTCTTTTCCTCCACATATGCATTATTATTAAACATGCCCACATTAAGTTGTATTTTGATACTATTCAAGTGTATTGTCAGGCTGCACTGATGTGTTTAAGGTCCCTATCCATGCATATAGTCTCTTACACGTTGACCTCTAGATAAGATTTAGGGGGTTAGATAAAAACTGACCCATGCATCAAACACTTACAAAAAACATAGAATTGCACACAGACTGGATTTAGAAATGTTGCTGTTTCATAGGTCATTTGTACTTCCTTGACTTTGTGATGTCATGCAGTAACTCCCTCCACCCGTAGAGGTTCCAAGCATGGCTCCATTCACACCCACCCCCACCTGTCCCTACAGTTACACACACTATTTTCATCAAATGGATTTTCATTTTAAGTCCTCCCAGTATCAAATTAGCCAATTAGAAGAGAGGACCATGTACATGCATGAGAAAGACCAAAAAGTGACCAGTGCTTTCTTGAGCTTCAGCGAGGTGCTCTGTAGTACTCTAAAATGATTTCTACATTAGATTACAAATATATCATGACAGCAGAATCAAAACAAATTAATTCTATAAAAGTTTAAGACATAGGACCTTTGATGACCTTTTATCAGATGCATCTTGTTTTTCTTGAGGCTTGTTTTTTTTTAAATAAAAATCATGATTCATAACCACATTAAAGTTCCAAATATCAAAACACCTTCAGTGTCTAGGGCGAAACTGTCAAACACTAAACATTCGGTACTCTCTGAGGGGCACATACATCACTGTCACTACATTGTTTTCTCTCCTAGTCCCTGACTTTTTTATGGCATCCAGACGAGACTGTGATAAGGACAGCCTCTCCCTTCTCCTGGCTAGCTTTGTAGAAACTATGTAAAGTATTTCTAAAACTGAAGCGTTTTAATTTCTCAAGTCTCTTGTTCTTGTTCAGGCAGGTGGGTTTCTTGTAAAAAAAAATAAGTGCTTGAGCTTTTTAGCCTTTTTTTTAATTTAGTCAGGACCTTGCTCCTTTAAACTGGATTTTACATCCCATTTACAGTAAGTGACATCCATTTTATATTGTTATGTGTAAGTTTAATTACCCAATCCTGTGTTGCGTTCCCAAACCTCCAGACAACTTTAAACTGCACAGGCCTGAAGAGTTACGCCAGAGTTTTCAAAGGACTCTTTGTGTCGAGGCGTTGCTCATAGCCAGAGACATCCTCCTGGTATTTATTGTAGAGTTCCTCCAGATGCTGCAAATTGTATCAAATTGGGCCATGTTAAGACCCACTTTCATAACATGGAGAGCTGCTACACGGATTCTCTTCACACCAGCAATGTAGTGCTTATAACATGGTGCAGAATAGATTGAGACACTTATTAATGCTTTAGCGCAGCCAACCTTGCACTTCTCACAAATAGCTCCTCTTAGATTTGTCTGAGGATGCTGGGGAGGTCTTAAAGGGGGTTCAACATGGCACGATGAGTGTCAGAAGGGCCATAGAAACTAAACAGGGCAGGGAACATGCTTGTGTGTGTATGGGTTGTATGTGTGTGTGTGTGTGTGTGTGGGGGGGGGGGGTGAGACTGTCCGACAGTCATAAGACAAACGCAACCTCCTTCTCCAATTAGATTTCTCATGGTTTGCAAGATGAGCCTTGGCGCTCGGCCCCAGTCTCCACACACAGACATGAAAAAATAAAAGAGAGAAGAAAAGGACAGTTCTGGTGCTTCAAAGTGTTCCTACGGCATCCCTCATTTTTTGTTGCAGCAGTTTGTATTATCTGCTACAGTAGGAGAAGGAGAATGAATGGGGGGGGTGGCTGCAGCGTGTTTTGCATGGCAGTGCTGCGAGTGGTAATGGTGCTCGGGGACCACTCATGAGAGAGACAGGCGTGCGTCTTTGCGGTGCTGAGCAAGGAGCGGGGAGCCAACTCTCTTCGGGTTGTTTAAGATCTTATGGGAGAAGAGAAATGTGTTGTTTCCAGACAGTCAGAGGGAAAGTGATGATACAGCATGGATGAGAGAGAGAGAGAGAGAGAGAGAGAGAGAGAGGGAGGAGGAGGGGGAATGAATGGGATCTGTTACATAACCTGACCAGTTTTCCAAGGTTTCAGATTGAGTTTGAGCTGCGAGCTTCCCATATCTTTTCCTGCTGTTTGAAGATCGTAGCACATCTGTAGGCTTAAACCCACACTTTCCACGAAGGATAAAAGTTGAACTTTTAATTTTTAAAGCAGTTTCACAGACCGCTAGCCCTCTACATCATGCTCCGTGCATGCCATAATTAGCCTACACCCCAGTGAAAATGATCACGAAAGACACTTTATTGACTTAAATAATCCAACAATCAGTGCTGTAGATTCTTTAAGATAAGCATCTGGAAGTGGTTTCTTAATTTTTGACGGTATTGTAGTAGCCTGTCTATTCGGATTTAAAATGAAGGTAACGATTAACGCAGCTGCGTCCGCGGTGATTCCAATAGTCTCCCCGTTCAAAGGGAAGGAAGAAAAAAAAAAGACTCACTTTTTTTTTTAACATGATGTAACCTGGCAGTGAAAGTGCGTGTGGGCACATGGACCGAGCGGTGCAGTTTGAGTGGAAGCAACAATACAGCCGACAAAAAAAGAGGGGGGTGGGGGGGGGGGGGGGGGGGGTTTCTTCCCTCGCGCAAAGCGCATGCAATCCCCTAACGAACGAAAAAAAAAAAAAAAGAAAAAAAAATTCCCGGTGACTTCAGATCCAAGGAGGTGGTGATATTCATGGGAGCACGATTCAAACCTCGAGTCCTCTCGCTTGGAAGCAGGAGTCAAAGCTTCAGCAGCGCCTGGAGCCGACGCGCCGCTCTCTCCCTCTTCCTGCGCCTCTTCTTCTTGTTTTAACATCAATCTAAAACAGATGGAATAATGTTTGTTTGAAGTATTTTTTTTCCCCAAAAAAGCTGGTTTTTATTTTGGACTTTTAGTCATAAGGTGCTGATTTGTGAACCTGAAGACCATTTTTTTGCGCACTAGTCTTACCTGGGCATTATGAGGAGGTATCTAGGCTTTCATTCGCGGGAGAGGATGCCGTCTTGTTGAACTGAAAACCCAGCGGTGGATTTTCGAATTCTAGATATAAGTATATAAATTTTTTGCTCATATTTTAGTGGCTCTGTACAAGCTGTAAGGCGACATGCCCTTTTACGCGCAACTTTCAAAAGTCAAGAGAATGGACCGTGCGGGACTCGCTGCTTTGCTGCTTGTGGCCGTCGCGCTGCTGGCGTTCGGTGACTGTCACCAGGACACGACAGGTGGGCGGAAAGAGGGCCGGGGGGTGTGGGACCACCAGCACCAGCACCGCCGCCACCAGCAGCAGCATGAGCAGCAGCACAAGCCCCAGGTGAGGAGTCAAGGTCACCCGCCGAGGGAACCGGAGGGCGCCGCCGCCGGCGGAACCACCCCCCCCGGCCCCGGAGCGGGACCGGCTCACGGCGCGGGCGCCCCCCGGGATGACGTCGCCCTCGCGCCGCGGGAAGGTGGCTCGCGCGCGGCCAGGCACCCGGCGGGACAGCAGCGGACCCGGATGAGCCGCAGGCAGAACGCAGGCAAAACCGGCACCGGCGGCGCGAGGCGATTCGTCGGGTAAGAGCGGTAAAAAAAAAAAAAAAAAACGCCGCCTCTGTAAACATGTTTTGCTCGCGTTCGAAACCCGTTTTTTTTAGCCTCAGCGCGTAATGAGCGGTGCTTTTAGTATTTTTTTCTGTGACCTATTTTACTGTACTAGCAGCCCATGTGGTTTACTGTTAAGTGGCGGTGGCCCACTTTAGCGGGAGAAGCAGCCCGAGTGATGATGTAACTTTAACAAGCCGCAGAGAAAGTGGCTGCGCACTGTTCCTCTGCGTCAAAACACGCTGCTCGTGTCTCCAAACAGGCAAAGTGCTGCCCCCTCAACAAATATGCATGTTTCAGTCAGTTTTTTTCTCATCAGGGTTATGGCAGGACATGAAATGATATTCCAGAGATGCAACTGATTAGTCGATTAATCAATTAGTTAGTTAGTCAATTAGGTTCATTTTGACCCAATTTGAGTCATTTTTAAGAAGAACAAATTTAGATCTAGGTTCTCAAATCTGATTATTGTCTAGTTTCTTTGCAATAGTAAACTGATCTTTGGTTTGCGGACTGTTGGTCTGTACAAAAAAGATATTTTAGTTTGCATCTTCACCTTTTGCGAAACAGTGATCACTATTTTACACCATTTTAAGAACCAAACAACTAATCGATTAATCGTTTTCAATAGTCAATAGATTGATTGACGCCCAGAATAGTTGTTAGATGCTGTGCTGATTGTAGATCTGCCATGATTAGTTAATTAGTTGATAACTATTACACGTATATGATTTGAGCCATTCTTAAGAAGAAAATATCCAAATTCTCTGGTTCCAGCTTCTGAAATCGGACAATTTTCTGGGTATTTTCTGGTCTTATATAATAGTAATCTGATGATCTTTGAGTTATGGATTTTTGTTCTGGACAAATACAATACATTAAGGTTGCATTGTTGGCTTTGGGAAAACTGCGCTGCATTTTATACCATTTAATGAACCAAATCAATTAATTGATTCCCTATATGCATGTATCCAAAGTTTGTATTTGTTGAGATCAGGGTTATGGCAAGACATCAAAGAATAGCTGTGTTGATTAGTGAGTTAATTCATTTTGATAATGCATTATTGATTTGAGACACTTTTTAGAAATTATGAAATTTTCCGATTCAAGCCTTTCAAATCTGATTATTTTCTGGTAGCTTTGGTCTTCTTTAATAGTAAACTAATGGTCTATGGGTTAACATAAGAGGTCCACACAAAAGAGACCATGTCAAAATGACCTTTAAGATTGCATCTTCATCTTTGGGAAACACCGATAATCAATTACCATTACATTGATCGCCAACCATTTTGACGATTCATTAATTGACTTGAGACATTTTTATAAAGGAAGTGTCAAAAATCTCAGGTTCCAGCTTCTAAAGTCTGATTATCCTCTTTACTTTGTGGCATCTTCAGTGATTGACATTTTACACCATTTTATGAACCAGTCGCTAATTGATTAATCATGTAGATTGATAAATATGAATGAGTGGACTGCATTGGAACTGTCCTGAAAACCGTGCAACTGTGCATCATCACCATTTCCTCTGCACATTACAGTGAATTAAAGTTGCAGCAGGCAGACTGGCTGCAGACCACTTCAGCGTGTGTGTGCGTGTGTGTGTGTGTCCACACTGTTGCCTGTGGCCATGTAGAGGCTCAACCACCGGAGCCAGATCCCTGCCTGGTGAACATTCGCATGTTCGCAACATTTAAATTCTCATAGTGATCGGAAACATCGGTTTCTCTGTCGATCCTGCCTTTTTTTCGTGTCTGCGTTAATCTCTGAATGCTCTTTCCCTTATTAGAGCCCTTTTCTTTTTGTTAAATGAAGCCCCCCTTGCATCCGAGTCCTGTTTGTTCCATAGGGAGGATGTTTACATATTAATTAGTGGGGGGATTTGAATGGCTCACCTTGTGTTTGCAGACACTCAAATATAAACGAAATGGTCTCCTTTTGTTCCGCCCTCTTACTTTCAGGCAATAGCCTATTTATATGGCCAATTTATAGGAGACCCTTCACAAGCAATCAGAGGATTTAACCACTTGCTTTGCTTTCCGAAGGCATAATGCGTACCCACCTAAGCTTAAGCCTTGAAAATGACTGAGCTGTACATTTCATACCCTGTCCGCCTCCTCGTCCACCTGCTTGATATTAATAGTACGAAACGAGGAATCCCCCGCTTGCCACTTAGAGAAGTACTTATCCAGCACTTAATCTGTCTCTCACTAACCTTGTCCATGAAATTAATGTGTGACATAGAGCGCAATCCACAGGCTTTGATCAACCACACAATAAAAACAACATTTCTGAACACATCTGTCACTCGGATTGTTTTAAAAATAGCTGCCTGCGTTGCAGCGTTAGATCCAACTCACTTTTACTGCGTCGCGGTGCGATCGCTGCCAAAAAAACATACTTCCAGCGTCGAATGAATAGGGTTCTTTGAGTTCTAAAGACGCATAAAGTGTCAGTTACATAAATCTGCGGGAGCCTTGTAGAAAAAGAAGAAGAAAAAAAAAGAAAAAGATTCATTAGCTTCAGATGAATCACCTGCTGCCCGTTAGTGTGTTTTAATGACACATTTCCCTTTTGGAATTCCCACTCTCGGCTTACTCACTCGCCCGTTCTTCCCCCTGTGGCACTGGCAGCGCTGGGTTCACTTCACACACCTTTACATTCCAATTGGCTCGGTATGACCTCCCCCCCGTTTCTTTTTTCCTTCCCCTTGTTTTCAGTGCACCTGTCAGGCGTTTTGAGTGATCCGCTGAAATAATACACCACTTCTTGAGCATGTGAACATGCTCTTATCTGTATTTTAACCGTACCAATTATGCCGTATAACACACGTGTCCCTTGATGGAATTCCGACACGATGACTGTCGTCTTTGGCACGGATCTGCTCTGATATGTTTGATTTATGCCGGGGCTAAGCCTGGAGATCTGGCCACGGTCTTAATGAGAGCGATCCGACACGAGGTCAGCAAGTCAACCCCCTCCCCTCCTTTATGTCCTCCAATCGTCGTGAGTCAGACATCCACTTACTGTAATATCTTGTGAAAAGATGACAGGGCACAGATCCACGCCGGCGCGTCGCCCCGACGTTGCTCACGCCGTCTGGTGCCTGTTCATCCGCCTCGCTGCCGCGTGTGCGGATTAAAGTGTCCAGTTATAACTGTTTAAAACTTGTCATCTCTCATTTGCTCGCTGATTTTATAGGAGACGCAGGCCGCTTTTTTTCACGTCCCGCGTGTCTCACGTAATCCCTCCAAAGGCTTGGATTTGTTTTAACTCGGACTCTCACATAACAGAAAGAGAAAGAAGGTGGCGTGGGTCCGCGCATGGATCGAGTTTCCTGACTTCGACCTGAAGTTCTTATCGAATAATAAGCAATTAAAAGTGCATACTCTGTGGGGTTCATATCAATAGGCCCAGACACATCAGAATGATCTGAAACTATAACAGCATTAGCGATCTGATCCCGTTTGTCATGCAAAGAGGCCTTGTTATTTCTGTATGGATTATGAGGAGGCCCTCTATATGAAACACAATGTTTTATTTCACCCTGTTTTTTTTTTTATGGATCTTGCTTTATTCAGGCCTAACGTGTGTGGAGGTCACCAGTGCTGCTCCGGCTGGGCTTTGGCACCAGGAACCAATCGCTGCATAAAACGTAAGTAAAATATATGAAGTGTGAATACATCCATGTACCAAAAAACACTGTTGTTTACAAGCTATACTCCATCTTTTAAAAAAAGCTGCATATTCAGGCTTTCTCCTCCAACTCGGCAGACAGAGAGGCTTCACAGCCCTATTTGGGCAGACTGAAAAATAACACAGTAAATGGCAACTAATAACTATCCTGTCAAGTGGAATTGCCCTCTGAAGGTTTTCCGAGGGTGTTATTGCCCCCACGGTCATGTTCATCATGTGGTGTTTGCCTTTTTTCTTTTTCATGTGCGAGCTCCTTTTTTTTTTTTTTCTTCACGTGGAAATTACCAGCACTTAGCACTTGGCTTTCGTATTTGACACAAGCCCCTTAATTATGGGTGGAACTGCTGCTTCTTTTATTTGACCACAGCGGCACTGGATATCTTAACTGCCAGATAATTAAAAGCGGGGCGGGAGGCGCCAGCTGTGAGCGAATATTTCTTTAAAACCGTTGCTTTTATTTATGATATTGAAGCTGTTATTTCTGTCTTGAACCCGTCTTGGTCAGGTCACGCTGTCGTCATGTAAGACCCGCTCCTATTAGGAGAAAAGCTCAAAAATAGCTCATAAATTGAATGTTCCAATTAAGGCTTGGGTCCACCATTGGTTTTTATTTGCAGGCTGAAATAATAAGGGAGCTTTTTTTAGATTTAACAAACACACACCACGACAGGTAAATCTATCAATCTATCTTCCTTAAAAACAACTTGTTTACTGTTTTCTCTCTTTCTTCCCTGCTAATTATCTCTCTCTCTTACACACACACATGCGTGCACAGTTCACACATACTTCAGCCAGTCGATTACACAACACACTGATTGGCCCCAGCAGCCTTCTAATTAGATCTCCTTCCCTCCTGCTCGGCAGCAAAGCCTCCTTCCATTTTTTTTTTTATCCCAGCTAAACTTACCGAGGTGCAAATTACATCCAACCTAGAGCCTTTAAGTTACCCAAATTAAAAGAATAAATACTCTTGATCCTGCCAGAAAGCAACAGGTCCGGCCTAAACCCCGCCTTCTGCGTCAAACAAGGCAAGCGCATCCGAGTAGGCGGGGGTTTGTCTGAGCATCTGGACCGTCTTACGGCTTGGCCTCCGCCCAGGTCTGACTGGAGGCTACGCTATCATCAGCTGAGAGAAGCCCCGCAGCCGGCAAGGTGCCAACAGAAAGGCCCCCAGAACTTGGAAGCTCCCCCCCCCCCCGCGTAGAAAGACCTCTCCGTCCCGGGCCTAAGACCCGCGGCCACTTCTATTAGGGGATGGCAGCATGAGAAAACGTGTTCACTGTGGGGGGGAAAAAAGGGGAAAACGTCTACGAAACTCTCGCTGAAGGCATTGAAGTAATGTCTAATATTAAAAGTGTCAGCTGC
This sequence comes from Eupleurogrammus muticus, assembly GCA_036785175.1. Lineage (NCBI taxonomy): Eukaryota > Metazoa > Chordata > Actinopteri > Scombriformes > Trichiuridae > Eupleurogrammus > Eupleurogrammus muticus. The sequence continues at coordinate 12,561,395 of JAYKQN010000012.1, read as the reverse complement.
AGGCTTCACCCCACGGGACTGGATTGGGTGTCTTGAGTTATGGCTTCCTAACAATACCTCCTTATTCAATTGGGTTGAGCTCATAGCAAATATATGACAGGAATTGAATCACTACTTATCCAGGGAGTCCGCTTATATGTCTTTAGTAATGTGTTTAGGGAAGGAGAAGAAAAAAAAGAAAGGCTCTACATCTGTGTCTCTATTGGTCTGGTTGGAGATTGTTGCCTGTGTTGATGTCCTGGCAGGTTTGGCGCTCACTGTCGCTGGATTTTTTTTTCTTTTTTTGGCTTGGGGATGGATGGTTTGCAGACTTGTTTGTGTATTAAGAGTCCATCTGCTGAAAATAGCCAATGTTGTGAAAGAACACTTTGATCCGTTAAGAAAAACAGAACATTGCGTTTCCAATTCCGCGTCATGTTTATTCCTTTTCTAATCATGTAAGTAACCACCGTAATTAGAGCGAAAAAGGTCACAGGTTTTTTTTTATGGCCGAGGGGACGCCAAGAAATCAAAGGGGGCATGCGTGCTGTCCTTGTTGCTGTTGGCCGGTTGAAAGGGGCGGCCAGGTGAATGCTTGGCTGTGCTTTTTTATCTGTTCGCTACATGCAGGACCGAAGCTGTCGGGATAAATGGAGCATCTTGTTTCTGTATCAGCGCCTGAGCCTTCCCCACTCTCCCGAGATTCACATCTGCTTCATCGAAAAGTACTCTTGCTAAAATAAAGGTGTAGGTTTGATTTGGAAAGCAATGATACCAGTGGCATGGTTTCACTTTTCCACCGGGTGGGGCTACGGACCTGAGGAGCTGTGTGTACATTGGCTGCGAGCATCGACCGACTGGCGAGACTTACAACTAGGCTAGCGGTTACAGAAGGTTTATCCTCTTAGGACACGCCCCCTTTGTGTAACTCATAAGCCCAAATTAAAAGTAGCACAATTCCCCACATGTCACATGTGACATATCTTTTCGAAGGCTATCACTTGCTTGTAGTTGGTCCTCATTGGCTTTCAAGCTGACTACCTCCTACCCCCATCCTTTGATTGGATCATGCACGGAGTCAATCAGTGCAAAACAACTTAGAGACTTCTGTACTATAAGTGGCATTCAGGGCATTTTTTTTTGAGATGATGGTATTTTCTATCTATCTGAGCATTTTGCCCACCATTCGACAGACATACTGTATTAGCCTATATCTAGTCCTTGAGTAGATTAGGTTGAGGTATAAAGTTAATTGCACGTATGCAGAACAGATTGGGTTGGATATGTCTGTTCTTTCTGTTACTGATAAAACTGCCTTTACCCAAAAATGGACTCAAAATCTTACACAGTCTAAAATGCCTTGGGCCTTAATACAAATCTATCATAGAAAAATGTCTACTTTTCTTCCTGGCTTACAACAATGTTTCACCAACAGATCATCTCAACATTATGCCATGGGAAGGATGCATACTCAACTAAATAGTAATTGTCCAAAAAAAAAGATGTTTTAAATTGTTGTTTAAAATGTTTGACATTTGTTTAGAAAATAGTAAAATTGATATGAACGCCGAAGTGCTGTCATGTTTTAGGATAAATACGGTAACCCTCAATTAGATCTCGTAGATCAGCGGAGAATTATTGTTTTGATTTACAACATTTCTTGGAAGCAGGACAATTAAAGTCAGATCTTTTAAATCCATGTGTAACCGGAGAGAATAATTTAAATTATCTTTGCGCTTATGAATGCGACTTTTTCCTCTCATTCGCGGCCAGATGCGAAAGCACGCGATGCATATGTCGGTGCGAGCGTAGCCAAACACTGAGAGCATGACCCCCACCCAAACACACACACACACACACAGGCACGCAGATGGCCCCCTGATTTAAACCTGTTGCTGTGTTAGCGAGCGCAGATGAAAAGGTGCATCGTTCACATCGAGGGATGAAGTTGTTTGCAGTCTCTTAAGCAGTTGGTGACTGACAGAGTGAGGCGCGGTAGAGAAGGAGTTTTCGTTTTTGATTGCCTTCCAGCTTTCTTTGGCCTGCTGTGCCTCTCAGGGCCCCATCCTGCCCCTGAAATAACTCCTCATGCAGAAAGTCTCTCTCTCTCTCTCTCTCTCTCTCTTGTCATTTCCCTTACCTCCCCCTCTCACAAAGGTAGCTTTCCCTTGCTTTTTAAAAAAAAAAATATATAGCGTATAGCATGTTTCCATGCAGTAAATCCGTCAGGATTAAAGCTCCCTGGTGCGGATACACTGAGAGTCATGTAAGTTGTGTTAAAGCCTCGACTCGGTGGTTCACTACACCCATAACATTTGTTGGTTAGATTTAGTGAAAGCTAATCGTCGTCTAATCCAGTAAATCAAAGTTTCATGTGAATTACTTGAAGATAATAATATTAGGTTGTTGTTGTTTTTTTTCCAACTGCCGTTCAGGTTCTGTGAACATAAACCCAGTCGTTGGCTTTAAAACGTGTTAAGCGCTCCGTCATTTGCCCTCCACATGTGTAAAGCAGCTGATAAAGTATCAAGGACAGACAGTACATGTGTGAACACTTTCTAACCTCCAAAAACAGCACCCAAAAATGCGGGTTCCCCACCACCACCTAATAGATACAAGCCGTGTCCGCTAACCTCCCCGAGGAAGGACAGAAAAACACAAATATGTCAGGCATGGTCTTACTATCATGTATAAACATTATATTTATTATCTTTTACATCGAAAGAACATACAGTCGTACATTGACATCTATAAACACTACGCCCCTTTACCCTCAACTTCCCTCAACAAGGGAAAAAGAGAAATTTGTTAAATAACACATACCAAGCGGTGTAGTTCATTAAAAAGATTCATTATCAATTAAATGAATTTCAGCCTGATCTCTTTCCCGGAACCGTGTAGTGGCGCATGTTTCCCTCAATGCATTTGACTTGCTCTGATGTCATTGGTTAACTTCTCCAAATCAAGGCATCGCACCGTTTTCTGGTAACAGATATTTGTCTTGTAGGAGGAATAAGAACTCTGTGCTGTCTACTTCACAAAAAAAAAAAAAAAAATTCAGAACACAGAAATTCATCAGCAATCATGCGGACCAATCGGTTCACATTACAGACTGACATCAAAGCTTCAAAAAATGTAACGTGAATAAGGAAAAAGAAATTCATGATGATGAGGCTAAACGAGGGCAAAATACAACCAAAAGCAACAGGAGGAGTCTAAGAAAGTTCCAAACAATCACAGAAAACATCTGATAGTGTCACATGAGGAAGTCTTAGCTCATCAGTCAAACCCCTGGGCGGCTGCCTCCACGTGGTGGGCCGGTCGCGTCATTCCTGCGCGGGGCCGTTTTACGTTCATTTATCTACACATGTGCCATTCATTCACGCACAAACCTGCGGTGAACTTTTCTCAAAGGGGGTCACACATCCATAGTAGCACTTTATCTACTTGTAAGTCACATGCTTTTGTTTTCATTTGGGGGAGAAAAAAAGAAAAAGATTTATTGTGCATAACAAACGTTTGAACTGCGCCGTTAAAGGTCCGTCATGGCGCATGCACTTCAGAGGGCCGTATGTGGCGTTCAGCTGGAGGTCAGGAGCCACAGGGAAGCACATGACGCGGGGCCGGGGACTTTCGACCGCTCACTGCGTCCGCGTTCCAGCAGTTGAAGGCGACATAATGCGGAAAATGTGGATTATCGAATCTACAAGGGGACACATGGAGCCACGGCGTCAACATGTTGGCGCCGACAATTTACTGCGCAAGATGCTGCTGATCAGTTCTTGTCCTGCTGCTCTGCTTTTATTTGTCGCAGATGAATTATTCTGCGATGAGTGATCGCGCTGATGCGATTATACATTTGCATCGTCTTCGCATTCACATTAATGCTGCCACCATCAGTCGATTAATCAACTGTTACAATAATCAGTGGCTGTTTTCTGCTTTCTATAGGCTTGTCTATACACAACAAAAAAGACATTTTTGGTTGCATCTGCTGGGAAACAGCTATTTACATTTTACACCATTTTATGAACAAAACAACTAATAGATTAATCGTATTAGTAATCAATAGATAGTCCTAATTCACGTAACAGAAAAATGAAAGCAACTGAAAAACAAATGAAATGCCAAAAAAAGACAATACCAATGAGAACCAGCGTTTCTCTGTTTTACAAGAACAGAAGGAGGATTTTTCTTCCCGGTGACATTGTTGACCCAAGGGTGAAATTACGGCCCCGCGAAACGGCCCTCTCTCCGGCTTTAAAATGCCGTGTGTGGATCGTCTGCGTGGGGTTGCGCAGTTCGCAGTCCCCCTGGGGGGGCAGCCCAGCGGAGAGTTATGGCCCATTAGACTGATCCCTGTAATCAATACACACCCCGGCTTCCCAAAGCCCGTCATTACCGGAGACGCTGGACAGCTCTCTCCTCAGCTCGTCCCCCCGAAACCAGGAGTGCTGCTTTCTCAGCTCCAGCTGGTGCGTCTGTTTGTAGGATGCAATTTGGTCCTGTTTTTGGCCTCATGCACCACATGTTTTTCTAATTGCTACCATAGACGAAAGTGTATTGAAAATGAGGTACTGGTCCTACTGATTTCCTTTTTTTCCCTTTTTTGTCTTTTGCACATGAGCCATAGATAAAACTGACTGGGAGAGAGAAGCAGAACGATACTTCTCTCGTGTCTTTTCTTGTTTGCAGGAATTCATAATAGAGGAGTGCATAGCGGCTGGCCTCAGAAGGGGCGAGCGTGGCTTGACTGACATTTACAGAGCGACGTTAACAGCGAGCGCCGCCCTCCCTCAAGTCGCACACACACGCGTTCGCCGAGGCCACAGCGTTGTTCGGCCGACCATATATCACAGCGTGTTGCTTTAAAAAAGAACCGTATGGAAGCAGTTAGGATGTTGATCCCTCTGGAGGATGGGGGGGGTTTGTGGGTTTTTGTGGTGAGCACACCACGTCTCACAGAGTCAGCTTTACAAGTTTGCGGGCACATCCACCCGACCCCCACATCCAGATATCCTCCGCGGAGCGTCCCAGCATGTGGCTCATTAGAAGCCGAAAAAACACAGGAGTTTTAAGGCGTGCGGGCAGAGGCACGCTATGGCGTGGCTAAAAGTAATGTACACAGTGTCGTGGGTCAGCCGTAGGTTAGCAAAATGCACCCCCCAGAGGGAAGGTAGATTTGGAGATTTAAAAGCTTCGACTACTGTATTGGATCAAAAAAACAGCACCGTGATTTGAAAAATGTACATTTACAACAGAGGCACCTTATCCATGTACGATTTACCACAAGGAGAAAATAAAGGATCAGTCAAACAGCGTCAGGCTCCCTCACTCCTGTTTCTGATTAGAAAAGTGGAGTCGAAAGTTTGATTCTTCAACATTAGGCTGTAAACAGCGAAACTTTTAGCAGGCCCTGAAAATGATAGGGGTTACCATGTGGGAATCACATGTTGGAAGGAGATTAACACTCACCCGAAATGATTAGCATTGAAGAGCAATTGTATTAACTGCTCAATGGAGCAGTTCGTGCTTCTTCAGATAGCGTGTCCAGATGAAGCTCGTCTCTCCTGCTCACTTTCACCGCTGCTTCCTACAATCCTACGATACTTGACCCATTTCACGAGATCCGTCAGGTTCTGCTGTGACTCCTGAAGAGAGGCCGCTGCTGTCATCGCAGGAGGTTCAGCAGACCACGTATTCCGTCAAAGGCGCTTTGCAGTTTTTGCACGATCATCGACAGGAGCTCCCGACCGTTTCCACTGGAAAACACACGCTCGGCGATATCAGTCCCCGCTCCTGTAATTCCCAATGACATTTTATCTTTCATTCCCATTTCCTAAACTTCCTGTCTCACAGTTACGGGGTTTGAAAGGCCCTTTAGGCAAGCCTTTTGTCATATTTCACTAAATTCTAATCTCCGGAGCAGCTCCCGGCCTCTAAATCTCATAATGGTACATAATGCGCTCAGCCTGCGGAGCGTCCCTTTCCCAAAGATTATCACGATTATGCTTTCAGTATCAATATCGTTTTCAAAAACCGTCAGATTACCCCCCCGGTAGCACCCTTGACCTGCATAAAAAATAGAGGAGATTCCTCGACATGTCGGAGTTATGTCACATCTCGGTTTCGAATTGCCCCGCCGCTGAATGGGAGGACTGTAAAGTTTTGATGTGCTGTATTAAGTTGAGTCAGAGAGAGGGGGAAGGCGAATCTCTGGTGGATTGTAATGGGCTGGAAACGAGCGCTAAGTTGGAAATGAGAGTCCAGCGGAGGGGGAATAGGAATAAGTTAAATTTCCCCCTAAATATACAGCCACATGTAACCCTACGCTTAGAAACAGGTAACCGTAACCCACTAGAGACACTATAAACAACATAAAGACCCCTGGGTTTCTTTTAATATACATAGAGGATTTCGGTTTGATCGCCTCAAATCCTCCCAAGAACTTTTACAGTAGAAATAACTTAGTTTTACAGTTTATTTTATTAGAAAACCTGTTTGTCTGACCTTAAAGTGAAAAGTATTTGTAGAAGGATGAATACGTGCATTAACTTCAGCTGTTTGGCATGAAGCATCCGACATCCTTTAACTTTCACAATGTGAGTATGATTATGCAGCTTAAGTTCAAGGGGCCTGGAAGAAGCAATATATATATATTTTGCTCTGCCAAAACTGACATATTACGCTAAACCTTGGTACCATATAGTTTAACTCTTTATTATTTATCTTTTTGGTTAGGCCATTTGACATTTTGTGTCAAAATCATGATTTTTGTGAATATATATATATATATATATATATATATAGACTCACTTGACTCACAATATGAAGTTGGAGTTGTAGCTGAGCCCAAAGAAACATACTGGATTCCACATTAAAAATGCGTTTTATTACTGATTCTTCTGGATCAACATGTTTGTTTGGAAGGTCGGACGCTGCCAACAACGGTCTTAATAGTCTCCTCTTTTCAGATGACTGGATCTGGACACAACCTGCCCCCGAAAACTCGGCCAGTCTGTCTCAGTCATAATTGAGACTGAAGCGGCAATGCCAGGAATGTTTGCCATCTCTCCTTCTTTTTAATTCCTGTACGGATTCGCATTTTATTATTACTCTCGCGAAGTAATAATTGCCGCGCATACTTGCGAAACGGGTGGAATGCGAGGCAATTAGTTTTAATGATGTGCAAGACGGGTCTGCACGACAGCAATTACAGTGACAATGTGCTCGCCGGCCCAGAGGCAGGTCCCACAGATAACACAAACAGGCAGCGACACTGTACGCCGCGGCCCGCGCTACAGGGCTACACGTCAGACCGGGGGGTCACCGACCTGTCCGCTCCGCCGTCAGGTACAGGCGACATGTTTGTCTGGTGTCCATTCCTCCGCAGAAAAGCACGCATGAGCACGCATGCCAACATAAGCCGGTCGTAAACCTCCATTTATTGGCTTATTTTTCTGGCCTGAGCTGTTTCTCGTTTCAATTCGGTCCGTTTATTTTAAGAATGCAGTTTCACACATTTCCAAGATCCACCCCCCTTCCTCTCCTTTACAACATAATGTCACTGGAATCTGTGGCCCCCCTTTTTGATGCGCCGCTTCATCATCAGACTTGAGGTTAAACAGACTCCGGACGAGACGGTGGCGCCCGTCCAGCTCGTACTTTAGTACCATGATGAATTTCTCTTCTTGCCAAAACGGAGCTCAGGCGATCCCTGTTTTATCCCATGAAGGAAAATTCAGGTCACATACCGAGCTATACAAATCCACCATCGCATTTCTCTAAATGTGTATGCTTCATCAAAAAAAAAAAAAAAAAGCGGGTGGGGTCCGGGGGGGACTCTACATTTTCCTCAGACGAAATGCTTTGGTGAATTAGTTTGGTCTAAATGAGAGCAAAAATTGGCTTCACCGTGAAACAAAAGCGAGTGTGTGGGAGTCGTGTGATATTTAATCCCCGAATTTTTTTGATCTCCTCATCGTTGCCGCGACCTGACAGCGCTTAATGCGGCGGGCCTTTCGATAAACATGCGTCATGACCCGAGAAAAGTCAAATACACAGCTTAATTCGGTCTCCTCTTTCTGGGAACACGTCTGTGGAAAACAGCGTCTGAAGTTGCGGTTGTTACGGAGCACCGTCGCTGCAGTTTTGAGCCGCATGGGATCAGAAATGGCTTCTTTTTTTTTTGAAGGGGGAACAACAAAGGAATATGAAGTGGCCGGCAGTGGTACGGCAATAACAGGAAGTACCGTTCGCACCCGGTCGGGGGGCCTTTCACCCGATGCCAAGAGCTAGTGGCCGGGTTCCTGCCGGCGATCTGTCAGTGTCCACGGCATCTGTGTCAATAGAATTCCACAGCCCTGTTGACAGAGCCTGCCGTTTGCTCTAGCCGCCGCGGACCGGGGGCCGACCCCGTTTACTGTTTGAGGACGGCGTCGTAAATCCCAGAGTGCCGTCCGTGACGTGCGTTTGTGTCACAAGTTCGAAGGCCTGTTCACTTTTTAGAGTTGCGTGTCACGGGTCTTTTCAAACACTTGTAGTAGCCAGGAGCCCGATGGAAGGACACATGCATGTTTGGGGGGGCCGATAGAGTGACACAGATTATTTTTCCATGACCACGGAACGACCTCAGCGCCCGTGTGTATGCAGACTATTGATAAATATTATGTGCACATTTATCTTTTTAAATACGGTAAGCCCCTTCAGGTCCTGTTTGTTTTCCAGATTAAACACACAGGCCTGCTGGCCGTTTCTCTGATGAAGTGTCAGCAGTTCGCCGTTGGACCTTCCAGTGTTTCCCATTCACTCATTTTTTTATGAGCCCCCTGTTTTATGATCTTTTTAAAGCCGCCTGTGTCGGCACACTGGGTTCTCGATCATCAGAGGGTAACAGAGGGTATTTTTAGAGGATCACTCAATAATAAAAAACGCCCTAAACCTAGTCATGAACCTTGAGTAGCCAATAGACACAGCCTCAGTGAGAAATTAGTAAAGTATTTAATGTAAGTGATCATGTACTGTACATTTAGCCGAAACAGGGCAGTTAAGGAATCAGGAGAAATTGAACATGACAGCCCCTCCAGGCTCTGTGCTGCATAAAATGGACATAAAGGCTTGAGAAGTGAAACTAATGGCCCCTTGATTGAATCAATTTAAAGTGAGCCCCGGTGTTGAGATCATGGAAAGCTATTTCTGCTACCGGGGGGTGGGGGGGGGAACATGTTCTAACATGACCTGCTGAAAAAACCCGATCTCCATGTGTGCGCTTGCTCCCCCAGCCGACTGCCAGCCCCCCTGCCAGAACCGCGGCTCCTGCAGCCGGCCGCAGACCTGCGTGTGCCGCTCGGGCTTCCAGGGCCCCCGCTGTGAGGAGGTGGCCCCGGAGCAGGTGTACATCCGTGACGGCGGTGGCCTCAGACGCGTCCAGCCGGGCAGCGACCCTTTCCAGAGGGACCAGCCACGGAGACGGCCCGCGGAGAGGCAGGCCGCCGACACCGCCAAGGCCCAGACCCCGCGACCCGCCATCACCAGAGGACCCGCTCACGCCGTGTAAGTGACGCAGCTGTGGCTTCTTATTATAGCCGGGGAGACTCAAAACACTGCCAAATATGGTTGATCTAATTTAATTTATTTCTAATTTAATGATTTCTAAAAATTAAATTTTAGAGGGACAGTGTGTGACAGTGTTGGCCTGCGAGGAGAAAGACCAACCCATGGCATTCTGTTATTTTACACTACTTGACTACATCTCTACTTCCTTAAATTTAATGAAAAAATAGGCAGTAAAAGATTATAAGATTTCTCCAAACAACATAATCTAATTCAATCAAGTTGTTTCCAGAATAAGTATAAAGGCCTAAGGCAGAAGACACAGTATTTATCAATGGTACGGGATGTAACAAAAAGCAGGCCAGGGTACAACACCCCGAAATTCATGAAAATCTGGAATTATTAAAAACAAAGCAAAGAGACTGTTATGGTAATACAAAATGTATCCGGTAATAGCCGTGCCCCCATTGTCCCCAAAGGCTTTTTTCTCTTGGACTATGTAATCCTTTTTTGCGTAAGAGAACAAAGTATATTTAAGGAAATACTGGGCGTGATATTTATTAAGGGCCAGGAAAAACAGAAATTACAAGTCTCTGCCTACGGTGACTGGACGAACCAAACAATACACCAGAATTAACAGTGACACAGTATCTCCTTTTGGAAGGAGTATTACCCTTCCTTCTGATGGAAAGTCATAAAGAAATGTAGAAAAATATGATTCATATAAAACATTACTATTACCCTGGTAATTGAAAAAATATACACAACTCAAATTGGCGAGCGTTTTCAAGATTCAATTAAATCCTCATGTCCTTCAGTCACTGAGTTACCGAGACAGACTCCGTCCCTGTGTCCAACGCATATGACTCAGAACCGTCTGATAGGCTTGTTTATAGAACTGTGGGAGCTGCAATTATTTGTCCTATTTGTCGTACTGTGGGACGTGCTGGTTGAAATCCGAGGTTTCAATCTTCCAATCTTCTGCATTCAGTTGAGCCTCAATCAGATTGTGGTTTGCCATTGAAAGCCAAAACCCCACGTAGGTTCAACAAAACTCGATCAATAAACAATAAACAATGATCTAATCCAGAATAGTGGACCATAATTAAAAGATAAAATCTGTGGATGGCTAAAGTCTCCCTTAATGGACATTAATAATTATAAAATCTCATAACAAACATAATAATCTGCCATAATAATCAAAATATGTTCTCTTTTACGTGGCAATTGTAATGTCTTATGAACACCAAAAATATACAGTTATAGACACTAACATTTATAATAAATAACAAGGTAGCGTTACAGATCAGTGTGCTTAATTTATTTCCTGCCAAAAAATGAATGTTGATAAATCTCTTCTTTAAAAAAATTAAAAAATTAAACAACCATACCCTGAATTTATATTCACACAGACGTGGAATTACTGCCCGATAACAAAAACGAAAAAGGGGAAAGCCGCACACTTTTAGGTTATAGTTTAATTTTTATTAGGCTGCTATCTGAAATCTGCCCTCACTTTACAATACAGTTGGAGACAATTAAAAGTGATGTTTAGAATCTATGATTGAACTAAGACGATGTCAATATCGTATTCTGTTGATCATCAACATCATTTTACATATTTTGACCCATAACAGATTAGCGTGAAAAACTGTTTTCCCACCTATGCAGAAATGGAATACAATATTCATACAATATTCATAAGTAAGGAAGTGAGTAATTGAATTCAAATAAATCATAATTCAACTAGAAACAGCCAGGAATTACACACTGTGCTTTTAAGAGACAGACTTCCTGAAATACAGAATGCTAGCTGTCAAACTCCAACCAACCGAGATGCCATATTTTCTCTGTATTTTTTTCACTGGCAATTTATTTTGAGTATGCTTTATTATTTTTTTCAGTAAAGAGTTATTTATCCTATCTTGCTACCAAATATCTAGCATTAACTGTCAGCTAGCAAGATAGTTAGCTACATATGGTAGTTTAGCGGTAGCTAGCATAGTTAGCATATAATGTATAATGGCTATAACGTAGCGCTGCTAGTAAGCTAATGAAGCTTCCTCCATGTTGGACTTTCAGGCTTTCGTTCAAAGGTCAGTTTGGTTTATCAGCGACTAACAGTACAAATCAGTAAGTCAAATTTTAACTTGTCATGAAGAATTTATGTGTTTTTTCCTGTTTTAAAAGCTGTTTTTAAACAGTTTTTTTATACCAAACCTTTTATCATTTTACACTCAGCATTATTTTTGTTTTGAGCTAATCAAACTCATTTAAAGAGAGTGATACTAGAAGTAACCACAGCTATAGGCTACATATCATTTTCTGTATATTATTTCAAAATGAAGCTTTGGCATTCACATGAATTCCCTTTTCTCCCTTTTTTGTAAATGCAGATCCATTATTTCTTAAAAATGTGTGAGTAAGATTTGTTTTTCAAAAGTGAGATTGGTTTAAGCTACTGTACCATTACTGTCATGCTGGCAGGCTCTATAAAAAAACAACTAGAAGTTATTATACCTTCTTGAACAAACAGTAGTTCATTACACCCCTGTTCTATGCTGGTCAGACAAAATGACTGAGTTCATATCTTAAATCATTAATACATGTTAAGTTAAGCAAGAACTAAGTAAAGCAGGTGAGCATTTGCTACCACTTGTTGCCACGTTTCAAAGATGATCAAGAGAAAATCTGCAAAATGTAGGAAAATATAGCATTAACCCATCTTATTTGCTGCTATAATTGGGTGGGATGATTATATTTTCTTTAGGCTTTGACCGTTTCAGTTTGTTCTTTGATTTATTGGAATAACTTTCACTATAATGTATCCAACTAATAATTGCTCAGACGAAGGATTCTTTTCAGTATTCAGCAAATTCTCCAAAGGCTGATAATCAGACAAGTCTAATAGCTTCTTGGCTCCGATTGCCTCGACTGTTTCTGTTCCAATGTTGTTGGAAATAACTTTTTGGTTTGATTAATCACTTTACCATGGCTATAGAAGTATATTCTTGATCAGGGATGTTGAAAGGGAGTAATTGTTTCCGGGAAATATTTTGATGGCTCGTTATTGCTTACAGGTTCAGACTTATCTTGTCAAATTGCTCTACATTCTGGACTTAGGCCCAGTACTTTTCTAATCCGCTCACAGTCAGTTTAAGTGCCATAATTTGTTTGGGCACTGAGGTCATTCGTTCACTTTTTTGGCCAGTTTGTCATCTGGGTAATTCCTCCCAACCAAAACAATTAAAAACTCTCAATTACAACTGACATTAATGGCTCCTCGTGCTAATTGTGAGGGTCTTATGTAATTTTGTGCTTTCCTGCCTTCGCTGGTGTTACAGAATTATCACGGCTTAGCTATTCATATGTTTGTGGTAGCTCAAGGAAATTCTACTAAATGTTTTGGCAGACGGTTCACACATTTTTAACCTTTTGTTTTTTATACATCCTCCTTCCCAAAACGATTATCTTGGAGTCATAGTAAATCTTCTAATCAATACAAGACCCCTGAAGAACTGCACAGTTGCTCTGCATATGTTTTTTTTGTTCTTGACTCACAGGACATTTTTGCGTCCTGAGTCACAGATCTGGGATAAATAGAAAGAGACAAGGCTGCAGGTTGAACATAGTAAGAGGCAGACAGTATTCCTGAGTCACACATGCCCTTACTATGACTGCGTTAACCTTTCATGCTTCTCCTGAAGCTGACTAACTGTTTACAAGAAGTGCTGTTAAGTTCAGGATGAGCCATTTCCATCTACTGGAGTACAAAATCTTCCAAGCTCAGACTATTTATTAGTTGCTGTTAAGGAGTATAGACAGATTCCTCTGAAATGTTTGGGACAGGATGAGACTTTTGGCCAAAATTGTAAAATGTTTTCATTCAGGCATCAGTCAAGTGATTATTGTAATACTCAAATCTCTTTCATTGGTGCTTCCAGGAAGTTCTTGTGTAATGCACATCCAGAGCTCAGCCCTTGTGAATGAGCGAGTGGCGAATGGTCCAACGCGTCCCGGCCCAGAATGATCTTTTAGGGGTGGAACAGTGTTTCCCCCCGGAAAGTCTCGGTTTCGTGTGTCAGACTGAGGTTCCGCTGTTTTTCCGAAGCCAGGAAAGCACGAGAAATGTGAGGTCAGAAAGTGAGAGTGAGATAGAGGAGCGAGTAAGAAGAGCAGCGGGGAGGACCGACGCTGGGGTTCACACACATCATGTTGGGTTTTCTCCTACTTACAGTATATACCCAGGCAGGAAAGGTCACGCTACACAAGCAGCGCCCAGCTAGTCCCCTCCCCCCTTTAATTTCTCCCTACCAGAGAAGGTGTGAGGTACAATATATGTCTGTCTTGGAGCAGATTTGCCTTGTTATGTCAGCAGCACCCTGTTACTGACCCGGTCTGTCAAGTGGCGCCAAGAACAAGAAACGGCGTGGGGGAAGGATCGAAGCAGACAAGCAGGAGGGGAACACTAAAGAATGATAATAAGACAAAGCAGCAATCAAGGAGAGAAACTGATCCGTCTATTGGGACAAAGTGAGGTGACAGCGCTAGTTTAAAAGTCCAGATTGTAGACCAGAGTAAGTTAGATTTTCTGACACTGCTTGGCCTCGCCTCTCCCCGTCCAGTCAGTTTCTGGTTTACAGTTATGAAATCCCACTCCATCATTAAACAGCAGACAAGAAACGAGCAGTGTCTGCGGTGGACTCTAAGAGGTTTGTCAACATCTCAGTGAAGATGATGCTTAACTCAATTTTCAACAGGCCAGCACCTAAAAACTTGTGTGGCTAAGGATAAGGCAGTTCTGATCAGGCATTGAGCGACCAAAATAAGATTTTGTGGCCGGATTTCTCTGTTGAGGGGTTTTCAGTCACAGTTCAAGATCGTGCTGCGGGTTTGAGTCACGGATCAGATTGTTTTTTTCGGATCGGACGGATGTAGTGGGTGCACAGTGTGGCCTGAGCATATTCACTAGATTTGTAAAACTTGTTGTTTTCCACTACGGATTATGGCCTCATGTCTGTGGCGATAAATGTCCCAATAGATTTTAGCATTGGCTTTATATCACTTTCACCTCATCAGGTGTCAGTAGTTGATCTTATACTGATATCATATGATTTTGAAATCAAAACTGAAATTGGTACTTAATCTGAAGTTATACACTCGTCGACAAAAACATAACAGATTTTGGCTGGATTTAGGCTCCCTTAAATTTGTTTTTAAAAAATTGTGACAAAATGTGTTTTGGACAGCTGTAGGAATAAAAACAATTTCTAATTGATCTACAAACTAGGTCTGCAACTAATCATTATTATACAATATCAATTGATTTTTAATTGATTTAAATGTCGACCACTGTTTCCCCAAACACATCTTCTGCATGTCGTCATTGTGTTTTTGTGTCGTCATTGTTTTGCAAAGCAGGTTTTTTCTTTGTAAATCTTCTCACAGTTGCAGCAATGAAAGCTTGGAGATTATCTTCACTCTATAATGATTGTGAAGTGTTTATAGACTTGACCTGTGAGTCTAGAGAAAGTAGGAAGTTCATGAGCAGCACGACCCAACTTTAAGCAGCATAAGCTGCTCTGTTATTGAGATAGGCTTCTTTAGTCTTTCAGTATTCATTCTTTTAGAAACAGCTCAGGTGAAACACTAAAATGTTTTGAAGGCACTGTGTCCATACTCTGGCAAGCAGTAGTCAGAATGTCTCCTTCAGAGGCTATAAATTTTCACTGGCATTTTTAAGAAAACAAAAGTTTATTTGGGGGTAAGACTGTTTTTCCAACCGTTGTTCCAAGGTTAAGAAAGAACTCCTGGTGCCAACTTGGACGAGGAGTCCTTAAAGTGCTAAACTGGAGCGTCTACAACTCGATGACCGGGCAACCGCCGTTTGCTGATGTAAATTATGTAATATGATAGAAAGCACCAGAACAGCTACTAAATTGAGATTGTGCCAAGGATATTTCACTCTTTTTCCACTGCTTGCTCTCGTCATGCCGACCACATCCAGGTGACAAATCGGACCCTCCAGAAAAACCTGAGCTTGGATGAAAATTTCTCTCAAAATGTAATGAAAAGTGACACATGTTAGTGTTGTCTTGGCGCAGTTGTGCTCTGAAATATTATTTTAGAGAATATGATTCATAAACCAACTGAATGAATCCAGCACATTTAAGAATGACAGCCCATAAGAGTAAAAATCCTTGGTGGGATGGACAAAACATATGAGAACTTTACATATAGCCCGACATTGAAATCACCCCGCTCCCTTTTCTTGTATTCCTGTCACTAGTCTTCTATGTGTCCTATGACCCTTTCAACTGTGTCCCAAATGTCCCATTAGCCAAATCAGTAACTAAATTTTAAATGGGGACATCATATATGCAGCTGGCAAACATATAAATGTTTCCTCCTCTGACCTGCTAGTGTCTTTGACGTAGGACAAATGCGTTTCCCCGTAACCCGGCTTTTCCTGTGGGCATCACACTCAACGCTGTAAGGCTTGTCCCTGTCAGCGAGAGATCCTGTAGGACCACAGCTAGTCTTTCAGCTCCCAGTATGAAGGTCAGGGCCGGCTGGTGAGGGCTCCTGGCCGAGCTGGAACAGCGATAGCAAATAGAGGACCTGCTCACCATCTCTTATGAGTCCCTTCGCAACGATGTCATACACACACACACACACACACACACACACACACACACACACACACACACACACACACACACTGTTCTCTGACATCAGTCCTCCGCAGGAAACAGAGCAGGGCAGAGCAGGATGTGTGCGCGGTGTGCAGGCCGTCCCTTCCAAAGGTCATCTCTCTCTGGTCTGACATAATCAGGCTCAAAAAAAAGGTTGACAACACCTACCTGGAGAGAGCTTTACAGTGATAACTGCATTCAGTTCGAGCTATCATATTTTTCGAACTGGAACTGATGGACTAAAAAATTTAGATTCTCTAAATCTAGCTTCTCAAATCAGATTTATTTCTTCGTAGGAGTTTGCTGCTGAACGGCACCGCTTGCTGTGTTAAGGATGAGTCACTACACTAAATCTACAACTGGACACATGGAGCTGCAGAGACAACACATAATTTATTGCGTAAGATACTACTGATCAGCTGAAAGCAATGTTGTTGTCCTACTTCTCAGTTTATGCGATGCAGATGAATTTAGCGATGAGTAATCTCACTAATCAAATTATACATTCACCGTTGTTCTGCGACATTGAGGCATTCACATTAGAGCTGGAATGAGCAGACATTCAATCGATTAGTTGCCAACTATTTTGATGATCAATGAATCATTTGAGTTATTTTTAAGAAAAAAACGTCCAAATTCTCTGGTTCCAGCTTCTCAAATCTGATGATCTTCTGGTTTCTTTTGTCTTCTATAACAGTAAACATGTTGGTCTGGACAAAAAAACAATTACAGGTTGTATTTACAGTTTTGGGAAGCAGTGATCACCATTTTACATAATTTACAAACCAAACAACAGATAATTTCAGCAACCAGTAATTGAAAAACTGTATCAGCACAGTCACAGCCCCAGTCATTAATCATCTTGTCTTCACTGCCAGTCTAATGATATTCAGCATATACATTTCCTGCATGAAATAAAGGAAAAGGAAAGGATCATCAGGCAAACAGCTGTACTTTATGTGGTCTCCCTATGGCTCAGGGGTCGAGATGTCGTTTGAAACCAACTGGTTGGTGGTCTAATAAAAGCAGAGAATGTGTCCCCACTGCCACCCACAAAGAGAAAGCACAAGCGAGCCCACAGATTACTCAGAGGATAAGATCACTGCTGCTCTGATACCTAAAACAGTTGTAAACTGCTGTGCAGTGTTTTGTCTTTTGATAAGCCCACAAACTCCTGGATCCGTGACTCAAACTGGCTTCCCTGGATTGTATTTCACCTTCTTAACAGTAGCTGAAATAATACAGTGTTTTTCCTTTAACAGCCAATTTTAAAAGCCAAACAAAACAATGGATCTCGAATGGGGAAAAAACCTTCTCTTCATGTGAGGTGATTATGTCAAAAAAAAACACACACCAAAAAAAGGAAATTCCAAGACACGGCATGAATGAATGGCAAACACATGCCCTGATGAAATGTGGCTGAAACATGTTCGCCTGTTTTTATTGTTCTATCATAAACCAGCCATTTTTAGCCAGCTGTTTATTAACATGACGGATGCTCTGGATTTTCCTTTTTGATGTTTCTTGGTATTTCCCCATTTTTCATCCAAAAAGTACCTTCCCACAGCTTTGAATCCTCGCTTAAGAGTAGGCCTGCATCGAGGTGATTATGTGTTGTGACAGTGCTTTCCGATTGGAAGTACAACATGATGTATATTTGGACAGGATGTGGTAGGATAGATTAGGTGAGTATTGAGGTGATTATGTGTTGTGACAGTGATTCTGATGGGACAATACATCATGATTTATATTTAGACAGGATGTGGTTGGCTAGATTAAAACATGGACAAACCATAACTATCACTAAGGATGAATGATATTTACCTGACTAATGTAAATATAATTCATTGGGGGAAAGAGAGTATGGTATGGGAAGAGGAAATTGGTATCAGAATCAGCATTGGAAGTGAGATGGATGGATCTCTGTACCCCATTTCCCCACTGGTATTTATTTGAAATCTGACGAATGCTCTTGATTTTCTTTTTTTTATTTTTACTTGGCAATTCTCCATTTTTCTATCCAAAAACACCTTCGCACAGCTTTGATTACTTGTATAAGAACACTGTATTGCTTCTAATTGTTGTACTAAGATAATTATGTGTAGTAACAGAGATTCTGATGGGACAATACAATGTGATTAATATACTGATAACTATCACTAGCAATGAATGATATGGTACTTGGTATCAGAAGCAGAATGAGTATTGGAAATGAAATAGTTGGATCCCATTTCACTATTCAATTATGTTTTCAATTTAATTTCAATGCACCAGTTTATTTTCCCCATTGTTTAACATAGGGGAGAAACCTTGGCAGACCAGGTTCAAGTCCTTGGACTGGGATCTTTCTGTGTTTGCATGTTCTGCGTGGGCTTTCTCTGACTTCCAAAAACATGTTTAGGTTGACTGGAGATTCTAAATTGCCCGTAGGTATGAATGTGTGGGTGAATGGCGTGTGTACCCATTGATAGGCTGGCGACCTGTCTGCTGCTTTTTGCCTGTAATGTGCTGGGTTCGGCTCCAGAGGACCCCCTACAACTCCAGTGAGGATTAAGCGGGTACAGAAAACCAACAACTGGCTGTTTGGAATAGTAATTGCTCGGCACGATTTTAAAAGTCAAATCCTACGGTGATGACACATTCGGTCACACCGCAGTAAACTGTTGAGATGTTGGAAAAAAGCATCAAAAAAAAGAAAAGAAAAAAAGACAGTCCTATGAAGCAGAACGGCCCTTAAGAGGGTGATACATACGGCTCTCTCTGCATGAGCTGTTGTGCTTATATCTGCCCCACCGTTCGCCTGGTGACTAATCGGGCCTGGTGGTTGTGCGGCTTGTTGACTCAAGGCTTTGCACGCAGCCACACAGCCGTTTCTCAGAGGAAACTGTGGTCATAGTGGGAGTTCTCCGTGTTTATCATGGATCACCGCTCGCTTTCACTCCCACTCCAGACAAAACCACACCACCAGCGCTGACGGGAGCCGCTGTCAAAACCCCCGAAGATGACCTCAGCACCTGTACAGAAATATTGTTTTATTGTTACCGGCCAGTGCTCACGGCAGTAAAGATCGCAGAAGAATGTGAGGTATCGCGTGTAACAGAAAAGGCAGAGATCGGACAAAAATAGGATCATTAACGCTGAAAGGCAGGGGTGGAAATTCACTTTAACAAGTTTTTCATAACTCAGTTGAGGGGATCATAAATTAAAAAGAGTAGCTCAAATCCCACAGTAGCTTTCCATCTTGTACCTTTGACTTTGATCAGATATGTGTGTTCTTAAGACTAAAATATATGACTCAACGTTCGGCCCTGAGAAAGTTTTCCCACTGTACCACCTGGCAGTCTGCTTTGCTAATTAAAGAGGACGTGTCCAGAATCATCCTCTTGTCTCGCAGTTCCGCCGCTGCCAAAACAGAGGAGGCCTGCAGATGGGGAGTCAGGCTAAAATATGGAAGAGGGATGAAGCACAATAGAGTAACTCCCACAGGTTGTACACGGTGCTCTCCTCATGAATGGCCTCTATCTCTCCTACGAGTCAGGCATACAACCGTGTGTCTAAGGCTGTGATTTGTGTTCCTGCGTGTGGTAGAGCGCGGACTGAACTTGGAACAGGGTCACTTTAGCTGGATTTCTGCAGACGTGTTTTTCTTGCATTGTAGTGCTTCAAACTTGACCTTTGACACCCCCCCCCACACCACCTCAACACACACACACACACACACACACACACACACACACACACACACTTGCGATATGAATAGGGAAAAAGCTTTCCGGAACACGGCTGGACATCCTCCTCCGCTATGGTTCTATCGTATAGGGGGTGGTGGGGTGGAGGCATTGTGTACCCTGGAGACTGTTGGTTCAATGTCAACATGGCAGAGTGCAGACTAAGCTGTGGAGCCCCCCCGTCCTCAGGTGAACTCTTCCACGTGGGCTGAAAAAAAAAGGGAAGGAAGCGTTTAATTTTGTGTAAGATATGATCGTAGAAAAATGAACAAAGATTGCTTCAGCATATGTTGTCACGTGCATGGACGAAGGCCTAAATGTGCTGTAGATCCGCCGAATCTGAGGACGCTTTAACACACAACAATATTGACCGAGCCAGGCCAGGAAGAGTTGGTGTGTTTCTTTCTACAAATACGGAGCCAAACGAGTCTCATGAGTGTTTGGCTTCCTGCTAGGCCAGAGGGAACAAAGGACCATAGAGAACTCAGCGTGGGACAGATATGTCTCTCTCTCTCTCTCTCTCTCTTTCTCTCTCTCTCTCTCTCTCTCTCTCTCTCTCTCTCTCTCTCTCCCTCCATCCCAACTCTCCAAAGCTCTGGTCCGAAAACGTGCTCTCTGTGCCGTGCTGCCAGCGGGCTCCGGCCTCGTCGGCCAAATCCTCCTCGTCAAGCAGGACTGTGCAGATGCAGCTGTCGGAAGGACAAATACTATACTTTGCAGTTATAGGAAGAAGGGCGCCTCTCCCAGTATGCACTCCAGCTCCGGAGCAGAGGCAGATGGAGACAGCATCGATCAGGCTCATCTCCCAGATATGGCACACAGTGTCAAAGGCATAAATTAACAGTGTGTCTGTGCATGGGACCAGTTAATCCGTTCGGATAGTCAAGATGGAGGGTTCCTGTGGGCCCCCACGTGATGCAGTAAACCTTGACTTTCGGCTCCAGAAGCGGCAAATAAACACATTTCACAGCTCAAACCTACGCACATATGAATTTCTTGGATGTCAAAACCCAACTTTGTGTTGGCCTTCTTCGTGTCTGCGTTTTACGCCTCGTGCGAACTTCTAGCAACGTTTTTATAGCTTGTTACAGGTCTGTTCAAAAGCTCCCTCAGTCACCTCGCCTATTTCAAACCCCCTCTGGCCCGACATACGACACTGACCAGCATGAGCATCACTTCAGTCAGCAGTTCCTAATGGTTCTTCCTGCTGACCTGTCTTGTGGCGTTGTTCTAAATTTACTAACGATCACGGCAAGTACATAAAAATAAACTTGAGATCGCCATGTCTTCAGGCATTTTGATTCCGACCCGCTGAACCACAGCGACCGCGTCGCTTCGCTCGCATCCAAAAAACGAGGCCCTTCTGGATTTCTTGTAGCTTGGAAAACGCCACTCTGATCGCTGAAGGTGAAAACAGACAGGTTGGCACTGTGATTTGCCCCCTGGAGATGAAAAGAGAACTGTTTATTTCACAGCTTTTTGGCTTGTGATGGAGTAGACAGGAGTACTCATATGTTTTGATTATATAGTGTTTGAAAACCTCAATGAGGTCAAATTTACCGAAAATCTGTTTTCATGCAGGCGGTGGGGGGAAATTATACCTATAAAATTAAGTGGAACTCAATCTCTTCATTTGTCTGTGTAGCACTCTGGCTGATCCAAATAACAGTCTTCGCTAAATAAATTTCTCAAGAACGTATGCTGCTTTCCATTCTGCTCGAGGCGCAGTTGTTGCTCTAATATAAGCCTCATCCCCGGGGGGAGAATCAATCCAACCCCACTGTAATTCATTTCGCCCAGATCCTGGCTGCTACTAGCGGGATTCCTGGAAAGGCCGCGTCCAGACAGAGAGAGAGAGAGCATGATTTAATCCAGCCTCCGTGGCTGGTGCGATAAGCCCCTCGGACACACCCAGATTTTCACAAGGGGGAAATATTCTGCCAGGACCCACAATTATCCAAGTCATAATGACTATAGATGTTATCAAAGAGAGACTGGGCCTTAATTGCTCACTGATGTTTGGCCTTACGTGGCCACGTATACGAGAAGAACTTGTCCTTGTTTCAGGAGAGAGAAGCTTATCGTTAAAGCCCTGCACATGTTTCCACGCTGGTGTTTTTCTATTATTCCCAGTTCAGTATGGGACACTAATGAACTACTGGCACCGCTGGCAGCTTGGACTCCAATTTCCAAGCAGTGTTTTTTTACAATTTTTTTCTCCCGCATTGTGACTATTCACAACTTGTCGTTTATACAATCTGGTTTTTGTACGAATTAAACACATGAAATATAACGTGTTAAGCTTGGCGCCGGAAGGTCGGTTTTGTTACGTTTGGACGGGGTCGGGCTAGCTGCTTCCCACTCTTTCAAGTCTTCACGCTAAGCTATATAACTCCCAGAAAAAAAACTAATAAGTTTGCATCTAAAAATGTCAAACTACTCTTTTAAAACAGCATCACTGTCATGAGTGTTTTTTCCCGGTGAGTAGTCGCGACGTAACGCCAAGTTGACGTGCAAGGAGTGCAAAACAAGACACTTTTTTTAGGTTTAAACATTTACTACCAGAAATTAAACATTCACAAAACGCTGTAATTTAAGGTCAGACATAACTGTGACAGTGGCTGGTGTTGAGATATTTTTGGACTTCCAATGAGCGCTAACTTCACCACCGCGCTTTTTATGCGACCTTGTTGCCATGAGCAACAGACGACAACAGCGTAATGAGAGTGCCTTCAGGATTGGATACAGTATTTATTGGTGCATGCTCCGGATCAGACCTCAGGATTTTATTGAAAGAAACACACACAGGGACCTCGGTGGTGTGTGATGAATGGACGGGGGCGTTCGGCATAAAGCAGGAGGAATGAGATATGTGACCACAGTGGGGTTTGACCACTGTTGGTACAGATGGCTTGTTGCACTCACTTTGGTGGGTGAAAAAGCAATACTTGTTTCTCAGAGACTTTCTTCACCTCCTAAAATATACCAAGACTTGTAAGATGGACCAAATTCAGATTTTCAGTTTCCCCCCTTTTTTTTGTCCGTGGGTTCAGAATGGGAAAGCAAGCCATTATTTTCTTAACGTCAAAACATAATAGACTTACGGCAAAATATCCAATTACTAATTAATTTCTTATCAAATATCAGAGATAAAAAAGCTGACTTTTTTTTTTTTTTTTGCTAAATCCCGAACAAAACATGTCATTCTTGGCAACAGGAACCACAGTCGGTCTACGATAGCATCTTGGCTGCTAATCCGGAGTGTTTTCGCTTTTTTTTTGCTACATCGCGGCTAATGTTTTGGACGTCGCGGAGATTCATAACCCTGTTGGGCTTTGAATAGCAAAACATGAACAAGAGTCAAGTGTGTATGTCTTTGCTAATGTTCTTGAATAACACCTCCGGGGACCAGTTTCAGCAGTCTGCACTTTCCCTCCTTGTCTGCAAAGGTTTAGTCTGTGATATGTGGAGTACCATCTGTTGCAGAGCCTTTTTTCTGAAAAACATTGCTCTCTCTCGACGTTCTTCAACTTCAAATCAAGAACAGGAATACACATGACCCCTGTCAATTTCAATATGTTCCCAGCGGTGGGTCAGTTGTACCTCCTATGAAAAATATGTTGTTTTCACGCCAGGTATATATATATATTTTTATCACATTACTTTTCTCACTAGAAATGCATGATTGGAATAGGGCTGATATGGTTTGTTGCATCCAAAAAAACAGAGTGTACCCCTTACATAGTGCTGTGTATAGCTCTGTTTTCCTTCTTGACTGCAAAACTACGTGTCCCCAATACACTCATAAATCTCCTCTTCCTTTTCGTTGCCAACAGTGTTTGCAGCAGGACAAGGTTTTCATTGTTTTAGCTGCTCTTTTTTTTATTTTCCTATTTCTGCTGTTCCTTCCACTTAGACTGATGATCCGCATACACGAAATACAAGCTTCGAAACAAACAATAGTCTCTAACGCTTTCTCTGAATGAGACAAATGTGCGTAAACTCCCGATTTACACGTTGTCTTTGAAGACCGTCATTTACTTTCCCATTCACCAAGAAGCCTTCAAATTGCCATAATTACGTGCAACTCTTATGTAATACGGGGTTTTGGCTGCCGCTCCCTCTTGGAAAGAGCTAAATGGAACCATTAAACATTTTGTTTAAATAAAAAAGAATAATGACCTGATTTTCCTCTGCAGGATAGAGCAAGACTTGTGTTGATTGGTTCGTAAACCTATCGATGGTTCCAGGGGTTTGCCACTCGTCACCCCGGAGGTCGCCTCCAGTCCAACACAAAGAGAGCCGTGGCGGGGTGAAGTGACAAAACCGAGAGCTACGGTATCGGATTGTACGACGTGACCCAGACGGGGGACGCTTATGCCAGACACTTCTGCCTGCCGTCAGACCGTAGTTGTTTAGACAGTCTGCTCAAAGCCAAATGGTCCCATCCAGCATGCAGACAAGCTCTTCATATCGGTCTATTTTCTGCATTAGCCACCATAAGCCAACAATCCGAGCCATTAGACGTGGGTTTCCGACTTTGGTATTCTCAAACAAATAAAAGTGAAAAATGGGCTTTGCCAAGCCAGACTTGCGCTAAGCTTCAAATGGTAAGAGGCTGATGAAAACCCTTTAATATCACGAATCCATTACCTCTTTCCAACCTATTTGCCATCCTACTGTAATCCCAGTGAAAAAAAATAGATTCTATGTTTGAAATGCATTAGTAACTCACAGAAACAGATTATGAAAGAGCCCAGCACTGAGCTGTTAGTGAATGAATCAGCTGGGGTCCATACGTTACTGTGCGGTGTTTCACACGAACTGAGTGGGCTACAGAGATGTTTTGAGATGTTAACATCAGCGAATCCTGAGGTTCTGGGTCACTACATGCTTGAGTGTGTGTGTCTGTGTATGAATTTTGGGGATCATCAGTTAAATCCTGAACGTCCCCTCCTGTCTGAGCTCTCGCGTTTCCCAGCGGAGTCGCGAGGATGACGGGAAATGATGTTTTCCATTCTCCCGAGTATGTGGATTTTTTTCTGGCACCTCAACAAAGCCACCTAACTGGATTTCACTGTGAAAAACACCTCCTTCACTTATGACACACTCCCATCAAAACTTCAAAGCGCACCTAACGTTTGGCTTGGCGGCCGCGACTGATCGGGCACCGTTACAGTTTATGTAGCCTACAGCATCGGCAGAAGCTCGGGGATCGGATGGTTTTTGACCGTCCTCCAGTCCCTTGGACCTGGCTCGTGTTTTCACAGCGCTCGGCTGTGTGCCGTTTGCTGCTCCAGAAAAACCGCCTCCTCTCTCCAGCTCATCTGGGCGCGAGAGGCACGACTGGAACTGCCGTTCACGCTGTCTGTCATGGCTCCATGAGAATTCATATTCACATGCCGTGACGCCGCGATGAGTTCAAAGACAATCAGCAACGGGGCCAGCGGATTGGAAGCTGTGCGGCGTCGTTTCATGTGCACTGTTGATTCCTGGCTATTACAGTGATTGATGATTTCCTTTAAATGTGACAAGGTTTAGTTCTAATTGCTTTCCATACGTGAAAGAATGGTGATGAGTGAATGTGGACAGCGCCAACGGCTTTATGTCTTAGTTGGAGGTCTCCTCCGCTATCAGACTTAAACTTGTGCTTTTGATCAAGTTTTTGGATTTATCAGTGCATAGGAATTGTTTTTTCTTTGAATGTAATTATTGAGAACATGTTCCGAGCTTAAAAAAACAAAACAAAACAAAAAAAACTGAAATCCAAACAAGTCTTGCACTTTGTGTCTCTCCTCATGTAATCAACGTGTCTAAACGATCCAAATTTGGCCTGATGCTTTCAACATTTATATGGTCATTGCTGTATTTAATTAACATATACTGTACATCCAGAATTTTTTTTCAAATATTCTCCTTTCTGCGAGTTAGATGAGAGGATTGATACTGCTGTCATGTCTGTAGGTTAATAAGCGGAGTGGGAGCCAGACGGTGATTATCCCAGCTTTGCGTACAGCATGGAAGCGCATGGGGAAACG
The DNA here is from genome assembly GCA_036785175.1 of Eupleurogrammus muticus. Lineage (NCBI taxonomy): Eukaryota > Metazoa > Chordata > Actinopteri > Scombriformes > Trichiuridae > Eupleurogrammus > Eupleurogrammus muticus. The sequence goes on along the minus strand of JAYKQN010000012.1, from coordinate 12,535,403 downwards.
GCTCGTCTGGCTCCCTGAGCCTAAAAAGCCTCCTGCCAACAAAGCAAATTAGGACATATTTTTGTTTGTTTGGTTTTTGTAGGACTTTCCTGCTGCAACCATTTCTTGGCGAACAGCAGCCGGGGTGCAGCGATTTTCCCTGAGTCTTGTTGTTGTTGCAGTGAAGTTGTCAGGCAAGCAGCGGTTCAGCTGATATGTACTGATATATACATATATATATATATATATATATATATATGTATATATATATATATATATATAATTGGGTAACATTGAGGATTTCAGTGGAGGTAGATAGCATCAGAACAAGGGCCTTCATTAAATCAAATTCAGTATGTTTTATCCTCCCACCTCCTTGTCTCTGTCTTCGCACCATTTGCTCATTCAGCAGCTCTCTCGCCCCCACACCATCACTGATTTAATTAAAACTGTATGGCCATCATCTGATACCCAAAACATTTTTCCATCCGTCTGTTTCAAGCCGTTTTCCACGTAATCTTGGCAGAGGTCTTGAAAATTGCTTTCAAGTCAACCAGAATGAGGCGGGGGGGGAACCGTTCCTCCTTGGATCACCGGAAGCCTCGAAGTTCCCTAATGATGGCATCAAACACGCGGAGGGAAGCTGTGCTTGCCCCCACTGCCCCCCTCCTACACCACCTTGATCCACAGTCCACAGAGCAACGGTGAGCTCATGCGGCGAGGAAGTCACTTTGCCGTTGAAAGCAAGAGGGAGAGACAAAAAGTGCAACATCTGGCCAAGCCGGAGGCAGGCAGGATGCTCGCGATCCAGGTGTCGTCGTTAAGCGCTCGGAAAAACACACTCCGGGTACGCGGATTGACGCCGTAACCGAGCGAGCCACCTCCTGTCCGTCCCGACCCTACCTTGACACAGGCTCCTCTCGTTTCCCGGTGTCACATCCCATCATCGGGTTCCCCGCCCTGCAGATTCAGGATCTGGGGCAGCAGCTGTCATCTGTAGGCGCTGTCACCCGTTGTCTTCTTTATATCTATGACGTGAGAGACTGTTATCAATCGTTTGTCTCCCTTTTCCCCTTCATATTCAGTGTCCTGTTCCCCCTGGCAGCAGGAATGCGGTTTGGGCTCTTGTGGGGGAAAAAAAGTGACATGCAGAGGCTTGTGCTACATCTAGCACAGCTGGGATGGGGCGTGTGTGTGTGTGCGTGTGTATGTGTTCAAGTGTGTGTACACATTTGCATTTTTTTGTGTGGCGTGCACATGTTATGTTTATTTGCCTCATTGTTGTGTGTCTGCGGTTTTGCTGTACAAATACGTGGTGTGTGGCTTAAAACCAGTTAATGTGAGGTTTATATCCTCATTTAGGCTTTGATTACAGCCTTAATTACCCTACAGGGCCACGTGTGTGCTTTGTAAAAAGCATTGTTCTCCCTGATCTATCCAGCCTGGTTCTTCGTTGCCTTGCTCCGCTGATGAGACTGTCAGAGCAGATCAGTGCGATCCAGATGTTGTTTTTTCGCAGGGCCGAATCCTGGAACATTCCCCCAAAAAGTTTTCCTAGACCCTCAAGCGCCCAGGTAGGCCCGTCCGCCGGCCTGACCGAGAGGCACGCGCCTCCAGCAGGCCGCTCACGTGAGCTCAGCTTCCAGGTCGTGCGGCGCAGGCTCAGTAATTGACCCAAATCAAATGCTCACTGGTTAAAAAAAAAAAATGTGGCCCTCACAACCCCGCTGGAGCTTTGTTCTTCGACCCTAGTTTTAATACTTCCTCTGGTTCCAGAGCAACACTCAGGATGTTTGCTCCCTGGTTGGCCACAGTCAGACAGGACAGGGAGTTCATAATCTAGTCAACCAGACACAAATGGGCGAAAGATCTAATGCGTCTAATCACTGACATTTCTTCGCAGCAAACAGACCAGCTACACACAAACTGGGACTTAGTTGCCTGATATTTAGTGTGTGTGTGTTTCTTTTTTTGTTAATCAGTGATGAATAATCTCCTCTTACGAAACGCCTTCAATGTCAAACAGAGTCTTTCATTAATTAGCAAGGGTCATGGCTGTGTGACGTACAGCAGATGTTAGTCCAGAGAGCCTGTCTGCTTAAAGAATGATATGGTGGTATTAATTTAATTAAAGCAAAATTATTTTCAAATCATTGTGTCTCATCTATAAAATCAATTAAGCACAAGCTATGACCTAAGACTGTATGTTTGTCCCTTGGGAATATTATTTTCAGACCGTGCTCAAATGGATTTCACACCGATGCGTGCACCTATGTTTGCTTATGGGTGTTTCTGCGTAAGCGTTTGTGTGCAGGACATTAGCTTTAGCCTGAGGTCATGTGTTTATGGGTTTTGTGATGATGTGATCGACAGGACCCAATTGAGACGGGGACCCCCTGACTCCTCCCCTCAGCAGACCGGGACCTCCCGCACTGTGAAGCGCTACCCATCATCCTCTGGGCCCATCACCTCCAACGCTCTGCCCACGGGCAATGGCTACGAGCACAGGAACTGGCATGGCAATGGGCACGAGCACGGCAATGGACACAGCAACGGACACAGCAACGGGCACGGCAACGGGCACGGCAACGGGCACGGCAACGGGCAGTTCAACAATGCATTATCACCAGCAGGTACGAAATAAAAAAAAATCATAAAAGACAAGCATTTGTATCTAACGCACTGTCTGAGATGCATATCATAAAACGATCTGTTCTCACTTTACATCCATACTTAACGTTTCCGCTCTCCCTAACCACATCAAAACAAACACAGGCCATTCTGGTGAGGCTAGAATACATACATACACATCCTGTGGTGTCATCGCTAAATGGAACATTAGCCACAAGGAAAAAAAAACTGGCAGCGTCCCAGGCCTCACTTCCCTTCTCCCACTGTCCAACCACACATCCACACACACACACCCCAGCTTTGTGGTCTGCATCACACCAGATAGACGAAACGTTTGATATTGAAACCGCAAAAAAAAAAAGCCACAGACACATCTGTCGGACGAGCATGAGCGGTGTGTGTGTTCCTGCGTGTGTTTGATATCTGCACTGTCACCTCTCTGACATGACGGGTGCAAAATCCTGGCTCGGCTACCCACAACAAAATGAAACACGATCCAGCCCTTGCGTAATTCCCGTCTCCCTTTCACTACTTTATCCCCTTTCTGATCCGCTATCCAGGTTACACACAGGGTGTCTGCCGTTCAAGCTTCTCCTGTGCTGCAGCCCCCGTACCAGGGGCAATGCTTGCTGGAACGCTGTCCTGGCCATTATACAACATTCGCTTGCACTCGTGCTCTCTCTTTGTCTCTTTCACACATACACATGTCCAAAAACACCTTCCCCCTGAAGATAAAGGCCCTGGAGACGAGCCTGACACCATATAGTATTTCCCCCCGTTCGCTGGGCTTTGTGGCGTATAGCTCGTTCAGCTGCGGCGTGCCACTGGCCTGCCGTCAGCACACACACCCTCACACTCTTATAAACCTCCCTTTCGCCCGGGCAGGGAGTGTGTCGCAGTCAGGCTGACGGAGGGGGAAAGGATGCAGCTTGTCTCTAGCCTCCCTCTGCTGCTGCTCAGCCAGGTGTGTGTGTGTTCCCCAGGGGCCAACCTCACGTCCAACCTGGACCGCATCAAGATTGTCTTCACGCCAATGATGTGCCGCAGGGTGTGCGGCGGCGGCCGCTGCTACAACAACTGCGAGAAGGGGGACATCACCACGGTGTACAGCGAGACGTCGCAGCAGCAGCCACCCAAGAACCAGGGCTTCAGACTCTGTGAGTGTCGACCCCTGGCCCTCTTCATTAACAACGATGCCTCTTGTCTGACTGTTTTTTTTTTTCCTTCTTTGTCTGCTGCTACTCGTCTCCCCGCTTCACTCTCACTGTCTCTCTTACTCTTTTTTTCTCACACACTTTCTCTGTGTCTCCCTTTTTTTTTCTTTTTTACGGGGTGAACTTGACAAAATGGGTTCTCAGTGGCATGCCGTCTGTTCCGAATACCAAGCTCAGAGAGGAGGCAAAGTGGTGGAGATTAGCACTGAGAGCAATGCTACAAAAAAAACTCACTGTCAAAGAGAAGGGGAGACAGAGGACGCAGGGGAGAAAAAAGGGGTAAAGCAGATTAAAAGCGGGCTCTGTAAAAAAAAAAAAAAGGGGCTAATCTCCCCCTCTCGCGCACACACACACACGTGGAGCTGGTGGTCCCACGCTCCCAACACTTAGCCCCGTCTCTTAGCGGTTTACACCTCGCGGTTGGCCCCACCGTTAACCATTTAACGTGCTCCCTGGGAGAGCGGGAATGAATGAAAGAGAAGCGGGAGAGGCAGAAAGGGAGAAAGAGTAGCAGCATGAACGGGATTTTATAGGGATTACATTAAACCTGCCATTTATCCGGGAGGCTTTGCTCCAAATTCACACAGGAGTGTCCATGGGAAGGGAGGGGGGGGCTGGTCAATGCCAAGGGGAGGGTCGCAGCCCTGCGTGTTTCTTACTTTTCTCATCAGTTGCAAAGATCTCACTGAGGCTCAGACTAATTACTACTTGTGGATTAGAGGTGAAGGGTGCGCATACCACACACGTATACATACAAGTCCTCTCCAGCCACAAGTCGTATAAATACAAGCAGGCACACAAGCGATCAGCCTTCACCGGAGTGCACTTGGTTCTTTTGGGAGGACCTAGTTGACTTATGAATATGTAAACAGGCTGATGTTGCAGATTTATGTGCCCATTAATGGGGTTTTGGAACGTGGCACAGATATTCCAAACACTTCAGCGCGCTGGCAGAGGCCGTCCACAAGATTACATTCCTGGCACCTCCGCTCTTTCTTCTTCCTGAGCGGCCGGTTTGTTTTTATGCCCCCTTTTTTTTCAAAATTTTCTAGAAATCTCCCTATCATTATGTAAAAGCATGTGTTACAAAAAGAGATCACTTTCCATTTAGGCTTTCGCATCCTGTTATTGCTCGGGGGTTTGTGCGTGCTCGTCGAGGAATTTTGAGTGGACAGCAAACAGTTATCTCATGCTGTTGTTATGTTCCCGTCACAGCGCAGTAAAAGCTGGCTCGGATAATTATAACAGGCTCCCTTGATATGCACCCCACGCGAAACACTTACTGTAAAGCCCGATATTAGATCGGGGCAGAAGTCTGTTTATTGAGTGAGAAGTGTGTGTGTGTGTTGGAGTTTGTTGAAAGGGACAGACAAACAGGCAGGACAGGAAGTGCGCGCTGTGCAGTGGGTTGTTGTCTAAGAATAGTTCCCTGACCCCATTCCAGTTTTGGGACCGGCCTGACACAGACCAGCACAGACCTGCATCCCACATTGAGAGGATTTAATAACCTCCTAATTTAGCCAGTATGACTAATCACAGGAGGCCTTCCTGTGTGTCTGGACACCAACGCTGGACCTCTCTCCGTCTCTCGTCTCAACCCAATGCTTTGTGACAAGAGGCTCATTCCTCATATGCCAGCGAGACTGTCCAGCGTCTCTCTGCTCACTGTTTGCGCCTGGTTGGTACGTTATTGCCCACCACAACGAACACGGAGAGAGCCCGGTTTCCCACACCGCTTTATAGTCGAGGCAGCCACCTCTACAATAAACGCCCCCCGCCTCTCCTTTGACGCTCTGAAAAAAAAAAAGAAAAAACGATTCCGCATCCCTGCATGCATAGTAATGTAACGTCTCCCAAAAACCACACATTAGGATTTAAGATTTCTTCTTCACGCCAACACGGGCTCGAGTAGCCAACGTCAGTAGCCGATGCCAGGACAACAAAACTTCATAAGAAAAGTTCACGTTTACTGCCTTCTTTATTCTTTCAGAGGAGGACCACTCTACACGCTAGCTGCCACATCTCGATCCAAGACACATTCACAGACCTCGGGAAATCCCAGCGCTATCAGCTAACAGAACAGAACCTAGGCCTAAACGAATTTATATATGAATACCGCACAGTGTGTTTCCATCGCTCGCCTCCTCTTTCAGCTCAGTGATCTGGTTTTTCATCTTTTCTTTAGCCCTATAAAGGTTCTTTTTTTTATTTGTCACGGTTGGATAGTCCCCCCCCCCCCCCCTCATTTTGATAGTCTTTGATGTTTTGAGTTAGTAGAGGTCAGGTCAGACACAATTCTGTAGATGGGAGCGGGCTCATGTATGCCGGCGCTGTGCTGGCACTCATCCCTTATGCCAGAAAGATAAGACCAATAAAAGGGCTGTGAAAGCCAATACTGTCAAACACCATCTGGCCAACGGCGGCCTTTTCCTCCATTTTTCCACTTCTCTCTCTTGCCATGGTAAATTGCGAACTCTAAATCAAACTCTACACCAAGCACGTTTTGGGGTTTAGCATAGGTACGTGTTGAGACCAGTTGCCCCTACCGTGAAATTTCATGCACGGTTTGGAAGTATTTTTTTTTTTATGTGCTGCTCCCAGTGAAGCAAGTGTTCCCTGCACTTGTTGTTTTTCAAATAACAAAGGATGAATCATCACTCCACACATGAGTCTGTAATTACCGACATGAGGCACGCTGCGCCAGTAAAGGAGGCGCGGCGAAAAAAAAAGGGGGGGGGGGGCAGTGCCATGGCTCTGCCCTCAGGATAGAGTTGAAACTTCATCATTGTCATGTGGAATGAGGTGTCAGACTAGAGAACAGCGGGAGCACTGCTAATTGTTGCAAACAAAGCATGTCTACTTGAAGCCTCGGCACATGCCCTTCCTATTAGACTTACCCCTTCTGTTTCCTATTACCAGTGTGTGAGAACACATACATCTGTGCAATTAAATGTGGCTTGTTGCTTAAAGAATCTCCCACTTTCCAACCTTTCCTTTTTGTCCCTGACGCACTTCTCCTCCTCTGTAGATTTCTGCCAGATCCCATGTCTTAACGGAGGCCGATGCATCGGCAGGGACGTGTGCTGGTGCCCGTCAAACTCCACGGGGAAGTTTTGCCACCTGCCAGCGCCGCCACCCACCAGACCTGCGTCCCCCAAGGACAACAGCTTCTCTGGAGCCAAATCTCCATCCCAGTCCATGTACACGCTACCACTGTCCAACCAACAATGTAAGCACCCACACTTTTGTCCTACCATTAACCTCTTTTAAGAGGTTGAAGGATTAAAGGACTAATTGGTTATAGATCAGTTAGTCCTTCAAAACAGACTACTGACCTTACCCACATGGGATGGTAAATATGTAAAATGCCACAAAATACGCTATATTTCAAAAAGTATTCACTTACCAATCCAAATCCACCACCATCCAGTACACAAAGCAAGGTCCATAAAGACATGGATGACAGAGCCTGGTGTGGATGAATTTGACTGACCTGCACAGAGTCCTGACTTCAACCCAATAGAGCAACTTTGAGATTATTTAGTTTGGAAATAATTGCAAATAAAAGTGGAAAAGAGGCTATATCTTATAAGGTTAAAATCCAGTTTTTGTCAGACTAAGACAGTAATATGATTTTTTCAGGTATCATGTAACACAGCAAAGTGAGGCACAGCAAAGTTCAGCTACTACTTTTGGCGACTGTAGGCAGTGGTCACATAAGCTCCTCAAGCTTGCTGTATCGTGTCATGTGCTTCCTCAGTGTTTTGCTTGGGGGGTTGTACATATTTAAGAGGGGGGGGATAAAATCTCTCAGAATGATATAACTGATCTAACCATCAGCCAGCTTGTCTGATGTTCGTCCCATGGCTGAGAACTGTCGACACGGCTCGCTATTGGACAATGATGCAACAAAACCAAATTTAATGCAACAGATTTACTTCTGCAAGCAATTCATCTGATTGATTTTGGTGGCAAATGTCACTGTTTTAAAAGCTTATTTCACTTCTCCTGATCATAGTCCATTTCTTTTTATGCACACGAGTGTACTCAATTTGTTTACTTGTCACTGTGCTCTTGCCTTTTGCAGGCGAGCAGTGGCGGTCAGACTCTATTTTGAGCGGAATAATTAACAGATGACTCAGTGGAAGTCCTCATATTGTTTGCACAATGCCGCCTTTATAAGTGGATATTAGAAACAGAATAAGGCATCATCATCATGAAGTTAAAAAAAAAAAAAATAATAAAAGTGAAATATTTGCTTACTTTTCTTTCCTGGTATAATTTTTTTTAATTTCCACCTTATGTCTCGCTTGTTGAAAAAGTAAGTAAAAGCAGAAGGTTTGTCTTATGTAATTTAAATGTTGACCTCTCATCCATTTTGAATTGAATTAGGCAAATTATAATAATTAAATAACATGTGTCCGATGTCCATATTGTCACGTCACAAGAAGTGAATTATCCCCCCCCATGCCCTCATGCTTCATATATGCACAGAGGCAATTTCATGTCCAGAACTCCGATAAGGTTGACTTCTTCTCTTTGGACCCACCCTGCTGCCTGTCTGTGATACTATGATTCATTGAGACTGGGTCAGGATTCTGGGAAAAAGCCCTGGCACTCCCTGAAGATGGATGCTTCCCCTCTGTCAGAAGGACAAAGGAGCTCATTCTCCACATTGCAACATCTTCTAAACTCCGCAGCGAATCTGTTTTAAGTCTTTTTTATGATTGATTTAAACCGTGGAACCGAAACTCGTTGTGCGGCGTTGTTGTTTTGTAGTATCTTAATAGTCTGTTCACTGCTGGGAATAACCCATGAAGATCTCGTAAATTCTGTGTGTACAACTTTGCGCAGGATGCTAGCTGATTAGCATGTGCAGTGTATACAGCTATTACCCTTTAAGTTGAAGATGATTCCACTTAATTAATGTGTCAATAATTATTACCTTTTTAGATAATATAGCATCCTCTACATTATGTCTCCAGTGTCTCTCCACCCGTCCTTGGTGAATGTCCACATTCAGCACCCTCCTGAGGCCGAGGTCCAGATCCACCAAGTGGCCCGGGTCCAGCCCGGGCAGCGGGTGGCTACCACAGAGGGGGCCCACTCCGTCCAGCAGCGTTCCCAGCCTGGCAACGGACACGAGGCCGCCGGCGATCACAGCAGCAGACATGCGAACGGCGGCGGGAACGGCCACGCCAGACCACACAACCGTCAGAACGGAAACGTGGGAAGATGCTTTCAGGAGACAGTCGATGGACAGGTATGTAAAACACACTATGTACACTAGCGTAATTAGCTGATCTAAGCCACATGAAGCATCCCAGCGGTTTTATTGCAGGTATCATTTGGCTCCCATCACTTTTTTTTCTGATAGACGCCGTCTCAAACAGGAAACGTGCCTGTGGCTTTGATTTATGTCACATCTCGGATTTATAAGCACTGATCACACCGGTCATCTCATGTTCCACCAGTTCCCCGACACATGCGTGTTATGAGTTAGGATGTGTTCAGAAGGCAAAGGTTAAGCTTGAAATCCAGCCCATGTGGTCCCTGTATTGTACCGTACATACAGAACAGCGTCTAGTGCAGATGGTGAGGATAATGTACGGATAATACAGCAGACATTCATCTTAGTGGGAAAAAAAGTCAGGAAGAGGAAAGACTCAATGCGTTACCTTTGCAAATTTTAAGGTTTAATGCATCATCTGTTTGAGTTGGCTGAGATGAGGCATCATGTCTGACTCTTTAGATTTGCAGTCGCAATGATGTAGTGATTTACAGTGGAGCTGTTGTGTTTTTTTCCAGCAATATTCCTTAAACTAGTTTGCACATCTTAAACTAAAGCTTCCATTTTCTCTACTCTAGTTTCATGGCAAGTTTGAAATGTAACCTTCCAGTCAGTGATCTTTCAGAAACCCCGGTAGACGAGGAGCATATAAAAGCTTTCCCCTGCAGTTTCCCCTCCTCTCTTGCCAGTGTACCATTTTGGTGTTCTGCAGAAGAATGTCCTCTCTGTTGCCTCTTGAGTTTCATAAATCCCCACTGGCCAAAAATCCAATAAGTAAGGCCTGATAGGAATCTCTTGCAATTAGCCAAGTGCCTTAATGAGGCATGCCAGGAGGTTCATAGTTGTTCCTGAAACTCACTGTTTATGTCCTCCTCCAACTAACCAATCTCAGATGTGTCTAGTTCACTTTGTCCTCGCAGATATTTAGGTCTACACGCACACTCTTGATACAAACACACACATTTTTTGACCTTGCCAATGCACACGCATGTGTACACATGCAGGCACAAACATGTAACCATCGTTCTCAAAAGGCATTCATTCGATTTAACACAGATGTGCATTGTTGTTGTAGTGTGGCAAGCCCCTGCCAGGCCTAACCAAACAGGATGATTGCTGTGGCAGTGTCGGCACCTCCTGGGGTCTAAACAAGTGCCAAATGTGTCCAACCAAACCAGGTAAGCAAATCCCAAAACAGAAACCCTCATATCAGAGCAATTATTTGCTCCGTTCTGTCCCAATACATAATCTATTTCTAACCTGTCCTAATTCTATTAGGATTATCTTGTGTTGTGCTATTGGTATTTTGGTCTCTGGTTTTTCCTCTCCTCTCATGCATATTGGTTCAAATCAGCAAAATGCTGCTGGGCTCTGTTTTTCTCCATCGGTAGAGTTCCCCATTCTGAATATATTTATATGTATATTGGGCTGTTGGTTCAGTGATGCATGTTATATTCTACAGTTGCAGTTGTGATAAAAAAAACAACAAGGAGACACTTTATCCCCTGAATAGAATAAGTATCCAGGAGACCAGCATGTCTTAAGCATGAACATTTACTGAAGCTCAATCGAGGAGAATCAATGAAAACGTCACATGTGTGAACACAGTGCAATGTTAATCAATTCTGGAACTTCACTTCCTGTGGAGGAGTATTTAACCCTACTCGCGACACGCCGGTTTACAGCATGTCCAAAAAGGCTATTTTTACATGCTGTAGCTTCTCTTGTGCGAGAATTTGATTGGATGTTGGATTCCAAACGAGGAACTGTGATTACCTATACTGACCTAAGTCACGCTGTCAGGCTGTTTATCTTGACCTGTACACAGTGTTCCGTCATAATCTCTGTGTGCCCTTGACTAACTAGGGGAAAGACTGTCTAGGACAGTCCCCATCGTACGCAGACAGAGAAATTAGCTGCTTCTAGATAAACCCTGACCTACATCCACTGCTACAGAAGACCAAAAGCAGCACTACCTATAAACCTAACGTGGAAATTTCCTTCACTGTTTATGCTTGGTGTATATTTACAGCTTTCATCACTTTCCCTAAACAATACTGATGACTGATGATCAGCGGATAGCAGTCTGATTAAATTATTCAACTCCTGTCAGGCGGCTGTGTGACTTGACTTTATGCCGGGCTAGGGTGAAATAAAGCTGTTTTCGCTTCTATAAAACCAAAAATTGGGAAAGGCGAATGAAAACACATTAAGCATGAAGATGAGAACCTGGTAGAAGTACCACCCACCCTGTGGGCAGAATGAGCCAGCCTTTGGACAGCCTTGAAACGGCATGGGGGAAATAAACAGCCGCAGTCCAGCTGCTTCGCAAACCAGAGCTGCGGTAGGTTTGAGAAACAGCAGCAGGGCCGTTGAACACCCTCAGGCTGGTTGGGTGGTGACACCTCTCGCTGTGGATGGAGACTCAGTTACGTCTCTGAACAAGCCCGGGAGGACCAGCTCTGCATCTATGGTGGCGCATGAAGTGTCGTCCCTCTCATACATTAATTTTGCATTTTACATGCCCACAGATGTCAGTTGGCTGTCAAAGCCCTCGTGCCCTGCTTAATGTCTGACCAGACCCTAATCAGAAGCAGACATCATCCCTCTCCGTCTCCTCCATCCATCATAGATGCCGATCCATTCCTCTCCCCCCCTGCTCTCTATCTCCCTCGGCATGTCGGATTCCTGCTCTTCCTAAATTCCCAGCGCAATCTCTTTTTGGCTCCCAGATGTTTTCCTCCGCTCTCTTCCTTTTGAAGGTTCGGGGGGAGAAATTTATCGAACAGGGCTGTTCAGTTATGTTTTCGCGGTTGTTCTGGGGGGGCAGGCACACTGTAGGCTCTGGTCCCGGGTCGCACGCAGCCAGGGAAGAAAGGATAGAGAATGAAAGAGGGGGGAAAATGAAGTCAAAATGAAGTCATGTACTATGTCCCAGAAGTCTTGGAGGGAGCTTTAATAGGAGAATTGCTTTGAATTCCTCCAGAGTGTTATTGTTCTCAGTTTAGACACTTGGCGAGATTTGTTAAGCCGCGTTCCTCCCTTACTGGCGTGGATGTACACTTTCTTACGTGTTTGACAGGAATGATGTGCAACCTGGAGGCAAACGGCCCCTTGAAAAATGATGCTGCTTTTACATCATCGTGAATGGGTCAGTTGTAGGCCCTGCAATGTGGGGAAGGCATCTAGTTTTATAAGAGTCTCCTGTGTCTCTTATTGAGTATGTGATAATGATGTCATGAAAGCCCATTTTGTATTTCGGGGTGTGACGCTACCACTGGTCAGTTTATAGCTAGTTACAAAAACCGCTGTTGACTGAGAGCAAGAAATGCTACTTAATCGTTTTATTACATCTGCGGAGGATGCCAACACGACCACAGTTTAATAGCTACACTTCTGTTGCAGACAGGATTTGTTATAAGCCCTTATTTAGTTCAGATATCTTGCTATCTCCCCATTCCAGGCCATGTACAACAAGGACTTTATTTCACTGTTGTAAGGAGGGATGAGAATATGAGCATGTTTATATACTAGATATGTAATTGCATATGTGAAGGAAGCTGTTGTTAAGAAGGCCTTTATGCCAGCGTGTGCCATCTCAGTGGGAGAAAAAAGCCTCATCAGAGCCAGCGCCTTTAAAAGTGGCATGCTGAGGATTCCTGGCTGGTAATGAGATCCAGATCAACAAGAACAGGCTGCAGTGAACTGTATCCCTCTGGTTCTGATGATGGGGCAGAGTGGAAAATAACTCGCTGTTGACTTCTGAACTAGTGAATTGTAAAAGAAAATTACGATTTCATAGCTGGAGATGATAGTCACCGCATAACAAATGGAAGATGGTGAAAGGTGGAGTTGGGGCATGCGAGGCTATTTGTGTCCAGTGCTGGAATGTATTTGACTACAATTACTCAAGTACTGTACTACAATGCTTTCATGATTCAAAAGCACCTAGCTAGACCTGTAGCAGCAATGCATTCGGCCTTATCACTCACTTAGTCACTCTGAAGAATCCTGTTCTCCTCCTTCTCCTAGAAATGCCCACTCGGTTGTGACTGGCCTAGCAATGTCAGAAATTTCACTGCCCTCAGTGAGCCGGGGTCGGTCAGACTAAGAGAAGTCAACTCCAGAAGAAGGGGGGAGGCTTCGTAGCTCCAGTGGCGTTTACTGTTAACTTACACTCCTGTTGTGACATCACAACAAGACCAATTTCTAAATAGCTTGTGTTCAGCCAGGTTTTCAGCGGGAAGCTAGACTATAACAGAATGAGTGGGTGGTCTGGTTTTTTTGTGTTAGCAGAAACACCAGAGACCTAAATATAAGCACAAGCACAGAAAAATTGTTTTTTGGCCGGATATCCCAAATGTTGTGAAGCATAGCTGAGGATCATAGTTGGACAGCTGCCCCGTTCAACAGTTCAGAGCTGCAGATGACAAGTTCTTAATGTGTTTTCAGGAAACAGCACACCTCCCACAGGTGACTGGAAGGTTACCAACTCAGCTCACTTATCCAAAGAAGAGCCCTACAAGTTTAGACTTTAATATGTGCCACAAGGAACAGTTTTGTCAACTGATAGTGTGCAACATTCCTTTGATAACTACAGATGATTGATTGTTGTTGCTTTGTCAAACATCAAATACATTATCATGATTTCTTGTTGATATGCTGAAAAAAAAGAAAAAAGAAAGCCAAAACATTATCTTCTTCCTTTATAGATCTGTCACAATTTCCCAAAATCACATTTGAACAAACATTTGTCGTCAGTTCATGAGTTCATTTGTTATATCAAAAGACATAACAGTTTGTCTTTCACAAATTGTCTAAAGCATCCAGCCATGGCCCCTTTAATACTTCCACTCAACTACATTTCACATTTTTATATATAATAACATAATTATGAGCTTATACATTATATTGCAATGGTAAACATACAGTTCCTAAACTTCTTGGCTTGTGGCCCCTTATAATAAAAATGAATGAATCTCCTTGTAATGTTCCATATGAAAAGAATTGCTAACATTTCCACCAGAAAGATATTTCCCCAGTATTTATCCCTGACATGGTTTTGAATAAACAGTAATGGACAATAGTACTATATTAGTACTATACTCAAGTATCTATACTTTACTTAAAACCTATGATTGTCCCCACTACATTTGAAAGACAACTTTTAACTTAACTAAATGTCTATGAAGGGTTACTTACTACATATTGTAGTCTAACATATCTTAAGTCCATGCTTGAAATTTCTGAAATATAATGATTCACGTGATGAAGATGAGAGGACTCTACTTTTGACAGTGAACACAAAAGACCACTGCAGTTACTTCTCTCTCTTCTTTTTGTGTTGCTTGGTGGTATTTTGGACAGCTAAGACACATTCTAAAACCAAAAGTAACTGCTGATGCATTCTTATACTGCCAGAGCTGTGTCAGAACATTGCTATGCAGTTTTGGTGGGATGGGAGTGTTGCTAAATACAAAAGAAGTTTAAAAGGTAATAATGTTTTTTCTTTTTTCCATGCAATCATGTTTCATTAAATATGCATTTTTATAAGTGCATTCAGTCATTAGATTCCATAAATTATGACATACTTTGGAAAGACATTCTACTTTTTTATTTAATACTCCACTACTTTAAATTGAATTAAAGCACAATCTTAAAACCAGTTTTTCTTGTACTGCAATATTTATACTTTTACTCAAGTAATGGAGTTGAGCAAATAAATAACTGGCCATAAGAGGTAAAACTCTCCAACATTTAGAAAAAAATTGAAGACATTTTGAAAAATTAATCCAAATTTATGGACTTTTTAGTTCTGATTTCCTACCCAACCTAATAAAACCTAACAGTTAAAAATAGTTCAAACTAGCTCTAACCCAACCAACACCAAGTATTCTAGTATTGATCGTTTTACTCAAGTATCTGAGTTTGTCTTCCACCACTGTTTGCATCCTATAAACACACCACAGAAACCAAATCCGCTGAGTTACTGAGAGGGATTTAATCCATGAAAAGCAAAGAGCCATTATAGTGTTGTTCATGCACTGCTGGGATGACTCTGGGATACATGTTAGGAAAGTAATCTCAGGTCCTCTGTGCCAACCGAACGCCTTATATGCCGAAGCTGAGCCCGACCCATGCTGTAGTTTTGGCATGGCTCTGTAATTGTGCCGGCAGGCCACCTCCCTCACTGAGCGGAATTCCGTAAACCGTTTTTGTCTCCTAATCTGTCATTGCTGGGCAGCTTCCCTCTCTGTGACTCTCCCCATCTGCGATGCTGGGAGCCAGATCAGGAGTCCCCAGGGCCTGAGAGTAACCGCCACACCCACAGGAGCTTTGGCTTCCTCTACCTCCCCGGGTCAACAAGGTCATGATGTCACTGCCTTGGCTCCGCCCTCTCTTCCACCTCACTCCTCTATCTGTGGGAGTTGTCTGTATGTTTCCCTCCCTCCCTCCTCTTGGAGTCTATGTGTAATGAGGACACTATTCTTCATGAGGTTTAGATCAATAAAGTCAGATGAGGCAAAGAAGCCGGAGGGGGGGGTGCACCGAGCTCCACGACTTCCAGATCTTCCCGCATATGAACTCATCCCTCCCAAATCTCGCCTCTATTCCCCCAACATCTAATCCGACATTCATCGGGGGGACCATAAGCCTGCGTTTTGTTTTTTATTAGTGCTGATCAAACATGAACACTTGTTAATCACCAACGAAAACCAGAGATGCGTCGACTTTCCCCTCAGACACAGGCAGCAGGAGAACAGATGCACTGGAACAGATCCACGGCCGCTTCTCATGGTCATTAGACGGCGCCGTCACTGCAGTTTGACAGCGTTCGATTCATAACTAGATGATGAAATCTATTAGCTGGGCAGCAGTGTTGCTAATCAGGCCTGAGCAAACCTTACCACAATAAATCATAGTTGGAGACAGATGGATGTAAAAATTTGTGTTGCATTTCTTAATTGAATACAAGCTTAGTTAAGCGTTAATTATAGTTAATTTTTATTTATTTTTTCAGTGGGAATGTACCGTGGCATGCCTTCGTTTGGAATGAGCCCATGGGGTTATGATCCCAGGGTGAATTTGAGAGAACAGAGGAATGTGTGTCTGTTTTAAATATGTGTTTGATGTTACACTGGCATCAGCATCACGGAGACAGGGCGTTAAGCAACAATTGTCAAACTACTAACAGAGATGTAAAGCGCTTTCGTGAAAAGAGAAACAATGAAAAGCATGTTTCAAGTGAAGATTTAATGTTGCAGAAAAACGAAATAATCTGATCCTCAAAGCTCATTCTGCCATGGCCTCACATTGTGCCAGTGTCTCGGCCCTGTTGGTCGAACGTGACAGGCGCACGGCTAAGACCGTTAAAGACTGAGCAAATCTTTGAAAAAACATGTTTTGTGCATTGATTCTCTGTAACGACCAGTCAGCGGATGTTATTAGTCTCATGTGGCCTAACTGATTAGTCTTAGTGACACAAGCAAGACACATGATTTACAGGATTTACACATGATTTTATCCTCGCGATAAATTACGAGTCACTGTACATAAGAAAATGTGGAAAAAAATGTTACATTTCCAGCAATAAGCTCTTCTTAATGCTTATTTACTAATGTACACGTTACTTATTACGTCTGTTTGCCTGAATGCCAAATGATGCACATCTATGCCAAACAGAAACTGACTTCCCTATAACAGCTTTGATCCAATCAAACTTTGGTTCTAGGGCCGTCTCAGAGATCTGAAATCCTCTCTAATGATTAAAATTATTTTTCTCTGTTTGTCCCATGGCGTCACATCAGAGAAGTTTGCTGGAAATAGTCCTGAGAACGTCTTGGCTTGGGTGTTGCTTACTTTTCTATAGAGTGCCCCCCAATGGAATGGAATGGAAGGGAAGGGAAGGCATTCTCCTTTTCTCGTCCTGCGGATGGCATCGGTCCACCCTGTCTCCCACGCATTCTCAGGTTTTTTCCAGCCAGTGAAGGGTGGAAAAAAAGAAGCCCTCCACCGAGGTTGCCTCCCCAGTAGGTCCCTGGGGATGATGGTGAAGGGCTCTGAGCCCTGTGATTGATGGACCAGACCTCTCAATCGTCTTAGAGGAACAGCTCCCCGGCCGGGTGGTCCACAGAATGATTGAACCAAATCACCAATTAGAGATTTCTGTACAGTTGACTATAAATACTCAGCATTCACAGCCTCCTGCCTCCTCCTTATTTTTACTTATGCTCTCATTTTGCATAAACTCATTTCACCATATTGAAAAGAAAGTTAAAGGATTTATCTGGATTTAATTCAGGAGAGCTCCACTGACCAAAAAGCTCAAAGGAATTTGAATAACACTTCACAGGTCAGAGGATTTAAGCAAATATTCTTAAACATTTGTAATGCAAAACACCACTGAATGGAGATAGACAATAAATTAGTGAGGGGTGACAAAGTCTTTTGTTGAACTGGGCTAAACGGATAGACAACAAATGAAAGTTTCTGCCTGCACCTTCGCTGGATACGGACCGGTCCGGTCTACGCGCTTCGTAACCAGGGGCGACGCTAATGATGCGCAGCTTGAGCTCGCTCTTGCAGGCCACTGCCTGTGTAACTCTAAACAAATGTTTTCTACACAAACGATTGTAGAAGCCAGCATGAGAACAGGCACATCATTCAATTATCTGCAAAGACCGAAGCTCCTAGGCTTTTTTGTGTGACAGTAAAAATGACAAGTTCCCATGATTTAATGTCCTGCCGCTGATCATCCTTTCTTGAGGTGAATGTTCGGGAGACGGAGATCTGATTTGCCGGTTCAGTAAAATATCAACGACAGCATTATTTATCAAACCCGCCTCCAAAAATACATAATTAACTACTAAATCAAACAGACAAGCCTCTGCACTTTATAATATATAGCCAGCCTACGGAAGACTTCTGGAGGGTGTATGCTGACTTTCAGCAGCTTGTTTTTGCGCCTTGTTGCAAACATGTTGCCTCCAGGGAACAATAAAGATCTACTTGACTGAACTCTGATAACAAGCATTTCTACATCCAAAACACACACGCACACACAGATATAGATACACAAACAACAAGATCTTTATTTCTAGAGCACGTTTTATGAACATATAGTGTAAATTGTGTCTGGAGTATCCGGAAAACGTTACATCACTGGACAAGTCGTTTTGAAATGAGCTGTCTCAGCCTCATGTTGAAGTTGTTACCGACTAATAAGCTTTATTGAGACTCCGGGACCTCCCCCACTGGGCTTCCCTTGGCATGTGCGCCCTGCTGTCACTCAGGCCAGACTTTCCCTGATCCCCTCGCGGCAGGAGGGTGTGCCCACTGCCCTACCACAACAGCTCATTACTCAGAAAACTTTTCGAGGGGGGATTAGGAGCGTGAGGAGGAAGACGAGGAGGTGGGCAGACAGGATCGGGGGCGTCGCATTGACACAGTCGTCCCCCCCCCCTTCCCCCCCCCTCGCCCCCTTCATGCTGACCCACTTCTGCTCTGTCAACCCTCAGGTACATTGACCCTGCCTGGTCCACTGGGTCACAGCAGGACCAAAACATAACTCAGCTTCCAGGACCTCATTCCCAGAAGGCTTCCATGTGGTACACATTCCAGTCGCTCCTGGGAAAATGACACAAACTGGATACAGGATTGCTGTGTTGCTATATTGCTATATTGAAAGCCATTGATTCTTGTATTTGCTTAGTTTGGAGCATCAGTTGCCAACTTGTGTGGGAAGAAAAAGACCATTTATGAAGCCTCTGAAACAAATAGCAGTGCAACAATAGAGTTTCATTGTTTGCAATTGCCGCTCATGTCTGTTAGAATAAGTGACTGAAGAAGAAAGGTGGGGATTTAGGCTGCTGTATGACAGAACTGATCAAAATCAGAAGATCTTGTCTGGTCCCGAGCTCCCTGTCAATCACATAGTTAAACACTAGTCAGCAGACTGCTGGAACCCTGGGCCCACACAAAACTTTTCTACCTTTCTCAGACCAATTTGCCAAAGGAAGAGATGTTTTCATGGCTGGCAGGCCCGTCCAGTGTAGTTTCTTGCATGCGTCACCTCTGTTCAACCCTTCGTCACTGTGGCAGCAATACTCTGCTTTAGTAAATTCATATTTTTTTTCTGGCTGTGGAGTAAATCCAAAGATTGTTAGTCAACGCTCTCATTTATTCCTGTTTTCTACGAGTGGGAAACCTTGGAGACATTTTTTTTCTATATTTACTTTTATTGGATGGAATTGCAACGTGGAAAGCCTGCTTGAACCGAAGAGACATTCTGAACATAACACAATGAAGAAAAGATTGCACATGTGCCACCAAAACATTTTTTAAATCATGGCCGGAGCTGCATTTCTCCATTGTATTTATAAAAGCTGCAAAGAGAATTATGTCTATCATGACCAGGAAGACAGATAAAGCAAGTCAATGCCATCACTGCTTTTAAGGTCCTATATTGTACATGTCCTGCATATTATTTGAAGCCAAAAACATATTAATATAGTTTTACATTTCCTCTCTCAAGCATCTCTTTGGAGAACTTCAATATTAATGAGCCACTCCCCCTGATTGGCTGATTTGAATGAATCTGTTGCTGTATAGTTGTGACATCACAACTACGGGGTGTCCAGACATCTTGTTTTAAGACACAGTTGTTGAATATGGGCTCTGTGCATTTTTCTCTGGATTAAGTGTGTTGAAACATAAGACATTAATATAGCGTCTAAATCTTCCTTAAAATCCAAAGCAATTAAATCTAATGTATACGAGGCAGAACTCTTCATCGCAGTTCACAACATGGAAAGGTCTGTAAGTAATATTCACCCTTGTTTCTATTTAGCATGCATCACTGTTAACAAACCTGTAGTACACACAGACACACACACACACTCCCTGTTCTCCCTAGCTTTGTCTTCTCTGTCACTCCCAAAGACAAACAGTGACTTTCCTTTCACCACATGATAGTCGCATTGACCTCTGTACATTTAATGGAGCATGCTAGAACTCTGGTGACTCTCTAAGGTATACACCTGAAGCGCACGCCATGTGATTTTTATTGCTTTGGCAAATCAAGCAAAAAAAAAAAAAAAAAGTTCTGGGCCAATCACTTTTCTGTGTGCTGTACATTAATCCTCATTCCTAGTGTCCGCAGTTAAAACATTAGTCTCTTTTTTAAGTAGATTTGTGCTGCGGTTGATGATAAAGGTCAGGGCTGTCACATAGGTTTTTCCTGAACATATTTATGATATAAGCACTTCCTTTATCTGTCCCCGGGGGTTGAGGAGAATTATAGGTAATATGATTATAAATGACGTCGAGTGTTATCGTTACATTTTGCTGGATGGCAGTGCTGTCCTATAAACGTGGTTGATGGGGATTCATTTCCATACACTCACTCCGGAGTCCCACAGGGCCAAGCTGTGGGTCCCCTCATTTTTCCTCCTGCCAAGACACTCACATCTGTAAGTTATACGGTCCCCTCCTATTGCTGAGCTCCCGCTCTCCCCCCTGTGATGAATGCAATGCTTTGTGACAGAAAGTCACTAACGCTGTGAGCGTAATCTTTTCTGCTCCTCTAAAGCTGTGCTTTTTTCTCCATTTGTTTCCAGCGTACGCCGTGATTGCACACGGACAAGTGGAATGTTCCAAAGGTTATAAAAGGATGAATCTCACACACTGTCAAGGTAAGCTATAAAATAAGTTGAAGAATGTGTAAAGTTTATGCTTTATAGGTCTTATTTGATTTATCTCTGCATACTTTAATCGGTAGTTCTTCCATAGAGAAATTAAATGTGATGGCATGGATGTGATGAAGAGTTACTGCTCATATGTTTCCATGCACACCTGTACCCCTGAGTACTTCTATAAACATATTCCTCTATAGGAACAATGTCACAATGACAATTAGCCTTTCTCCAGTATCAGAGTTCAGCAGCCAATAAGCATGAGGGGCTGTTTTCTTGATTGGTCTTTCTGGTTCTGAGTGGCGAATGGTACGGCAGGCAGGGATTATGGAAAAAAAAAACGTCTCTCTAAATATTTTTTCAAGTCACAGACTTGTTTGTTGCTCAGCCTCCCTTAAACATATAAGTAAGAGAAAAAGCGGTATGACTGCCAGTTCAACCGTCCACTCGTATGTGAAAACAAACCAGAGCCATTACAGAACATACGCCGTGTTCTCCTCCATACCGTCATCCCAGCGGTGGCTGGGATGTCAGCTGGCTCACAGTTCATGAAACAGTAACCACCCACAGTGTCAACTCAGTATCATCCACTAGCGATTTTGGACTATTTATATATTCTGGTGGCGTTAGTATACAGCACCAAGATGAATCGACGTGAACAAATAAACCTCGTCTCGCAGACATAACACAAATGCGCCGCTCAATCTGTGAACAAGGCAGAGCGCTGACAGCTGATGCTGAGACTTAAAAATAACTAAATAACAAAATGCAGCTTTTCCTGACAGTCTTTATGCTCTGTCAGTGACAGCTCGGATTTATGGGTCCCCTTGGTACCCGCTGACTTGATTAATGTTGTCATAATCCGAAGGCCGATGCTTATTGAAGCCTATAGGGTGTAACACTGTCCAAAGGGCAGCTCTGACTACATCTGCAACAGGCCTCATCCTCCGGTTCAGCAAGTTCAACATATTTTGTGATCTGGGCCGCACTATTGGCCTATAGATGTTGTCAGGTAATGATTGAGCTGGGAAAGATATTTTAATATAACAAAGACGTGTAGAGCAAGGACATACTTTTTTCCAATAGCGTGTCAACTAGCCAACAAATGTGGAAATTTATCTTTCTATTATTCATGCTTTTCTTGCGTGATCGTTTCAAGATGTTCCTCCCTTTCAGTTGCTCATTTCTTCGGTACCAAAAAAGCAAAGCTGACAGTTACCCACAATATTTACTGGAGCGCTTTAAAAAAACCATGTCCTGTTCAGCGGCTGCTCCGTTCCCCGAAAAAAAATTATTTCTAATTTCAGCTTTC
The DNA here is from genome assembly GCA_036785175.1 of Eupleurogrammus muticus. Lineage (NCBI taxonomy): Eukaryota > Metazoa > Chordata > Actinopteri > Scombriformes > Trichiuridae > Eupleurogrammus > Eupleurogrammus muticus. Next base: position 12,513,284 of record JAYKQN010000012.1, on the reverse strand, counting down.
GCGTCAATTGCCAAAACCTGCTTTTTTTCTGGGATTTTGTCATTATTATCAGGAATGCATCCAGCTTGCTAAACTGCACCGTTCACAGCGTGTTTTACTGGAACAGAGAGCAGCTTGTCTCACGTTCAGTAACATGCATGATGAACTGCTTTGCCTTTTTTTTCCTTTTAATGCTGATGCGCACAGACACTTTTGCATCGTTCGATACAATAAGATTCCCTATCAGGGTCATACACTGATCACTGAATTCAAAAAAGGTCCTTTATTTCCTGAGAAACTAAATCTCAGAAACCACTACAGGATCAGCTGTATTGGCCATTTTTAGCTGTGCTTGCTTTTGATGAAAGGCCCACATGTGTGGTGGGTGGTAAACTGGTGCTTGCAGTGGGTCAGATTACTCAAGCACCACTTCAAAGTTGAGATGATGGAAATCTTACATAACTCGTTTGACTTCCTGGATCAACTCAATAAAAGCTACAAACACTTTAAATACACTTACATTTACCGTTTATCCTAGCGGGTCAACAGGTTGAGACAACCTGATATATCTGGTTGTGCAGTAGAAAAGTTGCCACTGAAAATGTACTTTTTCACAGTAATAGCTGGAATATTCCCCATTCACAGTTTTTAAATGGATGCATATTTGGCACCATTAGTTATATCTGGTTTGAGACTTCCAAAGTAGTTATACAGTACTCCCTTTGGCTATAACAGCCAATATATAATAACAAGTTTATTCCTGCCAATTTTACAATACAGTGCCTATAAATAATAAAATCTGCAGGTGTTTATGTGAGTTTTGTTTTTGTACAGAAGTTAGGAGGGTGCAAGGTCACGTGAGGTCACAGCAGAGTGGTTGTCACCCGGGCCAGCTTTGTGAAACCTTTCTCGAGGTATTGCAGTTATCAATATACTGTATGTCATGATGAAGCAATAAAAACAGTCATGATAAAAGCTGCTGATGGATTCTGGGCTCTTACCCCAATGTGTCGATGAGACCAACCAAGCATAAATTCAAAAATGATGTCGAGATTAGCGCTGGCCATGACAGGTTGTCATGGAAGTCAGTTTCAATGCCAGTCAACCCACCAGCAGACTGTAACAATAGCACTAATCTGGGTCTCAACCAAACCGGGGATTAAAGACCCCATGTGATGAAGGCTGAGCCCGACGCTGACCTGAACTCTGACCAGAAAACAGGCTGTTTAAAGCAAAACCCGAGTTGCTGACGAACCTACATACGGTATGTTGCTGTTTTAAAGGCTTAATATCGGCAGAGCCAGGCATGACATCTGCGGTCTGCTACGTCGTTGTCACCGCATGTGCCCTGTTCCCGAATCATCCAAACAGATTGCAGTGACAAGCCGCTTTTGCTAACAGAGAAACAGGCCTGTTTATACTGTAACAACACACACAAGCTGAAGACTTTGTGAATATAAGGCCAGCCTCGGCTTCAGCTTCAGCGCTAGTTCTTCCTTTAATTCCACCCTTGAGCGTTTAAAATTTATGTGTGAGAGCAATAGAGATGTGCAAAGAGGATCAAAGAGCAATTGAGACACAAAAGAAACATCGAGGCATTCCCTGGCCCTGGCTCAGTCCATATCATTTTTATCAGCCTAAATCCTTTATAAGCTCACTTTTTCCAGCAGGAAGCAAAACAACAAAACAAGAGTGGATTAATTAGAATTGGGGAAAATCTGTGGTGGCAGGCTGTCGAGGTTCCAGTCGTCAAAGCAATAGGAAAAGACCTAATGATGTACCGGTTGTTTAACACGGTAGAACAACAAACTTCGCCCGGTCCCGGGGTGATCGCATGACTAAGCGCCTGAAATATGTCCCCCTATGCTCCTGGCTGGCACATTATCTGGCTTGCTTGCCTCCATTTGGCTTAGCGACTCTGGAGCTGTTGGAGCAATAAGCAAACACTCTGCTGGCCCCTGTATCGCTCCAGCAAACGGTTTAGTCCAGATAGGAGGGGGGTTGGGGGCGAAAAAAAAAAACTGTGACTTTGACTCATCAACGTAAGCTGAAGATGCTGCGACCTTGTTGGACACCGTAAAGGGCCGACGCTGAGAACGGATCATAATATAAAACATTTCTGCCTCCCCGATGTCCAGTTTTCAAGGGTCAAGGGTTACTGCAGCTTTATAGTGTCTTACTGTAGTCATTTTTTCAGTGTATTCTGGTTTGCATGTGTTTCCCTCGTGTCATCACTCCTCCTTGGTTTCACACAGTTGCGTAACCTAAAAGTTTCCATATGTCACGCGCCTCCCGGCAGTTGGCGGCGTTGACTACATGATCGATTACCATATTCTGACACCTTGCAAGGTGTTACAGATTTCCGAAGCAGCCTGGCTATTAGCCTTACCAACATGTACCCTGTTTCTGATGTATGATTGAAGCTACGCAGGCATGGTGTTGGTTAGCGCTTGGATCGGGGATCTCCTGGGAAAAGCCAAATTGCTGCTGGAAGTGGTGTTTGTGGGCCGGTAGGGGGCAGCCTTCCATCTGGACCTAATAAGAAAAAAATATTCCGAGATAAACCGAAATCCTGACTCACTGTCGTCAATAAAGATCCTATGATTGCGCTTATCACAAAGTTTAAGGGGTCTCCTGGCTCACCACATCTGGCCACATAATCATCCCCTAGTGTAATTGGCTCAATGACCAATCCCCCGCCTTCTCCACGTCAAGCTGATATGTGGCGTTCTGGTGCTAAAAATGGCTACCGTGCATCACTCAGGTGGGTGCTACACATTGGTGGTGGTTGGGGTGAATCTGTCAATGTTATCAAGATAAATCTATATCAAAGTAATCCTCAAGTATTATTATTATTATTGTTCAAGCCTTACATCATTGCAGATCTGCAGGCCCGAAAGATCTGTATGCTCGATGCGAAAGGAAGAATCTCTAAATCTGTTATTGATACTCGCACGAAGTTCAGTCGAGGGGGTTCATTCAGGGTTCAAAAAAAAAAAAGATTCTTGGAAAAACATTACTTCATGATATTTCCATAATCTGAATGTACTGCATACTGCATGAGTGACGCGCTGCATATTTCACAGACATCAATGAGTGCCTGCTGCCTGGGCTCTGCAGGAATGCTGAATGCCTCAACACCAAAGGAAGCTACAGGTGTACGTGCAAACCGGGCTTCATGTTGGACGCTGCCAGGAGCCACTGTGTCTGTAAGTAATCTTTGTTGTAATGTTAAAACATAACACATTATGCAAGGTTGAGACCTTTTTTTCCCGGTTTACGTGAATGCATATGGACTTTTGTTTTCCAGCGGATAAAGCGGTGTCAGACCAGAAGGCGTTTTGCTACAGATCGGTGTCAGCGGGCTCCTGCTCTCTGCCACTTTCCCAGCAGATCACCAAGCAGATCTGCTGCTGCAGCCGAGTGGGCAAAGCCTGGGGAGCCGGGTGTGACCGCTGCCCTTTGCCGGACTCAGGTATGTCCACCGGGGGGAAAGAAAACTAATTCTACTTAACCCAATCTCTAAACTGCACGCCTAATTGTTCGTCCCTGGTTTTTCACTGCACAGGGCGCTCGCTTGAAAAGGAACATTGTGCCGGGTTAAACGCTTTCACAGATACAACATGTCACATGTAATCTTACGCAAGGGCCCACAACGGCACTGACAGCACGGGCAAAGATATTTACCGCTCAGTCACATTCCACCGTCTGCCAGGCGTGTAAAGCAGTTCAAAATAACCAAATGTGTTTGAAGTGGACGGAGACCAAAAGCATAACAGTTTTCATATTTTGGAGGCTACATAATAGTGGGAGTCAGTTTTGTGTTATCACTCCAACCCTCAGAGAGAACCCCACTAATAGGCCGGCAAAGCTTCACAGCAGAAATAAATGGCTTGGCCAAGTGAAACATGGGAAGTTTTTTTTTTTCTTTTTTATGCCGATCTAATCTTCAAAGTCTCTGAGAGAAACAGGCTGTTTTTTTTTTAACGGTGTCTGTACTGGCCAGTGATTCATGGGGATTGTCATAGATCAGATATCACAGACACAGACCTCCATGGTGCTGCGCAGCCAGGACTGACACAGTACACAGACACACGGCCTGTTGATTCCTCGGACGTTGGCTAGAGCCGTGTTCCGAACAAAGCCGCCAGACCCATTACTTGCGACTCTGTAACAGGAGCCCACCGACTTTCATACCATATTTACTCCAGCTCCTCTGATGTGGCTCCTGATCATATATAGCCCCATTTCGCCCACGCCCCCCCCCCTTTAAATTCATCATTCAGTAGCCTATCGTATCCACGTCTCCTGCATTTACACAAGCATTTACAGCGACCACATATCTGTCATTACTCATATCTCTATTCCAGACTCTTTTTGGCGTAGAGTTGCTGGTTTTCAGGTCAGGTAGGGGACACCGAGCTTCTCACTTGTAATGGATTCACCATCGCTGAGGTTTGCTGGGCTCAGACACAAAGAGGTGCAGTCTCCCCCTCCTTTTATCTGGGCAGCCAATCCTCCATTAGCCTCTCACTTGCACGCCTTTACAGCAAGGAGTTCAAAGGTCAGGTGGTATTACATGATCCTCTACTTCCCTCACTGGCATGGGCCGTTTGTTTGAGTATGCAGATATCCCCCCCGACCCAATCTTTCCAAATCCCTACACTGGTAGCCCTCTGTGACAGCTGTCAGTGGCCTGCCAGCGAGCTCGTTGTGCAGTAATAATAGATGGAACCTGAGCTCGTCATTCACAGCACAGGGAAGCGCAGCCAGGTAGACTTAGCCCTGGCTTATGGTATTGCTGTGAACATCAGACATAAATAAAGGTCAGGTTACACTCTGGCATCGGTCAGCGTCGGCTTTAGGAGCCCGAGAGCGGGATACAGAAGTGATGTTTTCACCGCTTTATTGTTTGCCGCTCTGTGTTTCCCTTCCAACGCCAGACCACTTCAAGGAGATCTGCCCGGCCGGTCACGGATACACATACTCGCGCTCCGACGTGCAAATCTCCCTCAGGCAGCTGGAGCACGGCGATCTGCAGAGCACAGGGTTGTCTCTGGAGGAGGAGAGTCCCACCTATTCTCAGCTTCCTTCCTCCCAGCTTCCCAGCGAGCCGCAGTATCCCAGCCACCCGCAGACCCCCCAGATACCTCAGTACCCTGAGTACCCGGAGACGCCGCAGGCGCCCCGGTACCCTCTCACTCCACAGCAGCCCCGTCACCCAGCCAGAGAGACACCCAGCCCACGGGAAGGTGAGGAGAATGTGTCTGCTGGTAGATTACAACTTCCCCAAGGTAGAGTTTAAGATTGGTAAATGTTTATTTTGCATGATAAAGGGAATAATAATAATAAGAAGAATATTAAGGCCTTAATAAGTCTTTATAACATCCTTGCTAACGTTATGTCCTATTAGGACTATACAATGTCCTAATACAACTATATAAGTGTTAGTAACAACATTAACATTTAAAACATGTATTTGTTAAGAGTTTGAAACAAGCCTTATTAAGGCTAATAAATCCTTGATAAGATATTGTTCTTATTGTAGCAGGGTGCTAAAAAGCCATAGTTAAATGTTAATAAAAGCACATTAAGGTATGTCTCAAACTTTCGAACAGAAAAATAAAATACAGAAAAAACAATGGTTTAAAAATGGAAAATGGATAAGTAGGGTTATCTCAATAAATGTTTGTATGCCATTATGAACAATCATCAAAAACTCATAAGGCTTTTATTAATATTCTTAACAGTTATAAACTATTAACTTTATTAACTAATGATTTTCATATATGGCTTGTAATTAAAAAATAACTAAGTATTTTATTCTATAATTATTAATTGTATATGGGCATATTAATTCATAATAATGTTACTTAGTGACAAGGAACCATCCATGCAATTTTTGTTTTTTTTGAAGTTTTGATCCCCCTTAGCATGATATATTTGTGGTTTGTGATGGTTTTTGTGGTTTCAGAAAAAAAAACTCTAGAAAGCAAAGGTCATTTTTAGCCTGTTAATATTCTCAAGCCTCTCCTCTGATTGGTTGTCTGAGTGAGTGATGCTTGTTTGCATCCATGCCTGGGGTAGTTTTTATATAACCCCTGGACCTTATCTAGCTCAAAAAAAGCCATGAAAGTGGCTACTTACATGATACAGGACCTTTAATATCAAGTGTTTCCGAAAGTGCTTAATATATTAGACTCCTAGGCCTCGGAGTTATCCAAACATGACATTCACTTAACCACAGGAGTATTTTTACCACAGCCCAGGCACAGGCATAATCTACACAATGCAGTAGAACCGTTATGCAATAGATTTTTTTTCTTTTTACCACAGGATGTAAATAGATAAGGATTTTGTATGGATCCAAACATCAACAGGATGTTTTGATCTCCATAAATAAATGCTTGATCCGGTGATGAACATCTTCAGAGTCATATCCATCCATCAAAGTGAGAGCCTCACGAGCGTCACAGCGATACACACAAGTAATCCACCCTGGACATACATCTAAATCCTCTGGATTTTCTGAACATGTATCTTCCTGATTTAATGCTTGTGAGATACTTTATTGGCATGGCCACGACGTTCTGATTTATACGAGGAGACGATTCTGTAAATATTTATGGATTTTTGTCTTCATTATCAGAGATATCTATTTCCCCGTCTTGCATTTTTTCCTCGGCCCCCCGGGGGAGTCCGCGCTACCTTTTTAGACGTGGCGTTCCTCTGCCCGGCTTAGTGGATGAATGTGCCATAAGCTGTGTTTTATTGGAAGCAAAGCTGCGAGTCAAGTGTCTGAGGAGAACGAACGCGGGGGTGGATGTCGTGCGTATCCAGTAATGTGAACAGAATGTCATTGTTTGCTACTGATAAAAACTTTTTCTTCTCTCACTTGTGTCCCTCTGGCAGATGTGGAAATTCTGAGCCCGGTGAGTTCTCTCCTCCCTGTCAACCTCTTGGCACATTCTTTTGAAATGTTTATCTTACAACGATAGGCTCTTGCTATCTCAGCTGGAGGGCGTATTATGATTACATGACTTATTCAGACCACATTTCGCCGGATGCGCACACCTAATTAGCACTAGAACATGAAGATAACCTTTTTTTAATGAGTGATATTTGCTTGTTTTTCTAGCCAGCAGTTGTGACCGACTCACCGCTGAAATATCCAGGTATTTTGCCTTTAACCACTTACCTCTACCACTCTATTCTCTTGTCATTTGATTTAGCATCACGGGCTAAAAGCGACCCACTGTATTTTCAGTCAGGCACAGACATGTGGTGTGTTTTCTATAAATTGCTCACTCATGCACGGTGGTGGCAGTCTAAAATCCTCGTGACGGCTCTGCCCTCGCGCCTGTGAAAACATTGACAATAAAAATCTGAAAGTTGACTCCATTGCTATAATCCAGTCGATTTATTTCTGTCATTGTGCTGTTTTTAGCCCCGGAGAAAAGTATAGATGCGTTTTTTTATGCGGCTGCCCAGTGAGTGACAGCCAAGGCAGCGGCGGTTTGGGAAAACAAGCAGTTGTATCGTTTTTGGGTTTGTTGAGAAGGAGAACTTGGCCTGTGTGCCACTGTTAGTGGTTGTCCCTGCTCGTACTCATCCAGTGCCTCATAACTACTCCTATTACACTCAACAGAATCCTCTCCAGACGCCTCCAGGGTCAACCCCAAGCCAGATTCAAGAGAAACAACCGACATAGACTTGGGCACAGGTACGATATATACATAAAGGTTCCATATCGTAGAAAGTGAAATTTTAATTGCTTTTCGAATATAAGAAGGTCTAGAAGGCGTTTCAAAAACACTCCAAGAGAGAAATGCAAACAGCCCCACATTCAGAATGACTCGTGAATCATTGAACTGAACACTCAACGCCCCATCACAAGAGAAGCTCAATAATATTAATGAGACACACATGAAAACCACCTGTTCTTATTTGGGAGCTCCAGAGAAAAGCTTTGCAAGATGTAAAACTATATAGAGATGATTTCTTGTACTTGAAACCACAAATATATCTTGTTAGGGATATCAAAACTTCAAATAAAACCCCGGAAAAGTGAACAATACGAGACCATAAAATAGGGGCCTGTCCCAACACGCTGAATATATATCTAAAAAACCCCAATTGACAGGTGGATACCGAGCTGGATGACTACCATATGTAAGAGCACATAAAAGCAACAAAAACTCAACGCTTTCTTGCACTCAGTCAACCGCTGGCAGGCACAGGCAACGTCTTATAAGACATTTTTGTCGGCTTACCCAAGGTTTAGCCGAGGAGAGCTCGCATTGTGCTTCTATTTGACCCCTTTTCTCCGAAGCCAAGTCTCGTCTCGAAGATGGCGTGCTCGCGCAGAGGGGCGAGAGGGCACCACACCAAGAAAAAGTGTGCCTCTTGGAGAGACAAAGCTACCCTGAGTGGACACAGGGCAGATTTACGAGCAGACAACAGCGAGAGTGTGTTTGGGTAGCAGGCGGGGTGTGAGAACGGGTGATAGAGATATCGAGGAAGTCAGGAGAATTTACAGTAATCCTATAAGAGGAAGACGTAGTTTGTTTTCTCCCCCCTTCCCAGTCAGACAGCGGAGGCCCGGTGCCATGTCTCTGATTTACCACAGTCCGTTTGGACGGAAAAAAAGACAAGAACAACAGTAATGTTCGGCTCTACTGTGCATGACTTGTTTCTCGCCGTCCCTTTTGTACGCGGTCCATACCACCTGTTAGAACGCTACAGCGCTGTAAAACCTGTCCTCTCATCCAAGACCCCACCTATAAAACAGCAAGTCGGTTCCCATGGAGAGCAACATGTGTTACTGGAATGCAATTTTTTCTCCTTTTCCTTTTTTTTTTTTTTTTTTGCAGCGTCTGTGATGTTGCGTAACATTAAGTCAACAATAATGTTGTCTGTTTCTCTGAGTATTGACTTTGCACATCTCCCGTATATCTTTTTTCCCCCCTTTTTTTAAGGTATCTGCGCCACAACGCCGACCATATGCGGACCAGGGAGATGTATTCCCGTGCAGACCGGCTACACCTGCCACTGTGAACCAGGATTCAAGCTCAGCGCCCTGCAGACCAACTGCATCGGTAAGAGGCCATGAGACAGAGAGAGAGAGACATGGGGGGTAGCAGTAGACACTCGCAGAGAAAAACACAAACACGCTCTCTTGACACCAGAGGTCTCGCCAGTCTCCATCCGTCATTGCTCCGGTGCGTGCGCGAGTCTTTAACACCAAACATTACACGGTACAGAAGCCTCGGAGAAGCGGAGCGAGCCAAAAAAACGAAAAGAGATCCTTTTGTTTATGTTGACCCGTTCCGTGACGCCGTGACAACAGCGCGCGGGCCGTCCAAGGAGCTGACACGGCACTGTGATCCCTTACCTCACGGTGTAAAAAAGGCCTTGGCCGCAGCCCCCCTGCTCCACTCGGCCTGGGCTCGGGTCCATCACTGAGGAATGTCTGTACAGTAGACGAGCTCCAAAGCGGAGGCTTGGACAGTGGTGCGGATCTCCGCTGGTGAAATGGAACCACGGTGTAATGTTGAATCAAGGCTCCCGCTCGTCTTGGTTCTTTTTTTCTGACCCTGACCCCGTCTCGTGTTTTTATTCGCAGACGTGAACGAGTGCGATGACGACCCGTGCGAGGGGAAGGGCAGCTGTACGAACAGCTACGGCTCCTACACCTGCCACTGCCACAGCGGCTACAGCCAGGTGATCACCCAGAACAGGAAGTTCTGTCAAGGTAAGACCAAAGAGATATAATGTTTCCAAAATGCGCCACGACCTGCTGTCAGTGTTTTCCTTACACTCCCGTTAGAGGGCTGCGGGGTTCGTGTCTGTCAGTGCCGTTCGTTTAAGAAGCATCCTGCCCTAATTAATGCAGCGGAACACAATAGTCACTTTCTTTCCCATTCCTTGGTTTTCATTCAAACTGGCAGACGTTAATGAGTGCAGCATGCCCAACAAGTGCCAGAACGGCGAATGCGTCAACACAGAAGGATCTTACACCTGTGAATGCAACAGCGGCTATGCCAAGTCCCGGAGAGGCCAATGTGAAGGTGACATGCACACACACACACACACACACACACACATGCACGAGTCAGGTTAACATAACAGCACAATGCTAGTAAGACCTATTTGTTTGCAGCTGTGAGTTAATGTGCATCCCGGTAACAAAACACAAGTATTCTTCCCCTAGCCTGAGCCAGCAAGAAAACAATGTTCTGTTCAAGTTTGTATATATTAGCATTCGTGATCTTGAACCCTCTCCTGTATAGATGTGCACATTGTTTTCAATAACAACCAGTATCAAATGATCGTTTTCCCGTCCCGCCTTCTCTCCGCTGCAGATGTGGATGAGTGCAGGGATGCCGACTCCTGTCCCAGCGGCGTCTGCGTCAACACTCCCGGCTCCTTCAAGTGCCAGGTCTGCGGGCCGGGGTTCAGGCCCCTGAGGGAGAGATGTGTGGGTAAGGCAACGCCACACGCCAACTACTACCAAGGGCATTTTTCCCGACCGCTGCATGGAAATAAGCCGGGATTCCCTCAATGCTTCCTGTATTAGCAAATATTTGTGCAGACTTCCCAGATGGCGTCACCAAAAAATAACAACGGCAAAGCCACACTGCAACTTAACAAAATTGGATTTACTGAATTGCATTTTGTTTCTCAAAGGGACATCCGCTGCTGATCTAGTTTAAATTAAAGGGACACTGTCGCTTTCTTATCCCCTCTAGTGGTGAAATTTTTTATTGTGTGTCACAACTCCTGAACACTACAGTAACCAATTTGCACCGAAAATGTTCTTGTGTGTAATTTACACCGCGGCAGATTTACACATGACACGTGCGTGCTTGTGTTTAGGCTTCATAACTATACGCATTTTAGTGTTTTTGTAATAAATAATATAGACAGTAACGCTGTCTCGCCTGTCAAAAAGAAAGCAGGAACTTAAGCGTCCCTTTGAAAATATTTTCTCCTTCATTAGCTCTTTCCACCCGAGAAAAGTGAGATGTTTTCATGCCGATGTTGCAATATGAAGTTGCAATTTTAAAGAACGTGCAGCGAAGGCTTTTAAATTTGCTGGCGCAGCAGCGTTCACCCTTCTCTCGGGTCAGGCTGGTCCTGAGCCAAAATGCGTATGGAGTGCTTTGTAGTTTTTTTAGAAACCACATGAAAATGGAAGCCTCCCTGGGACTTACCCGTGTAATGTAAATACAGATAAGAAATTCTTCACTCGAGAGGACAAGTCAGAACAATAGAAGTGGCCATTTGACACCAATGAGGACATATTTATGAAGAAATATGCTGTTTTTAGCGAATACATTAATTAAATTTAGATAAATTGTGTTTATGCTTGGAAAGACATTTACATTGGGTGTTTTATGTCCACTCTGGACAGCTACTGGGGCCATATATCAGCATATGACCACATATCATAGTGCTAACGGCTGCAATTCATGGACGGATCTCAGTTGTCCACCCTCGCTGTCCGTTCCGGGGTCTCTATGTATGAAATATTAACTCCTCCACCCAGCAGCCTCCGCATATTCCCAATACTGTTTAAACACATTTGCCGTGTTATTGCTGATCTTTTGATATCGCTGGCCCCTGTAAAAAAAAAAAAGGATTGTTTGTAATACTTCAATTTGGGAGAGTCCAAATATTTTCTCTTGGCCACAGCCTTGAACAAACAGCGTATTATAGTCGGAGAGCAGTGGCCACTGTGCTGTCGGGCCCAGCGGAGGCCGGCGAGGCTTCGTTACCGCCGCCGGGGAAGGCCGATCACGGAAGACATATGAGCGGGTCATAACAGGTCGATTCCGCACTGCGATGGGGTCCCGACACGCAAACAAATTCTCACTCACCCATAGTGTTGGCCGCGGTGCGCTGTAAAACTCTCACTGCGGATTATTAGATTTGAACACACAATTACCAGAAAACTACATTCTGTGTGTGTGTGTGTGTGTGTTGTGTTTAAGCGACGCGCTCGCAGCTCCCGACCTGACCGGTTACGTAACAAGCTCGTCTGGCTTTACACACCACGGCCCATTCTTCTGTGACCTTGCGCCCCACTAATTTGCTTAGAAATCTAAGATAGTGACTTAAGTATTCCAGAAATGTGAAGAGCTGTGGGGACTGGAATGAATGATGTAAAATATGAAAATTTGCTTTTTCGAAGCCGCTACTTCTTCAAATCAAATTTTTCACTGAGCCCGATGTACGATGGAGGCTAATCATTTGGCGTGTGTGCCTTTGTTTAGTCTCATGCTCTCCCCCCGCTCCCAGAGAAAACACCACTTCAGATAGTTTCTTTTCTGTCCGACCACTAATATTATTCAGCCTGTAGAAACTCGCGGCGTATAAATAGAAACCGAGAGGAACCTCGTAAATGAGGGATAACGTTTTAGTAATTTTTTTTTTTCCTCTTCCGAACATCCACACACGGAACGCTCACAGGCGTTGCAGTAGTAGGACGTCTGGCGCTGTGGGAGTCACATAAACAGGCAACATGAGCGCCCGGGTTTCCAGCCTCCGCTTCAGTCAATTGACGGCAGCACAGTAGTTTAGGCCCAATTGGCTGAATCAGGGATAAGCCTAATTGCTGGTGTGATAGGGAAAACAGCCCTGTTGCCTCGCCGGGGCTTATCGCGGCGGGCCTGAGAGATGCCGTATGATCGCAGAGCGAAGTATCGGGCCACACTGACAGACGTCTGGCAGCACTCGCCGCCGGCCAAACAAAACCCGGCCTGTGCCTCCCTCACAGTGTTTTCACTGTGCCTCGGCCGCGTCTATCATCCTATCTCCACCTTCTTGCTTTTCCTTCCTCGACCCGTTTTTTTCCCTTCCTCCTCTGGCTTCTGCTCATTTTTACTGTCTCCTTTTTTTCTCTCACATCATCAGGCTGCCTTCGCTACCAACACCTTTACCTCCTTGTTAACACTTGATAAATTCCTCTATAAAACCGTGTTGCTGCATGAGGTTTTCTGCGGCTACGTTTCCTGGGTCAGCTGCTCTGACTCATGAAGTGGAAAAGACAGCTACTGACCCAGGCAGTAAAAAGGCCTTCATGGTTTGGGTCTGTGCGCTGTTATTTTGCACAATAATTATGCTGTAATCGTTTCCCCTTTACTGCTGTACTGTACACCTTTATTTTGTACATGCGTCTTTATGGCGGGAGCAAATGTTCCCACAGGGATCCTCAACCTCACATTTTACGTTGAATTGTGTTTGTCCCAAATCTCACTGGCTGAATCAAAAATGGCTGTATGGTATTGTAATGGTTTCAGGGGGATTGTTAATACAGTATGATGTCTGTTATGTTTTGGGTAAACTAGTCCTTTAACTCTTTCCCTGCCCAGAATTTGTGACCAAATTTCCTTTTTTTTTCTCTTTCGAAAATTTAGAGAATATTCGGTTCTTCAAATTTACAAATAGGGAACATATTGACAAAAAGAGGAGAGTTTCTAATTTTAGATTAAAATTGGTCAAACATGCGGCCTGGGGGGCAGAACCAATCAGTTAAAATAATTAGACCAGTTTCTGTTTCTTCATAAAAATATATTCAGTGGGCATCTATCAGGGATCAGGGGATAAATTATTTGCAGTTTTAATGGTTTGTAAAGCAGGAAATAACTTCCCTGCTTCTTAAAAAAAATTGTTCTGTAACTAAATGTCTTTTGAATTGCAATGCATGAATATGGAAAAATTAAGACATAATAAAATTGAAATTGCACTTTTTTCCTTATGTCTCTCCTGTTAGGTAAATTAAAGTAGAGTTAATTTTATAAATATTCATAATGTATTTATTTGCATAGAAAAGGAGGGGAGATTTATTTTAACTGGTCCACTTATAGACTTTGGATACAATAGCGCCATATGTTGCCCATGAATTCCAATTGAGTTTGACATTCGTGGTTAAGATTCATTCATAGTTTTTACTCAACAAAAAACAAACAGTCTAAAACGCTTCTCAATCTACAGCGAAATACTCCGAACAACAGAATATCTCGTTTTCGGCAGGGAAGAGGTTCATCAGACCTAGTGATCGTGGCAAGATTAAACATAAAATCACATACTCACGCTGTACGTGTTGTGTCCTGTCATGAACCTGTGTGTCTCCAGATGTGAACGAGTGCTTGAACCAGACGGCCTGCAGCCATGGCAGGTGTGTCAACACGGTGGGCTCCTATAGGTGCAACTGTTTCCATGGATACAAGCTCACGCCGGACAACGTATGCCAAGGTGAGTGTAACTGTTACAAAGTCAGAACCGCTTTCATGTCATGTCAAAATAAGAGTTGTGTTAGTATTTCTCCACAGAGCTTCCACAGAAGCGTCGCGACACCATTAAAGTTTATAAAAAGGCTACTAAGAGTTAGCGTTTTTTTTTTTTTAATTTTCCGAGGGCCCCTTTTCCTCCTTTCTGTCTTCCCTCCAGATGTGGATGAGTGCGTGCTCCCAGGAGTCTGCCTCCACGGCCGCTGCCTCAATCTGGACGGCACCCACAAATGCGCCTGTAACCATGGTTACCGAGTCACCTCAGACAGCAAAGCCTGTGAAGGTCTGCAAAGGATTATCTGAGCTGTTGGGGTGTAACTCATCGCCGCATATTTCTCAGCTCGTGGAGCTCTCTCCCTCTCTTGACAGCATCGTAATGTCTTATTTCTTTTTGTTAGATGTCAACGAGTGCGCAACCGCTAACCCGTGCCCCGCAGGGATATGCATCAACACCGCAGGTTCCTACACTTGCCAGAACTGCAGGCCTGGTTTTGGACCATCTGTTGATGGACTGAGATGTGAAGGTATGATGATGACCGGTTCGGCCGCAGATGTTGACGAATGCCGGTAAATAGCAGCGATTTCCCTTTGCAGTTAAGTGTTGAATTCAGATATTTTTTTCCCCGTCTCCAGATGTGAACGAGTGCGCCCAGGACGACCTGTGTCTCGGCGGCGTGTGCGCCAACACGGAGGGATCCTACACCTGCACCAGGTGTAAGGAGGGCTACAGAGTGTCTCAGGATCGGCAGAGGTGTGAAGGTAAATCCCATCAGAGCGACCGCACCCCGACGTATTATTTGAGCGGATTTTGTCGGGACGGTGTTGAAATGGCCGCGTGTGCATGTGTACCACCCAGATGTTGACGAGTGCCAGTCCCTGTCGACCTGTGGCAATGGGATCTGTCTGAACTCGGAGGGCTCCTACACCTGCAAGAACTGCCCTTCAGGGTACAGGGTATCATACGATGGAGAGCTCTGTGCAGGTTTGTTTAGTCACCACCACTCGTTTAAGACCAGACACCTCTGCCTCATTTGCTCCTATCATAATGAAACTCAACATAATACATTTATTTAAATGCAATTAACTAATTTAGTTTTGTCTCAATAGCAACCTCATTTATCAGACCTTTATGAATGGATTGGTCAAAACATTGTAAAAAACACAAACATAAATGTGCATATCTTGCACATAATTAGCATTTACGTATCACGTTAAATCTAAAATACTACAGGTATTACAAACACCTTTGTAAAATATGGATATAAATCCTATAAACCATCATGTGAAATTCTGTTGTCATGAGCACGTGATGACATGACTTTGGAGTCTGAGAAAAATGATTTGAAGGTGAATGATGAAAAGGTCAAAAAGTCATTTTTAAGAAAATGGCCTTTAAAGTATGAAAGTATGAATATTGACAATTTTAAGCAAATAAGTCAAGTCTGAAGTGGCGATACATTCTTATGTATCCTATCTATTTACAATATAGAGACATCCAATATATTCTAAAATCCAGGCTGTAGATACCCTGTCCTGCATTAATTTTTTTTTTGCTGTCTTCATGCCAGATATCGATGAGTGTGCGCTGCCCACTACCTGTCCCCGGGGAACATGCACAAACACAGACGGTTCCTTCACGTGTGTCGTCTGTCAACCCGGTTTCAGAGTCTCCGAGGACGGACAACAGTGCGACGGTGAGACTGTTGGCTGCATCTGTGCAGGAATGTGCTTTGTTTTGTTTGTATACTTGCACACAGGTGTGCATTTGTGTGTGTATGTGTGTGGGGAGCGTCCTCTTTCATCCAAACATGCCGGGCCTTGCCTCCAGACCTAACAAGAGTTGCAGTTACGGGCGACTGTGCCAGGAGCAGCTGGTTCGGGTTGTGTGTAAACAGCATCAGGTGTGACAGCTTGGACCCGAAGCCCCATCATCTGAGCTCAAAATCCTAAAATACACTTCCTAGACATCACATCATAGCTGGATCCCGAACCCCTCCGCCTCTGGCACCACTCATCCGCTTCTTGC
The DNA here is from genome assembly GCA_036785175.1 of Eupleurogrammus muticus. Classification (NCBI taxonomy): domain Eukaryota; kingdom Metazoa; phylum Chordata; class Actinopteri; order Scombriformes; family Trichiuridae; genus Eupleurogrammus; species Eupleurogrammus muticus. The sequence goes on along the minus strand of JAYKQN010000012.1, from coordinate 12,496,985 downwards.
TCAACACAATAAGACACCAGCCCTCAAATAGTACATGATGATGTCAGGCGAATGTTCTGCAGATAGTTAAGCTCGAAAGATAGAGGTGGCGACATTTGTAATTCCTCGTTCCAGTGATTACCGATCAAACTGATTACAACTGGCGGGCTGTGTGTTTTTTTGAAGCCAAAGATGGTAATCTGTGCTATGATGTGTCCGTGTGTCCGTGTGTTTGTGTCCAGATGTGGATGAATGCGCGGTGGCGAACATGTGCCCGGGCCAGCTGTGCCTGAACAACCCAGGATCCTACACCTGCAGGAGCTGCAGCGCCGGCCTGCAGCTGTCCGAGGATGGCTATGCTTGCGAAGGTAAAGGAAAAACTTTTCTTTTTTACCGTGTCAGAGTCAGGAAAAAGGAACCCATTAGACCCTAGAACATGATTACAGAAAATCTTTACTGTACACAGTAATTTGTCATGACATGATTTATGAGATCAATGCGGCGAAACGGCTGCTTTGACAAATCCGGAGAGGTTAGATCTGTCATGACTTCATGGGAAGGGGAACAGGAATGATTATTTAAATGGATTCAAACGTGGCTTCAGTTAGTCACATATTTTGCGGTGTGTTTTTGAATGGAAGTGTGGACCTAACCCGGGAGGAAGATCCCCCACTGATATGTGTCTTTTGCGCTGGGAAAAAGTTCTACAAAACAAGCCCAAGGTCCAAGTCAGCCTCTGATAGGATTTTAATGGATGTTTCTGATGCCATGGAAAATATTAAGGGCTTAATTTGAAATGAAGTCAGACCACTCCCCTGCCTTCCGCGGCGCTGCAGCGAGCTCGCCCTGTTGAACTCGCACTCTCCACTCACCCAGAGGCATAACGGAGCCGTCTCGACCGCTCGCTCAACAATGGCCCGCACTATTTTCCCCCCTCAAGAAACACAATCTGCACCGGGGCCGAGGAATTTCCAATGATCACATAACAGCGAAAGGCAGCGACTGTTTGTAGATACAGTAATTATACGCCACCTGTAATAGCTCGCTGTTTTGGATTCGATGACCGTCCCGCATACTTATCTTTCCACCCTTTTTAATAAAACACTGTCAGTGCGATCTAATAAAAAGGGCTTTTACGTACTGTATGTGGAGCGGCTACAAGGCAGTAAAGTTGGGCTGAGTCATGTTCAGCCGTTAATCATTTTACCAGATAAGAGACAAATCTTAAAAAAAAAGTCTCCCTGATTAAGATGATAACCTATATCTAACTTTTTCTTCTCCTCCTTCTGTCTCTCAGACATCAACGAGTGCCAGAACCCGGACGCGTGCCCCACGGGCATCTGCACCAACACAGAGGGCTCCTTCTCCTGCATGGCCTGCGAACACGGCTTCACGGTGGAACCCTACGACGGGCTCTCATGTAAAGGTGGGCAGCTCCCAGTGGCCACGTTTTAGTCATCCATTCCAGTGCTGTACATTGGCGTCTTGACACAGCTGTGTGTGTGTGTGTGTGTGTGTGTGTTCGTGACAGATATCGACGAGTGTGTAACCATGGCGGGGATCTGTGGCGAGGGGGACTGTCAAAACACCGAGGGCTCCTACACGTGCATCTGTCCTGACGGATACACCGCCATCAACAACAGGACCTCCTGCCAAGGTACAGCAACGCGCCGCTCCAAGAATAGTAACGGCGCTGGGGAGATAATTCTCTATGATGATTTGACAAGGATTCGAGTAATTGGGTGAGGCCATAATGTCATAATGGTTTTAACCTGTGTCGCCCAAGTCGTTTCACAGAACTCTCCCACATCCATCGCTAGTGAGTTTCTTTTTTTTTCAGCGGTTCACCACATTTTTCCCCCCACATGCCTTCGCTCATGGGTGCTTTGGCACCCACGAGAGCACCGCCTCAGCGCCCTGGGACTCCTGGCGTGCGGGTGCTCAGCCAAGCCTTTCAGGGTAATTGGCCGTGGCCTCATCAGCCGTCTCAGCTCGCTCGCTCTCCGCTCGGACACCGGTTTGATGTTATTGCAGGCGCACCCAGTGACCCCGCTGGTTACAGTGATGGGGGCGGGCAGGGGGGTGTTGTACCCTGTTCATCGGCTTCGGCAGACAAGCATCTCTGTTCAACAAACTAAAGCATTGCCCTCAAATTACATGAGATAGGTTTTGGCCAGGAATGTCCCAATTGGGTCAGTGTTTTTGCTGGTGTGTCTCGCGAGTGCGGTCGAGGGGTGAAGTTAAGTAAACGACAGGGCGCCTGGCAGTGGATCGGCCTGCGGTGATTGGAAGCAGGTAGGCGCTCAATGTCACGGTCCTGTGACTAAGAGGACCTGGGTCCAGGCCCTGCAAAAGGGACGTGCTTCCCCTTCCACGGGGCTTGCCTGCTTCAGGTACTTTTGGCCGTACGCCACAACAAATACTGTGCTCTGATTATCCTATAAATCAGCAGTTGTCGTATATATTTTCCCCGCTGGCTACCATTGTGTGTACAGTACTGACACAGTGAAACCCCAGACCCTGCTAACACGAGCCCGCAAGGGGCGGCGAAGGATGAGGGTTTGTAAGTTTCTGAGATCGGTTCAATCAGGTGAAGCCAAGATTCTTGGCGTCGTGCGGGAGAAATGGAACGCGCAATATTAGAGAGCCAAACAGTAGAATGACACATCTAAATTTAATCTGAAATCAACAGGTCATGCCTAGCTGTGTCTTTCAATATGGTGCTTTTGAAGTCCTTGAATTACCTCCAAAACAATCCAGCCTCTGCATATTTATGTGTTTACTTATAGTCTGGGGTATTGTTTCTTTTTCTTTATCTTTGCAAATGGGTGTTTACCTTGTCGTCTCCGAAGGATTCGATTGATTATCAAAGGTTGGAAAAGGAAGAGAGGCTGTTCCCCTGTGATGAACTTTCCCTGATTTGTTCCCGGTACCTTATAAGTAATGTTGTAATGTAGCAATTATCCACCAATCTACCACTAATCAGGCATGTAGCATTCATTATGAATTTTTTATGAATCGGAGGGAAGGTTTATAGCCGGAGAGGCTGAGGTAGACATGTTTTCCCCCCTTGTTTCCTGTTTGCCAGCACACCGTTAAGTGCTCCAAATGGCCAATGCATCTTGTGTTCAGACAAGCGCTTGATTACACATTCTTTTCGGGATACTTTATAAAAAAAAAAGGAGCGGATGTTCCCCGTGGATTTAATAAGAAGACAAAAGAGGAATCAAGGGGGGATATTTTTGTATTTTCTAATAATAATAATCTTTTTTATTGGTATAGCACTTTTTAAGCCAGGAGCACAAAGTGCTTTCCAAAAAGACAACACAAGAACAATCGCAAAAGAGTCACAGAGATGCAAGAGTAGGGAAAAAGGATTTAAGAACAGTAAACAGATTTTTCAATGTTAATAGGAAGATTGTTCAAATGTAAAGACATGTTAATGGTAAAAACCATGTGGTTGCAGAACACTAAGTAAGAAAAATGGCAAAAGCAATTTTGCAATTTCGTTATCTACTATGCTGTTTTATATTTCTTTCTATTCTATTTACATTCTAATGTGTTTCTATAATAATGTGAAAATAATAAACACCGACCTGCCAATGGGATTAGGCGCAATAATCTCATGTTTATATTTATAATGTGCATTAATGTGTATTGTCATATTTAAAAAAAAATGGATAAATATATGAACCTACAAAGTTTTTTTTAAAAAAAGCAGAGAAACTCTCTGCAGACCAGATACTGAAATGGGAGAGAGTCCCAGAGCTGAGGGGCCAGCACAGAAAACGCTCTCACCCTTTGACCTCAGTCTGGATCAATCACTAATCAATATGTAACAAATCTTGACCAAACCTTTATTTATTCACCCCCCCTCTTGTTCCTCTTTTTCCTCCCCTTTCTCTCTCAGATGTGGACGAATGCAGCAAAGACAACGTGTGCACCTGGGGCGAGTGTCTCAACACCGAAGGCTCCTTCCTGTGCTTGTGCGAGGCCGGCTTCAAGTTCAACAGTGACACGGCCAACTGTGAAGGTACGCTGGATAGAACACTGCCTTGTGATAGTTTGATGTTGCATAAAATGGCGATTATTGACCCCAAACTCTACCCTGAGGTTTCCTACTCTCCAAGTGAACCAACATGTCAGCGTTAGCCGTTTGATCGTCACGCCACATTTAGAATTAAGCACGCCTGGTGTAACACAGTTGGATATGATTGATTATCTGTAGCCGGTGGGGACCCAGGGCTTCAATGGCAGCGCCTGAGCCGGGGCTTCCAGACTTCCTCCACGGTCCGAGGAGCGAGGGGACACGGCCGAAGCTCCACGCCGCCTCTCCCCCGAGGGAAGCATGAATGACCCCATTGTGAGCCGGAGGGGTTTCTCCCTCTGGAACGTCTTCCCCTTCAGCTCCTTCACACGTTCTTCGGTTGCTGCAATAATATTGTTCTTGGCCGTTCCTGTCGCCTGCTGCGCTCACCGAGGACAGCCACGCCGCAGGCCTCCTGGCCACCTCCCGCCTGCGCAGCCATTACGCTGGAAGCACAGAAACTGAGGCGGGAATGGGAGCTTGTTAGGGGGAGAGGGGGGGGGGGGGGGGGGGGGTGGCACATGTGTCCGCTGTTACTGTGTGATCGCACATGTGGCTGCGTTTGCGCCTCTGTTTGTCAGTTGTTAACCAGCATCTGTCTTTCTTTCTCTTTTCTCTCCCCACACAGACCAGAACGAGTGCAAGGAGTTTGGAAGCTCGGTGTGTGGCACCTGGCACTGTGAGAACACCATCGGCTCCTACCGGTGCTTCATGGGCTGCCAGCCCGGCCTCCAGGGAGGAGACGGCACAGACTGCGGTGAGCGGTCAGGCCGAGTCTTAAGTTGAAAGGAAAGCAAACACGACTGTGAATTCTGTCGTCTCCGTTTACCGCTTTTAAGAATCCACTCACCTCTCTTCACTCCTCTTCAGCTCTCTCTCTGTCTCTCTTTCTCTCCATGCACTGATAACTGATATCTTCCTGGCACACGGAAACAAAAGAGGGTGATTTTATATCCCAAAAGCTATCAGGTACTCCACGGTCTTTTCCTGCACAAGAGGCTGTGGGGCAGATGAGGAGAAGTGGCCCCTGAAATTGGGGCACTTCAGAAAAAGGAGTGCACTGTCACAGGGGGCAGTGTGTGGGGCCAGTAGCTCATAATGGTCTCATCCTCCTGACAATGGAGCTAATGGAGTATGAAGTGCCTCTGGCAGGGACGTGGTGGAACCTGATCACCGCTGTTCTCCTTCTGACAGGGGAGAGGATCGCGAGCCAGCTTACACGGTCCCTTGCCCCCCTTCCTCCATGGAGGAGTCCAGTCACCTGGTTTGGCTGCCTGCGTTTGTACATTTTCTACATCTGGGCCCCTGTGGCCAGCCAACAACAACAGAAACATCTCCATGACATCCAGAATACACGGAGCCTCGTGTGTTTACTGGCAGTAACAGACACCTCTGTTTTTTTTTTTGCGATATTAATGCGGTTTTCGTTGCACAACGGTCGGACTTCAGCGCTCGTTATTCCGTGGCGTGATGTTGCTTGTCTTCTGTTGCTATCATAGCACCATAAAACCGCGCGCCAGGTCTGCGCGGTCTGCGAGAGACAAGAGCAGCAACGCCAAATACTTTCCCCACACTTAAAGACGGCATCCAAACAGTCACCGGAGAGTGACAGGCGCGGGAGGGAAAGCGGACTGAGAGCATCAGAATGGAATGATGTGTTGGACGGCAGATGGGAGCTGTGGGTGTTTGTGGGCGATTGTGTGTGTGTGTGCGCGCATGTGGTTAACTGTGTTTTTTTTTTTTTTCTTAGTGCGTCCTTGCCTGTGTGTTTGTGTTACGAGAGGGAGAACCAGAGACTGCGAAGGGTCAGGGAGATGCACTCGGAGTGCATTGTGGCCTCGCACATTCCCATAAACCGGGGTTTTTATTGGACATCAACAGATGGGGAGATTGGGTGGGGGTGGGGTTTGGGGGGGGGGGAATACGCGCCGCGGCGCTGAACGGTGACAAATCCCCACATCGCCGTCATCCCCGGTCACTGCGTGGCTGCCTCCTCCTTCGCTATTTTATGATGCTGTCCGTCTGGCACCGGCCGAGGCCTGTAGCGTGATAAGGGGGGCGGATTGAAACCAGCTGCCTCACCTCTGCTCTTTCAGCGTCAGCGTCAACATGCTCATTCGCCGTAGAGGTCAAACCGGTGCCCGTCGGCGTGAGATGTAAACACACACTCCGAGGACTACCAGCTAGAGTTGTCAAAGCTGTAGATGCCTCTTTAGAGGATTATGGAGTAGTTAGGCGGGACTTGATTTCGCAAAAAAAAGAAGGAAAAAAATGTTTCCAGTGTTCCCTCCGGTGCCACAAAAGCAGACTAAACTTGTCTGTACGGCTGCCCAGTCATGACCACGGCCTGACCATCCTTCTCCCCCCGTTGCTATGTTATGAAGCCAGCTGTTCGTGTTTTCACCAGAGCCGCCACACAACAAAACACTCGCGCGGCCCAGCGTTGACTCATGGGTCCCGACCCCCCTCAACAAATCAGAGCCCTCCTCACCTCCCACAGAAGCGGCTCGTCACACCACCACGACGGGAGAAGACGGAGGGAGACGATGCTGCCGTCACCCTAATAAAAGTCCAATGAAGAAGCTCATTTTACCCTGTGGCGTTTCTTTTTTTTTTTTCTTGTCTGCGTGTAAAAATAATCAAATATTTAAGAAGAGGCCAGACACTGTAATTTGCAGGTTGTGTGAGGGGCGTTGTTTTATTTTTACTTCTTCACCGGCCTTCGAAAAAAAAAAAAAAAGGGGGGGGCAGCGGTTGTCTTTGGCTCCGCTTGCTGAAGTTAGATTTAGAGGCCGTAACACAAAAGGGAAAAAACTGCTTCTTTTTTTTTTTTCCTCAGTAGCTCGTCAACCGTAAACTGCGTGGGCTGCGCTCGGTAGATGTGTCATTGTTTTTTAAGCTCTAATTCGCCATCGTGCTCGTAAATTCGCTCAGACCGACGCCTTCGTCCTTAATAAGGCTCTGCCCCCGGGGGCGGAAATTGTCTGCGGTCTCTCTTGTGCCAACCTCCCGCCTCAGTAAAACGTATAGAAATGTAAAGACTTCTCCATATGGGAGATGGCTCGCGTTGTTTTGCAGATGTACGGACCCTCCCCCTCCCCCCTCCCCGCCGCAGTTTAACCCGAGACAGGTTGTGGATGTAATGACAGATAAAAAGAGCAAACATGCTTTTCCCCTGAAAACAAATACCTTGATTCATCCTCGCCCACTCACGTGTGAAACAACCTCTGCATATGGGCCCAATTAGACGAACGGGGGTTGCCCGGAGAATATGGGGAGAAGTGTGGAGCGCGGAGGGTGAGCCAACAGTCACCGGCACTTATATGATTGCTGCTTGCCACCCATATGCTCCGGATTAACACGTGGCGAGGAGACCAGGAAGCCCATTGTCCTGGGTCAGGCTATTAGGGAGAGGTGCCGGGTCCCGCCCTTAACCTTAGTGCCTCCCATCGAAAAAAAAATGAACTCCTCACCCTCTCTCCCTTGTCTCGGTCCTTCCCTCCGGGCGATTCGCAGCACCGCATGTGTCCTGATGTAACTGATTATTACATGGAAAGAGCAGGAAAAGGCAACCCCTGCGTCCTGTTGGTGTGAGACCAGCTCCCGGTGGAGTTCTTTCATTTTGCGTTATTCATTTTTTCCCACAAGCCATTAATCCTGCGTTTAGCACACTGACTCTCTCTCTCTCTCTCTCTCCCTCCCTGGCCAGAACTAAACGGAGCGGTCAACCAGAGCTGCCACAACAAGACAAGACAAACAAAAGTGATTAAAATTGTTTCGGTCTCGGCGCTCTCGTTCCTCTCCGGGATGATACTTTGATTGCGTCTCATCACAACATGTGGTCCGCAAAAGATTTTGTTCCGCATTACACATGAATGGAAAAGCCGCCTGCAGACATTGATTATTTCATATATTAGCGGGGAGCTTTCTTCGCCTTTTTTTTTTTTCTTCCCTCCATAGACCTCCCAGCTGGACGGTCGCTGTCGTTCCAACATTCCTCCCGCTTAAGCGAAACCGTTCCTCCAAACTCTTAATGTACAAACACGCTAAACCTTGACATCTAAGGATATTCCTAATTGACCTATGGGAGTATCCCTCTTGAAAATGTATTTTTTAATTACATGCAGCTCCTGACTTGCACCGGTCTGGCATATGAATCCCCGCCCCAGCTGCAAAATGCAAATCTACCGGGTTGGCGGTTTCCAGTATGCGTCCATCCTTAAGCCCACGAGTCTATTCTAGCAATTTAGCTCCTTTTTCAGCGTTCCCTGTGAAAAGTTGTGCGAAAACGACAAAGGCGGTTTTTGTCTCGGCAGTTTTATTAGCTTGTGGGAGACCCCGTCTCTGACCCTGGAGGCATGTTGGAAAAGTAGTCGATTCAGGACAAGAACCCTGACAGAGGACGGGTCCCTCGGCAGCCCTGAGAAAGTAGTTGTCTGTCTTAGTGCGGGAGAAGTGGCCCTGGCCAAGCGCTCCGTTCAAATCAAGACGGCTTGTGGTTTCACTGGCTCTGTTTCTTCCCTTCTTAAATGGCTGCAGCCTTTACGAGCGCTCGGAGGGCGAAATAAAAACCGCTTCAGACAACATGTGAATGACATGTGCTTTTCACTATAAATCAATTTGTTGCGAACATCTGAGGTGCCACTGGACTTTGACGTTTTGTTGCGTCCCGGCAGGAACGACACTGTTTATTGTAACCGATCAAAAAGTAATGTAAATATTGAAGTTGTAATTTTTATTGTTAGTATTTTTTTTCCCCGTCAGCATTGTTTGAAATAGGCCCGTTCCTGTTTTCGTTAAAAACTGGTTTACCATTAGTCATGGAAACACTGAATGGGGTGGCCGTGCAGGGTGGTTACAGAAAATAAAAAAAAGTCAACAAAAGAACGTCGACGCTCGAACAGATGTAGTGATGCGTCCGCTAATTTCATCAGTGCGCTTCATATCGAATAACAGAGCCGTCAGTCATAATGTTCCGAACGTAATGACTTGCAGAACATTTGTTCAACTTCATCTCCGGATGAATACTCAGTACTAAACACTGGCTTTCACTGCTTTAAAAAAAAAGAAAAGTTTAAAGGCATTTTAAAACTGAAAAGAACTGTCGCAGGACATTGTAATAATAAACAATTGCTGAACAAGTTGGGATACAGTGCTTAACGGAATAGAAAAGATTTTTGTACATCGCTATGCATATACTGATCTGTGGCCATTCAGAGTGACCAGGGAATATATATGTGACCAAAATCCTTTAAAACTCAACAATAATTAGCTTTGCTTAATAATACTAATAATTAATTGTAGATATCATGTATAGTATGTAAGAAAATTGTAAGTAAGAAATTGCTAACAAATGTTACTTTTAAATAGTACATGTGTAAAAACTTTGCAGCATTTTAAATCTCTTAAAAGCCTCTCTCTCTGCACATATACTGATATAATAGCACGCTGTCTTCCTCTGGTCGTTATTGAAACGTTTATGATTAGTTACCATGGAAACAAGGTGCTACTGTGGGCCGCCAGATTTGATTCCTAGCAACAAGTTTGAAGCTTAAATAAAGTCCTATGTTCAGAATTCTTTCAAGCTAACACCTAAAATTAGGCTTGAAACTGCGAGAAGCGATTCCTGCCAAAAGGCGGCCATAAACTACTTTACACACTACTTCACCACATCCCAGTGATCTAAGTGTCACAGAGTCTCATTGAAAATTAATTGAGGAAACTCCAGAGTTTGAAAACCCGCCTAATGAAATGTCTAACTCCATTATGGTCGGGATGTTTATTTTTTTGGGGGGGGAAGCTGCAACATGTTTAACCGAGGGAGTCTGGAAAGCTGTACTGATCTGATGTCGTACGTTGTTTCTCTTCTCAATGCCTCTGCAGATATTGACGAGTGCGTCAACGAGACCATCTGCGGGAACCACAGCTTCTGCGAGAACACGGACGGCTCGTACCGCTGCCAGTGTGACCAGGGCTACACCAAGCTGCCCGGGGACACAAGCAGATGTGTCGGTGTGTAGAGCTTCATTGCATTAATCAACAACTATTAGGATCAGTCAATTTTAAGAAGAAAATATCCAAATTCTCTGGTTCTAGCTTCCTAAAGTGATTTAATTTTTATTATGCCACCACCAGTTGTAGAACTACCAAAAAAAAAACCCTTCTTATTTATTTTACATTGTATTAATGTATAGCTGTAAATAAATACCTTCCTTATCGATTCATTTTCCAGTTTTAGTTTAGTTTAGGTATTGCCTGTTTTATTTCTTATAGGTCATTGAGTTTAGAGTTGCAACAATTTGTCAATTAATGTATTTAACTATTACAATAATTCCCAACTTTTTTTTATAATTGATTCGTTGAGTGATTTTTAAGAAGAAAACGTCCATATACTCAAATTCTCAAATCTGATTTTCTGGTTTATTTTAGGATAGCCTTTAGGTTGTGGACTGTAGGTCTGGACAAAAAAGGAGATGGTTTGGGATTCATCTTCAGCTTTGAGAAACAGAGATCATCAGAACATTTTGCACACCAAACCATTTTTCGATGAATTGTTTCAATAGACAATAGATTATCGGTGCAGTAAATAATTATGATAAATATATGTAAACTATACATTACTAAAGGATAAATCAGGTGATGTTACATTTTTTATCAACCAATCATCATGAAAAGACTGAAAGCAGCATACACTCTCTTGAAAATGTTTGAAAATACTGCAAATAGTCCCCAGCTAAAGCAGTATTTAATACGCACTGATTTAGGAAATTATTTAAAAAATAAAACCGTATATTTGTGACTCATTTCTCAATATTTATGTCTTCAGGAGGAACGGACGGGCTTGATTTCAGTGCAAACTGAAGGGAGATGGAACACTTTGTTGCTTTTGATATAGGATATCGCCGGGCTAATCCTTCAGTTTACAACTGACACTTTTATTTAGGAATTTCAAACAACTTTCACCATTTTATATATGGGGAGATGGTTTTGGAACAGATTTGTTCCAAAACCTGATATCCACCAAAAAAAAAAAAACATCTCATCCTCATAGAAAATGATTGAATTACTGTATGTGGTACTCTATAAAGAAATTTCTGCGTTACTTTTTTTCCTGCTCGACGTAAATTAGTCTTCCAGTAATGAGAGGATAAAGATTATTTTTGCATGACCTCGCCACGACCTCGTCGGGCTCAATGCTCGCTCGTATGTGCCTGATCCTCTATTGACCTGACGCCCTCCCATCTTTCTCAGACGTGAACGAGTGCGAGATGAGCCTGGCGCTGTGCGGGGAGGCCCTGTGTGAGAACGTCGACGGCAGCTTCCTGTGCATCTGCACCAACGACAATGAGGAATTTGATCCCATCACCAGCCAGTGCCGCTCGCTGGGTAAGAGAGCGGGAATGGCGCTCAGAGCGACATCCCGGGACTTAATTCTCCATCCCATCGTTGGGAGACAGAGTTTTCCCATATTCAATGAGCCGTCGCCCCCGTTCTCCAAACAGTAAAGTTGACGAGGTGGACATGGCTTACTCCAACGTCCCTTATCTCTCTGACCTGGGCTGTTTCTATTTTGTTTTATAGGCCGCGGTTATGGTTGGCTGGATCGCCTAAACAAATGGTATTAACCTAATCGGACCAAATGATGTCTTTTTCTCCTCTGGTAGAGCCAACTGAATTCCCGGAGGGCCATTACCCATTATTCCCCACCAAGACAAACACGGATAAGGTGTAGCTATTACCAATTAGCGCCACAGACACATCGCTCCCTTCCATGCCTGCCCTAATCCCAAGTGCAGAGTTCACGGATTCGTGATGTGTTGCAATTTTATAAACGACAAAAAGAAAACGTTGAGTCATGGAAACAGCACCACGTCTCCAGCTTGATAGGCGTATGTGTACAGGAATCGGGGCCTATTTACATTACTGAGCGCCGCGCCCCCATCAAGAAGCAGGGATGTTTTTTTTCCTCCTGCCCGGCGCTAAACCCCAGCTATGCCTCTGTGTACCTTTTTTTTTTTTTTTTTTACGCCACATTCCACTGTTTGCTTTCGACGTGTGTTAATCAATCATAGGAGTGTGAACGGTGTGTTGACTCACATGCCAGTGTTTCCATTTGGCTAAGCCGGCGGCTTAGGGGTGAATGCCTGAGCACGATGCCTTCGGACAAATGAGCAGGCGCGGCGGTGGCGGGCGAGGGTAATGCACTGCATGCTGGGAGGCAGGGCAGACACGCTCTTTGACGGATGGGGGGCAGAGGCCGCCTGATGCCGTTTCTGATAGCGCTGTGGCCTACTGTAATTATACAGATAAACCTTCTACTGGAGATAACATGACCTTTGACCTCCTCCCTCCTGACCTAACTAATTGGCCTCCTCGTCTCTATCTCGCAGCTGATATCGATCCGAAGCACGCGACCCCGGCCCCTCCCGCGGCGCCCTCGGCCACCGAGAGGAAGGAGTGCTACTACAACCTGAACGACGCCAACTTCTGCGACAACGTGCTGTCGCGCAACGTCACCAAGCAGGAGTGCTGCTGCACGGTGGGGGCAGGCTGGGGGGACAACTGCGAGATCTACGCCTGTCCCGTTCCGGGAAGAGGTATGGGATGAACACAATCGGGATGAAAGCGATTCCAGATTATTCACTTCATGTCAAAAACACGTCATCTGCATTTAGTTTGCTTTTTTTTTGTCCTGTTGCATTGTCCCGTTCGCTAATAATAAAGCCGCTTTATTTTCCAGATGATTATAACCAGCTGTGCCCTCACGGCAGTGGATTATTGTCCGCGCCTCTTTCCTCTACACAAAGTCTGGGAGAACAGTGGCCTCACATAGGTATGTGTTTTATTGGTATCCCTAAGCTTTTTTTTTTTTTCCTCAGCTTCCCTTCGCACACGATCTTTACAGTGGCATCGAAAAGGTGCAATGTAATTTTCACCTGCAGCCACTTTTCAAAGCCAGATAGACAAACATAACCCCTCGCCGCTTTTTACGAGGGTGTCTCCGCAGCTTAATGGGATACCTGCCCGCATGCCTCACTAATAACTGTAATCGAACGGCGTTTTCGGGCAGGACGCCAGCAGTTCATTTTTTTTTTTTCAAAAAGTGCTTTTGTAATGCCGCCGTTTGAATCTCTCCCCACCCCCAGATGCGAACGAGTGTGACATGTTTGGATCGGAAATCTGTAAGAATGGACAGTGCTCAAATCTGTTCTCTACGTATACCTGCTACTGTCGCTCAGGCTTCTACTATGACAACATCCGACTAGAGTGTGTGGGTAAGAAGTGACATCCGCTTTTCTTTTTAATAATGCAAAGATGTGGATGAACTGTTAGACTGATTAGATTATGTGTGTGTGTGTGTGTGTGTGTGTGCGTGTGTGTTTATGCACATTCTCACTGAAATCTTCCTCATCATGTAATATCTGCGTTAATATCCACTTTGTTTTGTAGATTACGACGAGTGTGAATTCGGAAACGCTTGTGTGGACGGCGTGTGCGTGAACACGGCGGGCTCTTTCAACTGTTTCTGCAGTCCTCCGTTGGTCCTGGACAGCACACGGCGCCGCTGCATCAGCCTCAACACCACGGAAGGTGTGACATGCAAAAAAAAAAAAAAACACGTCTGATGATCTTGTTTGTGCAAATGGACAGCACAGCAGCACACCAAATATGGTTGATTTGATTGATTGAAATTTGATTTTACTTATTCTGTCTCTCTTTATTTATTTTGTTTATTCTTTTTTTTCTTTTGACTCATCTATTATACTCAAGTATGTAATAACATAGTGATAGATCATGTATGTAAAAAAGAAAGAAAATAAATAGCGGGAAAAAAAAGTGGAAAAGGGGATTAAACAAGTAGAAATAAACGTTTGTTATTTTCTTCCAGCGAATGTGATTCAGACAATTAAGATTTTTCTGTCCTCACTTCATGGTTTGTAGCAGCCGAAAACAACAGTAATAATGGCCAATAACGTAATAAATGTGCCCTCTTTAAACTGTAATAGGCCAATAACATAATAATTGGCCAATAAAGTAGTAAAAGTCCTGAACTGATAAGGTAATATTTTTTTGCCAGTAGCGTAATAACTTATTAAGTTAGTTACGTCAGTTATTACATTTGCAACAATTTTCTTTTCTTTACCAGGCCAATAACGTGATAACTAGCCCATTATGTCATAAGTTATTTTGTTATCAACCAGAAGCACTTTATTACATTTTAAAGAGGGCACATGTTTTTTTCCAGTTTTGTCAATGACTTAATAATCCTTTATTGGTCCTTTCTCCCAGAATCCCTTGAGTCCAACCATGATGTGCACGTGGACATATGCTGGCAGCATCTGGAGGCGGACAACATGTGTGCGAAGCCTCTTATTGGCCGTAGAACTACATACACCGAGTGTTGCTGCCTGTACGGCATCGCCTGGAGTGAGCAGTGCGCCTTCTGTCCCAGGAGAGACTCCAGTGAGTAGCACAACACGCGTCGCAATCTTGTTTTTAATACCCGACATGCCTCCATAACTCTTAACTCCTGCCACGCTTCCAGGCGACTACGCGGTGATGTGCAACCTGCCTCGCGGAGGGGCCACGGACAGCTTGCGGGAGCGGCCGTGGTACGAGTACGGCCTGAAGGGGCCGGAGGATTCCGCGGAGCCTTTCGCCCGGCAGTACTGGGACTACGACGGGAACACGGCGGGACAGTACGACGTCCCGACCAGCGTCCCGCTGTTCAACGACAACGACCACGGCGTCCGACAGCCGTCCGTCCGCGTCCCAGTCCATGGGCCCTGGGAGCACCCGCCACGACCTGTGGATCCCTTTACTGGTGGCGGTATGCGTCCCCTTTTAGAGAAGAGACTCTGTGAATTCCCCCCCTAAAAGTCATAAAGAGAGCATTTGTGTAGAATGTGCTGTATATAATCTAATAAGCAGTAATGCAGTGGTAGAAAAGAGGCTTGTAAACTATGATGGAAAAAAAACTAACTCAAATTCATTAGTAGCAATACCACAATGGAAAATGAATCCATAACCGTAGAGTTCTTGCCAATAAATATATATTTTACTGATACTATAGGCATAGTATGTATAAAATGCATCTAAGAAATGAGTAAAAGTTTTATTAGCTCGTGAAGTATGTTGCTCTTAAAAAACTTCCCTCTGGAAAGTACATAATGACCACAGCTGTATGAAAAATAAAGTGGAGTTAATTATAGAGTAGTTTAATACAGCTGCATTGTTTTTCCTGCATTTACAGTACCAAACTTTCATTTTCTTGTTAAAAAAATTACATTTTTTAAGACCTTCCTCAGAGCATACAGAGCTCTGCATTGTCTTTCTGACCAAAAGCTCACAGTAAAGTTTAGTGTAAATTTAAGTGTGTGGAAATCCCTTTCTTTCTTATCGCACAGTGAATTAAAATGTGTATAACTCACATGGTTTATAGTATATACTGTTAAACCTTATCTTACTTTATTTAGATTTGAGTTTGAAAAAAAAGAAAAACATGCCAAGATAAGACGGGTAACTCCCTCTCAATAAAAAAGTGCAGGTCCATTAACGGAGCTGAGATGGATTTACTCTCCTCTGAAACCTCCGAGCACCTGCACTTCTTCCCGTGTGATTTATGGCGATGAGACGTCACCTTTCCACCAGGACGTGTTGACGCTGGCTTTTTTTCCTCCCCCGAACACAGAGCGCGGAACATTTCCTTGTTTTTGTTTTATTAATAAAAGTGTCAAAAAAGATTTCTCACTCTCATATTTCCCTGTCCCCTCAGAGCTCTACGACAGCTTCGAGGGTCTCCGGGCCGAGGAATGCGGGGTCCTGAACGGCTGCGAGAACGGCCGCTGCGTCCGCGTGCGGGAGGGCTACACCTGCGACTGCTTCGACGGTTACGAGCTGAACCTCAGCAAGATGGCCTGCATAGGTGGGTCCTTTCCTCCGGGGGCGTCTTGGACTTGGACGGCCTTTTTTACCCGACAAAGACCACCCACGTTTTACGCTTTCACGTTCCAAGTTTGAACAACAACAAAAAAAAAAAAGTTCAGGGACTTCCTAGAATCAATAGGCAATCAATCAGTTCATTTAATCTCGCTCGGAAAACGCGGCGCTGAATCTCGAAATCAGACCGCGGTGAACTCTCCCCTCTCCTTTTTTCTGAGCCAGGTCTCGGATTAATTTCAGTGAGGTAACTCCTCGTGCGGTATATCATCAAGCCCAAGGAGAAGCTTTGAATTTAACAACCTTGCATTAAGTTATGTTTTATGGGGAACTAATGAAAGCAGTGTACTCAAAAAGATCACGGTGAGTTACCCTTTGGTCTATACTTTCCCTAGCCGCTCGCTGCCAAGAGTGAGGCCTTGAATCTCAGCCACTCTGTGTATTACATCAGATATTATATCTTTAAGTGTACTTTGTTTGTTTTGCGAGAAAGTGAGACTGTCTTGTCGTAATGAAATACACTGATTACAATAATCTGTCTGCGTATGGGCTTATCAGCTCCAAGGCTGGACGTTTTTTTGGGGGTTTTTTTCCCAAGGAAAGTGAGCGGATTCAGACAGTATGGAAAGCTCGTGCCACGCTTACTTTTATAAATACCACCGCTAGCATTACACCATCAGGACATGACATAAACAGAAGGTGGCTCGTCTGAGATTGACCGCTGCGAAACGACAATCAGACCTCCCGTGCTGGGGGAAAAAAAGCGGCGAAAAGAAAACCAGGCGAAGGCCAGAAGGAAACAGAATCCGATGCGTTGTTAATTTCGCCATCATTCTGAACAGTTTAGCGTTCAAGGTGGCCGCGAGTTCTGAAGGCTGCCCGGCCAGCACGCAACATGACAGCATGTTTGATTAAAGATATACAAGGCGAGAGATTATGCAACGGATCATTCATGTTGCAAACTTCCAAATGTTAGTGGAACTAAAATAAAACAGCCTTTTTTGTGGCTCATTAACTGCGTGCACTGTTTTTTAACAGGGAGAAAACTTTCAGATCATCAAAGCAGTTTTCACTGCAGTTGACCATTTGGTAGCGATTGTGGAGACTTAAATCATGTCTCATGATCTTCAGCACATAGAATGGTAGTTTTATAAGCTTTTACTGAACATTTTAAGGATTTATTGTCAATTTTTAAAACTCCACACTGGAAAAAATGTAATCTTATCAGGTAAAAATGTATTGTATGTAGGTATAGTTAGTCCACTATCTAGTAATCTTAGTTCATTGACATAGATAGAGATACTTTAGCCCATTTAAATATTATATATTACATCTCTATATTTTTAAAGAAAATTTCTTGTTTTCCTAAAACAGGATCAAAATAACCAAATTCAAGGCGAAAAAAAGCTAATGGAATATGATCATTTTATTCAATATTGGACTAATACAAAATACAAGACATTTACACTTAACTCAATGGTAAAGGCATGTGATACAAAAGTTACGTGTATGGTTGAAAAGCTCCACAGCAATAAATGAACTGATTTTTTTCTTTTATCAACTTTGAATAAAAAATCCCCCAAGTTGGAGTCGAGACAATTAAAACAGAGAAAGGGAAAAAAACACACACACCAAAGAACAGCGAAAGTGAAATCATAAATATGAATCATTTCAGCATTCCAGCGCCCCGCCTCTCATACCCATAAGACCTCTCAGCTGCAGATGTGGCGGCAGGCAGCTGTTTCAGCTGCAGAAAATCTCCCCGCTGGCTAACTCTTCGTCTCCTTGTTTCTCTTTTTTTTTCCTCTCTCCCTCCACAGACATAAACGAGTGTGAGGACATCAGCGATAAGGTGCCCCTGTGTGAGAACGGGCGGTGCACCAACACGGAGGGGTCCTACAAGTGCACCTGTTTGCCCGGCTTCGTGGCGTCCGCCAAGCCGCACACGTGCATCCCGACGATCCCCGCGTCCGGGCTGGCGGAGGCGGGGAACTGAGACAGTGACTGTTGAGCGCTGATTCCTTCTGCTCCATCAAAGATCACCTAACACCCCTCTGCCCTGTTTCCTTAGGGGGGGCGAGGGGGGGCATGGCACTAAACCTCCAACAGTAACGCTGAAACGTTTCCCCCGACACACACACACACACAAATATACAGACATACAACAGCATGCACACTAGCATTCAGCACAGAATACACCCATTTCCCCGCCTACATTTACCAGAGGAACAGGAATTGCACAGTGAATGAATTACATGGGATTAAGCATTTCACCAGATATCCATTTGCCTTAAAGGGATTTTTGTGGACTGATCTATTTTATTCAGTAAGCCCAGGCAATTTGATATTCACCTCATTTCCTCTGTCACTTTTCTTTTGTGTTATTTATTTCATTTACGATGACGGGCCTCTGCAAACTAAGCAAGCGAACCTATTTCAGAGGGCATACTCGATTCCTCTCATTTTATTTGTCTGACCAATTGACTTCAGTGACAGCGTGGGAGAGATAATAAAATATTCTGTAAAAGACTGAACGTAAAATAGAAATCAGCCGTCACTGTCATTACTGTCGCCAACATGATCTCCACATAGTCGTAATTAGCTTTGACCTCGGACTGTATGGAGAGTACGGGGGTTGACAAACAACACAAATTCAAAGAAAAGAACTTTTTTCCCCACACATCTGCCTTTTCTATCCTGCAAGATTAACTACAAGCTGAACACCAAGTTGTAGGATGTCTGGACCAAGAACTGGGACGACAACCAAGCAAAACTTATATGTTAAAAGCTTCAGCCTGGACCTGGAACGACTGTAGATGCGTGTGATGATCTCGACTATATAATGTTTTGTAAAAGGTGCAATAGGCATTACCTACTACCTTTTTTTTTTACATTTATTGCAGTTTTTCACAATCCTAATACCAGCAATGAAGTAGTAAAATTGAGATCGAGACAGTTGCTGATTGTAACAGTATTAACATGTTTTTGTTTTTTTTTTTACTCCTGAAAAAGACCACATGTGCCAAGTCTTATTGAAGTTTTACATGAGGCTCAGGCTACATTCAAGCCTCACTTCTGTGACTTTACAAGGTAAATCAGTTGAAATGATCCAACAAATGTCACTGCTTAAAGTAAAAGAGTGGTTTTATGTACCGGTGTCGCGCAGGCAAAGAGGATGATTCATTCAACTACAACGCCACTGGATCCCAGATCTCACAGCAGACCATTCCCCATGTGTGCATCTCTGAATGCATGTAAAGACAAAGGCTTCGTTGGAGAGGTTTGGTATATTTTGTACAGATCTAGTACTATGTATTATTTTTGTTACATATTCTCTTAATGCATTATAGCACAACCAATATTTTTGTTTGCCATAAAACATAAAATGTAAGAAAAATCTGGCATTATAGCTTTGTAGATTTATACATGTCTGTAAAAAATGTTTTTTTTTTTTTTTAAAGCATATCTTTTTATGTATGAGGAGAGTGGCTGACACTGTACCAGAAGAACTGTGTGTGTATACCCTGCCCTGTGGAGCAGACAATGAAATATATATTTTTTTGGAAGTGGCAGCACTGTTCTGATCGCAGACATTTTGTCTCTTCGAGTTCATTACAAAGACAGTCATTTTTTAAAATGCAAGCACCGACTTCTGTGCGTGACAACTCTATGGTTAAATATTCGTAATTGTGAACATTATTTCTTTTAATCTCTTTGTCGGATCCTTATGTCATGAATGAATGTATCCAACCATAACCAGTATCAGCCTACTCATTTGGTTTCTGTATTTGATCTCCCATTTGTGCCTTTTTATTGCGGAAAATAATGATATTATGTGTTTAATGGACTGAAATTCTCTTCAAATATCAGCACAGAAACATAAAATGAATTCTAACATTGTAGGATGAATTAAGTTGATGACTTAAGCCCTTAACCTGCATTCATTTTCTATTAACCTCCAATTGTACAAATGTTTCCACGTGATGTCCACTGTACTTTACTGTGCTGCTCTAATCATCACCTGAACCAGACCACAACTCTTAACATTTAGGTCAAAGTTGGGATATTTGAAGCCTTTTCAAAACTCACAAATAACTTCTGATAATGTTTTTGTTGTAAATCTATGGTCATTGGAAATATGCTCATTCATTTTGTTTACCTCTTGACTGTAATCACTATCAGTCATCAAAATAAAGATGTAAAAAAAGTATATATACATCTCGTTGAGAATTTACTTTGACAAATAGCATCAAGCACACGTCTACAAACATGTTTGAAAGTTATGTATTGGAAATATTTACAAGATGTGTTTTATTAACTTTAATCCTTAATAGGATACAACTACCAATGATGATAAAGCACTAGAACAGTTTCTTTTACCAGTTTGCACGGATGACTGGAACCTTATTGTGTAATAAAGTGTAATTTTACATTATGACCGCATTAGCATGCGATCCCAATTGTAATGTTGCAGCTGGTCTAGGTGGAGATAATTAACTCATTTATAAACTGCTGGCGAGTTCAATCAGGAGCGCCTTCAACATGTTATGTAAGCTCATGATTTGCAGATCTGTATGATAAATTAAACGGAAAAGGTGCGATATGTAGAACATGGAAACAACCCAGCAGCATCTCAGTATTAAACTGTGAGACAGTGTATTTCAGCACTTTGAACCACACACATATATATATATATATATATATATATATATATATATATATATATATATATATATATATATATATATATATATATATATATATATATACAAAATGTCATAGTCAGAGTGAGAGTTTAATTTCTGTTCTCTGTTGAAGTTGTGATGTCACACCTATAGACCCCCCCCCCCATTCAACAGCCTTTGCAATCAGCCAATCAGAGGAGAGGCTCATTAATATTATTGAGACAGAGCCAAAAGTAACTTTTTTTCTATAGCTCAAGAGACAACCCTAAGAGAGGGGAAAAAAATGAATTATTTTTGCTATTAAACACCATAAATATAGCTTGTTAAGTATACCAAAACTCCGCAAGATATCACGCTAACTGTTTAGAAAAGCAAAAAAGTCATTTAAATTATTAATTAAACGATATTGCCCTCTAGCGGCCGATGTAAACCACGCACTGAACGTCATAATTTCTCCCTCATTGGTTGCCCGGGAGACGGGGAGCTGTTCCAGGAGGACACTGGGAATTCGAGTCTTAGCCGCGTATGTCCTCTGTTGGCATAAACCACACAAATGGAATACGCTTCCCAGAAACCACCGCGCTCGATACGTGCTACCGTCACGGATTCACTCGAGCTGTTAACGTGGTTGACTGCGTTGTAGTGTAAACCGCTGAACAATAAAACAGCATTTACCTGCGGCGACGCTTTTTTGGGTATTTGTCCGGTATGCCGCCATTGGACGGTTAGCAAGCTAGGATAAGTACGTTACCGGAGAAAGTGTCTTAATGTCTCGGCGACCATGTAGGACATATGTGTGATAATGTGTTAAGCAGAGAGGTTGTGACGCTTAAGTGTCAGCACTAGCTGCGGGTTACATTATACCGGTGTATATTTATGCTAGCTAGCTAACTACATGTTTGCCCATGTCAATTCCCTATGGCTAAGCTATATGACTAGTTAGTGTTGTCAGTGTATTGGCCCTCACCTTGCTGGCTTGAAAAGGGGTGTGTTTTAATTTCCCTAATGGCAAAGGAGGAATGCATCAAACAGTGCAACATAGCGAGGGACACTTCAAAACTACGAAACAGGAAAACGTGTTCAGAAAAGGTTCAGGCTTCTGAAGCTCCAGCCAGAAACACGGAACATGCTGGAGACTTGTCAGAGGGTGACAGCCACTCATCAAATGGAACATCATCTGGCCACCGGTCACATGGAGGAAGAAACTCTACCAGTGATGAGTCGGACAGGAGAGTGCTGCTGCTGATGGTGGTGGTTGGGCTCTCCTTCTCCACACGCCTGTACAAGATCACTGAGCCCCCTCATGTGTGGTGAGGGGACGCCTTTTGCATGTGTGTGTAGTGTGTCTTTTTTATTTTTATTGCATTCATTTCGTTCTTCTTCTTGTTTTCAGCTGGGATGAGACGCATTTTGGGAAGATGGGAAGCTACTACATCAACAGGACCTTCTTTTTTGATGTCCATCCTCCTCTTGGAAAAGTATAATGACTACAGTGTCTGTAGTAAAGCTGCAATGATTACTATTACATTAATTGACAACTTTTTTGATAATCGGAAAAAAATCCAAATTCCAGCTTCTCAAATCTAATTATTTTCTGTTAAAACTGATGATTTTTAGATTGTAAATTGTTGATATGGACAATAACAGACATTTTAGGTTGCATCTTTGGCTTTTGGCAAACAGTGATCAGCATTTTTCATTTTTTTACCAAAGAACTAATCGAGTAATCATTTCAATAATCAATAGATGAATCAACTACCTCGGTAGTCATTAGTTGCTGCCCTATTGATCAGTAACTGTACCGCAATGAATATTTACGATCAATATACACTACTACTAGATTACATTTTTTTCAAACTAAAAAAATCACCATAGAAAGACTGAAATTAATATACACTCTCCTGATGATGGAAATCACAAAAATGTGTTGATCTACAACTGAAAATAGTCAATAACTAAAGCAGCCCAGCTGATTTAGGAAAATATAAAAAAAATAAAATAAAACAGCTTTATTGACTGTCGAAATAGTCATTGGTTAAAGCGCTAATTTGTCAGCAAATCTGCTGTGGCTGATGAATATTGACCTTTTTATGTCTCCTCTTATCTAGATGTTGATAGGTCTCGCTGGTTACATGACCGGCTATGATGGTACCTTTCCCTTCATAAAGCCAGGGGATAAATATGAAGACCACAACTACTGGGGAATGAGAGGGGTATGCTGGTCTACCTACTAGAAAATAGTACCTTTTCCAAATGCTGCACATTATTAATTGAATATATAACCAAGTGCTTCCTCCTGCTTCAGTTCTGTGCTGTGTTAGGCTCCTGTCTCCCCATCTTCTCCTACCTCATAGTGCTGGAGTTGTCACAGTCTCACTCTGCTGCTCTCATCACTGCTAGTCTCCTCATATTTGGTACGTAATCACCCGCATACAGCTTTCAATCTTCAAGGAATATTGGAAATTACCAAATACTTAGTGTTTTCTATATATTTCTATTGTTGTATGCTGATGGAAAAGCAAATGGGTAACTAGGGTCATTTATTCTGTTTAAATGATGGGATGAGAAGAATCTTTTTTTCAGTTGTAATTGCACCCTCCTGACAGACACAGGCTGCATCACCATTTCCCAGTACATCCTGTTGGACCCTATTCTCATGTTCTTCATCCTGGCAGCAGTGCTGAGCACGGTCAAGTTCAACCAGCAGAGACACAGGTAGGAATCAATATTAAAACTCACTTAACCAATTAGTTATTCAACAGCAATTATTTGACTGATATTTTGAATATCAATGTAAAACTACCACAACTGCAGTGGCTGTGGCTTCATAAATGTGACTACACGCTTTTCTGAATCTCATACTATTTTAACATGTTTAACACTTTATTTTAAGTCCACCTATTGAGCAATTATATGCACAATATAAACAGTTCCTTGGTTTCTAGTAATATTAAAATTACTTCATATGAGAAGTTATGATTGTGGACAAATACTATATGTTAATAAAAATCCTTGTTCACTTTTAACTAGATAATTGTGTGTTATGACAATGTATTGATGCTCCTATAAAGGCTGAATAGGGGGAATCATAATAAAGTGTTACTTAACGCAATAATTGTGATTTTTTTGACAAACTAAATAAGGAAACACTGAATGACTTAAAAAAAAAAAAAAATATATATATATATACACACACACACACACTGAGTTTTAGTATTATAGGGGGTGCTAAGCCGTCGCATTTGGTGACCTCAGAATGAAAAGGCGGGGTCTCTGCAGATTAATACACACAACTGCAGGTTGTGATGGTTGAGAGGGATTACTTTTGTATGAGTATATGTGTGTATGTATATATATATATATATATATATATATATATATATTTGTACCAATTTTAATTAGGCCCCATTGATTTTTAGGCCTTTTACTTCCCTCTGGTGGCTGTGGCTGGTGTTGACTGGTGTGAATCTTGCTGGAGCTTTGGGGGTGAAGTTTGTGGGTCTGTTCGTCATCCTGTTGGTGGGCCTGAACACGGTCTCGGACCTCTGGAGGCTTTTGGGGGACCTGAGTCTGTCGCTGGTAAACAGCAGCAATCATTTTTTTTCCGGACTAATGGCAGCAGCTCAGCTCCTCTCACCTTCTTTTCTGACTTCAGGCGGACATCGCAAAACACTTCCTGGCCCGGGTCGTCGGACTCATCCTGCTCCCCCTCTTCCTCTACGTTACAATATTTGCAGTCCACTTTGTCGTGTTGAACAAAAGGTGAGCGTGATTGTTTGACACGGTGTGATTACCGCCCCACTGACGGAACACTGAAGTGATGACATCCGCTGCATTTGTTTGAGTAGCCCGTGATTGTTCTGTCTCACCAGTGGACCGGGAGACGGTTTCTTCAGTTCTGCCTTCCAGTCTCGTCTAATTGGGAACAATCTACATAATGCATCCATGCCTGAGTGTGAGTCCCAAACATATGTGTGAATAAAACCACATGGCAGCACAGCTGTGTTTACTAAAACACTATTAGGAAGATGGAAAAGACGCTGAAAGAGAAATGAAGGCATTCCTTTAGTGGTGATGATAGCCAGACAGGCTGAAACGTTTGCTTACATTTCTCTGTCTCCGCGAATCAAAGTGAAATATGGAGGTTATGAGGTTTATTGCTCAATTCCATAATTTCCTATTGTGGGGATTTTAAGGGATTTCTCAAATACATTTTGCATTAAATGTACTTGTGCTTTAACAACATGAGACAATAAGTAGTTTCTTTTTTGTTCTGTTTTCCGCTACAGACCTGGCATATGGCTCCACCATCACAGTGAAAAACCTCCGGATTGCTGGAGGCTATTTGCACTCTCACTGGCACCTGTATCCAGAGGGAGTTGGAGCAAAGCAGCAGCAGGTCGGGCCACGTGGAAGCATCGTCAAACATAAAATATAGTAGCCAAAATATGAATTTAATTTCTCAAAATAAACTATTTATTTCCCATCTGCTGTGTGCTTACAGGTGACCGCCTACCTGCACAAGGACTACAACAACTTGTGGCTGGTTCACAGACAGGATGATAATAACTGTGAGGAGAAGGGGTTTATTTACTGTTATAATAAATGCCAAACAAGCCAACCAGTTTTGTCTAACTCTCTTATTGTTTGTCTTTATAAAGCTCAATTTGGAGCCCCTGATCTAGTCCGTCATGGTGACATAATCCGATTGGAGCACAAAGAGTAAGTATCCTGAAACCACAAAGCTGTTACTTAATAAAATGTATTATTTATTACATTAAAACAAGCCTTTTTGTATTATAGGGCTTTTGAATTGTTATATGCATGTATATATGTATGTATATATATATGCATATAAATGTGCAAATGAGGTGTTATCTTAGTAAATATGCACTAATTTGCATACATTTCCAGAACAGAAGTCTGTAAACTGGATAAAGCCATGTTTAAAATTATGGTTTCACTTTGTTGATATATTAGAGGTTTAGGATTGTATGTACAGTAAGTGCTCCTGAAATGGAGATTTTTTGGGTCATTGAGAAACATCAGAAATTTGCACTAGCCAATGACATTTCAAGTTCAGTGTTTAACCATCCATTATACTTTATTGATCGGTTGCTAATATTAAAAATATTATATATATTGCAAACTGGCATATCTGTAGGAGAAAATGTCCTTCCACAGTGAGAACCTCCACTACTATAGGTGAATTTAGGATGAATCTACATACACAATATGTACAAATTGTAGTAATATAAAGACCTAGATGTGTACATTTGAACTTTTTCACTAGTCGGAAATTGATCAATGTGTTTTTCCTCACTGCATTCCGCCTTAAACAATTAACTCTGTTTCTTGTCTAACTTACACTACCTGGCCAAAAAATTGTCTTCTTTTGGATAATTCCTACTCTGTGATTATCTTTCAGCTGGCAGTAAGTTATTTAACCGACTGATCCAATGAGTAACTTCTCATTTCTTAAACAAATGGAAAGACGCATCCCGTGGTTATGGAAAAGTTGTTAGTCTGTTTGAGACAGGGTCAAATCATTGGCATCAATGAGAGAAAATGTCTAGGGAGATTTTAGAAACTGCCAAACTGTCCAATTTATTAAAAACTGGAAGGACAATGGGGAGCCAGATTGATGGGTGCATCAGGGTAAGACGAGAAGCAGATGAAGAATCTTTGGGGTGTGTTGGAGAAGATTTTGTGCAGTGGTCTGACTCTGTCATCATCAGCACATCTTGGTGAAAAAGTAGTGGAACACTGGACAGGAATAAATCTTGTGACATTGCAGAAGCTTAGAAACAATGCCACAGTAAATGCAACTAAAATATGTGTGTGACCTACATGCAACTTTTTTTTGACCATGCAGTGTATTTAAATTTTTTGTCCTATCCTGTTCATCTTTCTTCATCCTTCCAGAACAACCCGTAACCTTCATAGTCACCTCCACGAGGCCCCTATGACAAGGAAACACTTCCAGGTTACAGGATATGGTATTGTGAGTAAACCTATAACATAAAGCCTCACACTTAACAATTAGATGTGTAATAATGAATAACCCACTTTATTTGAAACAGAAAGTACAGTTGCTGTGTGACAATTTAAAGTGTTCTAACATTAGATTCTTTCACCCGTTGGTGAATCTTTGACCTGTTTTCAGAACGGTACAGGAGACACCAATGACCTTTGGCAGGTGGAGGTGTGTGGAGGCCGGAAGGGCGACCCGGTAAAGGTGCTGCGCAGCAAAGTCCGCTTCCTGCATCGAGCTACCGGTTGCGTGCTGTACTCCTCTGGCAAGACTCTTCCCAAGTGGTAAGAAGTACGAGTTCCTACCTGTAATAAAGATGAATTCTGTGTGTGAACAGTGTGAAGCTGACAGCAGGTTTCTGTTCAGGGGGTGGGAACAGGTGGAGGTGACCTGTAGTCCCTACTTGAAGGAGACTCCAAGCTCTCAGTGGAACATTGAGGATCACATCAATCCAAAATGTATGACACAGTGCCTTGGTTTTTCTGTTCATATTTAGGTTACACTTGTACTAGTAATCAACATGCTGTTTCTCCTTCTGTGTTCTGACAGTGCCCAACATCAGTCTGTCAGTGCTGAAGCCCCACTTCCTGGAGATCTTATTGGAGTCCCACATTGTTATGATACGAGTAAGGGAAATGTGAGGAAAAGATGATTATTCTAATTTGCCTGAAGTGGTTATTTCACAAAGAGGTATCTCTTTAGGGCAATAGCGGTTTGAAGCCTAAGGACAATGAAATGAACTCAAAGCCTTGGCACTGGCCCCTCAACTATCAGGTAAATTTCATGATTTAAAGTATAAAATTTTATTTGGCAGTAGTCAAATCAAATATATTGTTAAGTATACCATCTGCATATGTTTGTGCAGGGATTGAGATTCTCTGGAGTGAATGAAACAGAGTATCGTGTTTACCTGCTGGGCAACCCTGTAAGTGTGTCTTTGGCTTAGTTTGATTCCAACACAAAATCTGTGTTAAGTCCCACCTGAAAATAGTCCCCAACTAATGCGATATTGTGTGCTGAAACATACATTGATTATGATAATGATACATTAATAGATGTTGAGATGTCAGCCCTAGTTTCCATGTGCTTTAGTAGGTTTTTATAAATGCATGTTTCACTAAATCCACTTTCCCAGGTGGTCTGGTGGGTGAATCTGGCCAGTTTGGGATTATATCTGATCATGGTGGTAGCCGCTTCTATCGCCCTCCAAAGAGGCATCTCAGCCGACCAAAAAAGAAGAGGTAGGTTTATTAACAATTACATCATCTCATTGTAGATTTAACTGCCAGATAAATAATTGTTTTTTCTTGCTGTGTTTCAGAGCATTATTGTGTTCTTATGAGAGGAGGAGGACTCCTACTCCTCGGCTGGCTGCTGCATTATATCCCTTTCTATGCTATGGGCCGCATCCTCTACTACCACCACTACTTCCCTGCCATGCTTTTCAGCAGCATGCTCACAGGTTCACATCACACTTTTTATATAGCTAGGTCATACAGAAGTGATCATATAGGGTTCAACATTCTGTTTGTTTCTCATAGGAATTACATTAGACAGCCTGCTGAAGAGCACAGACCTGCTGCTCCACCCGCCTTACAGTGATTGGCTGCAGAGAGGCGGGCAGATTTTACTACTGTTTAGTGTTCTTTACAGGTGAGTGAGAAACATTGCATCATTGGTGTTGAATTTAATGACATTCCTTATAACCACTTTTCAATAAAATGCTTTTTCAGCCCTATAAAACATTCCTGTGTGTATTCTGTGTATAATGTGAATTGTCAGTAGGGTACTGCTAAGGGTTTAATGGTGGGTGGTCTAATGTGACATCACATCTTCAAAGAAGTCCTGGTGGTAGGAGTTAGATGGGATCCTCCTTTAATGATTTAGATGACTTTGTAACATGTAAAATTAAAATGTGTTTTCTGTTGTGTAACCTGTCCGGGTCTGTTCTTTGTCAGTTTCTACCTGTTCCATCCGCTCTCGTACGGCATGACGGGGCCTCTGGCGCACGAGCAAGGCAGCTCCAT
The DNA here is from genome assembly GCA_036785175.1 of Eupleurogrammus muticus. Taxonomy (NCBI): domain Eukaryota; kingdom Metazoa; phylum Chordata; class Actinopteri; order Scombriformes; family Trichiuridae; genus Eupleurogrammus; species Eupleurogrammus muticus. The sequence goes on along the minus strand of JAYKQN010000012.1, from coordinate 12,468,233 downwards.
GGCTGACCTGAAGTGGATGGACTCCTGGGAGTTCTAAGCCAGCTTTGCATGAACTTCACACTTATAATTTGATATATATAACAAATGTTCTTAAAAAATGGTACTGTATTTACAGATGGGAATGATGGCTCGAGGGTACTGTATGCTACAGAAATATTTCTATCTGTCCAAGTATTTGTGTGTTTTGTGTCCTAGTTTATCATGTATAAGACTGGATACGAGAGCCAGAGTTTTGTGGAGTGTTTGAGAATAAGGATCTACTGTAAACAATAATGATCACCTAACTGCCTTAACTCTCAACACAGGTTACATCCTGAATTCATACTTGTATGTGGCAATAATAAGCTGAAGTGCCTCTCAAAGAGCAGGTGAAAGTAAATCCTGAATTGTTCTGGTACTACATTTTACAGAAATCCTTTTTATACGCAGTACTAGGCTTTCAGAGACAGTATTGATGTTAATGCCCAGTATTTTTTATTGTGGTTTTAGGCCATTAGTTTTTTTTTGTTTTTTTTTAAAGACTACTGCTGACTGTGTGTGATCAATAAACTGTTATTCTTTTAGCCTGTGCTTTCTCATGCTCCTATCATCAATATTTAATAATTTTTAGGAACTAAAATTGATTTTCACCTGGGACACAGAAACTGTGATAATTTCTTTAAAAAAGCATCACTATGATAAGCAAACATTATTCAACCAGGAAAGCCTCATTGAGATTAAAAGTCATCCAGGTCAGTACCAGAGTTGTAAACTGTATAACTCCATGAGTCAGATAACACATAAATTGAAATTTAAAAAAAGTAATGGATACAATTTCCTATACAAATGTGCATAACCTATAATTCAAGATGCATATAAGATAATGTTAAGAATACTAAAGGGCTGCCTCAAACCTTAAAATATGTTATAGAATCAAATCAAAATTGTTCCTATATCAGTTTAAATACTTAAATTCTTTTATTTGTAGAACTCTTTTGGAGGGCTATTTTCAGTATTGTATGACTATAGAAATAACCAACATTGATTATGAATCACAATTATTTCTTTGCATAAGACTTCTCATGATAGCGCAGAACATGTTAATATAGGGGCGACACGGTGGTGCGGTGGGTAGCACTGTTGCCTCACAGCAAGAAGGTCGCAGGTTCAAGACCGCCTTGGGCCTGGGTCTGGGGCCTTTCTGTGTGGAGTTTGCATGTTCTCCCCGTGTCTGCGTGGGTTTTCACCGGGTACTCCGGTTTCCTCCCACAATACAAAAAACATGCTCAGGTTAATTGGTAAACTCTAAATTGCCCATAGGTGTGAGTGTGAGAGTGAATGGTGTGTGAATGGTGTGTGTGCCCCACGATTGGCTGGCGACCATCTGGGGTGTATCCCTGCCTCTCGCCTTAACGCGCTGGGATAGGCTCCAGCAGACCCCTGCGACCCCGAAAGGGAATAAGCAGGATAGACAATGGATGGATGGATGGATGTTAATATAGGTGGCCCCATCCAGCTGTACTAAAAACAAATACTATAATATGCATCAATATGTATAACATTAGTATAGAGCATAAAAAGATTAGCATAAATATAGAAATGAATAATTAAATATCCTTCCATAAAAATAGATTATTATCTAGACTATATATTCTATGTTTATTTATTCCTAAAGTTATTTATCTTATAATGTATTTCTGCATTTACTGATTCATACTTATGTAATAGTTTCTCCATATTCTCGGATGCCCACTGAACAGACTCTAGTTATTAACATTCTATTTTTTGGGAAATTGTGTATACACAATTCAAAATATGTAAAAGTGAATATTATAAAAAAAGAAATTGAAGCTGTAAAAAAAAGAAAAATCTAATGAAACTTAAAATAATAGAAGAATGTGATTTACAGAAAATTTTTTTTATTTTTTCGTTTTTCTAAATTACTTTTATTTTTTATTAAATTGTATACCTGAAAATTTGATTAAATCACAACAAACATCCATGGTTACTCCGTGGCCGCCTAGTGGATCTGTTGATGAACTGCAGCGTTATGCGTCAACCCCTGGGACGGCCGCTGCCATTGGCTGCCGTTTATCACGTGATTATTCTGAAGATGGCGTCTCCGAATGGAGGTAAATTCTAATTCCTTACCCTGCTACGCTGTGTATAAACGGACCATTTGACACGATTGCGGGCGCTAAATCGAAAACGACTCTTACCCCGCCTCACTCGGACGGCCTAAGGCGACGGAACGTCCACGTTAGCGCCGCGTTTCGACTGTTTGCGGATGTTTTTCCACCGTTGGGCTACAGCCTTCACTAGCCTCAGTGTTGTCTGTTCAAACCAGACAAGCAGCCACATCTTCGCGCAGTTTGAGCCGCATGAATGAAACTGCGGCTGCTGCGAGCTGTAAACATGAAAAATACAAAAAAAAAATAAGTCGACACTATATCACATTAGGGGGTAACACAACATTTCCAGTCACATGTCTCACAACATCGTCATTATTTACTTGTTTACTCTCTGCTTCGCGTGACATTGTCGATATTACTACACAGTGGTGTACAGGACACTAGTAGTATAACATTACTCTAAACCCTCAAGCCAATTTCAACCATAGGAAACACTTTAACTTTGCACTAGTGTATATTTTTAAGTGCACTATATCCATACAAAATACCTGCAATTTATAAAACATGTACATATATAACGTTAAACCATGTTTAAAACATGACATCGTACTATTATATCAGACATTGACTGTTTACAATCACATACAGTATAGAATAGTGGTGGAAAGTCTAACACTGTAACACAGTACTTTAAAGTGCGATTTTTAGGTACGTTATACTTACACTCTACTACATTTCAGAGGGAAATATTGTACTTTGTACTACACAACATTTTTTTGACAGGTGTAGCAGGTGATTTTACCTAGTATTATTACACAAAATATATTTGTTTAAAATTATGATTAAACCTATTACTTTACATAACATTTATATAATTTGATGTTATATTATTTGCATTATATTAAAAGGTTCTTTTTTTTATCATTTCCATAGTTTCATTTTTAAATAAATTAAAAATAACAAATTATAATTTTAATTAAGATGAGATGCAACTATATAGACATTTATTTTAAATACTTAAAACTACAAATAAATCTTGTTAGGTACCTTCAAACATCATGAATACACAGTAAAAGTACAATATTATAATATAGGACCTCTAAAGTCAACTTGGGTAAAACCATCTATGTTCATCATGTTTTAATTCTAATTCTTTACAAGATTGTTTACAAAAAGGGAATTAATTTATTTTGAATGGAAAATAAAATACAAAACAACTTTTTGTGTCCTATAGGTGATGACTTTGAGTCTTCTTTGAGGAGTTTTGAGAAGCTGGACAGAGCGTCACCAGAACTGTGGCCGGAGCAGCGTAAGTGCGCCTCCTCTCCTTTTGCGTGTCATTAGTCACTATAGAATTATGTCAAACTAATCTTAATTTACCTGTAATCTGGCACACAGTACCTGGAGTTGCAGAATTTGCTGCATCGTGTAAAAACGTGAGTTAAATCCACTTTGAGTTACAAACTGGATCTCTAAATATAATTAGACATACTGTAATATACAGGCCTGACATATAATGAGACCAATGTTGTTTCTCATGTGACAGCCCATCACTAATTCTCCCCCCAAGTGGATGGCTGAACTAGAGAGTGAGGACATTGAAATGTTGAAAGGTAATGTTTAAAAAAAAATGTTATTTTGAAATGTTTTCTGTATACCTGCACCGGGTGGTGTTAAAACAGGAACATTGGAGGTGAAATGTGGACAGCCTTGACATATAATCCTGTCAAACTGGATAATACTTAAACACTAGTTACAAAAAAAAACTTGATTACGAGTGCTGTTATCCCTCTGTAGAGCTGGGTAGTCTGACTACAGCCAACCTGATGGAAAAGGTCAAAGGACTTCAGAACCTCGCTTACCAGCTGGGCTTAGAGGAGTGTGAGTACCATGAACTACACAAACCCATTATTTTACGTACACATGTTGATTCTACCATGAAAAAGATGTTAAAATGTTGTTTTTTGTTGCTTTTTCTGATCAAAATATAATTCAACATGGGTACAAAAGCCAGTTGCAATGCAGATCATTGATTCATGCTACCACTAGATGGTGCTCACAGCCTTTTTATTGCTTGTTTGGCCATCTCTATGGTGTGTATCCAACCTCAGTTTTATTTCTCAGGATCTTCGAGTGCTTTCACATTCCAAATGCAAACAGGCCGACTTGCATATCACAAATTTGCATCATCCAAAGACAGAATAGGTGCAGAAAAATGAAATTTGCTATTCAGAATCAGCTCTGCACTCCAAAACAACGTCAAAACATTGACCTTAGGACCTTAAAATAATAGATTTGGGTCAATCTTGTTAAATTGGTGAAAGGTAAGAAACAAGGGCAAACCCGCGGGGGCCTGCACGACAAGTGCTCAAGCATTTGATGGATGCAAAAATCTAGTTTTTTAATCCATTCCCCTCTTACTCCATTGTCATAATCCTTGATCCTTGTGGAGTGTGGATTAGAGAGATGTACTGTAGCTAAGTGCTCATATTTTCCTAAGAGAAAATGGGTATTTATTCCTCCAGTGGACAAAAAGGCATACAAGCAATGAGGAATTGTGGTATAGACCCCCACCCACACACAAACACACACACACACACACACACACACACACACACACACACCCTCTTACTGGAATGAAATTTATTAATACATATTGTTTTTTGCCCAAGTCACTTGAATATAGACCTGTAATAATTAGTTGATTAACTAATTCTTATTTTTTAGGCAAAATTGTCAAAGTTCTCTGACTCCAGCTCCTCAAATGTGAATATTTTATGTTTTTTTGGTCCTCTATGATAGTAAACTGAATGCCTTTGGGTTTGTGGATCTGTTGATAGCTCTGAAGTGGGATGTGGGAAGAAATGTTGCACCTGTCTGCAGCCCGTCTGCACTCTTAACTTGCAATGAGCTCACTCCTTTATAGAATCTCTGTGAATCAAAAATTAAGCGAAATGAAGTTAAAGGGGTTTGATAAAATTTCATAGGTGGAAACTTTTTTAATTATCGGAAGAGATCATCGGATTGACTTCATATTGAGTAAAAAACATGCGCCGCGGTGGTACAACCCCCCCAATGGATGAGTAGAATATATACCATATACAGGGGATTGTGTAAGCCGAGAAAAGAGCAAATCATATTAAAAGGCTGAAAGAAATGTGTGTAAATTGTGAAGCGTGTGTCGACCGTTTGCATGGAGCACAAGTCGTGAATTCACTCCTGCTCTAAAAAAAAAAGTGTCCTAATCTCCCCGACTTCCCTAAAGCCACAGAAGCGTGTAATCTGGCCGGTATAAAGATGCTAGCTGTCATAGGTGGAGGGCTGCGGGATTTGCAATCATGTCATGTACCCCAGGATGACGGGACACAATGACGGTTATTATTGGTGTCGGAGCAGCCCTGTAATGGGTGCCTGTTTAATGCTCTCTGGTTTAATTTTCTCCTTTTCCTGGCTGTCAGGGGAGGCCTTGTAAATCTCAGCTACTTTTTCATCATGTTTGTGCACTCTTCAGTGCCCGTAAACGAGTCTCTGCAGAGGCACGGCGGAGCGAGGGCAAGGAGGGGGCGGGGGGTGGGGTGGAGGTGTCGGAGGGAGAGCGGGGGGCGGCGGCAGGATTTACTGCCCCTCCCCCTTCAACATGTGGACCATTAAAGAGGAAGCTGGTTAATGGGCAGAGCACAATCAAGCGGTGGAAGCTCGCCCACCGCTGCCGCAACGAGAAAGTGGACCCGAACCACACAAGAACGCCACCCCCCATCTCTAGAATACACTTACATATTGTTTGTGCACCTGTCCATATATATATATATATATATATATATATATATATATGTTTGTGTGTGTGTGTGTGTGTGTGTGTGTTAACATGGATGTGAGGGGAGGACGCTACACACCCTTATGCCCCCTTCCCCCTCCCACACGCACCCCCCCACCACAACAATGGCCGTGTGACGCTGGCCCAGGTCTGGTCCCAGCGGGGCCTGACGCGTGCCTCTTCCTCAGGTCCCAGCTGTTACCCCGCCCCATGATGAATGCCCCTGTCGCGGGCCACTGAGCGTGGGCATCAGGCCCCTCCAACCCCCCCCACCCCAATTCCTCACCGGGGTCTCTTGGGAAAGCTGAGGATTCTGATAAGTGTTGTTATTGGAGGTAATTGAAAGCTGAGTGTTCCTCTGGGATTCGCTGGAGGGCCGCGGACGCTCAGGCGGCGGCGCTCCGTCACGCCACAAGCTCAACGGGCTACCGACTATCATTTAGCACTCGTCCTCCCAGGACGGGCTGTTAATTAGGGAAGGGTTTTATTGTAGACTACGCTCGTAAATTTGGATTTGTCTCGGACTGCAGCCTCTGCAGTGTCTTCATTATTGTATCCCGATTTTCAGTAGGGCTGCAACAAATGACTGTGTGGCTACTCGATTAATTTATCAATTAGTGAAATGATTAATCGATTAGTTGTTGGGTTCATAAAATGGTGTAAAATGTTGATCACGGCTAGGCAAAGCTGAAGATGCAAGCTGATATATCTTGTTTTATCCAGAGCATCATTCCACAACCCAAAGATCATCAGTTTACTATTATATAAGAATAAAGAAACCTGAATAATCCGATTTAAGAAGTCGAAACCAGAGAATTTGGATATTGTCTTCTTTAAAATGTCTCAAATCGATTATTCGATTGTCCAAAATAATCAGCAATTAAATGTAACAATTTGCAACTAATCAATTAATCGACTAATTGTTGCATGTCTACTAGGTGTGGGCAGTTTTGTTGGTTGAGGAAATTAATTATTTTTTCTTGTCTTAAAATTTCAAAGTATTTAAAAGGTAAACTATTACATATCAATCATATATGAATCTATTATAAAAAATTAAGCAATTAATGTAATAGTTGGCAACTAATTTATTGATTTCACGAATTTCATGGGAAACTGTGAATGTGATTCACCAGCTCACTAAGAAGTGATGATGATTATTTTACACAAATACTTTTCAACAAATGAAACTGTCCTTATCTAGTAGAGCTGCAATGATTATTCGATTAGCTGCGGACAATGACATTTATGGCCAATTATGATGAGCAATTAATCGATTTGAGTCATTATTAATAAGAAAATATCTATATTCCTTGGTTCCAGCTTCTCAAATCTGATCATTATCTGGGAACTTCAGTCTCCTATAATACTAAACTGATGATCTTTGTGTTGTGGACTGTTAGTCTGGACAAAAAAAGAGGTTGCATTTCAGGTTTGCATCTAGAGCTTCGGGAAGCAGTGATTTGAGTTTTCGCGCCATTTTATGAACCAAACAATGAATTGATTAATCATTTCCATAAACAACAGATTAATTGACCATCAAAACAGTTGTGAGTTGCAGCCCCGGGGCCTCGTATATTCTGGGTGTCGGGCCACCTGTTGTCTTTTGTAGAAACCTGGCGTAGACCACGTTGACCCCTGTCGCGTCTGCCTGTGTGAAGGTGAGGCTGAAGGTCGCCCTGCCCTGACAGCTCCTAATGGCCCTGCATTCACCGCCTCCACCTCCTCCTCCTCCTCCTCCTCACCCTCAGGATCAATCTCCGGCCTATTAGAAGCGTGCCACCGCTGAATATGATTGCATTCACTGGGGCCCACTGGTGCTAATGTGCCTCCATCAATCCATCAGGGCGGGCTGACCGCGGGGCGGGCGGTTATGAAGTGCCTGTGCTGACAGCCGCTGAATGAGGAACAGGGGATGCTATCCTCCTTCCTCCTCCTCCTCCTCAGCTCCTTTACTCTGCTGTGTTCGTTGTTTCACCTCTCCCCCAGCTTATCCACGGGCTTGAAGCCGTTCAAGTTTTTTCTTGAGATTTGCAAACACAAATTCAGCAACCTTGCTTCATATATGATCAGTTCTCCTAAATTCACCCTGAAATTTTATTGGGCTCCCTATCTCATAACGACTCCTGCTACTTTTTAGTCCGTCATCGTTAAATCTTTTGAATTCTACACGCATTTCGCAATGAGTGTCTCCTCGCACGATGCAGCAGGTTACAGCTGTATCTGATAGAGCTCGTCCTTATCTTAAACAGGATCAGTGTTGGAACTGTGTGAAAGGAAAGGGAGGCAGAGCTTAATGCACACACACACACACGCACACACACACGCGCCGCTCCTCAGTTCTGCCTGCCTGCCGCCTCCCTGAGCAGATCGGAAATGACACCTCATTTCCATAAAGGCATTAGGAATTCATTGGATTTTCTTTCCCAGCTAATCATAGCGCGGGTGTGAAACCTTTTAGGCTTTTTAATGAATGATTTTTGACTGATTGCCTATTAATAAGGACACCTCTTGAACAGGCATAGGCTGGGGCAGGGGTTGGGAGGTGCAGATGTGTTTGTTTTGGTGTGCGAGTGTGTACGCGCGTGTGTGTGCGTACGCGTGTGTGTGTGTGTCAGCCGGGCGAAAATGCATCGGAGAAGGAGGAGGAAAAGAGGAGGGGTGGGCCCTCTCGGTTGGGACATAAAGAGGAACCAGTGGCTCCCCTGGGAAATCACAGCTCGTGTCTGCATCTTAAATATCCCTGTGAAGTATCAATAAGTGGGTAATTGAATTTTGAACACAAACATGAGCGTCAGGTGTATGTGTTGCGAGGTGGGGGGTGGGGGGGAGTGGATGGAGGCGGAGGAGGGGGAGGGGTAGTGGGGAGCGTAGGCTGAACGCGTGCCTCCCAAGTGCTTCCACGCTTGTGTGTGTGTGTGTGTGTGTGTGTGTTTGTGTCATGTCCTCCGGGCCTCTCCTCGTCCCCGGGGAGGACGGTGGTGAAAGTGGATGTTAAATCCATTAAATAAAGCTTACAGCCCATAATAGGCGAGCAGCATTCGGAGATGGGCAGCGCAGGTCACATAAGTCCTCTTAACTCTTAATGAAAGTGAATCAGAGCGGTCGGCGGCCGGGGTCCAGGACTCCGCTTAACCCAGGTGGTCATCTGTCTTTTTGAGCTAACAGGGGTCCAGCGTGCCACCAAGAGGGGGTGGGGTGGAAGCGGTAGAGGGGGGGGGGGGGCGCGAAGTGATGATTACTCTCATTTTATACACAGGGGAGTTGTGGCGGTGGGGGGGCGGGCCGGGAGCGAGCTGTGACAATGACACCGAGATCACTCACTGTAAATGAGGGGAAAGTGAGATGTTACCCCACCAGCGTTTCCTGTTGCATTTACATTCCAGCCACTCGCTTTTTTTTTTTTTGCCAAATGAATTGCAGAAACACACGAGTTGCACCACAGGATTCCCCCCATCGCAGCTTTCAGTGCTCAGTGTTTAATTTAGGAAAAAGGGCAACATTTTAAATAGTCACGGCACATATTTAAGATTAAGGTCCACCTTCGGTTTGACAATGTACCTGAGCAGCAGTAATCAGGGCAACATGTACAGCGATTACTGGAGCTGGGGGTGTACAGTATGCAACTACATTACATTGCAAACATTTGAATAATTATAGAAATTGATTAATTTAGTTTTTTTTTAAAAATAGTTTAAAAAATCAATCAATGTTTCCCAACACGACATTTTCCCGACATTTTCTTTTTAAAAAAATACTCAAATTAAAGAATCCATCATCAAAATAGTTGGTGATTAATGTAATAATTGGCAACTAATTGATTAATTGTTCATTCATAGCAGCTCTATTTTTCAGTAATGATTTCAACAATTTCATTGAAAATTGAGAATTTGACTCACCAACTCACTGAAAAATGATATTCTCATGGCGTTATTTACTTTGTTCGTTTGACACAGACATGAAGTAAAATGTGTTATTTTCTGAATGACTTTGAACTTGAAAGAAGAAAGTCATCTTTTACATTAATTTGCAAACTATTTTGATACGGTAATCGATCAATCAATTTGAGCCATTTTTAGGAAGAAAATGTTCAAATTCTCTCATTCAAGCTTCTGAAATGTGGTTATTCTTCGGTTCCTTTAGTCTTCTTTAATAGTAAACTGAAGATTTTTAGGTTGTACACAGTCATAGGCATTTACACCATTTAATGAACCAAACAAATAAACAATGATTTGTTTTCAATAATCAATAGATTAGTCAACTATGAAAATAGTCATTAGTTGCAGCCCAGTACAGACGCCTTCACAGCAGCAGAACATCCTCAGTTTTCTCCTCCGCACTGGCCTCCTGCCACCATCTCTTCATAAGCTCTGCCTGTTTTATGTGTTTGGGGAAGTTTAAAATAATTTCAAATACATAAAGAGCAGTCAAACCACAGGAAATGGTAAGTTTGGTGCGTTCTCCGCTTCTTTACCTCGGTAGACTCTGATGGAATCTGTGGCCGGTTAGTGCTAAATGATAATTAGATAGCAACAAATCAACAGGGCGAGGAGATGGCCCACAGAATCCATAAGGTGTCATTTAGTATGGATGGCAGTCGTAACAAGATGCTGATTAACTTAGTGCAAAATTAGTAATTGACCTTTCTAATCAACTAAACAAATCTCTAAGTCCCCCTAATCAGTATTGATCTGCCCTGTTGTATGACAAATCCTGCTGTGTGTGAGTGTACGAGTGTGTGTGTGTGTTTTTGAGGCTTTTTTTATCATCTGTTGATATATTTTCCTTATATTGGCAGCAATACTAGAGATTTTGAGCAGTATAAAATCAACTTAAAAAAGTTGAATCTTTTCTAAATTTTAATATGTTGCTTTATCAAGTTTTTAGTATTTGTGCAGTGGGAAAAAGTATGATTTAGATTTCCAATAAGTCATCAGTTTATCCCAATAATGACCAATGTTGATTTATGATATATGTTGAAGATTGAAGAAGAAACATTGGTCTTACAGATAAAATCTCATAGTCGTGTGTGCATTAGTTTAAATGTTAATTGAAGATTCATGTTTTTTACTGAACGGAACAACTGCCTCTGGGACTTTGAAAGCTCAGATATCACAATATTTTAAAAAATGTATTCAAATAAACATATCAGTCTGTATTAAAATTCATTTTACTAAACATTTTTTACATTTCTTGTTTATTAGGATGTTTATTTCAACTATATATACAGATATTAGCATATTTTACAGCATCTCTATGTCAATGAGGTTATTTTTTTGGGGGAAAAAGTATTGGTGGAGCATTGAGTTGAAATCCTTTCTATTATAGTGCAGTCAGGTTGTTGGGTTGTGTGTGTAAACATCTGTATCAGTGGTCTTCACGCTGATGTCCAAATGCTTTTTTCAGACCTTGCAACTTGGACACAGTTCTTTCAATATTGACAAACTCGAATTAAAGCTGAGTCTTGTCGCTTTGAGGTGGAATCCATTATTAATGTTCTGAAGTGCAGAGCCCGAAGAACCAAAAATGTGTAGCTGCTTAAACACTTTAGTTACTCGCTTTGCATTTTTCTCCATCATTGATGGCACGGAGATGAGATGCCGTCACCTCTAGCCTGCCAATCTCAACTATATTACCTTTTTTTATAAAGAAAAAAGAACAACAGCCACACATCATAAATGTAGCACTGATTTATGTTTAATGGGGTCTTTTAATGTGATGATTATCAATGGTATGAGTTTCTACTGGAGCAGGGGGAGGCCGCAATCGCAATTACCGAGGCGCTCGGCGAGGGCGAGAGGGGTCTCGGGAGGAGCGGCCGTCCCTGATCCGTTCCAACGGTTCGGGCTCATCAGGAGACGGAGGAGAGGAAACAAAATGGAGAGAAGCGATGACACCTTGAGAAGAAAAAAAACCCCAAAAATATGAACCGTTAACCTTTACCTTTCCCCCGGCATAACTGCTCCTAATTAGAAAGTGACACCAACCTCCTTGCGGGTTTCAGGTCATCCCGATTGTAATTACTTTCCCTCGCCTGATTCTGATGGCTTTACCCTCTGCCTGTCCAGAGGTCCCCTGATGACTTTGTTTAGGATGATCTGAAGAGACAGCAACGTGCAAAATGAATCCGTCCCATTCCAATTAGCATCATCTTTAACCTAATGACGGCCCCCTCAAGGTGACGTGGCCCCCCACGCCCAGATGCACCATTATCATTCCACACCGGGCAACTCATCTAAATTACTAACTGCCCCGGCTTTTTCATTAGCCGCCACGGGCGGGGGTGGGCGCCGCCGTGTGGGTAGACAGCGGCCATTTGAGCTCCTGATCACATTTCTCTCTTTGACTTTCATTTGAGATCAGGCCTCACTCCGCCGCTCCGGCGTCTTCTGTTTGTGAGATGTATGAGGTTAGTTAGTAGGCGAGATGATTCCAGCCCAAAGCCCGAGCCTCTGCTTGTCTTTTTACACAAAGTAAATTACTGTACCTGGATGGCGCCTCTCAGAGGTTTATGATGCTGTCGCCGTGGTGACGCGAGAGCTTGTCTTTGACAGAAAAGCCTCAGCAGCAGGTTTTCTCCCAGTGAAGACCAGATTCACAAAGATTCATTTTCAACATGGCAACGTTGCTGTTTTACTCACAGATGTAACCATTTTTAATTAGCAGAATTAAAAACTTTCATTCGTGGCTAATGTCATTGCAAATCAACGTAGTAGAGATATTTATACATTAAAATCATTATGATTTTTAGAGGGATTATTGCTACATTTTTCACAGGGGTTGGTGAGATGGTTTTTAAAGGAAAACAAATGTAGATAAGCACATTAGAAAACTTTTATCTTAAATTTTAAGATTTTATGGGCCATTTTTGTCTTAGTTGAGAGTTGTAAGAGACAAGAAACCTGGACAGAGCAAAGAAGAGTGGAGACAATTCGCCGATTAATCAATCATCTACAGAAAATGTAATTAACTAATCTGAAATAGATGAATCTTTTAAGTCAATTTTTTATCAACTTTCTTTGTTCAGCTTCTGACATATATTTTTTTCTACTTCACATTGTCAGTAAATTGAATCTCTTAAGAAAACCAATAAATCAAAAAAAATTACCATACCATCTGAAAAAATGTAAAATGCTCCTTTAACCCTTTTTTTTCCCAAAGATCTCTTTCATTAAACACGTAATTGATTCATCCGGAAAAAAAAATGGCAGATCAATGAACTTACAACAACAAAGGTCTTGAATCCAATCACATTTTTTTTTGCTGTTCTGCAGCATTCATCGTAAACCCATTGGCCATCAGACTGTGTCATCACCTTTGACCTTTGACCCCTTAATATGAAGGAACACCTACCTTTGACCCCGTGTCATAAGTTTGTTTTGGGTAATGTCAGATTCTTTAGTTTGATAGAGAAAACCGACAGGAAACACTGTAGTGTTTCACAAATATATAACAATATTAGGATATAAATTATTAATATACACAGTTATATAGAACATGTTATGTGCACTACACGCATGATATTAGAAAATTGTAAGTTATTAGGTTAATGGAGAAATGTTTGCTATGTTCCTATGTCTGTAAATGTCATGCTTTTTACCAAATTATTAGGGTGTGATTTGTTGTTTCTTTGTTTTTTCAGCCAGGGAAATGACCAGAGGGAAGTTCCTGAACATATTGGAGAGGCCCAAGAAGTGAAGTTTTTGTTGTTGTGTGTGTGTTTTTTTTCTATCTAAGTAACAGGAAACTTGGGACTGCAAAGTGAATCACATTTACGCGTTTACCAATGTGTTCTGAACTTGTTCAGGTATTCACGACGACGTTCAAAGACTTTCGATATTCAATTTCAGCACGGAAACGGGCGCGAGAGGCTCGCTCTCCACAGCTGCGCTCTTCTTTGAAACTTCCAAGTGCTCCAATCTCCTCCGTGCACCTGTCCTCCTCCTCTTACTTCTATCAGAACCGGAAAATGATTATTTCCTTTTCACTGTAAACTTGTAGACCTGCCTTGATTAAATGTTCCCTATTTATTCTTATTTCTATTTTGAAGATAATTTACATTTTTGCAATTTGTGAAGTTGTATAATAAAGTTTTAAAAATGAAAAGAGGGTTGTCTTTTGTTGCTCTTTGTATGGTGTGGGTGCTGTACAAATATAAGATAAGACTTTATTGATCCCACAACGGGGACATTTGTGTGTTACTGCAGTGTTACAGATAAAGAGAAGAAAATAAAGCTGAAGATAAAAAAAACTATAAAGAAATAAAAATAAAAAACACACAACACAATGTACAAATTCTTGAATTTGTTGATGAACCACTTACACAGTATGCATTATCGACATAGAATGGAGAGAAAATGCTAATAAATAGTAAGAAAAAGAGTATGCATACGCAAAGCATATATACATACATACATGCATGTACATACCTACATACATACACATACACACATATTTGCATATATATATATGGACATACATATCCACGCACACACACATGTACACATACATAGCCAATGCACACTAAGGTGCAGGGTGTGTGTGAAGAGAAAAAAGTGACAGAGTGACTACAGTGAGTGTTATTTTTTTTTTTTTTGGTAATATGATATGTGTTATGTGTTGTTAATATATGAGGGTCAGTGACAAATCGTGTTTGACAAGATGAGAAAGTCAAAAACCTTTTAAAAGAGTTTTTAGAAGCAATTATCCGATCTTTCATTTAAAAGTCCATTTATATAGATATGTATATATATATATGTGTATATATACATATTTATATACATATATAGATATATACACATATATATACATATATAGATATATACACATATATATACATATAGACATATGTATACACATATATTCCACACACACATATATATATATATATATACATATGTTTGTTTTTTTACAAAAATCACAATTTTGTGGGGTTTTAAACAAAATGACCAAATGGTGTAACCAAAGAGTATGATAAACAATAAATATTTATTCCACCTCATAAAACTAGTTGATAGCATGTGTTTGTCAAAAGCTTTTCAAAAGTTAAACTATCGGGTACCTAATTGTTAGGGTTCCGCCACATGACAGTTTAGTCAATGTCCCATAAATACTAATGTTTTAATGCCTAATATCTTAAAATGTTCATTCCACAAAGAAACTGTGCCTTAAAACAAGCTGTTGGCACCTCTGTGCAGTTGTGATGTCACAACGATATCAATCAAACAAAACTAAAAACCACCTGATGTATCTAGAAGACATGTAAAACTATATTAAGGCGTTTTTTTAGTACTTGAAACCCAGTCAAAGTCGATAATACGCGACCAAGTTCCCCCAAGCAGCAACATTTTGAAAGCAAACTTTTTTTTTTCCGAGGCTGTTCAACTTTTAATTAGGGCAATAACTTCATGGCTCTGGCGTTGCACAAAGTGCAGCACCTCTCCGGCTGAGCACATGTAAAGAGCCCCGACGTGAGAGTCCTCTCCGGCCCGACCGGGGCATGTTTTCCATTTAATGAGCATTGGAAGCAGGGTCCCCCCAAGACAAAACATTGCGTAAAAATAATATTGCTCATTGTCATCGCCGTTAATCAGAGTTGACATAATTACTAGGACCATTTCTTTTCTAATTAGCACACTTCAGCGTCGTCGGAGCTCGCGGCCGGGCAGAAAGGGAATCAGAGGGCCGCGCCGAACGGGGAACAAAAAGAAGTCCATCCGCCGTAATTAGGTAAGACAATGCCTCGGACTGTTCTCGGCTGGAGATGTCGCTGGGGCTCTGGCCGCTCACTTCCCAACAAGTTACACTTCTCTGCGGGCCGCTAATAAGCCCCTAATCGTCTTTCCGATTCACACGGACAGAGGCCGCCATTGCCCCGGTGGCTGCGCCCCCCCCCATACCCCCCGCTTCTCACACGGACCCCGGTTCAACCCTTCACGTATGGATTATTTAATATGTTGTTTTTTTTACTCCGCGAGCTCCCCGGAAGAACGCGTTCGGCTGTGTGTTCTGCCGCAGTGTGGGACTGAGAGAAAATAGTACCCACTAGGTTTTATATATGTTGAGTCCGAATTATTTCTAGCAAAAGTGATAACAGGAAGCTACTGTATGGTGTTGGAAATTGTAGTGAAATTGTAGACTCATTAAGACAAACCAGGTCGTGATAATTACCTTTTTTCGTGTTGGTTAATGCAACTTGGTTTCTAATATTATGTTTTTTTGTATTTGTTTTATTACCCAAAGTATGACTGGATCAGTCATTGTGTTACTTATGGATGGAATTGTAGTGAAAATAAATGACTGTCCACTTTTTTCTGGGGACCCGTCTGGGACCCTCTTACACAGACCCTACTTTTCAGAACCACTTCTTGCCTTTTGAAAAAGAGCTCATGCACCATAATCCTATAGAACTAACGATTAGTGTCATTATCAAGTCACCCTTTGTTTATTATTTTATTATTAGTTTCCAAAAACTTGTGAAAAATACTGATCCCCGTTATTTATAAAGCCCAGGATGCAACCATCACATTTATTTATTTGTATTATCAAATCTACTTCAGCATTTTTTTTCTTTAGGGAAATAGTGAAATAATTAATGTTATGTCAATTGACTAATGTTGCAGCACATATTTATAGACAGATTGGTGCAGACATTTTTAATTAAGATGCTTATTAACATCCATAGCTGCAGACTTGATAGTTAGAACCTTAACAATAAAAAATAGGCTGTTTATTTATTTAGTTATGAATTCATGAAGCTATAGTCTAAAGATAATTAGCTACCAAATAAAAATCCCAACCTGGATACAATTATTGTTAATAATTTTCCATTAATAAAGAATAGGCCTGCATTATCAACCACAATTAAAGCCAAATAATCAGCAAACAGGCTACAGGACACATCAATAGAAAGTGGTAGGAGCCTGTAGAATTCGCAGTTATGGCCCATAGCTGCACATCTGCTGTCACTGGGTCCTCCTGCATGTGTGTGGACAGACTTGTTGGTGCTGACTGATGAGCATTGATCAGTCGGCTGAGCGTTGACGTAGCGACTGACCTGACATCCTCAATATGGTGCACGCACCGGTGGCTGCCAGTCACCCGCAGCCAAGCAGGCACCCGCAAGGAAGAACTGGGGTGAGGAGGTGGTGGTGGTGGTGGTGGGGGGGTGGGGGGTCAGTCCCCGCAGAGCTGGTCATCCATATGGAGGGAAGGGAGGGGGGGGAGAGGAGGGATCAGAGCCGGGGTCTTCCATCCGCATCCGTGGTGCAGTTTGCCTTGACCTCACGTAACCCCTGTGCCCCGACAAATGTCAATCCAATGTGGCCCGTCCTTAAATTAGCTGTCAATTAGTGCAAATTAATCAACTCCTCGCCTAATTAAGCAATGCCGACGGGCAGCTACCAAACATGCCATTGTGTGGAAGGAGCCATGAGAAAAGCTGCTGGGGCTTGCAGACTCTTTCTGTCCTGAGGTGGGGGTAAGGAGAGGGTGCAGGGGGGGAGGGGGAGGGCATTACACTGTGCCCTGCAAGTGATTTTTGGGGTAAAAGCACAGAGCTCTGGCTGTGGTTTGGATTTTTTTTGGATCTCCTTGAGTTGGCTCTACATGTGTGCTGTCATCAAGTTGCCTACTGCCCCGTTTCTGTTCCACTGGCGAGGAGGCGGCTTGATTCAGCACCAGCACCAGAGGCTGGGTCCCATCGGGGCCTTCATCTTTGGGTCTGGGGTGGGGAGGGAGGGGGGATCAGCTTGCATCCAACATCCATGAGTTTTTGACTGTTTCTGCAAAGAAGAACCAGATTCATATGTGTTGACACTTTTGTTCTCTAATTTTTGCATCAAGTCTTAAAACTGTCACAATTGCAAAGGATGTTGGGTTGGAAAGGAGGCTGGTGGTGGTTGAAGAGGGGGGGGGGCAGGCAGGTAAACACAAAATGTTCCCAACAGCTGTTTGCTTTTTAATCTGCATCCGTCAGATCTTGCTGGTCTTTGATGGGCAAACCCAATCTACACGAATGACTGAACTAAATCTTCCCTTAATCTAGAGCCTTATTAGACCCCCCCCCCCCCCCCCCCCCCCCCAGATGCAAATCAGTGCGCAGCCATTTCCATGAGAGATGGATTATTAAAAGCCATACAGAGAGGGGGAAGAGCGTATCAAGAAACAAACAGCCTCTCTGTAGATTGCGGCAGAGGTGATGGGAGTGAGGGGAAGGCTAGTAACTTGCCTGTAATTGACGGGTCGTCCTGACTCACCCTTCCATGTTAATAAATGGCCTGATCCCAACAGGCTGATGTGTCATTAGCATATCCTAATAACATTGATTGCTTCATTAATACAACCCCCCCACACACTAAATAGGCCCTAATTAGTTTTAACTGGCCAACCACTAACGCTGTGCTTGCGGTGTGTGCAAATGTGTGGATTACATCAGCAAACACATGTGGTGATCTAATCCTAATTGTGTGTTCATTACCGGTTGTAACAAACACTCAAAAAAAAATAATAAAATGTTAAGAAACACAATATGTGAGCTTAAATGTTTGACCTGTTCCATCAGTTATATATCTTTGTTGTGATGGACTTTCATGATTTCATACTCTTGATTATATCCACATAATACACATTTGGTCCTTTTTTTCTGCATTTAATTTAGCAAATAACTAAAATCACCTAAAAAGACTTGTTTTTTTCTGCACATCTCTTACAGAGTTTTAGGCATATATTACTACTACTAGTCCATTAATAATAATTTATTAATTACATGTCTATTATTATTATAATAACTACTATTATTAGGAGTAGCAGAAGTAGTATATATTCTTACACTGATTATTTCTATTAATATTATGATTATAGGCTATCGAATTAACACTAAATACAGATAATTCAATTTTTACATATCATTTCATCCGACCTGTACTATTTTTGCCCATATTAGTTATTATTTTCCATTTTCTTGAAGGAAATTCCCCCTTTTTTTTTTTTTAATCTGCTGTGCAGCCTCTGCTGCTGTGGGATTATCGCTGTGCAGGACCATGCAGACTGGGTCCATATCGTCCAGCTGTCGTTTTTTTTTTTTTTTCCTCTATTTTTTTGGGGAAGGGCCTTTGACTCGCGTCGCGTGTGATGAGTTTCCCCATAGCATCTGGAGATCAATTATCCATCCGTGTGAGCCAGTGGTTAGGCAGAGGAGATCATAGCTGGCTGTGTGTGTGTGTGTGTGTGTGTGTGTGTAAAACCATCTAACGAAAGGTAATATATATAGGCCTGCTGATTTATTCTAGGAGATTGAGGTAATTTTCCAAAAACCCGCAGCATTTCAAAGCGAAGCAAGAGGTGTGAAATAGACGATTTAATTACAGCTGCCTCCCGCTAAAATGACACAAACATAGCAGCAGTGAGTTATGGGAGTTTTTTTAATTGAACGCTTCTTCGATGTGTGCTCGCGTGTTATTTATTTTTTCGTTTCCATTCTCAGCATGTTGGAACACAGCAATTTTTTGTTGTTCCGTAGATAAATCCCTGCGTCGTTTATCTATCTACTATAGTACCGAGGAGGAAAAAAAGCAGATATGTATCCGGGAGGGCGTCCTATAATGCATCCATGATCCTCAGGAATCCTGAATCCTTGCAGCTGATTGGCTGCTGGCTGCAGCCTCTTTTGTCGGGATGGACCTGTTGGATAAAAGGACCATTTTCTAAAGGGCTCTTGTGTTGTTAACAACAGAGGATCATGCACCGGGGACCTCCGCTGTAAAGACGCTGGTAGCTAGGCCTTTTTTTCCCTTTTTTTCACCATGACGGGGAAACAAGGCTCCGTGCTGTCGGAAACTTTACGCCTGCCGGAGAGCGGAGGGAGCGGCGGCCACCAGCCGAAGAGCACCGCGACCCATCCGCCGGCCAGGTGCACGGGCTTCGGCATCCAGGAGATACTGGGGCTCAACAAGGAGCCGTCCGCGGCCCCGAGGCACCCGCTGAGCTCGCTGCCGGCCGGGGCGCACCTGATAGCCGCCAGGTCCGTGCTGGGCCCCGGCGGCGTGGGAGTCGGGATGGGATTAATCGGCCACGGCGGGATCCCGTCGTTCTACAGCCAGCCCGCCTTTCTGGAGACGGTGCTGTCCGACGCGCACGACGCGCACCTGCAGCCCCACAGCAGGTCCGTGGGGCCGCTGGACACCAGCCAGTCCGCCAGCTCAGGTGACCCGGACTGGGCTTCTCCATTTGCTTTAATTTTATTCATATTATTTTTACATTTATTTGTAGGCTACCAGTAGCATATGTAGGCTGTTAATATACTAGCCCAGCAGCAGTATTAGTAAGCTGCTGCTGCTACTACTACGAGTAGTAGTATAAGCACTGGAATTTTTCTATTATATACCTAAAAAAATCTAGTTGTTCAAAAAAAATAAACAAAATAAAAACAAATAAAAAAAAAACGGTCAAGCTGAAATTTCTAAATACTATTCTCCCCCATTTCTTCTTCGTCTTCCTGTATTTCTTCTTCTCTTCTTCTTCACCTGCTTCTTCTTCTTCTTCTTCTTCTTCGCCTTTTCTTCCATTTTTTTCCTTTTCCCAGACTCAGAGGATTTGTCTTCCAATGAACGAAAACTCCCAAAGTCTTCAGTAAGTCAGAGCAAGAAACGCAAGAAAAGACGCCACCGGTTAGTCTCCTGTGTACCTGCTTATTTTCTGATTATTTTTTAGAAAATGACCTTGTCAGAAATTCAAAGATAATCTCTTTTTTTTAACCAGTAAATTGACTAACCCGCCACGTGGTATTTTGGCTATTCCAATGCAAAGGCAATTTTAATTGCTCGGTTTTTTCTCTTTTTATTGATACAAGTAATAAACCAGTTGCTGAATAGAATTCCCTGTGAAATGTATTGCTTATGTTCATATTGTATTAAATAGTTCTAATCGGTGTCTGACCAGGACTTTTTATTTTTTTCCTCACGTCAATGCGCAGAAAATGCTAATTTATTGAAACCTGGACTTTATTTCTTAAAATAGGACCTTTTACCTTTTCATTCGTGTCTGTATCTTTACGTCGCATTTGCCTGTCATTTAGTTTAAATCGCAGGCGTATGTCTATCAGCACAATGTCATTATACACGGTATTTTTTCACTTTTTTTTAAAAATTGTATTTGTTAATATTTAAAATTCCACAGGACCATATTCACCTCCTATCAGCTGGAGGAGCTGGAAAAGGCCTTTAATGAAGCGCACTACCCGGATGTTTATGCCCGAGAGATGTTGGCCATGAAAACAGAGTTACCTGAAGACAGGATACAGGTAAAGCTGCTACCAGCAACAGGGATTTTTCATTATTGTATCATTAATATAAATATTCAGTATGATTGAATCAATGGGAAGTATTTTATTAGAAACATGTGTTCATATATGTTTATAGTGTTACAGGAAGCCTTTCACTTTAATATTATATGATGTTATAGGCAAGTGAACTATAATTTTAAGGTTACATTTAAATATCTATATATATATCTATAATTAATTAATTTATATATATATATCTATATTTAATGTATATATAAGACCAACAACATTTTGGAAGACAATGAGCTGAGGCTTGTGTATATATATATATATATATATATATATATATATATATATATATATATATATATATATATATATATATATATATAGTATATAGTTAATTTGCAAAAGATCCATTTTCAGTGAATTCATATGTATCTGAATTTTTAAAAATAAAATGACAGTGATTAGCCCTTAAAGGCTGTGAGCTGTTCTCATGAATTAACAACCTATGGTGTTTATGTGCTAGCCATTGTCATTTTAGTTTTTTGTTTCCTGGAAAAAAAATATTTATATATATAAAATATATATAAAAATATATATATATGTATTCATATATATATATGATCCTGTAATAAGCCCAACTCCTTACTACAAGGATGAGAAATCTCAATAGCTCCAGAGATTTTAGACTGATGCTGCATTGCAACTCATCACCATAAAATATCCATAATATATATATATATATATCATTTTGTGAACGTTTTTTTTTCGCTTCTAAAATTAAATTAAAACCTAGGCTAATTTATTTGTGTGAATATTCTAATTGTTTGCTTTATGGAATTCGTGCAGTGGCAGCCTATTAACCTCATGGAGGCTGCTGTAATGTTTGGAATGTTGGCTACCCGCTGCCTCCACTGTTGCTCTGTAACGGTTAATAGGGAAGATATAGGCTAAGTGAGCAGGGTGAATCGATCACTGATGCCCCCCCCCCTCCCTCCTCCTCCTCCCCCTCCTCCTCCTCCTCCTCCTCCTCCAGCAGCATCAGCATCAGCAGCATCCTCCTCCTCCAGCCAGGACAGATAATCTCTCATCAGGCGCAGTTGGATGTAAAACAATTTGTTCTCGGAGAAGGACCCACTAACGACCTAATCAAGCTATCAAGGCGGAAGGAGATTGCGGTGGGACCCGAACCATCCATCTGTCGGGGGCGCCTTTTAATCTCGTTCTCATTACGGGCTGTAACAGCACAGCCGCGGATAAATAATACTGGGAAATAAATAAATAAATAAGCGCCCATATCCTAAATAAAATTAACACCCAATTTTCTCATTGAGTGTAATTAGTTAAATCAGACGAGCTCGGGAGGCTGTTGCTGCTGCTGCTGCTGGAGAGACGACGCGGGTAGTTCGAATGAAATAACTACATTGAATTTATTAGCACGGGTCAATAGCGCCACTCCCCCGAGTCCCGGTAGTTTAATTTCCCGTGATATTTGCCCGCCTGCCCGCCATCGATTGGGCCTGAAATTAACTTATTTTTCAATCAGCCTCGGCGTGCCCCAGGGTCGCTCCTCTCCTCGCAGCTTCCACGCAGGCTGGATCCTTTTGAGGGACGGAGAAGCAATTTCTCCTCAAAAAAAGGAAAAAAAAGTATCTCGTATGAAATAAGGGTTATCATCAAAAATCACCCTGAAAGAAAAAAAAAAAGGAGCTTGAAAACGGTTTGATCTTTTCCAATTTAATATCTGTCCCCTCGCTTGAATGTTCTCACTGACCCCCCCTCCCCCCTCCTCTTCCTCCTCCTTCTCCTCCTCCTCCTCCTCACAGAGCCATCACAGGTGCCTAAGCAGAGTGTTTAACAATCCTGTGTTGTGCTATACAATCAATTTGGCCTCTCACGGAGCTGACAGATAGCCTGCGGGGCCTCCAGCAGTCGCTGGCCGTGGCCGAGCGGAGTGTCTGGAAGTGTCAAACCATCTGTAACGCGGCCGCAGGTAGCCCCGAGATGAGCCCTGACAGGAGGCAGAGATCCCTCACACCTGTAGCCGGGCCGTTATGGGAAATCAATGGAGTAAATCAAAAAAAAAAAAGAAAAACGGAGCAGTTGTTATCTTAAGTAACTTTGAATCACACAAGAGATTTCAGAGTGGGCCTGCTTGAAAGTGAGTGGAATGCTAGAACCATAGAAATAGTCGGGCACTAATGTCTGTGTTAATAGTGAGTCATTTACTTGAGCTTTATCACAAATCACAAATCGCAGTTTCACAGAAGAGGAATAAATCTGAAGAAGAGTAACAGAGAAAGGTTCCCTCTTCAAGGCTAACAGCTGTGCAATAGATGTGTGTATAGGCACAACATATATGTAAATGTGTTTTAATAATTAACCCGATAGAACCCAATATACCTACCAAAAATAATACCAACAACAAAAAGTGCTACCAGTTGACCAAAGGTTTCATGGAAAATGGATTATTAAATAAATGGGAGTGTCTGTTCAAGTGTTATAATATCAGTAGTTTCACTTGAGGTTTGCATGAAAAAAAAATTGAATCAAAATGAATATAAAGTAGTTACTTCAGCCTTTTTTCCTTCTGGTTGTTCCTTTAAAAGTGATTAATAATCACTAATATGAAATATTTGATACCAATATATTCTTGCTGTAGCTCACTGCTTCTTGCTCTATATTTGCATATATAAGTAGATCATTAAGCTTATGCCCCCCCAAGAATGTAAAGCAAAATCAATAATTATCAATATTGATCAATAAACACATTTTAAATTATAGACTAATAAAAAAACTTTTTTAATCGCCCAGCCCTATAAAAGTCACTAAATAGAGCAGCTTTTTAATTACCAGGTTGTGGACCACTTGTGGAAATGGCTAACAATTAAAGCTCTGGACACCGAAATCCATGTATTAACAATTTATTAATCATTTATTAATGGATTAATAACATTGAAGTCTGAGGATCGCACAGCGATCTTTAATACCCCCCCTCCCCAAAAAAAAGGAAATGCTTAATTTTCACTTTGATTCCATTCATAAGTCATGCAATAATAGAATGTATGACTATTTTGATCAAAGGTTTCATAGACTTCCTGTAATTAAACCTCCTAAAGCATAAAAAAACCCTCAATCGGGGTCTGTGGTCTGATTTGTGACTATTTACGGATCCTTGGTGTGAAGAAACTTCTGAACCACTGCATTAGAGTATTGCCAGGCAGAAAGGATTAACACCAACAAAGTGTTTTCCCCCACAGGGCAGCTCAATTTGTGGCTTATAACCCATCAATGAAGCATTAATAAACAATTTATTGACGAATAGTCACAACACTGGAATCATTTAGTGGATCCCAATAGTTACATCCTGAAAAAAAGGAACTGCACTTGATTTTTTTATGCTGTCCTTAGAGAATTAAATCCATCTTTGACTTCACTCATTATCCTTTAAAGGCAAAAATAACCACCAAACTCTAGTATTTTCCAACTTGCTGTAATACCACAGATCTGCATTCCATCTTTTTAAAAAGAAGACAGGTTAACCAATCAAGATGAAAAAAAAAACTTAAAAAGTGCAAACTCAAGAGCAAACATTATTTACCTTATTTTTTAGTCATCGATGATAATGACTGAATATATACATATATTTTTTTTTTCTATTTTTGTGACTTCATGCAGGAATAAGCCTGATGCAGGATTCGCACTAGTGCCACCTACGGTCATAGGTGGTCTTATCTTTAGGGGGGGAAGTGATTGACACCTGTTCAAAGTTTACATACAGATGAAAAAAAGCATTTGCATTTTGTTGAAAATTTGTTGTCAATCTCAGTTTATTCTAGAGATTTTGTGTGTATATAATAAAGCCACACGTGTCCCTGTGAGACATGATACAGTTAAGCTCTGCATCTTTTCAGATTTAAATGCCTCAGAGACACATGTGCGTACAGCTGGTAAACACGCTGATAAACGTTTTATGGGACAGGGCCACCACCGACGATGACGCCCTTTTCTTATTTCCGTCCCGCCGCCACAGGTCTGGTTCCAGAACCGCCGGGCCAAGTGGAGGAAGAGGGAGAAGTGCTGGGGCCGCAGCACCGTGATGGCCGAGTACGGGCTGTACGGCGCCATGGTGAGGCATTCCATCCCCCTGCCCGAGTCCATCCTCAAGTCGGCCAAGGACGGCATCATGGAGTCCTGCGCCCCCTGGCTGCTCGGTGAGGCCGCTGTCTGGTCGCTGTTTATTCTTCCTGATTGTTAAGACTTAGAACCACAGGGTTTATTAATAGCATCATCAGTGTTTTCTATGTGCTTGTTTTAAAGTTATTTGTCTGTAAAATCTACTACTTGTATGTTCACTACAATGATAGCAGGTGTTTTAATTTGCTAAGCAAAGATGAATAATAAGTAATCATCCTTTACCCTGGTCATGCATTGCCGTTGTCCGTTCTAAACATTATATTCTAAACCAGAACTATTTTTTGCTTGCTATTTTCAGTCCAAGATGGCTTACCAAGCAACAGACGCTATTCTAAATCTGAATACCCGCAACTCTTTGCAGGGATGCACAAAAAGTCCATGGAGGCGGTGGTGCCGCCGCCCGCCGGAAAGTGCGACGAGCCCCTGCCGCCGAGCTCCCAGCGGGCGGAGGACTCGGAGGCGGAGGAGAAGCGGCCGGAGGGCACGGCGGCCATTTCTAAAGAGGAACTGAGGGAGAACAGCATCGCGGCGCTCCGGGCCAAGGCCCAGGAGCACAGCGCCAAGGTGCTGGGGACAGTTGCCCACGACAGGCAGCCGGAGGGCAAGCGGGAGAGGCGGGCGGCCGGGGAAGGGGGGGGCGCCACCGCGGCTGGTGGGGGGGAGGGCGCCGGCGAGCCGGAGAGCCCGGCGGAGGAGGCCGAGAGCCCGTAGAGACGCGCCGAGGCTCCTGAAGACTGTTTCTGTCATGACGCGGGACTGCACCCTCATCGACTCCTCTAAACCGGCACTGGACTTCCCAGAGAAGGAAAAAAACCCTCATCTGGCTGGTTCACGGCTGCACAGAAGACGCAAACATGCACTTTTTCCTCCGACTTAACTTCCAGTTGTTGTTTGCTTATCTGCGTAGTGAAGAAGAATCTGACTACGTGGGAGGGAAGCGTTAACATCCATGTATATAGATCCCATAAGTATATAGAGAGCCAGATGAGCAACATTTTATCCAGTTTAACAGTTTCAACAAATTAATCAGGACTTGTCGGCCTCTCCGAATATCTACGTTTTGTCCTCGTCGTGCGTTTTTAACGTTGCTTGTACAGTTTGCCGATAGGAACCATCCCACCGACAGTTCTCCTGCAGGAGGAAGAAAGTGACCGTTGTCCCGCTGTATATCACGCTGTATATACTTGATATATTAACCAAGCTCTAACCAAGGCACAATTTGAGAAAACAAATGTCTTCTTGTAGTCTTTAAAAAAACAAGTGTTTTCATGTTGAAAATATGTATAACTCACACGACAGCATAAAATAGAAAATCACCTTTTATTAAACGTGGCTTTTTGGTGTCTTATCATTCTACCCTTTTCCTTCCAGCTTGAATTCTCCTACACTTAAAAAAACATGTTTTGGTGTTTCCAGGTTGAAGCTCCCAGAATAAAAAAAGGCGAGTGTGTACGGTAGCTGCTACAGCGGCATGAAGTCGCCCCCGTTGTCGGAGCAGCTACTTGTTGTCACTTTGCTGCTCTGCTGGCTCGCCTCATTAGGAGCGCGGCCCCGGCTGAATGCCCCGGGTCAGCCCGCTGTAATCCGTCGCAGATGAGAGCCTTCAATTTCAGATTAAATAGGGGACCGGTGCTTTTGGGAGAGAGAGAGGAAAAAAAAAACACCCCCTCCTACCCTCACCCCTCCAAGCTGAATGACCTCAGCCTGATTTCAAATCACTTTAATAGATGTTGTTACCCACTCGAGCTCGTTTCATCCTCTTTATCAAAAAATACTCAGTCAAACAGCTTTAGTGGCTGGGAGACAAATCTTTCCTGAAGCCGGTTCCAACATGTTCCTAAAACTTTGCATCAGGCCACTTGAACCTGGTTTTACGACACATCCTTTGCAGGCGTCGTTTTTTTGTCTCCGTCCCCAGTCAGAAAATGGGGCTTCCTAATGAGCTGGACAATTGAGTTCTATTCCAATTAAACAGAGAGCCATTTCAAAGGGCAAAAGGGACGACTATTATCACTACGGCGCCGCATGTCTCGGCTCTGAGATTGGAAGCGTAATGTGGCCGGATGGGGGGAAAAGTTTGCTAATTACGCTGTTGACAGAGACGAGGACGTAGGAAACGTGGATGCTGTGAACCAAGAAATAACTGGAAGCGATTGGTGTGTAGGGAAGAGTCGCATGTGAGATTAGAGTAAGATCTTTCACTTTAAAACAAGTTTGATTTGTGAAATCATCCACATTTATATAAACAAAATTACACATTCACTGTGAACATGATATAATTTACCTCATATTTCAACGTCAGGCTCCTTTTATTTTCAGTTCGGCTATTTTTGGTTTTCAACTATGACAAAAACTCATTAAAACTAATTAACAAACTAAGCAACAAACATCATGCATGAGATTAGAGAGAAAAATCTTGTCATTTTTCTATTATATATCGTACATATAGCTCCTCCTGTCTTTAATTGATCCTTTTTTGGCCCTCAACTATGACAAAAACTTACAATTAATAATATCGATGAGGTTTAGGTGAAAGCAGCATATCTGAATTTGTATTTAAACCCTCTAAACAACTCTGAACATTTCGATTTAGCTTGAAATATTAGGAGATTTCATTCTTTTGGGCAACAAATGTATACGAGATTAGAGAATATTAGTTTAAAAGATGTTTTCATTTCTGAAATCATCCACATTTATAGAAAAATGACACATTCCCTGTAAAAATCCTGTTATTTGCCTATTATATTGTATTATATCGCTCCTTTTATTGTCAACTGAGCTCCTTTTTTACCCTCAACTATGACAAAAACTTATCAAAACGTAGAAAACGAGAATCTTGTCATTGATATTTTGCCAGAAGCAGCATTTCTAATTGTACTTTTGAACCCATACAAGTCGCAACATTTTAATTTAGCCTCATATTTTAAGCAGCAAACATCACAAGAAATTCAGATTTCTTTCTATTTAAAGCAGTAATTTCCTGTGCAGCTCAATAAGCATTTGAGGCTGAGTGGGGTTTTTTTCTCACCTCCACAGACCCTCATCCCAATTCAGTTATTGAGGCCAAGACACGTACAGAGCCAGGATTATTCCTGTAAGTGCAAAGCTATTTAATCCTCTGTGAGTGGAATAGAAGGTTATGATAGATCAGATTTGTTGAAGATCAAGCTGTTTATGTTAGATATGAGGAGTTTTATTCACAGCGTCGCGTATGACGGACAGCCGGCCTGCTGAAGACCATCAGAAGATCAGCTCAATCCACGCAGAGTGCGATCGGCCGAGGTTTATGGGATCATTTTGGGCTAATGCAATATTAACATTCAATTTCTTCTTTTTTTGAGGTTATGAGCAATCTGTGGATTTTTTTTTTTCCATGCATGCAGATCATTTTTTGGGAAGCGTCTTGGCTCCTGGACACAGAGGATGTAGTCAGACGTGTAGTGGAGGGTTGGAACGTGGTGTCGTTCTGCCCTCTGCTGCACGCGTTTATCAGTGCAACCAAAACCTGAGAGGATCTGATGGCACAGATTCCTATTCAATGAAATAAGAAAAGACAAGGAAGAGAATCTGTCCCTTTTATTTTGTTAAATTATTGCACAAAGCTAAAAAGTTACATAAATATGTTCAAATACCAGTGTGAACCCAAGAATAATTGTCACATTAAATGTCTATATTAAAATGAATCTGCCATTCACTTATTTTTATTGTCAGTTTGCCACATAGTCAAGTTAGTTAAAAGGTATTTACTGTCGCAGCAATAATTAAAACTGAAAATACACTTGCAACATGCAGACGACAGTTAATCGTATTGAATTAATAACACTTTTTGCAAACGGGTCATTTGTTGTGTTTGCAGTTTATTCTCGACCTCGGGGAAACAGCAGAGACAGACGTTAAGATGCAGCCGAAAGATCCAGAAAAAGGTGAGTTCATGGAGCGTGGTTTGAGTTTTTTTTCTTTAAAATATGGGTTCCAGTGACAAATGACGGTTGGCGGGACGGGAAAGTAAAAAAATGTATTTAAATACAGTTTTAAACACATTTCATCAGGTCTTTCAAAATGTACATTTTGTGATTTATGTTGGTTTTATGTCATTTGAAAGTGTATTTGGGCGGAATATGTATTAATATTTTTTTTTTTTTAATATAAAACTAGTTTATAGCAGGTGTTTTTCCATTTAAAAAAAAACAACTTTTTAGTAGAGTTAAACTATATGGCACCACATTTTTAGGGTTCCAATTGATTGTCCATTACACTCTATGTGTAGCCTTCTCTTTGCATGCGTATCTAGTATATTCTATTGATTTATTCTATTGAACTGGTGTTAACAGTTAACAATGGTTAACAACGATGCAATTTCACACAAACACAAACCTGTAAATGCACAGTGCAGCAGGTCATTAATATATTCTATACACATGTATATTATTTTATATAGTGTATATACTCTGTACTAGTATATGGTAATATATTTTTATACAGTGCATACATACACAAACATGGAGAAACTATTAATATTCATCAATCTCAATTTATTCTATGACTGAATCTTTTAACTATGAATAGAAGAGAACACCTAAATGTGAATAGAATTAAACTGAGTTACACTAATTTAATCTTGACTAAAATATTATAAAACAAAAAAGAGTTGAAATGTGACTTGAACTATAATGTTTTGGCTAAATAAAAAAAAGATCCTATTAAATTAGACACACTCATACACAGTATACATGTATATTTACATATTCTCATGAACTATTTTGAGTAACTACATATAAATGCATACATTCATGCGTGTGCATGATTGTACAACATTTGAGCTGATTCTTACAAAAGAAGTTGCAGTTCAACATGCATCCACATGGTGGCGGTCTTGAGCTTTGCTCCAAACCAGCTTGTGAACTGATGTGCATGTGAGACAAATCACAGGTTGACAATCACATATTTGCTGTAACACAGTCAATATACGAACATTTTGGCACCGAAACTTCATATGAGTCTTGAAATTGATTCATATCTGTCACGGTGGGGGGGTAGGGGGGGGAAAAGAGTCACATTACACGCTTTTGAGAAGACATGATCTGATATTTTGATCAATATTTGTCATTTCTTGTCACTCGCGCGGTGCAGCCAGTGATGAGGCTGTCTGCCGAGGGTTAATGGAGACGAGATTGATGCCGCGGCTAAATGATGTGTCCTTGCTGGGGGCTGATTTCATCTCCCGGGTTCATTTTTCCGGAGCTGTCCCGGCTTGATCACGCAGAGCCTCTCTTTTTACACTTCACTGGATAGGAATCATCGTTTATCCATCTCACAGAAAATCAGTATTCTGCATTTGTGCGGGACACCATGGCTCTATTCATGTCATAAAAATGAAAATTTTCAAGTCTTTTTTGGTTTTGAATATTATACCTAGTAAAATTATATATATATTTTCTTTTATTTCCCATCCAAAAAGTAAAAAGTTGTCTGACTATTTGAATAAAATGCTGCCAGGGTTAAAGGGTTAGACTGATTATGAGGGAAGATTCTCGCCTATTGGCTGCTACAGTTCAGCCTCAGAGAACACGACAGGGCTCAGTCGGTGCTGACCAACCTAAAAGATGTTGTTATCTCCCTCTCCGCTCAGCTGGACCCGACTCCTTGTCGGGCAGAGATTTATGTGTGGCACGGCACCAGCAGCCGTCCGGCTGCAGCCGCCCTCCACTCCTCGGTGCCCGGTGCTTTCAGCAGGCCATCTGTGGACAGCTTCCGCTGCCAGCTTCTTCTCCGAAAATATACAAGCAGACCTTGCACTGACTGAGTTATGAGGAAGTCTTAAACATAAGGGCCATGTCCCTCATGACATAAAGCAGGGGTGATTTACCATTTTTTGCAACTCAAGTAAGTAACTTTTGGTTTAATGTTTCGAAGAATTATACTTATGATTACAATTAATTTGCATTTTAATTTCTGGGCTGGGACCTTATCCGTGTTGTTTGCATTTTCTCCCCCATGTCTGCGTGGCTTTTCTCCAGGTTCCTCGTTTTCTTCCCACAGTTTAAACACATGCTGAGGTTAGTTGGAGATTCTAAATGATCCAAAGGTGTGGGTGGATGTTGTGTGTGTGTGTGTGTGTATGATAGCTTGCTACCTGTCTGGGGTTTATGCCTGCATCTCACCTGTAATGCTGGTATGGGCTCCAGCTGACCCCTGTGACCCTAGTGAGGAACAAGCAGGAACAGAAAGTGACTTATTGATAATATGCATATATGGGTCAGGGACAGATCATGGTTGGCAAGATTAGAAAGTCAAAACTTTAAAATTACACTTTTAAAAACCATTCATCAGGTCTCTTAAAATATACATTTTTGTTGTTGATGTTGGTTTCCTGTCAATTAAAAGTCTTTTTTTTTAAACTTAAGATCATGATATATATATATACACACAAAATTTATTATAAATAAGCTATAATGTTTAATTAATTTAGATTGACATACCTCCCCTGGGCAGACATAAACTGTGTTAATCATTTTTTTCCTCCTTCACATCCTGCTTCCTAGTCTTTGT
Source organism: Eupleurogrammus muticus (assembly GCA_036785175.1). Classification (NCBI taxonomy): domain Eukaryota; kingdom Metazoa; phylum Chordata; class Actinopteri; order Scombriformes; family Trichiuridae; genus Eupleurogrammus; species Eupleurogrammus muticus. Next base: position 12,436,279 of record JAYKQN010000012.1, on the reverse strand, counting down.
CTCAGAGAAATACCATCGGCCTCCCTGTGAAGTGGCAGACACTCAGGTTGGAATTAAAAACCGTCACATCTCTCTGAGTCTTATCTGAAAGCTGCATAGATGTTTCTGCTGGCACAAGACTGCAATTTTGAGGAGCGCTCAGAGCTAAGAAGAAAAAAAAAAGAATAAGGAGAAGAAGGAGAAAAAAAAAAAGAGTCCAGCCTCGTTATCAAGAAAAGACAAATAAGGACAGAGAGACAGTTCTCCCTTTTTGCTTAAGAGTGATAAGTGAAGATGAGGCTGTGAGGCCCTTATCAGGCCCCAGTGCATCCAAACGCTGCTGCCACAGAGAGAGAGGCATGTTGCTGTTCCACAAAGGTGTGAGGCCAGATAAGCATGTAGCCTGTATGTGGAATGCTTCGAAGATGAGCTTAACTCTGATGTGAAAGTGGGATTTGAGAGAGAGAGAGAGAGAGAGGGAGGAGGGGGTGAGTTTTCAGTACTAGATGCTCACTGCTGTGTTAAGCGCTGCTGTAGGGATGTCTCCATTGCCTCATGCACGCTGTAAAATGCCATAGAAAACCTGTCGGGAATACAGATTAAAGCCAAGCAGCGATGGGTGACGTGGTCCTCAGATCTGTTCCATAAAGACTTCTCCACTCATTCATCAATGCACTACAATGGCAGACATGGGATACATTTTTTTTTTTTTTTTTTAAATCGAGCCTGAAATAGTCTCAAACATCATTTCACCATGCAGATGTTAATCTTCAGCATAAAACCTGGACTATGTTTATAGGTGAATGACCTCTTCAACAATCCAGAACTATCAGTCAGTGACACTTATTAAGGTTTTAATCTCAGTTCAAGTGAATGAATTAAAGATAATTGTTTCTTATACAGAGGATGCAGCGCTGCGGCCTCTACAGAGGCTGTTCAAACTGAATCCTTTGCACTCTAACCACGATGGGAAGTAAGATTTAGAAATCACTGGGACAGACTCTCACCTTGTCACTCAGTTGTTTCCACTTTTGCTTTTTTTTTTTTTTTTTGGCTTTGATCTCGATATGGGAAAATAAGGGCAGCAACAAAACTTCAACTCACCGATCATCATTTTATGATCTGAAGCAGCTTCAGGCGTATATCCTTGGAGCGTGTTCACGGGCTATTACCCTGCAGAGCGTGGCTGGGACATTAAAGCCGAAGCGAGACACGAAACCAACAGTCCTGCATTTAGATGGAGTTGAAAGTCTGGTAGTTTTGAGCTTTTGAGAAAAAAATATTGATGTAGTCAGGTTTCCTATCCACATCTTATAGGGAGCCACATAATGTAACCAGATGCTGAGAATTAAGAGCTGAGAAAGGAAACAAGTAAATGAGAAAATAATTCCATTTTTTTTACCATGTAACAGTGTAAAAAACCTTTATTTCTAGGTCAAGATTCCTGAACTGGATAACACAGAGAAGATTCCACTAGAGGGCTATTAAATGTCTCCTGGGTCGAGCAGTTTCCAGAATACAAAGCTGCACATTGGTTCAGATTCAGAAGTGTTTAGTATGAAGGACGCAGCTGATGTGTGGATTTAAGTTTCATTTCAAAGTCAAATATAGTTTCATGGGTTAAACTGTTCATTATATTATTTGATATTTTAATTAATCAATTAAGATTACAAAAAACCTATATCAAATCTAAACAAACTGCCTTAATGATCCATATATATATACACACACACTTATTTTCATGAGTATTTTCTATTTTTACTAAATTTTCTATGGAGGCATCACAGGGGCCTAGAGACTGTCACACACATGAGGGAAGAGGAGGGATAATCTTGACACCAGTTCACAAAATTACTGTGAATGTAAAATAAAATGAAAACTAGCTGCACTTAAAAAAAAAAAAAGCTTTCTGTATTTGGCCCTGGATGTGTTGGAATATCTGAAACTCGGCGCAGCGTAATGCTAAGTTAGCGATATTCTATTTCCGTTTCTATTCATTCGTGTGTGTAAACTGTGTGAATCTCAAAGGGCCCCGAATATTTGGTTCTATCCATTGCCAGGGCTGTCATCGTTGTTGACCCAGAAAGTGTCCCTGGAATAATCAAATATACATTCAATTTATCCCCCTGCATAGGAAATTATCTCTGGGTGAACTTCAAACAGCATGCAAGTGTGCATTTACCAAAAATTAACTTTGTGGTTCTAATTTGAGGTTTGTCACATAATACAGAGGATAGAGTGCTTCCACTAGTTTCTCCAACATAAACACTATTTCCCCTAAACAGCTTGAAATTTCAGGTTACAATTTGCACACAGAGGTCAGGTGTGCTGAGTCTTTTTTGGTGGAGCTCACTTGACTTTTTCTTTGGTCTTCAACAGAATTACTCAACTGGCAGAAAAAAGAGAATTTAAGGACCAATTCTCACCAAGACAAATTCTCTGGGGGCTTTTATCTATGCCCTTTTTTGTGCAATTTACTATAGTATGACCTTTCTTGAGCAAATAGTATAGTATAGTAGTAGTAAATAGTATAGTATGACCATTTTTGAGCGACATGCATGCCAAAAAGGAACATATTATACTATGTCGCTCAAAAAAGGTTATATTATACTATGTCTCTCAAAATGGTTCATATTATACTATGTCACTCGTAAAAGGTCATACTATAGTATTTTGAACACAAAAAGGTCATACTCTGGCATATCGCATGAAAATCGTCATATGAGTAAATCAGTCAAAAACGTCATACTATAGTATGTCGCCCCAAAAAGGAACATATTATACTATGTCGCTCAAAAAAGGTCATATTATACTATGTCGCTCAAAATGGTTCATATTATACTATGTCACTCGTAAAAGGTCATACTATAGTATTTTGAACACAAAAAGTTCATAGTATAACATATCGCATGAAAATCATCATATGAGTATATGACTCAAAAACGTCATACTATAGTATGTCGCTCAAAAAAGGTTATATTATACTATGTCGCTCAAAATGGTTCATATTATACTATGTCACTCATAAAAGGTCATACATTAGTATTTTGAACTCTAAAAGGTCATACTCTGGCATATCGCATGAAAATGGTCATATGAGTATATCACTCAAAAACGTCATACTATAGTATGTCGCTTAAAATGGGTCATATTATACTACGTCACTCGTAAAAGGTCATACTTTAGTATTTTGAACACAAAAAGGTCATAGTATAGCATATTGCATGAAAATCGTCATTAAGTATATGACTCAAAAAACGTCATATTATACTATGTCGCTCAAAATGGTTCATATTATACTATGTCACTCGTAAAAGGTCATACTTTAGTATTTTGAACACAAAAAGGTCATACTCTGGTATATTGCATGAAAATCGTCATATGAGTATATCACTCAAAAAGGTCATACTATAGTATGTCGCTCAAACAAGGTCTTACTTCGCTATGTTGCTCAAATAAGCTCATACTACAGTATGTTGCCTAACAAAAGGTCATATTATAGTATGTTGTTCAAAAAAGGTCATAGTATACTATTTTGCTCAAAAAGGGTTTTACTATGCTATGTCGCTCAAATAATCTCATACTACAGTATGTTGCCCAAAAAAGGTCATATTATTTTACATCCCACAAAAACTTCATGCCAGACTTCGGAATTGAACCATATGATTCAGATGACAACAAACTACTTCACTCTACCACTTGACCAGGAGACCATGTTCCCTGAGATGTGTTCTCCTGGCACATATATCATCTGGACGTTAGATGTTGGCTTTCTAAAATCAGAATCTTAAATCATCAAGAGATTCTCATGACTGTTCCGTGCCCACTTCTGTGGTGCCTTTGGGTCAAAGACAAAGCCACATTGCCATAAGACCACTTCTCACCAAGAGAGATTCTCTGGGGGCTCTTATCATCTTTCCTTCGGATGCTGGACTTAAACCTCACCAAGAGACAAAAGTCCAGAGGAGGGAATGAACCTCAAACTTGTTACAGGTCATACTATAGTACAAAAAAGGTCATAATATAGTATGTCGCTCAAAAAAGGTCATACTATAGTAAGTTGTGCAAAAAAGGTACTAAACTATTTTTCTCAAGAAAGGTCACTCTATAGTATATCACTAGAAAAAGGTAATTTTATAGTATGTCGCTCAAAAAAGGTCATACTATTGTAAGGAAATTTGGTGAGTGTCCCTTTTTCAGTTTCTGGTCGAGTACCCCTGATATACAATCACAGAATTTTCAGTAGAACTGTAGCAAACGCTTGAAATGATTCTTCTTTTGTGGCGGCCTGGCACCAACCAACCATAGTGTTTACGTGTCATGTTGCCCATGAGCGGAGTAGTGACAGGTAATTCATCAAACCAACGATAGGAATCTGAAAATGTCTTTCAGTCGCATGAACAGTGAAGTGCATCATGCTCCCTATTAATGCAACACTCAGCATAATGTCCCTTTTGTCTTTCCGCTCCCTTCAGGTTATTTTGTTTTATCCATTTTATTTCAGCCCATTCATCATTGTTTTCCACTTAAATCTGTTTTTCACTTCAGCTTTGCGGCGCTAGACCGATTCATTTCCCTTTTTTTTTTTACATTTTTTTATTTTGTCATTTGCCCGATGTGACAGCTCGCGGTATCACTTTGTCAGACAAAAGACCGACTTGTGGTTAATTTTAGATAAGATGATTATATTTAGAAACACAGCGTGCACAACGTGATAATCCCTTTAAAACAAAACAACAAAAAAAAACGTCTGCCGCATGCAGATTTCTCCACAGCTATGTGCTGAAGCATCGGCAGAAGTTGCCGTCCAACCGTCTGCCTCTTAGAAAGTTTTTATACACATGGGGGTGGATGACTAATGAAATCAGTTTGCTTCTGGTGGTCTGAGCTGTGGATGCTGAGTGAGCGAGCGAACAGGCGTGGGTGAAGCTTCCTCTCTACGGTGGGAGCGAGAAAGAAAAAAAAAAAACAAAAAAAAACACATGCAGTGTTGCACTCGCTCACAGAGTGAGCCCACTTCAGCTCCACTGTACAGCTCCCATTGACGAGAGCAGCACTTTCACCCCCATCGAGCCACATCTCAGGCATTAGGGACTCACTGCAAAAGGAAAACAGAAAGCATACAGGGGAGGGTGCACAATCTCCTCTAAGACGTGTTTAGCCTGCTATCTGCTCTATTTATCCCGCTGCAGAGAATGATGTATAGGTACAATAATGTCCCTCCTGTTTCTGGAGCTCGGCGTGTTCAGCTGTCTGCAGAAGTCCAACCTGAGGGGCACTGAGTGGTTTAGTAGGCAGGTGGTGGCGGTGGCGGTGGCGGTGGGGGAGGGGGGGGACTGCTGTTCTCATTTTGTCCTGACATCACGACTTCAGAGGGAGCAGACGCACTTCTCGACGCTAACAGCACTCTGGCAGCTAAAGTCACATTGAGGCCAGACAGTGAGAGATGCCAAAAAAGACGGCGAAGGGGCCGCCGTGCCAGCCACAGCAGGGGGCCTGAAATAGCAAGTCGTCACTGTCACACATTTCTGTCAATAGATCTCCTCAGACCACTCGATCCATATCCTGCCCTGTAAGACGGTGTTTCATCGATGTGAAAAAGCAGGTAAACACAATCGTTGCCAGTGGAATTGATTAAGATTCATTCAGCGAGTGTTGGCTCAAGGGGGAAAAAAGACTCTGCCACAGTCTATCATTGCCGACACCTGTATGTTTACTTACTATTTCATGTCAATATGGCTGCTGCACAAAAAGTCAATTATCTGATGTGTCTAAGCAACCCAGAGGCACTCAAGTGTCGCTGCCATGGAGACAATTGACCTCCTCGCATGTTGTGACGTCACAACCGGAGCTGTCTGTAAACAGCTCGTATTCAGCCACCACAGAAGAATGAGTGGGTTGGTTCAATTTTACGTGTTAGCAAATCGTACACACAAGCAATGGCATTTTTTTTTTCTGAATTTAGTAGTCTAAAAACATTACTTTACTAAAAAATGTGTGATTATTTTGTGATTGACTACAGACATGAATGGGATTTACCATAATTATATACACTTTATTCACTCAACTGCCTGGACTCCTATATGAATTGAAGTGACACCTCATTACTGGTCTATGGGGCTCTATATGACATCTGTTCACCCTCTGCAGCTATAGCTTCAAATCATCTGGGAAGGCTGTCCACAAGGTTTAGGAGTGTGCTCATGGGAAATTTTGAACTTCCAGAAGCGCTCTTGTGAGGTCACACTGATGTTAGATGAGAAGGCCTGGCTCTCAGCTCTCATTCATCTTGAAGATATTCTACCAGGTTGAGGTCAGGCCAGTCAAGTTCATCCACACCAGCCTCTCATCCATGTCTTCACTCACCTTGCTTTGTGCACTAGATGGTGGATTTGGATGGCTGAGTAAAAACCTTTGGAAATATAGTGTATTTTACTCAATTGACAGGCCCAATTTAAATATATATTAGGGCTGCTGTTTTAATAGTCGTTTAATCTATGAAGTTAGTTCTTTAAAATTGTATCAAACGTTAATCGCTGTTTGATCGCTGTTTCCCAAAGCTAAAGATTCAACCTAAAATGTCTTTTTTTTGGCCTGACATTTCACAACCCAAAAATTATCAGTTTACTATTATAGATGACCAAAGAAACCAGTAAATAATCAGATCAGAGAAGCTGGAACCACAGAATTTGGACCTTTCCTTCTTAAAAATGACTCAAACCAATTATATAGTTTTGTAATAAATGGTTGGTGATTAATGTAATCAACTAATTTTTGCAGCTAGACTAAGAACTCACGAATTATAAATTGGTTATTATCTATAATAACAATATAAAAGTGGATATTATTACAATAACACCAGAGCGGATTGGTTGGCAAAATTAAAAGAAGGTGTAATAACTAATGAGTTATTAAGAGTGTGCTTTTGTTCTTAATGAAAGGTTTTCAATGAAAATGATTGGTTTAATATTAGACCAGCAGCCCAATACCTGTACCATAACACTTTTATTTTAGCTGAATTTAAACTTTAGAGTTTGCTTATTTTTTGATTCTTACTTATTCATCGTTTTTAGCCGACAACTCCAACTGTTACATTTCACTAAATATTTGAACGGTTTTGTCAATCTCATTTTCAATTTTATCTTGCATTAACTCCAGCATCCCCGCTCGCTGCCTCACTCGTTTCTTTCACACACTCTCAATTGTGACTGGTGTTAATGTGCTACACACAGCTTGAGTTGATAGGCAGCTTATTGTCATCGTGGTAAAGATTCAAAGTAAAGCATCACACCAGTTCGTAATCCTATTTAGATTTTTTTTTTCTTTTAATTAAATCTTTAGTTCAGTTTAACTCATTTAATTAGTCGAGCTTTCCACGGATCCCCTGGCAACTGCAGAATTACCTTCTGTTTGGAAATCATTTCGCTTTAAAAAAATAAAAAAAAGGAGACAATTCAAGGAGACAATTAATATACGGATGAGAGATGTTTCATTATTCATGCCAAATCTATTTATTTACTCAATTTACAGTACACAATAAACACAAATGACCCTTGCCCACTGCTCAGCAGCTTTGTGTAGTCTCTGACAATAACCCTCCACTACGGGTCCACTTTTCCTTGTTTACAGACTGGATTAATTTTTGGTATATTTCTTGAATAAACAATCACATAAAAACCCACTGGATGTTTTTTTATCCTTCCATTTACAAAGTGGACAATACGCAATCTGCAACAGTAGCGACATAGAATACATCTACTGTAAATGTAAAATAAAAATGCTAAATGTCTATTGTGGCAGAAGGTAGGTAGTTATTTTTACTGCTATGAGCTGAGTTTTTTTTCCTTTCTCTAACATATAGGTACAGCACAGTCTTTCAGGAAGAGGAGTCATCTCTCTCAGAACTGTCTTTTCTTCCTCTTACTGTCTCCTTCTTCTTATGGTGGTGGAATACCTCGGTGGGATTGCTGCATCCCAGAAATAAAGATTCAGTCCAGATCGATATCCAGTCCGAGTAATACTCCATCCACACGTGTTGTGTTGTTTTTTCTCTTTCTGTTCTCGCTGTATGGATTCCTTTTTTTTCCCAGAAAGCTGAGCGGCAGCATCTTACCTCCTCCCTTCTTCCAAAAGCGAACCGCTCCCCCCCCCGGTGCTATACGTGTCCCGGCTTGGACAGGTAGGCTATGAGGGCCACCACCACCCCCACGTACATCCCCGTTCCGATGGTAATGGACAGGGCGGCCAGGAACAGGGCTCTTCTGGAGCTCATTCCCGCTCCGGAAAAGTCTCCCTTAGCGATGGCCTTGCCGGTCTGAACGGGAAAAAAACACAACAACAACAACAAAAACAAGAGAGCGAAATGAGCCGGTGTTACTCATCAGCACGGAGAGTGTGTGAGTAGGTGTTAAGCCACGGCTAAAAGAGAGAAAACAAGAAACGCTCTCGGAAGAGCCATTAGTTACCATGGCAATTAGGTCAGCCTCCCTCCGACAGAGACAAATGTGTTGTTTTTGGGGTGTTTTGTTTTCACATAAAAAAAAAAAAAAGAAAAAAAAAAAAAGCCTGGCCTTTTATTCAATCGTCTGACATGTTTTTCCTCTGTTTCCGGCATAATTGTCTCAGCGATTATTCTGAGAGACAAAAAAAGATTCATGCTGTGCTTCGTTTTGGATTAGAAACACATTATCACTCAAGGTGAGCCTTTAATGATAACTACAAAAGCACACTGTCATTATGTATTAGCGGAATAAAAGGAGAGCGGGCCTCAACCTGCTGAACTTATGCAACCATCAATCACCTGAGCAGGGTCATGGGATGGAAAACTGTGGGACTTGTGCTCACTGACCTTAAGTAAAAAAACGCGATGTAATCGGTGGTAATGACATTTTTTTTTCCGGCGCTCTTACCTTGTGAGAATAGTAGAAGGCGACGATGCCCAGGGGCCAGAAGCAGCAGAGCATGGAGAAGATGGCGAGGCCCAGGTGGTCCCGGGGGGGCAGCACCAGGAAGTTGTCCTCGCTCTCGCTGTCGCTGGAGCTGTCGCTCTGGACATTAGGGATAATACAATGTCGGCAAAGGAAAACATGACAGCCCTGTGTGTGTGTGTGTGTGTGTGTGTAGATGATAATGGAGTCGGCGAGATGTGTACACGCTCGGGTGTGTTTTGGGGGACCGGCCCTATCTGCCCTTGTTCCCGCCGCCGCGCCACAACAGGATGTGTCTAGCCGGCCAAGAGAGGATTTGATGCCTCTGTCAACACCCTGACAGATAACACAGGACCAACAGATTGTTCCATTATTGCCGGGTGACAGGAGGGGAAAATGGCGAGAAGACGCCGCGCGCTTTAAGTGCTAAATTGCTTCTTACGGGCGCGAGAGACCTCCGTACACGGCAGGCACCCTGAGGGCAGGTGAGTTTTTCCGCGCAAAACACTCAAACCCGAGGCCAGGGCTAACCCATGATGGATCAGAGAACCACGCACCGCCACATTGGCACGTGGCGCCCCGCAGCGGCGAGGGGGCGGCCGCCTGACCTTTGAGAGGACGCGGCCTTACCCCGTCTCCAGAGACGGAGTGGATGTTAGTCTAAATAAATAGCTCCCATAAGGTTTCATTTGTTAGTCTTGCCGCCCGCGGGGATCAATCAAAGCTGGGGAAGAAAAAAAAAAAGAGGAGGCACAAAATAGAAATCGATACGGGAGGCAGGAACTGAGCCGACCGTTTTTAGAGGTAATTAAAGAACAGTCAGGGAGCAGGGAGAGAAGAAGAAAGGAAAGCGTATTGTACGCCCCCAAAAAACTACATTTTCAAGCATTTTTGCGGGCAGCTGCTACTTTTGCATACTTATCTCATCTACATTCACAAACTGGAGCATCTAATGTATTAATCTTGTGCTATTCCGGGAGCCGTTGGGTTATTTAGGGGTAGGGGAGCGGAGGACGGCGGCGATATACCATCCAAACTGTCTCCCAACAGCTACGCTAACCCGTGCCAAGAAAAGATTATGAAGCGGTCTGTTATCTGCTTTATGAACGGCGTCCACCTGGGCAGCCCGGTGCCATCCGTCAAAACAGCAGCTGCTCGTAACCACGTAATCTGACACTGCATGAATAAAAACCGCTGGGCACGAACAGCAGTAATCTCCTTTTTATCTATTGAGCGAGACCCGATAACCGTCCTGAGTGACTGGTGCATTCACTCCCGCTGACAAGCTGACTGACACCGAGTCCAGCCGGCTGGAGGGGGGGTGGGGGGGCGGTTTGGTTGGGTGCCAGTGTAATTGATGGGGCTCCATCAAGACGTCCGGAGGGGGGAGGGGGTGGCCACTCGATGCCAGCGGCGTCCTTTCCACAGGTCCTCGTGATTTACATGCAATTTATTTTTTCCTCTGTGACGCAGGTGTCAAACATCTGCTGACAAATACTAGGGGGAATTATTATTATTACGTAACAACGCCTGCACAGAGGAGAGTCCAAGGGCTGCAGACACTGACTACTTTCAGTCAGTTCATAAACTGGTGTAAAATGTCAACCACTGTTTCCTAAAGCTGAAGATGCAACTTTAAAATGTTGGAAACTGCAGATTTTGAACAGATTAGGGGGTTGGCTACACGGATCCAGAGATGGTTGCCATTAACTTCCTCTCCTGTTGTGACATCACAGCCAGAGCCATTTCTGAATGGCCTGTGTTCACTTACACTTAAGAGGAGGCCACATAACAACAGAACAACAGGAGTATCTGAAGCCTATATTATATTTTTACACAAAAGCAGGTGACAAAAAATCACTGTGTAAATTTAAACAGACAAAAAAATCTGTGATTAATTTGCAATTAAATATGGACAGTCATGCGATCAAACACAATTATGAGTATACTTTACTCAATTGACAGCCCCATTTAACCATATTAGGGATGTAACTTATGGCTTTTTGGATAGTTGATTAATTTATTTATTAATGAAATGATTGTTCAATTATTTTTGTCCAGACCAACAGATCACAACCCAAAGATCATCAGTTTACTATTTTGAGTCAGAATTGAGAAGCTGGAACCAGACAATTTGAACAATTTCTTCTAAAACAACTAATCACTTAATAACTAATCCTAGAAGCTCCAGTGCAGTGATCAAACAGGTTGCAGTCAGGAGGAGGAAAAAAAAACGGTACTATAGATACTCTTAAGGGAATCTGAGTAAACACCAGGTGCAAACAGCTGCAGACTACATCCTGGAGTTAGAGGATGTCTATGAAGCTTTGCTCTCTTGCCCTCCAGCCAATATCTGTCTATCACACACACACACACACACACACACACACTGACAAACACAGCCACGGGGCGGGGGCGGGGGGACAGGAAACGCAGGAATCACAGGTCCTGAGCGAGTCTTATATTCCAAACCCCGGGAAAAAACAAAAACAAAACAACTTTCATCTCAGCACATCAGATTTATTTGCTCTTTTGAATCAGCGTGGAACAACTTTGGCTCGCGGCTCGCCTGCTCCACGCGGCCGCGCTGCGGCAGAGTTACCCCTCCGATACGCCCGGGGCGCGGCATTACTTCTGACATTAATGGCGGCCGCTGCCATGTCTCTATCTGTCTGCCGGGGCCTCCGAGTGACAAGAGCTGGCACGATCATCAGCCCAGTTAGGAGAGCTATATTTCTTCTCCTGCCAGCAGCCCTGGGTATTTCACAAGCCTTCTCTGTGTGAAATGAGATTTTTAGCACCTCTTAAAAAAAAAAAAAAAAAAAAAAAAGCCTTCTCTCTTTTGTTGTCACGGTGTTCTTTGGAGAGTGCAGTTAGGGTCCTAAAAGCCTGGGTAGATAAAACTAGATGTGTCAATTTCTTAAAAAACACAAGTGCACAATTGCCCTGCGCTGGATATGAAAGACTATTGACCATTTTACCGTGGAGCTGCAGGACGTGGGCGAGGATCACTATGACAGTCTATTAGAACAGTAAATTCAATAATAAACATCCCCATGACTCACATTTCCGCTCGAAAGATGGCCCCGACAGTTTAAAAACGCCTTTCCATTTCATTTAGAAACTCAATATTATAATTACTCTGTCAGACGGCTCTTACTTGTATCATTTTGCTCATTAACGTGCGCCGTTTGAGGTAATTATTTCCACGCGGCTTATGAGGCATCTGAAATACCTTCGGCACATTCGTGCACACGCACAAAAAGTCTGAGTTAGGTATGAATAACGTTGCATGTATAAATAGTGAAAATTCTCCACTCAGTTTTTTAACACCATTAATGCAGATTGTGTTATGATGACCTGGTACTTTATGTATAATTTAGCCCTCCAGCGTTTAGTCAGATGGAAACTAGCAAAGAACAATGGATAAAGAAGAATATATTTTGAATGGCGAGAGATATTCAGTTTCCTTCTTATACTCGTTTTCCACTTTCATTTTCAATTAAACTGTTTTTCATCCAAGGTGCTTTGTGAGCCTTTATTTTTCCCATGTGAGCTTGGACATAATCACATTGTTTGATTTGCTGCTGAAGTCAGGCGTCCAGGTACTGGATCTTTAATCAGCACTTTGGAAAATGATGAATTCTGCTGCCAAAGTGCCCATCTGTTGTCTGTGGAGCTTGAGTTTCCCATCAGTTTTCATTCGTGTCTCCTCGTACAGCCGAATGCTTCTACCCGTTGAGAGCTTTGGTTGATTTGTGTGTTCTGTGCTGTTAATTGATTCCTTCAATAAATGCATAGGCTACATTTGCATAAAGCAAGCATAATCTCATCCACTCCCATGTTGATAAGAGTATTAAAGGGGCTATATTTAGCTGTTTTCCCAGTGCGTTTTTTATTTCATTTTTTATGGTCTATTTATAGAAATAGGTTATTTTTTCCCCTCCCACACTCACTCAGAAAAAGCCGGTCAGGAAAAAACAGAAAATCAACCATTCTGGAAATTGTGAAATAGTTACTTATTAACTTCCACTCCTGTGTGACATCACAAACAGAGCCATTTCTAAATGGCTTGTATCCAGCCGGGTTTCAGCCTCACCACAGAAGAACGAGTTGGAAAGAGCACCAGAGGCCTACAATTTTACAAAAGTACTGAAAATGTTTTTTTTCCAATAATTTAACAGCTGAAAAATGTCACTTCACTATAAATTACAAACATGTGACATTTAAGAAATGTGATTAACTATGTACAGTCATGTGATTATATCTGATTCAGATGATTATTCAATTAGTTCTTTGGTTAAGTAAATGGTGTAGATGATGATCACTGTTTTTCAAAGCTCAGGATGCAACCTGTCCGAGATCATCAGTTTATTAATATAGAAGACTAAAGAAACCAGAAAATAATGAGATCTGAGAAGCAGGAGGATTTAGACATTTAGACATCGTCATTAGAAAATAGGGGATTGATGTGATAGTTGGTGTCTAATTGAGTATTGATTACCATTGTTATATATAGGGTTGTGTATATCACGCAATCACAATGCCAAACACATCCTGCTCATCTCTGGTGTGACCTCTCACCTCATACTCAGGACCCTGCTCCTCCTCCACATCGTACGACACCGTCTGGATCTTCTCTCCTTTCAGGCTGTCCAGGGGGTTCTCGGCGGGGACCCCGTCCACCGCAGCGTCCTTGCCCTCCGTGAACGTGGTCTCGAAGCTCTCGCTCTTGGCGTCCTTGCCGTGGAGGCCGTCCTCCTTGTGCAGGATGAAGTCCGGCCTGTAGAAGGCCTCGACGGCCAGATGCAGCGACGTGGCGTCGAGGAACTGCTGCGTCTTGTTCTTGCCGCCGGTCCCCGTGTAGTAGTAGCCGATGAGGCCGTCCTGGTACGGCTGGTAGTCGCACTGGTAGCCCTGGTAGTCGTTGGCCACCACGTGTCTGCTGTGTTTGTCCAGCAGGGGGTTCTGGAGCTCGCTGAGGCTCTCCATGTTTGGCAGCTTTCAGACGTCTAGCGGATCAGAGGACGGATTCCGTGGGAGATTTGGCAGTCTGGCAGCTGTAAAAAACAAACATCGAATGCTATTATAGCGAAGCCTGATTAATGAACGCAACCTTTAGACGAGTAAAATGGCGACTGCGGAGCCAACACTGGGATTTTTTGCAGTAATGCGCTCCTTGGGATTATGAATTTATTTGGGGGGGAATATGTCATCTTGTTAGACGATCAGTATTCCTCTGGCACGCTCCCGCCAGTCTGAGCCATAAAATCACCATCTGCTGTACGTTCAACTGTTGCATCTCACACCTCCAGATTCTTACAAACAGGTAGTGGGGGGGGGAATAATCTCCCACATGGCACAGCTGCCTATAATGAAAAGCAGCTAAAGTGTGGCAGGTGCTGTCGTATCTGGCACTGAATGCTGATTAGTTGGACGGCTACGTGGACTGACCTCCCTGACACCTTCTGAATGTTTGCACATGCACCGGTCATGAAAAGGCTGAGTCACGTGTTGCAGTGGAGAATTTAGGATGTAGGTCAGTTTAAAAAAAAATCTATATTAGAAAAACGTAAATACACCGCCAGGACAGAACGGTTCCTCCATCTACAGGCTGTGATGTGAGGAATTAGGAAATCGTCCGTCCAGCACTGATGGTCAGACCCTCTTGGCCGAGAAAGACGTTATTCATTAGCCTGAATTAATCTGTGATCCCACGTGGACGCTGCAAAGAAAATGAAATCCTATCAAGTGGAAATGTCTTGTATTTGCTACAATAATCCATTAATGAGTAGAGTTATCTTAGTCCTTGGGCAAAGAATTTATCTCATTTCAATTTTTGTTTTCTTGGTTTTTGTTAATTTAGTCCTTCTTTGAGGAAAATGCTAGTCCAATTCCACCCAAGTTGCTTGGTTCGAATGCTTTGTGCTAATTCCAAACTTTCAAATTATTTTAGTGTTACACTACAGAAAATACATCTTAATCAGTAAAAATCTTCCTGTATTTGGTACAACTAGTCCAATATTGAGTACAATTATCTTGTTCCATTGGCAGATAATTTAGCTTGTTTCAAGCTGCTTTCTCTATTTCAGTCAATTATTCTTTTGGTTTTCAAAGAAAAACAGTCTTGTTTCCCTAAAACAAAAACAAATTGATGCAAATCAGGGAAAAAAACTGCCCATGGAAGGAAATAAGTCTACTGAATATTGGACGAATTATATTTTATATTTTAAACTTGTTAAGGCATGTTTTTTTTTGCAATGTGGCGTTGAAATAGGTCGAAATTTTGGCAGTAGCAGAAAGAAAGAACATTAAGTCTGAGTCATTTTAAGCTTCAGGTGGAAAAGCGACGTGGTTGAAAAATGCACCAATGGATCTGAATACACAAGAAAACGTGGTGATTTTCCACAGGTTTGAAAAAAAGGGAGTATGGCAGCGTTTGATTTATGAGGGTTTGGAGTTGCACTGAGTATGATACAAACATAGAGCCCCTGGGCAAAATAGAAAGAAAACGCCTTAAAATGTAACGCCATCAAGTGTGAGAATATAAAACTAAAGCCTCAGGAGCTCAATAAAACACAGAAAGGCTTATAAAGCTGATGTTGTCTTGGGGACATCATGCATCCTGCAAGTGTAATAGTCCTCCCCCTGCACCTACAGGGACCTGTATGCAGATTTTACGCAAGACTTTTGGCCTCTGTGACCCCAAAGTGGCCGCAAGCACATTATGCGCACATTGTTCAGCCTGAATAATGTGGGCTGGCAGCGGAATCAGATCCCACACACACACACACACACACACACACTCACACACACAAGACAGGCTCTGGTGTCTTCTCCACGGCGTCCTGCGGTTTCCAGCCTCACACAGGGCTCCCACTCTCCCAGATATCAGGGAATTCCATTACACACCACATTAGACAACAAAAACCACATCCCACCACCACGAATAATTCATCTGACATAAGGAGATGGGCACTTAGTACCTTTTTTTGCTTGTGTGTGTGTGTGTGTTTGTGCTTTGGGTCAACAATTATTAATGATCACACACACACACACATACATACACACACACACACGCGCGCGCGCGCACTCTGCCTTCTGTCTCTCCTTCTGTCTCCATCTAATTATTACAAAATGTTCTCTCTCTCTCTTTCTTTCTCTCTCTCCATCTCTTCCTCTCTCTGTCTGTTTCAGACGCACACACATTATTTTCACGATCTTACTTCACATTAACACTGGAACAACATTTTATATATGTATATATATATATAAATTGTAAATGCGCCTCGTCGTGAGCGCATTTTTTCCTCCTCCGCTTCGCCGTCTACCAGGAGAATCAGCATCTACGGGACATTTCTTGCACATTAGCTGAACATATCTGGTTAAAAAAAAAAATAATAATCTTACCTGTAGAGGAAAATCCTTCCGCGGGTTCGTTCAGCATCGTTCATCGGCGCAAACTGACTCGATGGAGACGGAAGGACCAACCTTTTTTCTTACTTCACATCATCAGTTTTTGTCCTCGCTGCCATCCTGGTATGAGGCATATGTGGTCCGGTTAAAGGAAGTTATTCCGCTCTCGTGCGTGTGTGTGTGTGTGTGTGTGTGCCTGCCATGCCACCGCCCGCGTCTGACAGGTAGATTTTTACGCACAGAATCACGCTGAGCTTCTGGCTCCCAAAACAACTCCGGCGGAGCACGAGCCCACTCCAGCGCAGTGATTGGCTGCGCGAGGCGCGCTGTCAAACTCCACACGCGCATTTGATAATTCCCAAACTCTTCCTTGGGGCGTCTTCCCTTTCCGATTCCTGGCGTTGTCCGTGGGGGGGTGACTTTTACGCGCCTTCCTCCCCGATCCAAAACGGTTCTTTTTTTTATTTTCTTGTATTTTACATGCATTTTTTTTGCAATTTATTTTTGTATCCAACATAAGCCTGCGTTTTTCAATTCACAGGCTCATAGTGGTGCCTGCACAATTTTTTTCTTAGGCAGTTTTAGGTGCTGTTATTTCCCCAGTGGGTGTCTCACACACACACACACACACACACACACACACACACACACACACACACACACACATGCACTTTACAAATCTGTTGAAGTTTTATAAGGATCTCCATCTGCTACATGACTTTTATTGTTTTATTGGCTGAGAAGGTTGGTTCTAGTCTATCTTAACCACACACACACACACACACACACAGACACACACACTGCGACATATCGCAGTGTGTGTGTCTATCGTGGTCCGGACTTGGCCCAGAACACAAGCCATTCAGAAATGGCTCCTGTTGTGATGTCACAGCGGGACTGGAAGTTACCATGTTGCCTTGGATCCATGTATCCAATGCATGTAATGCATGACTTCTGTTCTTCTACCACCAGCTCTCTGAGGGGTGGGATGTTTCCAACGGCACTAGAACATCACTACACAGAGTAAAAACCATTTTTTTTAAATGTGTTGCTGCTACAAGTCTAACTAGGAGCTTTTGGACCATGATTGCAGCAAATTCCTAAAAATAGACCACAGAAATTTCAATATTGAACTGTGAAAATGCTAGTGCAGGGCACCCTTTCATTCCCAACGAGCGACTAGTGCCTAATAAACGTGCATTGCCGCTGAGCTGGCTCCAAATATAGCTCAGGAATAAGCCACTATTAAATTCATTGCACATTTAGATTTGATTAATATTTTAAACAAATCTCATGCATTTATCATGAGCCTGCCAATTTGGATGTGCCTTTAACCCCGCTCTGCTAAGCCGGTTATGCTTTCATGTCACCATTTATCATCGTAAACACAGTTCACATAACATTTAAATAGATGTGCTTCCCATGCAAGCAAATGTGTGACATAATAGATTACACACAGCAAAATTAAGCCAAATTAATTTTGATCCCGGCAGAGAATAATAATGACGCAGGACAATATTTGAAGGGACACAGTCGGCGGTTTGGGCTCGTTTAAAGGCACACTAAAAAGAAGTGTTTATCACTGGTTGTAATGCTATGGCAAAAAATAAAAGACTGATATACAGCCGCTGAACACTGGACACATATCTTATTCAGAAGGAGCACTCTGTTCCACAGGCTCATAAAAATGTCTGGAGTTAATAATGTGCAAGCCCAGGCTCTGTCACTTTCACTGGGAGATGCATTAAGGTGCTGATGGACACTTTATGGGGGAAACATGGGGCTGCATTTATAAGACTGCGCACACACGAGCTGCGTCTCTCTCTCTCTCTGTCTCTCCCGGAATCACCTTGTGTTCACATACACGAGGCAACATGGCACAAACAGCTCCGCCGGCCTCGTGATGGATCCCGCTCCCTCAGGAGATGAGTTTATTAAAAGAGAGGATGAGGACAGGGGGGGGGGGACTTGTACCTGTAAGAGTTTATATTATCTCTCTCACTCTTTTATTTCAGTCGTCATCACAGACTTCAGGCTCACAATTTCTGCACAACGTCAAATTAGCATAGAAACGTCCATTGCCTGAAAAGCCAGCATGTGGAGTACGGCCTCATAGCGGCACAGAGGCAATAACAATAATGCTCAGCGGTGCCACTTAGTCCAGGGCTAAATGCTTTCACACTGGTATAATCCAAAGTGGTATCCCCCTGAAAATGGACTGTGAAACTGAATTCGAGTAAACAATGGAGCAGTCAAGTTCTCATTCTTTCACTTCCAACGGACATTTAACCCAGGGCTTGTAAAGTTGGCTTAACGATATCCGGTGGAGAAAAAAAAGGAGGCTGAGTTATCCCAGGGTCAACTCTTAGCCCAGGGCTAAGAACACTGAGCGTGAAAAGCCCAAGACAAATTTCTCTATCTATCGCCAGCATTGTGTAGATGGACTGTGAATATTTATGGTCCTCACTGTGCGCCTTTTCTTCTGCTCCATTTTCCACTCTATATTTAGGCACTGTGTCACTATAGCAGATGCGCCATTTGTCAAGCATTCTCCTCTCTCAAAGTCTTATATTTTCTTTGACAAAAAATATCCATTGAGCCATATGGTATTTATGTGCTTTCTACTGGCAAAAGGCAATAATGTGTGTTTTTTTGTTGGTTTTTCTACAGTTACCCACCTGTATTGACTTTGCCGGCCTGTTCAATATCGCCGTCGCCACAAACTTTCCTGAGGTCCATTAAACGGCTCTAATCGTTTAAACACTTTTCAGAATTAATCAGCCTAATCCGATTGGCAGAGAAAGTATCAAACCACTTAATTTGATCTGCCTTAGACGGCTTTTCGCGAAGAAAGGGGGGGATTTAAGCGGCTTTTCCCACATGGCTGCGTGGTGCATTACTTCCTGTTTTCATTTCGTTTCGCAGAGCACCTCTGACCAACCCATGGGATTTATGGAAAAAATGTAAAAAAAAACAAACACTATTAACACTTGACAGTTCGTGCGGCCAATGATAATTAACCATGAACAGAAATAAGCAGATTCTCATATTTGTGGTCATTTTCTTGTTCTTTCTGATGCAGAAATTAGGAAGTTGTGCATTTGGCCAGATAGGTCCGTTTACGGAACAGTGAGACTTCACCTCCTATGTAGCCAGGTTCAAGTGGAGGAGCAGGAGGCGGCTCTGGCATATGCGGTTTTGGCAGGAAAGAGACCGATGCTCCTTCCAGACCTGGAGGCATGCTGCAAGCCTCGAACAGAAAAAGCCAAATACTGCCTAATATTCCCCAGCTGATTCAATGTATCATGAAATGGTCGGGAAGCAGATGACAGCATCATATTCCGTTATGAATGAGATAGTAGTTTGGAGGGGGGGGAATAAATAACAGATCCCACTGTTCACCTTCAGGCTAGAGCCTATTTCCTTCCAAAGGAGCAAATTGAGCTTAAGAGCTGACAAGCGCAACAAAAGCTCTTTTATAAAGCTGAGTTTGTTTACCATAAAACATTGCTATCAGGCTTCCACAGTGTTTATTTCTGAGGGCCGTATTACAGAACTTCGCTTTTAGTTATTTGTTAAGGTCTGATAGCAAAGCCAGGCAATGTCAGTAGGACATTAAAGGAAATGGATTTATTGCCCTCTTATGTCCAGAGAAAATGAAAATGAGCTTGACTCCTACAGTAGGTTGTCATAATGAAAAACATAATAGTCTGTGAATGCCAGCATTATGAGAGGCAATTTCATTAACATGTTGGGAAGTTGCAAAGTATGTGACTCTTCAAGGTCCTTCTACAAATGTTCCATTGTAATATCAACGGTAAAGGAATGGATGTTTCGGGGAATTCCAGAGAGATCTGCAAAGGCTTTTTGACATTGCAATTATCCAACGGATAAATGTAACATTAGTTCTATAGGGAGGAGAACGTTCTGAGTTTCAGACTCAAACACCACTTTGTGGCTCTACCCTTCACTGGTAAGAGCACGCCCCCTTTCAGCAATGCATTAAAAAAAAAAAAAAAAGCAAAGTGTGCAACTTGGAGGAACTCCAGTGTGGAGCCGCAGTAGTTAACGTCAATCATAATTGGACTTCCGCCCACAGAAGGAAAGCGGGGACAGTGGGGAGTTTCTCATCTCCACAGATTGCTGGCAGCGGTACAGTACACTGACCGTTCCACTCCAGAGAGACGCGGCGTTCAGATTAATAGCACCCTCCGTGGCGAGATTTGAAAACTTCCATTAATGGAACACCAATGATAATTTATTTGGACAGCTGGGCTGCTTCTCTGTGAATAATGAAGTGGCCACAGGATCATTAATATGATGGATTACCTCTAATGTAGAGATGCTGTGCCAGAAGCCCTCGCTGTAAAAAACAAGAGAAAAACATAATAGCTGTGTACATTGTTTGCATTATTGATTTGCAGATTGAAAACATGCATGATTTGAGACTTCGCCTTTCTAAGAGGATTACATTTTTTTTTTTTTTTTTTGGGAAATCATATCTCTGAGGATTTGAAAGGAGTAAATATCACAATATAAGAGCTAATAGTCAGTCCGATAATCCTGCTTTCCTGTGTGTAGGTATAGCAGGAGATAAATCACCCAGTTATGACAGTCTGCTGTGTGTTGCTTGCAGGATACGACTTTATTCACAGTGAATCCTATCAGTCCAGTGGATAAAAGTGACAATTAAACAAGCTCGACTTCGCAAGAGCTGCTGTCCCTGATGTGTCATAAGACTTAGTCTGCATATGTCAGGGCTCTCTCCGCTTTAAGATCCACCATTAAACCTATTAAAAAGTGAAGGTCTCGGCAGAACGTCTTAAATATCCTTCGGAGCAAGATAAAGTTCAGTTCAGACGAAGGCAGGTTTTATTTTTTTTTGTGTGTGTGACTGACGCGGCGGAGTTATAAATAGGTGATAATTTAGGAGCCACTGCAGGTTAAGGCAGGGAGCATGCTGAGGGCCGGGGTGACTCATCGCCTTGTCTCCTTGCATCATGTCACCTGTACCTGTCACTGCAGCCGCTGGCACCACCTCACCACCACCGCCTTGCATCATCAGCCTGCACCAAGAACCTGTTGGAGAAAGTGCATCAGTAATCCACTGTACTAACACCTCCCCCCCAATTCAATAAAGCTGCTAATATCCACTTTTTTTTAAATACAATGGCAATGGTGCAAATAACTGTGTGTCATGTGGAACCAGTCACATGCTGGAGAATTATCATTCAATTGCGCTAACTATTTAGCGGAGTATCTTAGCATCTTTTAGCTCATTGTCATGGTTTTGCAGTCCCTGACTATAATATTACTGTGTTAGGATTTTTTCCTGTCATAGCAAACCACTGCTTTCATTTGAAAAACATTATAAACCCACTTTACCTGCCCAGCACGAAGTAGCAGATGAAGTTAGCCACTTAGCATAGTAGCATATTTAGGCTACTAAACACCTTTAAATGTAATTACATCCAATCACCAAACTTAAAAATAATGTCAGTTTCAACAATATTGCAGTCTTTGGATAAATACCTATAAATATACATCGGTGTTACCTATGATACTAGTTAAGATTCTGTTCCATTCGGGTCAAACAGATTCGTGCTGCTATCGTGCATGTTGTGCTCTGCTTAACAAAATGGAACAAAACGTGAATTAGCATCATTAGTAACACCAGTGTCAACTCATTATTTCATGTAACAAAAAGTGAAAAAGCTTATTTTTGGACTGACAGACATGCTGCTTCATGTGCTGCGGCTGAGCAGCTATGTAGCTAGCCCGCTAAGCGTCATTAAGAATGCACTTTTGTTTGGTGGCTCGTTCAACAAGCTAACGTGATGGATAAAATGTATAAAATGAATTTAGAAAAGGTGTGACCATCAAAACGAGCTACATAAGCAGATGATGGAATGGTATTTATTAAATTAATGTCAAATTACACCACAATTGTTAAATTAATAGTTTCAAATAAGTGGACTTTACGGACACAATGACTTTACTAAACATTCTGAAATGTTTAAACAGAGTAGATGATTTTTATCTTAAAGATAAGAGTTCTTTAACTGTATTTTGTCTAGTTTAGCTCCACAGCCTGTAGTTTGTTGTATTGTGGCACTTTTGACCCTTGATAAATATTGTGGTTTATTGAAAAAAACTCCAAAGGGCCAAATCCATTTGTACAATCAGCAGCTGTATAATTAAGGCTGTCCCATAAATTTGCTATGTCACGGTCCATTATATTACAGTTTCTGTGATGCTAGAAATTATAGTTGATTGCATAATCTACTTCAGTGTTGTGCTTTTATAGCCAAAACCAATTTCTGTAGAAACAAAATCATTTATGTCATTTCATGGAGCTTTCTATTATGTGTTATGAAAAACTCCTCCTCCTGATTTGAATCAATATTACATGGTCCCTAACGTTCCTCTCTAATGTACTTCTCTGAGATGTAATTTCAGGTGGTTTGGTCATGCAAGCCCCGGCGGGATGACATTGGTACCCTTATGTAAAAAAGCTATTTCCAGTGCACATTGTTAGTTTGGTTCCTGTTGTGACTAATATACAATAACACCCTAAGTTTCTTGTGAGTGTCAAAAGGAAAGAAAGGATCTGCTATCCTGCCTCTAATTGTCAAAAGCCTCTAATGGACCCACAGGAATTGTGACTCTTGTTTCCACGGTGAAGGACCAATCCGGACATAATTACAACCCCGGCCGCAAATCTATAATCATCTGTTACACAATCGTTTATCTGCGTCAATGGCAGCTCACAACCGCTCCACGGGATATCTGTTGACACGGACAGCCTTTTAAGAGAATCGATGCTCACATGTGTAACCCCTGGGAGAGGAGCAATCATCAGGATCTAAGATGAAGAGAGATGAATTCTTGTAAAGTGTTCATCCATTCAAGCACTCCGGTCCAAGGACCTTTCAACGACGGGTCCCGCTCTGCCATATTAGTTTGGCCATCTATCCCTAGACAGCTGTCTGCTGCAATAGAGTGATCATCTGAAAAGCAATGCAGCAGGACAAGATGTGGTTGATATGTTTCACGGCCAACATGCTCATTGTCTCATTTCATGGCGGGAATATTGTTTTGATTCTTAACTAAGCAGCGTAATGGTCCAGATAATGGAACATCAAAAAGTCGGCGGTGAAATCCACATGGCGTTGAGGAAACAGCATGTCCGTGTGATTGCTAGAAGCACGAGCTGATGCCACTATGGATGATACTTGACAACATGTCTGCAATAATTGACATTGCTTTCCCTTGTTAAGATGAATAATAGATGTCCCACTATGCATAATTCATCTGAAATGCAGTATTTGTGGATTTCTTTTTTTTTCTGATGCTGGAGTTGTCACAGCCACTGTCACTGTCAGTTGTTTATTTTCGTCATCAAGAGATCTTCTCCCGTCCTGCGGAGAGCTATCTGCGGGATGTAATGACAACATCACGACAACAATGGGTGTAATCAGGGCACGCCAGACCGCAGCGTGGATGTCGCAGCGTTTTTGTGCACTCTTTGTGTCTGAATTCGAAACCGAGCATTCAGGCAAGCGAACGTGAATGAACAGATTTATGAAGCCCATAATAAACTAACTGTAACTCCAGAGATGCCGGACGCCAAAGTTAGGTCAGTTTAACTCTGGGGACTGCTGGAAGTATACATATTTTATTGGCATATCCATATTTTATTGAAGTGCTCATTATGTTGAGTGATGGCTCGGATGGAGATTTAATCAGGTCTCTTTTAATCTCGCATTCATTTCATAATGACCTATTTCTCACTTGACATTGAGTCAGAGGTGGACATGCTTTTTTTTTTTTTTACTGTGGCAATGAAAGTTCTAATATCGATTTTGCCTTCGGGGGCTAAAAATAAAAATAAAATGAAGGAGACTGATGTTTGTATTGATAGATGAAATCCAAGGACTTTCCTCTTAAGGACTGGAATTGAGGAGCAATAAGACGGATATGATTTCTTCATTGCTGAATGTACTGCAGTTTAACGCACAACCGAGCTCCTGTTTTTTTTTTGTCTGTTTGGCCATAGATCCCACATAATCTCTTAAGAGTTCAAACGTCATTAGGAATCCAGAGCCGCGCTCGCCTCTCTGTGAGGTTGCAACGCCGGCATGCTGATGTTAAGTTAATGTTTAATGTGTGCGCCATCACAGTTTAGTGATTTAACATTTGTAATTAGCGGCAAACACAAAACACAGCTCAGACTGATGGGAGTGTCAATAGGTTTTTTTTGCCTGTTGTTGGTCATGAAAAGTCATTAGGGTTTTACCCCTGTAGGGGGACGTTAATGTCAAATTTGATGGCAATCCATTCAGCAGTTAAGATATTTCAATCTGGATCAGTTTCGCAGGCCGTAGAGCCTTTCTGCTAATGTGGCAACAAAATAAATTCATAGAGCAGTAAAATAAATAAAACAAGTTTAATTTAAAGATTAAATCTCCACTCATCGCTTTATAAAATGTCAGTCTTCATGAATGACTTGCAGGCGGCTGCCAACACAACTTGGCCCTGCGCTGTATTTACATTGCGTGTGCTGTAAAGAGATTAAGGCAAGTTAAACATTACATACTGTAACTCAATAAAGTATCAGCATGACAAATAGAGTCCTCCTACAAAGTGTGTGTGTACTATATATAGGGTGTTAGTTTCTTGAAATAGGTTGACAAAGATACCTATGGTAGCCATGGTTACCAAGTATAAGGTGAAGGAAAGTGGAAGGAGCCATGGAGAGGACGGACCTATAGAGGGAACATGTTTTATCTGGGTTAGTACAGCTAACTCAATAGAGATGCTTTCACTATCATGCATAAGCATTTTTATATATATGTTCCACACACATTGTATAGTATATATAGCATTTGTGTGTACCTTCATTAAGGTTTGAAGCAATAAACATACACAGACTGTTACAGCAGAAAGAAAGTATTAAAATAAAGGTAGTACTACTTCCTGCACAGGCTTTGCATGCTAGGTTGCATGGGTTATTATGCGGAAAAACGATAATCACATTAAACAATGTGTCGTATTTTCATGGGAATCATTTGATAAGCTGACAAACTGTCATCTGATCATTTCATGAAAAAATAACTGTATAAATGTGGCAAAACAAATTACAGATGATTTAGTTAGTCGGCATTCAAGGGAAAAACAGCATTGAAGATGAAATTATCAAAATTTAAGACATTTTAAATGGCAGTCTGCATGTATTTTTGGGGACTATCCAGCGCTCGCTGTTAAATTATTCACATGATACTTTGAATTGTGGTGGCTACATTGACCTTGTTTTCGCTCATTATTTCTGTAGCTTCTTTGCTCCCTGTCCACTTGCCACTCTAATATGTACAGATATCTTGCAAGTAATTACAGCACGGCTCCCACTGCACCAACAAATCCTTAATATAGTTTTGGCACTGGTTAAACTTCACCAGGCAACAAGAAAAAGTATTGCAAGAACGAACAAGAACAACATGTCACGACTTGTCAAAGTAGCCGTGATTTTCTTTTGAGGAGATTCTGCAAATTCGTCCGCTGGGTTTGTGCAGCATATTGCTGCGATCACTGATTTGTGCTGCAATGTGATGTATAAACGAAGAGCTGTGGCTGTCTGAGCTGCCTGCTCACATTAGCACTTTGGCTTTCCTCTGCTCCCGCGGTTTGCCGAGGCACAAGCGAGGTCAGAAGTCGGTTAAATTTCTGGACCTCGTGGCTACGGTTGAAAAAACGAGATTAGACCTTGTGAGCTACTAACCTGACACCTGCAGCCGTTATCTCGCTGCAGCAGTTTCAGATAAATCACCGATGCAAGGTAGAAGTGTCGGTTTTCTCTGTTGATCATATTAATTCACACTTTAACCATAAAAAAAACCCAAAGGTGGGCCATCTTTCACTTGCTATTTTCCTGTTCTAAACGAGATGGGTACAATGCTAATGGTCGCTCTCCAGGGAGGCCTGGAGGGGGGAAAAGCATCAGATCACATTAATCTGAACAGTTGGTGGCTTCCTGTGGGTCGGCGGCTCACAGATGGCGGAGAAATGTGTGAACTTCTCTAAAGTTGACCCAAATTAACTTGCACCCATATTGACTCCGGGGAACAGCGAGGTGATGCTTGATGATTACAGTGAAACAAATTAACAGCGCGGTGTTGTCCACTGAAAGCAGACAAGGATACCAAAGGTCAATGTCTGTTTCTGAGAGTTTTCTTTTGCTTAAACCCAAGCAATACATATGAGCTCCCCTATATGAAATATAGGTAATATACATGTATTTCATTTTTGAAATGCATTGCACAAAATGTAAGTATAGGCTTTTTTAATGTTTGTCTCTGCCTCTTTCATTTCTAGCTACATAGAAATCATCCTAGCTCCATAGACACTCAAATCAGCCAATCAGATGACAGGCACTGACCTGTTCTTGCAAGAACTCCAGAAAGAAGCTTGAGAAAAGACACATGAAGCTATACTGGGATCATTTTTTTGGTCCGTACAAGCACAGATATATCTTGTAGCTTTAAATAAAACCCAAGAGCCTTAAAGGGACCATTAAGGAACCAGAAACCATCAAGAAACAAGGGAATACACTGGGTTGCTTTCTTGCCAGGAGTTACTGGAGAAGATCGATACCACTTTCATATCTGTCTGCTGAATAGTCGCCGCAGCCTGGAAACTGTTCAATTAGCTTCAGAGAAGAAACAGTGGTAAGAAAGAAAAAGTGAGAGTTAACTTATTTCCTAAAAAATGCAGAAGTACAGTCGGTCCACAGGGGCGAGTTTGGAAACACAACATCTACTTGTGTACCTCATTGTGAGAGCTTAATGCACTGTCAGTAGCCCACAAATCAGCACCCACTGGTAGCTCCAAATCTCTGAAGACGAGTGTCCCTCTGTTGGCCTTATCTGCTGCCACCGAGGCCACTCGATAAAACACATTACAATCTGCTTCTTTCTTCTGCACGCCGCAGCACCTTCATCCCTGCCCCCCTCCCATCTGTGATCTGACCTTCACAGAGGAGCCGGAGAAGACACCTCGATGGAATGATGGAACCGGCTCCGCTCCTGACCTTTAAGTGATGTATCGGTGCCGAGCAGTAAGTGATATCTATGGCTTTCCGCGGTGTTATGATGTGCCAGGTCACATGTCACGTTGCATCTCAGGGGCATGTACATGTGAAACATAGGAGGAGTTTGGTGGACCAGCAGCGGCCATGCGGCAGCCTCTTAAACCGACTCCTGTGGCTATTTGATCCGTGATGGAGCGGCCGTGCACGGCTCCAATCGCTCGCTGCGTTATCGCTGCACTGCGGACGCTAACCGAAGAGCCATTTAACAAATGATCACAATCCAGTGGTGACGGCGCCCGCAAATGTGTTTCAAAAGCTGTCACCTCCCCCCCCCGTCCTTGAAATAGTAGGGCCTAATTAGAGGATGAATCCACTCAGCTCATCACCACTGTGTATATATCCATCCTCTCATCATGCAGTGTTGCATCTGATTCATATTTTCACTTTTTATGGGGAGACATTCAGCGAACACGATCTATTTTATGGACAATTTCTTTACTGTAAACAAAACATAGCTTTGCTTCTCAAGTTTTATTTGCTGTCTTCTTCGAGGAGAACCACAATAATTCTGCTCCTTGCTGGAGCACATTTATTGGAGTGAAATATGATTGTCTGTGCAGATATACTGTACTACCTATGCAAAGGAGCTGCAGCAGCCTCGAGGAAAACAATAAAGTCCTGCCACTAGAACACTTACATTGTTTTTATTTATATTACGTAGATCTTTTTCTTTTTGCATTCAATCAAACTGCATTTTGTAACTTGAATATTACTACTACTGAGTACTGAAAGGCTGCCACCGACAATTTATTCTCACCATCAATATGTCTAGCAAACATTTTCCTTCAACAATCTTTTGATTCTTTGCATAAAATGTCAGAAAACGGTGTAAAATGCTGATTAGTCATACAATTCCCCTTAAAGACATAAACAATTCAATGACAATCATAACTGACCTGGTCGCAGCAAGATGGCGTCACACCACATGTCTGGATCCAAGGTGGTGGATCAGGCTCCATGTTGATGTGCCTCAGCGGCGGCCATATTGTAATTGATTAAATACTTGCAACTTTTCATTTAATTGTCATTGCAATCTAATTTATCGTGAATAATGTTACTTTTATATGAGAAGTTCATGATAATAATTATTTATAGTTAAGTATCTAGTATCATAACTACATTAAAGACATTTATAACATCAGTTTAATGACCTTCTTGCTGTCAGTAAGACTTCTTCATGGACATTTTTCATAGGACCAGTTAATATTGAACTTATCGTCAGTAAATAAGTATGCAAAAAAAATATTTTTGGATTTTTCATATGCATTTGCCACTTTGTAAAATACTTTATTAGCTGAGATAAAAGACATTGACTGTGTCTTTGAGCCATCGCATGCAGAGGAATTTAAAGTCAATATCAACAAAACACACAAGGGGTACTGTATTAATATTTGAATACAATGAAATAATAATGAAAGTATATATATATCAAGCCTCTCTTTTTCAGATGTTTTTTTAATCCAAATGAGGCTTGCAGGGATAAACAAGCAAAGCTGTCCACCACATCCCCGTGGAAATCGATTCAGTGCATATGTTGTACGTCTATTTTTGGGTCGGTATGAGCAGCAGAATGCGGTTCCCAACTGTCTCACTGCTTTCTGGAGAAAAGAAGGAGTTTAGAGGGTTTGGATAGGGACTGACTCAGGCTCTGGGTTGCCCACCTCCACCAGGACTTTTCATCTCCTTGCAGATTTTTCACTTTATTTTAGTTCCGTTATCCTTGACCATGACAATGTGCTATTTCGGAGTTTCTGCAGATTGTCACTAGTGCTGTGGTTGTTCCAGCAGTGCAGCATCTGCTCCATTTTTCCCCCACAAGTCTGCTTCTATTTTTTTAATTAGGATGTTCTCCTTATTGTATGTCTTTGGATTTCTCCTAAATACCATAAACTCTGGAGAGAAGGGATGAGTACTTTACATCAAACACTGTGATGTTAGCCGTCCGACTCGATACTGTACAACTTCTTGGCTATAAGATATTTAAAAACGCATCAGATATTCTGCTCTTCGAGTCAATTCAAATGTGATCTGAGGAGCAGAAATGAGGAAAAAAAAATAAAAAAATAAACTCAATTACAAATCATTCTGAAAGCTGCGCTGGTGAATCATCGTCACCTGGAGAACACGGAACTGCAGCCTGTTTTTATCTATTTATTTTTCTAATGAGACCGTCGTCATTGATGCAATGGTTTTTAAAGATGATGCAAAAATGTCAGGAAACAAAAATAAAAAAAAAAGACCCCAACCCAAACATATGTGTTTCTGTCTTTTTGAAATGCCTCATGCTGCGATGAGTCGTTAAGCAAGTTTTTTGTTAAATTCTTTTTCTTTCTTTTTTTGTATCCAGCCAAATTATCCAAGCCTGTGCCAAAAAGCCAGCGGGTAATCATTACTACAAGAGCAGAAATTGCATTATCTGGTATCTTGCAAGAGGAATCGTATGAAACCACTCCACTGGGGTATTTCCAGGATATGAATATCTGGGTAGATTAATAGATTCATTTATATGCGCACACAGATTCTTTTTTTTTTTGCAAAAATTCTGAGGCTAGAGTTATAGACTGGTGTCTCTGCAGTGGTGTCAATAAATTCATTACCCTTATACCAGTTTCAGGCGTTGCTTCGTTCTCTCTCTCTCTCTCTCTCTCTCTCTCTCCTCTGCATTTGCCAGGAACTGATCTGTGGATTTACTCCTGTTATGAAGCTAAAGCTACATTATGTTAAAGGCCAATAAGCTGAGCAATGATGTTTCTCTTGGCACGCTCCCGTGCAGCTCCGCTCTTGATATACACTCCTCCGCTTTCATCGAGGTTAATTAAAGCAAAGCCATCATCACAATGTATTCATTTATTTACAACTTTTTTTTTGCAACATGCGTGCCTTTTCTTCTCCTCTTCTCATCCCCGCCGCCGTCTCCTCACTCTTCTCCTTTCGCGAGGGGTCCTTTGGCCATCATTAGAACCTAATGAACTCGGTTTAATAGTCAAGGGAATTACTGGAGCTGTGTTCAGGCCGCGGCTTGGCAGTATCCTACAGGCATCCACGGTGCCTCTCCATGTTTGAAACGAGTGTGTGCGTGCGTGTGTGTGGAAAGCGTTGTGTTCCCATTGTGTTTCCTTGGAGTTAAAGGGTTGTTCCACATCTTTTCCCCTAATTACTTTCAGTAGTGTTCAGTACACTTTGCAGATTGAGTTAACTTATCGGTACAGCCACGACGGCCCAATTCCCCCCCCCACGTGCGCTGGTGTCTGGGTGATAAATCAAACCCCGTCTGCCTGTTGTAATTAGGCTGATGTTTGAAGTGTCATATTTCTGCGTGCCGGAAAAGCCGCGTGGCGTAAACATGCCGTATCTGTTAGCCTCACGCGCGCGTCTGCGCCGTCGCCTTCAGGCTCAGACGCGGCCACAATTAATTGTGTTTGCATTCTCTGTTGGGCTTGTAAACGGAATTTATCTCGATGATGACTGCTTTAACGTGTCGCCCCGGTAAATACATTGCTCCTCTCAAGCTCTACAGGCCTTAATGGAAGCTGCGATCCCCCCCGAGTTTAATAAATGTTCACTTTCCCTCAGCCAGCCATGATATTGGAAATTATTTTGCATTAGTGTGCACGGAGCCGGGTGGACTAACTGGTGCAGTTTTTCCCCCCCTGCAGCCTGGCGTCACATTTAAACAGACGTAAATTAGCTGCCGCCCATGCTAGGCTGCTGCTGCTAGGCCACAGAGACTTCCCCCTCCTCTCTGCAGGCCTTCACTCTGCCTATAAAGCGGGGCCCTGCACAGTTATGCTGCTGGTTTTGAGGAATATCCCCCACTCCAACAATCCCGATTCTCATTATTAACAAGCCCTAGACAAGCTTCAGCTACTTTATAATGAGTTGATTTTAAAATTAGAATAGTAGTTCTCCAGGAGCAGGACTGGGCAGCCCTGCTATAAAGGGTTAAAATAGTGTACGAGTAGTGTGTAGGATTGCCTTCAACGTTCCCTAGCATCTTGGCTGCATCTTGTACATGTTATTAATTATTCAGAGTAAAATTGGATATGTCCAGTTGAGAAGAAATGCCTGCAAACAGCGAAGACCAACTGTCATACAATTCAATTCCTCTATGATGAGAATCCTGTAGGACGGAGTTGAACTCATCTATATTTGACTATAAATGGAGAAGATTTGAGGTGTCACATGTGATTACATATGTAAATAAGTAGTTCCTGAATATGTATGGGAGTCTCCTTTTTTAAGGTGAATCCACAGAGAAGAAAAGAATTGATTTGTATCAATAAAGCCTTTTTTTGTTCCATTCCACCAGGACCGTTTTTTTTTGGTAGCCTGAAATCATCACGGCACATCAATGCCATCCGAGTCGATCGGTTTCCCTTTATCCAGAGGGATGCATTGCCACTTATATAAAATGTACATAGTGAATCGCCTCACACGGAGAAAACCAAGTGGTGTGAAAAAAAAAAAAAAAAAAAAAAATCACCTGCTGTGTTGCAGTATTTCCGAGCGGATCCTGTGGCTACTTGCGCGCGGATCTCGGCTCCTGCTGCAGACAGTTGCCCTCTCATTATCTACAGGCCAACATGGGCTGCAGAGCTAGACTCATTACCAGCAGCAGAGCGACAGGACAGATTGGCACGGCGTCTCCGGAGGGGCGCACAGTCTGCCTGTCTCATGAATCTTATCACCCACCGTTTTTTTTTAAGATATTTCCAAAAGCATGTCCTGTCTCTATATCAGTATATCTCTTAAAAGTCTCCCCCGAATCCTCCATTCCAGTGTTTGGGAGCTTCACTCTGCAGCTCTGCTGAGTTTCTTTCCTCCCCTAAACTTTTGAAATGCAAAAAAAATCCATAATGATTATTCATAAACTTCCTGGTTTTTAATTAGGAAGAGGGAGTTGAGTGTCACTTTTAAGATTTTAACTAGTTTACCGAATCTATTTTAATGAAAAGCCAAACACGGGCACACATGATTATTCCAAGCAAAGCATCATGTCTCAGGGGCATCTTTTTTTTTTTTTTTTCTCCCCTCCATTAAATTCTTCTTCACTCACCTTAAAATATATAATCATTAATCTTAATGTTCAAAATTATCTCATTAACCGCCAACAATTACAGAAAAAAAACGTGAGGGTTTATTTTTTTGCCCTGTGATTTGACAGAAATAGTATAAACACACACGGATACCTAATTAGGACGCGACATTTATAGAAGTCCGCGTGAGTCTTAAAAGTGCACATCATTAGCGAAGAAGCTGCAAGAAATAGTATGAGGCTTTTCTGGCACCTGGTGGTCAAACCCTGTAACACAGGCAGTCAGTTTTTTAGATAGAATGTTCAGCATTTATTATCACGATGAGAGAACAATACGAGCGAGAAAAGAGGACAAACCTTGGAATAACTCAGATGGCACTGTGGATATTATCATAGCGTTTCACGCGTATCACAAACACATGCGATCATGACTCCCATTCGCGGCACAACACGGCTACAGAAGGAATGGCTGCACGATTAAAATGGGAAGCATCAATTTGATGTCAGCACACGCACACACACACTCACACATGCACGCGCAAGCATAAATAGTGGATTGAAAGTACCAGTATACAAAATATTCAGTTATCTCACTCTCTGTATGAACTGTGTAGTGTTGTCGGACAATAAATATTAACAAAAGCACTGAAAACGTCCTGTGCATCGATATGAAACTGAGACGGTGACACGGAGAAACAACAGGTCTGTACATCTGAGGCCGCCCTGGCTTTGGGAATGTGGAATCCTATCATTACTTCCAATTATTAATTCAATTATTAATACGCCCAAAAAAAGTATGGTTGTGATGTTTAACACAAATATCTCCACCTCATTAACTGAGCGAGAGCTGATCAAACACATTCCACCATATTTCCTCACTCTCAAATACTTAATTCCTTCATTCAAAACTTTTTTTTTTTTAATTCAATTTGGCACAGAAGACTGAGTAGTTCTGAAAGTGTGAGAAGTAACCACAAGGAAGGATTTTCATTCTTCAGTTAACCGCACAATAAATTAAAGTGACTCTTACTCTCCACCGTCTTTCTTAACATTTCACACTATGCAAATGTATTATTTAACTGACTGACTGCATACTCACCATAAAAAATGACCCTTTTGTTATTAGTGATTTTGTCATTGGCTAAATAGCGAACTCCACCTTATTCTGTGTGAAAACGACAGCAATGCCTGGCTGTGATTATACTGATGAGATATTTGTATTGTTCATGAGCAGTAAGACGGATCCAGATTCACATGCTGTCATACAGGGGGGGCTCCTGTGTGTGTGTGTGTGTGTGTGTGTGTGTGTGTGTCTAGGAGGACGAGTCCTCCTCCACGGGGTGGAGAGCGTGCCTCTTCAGCAGCGTCTTTAGTATCTCCACCTCCCGCTCGGCCTCCTTCAGCTTCCTACGTAGTGTCTCGTTGATCTTATGGAGCTTCTGGTTGTCCTGAGGAAGAGGCATGTGATTTAAAAAAATAAATAAATAAATAAATAAATGTAACGACGCATGGGTGCATTCACCTGTGAATACAGCAACTGACCTCTTCCAGAGATTCGTAGGGTTTGCTCTCTTCGTGCGGCTCCTTGGGCTTCTGCACGACGGACGCTCTGTTTTCCCACTTGGCGCAGTGCCGCTGCTTCCTCTGGGGCACGGGGCTGGGGCACGACGTGAGAGCGGGCGGCGCCGGGGCCAGCAGGGCGGGCTGAGGGCGGGCGGCGGTCTCGGCGGCGGCGGCGGGACACGGCTGGGGCGCCTCCGTCTGGGTGCCGCTGTGGACCTTCCGCGGCCTCGGGCGCGAGGCCACGGGGGAGTCCGGGCTCCAGGCTTTGCCGTCATCCGGTGGGTAGGGGAAAGGACACTCCTCCGAACCTGAAGAGCGGATGAGTGTGAGCAGATCATGCATTATGTGCTCAGCTCGCCGCTTTTTCAGTTAGATTGCGCATATCCCCTCATGGCATCTCTGAAAATGAGAGGACTGTTCATGTGTATTAAAACACAAGCCAGCAGAGTAATTTGCAAAACAGTGCAAATACAACCCTTGTGTTTTTTTTATCATGTGTCTCTGTAAGTCTGTCCGTATTAAGTAAAATGGAGAGCTCTTCTGTTCTGAATATAGTGGCTCACACACAGCAGGTGGGCAGCTTCAGTTTTACTGTAAGTGAAACAGTTCCACATGACAGCTGCAGGGAAATTACCCAGACAGCAGGCCCTGCACTCTGCAGCTCTTTTTTTTTCTTTTCTTCTCCTTTCATCTGCAGCAAACTTAATTGAAATGTAAAATACACATAGGCGCTATAGTTTTTTCTCCTTAAACATTGTGCTGCCACCAGATGGCACAGTTCATGCAGACTTATTAAGACGTGCTGTCTTTATACCAACGATTACATGTCTGAGAAATGCATCAGTACAGTAAGTGAGTCATTACAGGTTTGATGAATGTGAAGAATCCTGGTTGTGTGTGTTTTTCAGTGTTGCGCACCCTCTGAGGTCCCCGTGGTCACGGGCGTGGAGCTCAGCGTGGGACTGTCCGTGGATATCTTGATGTTCTTCTTGCACTCGAACGCCACCTGGTCCTTGCAGAGCCTGTGGCAGTTCATCCCGCAGTCTGAGGGAGGGCCGAAAGAATGCAAAGCGTGTCAGAACAGGAAGCAGTAGTCTGAGCTTCTCTGCGAACGCCGCCCGTTCTGCAACTATCAGACCGTTTTTGCACGCTAACTGCAAACAAATAGCTCTCAGATCTTTTGAGGGACCGGGGGAGGGGGGGGGGACTGTGGCTCTTTGTGCAGAGGCTGTCATGTTTTTTTTGTTTTTTGTTTTTTTCCCTCGTGTGCTGCAAGGCTCGGCGCAAAACATGCAACGCAGAAAACCACACCACACCTTCCTCCTCTGTTTTACCTGCTCCCCACACGACACTGCGAGCCACCTCTGCTCACTGCAATCTCCTTTTTTGTATCTATGCACAAAGCTCAATGACATTTGGACCGAGACGGATTCCGTCAAAGTTGTGCAAGGAAAAAAAAAAGTGCAATAATTTACCTTTGCACCTGTAGCCTTGCTTGATGACACCCCACAACTGTGAAGGAGAATATGGAGGGGGAAAAGTTCACATAGCTGAATATCAACAACCAAAAGATTGCTTTAGATTACGTAGACGGCAGCCAGCGATAAAAGCAAGTCTCTGAGTTTCATCATGCGGGGCGTTATTCTCGCTCATACTTCAGTTTGCGTGGCGACTTACGAATCCCGAGCAGTTGTCACAGAAGGTGGGTTTCATGTACGTGGTCTCCTGGAAGTTATGGACGAAGCCCAGACCCAGTTTGGAGCAGATCACGCTGGCCCGCATGAAGTAGGCCGTGATCTCCTCTCTGCTGACGAGGCCTTCCCTGGAAAAACCACAAGCGCACACGCAGTGTAAATTAACAGGAAAAACAGAGCTGCACACCATTCAGGAAACATGCGAAATGAACAGACAACTGCAAACTTCAACTTAATACTCAAGTCGTTTGATATGTTACAGCGCGGCTGCATCACTCGATTGCTATGAATAAAACGAAAATAACATTAAACAAAAATACCCTCTTGTTAATGTGGTAAATGACTATTCTAGCTGGAAATGTCTAGTTTTAATGCAACATCTACACAGGTGCATAGAGGCCCATTCCCAGCAGCCATCACTGCAGTGTTCTATGGCTACATTGTGTTTGATAATGGCTTTAGGAGGCGAGATGGAACATTCTTTGACGAAAGGGAAGTTTGAAGGAGAAAGTTATTATTAATAAAAAAAAATCATTATTTCCAACCTTGTCAATGTCTCAACTATAATTTCTATTCATTTTGCAACTCATTTGTTAAATAAAATTGCGGCCTTTCCTGGA
Organism: Eupleurogrammus muticus; assembly: GCA_036785175.1. Lineage (NCBI taxonomy): Eukaryota > Metazoa > Chordata > Actinopteri > Scombriformes > Trichiuridae > Eupleurogrammus > Eupleurogrammus muticus. Next base: position 12,399,899 of record JAYKQN010000012.1, on the reverse strand, counting down.
AAAAACAAAAATTGCCTGGCTGACCTCAAACTTCTAAACAGTAGTGTGTGTGTGTGTGTGTGTGTGTGTGTGTGTGTGTGTGTGTGTGTGTGTGTGCGTGTGTGTGTATTTACATATATACCAGTTTGTAGATGTGCAATGTGAGAAGTCATTCATGCAGGCTTTCCTGTGGTTTGTGGCCATGCATATTTACTGCTGGGTTTATGATTAGCACTGCGGCTATTTTATGTTTCCTGTTGCTAACGCTAGTCTCTGCTTCCTCTCCTCTCCGGAGTCACAGATGAAGTCGGGGCGGGGGGAGGAGGGGGGTGCGACCCGTCAAACACTCACTTCTCTTTGTCCATGACACAGAAGGAAAAAGGAAAGCTCGCGGCGATTTTCTCAAAGTCCTCTTGGGAAATGAAGCCGTTCTCGTCGTGATCGTAGTTCTTGAACACAGACTGCGGGGATGGGGGGTGGGGGGACGAGAGGCAAAAACACCATTGTTGCCCGGCTATTAGTGAACAATAGCCGCAAGAGCCGGCTGTCAAAAAAAAAATAAAAATGGCAGCATCCAGAAGAATAGTCAAACAATTACGGTTATATAACTGCATTATATGAGTCGATGTGCGGAGGCTACACTTGAAATGGGAAGCACTCACGTCCACCATCCTCTGCACATGTTTGCTGATGGTTCGGGGGTCAGGTTTAGGGGCCACTCCTGGTGCCCAGTCCACAACCACTGGAGGCCTGGAGGGGGTGGCTGGCTGATGGAAAAAATTAGAATGATATATTATGCCCGAGCTGGCGGATAAACATGTAGAATTTTATCAGTTAACACATATATATGAGTTGCTCCTCACAAGTTTTCAATGTTGATCTAAGCTCCTTTACTTTATGCATGAGTGGTATCAGTATTCTCATCTAATTAATAGCATTACGTGCATTTCTTAATATGTAAAAGTGAATTTAAAGCAGTGAGCAGGTGTTAACTCGTTTCTGCTTCTATCACTCACAGGTGCTTTGCAGTTCTTGGGTTCCCGGGTGTAAGACAGTTCATAAATGTCATCCTCGGTGTAGTAAAGGTCCAAGGAGAGCTGCGGCGAGCGAGAGAAGAGGGTTTTTAGTGCAAAGAGGAGGGAGAGAGGAGGGGGGGAGAAAAACAAAGGAAGAGAGAGCTCTCAGCATCCATGAACTTCTCCTTGAAACATGTTCCGATGAGGGAGAAATTAGGTCACAGGCTAACTATTATCTCTTCACGGACATTCTGACGTTGGAGTGTGATTAGAGCGCGCAGATAACGAAACAATACAGCGATCCCAACTCGCTCTCATTCACGCTCGGCTCCGTCTCCCACGCACTCGATAGTTCATAGACTCTCATCACGCCCACGGACAATCCACGCGCTGCTGCAACACACTCGCTTCTCCCTCCGCGCTCGAAACAATCCAGTGAATCACACAAGGCTACATGATAATTAAAAAAAAAAAAAAGGTGTCAGACGCTGATGGAGGATGAAGGCGCGTTTTTTTTTGTTTTTGTTTTTTCCTCACCGTCAGCAGATGGACCAGGTCCTTGTTGGCGTCCAGGCGGGGCGGGATCTGCTGGAGCTGGATCAGCTCGTTGATGTGGCTGTGGAGGGCCTGGAGCTTCTGGACGTTCACCCTGTCGTCCTCCACGTAGTCCGACATGGCCTCGTTGACCGAGATCAGGTCTTTGAGGTGGACGCCCAGGATGGGGATCTTGAAACCCGTACACCTGCTGTAGGCCTGTCTATAGTTGTCGTAGTTTCGGCAGGAGGACAGCATGTCCGTCATCTCGTTCAGTACCTGAGCGGCAGAGGGACACGAGGTCACTGATGAAAATGTATATTCTATAAATGTGAAATTCTAAGCAATGATTTGAGGTTTTTTTTAATATTTTTTTTCTTCAACATCATATTTGGTAGTTGTTTTTTATGTTAAAAAAATGCCCAAAAAGCATTTACCTCATTCTTATTTTGTAATAAGAGTATAAGCATAAGTGCATCTCATAAAGCTGCTCTTGAGTGTGTGTGTGTGTGTGTGTGTGTGTGTGTGTGTGTGTGTGTGTATGCAAGTGGAAAGTTGTATTATAGTGACTAATTATAATATATAATATATATTGCTTCTATTTCTAGGAAACTTGCCCTTCTTCCTTCTGGCAGGAGTGCAGCCATTTGAAATCAGCCATTGGCTGCAATTTGATACATTTATTATTACATTTTGTTTAAAAAAAAGGTTCCATGTGTGCACTTTGTCCCTCTTTAACAGGTAAACGACAAAATAAGGCCTTTATTACGGCGTTAGTGGTTACCTTGGTGACCTCGCTGGGGACATGCGAGGTGGTGTCCTTCAGTCTGGAAATGGAGCTGTGAGAAAGCCCTCCCACCACTGCCATTAGCGTGTTGTAGTTGTGCATAAGATGGAGACTCTGGATGTACGGAAAAACAACAAAACACACACATCAGTCCATCCACACACACACACACACACACACACACATAAACACGCACAATTAAACTTGCTCCAGGTAGCCCTGCTTATATAACCCACCACACTTCACTTACATAAGCCACTTATACTGTTTGCTTTTTTTCTTGCAGCCGTGCTGCTATCTCACTCTTTTTTGGAAGTGCTTTCACTCCCCCTGTTCTCTCTCTCTCTCTCTCTCTCCTTTTCTCAGCTCTCTTTAACTCATGCTGTTACTGGAGCATTACGGGTGTGAAATTCGTTTCCACGCCCGTGGGTTTTTGACGTCGATGGCGGCGGCGAGCGGACCGGTGCATTAGTGTAACGGCGCAGGGAGGCCCTCTGGGGTGAAAAGCCCACCTCGCGGTTTTCCCTGAATCCCCACGCCTCGTTTCTCAGCAGACTGCCGCGCTGGCGAGTCATTTTTTTCGACTTCCCCAAACTCCCCGCGACCTAACGGCGTTCCACTTTGATGACTCCATTAGCTTACATTCACTTATTATCTCGCCTATTGAAATTTTTTTTTTTTTTTTAATTAAAAAAAGAATCTTTAGAGACGCTAAAAGCCTGCAGCAGGGTTTTTGAGATACATGACCAGCTCTTTGTGAATATTCATCATGCAACTGACAATTATACAGCATCTGTGGTGTAGCTCAGAGTGTGACAATAGACCATCATTAGTTAGATAAGGTACGTGCATAATAGCACGTAGATGTGAGGAAAGAGGAATTGGTATGAATATGGTTCCATTTTTCTTTTTTGCCAGAACAGGAAGTGACCGGTTAAGCCGCTACCTGTGCCACGTGGATGAACTTGGTGAAAACCTCGGCCCTCAGCTGGGCGGTGGGCCTGCTCAGCACCATCAGCTGCACCCACTGGGAGATTCCGTTACACAGGGCGATGGAACGCTCCATCACCGGGATGTCCTTCATGCAGCAGTTGCGGATGTAATTCTGGTAGTCTGCAAACTGCCAGTGAGATAAAGAGAGAGAGGAAGAGTGTGAACAGATGTGTGAGAAACTAATTTCCCCCCTAAGAAGGAAATGGGTTTCTTCAAGGCTCTTGTGGGAGCGCGTCAAACGAAACAAATCGCCAAACCTGTCAATAGATTTTTTTTTTTATGGGGGGGTATACAGTATACTCACTGATATCCTGCAGAAGGATTTAAACTCCAGGAAGGTGAGGTGCTCGGCCAACTCGATGGGCTCCAGGTGGTCGAAGAGGAGGGAGACTTTCCTCTTTTTACTGCTGTTGGCTTTGATTTTCTGGCTGGCTTTCCACGACCAGTCCCGTTCATTTCTGAAGGGTGACGTGAGCACAGCGGCAGTGAATTAGTACTGCTATGGACTCATATTTCAGAAAATTTTGTGTTCGTGGACCATTGCTGAAAGCTACATTTGAACACTCTGCATTGGGATCTTTGGGTATCTATACATTACTGGAGTTGACTTTTTACTAGTACTCATACGTTACATTACATTTCGGCACAATTATCTGTGCTTTCTACTTCTTACATTTTAAAAATATGCATTATGTGACCTGCTCTGTCCCCTAAATGACATGTTTGGCAACATGAGAAAGTCAACTGTTTAATATGCAGTTTAAAGCAGCTTTTTTCAGGAGTTCATGTTGGTTTCTTCTTACTTATTCCAAAGTACATTTGCATAATTTTGTCAAACAAAACTCACGATTTTGTGCAATTTTTTGACACAAACAGTCGAATAGTGTAACCTAAAAAAATATACATATTAAATATATAATACACCTAGAATATAAGACTTTTTTTGAAACCTTTGCATTGTCCCTAAAATGCCTTTAAAGGGACATTATGCATAAATCACCTTAATAAAACACTGTTTTTCTCTTGCCAAAAAGTGATTGTAGCTCATACATTGGGAGTTAAAGATTGTTTTTTGCCTAAAATCACTTGTTCTCATTCTTGAGTGTTTTACTCAACAGATTTTAGCTCACCCACTCACTCCTCTGTCACTGATAATCACTCACACATAATTTTAAAGGGACAATAAAGCATTAACAGCAATATCACTCGCCAAGAAGCTCACAGCTCATATATATATATATATATATATATCAACTGCCAGGCAACTGATTTTTTTTCCCTTTCGCTTTTACATTTATACTTTAAGAAGTTGTTGAACCAGTAAAACAACCTTTTACTTGAATAAAAGGCTTAAATTGATGCTTCAAATTCTATAGTACAAAATCATTTTTAAACCCATGTATCTGGACCTCTACCCGATTAATGAATATGAATAGCTTTAACACCCCTGCACTGCATGAATAAATCACATGTTGATGAAGATGTCTCATACCACATTGTAAATGTCTTGCTAAGACAATACGGAATACAGAAATATAAATCATTTTTCTTTTGATTTAACAGCATCAGTCGTAAATTGTGGACAGTAAGTCAATGAAGCAATGAAATAAAAAGGCACAGAATATGCATGTGCTCTATAAACGATATCAAACAGCGCGGAAGAAAGTGACGATTGAGTTTCCATGACAGAACTGAGAGTCATGTGTGGGCCCTAATGTCTCGGTTGACAGCCGGTCACAGATTAACACTCACATCCATTTGGTCTCTAGGAGAGCGCAGAGATGCTCGTGTCCCTGCTCTCTGATCAGCTCCCGGAACTGCTCCAGGCTCTCCGACAAGCTGTGGTCCAAGCTAAACATCATCCAGAATTCCTGGATCCAATACCTGGCAACCGGCGAAGAGGCGGCGTGTCAGTGGTTCCTACATTTGACCAAAACTGCAGAATTAAAGTTTAAACCGACCTGATGAGGTAGCATATCCGCTGGCACTCCGCTGGCTGCTCATTCTCCGTTGCGGTTTTAAATGTAAGGATTTGAATTAAGGGGTCCAGGCACTGTTTGGTGGTGGAAACTTATTATTCAGGACATACAAACAGCTCACTAACTCAACTAAGAGGCAAACAGAAGTGACATTTGGTAATGTGGGAGGAGGCCCGGCGCGTGAAGCAAAACTCCGACGAGCATCGCATGGGGTGAATCATTCCTGGAATACAGAATTAAGCGGATAACAAAACGCAGTGCGTCCACGTCGGCAGCCCATACGTTAAACGTTTTATACCTCTACTACGGCCCGGCACATGCTGACCACAAAACACCCGCCTGTGGCAAACAAGACGGCGAATCCTTATTAGATGAAGCTGATTTAACACGTAGGCCGACGCTGTGGCAGAAAGCAGTTTGCAGCGATGCACATAAAAAGGCTAAATTGCGTCATGGGAGCAGAAGAGGTGCCCACGCCTTCCCAAGGCCAGACTGCGACGGAGGCTGCTCACGGCCCCCGTGTCTCTTCCCATGATCCGAACCCACACACACATACACACACACACACACACAGGTTCGGGTCTTCGGCTCGGAGCGAGAGGGTTAAGAATAGCAGAGAAGGGCATTTGTCTCTGACGTGGGTTTTTTTGCGAGAGCAGGGGCCTCTTTAAGCGGTGGAGTGTCCGTGTTTATATATAGATGAAGAGGACTTGTATGTGAAAGAGGCAGAGGTAATTAACACCTGAAACCCCAAGGCTGCCGGCCGGGCCGCTAAGCCCCCTCTGAGAGGCTGCGTGACGCCACCGCTGTTTCCTGAATGGAAGCCCTTAGATTACAGGCCCTCCAATGAGGCACAAGATAATACAAACAACCCCCCCACACTTAAAAAATAACAAAAACACTGTTTTTATGGTCAATTTAGTCAAATAAAAGAGATCAGACACTGTGTTACTGTAATGCAATGCTACTCAATTATTTTCTGTCACCCACCCATGGTAAGTATCATTTGTCTATAAGATTGTTATAAGTACATATACTGTATCCTTATTAACGTAGAGAAACAAAAGAAAACAAAGAATAGATTTATTAACTGTAACAGAGATGATTTAAAGTGCATCTGAAATTCAAAAATACAATTAAATCCCTAATTAAACTATAAAAATTTGACTGACTATTTTGTCATGGCGTCACTTGAGGGTCTGCTAAACTCTGTGTCTACACTTCATACTCATCCTCTATGCTGTATGCTCCCTGTGCACACTCTGACAATGAGAGCACTACTGCCCCCTAATGTAGTGGAGGTGCAATTGCACTTTATTCTATAAAATAAAAAAATAAAAAAGCATGTTCCCCAAGGTCAAACGTGCCCCCCTTGATGGAGCCTCACCTCACTATTTGAGAACCACTGCTGTAGTGCATGATACATGATACACTGGCCAGGAGTGAAGGAAATAAGCTAAAAAATGGCTAAAACAAATAGACAGAGGTGTAAAAAAAAAAAAGTCCACAGCAGCTGACAGCGACAAACACTGTTTGATTGTGATTTGCCTGTCAAATTTCACACGGACAGATACGGGCTGCGTCGCGAGCCAACCAGGAATGGCCGTTGCCGTTGGCAACCAAACGAAAAACAGTGACCTTGGAACCCGTGTTACAGTAACAAGAAAACACGCGTGGTGGCGTTCGAGATTCCACAGCGGACTACTGAAGGATATAGGACGATGAGTTTGTCCAGCAGGTCGCTGGAGGAGATGAGGAGCCGGTGCATGGTCAGGGTGATGTTCAGCAAGTGGCTGCTGCCACACACACAGCCGTCATAATCTGGGAGAGAAGGAGAAGAAACACACACACACATTGATGTCATATCCTTCAAATGATACTCCCAGCATGTCGATGATTCAGAGTCTAAAACATTATGTCTGTGTTTACATTTTTTTTTTACTATAGTTTGCTGCCCTTATTAACCCAAATACTAGTTATTATAGTAGATAGTTTTGTGGACAAGATTTGTTAAAGGTGAAAGCTGGAAAGACTACATTTCAATTTAAAAGACCCTCTAGACATGTGGAGACAATAGTGTGTTTGTCAAATGTGAAACCAAATTTGAATCATTTATATTTGCTCAACTTGAAAAAATTATTCTCACTCAGATAATCTGCAATTGTATTATTCAACGACTGCATTGAACATTTGAAAGTAAAACCTGAATGCGACGTTATCAAATTGAACTCAGTCGCTCTGAAACTGTATTCGTGACTGTAACTGGAAAGTCATCTCTCTGTGTACTTCCATATTCAGTTCTCACAATTCTAATTCAGTTTCTAAGTGACGCAGATTCACATTCTAAACATGGAAACGCATTTTACTGCACAAGATTTAACTCCCTAATTAGTCTTGATTCAATGCAAAACCGATTATAAAGGGATTAAATTACAGAGAGGAGCTTCACAATTCCCATAGGGTTTAGATATAGTGCTTCATAGTAACCTGAGGTAAGACAATACTTAGAGAGTCCTGTACCATAAAATAGTCCGTTGCCACCATTAGACAACAGAGGAGTGGGTTACGCGTCGAGTCGCGTTATCTGCACATCTCATCGCCACAGATCGGCCTTTTCCTCTGACTGTGTGAACCGCTGCAGCTCGCTTGTCTCACTACCTTACTCGCTTCCTTTTTCCTTGCGTATATATCACTTCCTCTCTTTGTGACCGGACCACCTTTCCTTATCTCGGTCGTCTGCACCACGACTAACTGACATCTTGAGACCTGCTCGTCAGCCACTTTTTGGTTAAAAAAAAAAAAGAATTACAGCACATGTGGGCAAAACATTACATAACGTAACAATACCTGCACACGCGTAAAAGTCAGGGTTTTTTTATGCACTTTAGGGAAGTGACACAATGACTCATTGTTTGTTTGTGAAACGTATAACCATGAAGTGAGTTTGTGGTTGACATAAAAAAGGAAGAGCATTTGATTGCATGTATATTTATATACCATGGGAACTGCTAGGCTGCCTTTTCTTCCTATCTCAAACTGTTACGCCTGAATCCTGAAGTCTTATTCCCCCTCCGTCAAGGTTCCTCAACCTCCGTCAAGGACATCGGGCGTCCGCGGAGCCACTTTTAAAACCCATATCACCTTGGAAATGCCTCGGCCGCCATGGCAACGTGTTTTTTTTTCTTTTTTCTAATCATTGTTATCTGTAAGCAACCACTCCAGCCAGCTGACTAATCCAGCCCTCGCGTCCTGCACGGGGAGTGTTTTCTGTTTGCAACGCGCGGCCGAACCCAACGCCTGAATGTCAATGATCTCATCAGGCAAGTCAATAAGAGAGTAAAAAAAAAAAAAAAGAAGAAAGAAAAGACAAGTGAAACAAAACCAGGGTACATCATAAACAGAGAGTAAAGTGTTAAGAGCCTCCTGTGGAGTTGCAACACCTTTACACAACTCATTACTCACTCACCTTCTAAGCCCTGTTATTAGCCTGTTTCCTTTAATTATCAAATCTACACCAATGTTTGATTTCACAATCCGGGTCAAGCCCGAATCTGCCGTAAGGGACACCTATGGAGGAAGACATGACTCTCCCTCAGGTAAACAATTGCTCATTCCATTTTTTTTTTTTTTTCCACACAACTTTCCAACCACCAACCCTTCCCCGTGCCGGGTTAATTGCAGGAGGAAATCCCCCTCTGGAACCGGCCCGTCACTGACTGGAAAAATTTAGGGAAGCTGCCTCCTGCACGACACCGCGCGGCGATATAAACGGCGGCGGCGAAGGGCACGCGGCGCCCGCCCTGCTTCTGGGGGTTATCTCGGGCATTCATCAGCGGCGGCGCTTTTTCCTTGTTTTGACAGAGGCTATCGGGCTGGATGGTTCCCTTTGTTCGGGAGAGGGATCCGGAGTCGGACGCGGGACGACGAGGCAAACTTGGCTAGAATAACTTAGTGTGGCAACGTCAGGATTTTGCACCGTTTGCATCCACAGGCCACAAGCAGGGGAACTTCTACAGTTGCCAGGGGATACAGGGGAGAACTTTGATCAACTAGATTGATAAAAATTACAAATTAATTCAAAATCAATAGATAATCTATGCATATCCATATGAGTCAACTAGAGTATTTTAACACTCGAGTTAACTAGCCTGAAACAGCTCAACTAGACCTGCAATTATATAATAGATATGATAAATTACACTGGATAGCTATATGTAATGTAAGGTAAACCGTTTAAACAGGTAGCTAATAAGGAATGGATAAATGGTCAATGATGGACGAATGATCACTACCACTCCCATTTATCATCCACTGGTATATCTTTAAAAAATATAAATCCATTCTAACCAACACAATTAGACGTGGCAGGTGCTTATAAAGCTAAGACTCAGATTAGGCCAATAGAGGAAGTTAGGTTTTCACTTTAAGACTTTATGATGATATTTAACTTTTTGGTTCATAAAATGATGTCAAATCAATGTTTCCTAAAGCTTTTTTGTCCAGAGCACCAGAGAACAGTCTACAACCCAAAGATCATCAGTTTACGATTATGGAAGAGAGAATTTGTACGTTTGTATGTCTTGCAGATTCCATATCTTATACAAAGGTGCTATAAGCATTTATTATGTGTGCAGTGCAGCCCAGTGCAGCGTGGACTAAGGAGAGTCCTGATGTCAACAGCTATTGATCCACACCTCATAGGTGCTCTGCTTTTCAAAGGCCGGTCAGCATCTGAGGACCACTGTTTGGGGAGCTGACCTTTCAGCGCAGCCTGGGCTTGAAGCTGCCATCAGGTAATCCTTCAAATAGCTGTTACGTGCACTCTCACATCTGAAAAGGTGGCAGGACTCGCGGGGCCTCGGGGGGGGTTCGCCTGTGATGTGGCCTGGGAGCAGCGGGACCGTGTTCCGTTTCACCAGGACCATGCCAAGAAAGCCAGTGCGGCACAGTGGCCGAGCCGCGAAATGACGACTTCCACGTCCATCACATGACGCACACTGGGCCAAAATTGCACGGAATTATGGGGATAAGGGATCATCTGAACTAGTGGGTGCTTCAGAATTGTATTCTTGTAATCCGCTAACATTTAAAAAGTCTAGAGGAGCTGCACAACTGGATTTTTTTCTCGAATCAAGCTGGCAGAAGGATAAACTGGCTAGGTTGGAAGTCTCTGTGGTGTTAAAGGAAACACTGTTGTACTTTCTCTATGATCCGAAGATCTGGAAAGTTATATATTGGAAATTCAAACTTTTTTGGCCCAGAATTTTAACCAGTTGTCTCTATACACCCATGGTTTGCATTGGAGCCAGATTAAAGCTCAGAGTTGATGCTAATGGATGGTGCCATCTTTTCCAGCCAGGGCCTTTCAGATAGGTGTCTTTCGACCAAAACGCTAAATACTGTGACAATAGTCTTGAATGGAGAGTGAACTGTCCATCTGTCAATCGAGAAACCTACACAGCAGACTTTTTCATCTTCATAACTTTCAAATGCAGCAATAACTTCCAAAATAACACCAGTAAACGCAATGAAACCAGTGATATTGCACATTAAGGGACTTGCACACTGATTTCTATTTCAAGCCGTGGTTATTCCCACTTGTCAAGCTGTACTGTTCTGACAGTGAGATACCATCTGGAGCATGTAGACACTGATCACATATTTTGCGTATTGACACCAAAATTGATTTTTAATCCAAGTGTTCACGGCACACTGTAGGATAGTGATCGCATTATGTGAAAAGGTCAATTCTGTTCTCTCCATTCTATCGCGATGACTCCTGCATCTGAAATGGTGTCATTACAGCACCGGTTCCAGCTCTCTACTGATAAACGTGGTTATGGGATGTCATTTTATGTGCGGCCCATTGTAACACCTCGCCATTGCTCCATTTGTGTAACCAGGCAACTGCAATTTGAAAGCTTCTCTTTTCAGAGACGCAATCACCATAAGTCTGAGAGCACTCCAGACAACTTGATGAAGCCAATGATCTTTGCTTGATTGAACCAACTACAGCGTACTCAACTGCTCCTGCTCTTCTTTTCTTTGACAAAAAAAACAAAAAACAAACAAAAACTCCTCAATATGGAAAAAAACTATCATATATTTTTGCATTGATCTATGTATTAGGTGCACCTTTTTAACAAAACCAGCGATCTGGATTTCATCTTTTCACCAGTCGTAACATCCTACATTAAGACAAACGAACACAGCCACCGTGTGAGGAAATCCATTTCACGTTCAAATGCAAACTAGCCAGACATTTGCAAGAAAATATCAATAAACAGTTGGAAAAATATATATATATATAATTTGTGTGCAATTCACAACAATATTTGAATGTAAACTGGTGCCGATCAGCAGAGGACTTACCGAAGGCATGCAAGCAGGCCTGGATGAGCTCCTCCCAGCTCGCCCCCTTGGTGAGGGGCCCCAGGGACACCATGGACTTGCCCGGCGCGGTCTGGGCCGGGCCGGGTTTGTGGGACCTGTGAGGTCGGCCCGGAGGTGAAACCCTAGACCTGGAGCTACATCCTGGAGGCACTCTCCTTTGGAAAAACACCAACAGGAGAGCGAGTGAGGGAAGGGAGGGAGGAGGGAGGGCTTGTTGTCAAGTAAGTGTGTTTTCTCTCTACTTGTCTATGAGGGATTTATATTTTTAAGAGACGACATCTATTCATGACACATCAATGGATTTGTATGAAATGTTTGGATTAAATTGGCAAAGAGAAAAAAAAGTACAACTATTGTTTGAATTTAACCCTCTCCCCTCCCCTGGATCTTGCTATGCATTGTTCTCATTTCCTTCCTTCAACTTGGGGAAATACCGTTTGATTGCGGACATCCACTTTGCCCCCCCCCCCCCCCCCCCCCCCCCCCCACGCTGACTGAGCCGTAAACAATCTGTTTTAAACATATGCAGCGTGGAAAAGAACAGCACCACCGGGTTAAGGAATCCATACGCTCGTGCGTAAAATGCGCACGAGTTCACGGCACGAATTTAGACACCTGCTGATGTAGTTATGATAAGTAGAAATCAGCCTCATAAATAAAGCATCAAACTGCAGTTCAGTGGTATTTCCTCAAATTATACCAAAATCTCCCCTCTATAATGTTAAAATGAAAAATAAAAACGTGAGGAGAACGTCTGACTTACGCATCGTCTTTTCCCTTCTCGTCCGTCGCTCCGCTTTCGTTTTGGCTGCTTTCTTTCGACTGGCATCCCATGGCGAGGTACTGGGCGACGAGCGGCTGAACGAGGCTGTCCATCTGCGTTCTCCTCGACGGGAGCATCTGATCGCTCAGCTCAGCCCGGTCCCGGCAGCATTGTGCCGACTCGTCAGCGAACGTTACGCATATCTAAAACACATCCGAGCCGGCTCCGTCCGCGAGTGGGCGGCCGCGCTGCCGGGATTGTCACTCACTCACACACACACACACTCACACACACACACACAGCACACGAGAGAGTGGGCTCAGCAAGGCAGTCAGACCCCCGACCACACACACACACACACACACACACTGCGCGCTCCACGGGACGCGTTTCTACAAGTTTGAGTTAAATTACCCACAACACCAGGAATGTTCGGTTTTTACCAGCGTTTTGTAACTGTCATCACAACATTTATTTAAGGCGTTTACAGCCTCATCACATAAATTACACCCCATTACCTCCAAATGACGTACTTACTTTGTGTGTTTTTTTTTTTAACAAAGTAGAAAAGTGTAAAAATAAAAAGTCATACAGTAGGGGAGACCGGGGCTTGTTGTCACATGGATAAATTGTCATGTTGTACTTGTCTTTACCACCAGAGGGCGCAACTAAAAAGTGGAAAACTAGTTTGTTTTTTCCTTTACGTGGTCAGGCTTCGAGCTCTGAAGAGAGCAGCAACTAACCATTTTACCAAGACCCAAATTAATAATATATATATATATATATATATATATATATATATATATATATATATATATATATATATATATATGAATGTATTGGCTCACAACAAGCTCCAGTCTCCTCTACTTTGAATAAATGTAATATTTCAAGAACAAAAATACAGCAGCTTGAATATTTTACTTAATATGAAGTGTATTATTTCCTTTATGTATTTACATTATTATGCTTCTGCTGCTGTTTCTGCTTCAAAAGTGGCTTGACCTGGGGAATGCGGCACCTGTAGCCAATCCCCTGCACACGCCTGTGCACGGTGGCTCTGGATGCTTCTTCTCCAGACATAGGCCATTTCCGCAGGTCCCCCAAATTCTGCAATCGGCCCTTCTCCACAATCTTCCTCAGGTCACCGCTTCTCGTTTTGCAGCGTTTTTTGCCACACTTTTTTCTTCCCACAGACTTCCCAATAAGGTGCCTTGATACAGCACTCTGGGAACAGCCTATTTGTTCAGAAATTTCTTTCTGTGTCTTACCCTCTTGCTTGAGGGCTACAATGATGGCCGTCTGGACAGCAGTCAGGTCAGCAGTCTTAACCATGATTGCAGTTTTGAGTAATGAGGCTCAGACCAGGCTTGGAGTTTTTAAAAGCCTCAGGATCTTATAATCTTAATAAATCATCTTTATATATATATATATATATATATATATATATATATATATATATATATATATATATATATATATATATATATATATATATATATCACATTGTGATAAAGTTCATTTGAAGAACAGAAATTCAAAGTGATCCAGAAACGTCTTCTGAATCGTGACCAAAATTGAATCATATGTTCATAGTAAAATTCCCAAATTTGCTTCAAAATTTAATGAAAATCTGAAAAAAAATGTTTGAGTTATTCTGCTAACAAACAGACAAACCTCCTTGCAACAGGTAATGTTAGCCTATAAACAACAAAACTCAGATTCACTCTATACAGGGTCTCCTGGGGGTACAGAACTGTGCGATGTGATTTTTGTCTTTTTGTCTGTTTCAGTGTGCCAAACAGGAAATGGGTGGACTTCCCTCTAGATAGCAGGTTCCATGATGAGGGATAAGCTGCACTTAGGATGTTTTCTGAAGTCTTTTCAACTACTCTATTAAGGCCGCTGGTACTTGTCACATGTTTCCGGGCAGAGAAGAGAAATATCAAACATCATGTCAATGAGTAACATTGGATTCCAAGTGAGACATATTTAAGGGCCATAAACATGTATTGATTTACAGATCTTATATATCCACTATAGGCCTAGATCTATTGGAGGTTTCCTAAAAGAAAAAAGTAAGTAAGACACCAAAAACACCCACATTTGAAATGATTTTTCCACATTCACCCATATATTCGCTGCAAACCCATACATATTTACAAATGATATAACTGATTTAACCAAAAGATTCTTTTTGTGTGTGTGTCTGAAGCCACTTTTGAATTTTTCCTCATCGTGTCTCCAACCCCAGGTGGAACAATACTCAAAGCATGTGCTTACAGTGCGAGATAAGAATCCCAACGCGTGAACTCCCTTTGATTAGGTGTTGGCCACAGCGGTTTGGGATCATGTGTTTCCAGGCGGGAGTGAAGTCATAAGAAACCTGTGTTCACAGCTGTCTAGTTGTGATAAGATCGATATGTTGGTTCTATTTTCTTTGCTGCTGCTCTTATCAGCCTCTGTCAGTAATGCCTTAAGCCTGCCCCCATGTGGCTACAGGTGCATCTAAATCTTCATAGATGTTTTGCCATAACATTGAACCCCAGCCCAGTAGGCTACACGCAGACAAATCTACTGCTGAGGTCAAAATAAAGATTTTCTCATACATTTTGCATGAGTTTTCAAGAAATAGGTAAAGCTGCTGTTACCACACACACCTATATATAAAGCACTGACACCGCTCTATAGGCTCATAGATTTACTGTTTGTAAAGATGATGAATGCTCACATGTGTATAGTTGTGGATTAGAGTTAATGGTCATTTTATGCAGCTTGTTATCATCGGATGAATTATGTCACAGAATGGTAACACTTTCAAATTCTAGTTAAAACGGTGTAGTTAAAAGTCCCAGGGCTGGGATTGAATTAACATAATTGTTTATGTACCATTAGGAATGCTGCAGAAAAATTCAAGTGGACGGTGAGAGGAGAAAAAAAAGAAGAGGAGGCCAGGAGGGGATGAAGACAGACAGACAAAGGCAGGAGATGCGAGAAAGGAAAGAAAATGAAGGCCAGATAAGAACAGGCATAAAAAGGAATGACAAGCATGCAAAGTTATAATTGTGTGTGTGTGTAGTAGTATAGATTTTTACCTGATTTATTATGAATTCCCAATATTGAATATGAATAAATCTGAAAATTTCCAAAATATTAAAATATTATAATATTCTAATTTCATACAAATGTATGCAATGCAATGTGCTTGTTTATTATAAATACCTCACAGTTCACAGTTTTATTCAGCTAACATCCACTCATTATCTGCCTTTGCTATGATTTGAAATAGCTGTGGGCCATTTTTTTTAGTTCTTTCACACATACAGGATGTAAGAAAGTAAAAATGGACAGAAGTACACAGATGATAAGCTGTATAAAATTACTCCTTTCACTGTTATGCCATACACGCAGCACTTGTATATCATTATGTGGCTTAATTTGCATATATATTAAAGGACACATGTGAAAATCTGTCTGTGCTATCAGTATGACATGCTGCAGCCTGTAGTGCAAATTGCATCCCATGTCACATAACTAACTATTGTAACTTATATATTTTTTTAACTTCCATTCACTGAACAACCTTGGCAGAAACTGTTAAAGTTCCCCTGGGGAGGCCTGAATCACACTACTACTTTTAAGGTTCTACCTGACATTGTTTCAGTAAAACATTATTTAATATGTCATCATGCTTCATTCTGGCTGCTGTGAACGGCCCTTTCTCATAGTAGAAATTTGTTCAAAAGTGTGCCAGATTTCATTGGATCCTTCCAGGTGAAAACCCAGCTAAAACTCACAATAAACAGACTTTAACATGTAGCGGAAAACTAGCTGATCTGGCTGCAGCTGTCATACCTGTCACACTAACTAATACTCCATAAAACAGAGCAACAGCCAGGAGCATGGAGGAAGGCAGCACCACACCTATGACCATTAACAAACCTTAAGGAGTAAATGTTGGGAAATGTCAGAATTGAGAGGGCTGTCGCCTCAATACTGAACCATGGATGGATAAGGATTAATTAATTAATAATAATGGATATAATTGGACACAATAATAAAACTAGTTCTATATGGGCTGTTAAAATAACAGCAACATATTGTGGAAAAAAATTGTGAACTGAACATTTGACGACTTCATGTAGAAGGTGAACTGTCCCAACACTGTTTATATATTTTGTATATATTTAAGTATGTATAAATAACGCGCAGCAGTCAATTCAGAAATGAACGAGGATCGCGTGAACGCAACGTTACATTCGCTGATTTGCGCGCATTTGTAGCTCGTGACGTCGGCTAGCCGGCAGCTAGCTAGCAAGCTAGAACATCTCATAAACTAAACAGCGGAACTGTTTGTTAATAGAAACAACTCTTGAAGTTTCGTAGCGACAACATGGTGGTGGACGACGTCCAGTTCCTGAATCTCCTGAAGGGGAAACGCATCAAACTGACCCTGGAGACTTCGGCTTATGTCGGAATCCTCCAGCGAATCAACTCCAACAAGACGCTGATTTTGACGGACGGTGAGATATTCGATGTTTGTATTGAATTCGATGCATTTTCATTATTTTTTTTAATGTGTAGTAAATATCCGGGACTATCTGAAGGCGTCAGGAAACACATTTTACTGATGCTAGTGAACCTTTGTTGTGTGGTTTTAGTTGTGGGTGTCAATAACGGGCGTAAATTTCTCGGATCGAAAATGTTCTTCGGGCCTGAGATTCTCAATGGTGAGTTCTCTTAAAACAAAACGTTTTGGCAGCATGTAACTTACAACCTCTCTTTGAGTTAAGCCTGTTTGAAAAAATAAGTCAAGTTTTTGTATCTGAAATAACTATTGCTTAATTTACAGTGGAATTCCTCGAAGAAGTAAGCACTGACAGTGGGTAAGTTATCAATAACCTCAGACTATATTGATAATCGAGTTGTTTCTTAATTAAGAAGAAAATGTAAATCAGGAATGTCTGGTGCCAGCTTCTAAAATGTGATTATTTTCTAAATCTGATTTTAGTGAACTGATGGTCTTTGGGTTGTGGACTGATATGAACAAAAAGACAGTTTAGGTTGCACCTTCAGCTTTGAGGAACAATGATCGACATTTACGCCACTATTTGAACCAGAAAACCAATCTATTAAATGATTGAAAGATTAATCGACTATCAGAATATTCGTTAGTTCCAGCTCTAGTTGTGAACAACACAATGAGGTGTGATATGTCCCACAGAAACATTCAGGAACACAAACTCGAAGACCACTTGACTGTGGGAAAGTTTCAGCCATACAGGACGGGTGAGTTTATTAAAACTCATGGTATGTTTTCAGTGTTTTTACCACAAAAAGCTTTTCCTGTATTCTAAAGAGAAATAAACACTTCTGAAAGTTTTTCATTGTTTTAGCAGCAGAAGATGGGGAGGAGGAGGAGTACATCAACTTTGTCGTCATCGACGAGTTTCATGAGAAGTTCAGACCTGCTGTGCGTTTGTAGTCCATTATTTCATATATTGGTAATGCTTGGCATAGTAGTGTATATTTTAGATTCTAGGTGTTTACCGACGTGTTATTAAAAATGATTATAATAATGATGCATCTGCTGTCCCTTCTAGATAATGCACATCAAGAGGCAGAATGTGATTGGTGTTGGAGTTGCTGGAGTTGATGTATTTAAGCAGGGGAGACTGTGTTGGCTGCAGGTGAGATGACCTGTGAAACACACACTTAGGTTAAGTTTTTCCTTGGTTGGGTTTTTCCTTCTTTCCTCATCTAAAAAAATTATCATCGACCCATTTTCATTTATCTAGATCGCTGCTAAAAACAAGGTTTATCTATTTGATATCCTGTTACTCGGAGCCCGAGCCTTTAAGAATGGTCTCGCCACGATCCTGGAAAGTAAGCAGATACTAAAGGTGAGCGGCCAAAATACAGATTATAAATTCTGTTCAG
The DNA here is from genome assembly GCA_036785175.1 of Eupleurogrammus muticus. Classification (NCBI taxonomy): domain Eukaryota; kingdom Metazoa; phylum Chordata; class Actinopteri; order Scombriformes; family Trichiuridae; genus Eupleurogrammus; species Eupleurogrammus muticus. The sequence goes on along the minus strand of JAYKQN010000012.1, from coordinate 12,381,515 downwards.
ACTCACAGGGGATTGTCATTATGTCATTGTTGACTGTACTTTTGTTGCAGGTCATTCATGACTGCCGAGCAGTGGCTGGATGTCTGATCAGCCAGTTTAGTGTAAAGCTAACCAACGTCTTTGACGCACAGGTAAATGTTTGCATAGTACACATTTCAGAAATCAGAAACACATGTAGCCCACTCACAGTTTTCATGTGTTCTCGCCGCACGTGTTTATCAGGTGGCAGATATCATGTGCTTCTACTCAGAGACGGGAGGCTCCCTCCCCGACAGAGTGTGTACTCTTAAGGAGGTCGTGAGTCTCCATCTGAAGGTGCCCTCCTCCCAGCTCCGATCCCTGCAGATGATGTCCCAGCTCACCAAGGTGCAGCACAAAATCTCCCTCATGGGACAACGAGGAAAGGCGCTTTTGAATTGCATTTGTTGCATCTACAGTGTGTGTGTTTTTCTTTTTTTTTGCAGGAAGAAATGGAGATGTGGTACAAGCGTCCGTGTCCCGTACCCCTGCTGAAGGTGATGGCTGTGTCGGTGATCCACCTGCAGCCGCTGCGACTGGTGCTGCTGGACGCTCTAATGGCCGACTACATGTCCCTAGTGGATTCTTACCTCAACACCAGCCACTACTTGCCTGATGAGTTGGAGCACGTAAACATGGTGGGTTTGTTTACAAGAAGAAAAAAAAACGTCACAGTGACATAAATGCACACGTTTCCTGGTTTTACATTCACTCCACAAATGTAAATACTGGCAGCATTTGTATTTATTGGATAAGTCATCATTGATAAACTAAAAGACAGAAGCAGAGTGGTTTATAAAACTGTGGCAATTTATCAATAACTGAAATGATTAATTGATTCATTGTTTTGTTCCTAAAATCATGTAAAATTTGGATCAGTTTTCCAAAACTGGTGATGCAGCCTAAAATATATTTTTTTGGCCAGGCCCAGCATTCTAAATTATAAGATTAGTAGAGTAAACTATTATAGAAGACCAAAGATGCCAGGAGCTGGAATCAGAGAATCTTGACATTTTCTTTTCAAAAGTTACTCAAATCAGTTGTCAAAATAGTTGGCGATTAATGTAGCGGCTGATTGTTGCAGCTCTATTCTATAGCCATATGAAGCACAAAATATTTTATATGGCGATAATTTAAACTTCAATCGAATCATCATTGCAGCTCTAATCATAACCAGGTCAGAGTGTGTCTGTGTTTTTCCCACCTAGAATTTTAATGCTTTCATGAAAATCTTTAAGTTTGTTTACTTACACTGAATTTTGTTGTTTTGTTCCAAATTCAACTGAATTGTGTTATGGTCTATGTAGTAGCTCCAAAGCGTCATGTCTCTCTCATTTGCATCTGCAGGAGAACGTGGTGACGTTGCCCAAAGAGCTCCGGCAGTTGAAGAAAATGCATTCCGAACGGCAGGAGTGGGCTGCCGGCCGCTACCCCGTCACAGGGGAGGGTCTGCTGGCCCGCTTCAGTCCACTGAGAAGTCCTCCATCCCAGGCCTCGCCTGAAGCAAACACCCAGCCCGGCTCCTTTGAACCTGCCATGGAGTCACCTTCATCAGCACGAGGGCATCCTCATCTTCACCAGCCACCCAAAAGCCCCACAGGAGTCACAGTGGATGTTTCCCCTGCCCGGTTCACAGACGCCCTAGCATCTCAAGATCCAGCCCCGGCCTGTATGTCAGACCTCAGAAAACAAAAGGTAGCCGACACTCTCCTGTCTCTAGGTGTAGGGGACACAGAGGCACTGAAGGAAACTCCAAGTAGATGGAGGCCATTTGGGAAAGAGGAGTTGCCTATCCGGTCCTTACCTGCTATAGGAAGAGGCTTTCTTCTCCCAATCCCACCAACTCAGGTCCCCGGACAGCACTGTGGACATGAAAATTCCAGGTAGGATGAAAGTGGCTCCTTCGTGGTCCCTGCAAACACTCCCAAATAAACACTGACACAACACTTTTACTGATGGTGTCATTCAGGTCTTTCATACAGTCAAAGTAGCACCACATATAAGGATGTTTATCTGTTCCACATGATTGTGATTTCCTAAAGTGGCCAGTAGATGGCAGTAAACCTTGTGTTTTGTGCAAACGTTTGTTTAATACCAGGTGTTATTGAAAAGTCATTTGTTTAAACAAAAAAAAGATTGTTTGTATTTTTGGAAAGTTTATTATATGCAAGTATGTTTTCATTGCAAAAAAAAGGGTGCGACTGTTACTTTGTTTGTATTAGTTTCCTACTCACTTTGCATTCAGCGTAGTATTTTAAATGAAAAGGAAAATTCCATTTAAATGTGTAATTATTCATCATACAGAATATATTCTGATAGCTTGTCACCATACCTGTTAAGTGGAGGGGCAAAAAACACAGTAGTTAAACTGATCCTCTGCAGCTTCCGTCATCACAGTTGACAAACACCTGACGTGTACCATGTAGGCACAAAAAAATAAATCATCTAATCTGCTGCTGGAGGTGCTTTGTCTAATTTCTATCATCAGAGTTTCTGTCTGGGATCGAAAACAAGGTGATGGAACAACAGTCGGGCATCGCCGCAGCCCGCAGTGCGAGCGGGCCCCCTGTAATAATCACATCTTATTTGCTATGGTTATCTCCACGCAGAGGCTTGGGCCCTTTCCAGAGCTTTCTAATTGAAAGCATGAAACGGATAAGTAGGATTTTGATTAACTGGGAGGCAACCCCCGGCACAAAGCCTCGCATCTCTCTTAGCAACCGGCTCCTCCTCAGCTCCTGCTCAACACAAGCGGGGTGGATCCTGCCCATATGCCTCCGTTAACCCTTTGACATGCTGCTAGTTCTGTATGTGGGTGGGTTCAGTGTGGAATAAGACTTTCACACATCATCTTATGGGAAAAAAAAGGATTTCTGAGCTCCTGTGCACAAATCTTTCATCCCAGGATAGGAGTTACGACACCTTTGCATTGTCTTACTGTGTCTGTAGTAATTTTTAGGATTCATTAACATGATACAATCCCCTGTGGGTCTTGTTTTTTCTTATTTTTTATTTATATCTGCATCACTCAACAATAACGTTGTTAAAGGGGGGGGTGGGGGGATGACGCAGGGGTTAAAGGGTCTCTACGGGGCCATGGAGGACAGGCTCCTGTCATTGACAACCAGATTGGGGCTCTTATTTTAGAGGACCTTGCATTTCCTCTCCGTCACAATAATGCCTTATGTGCAGCACTTCCTGTTTCTCAGGCCTGAGAGGAAGGAACAGGGCGCTTGTCACACGGTAGTCACCGCTCCCTCCCCCGCTCCCCACCTCCTCCCCTTCCCCACCTCCTTTGCTCCCGAACTTCAGACAACGCTGTGTCCTTCGGGGTGGGCGGTGGGGGGGGGGGTTGTATGACTGCACCTTTAGCATCACAGCAGGATGCTGCCGAGCTATTTTTAGAGGCCAAGTCGGAAAGGTAGCGCACAGACATAAACACAAACTTTAGGATGTCCAGCTGTGTTGATTTAGCATCCGAAAATGGAGGTTCGACAACGCGGGGGCCGATTATTGTTTTGACTGAGCAATGGGAAAAAGAAGACCTGCTCTTTGCTCAAGGTGTAATGGAAATAAGTTGCATAGACGATCATTATTTTTATATATATATATATATATATATATATATATATATATATGTTTGTGTGCGTGCGTGTGTGTGTGTAAATCACCTTATTTACTTTCCGCCATATTGCTGACATACTACAGAAGCTCCGGTTACCAACGACACCAAAGCTGGGCAGCCATCCCTCCTCCCGCCGCGTGTTAGGCTCCGGATTTGTTCATAATTAATAGGCCGTCGTTAATTATTAAGAACCGAGGGATAATGTGCACAAAAACCGGTTTCTTTTAATGGCACCTTGACGGAGTCGCGACGTTTGGCCGATTTTTGTACGCCGTTTAAAACCCATCGCTGAGTTTGCAGACAGACACAAACACGCTGCACATTCAGAGCCATGTGCTCTGCTTATTAGGGAGGGAAAAGCTCAGCACGGTTTGGACCAGCCGACCGTCAATAATCGCATTGATTGTGAAGCTTTTTAAAATGTCTACTCATGATTTGCGTCCTGCCGCATAGACATTTCTCCGCTAATTAATATCTACAGCTCCGACTGTGAGTTCGCCTCCGGTGGCAGACTTGGCCGGAGGTGGCACACAACGAGGTGAACTGATGGATGGTGTTCGGCGGTTCACAACAAATTAGACGCATGTTAACAAAATAATCTCAATTTCATTATTCATGTAACCACATGTAATCCCTTTTGTGCTTATAGGGCAGGAGGAATATAATCAGATATCAGGTTCCTCCGTGACACTGAACTATATCCCTGCAGCCAATCTTCCATCTGTTAGGAATAACCCATTGTAGAATCCGGCTCATCCCCCCACCCCACCTCTATTCCTTTCTCTCACATTACAAAAATGACCCTCCTCTAGTTATAGTCGAAGGGGATAATGGACATTTCACATGAGAAAGGCCTGGGCCTTATCCAGATGGCCTCTCAAGTACAGCAAAAAAAACAAAGAACAACAAAACACAGCATCAATATTTCAGCCAGCCTTTACTGACGGCATGTATGTACATATGTGTCGCTGCGGTCAGGAAACCCCCGCTCAGGAAGACCTGCGAAAAATGTGGACATGCATCCATACAGATGCAGACGAGACAAACTCGGGGGTAGATGAGTGACAGGTGAAGGAGCGGAAGAGAGTGGTTTGAGGAGGAGGAATGTCTGGATTTCAGCTGCCCTGAGACGCATCCGTTTTTTGTTGTTTTTGTTCCCTAAAGAAAAGGTTCATCCTCAAGGATGAAGGCCGAGGAGTTCGCTGCCTAAAAACGTCTCTCTCATCACATCAGAATAGCAGCTGAATGCTTCTGAACATTTCTTGGCGATCACTCAATCAGCCAGGCCTCAGGTCCCCGGGGCTCTGTGAATACACTTCCCATTCACAGGAGATAATGACAAAAAACGAGCAGGACGGTAACAATCTGTGCGAGGAACACGGACACGTGTCAATGACAAGCTTTCAAACGAATAATCCAAAACCACCTCGTAAAGCTTCAGAAATAATGATGTAATTCAAATTTTTACAACATGTTGGGGTTCTTTGGACATCTAAAAACAGCATTATTACAAAAAGAAAAAAAAACATCTGGCTCTGAGAGGTTTTCCGGGCTTTGCTCGATTGAGAAAGGCCACTGTTGGTCAAGGGAAAATAATGTGTTTATTCACCAGAATTTCTGGTAATTAGTTATTAGAATATTGGCAGCCCCCCCTCCCCTCAGCTACAAAGGTTTGATTAAAAAGATGGGAGATTAGCTTTTGGCATGTTTGTCATAATTAAAGCCTGCATTGTGTTAAGTGTTTGTGCGCACAGATGAGGGGTAGCCGTAGCCACAGGGAGGGCTGGGTCGTGGGTCGGGGGGGGGCCTCCCTGTGGCTGGCTGAATTAGTGCCCGCTGGTTTTGCCTGGCAGCTGCTCTCTGGGCCTGGCACACTGACAGCCTGGCACCGCGGCCCGGTGTTGCCAGGGCCGACCAGCCGACTGTTGGAGTGAGGCGGCACCGCCAGGACGCACCGAACACAAGTCTTTCACCAGCCGCAGACTTATTGTCCCCCGACGAACCGCACGCCACACTTGTTTGTTAAGGCAATATCATTGGCTTAGTGTGAGATTAAATTTTGTAATTGGGGGAAAAAAGGTAAATTATATTCACGTGGCCAGGGAATAGTGTAAATGTCATTTGCTTATGACATTTAACCATAACTGAAAATGTGAAGCAGCTGTAGTAGTTTTTAACCCTGTTTCTGGGGGGTGTGATAGCATCTTCTAAATTGAATTCCAGCACCCCTGCAATTTTAGATATTTTTTTCTTTTACGTCACATTAAAAAAAAAAGTAAATTTTCTGTTAATGTTTTGCATTTCCTGCATTGCAATTTAAAATATAAGTAGAGTAAAAAAGACGCGTATTTTAATATATAATAAAAGAAAATTGGTACTGGTTCTTCTTTATTTTAAGATGTATTTGTTTAATATAATGGAGACAAGAAGGGGGGGAAAAAGCAGCCAGCAATGGAAAAAGTCTTGTAAATTGCATTTTTAAAAATAGAAGTTCAACAAATAAGTCCAAAGTCCATTTTCTGTATTTTTGGTCCTCATAGCGCAGTATCTATATTTTCCCCCCAAAAAATGTTATGCTCATCTTTCATAAATGTGGGAATAAAATGGCCAAAACAGTTGAATTTATCTTGCCTGAAGCCCAGTACTAAATTTCTGACTTTGAGAATCGCCCTCTATAAGCCGCTGTTAAAACTACCTTATCATAAAATGTATTTTATAGTCTAACTTACTCTAACTTATATCCTGTGGATTGATTAAGTGATTTTTAAAACTGTTTTATACATGTTTGAACCAGTGAAACTGTATTAATCTTGACTCTACAGCTCAGATTCTTGTATCTATCTATCTTCACATCCTGGAAGTGTCGGCATGTGCCTGCGTTAAGTGTTTATAGCGTGTTTGACCACTCTCGGGTGGAGGGTGTCGCCGGTGGGATTCGTGGGTGAAGCTCTGGGCCCGGACAGGCCTGCCGGGGCCGACTGGGCCTGGTTTGGCCCGGATGCAAGCGGCTCCTGTCCAGGCATGGCACTGGGATATCTGCAGGGACCCAAGCCCACCAGCTGCTATCTCCGTGTCACAGACAGCTGTATCTGAATATTCATACAAAGCGCAGATTAATGTGTTCTTACTTGGCTGCGCACGCCGTGCCCTCAAACAGGACAAAACGGGAATCTGCCCAAAAGAAGACGTAAGGCGTCTTCATCTACATCAGTGGTGTTGAACTCTGTTTAGTTCAATGGCCTCATACGATGCCAATTTGTTCTCAAGTGGGCCAGAACAGTAAAAATAAACATAAATATCAAATCCTACAAATTGACCCCCTCTTTTTTAAGTGAAGAAATACATTCATTTACTATTTATTCACCTACAGGAGAGATAACGTATGCGTCATGTCTGTTATTCCATATTCAGTCACTCTCCTCTTGTAAAACTCTATTATTTAACAAGCAGGTGAAGTTATCGCCTGCCTTAGAAACCATTTAGGAATCAAAACGGTAAATACTTTATCCCCTGGAAGACTCTTACTGACCCAATTCATTAAAGAAATTGGAACTGGTGCATTACACACCCAATAGATCGGATTAGACCCTTTAATGGGCCGGTTCTGACCCCCAGGACGTATTTTTGACACCTGACCTACACCTACTAAGGTCTAAGGTGAATCTAACCTTTCAGAGAGGGAAGGTTATATACCAACTTATTTAACTACAGTTAGTTTTTACATGTTTCTAACTCTTTAATTTATATACACTATTTTTGCTGCTATATTTCATGCCTGGAACGACAAGAGAGCAGCTGCCCATACTTTTTTTTTTTTTTTAAACCAATGACTACTCCCATGCCTCAACTCTTGCTCCGTCCAACTCCTCCTTTGGTGGATGCCATTCATCTTCAGCCAGTAGAGGAGACAAAAAGCAAAAGACTCACACAATCACATTCACCCAAGGGCTTGATCAAGCCTGGCCTTCTTTGAGTCTTTTTTTTTTTGTTTGTTTGGTTTTTTTTTTTTTTTTTTGGAGGGAGCTTCGGTGGGTGTTTGGTCAAATAATCTGCTGGCTGACTGGCAATGGGAGCGATGAATGTCCACGTCAGTGAGTGTTTTTTTTTTTTTGTTTTTTTTTTTGAGATCCAGAGTTCTATAAAATGAGCAGATGGTCTTCACTTCCCCGCCTGAATAAGTGGAGAGAACCAGTGGCCACACAGAGGGAGATTTGTGGGTAAACTGTTTTACCTCCCCTCTCTTTGTGCCGTAATGGTGAAGGCAAAATGGTTGCTATCTGCTGACGGACAATGGCTCGGCCCTAATGTGGCCGGAGTGTTTTGATGCCGCTGGTATAATGAGGATGAAGTGGCGCAGCTAATTATCGCCACCATCTGAAGGTATCAGTGCCAAACAAGCCTATGTTTGATTTTTTTTGTTTGCTTTTTTAAGATAAGACAATACAAATGTCCCCCCGATAAAGCACATTTGATTAAAATCAATGTTCTTTACCTGATTAAACACTGAAACTGTATCAGTGAGCAGTAAATATATGCTCACTACAGTATTGTAGTGAGCAGCTCACTGTAGGATCATCCATCAGAGGATAGTAAAAATTGATTCTTAGTAGAAGGTGTTTGCTCAGGCAGGTGTTTTATTGCACTTATCAGCTGTCTCCTGATGCTGAGAACCTGTTGTGTGAGAACACATGTGCTGCAGTGTTTTGATTCTTCACTGGCGAGGAATCGGTATGATCAGTTGCTTGAAAATTGCCCACAGAGCATCAAATGCAACCAAAGAACATCAGATATGCTTAGAGCACTCAATAAAACAACACTGTCAGAGCTCTGATCCCTGCCAATCCAGTTGCCCGGGAAAAATAAAATAAAATAAATGAGTTCCCTCTCTGCGATGCGTACATCACCCCTTTTGTAATCACTTATCAACAATCTCTCATAATGAGCTTGAGATTATTACTGACTTTGCTCGCCGGCGGTGATTGACTATCGGTTGATTACACAGTCCTTGGGTAAGCAGCACGCGCTCTATTCATCAACAACAAGTTCGCAGTGATTGCTGCGCCAGCGCCCGGGCAGACTCAGACTGAGATGGTAATGATTGCCCTTGGAAAGTGAGCTTAACACATGAGCAGCTCATTTATATACACAAGAAAAGTGGATTGAATTAGACGCTGACATCGCAAGGCGACGAATGCAAATTTATTTATTTTTTTCCTGCGCGTTACACAAATCTGATGAGCACCGTATTCAATTGGTCTGATGAAGCAGCAGAAATAAGCACCTGTTTGTTCCAGTGCATTTAAGATGAATGGAGAAAGGCTTCCTTCATGAGAAGTAAGGGCCTTTAACACTCCAGAGGTTTTTCCCTCCTTCTTGTCATTCTCCCCTAAGTAGAGAAAAATACTTTATATTGTACAAATAAAGATAAGAGCCACAGGCTATTTCATCTTTTGAAATTTATGGATGCAGCGTGTGGTGTAAAACGGCGCTCACAGAGCCCTAAAAGGACACATTTTTGCAGAGTTTTCCCATCGAGGCTCTGCCTCCGCTCTCTCTCCAGCAGCCAGGCCACTTTCCCGTCATTATGTGGCCTCCGCCTGAAAAAAGTGAAGCAAATGGTTTCCACGTTTTGCTTTAATCTGGAGCTGGGAGGGGTGATAAGAGGGGGGGGGGGGGGGGGGGGAACTCATTTGCAGGTAGCTCTGTCAACTGTAGAGACACAGGGCTGTGGGAAATAAAAAAGAATGGGACACAGTAGTGGTGTGTCACAGTGACATGACATGACACACAAAGGTTTTTTTTTTTTGCCCTATCCTGCAGAAACACACAGATACACACAGCAAACACATACACACACACGCACACTTGACTAATAAATGAATGGGGACCAGTGACTCCAAACATATATCAGTGCATTATTCTTTCATGCATCATTCTCTGGTTATCGAGGCGGCCGTTAGAACAATGCACATTGTGTGCCTGACAGCGACAAACCCCTGCAATTCTGTGAGTTACACCAGGGGATGACACCCATATGGGAGGTTGTGGGGGGGGGGGCTCGGGGTTGGAAGTGGGTGTAGATTAGGAAGGGAAGTGACACAACTTCCAAATGTAATTGTGTCACAGACAAAAAAGAAAAACTTCAGCCGGGGTCCTAACTGTCAGCGAGCTCCATGTCAGCTGGTTTTAAAGGCAACATGACATCATTGACTATAAAGATGAACTAAATTTCAGATTGATAAATAGTGAAAATAATGAATAAGTTGCAGCACTAGTCATAGAAGTGATGTGTGTCAGACTGGATTTCCATCAAGTCAACATCCCATCCTTCTATAACATGTAAGCATGTTAGCCTCATGCTAACATTAGCACTGTACCTTTTGTTCATATTTTCCAAATGTAAAAAGGTAAATGAAAGGAGTTTAATTTGTTGCTGGAAATTTGCGTTTTGACACTTATAAGCTGAACAGTAAAGTTTGTCCTCCGTTAAAGGTGCTGTGTTCAGATAATGAGCACATCAGACGAAATGAAGACTTCTGAAGGCCCGTTTGACTTGTACTCAGCGCACTCAGCGAAAAAAAAAAAGTGTGTCCCCGGTGCAGGATTCCCTCATTGTCCCCCGTCCAGGGGAGAGCCGTATTGTCTGAGGAGGAGCCGTGTTGTCTACAGAAGGTCCCGTTCTCCTTTGTGCCCTGATAGGTTTACCAGCAGCGGCGCGGAATAAAGTCACTCTCTCCCATAGACAAACAGGAACCGGCCTTCAATGTGGCCCTGATGTTTATCTCTTTCTCACATGACCACTGTCCCTGCCGTGGAAATGAAATGCCACGTACGGCTGGACGATCCAGTTTATTTCACATGCGGATTTATCAATCCAAACCTACCTCTTTGTCCACAAAGCTAAAAAGAAAACTTTTTAAAAAACTCCAACTACAGTATCATGTTGAGTCAAAAAAATTGGTTTTTACATTACAGTTGCATTTAATTCAACAACAACTCAAAAACATGTTTTTTCACTTTCTTGCGGTGAGGTTCATATAATAAAATCAATACTTCAAGCCAAGGTAAATATGCAGCAGGAGCCAAAAGCTGGTTGGCCTATCTTATTTTGATTTACCATGAAGACGAGAAAACTACCCTGATTGTGTTATCTGCGATCTTTGAATAGATTAACGCAGCGTATTGATCAGCCACAGATGCTGGAGGGCCGATTTCGCAAATCCGGTGTAGCTGTTTCCAGTTGTAGTGGGAATTCAGGACTATTGAGTGGGAAATTTCACCTAGAAAGCCCCCTGCAGTCGGTAAAACACCGAGTTGACATCCCATAATGGCTTCCCCAGCTACTAGTCTAGAACATGGCGCCATCGATTTCTCACAGTGGCCACTCGTGGTACTACAACAAAAAGTAACCCCATGCAACCAAAAATAATTTCTCTCATAGACAGTGATAATAAAGGAAAAACCTGTAAAACTGTTGACAGGAAACCCACAGCTACACCCATTAAATATTAATCTTTTGCTTTTAGAATAGTTTAATGTCATTGGCAAAGTGAAATAAATCATTCAACATGCAGTGCAGCTAAAAACAGCTAGCTCTACATTTCGTCACATTAGCTACCGTACAAACATTTCAGCATTTGTATTGTCTCTTGGACTGAAAGTGAAATGTCTTTCTTAAAATGTGAAACACATTTTCATCAACCTAATTCCATTATATGTTTTTGTTTCCATCAGCTTACAAAATGTCGACCATATTTGGATGACCCAAAACCACAGAGCCAAACCATCCGCCTCATTTCATTTAAACCAATTTATTCTCCAACAGAAATACCTGCAGCAAAAAGGAACAAAACAAAAACACAAAATGAAAAATAGTCCTGGTCTGCGAGGAGCATGAGTCAGCCAGGATGAGACATTCCAGTCCTCATTACAAGAGTTGGACTCGCATATCAGATCAAGCTAATTTAGGTCTTTTTTGTGACATTTTTGCTCGCACATGCCGCTAACGGGAGTGAGATTTCGGAGCAAGGACATTATCGTTAAATATCAGGCTATGTGTCGTAAATAGCCCTGACAGATTTGATCAGAATTAAGATTGAGGCAAAACATTTCCAAGGCAAACAAACAGCAGAAACATAGTAAATCTAAAAAAATTCAGTATGCTAATTGCATCGATGAGCTTCAATTTGAAACCATTTTCAAGACCCTGGGGGTTAATATTCACTGATAAGGAAACCGAGGGATGCCGAGCTAAACACTCAGTATTTGTTCCTGTACAAAACTAGCAGCACTACATTGTGTCATAATTTAAAGCAAACATGCTTAGCTTTGCATAAACAATCAAAGCCGGAGAACAATCCGCTCTCCTATAAGGGAGGAACTTCCTTTTGATTTCCCCTACACTTGCAGGATTACTGTTATTTTACAGTGGGGGTGGATGGGGTGGGGGTGGGGGGTGTTTTCATACTGAATCACCGTCATTTTTCATGTGCCTGATGACTGCCAGGGTCCCCATTTCCCTCGCCTCGCAACGTTTCCTTATCAAAGCAATTTCGTAAAACAGTTACTTATTTGGATTTTTTTTTTTTGTTCAAATTTTGTGTGAGGTTCTGTGTGTATCAAGGTCTAATCTCATGGCTGTGTGCTTAACTTGGTCGGTTCCCAGCATAATTCAGCCTAGGCATGAGGCAAACAGCGAGCGACCCTGCGAAGGGGGCCCCATGTGTGACCCACCTCTGCTGTCCGGGGGGGAATGACTGCAGGCATAGCTCGGAGTAGGGGGGTTTTCCCATGTCACATACATGATGCTGTGGGCATACTTTAAAGCATTTTTTTCACAATTTTCCGCCTCTGACAAGCGTCTTGACTCTTCGGAGACCATGAACTCCTGGTCCCACTCTGCTCTCTATCAATCTGTATCATCGGGGGTCATTTCCCTCCATGGGAACATTGGTTGTGACAGTAGGATTCTCCCGTGGGGGGACGGTACAGTGAAGGGTTTGACGAAAAAATGACAGGGAGGCCAGAGAGGCATGCTTTCAAAGTTCAGAAAACTCCCTGCTTACAGAAGCGGCCGCATTCCATTAGGGAACCGGCGCTCGGCCGGCCCGCGGCTCCCAGCATTGGCTTTGGCCTGCAAGCTCCTTTCCGTGAGACCTCGGGAGTAGAAGGATGTGTCACCTCGCCCCAGAATAGGTCAGCGCTGTGAGACCTTGATGATATAGGTGAGCGCACGGGGGCTGATTTAGGGCCAGGATGTGCGTGAGACATCCTCTGATGTGCAGGAATTCCTTCATTAAAGAGGGTCACGTTGATGGTCAATAGGAATCGGGCCTGTGGAATAAACAGGGGTGGTTCCCCCCATAGATTTCGAATAAACACAAATTTGATTTACTCAAAATGGAAATGGACGGCTGTCACAAATGTGTATGTTTCTTTATCGTGCCGTTTCCTGCAAATTAGGCCTAAAACGAATAGAGCTGCCTTTGTGTGACAGGGGTCAATAGCACATTGACCATATGTAAAGTCCATTCACTACTACTGTACAACTTGTCAAACAGAGTAATAGCTGAAAATGTAATGTAGTGGAAATGGTGTCAAGTACTCTGAGCTGAACGTGTCTGAAAAATTCCCTCCGGCTGCTCTGGATAATACTTTTTCTCAAAAGCCCAAATTGCCACAATTAGTCGCAAGCATTAACATGTTTGTTCAACGTATGGTTCGGTGCAAGGAGGGGGGGTGGCTACATCAGGCCCCTGATTTTGTTGTTGTGTTTTGTCCCTTTCCTGGCTCTCCCCCTCCCCTTCTCATGTCTGACAAATCGTTTCCAGCTAATTTATGACGGCCAAACTGTGGGAGAACAATACCCCGTGGACGTAACGCGGCGCGAGCTCCGCCACGTCCGAGAGAAGAGCGAGATGCTCACAGGAAACACTTGCTGAGATAACAAGATAGTAAGGAAAGCAGGGCCACTGGAAGGCCACACGGAGGACTGCGGGGAGGAGGGGGGAGTATGGAAGAAAACATCCAAGGTGACATGTTTGTTCAAATAATCAACACATTCACTGAACATTTTACTGACTGACAACCTATGGTCTAATGTATCTTATGTATGTTTACTAGTATGCAAGTACAATTTAAAGGTACTTTACTTTACTAGTATTTCTATTTGACTTCATACTTCCACTTCCTCTACATTTAAGAGGGAAATTTTCTACTTTCTACTCCATGTATCAGTTACTTTTTAGATGAAGATTGAACACAATTGATGATGTAAAACATTAAATATACAACACAGTTTAAAGATGAAACAGTAATTTTCCTACTGTTTTGACGTCTTACGAGCAGCAGTGTGTAGTGGCGTCACATTTCAAATGTTGATGAGTTGTTACAGCGCCACCAGATAGTGATTTCTCCATCTGAACTTCTCATTCCATCCTAATACATGTTCAAATGATCTAATACTCCACCACAAATCAGAGATAAGAGAAAAATTACAAATCATTAGATTTGTTTTTTCAATTCACTGCTATTAATCATCCCACGACTTTGGGAGCCACAACTACAATAATAAAATACTGCTCACGCACTAACACTTACTAACATGTAGTTTTACTTAAGTAGAATTTTTCATGTTTTATTCTTTCTTGTCTGCATTACGTTTTACTTAAATAAAGGATCTGAATATTTCCACCACTACAATAACTAATAGCTTATAAGATATGAGATAATAAATTATGGATAATGTCCATGTGTCTAAATGCGCGGGCACACACACACACACACACACACTCCCTGCCTCCCGGTGAGAGTAAACACTCAATAAAACAGTCTCTAGATGCGCATCTGCAGAGGTTGATTATATGCATTTAGCCCAGATAATCATTTTCTGGATCTCATGTGCTCTACAATTACAGCACCTGTTCCTGTCCCACCTGCAGTCATTACCGTGAATGCCGGGCTGCAATTTAACCGTAATTATATCAACAGGGGAAAAGGAAACATTCAGCAGAATGACAACTCAATAAGTTCACTATTAAAAAAATACTGCGAACAGGAAACGCGGCCTCTCGGTAGGATTCCCGCAATAATGAACCACCAGAAAGCAGCGCATGAAACCGCTTTTAAGACTCCTGACCCCCCAGGCAGATCAGGGTCTAAATCTTGCCAGCTGGGTTAGGGTTAAGCAATACAGGCGACGTGGAGGACAGCAGGATTAGGGCCATGAGTCAGGCTAATTGATGAGCCGACTTGTTTTCTCTGAGCCCAAGTATAGGCAAGAGAAGGAAAAAGGAAGGCAGTCTTCAAGGCTGCCATGTTTGTGTTGTGAGGACAGAGGTGAGAGGTCAGGCAGGCGCTTTGAGTTTCTGTCTCGTTAAAGCTATCCGCCCGCCAGCCAGCGAGTTTTCTCCTCTATAGCCCAAGGCGATTCTGGTGGGAAAGAAGAAACTGGGAAGTGGCGAGCCCTCTTAAGATCAATGAATGCGGTGGAAAAAGGAGTGGTCCGGGGCAGCCAATAGGGGCCAGGCCACAGGGAGCTACAGGGAGATAGCGTAAACAAGGAAACCACCTGATGTGAACAGGGTCAGATAAATGCTCGGCTCTCCGCGCAGGCAGGTGCTTCCTGAGTCCTGCTCCCTCAATCAGCCGAGTCCTCGCTGCCCTTCACGCTCGCTTTCCTCTTTCTTTTTCTGTTTTCTCAATCTGCCGCAAAACACTTTTTCCTCAAAGTATAATTCATAGCATGATAGCGAGGTGTGAGACGGGCTGCCTGTTTTCTCCTGGCTGGAGCGAAAGGCAAACATTGTCGGACAGTAAAAGGGAAAAAAAAAGAAAGGGGGAAAAAAAGGCCGACTGCATTGAGATTCGCTCAAGCGATGATGATCATACAGGCGGTAAAGATAAGAGTGGCTTGCTGTTTGTCACTAGGACGCCGCACAATGCATAATGGTAAGCAGGTTTTTGCAGGGGTGTCTGTGTGTGCAGATAAAAGAGCTTTAAAGGGACAGGCAGGTGAATATTGGATATTAGTGTGTTTTCCAGCTACAAACACACAACCCACACAAGGTCTCTTCAAGTCATCCCACCTCTGTTGATTCCCCTTCTATGTCTCTTGTCTCTCGCCCCCTTTTTTTCCCCCCTCTCCTCTGTCTTTCTTTTTTTCGCTTTGCTGGTTGGTCTGTGATTGTTTTGCGCTGTCCAATGAGGAAGGAAACCGGTGTGAGAAAGTGCCTGTTTTTTTGGGACCAACAGGAATTGGCCTCATCACAAGCGGTTCCTTTTTTTGCCGCTGGAACAATGCACTGGCGTCACACCCCTCGACTGGACCTCGGCATTTCACATGGAAAAAAAAAGTTCCCAGAATTCCGCTCCCAGGCTCGGAGTAAGGCCGAGGATGGGGTGAGGGTGAGAGGGCGGTAGGTGGAGGGCGGAGGGTAACGGCCGCTCAGCGAAGTGGACCGGCGGACACTTGTCGCTACCACAGGACGTAAAGCACCACCTGTGTGGTACGATGTCGGCAAAAAGTGAAATAAAACTTCTTTATCACTCTTTCAAAGTGCTTTGCCAGTATACCGTATAGTACACCATCACTAAAGTCCTCATATGACACGCTCTTGATCGTTCATGTCGCGTCAAATCCCGAAAAAAAATAACAGCCGCTTCGGTAACATCACAAATATTTTTCGCAGGCATCCTGACCATGAAGTGCCAGAACCAGAAAGCCTTTCATCTGCCTGGTCAGACCGTCTGACCGCACACATGAAAGGGCTCAGCGAGTAGCATTGTGTGACAAGTTAGCTAAATGCTCCTCAGGGGTTACATAAGCTTCTCATAGCACCGTGTTTGTAATTACCGTGAGAGGGTACACGCTGCTGCGCTCTCAGAGCCTTAACGGCTTCCAACGTAACATACGGACATGCACTCGTATCATGGTGTAAAAGTTAATTTTATAAATATATATAGAAAAATATGCTGATAATCTATTATAATTAGAGATATATATTCCTGAATATATGTTAGATTTGTGTGCACTTTTGTTTTAAATGTAACATTATCCGATTTGCCACTAGATGAGGGACATTTTCTTCATTGCTAAACATTCCACTCCGATGTTTGAACTTAAAAAACATGCACCACTTTATGTAATGTGGTTGGCATCAACATGCACCCTGCTCCATGCTGCACAGTGCCGCAACATAAACAAATTACTGCTTAAATGTGCTAGGTCTGCATTCCTACTATCAGTGCCATTCATCACCCGGGCTAATAAATCATTACGGAGAGTATGAGAACAGAAATTCTGAACAGAAAGATTAATATGCACGGTAGGGTCAACTATTCATCTAAATCCAAGTAAGAAAACATATAAATCCATATGTGCGTGTTTCAGGGCAGCAAACAGCGCCACTGGACAGCAGTGAGGAATCACTCTCCTGTTTGTTCGTTTTCTTCGGGGTTTTTTCCCACATAAGGAAGAAATTTTTTTTTTAAATATGAGCATTGTGCGGAGAAAGTGATGGAATATTAAAAGTATGACATCCATCCTGAGGGCCCGGAGAGCACAGAGTTTATGAGAGATGTCAAAGAGAGGACGGAGACATGAAAATTGCCCCTGACAGCCAAGTCAGAGGAGTAATAACAGGGGCAACTTGGGACTCGAGGGTCAAGCTGGAATAACACTCACACGGACATGAGGCCTGGCAGCCTCCTGGGCCGCAGGAATCAGGCCGAATGCATCGCCGCCACGGCCTGCTTGTTGGGCCATGTGAGAAAATATTCATCGCCGTAAACACGACGCCAAAAATCCAACCTGAGTGAGCCTTTTCTAGACAAACGCAGACAGGTTGCGCACAGAGCCCTTGGAAAAAAAAACAGGCTCCCACAGAGAGAATTAATCAAACTGCGCCCGGTCGGCCCGTTGTCTCGGCGTGAGGCTGGGTAAGCACGAGCGAAGGCCTGAGTGATGTCAACCGTGGCGTGAAGCCCACTAACCCATCGGCCACAGGAACACAAACCGACTGTGGAAACGTATACATCTTCCATCTGTGCACCGCGCCGCTGTTAAAATCATAGCCGGGGCTTAGCTGACTTGGATAACAATCCCTCCACACAAAAGGTTTTACATCTGTTGTTTGTCCTGCAGAGAAGAGATGGGTTTGTGTGTATGTACACAGTGAGCAGTTATGAGGTCAGCCACAGTTCAACTAACTAAATGGAATCCAAACAAAAGGTCACATTTCACTCCAATAGCAGCTGAAGCCGATGAAGGGAGAAAAAAAAGGCCTCACGCAGGTACTGTGTGAGTTGATCAGCTTCTTCTTAAGTCTTAACCTTTAAAAGATAATAGATCGGCCTGATATAACCCCTACACACACACACACATATACACACACAAGGCCAAACGGGACAAATTCCCAAGGATCACCTCGCGCTAAATCGGAAGCAAAGGTAGGAAACCGCATAGACCAAATGGGAAAAGGACAAAATAGCAATATCAAACGGTCAGAGGAAAAAACAACGGGGCCCTCCTAAAATACTTCTAGGTCCGTCCGCATAAATAAACAATAATACGAAGCGGTCGGACTGCAGAGAGGTCATGTGCCCCCTGGTCAGGAAGTGGAGGAAGAACAGCAGATAAGGGATCATTAGGCCTCTGGATAATTAAAGCAGAATCACAGGCCCTTTATCGCGCCGAATCACGGCATCAAACAGCCTGGTATGCCGAGATGAAAATTACTCAACGCTAATCACGCTCTGAGTGATTGTAGTGAGTTTCCCCTGCTGCGACACTGAGGGCGAAATCTGGCAACCTTGAGGATAGATATAAATTATTGCGAAAAGCGAGACACATATTATGGTCAGTCTGAAACTCTGCCTGTAGTGCGTCCACCCTGGGACAGAAAATGGGAATTGCACCTGTTCACGCCTCGCACCGACAGGTCGATGCGTGTGTGAATTGAGGGCTCACGGTCTCAGGATAGGGTTCCTAATAGTCCTTTTCACACCAGCACGCGCTTCCCTCTCCTCCATTTATCTCTTTCCTTTTCCTGCTGTGAGGGTTTTGTCTTGCGCAAAGCAATGATGCTTTGACTCTGGCGAGGGAGGATTTCCTCAAGGCTGCAGTGGCTTCTTCCACACACACACACACAGACACACACACACACTCACACACATACACACACACATATACAATTAGCCTTGCTGTGGTAATCACTCAAGAACTGCTCGGACACAAAAACATGTTGGTTTTCATGAGCCTGGGAGTGTCCTTCGCATATTTTAGTTTCTCTTCACGTGCAGTAAGTGCATTTAGATAGATATTATATTTCCAAAAAATATTCAATTGCCCACTCAAGTAATCAGAATGGTGTCACTTCAGTCACTTCCATGTTCATGCGGCCTTTAGATTAGCTCAAGATTGAGAATGGGTTTCCATCGAGCAGTTGTATCCAAGTCACACTTCAAGTCCAATGCAAACCATCCAATGCATTGGTGTAAAGCACTGGACTCTAGAGCAGTGGATCTGACAATCTGATGGACGGGTCTAGATCAGTGATTTCTAGGAGAACAATGTCTTTGGATACTTGTGATTGAGATGCCACTTAAATTCATATTCAATTAATTAAGGCAGGTCGGTGAATACTTTTAGCAGTAGAGTGTAGGTGGGGCGATGCCTCCTATAGTTTCTGCTGGCACTCCTTATGTCAAAAGGCATTAGGATTATTGTCAAGTATTGAAGGGGAGATTGAATAGTGAGAAGTATATTGCGACACACACATGTCCTCAGATCACCCAGAAATGAGTTACACTCTCTAACCTCGGCAGAAGTCTTAAAAAAAAAAAACGTGTGTTATTGTACATTACGCTGCAGGCGCAGCTGATGTCACGAAGCTGAAGCCATCCAACACACTCTCTTCTCAATGGGCCCCGGCGGCCTCACAATGGTGCAGTGACACCTACATGCGTCGCTAAAGGGTGTCAGTGACCTAAGTGTGTTGTTGGTTTGCGCCGTAAGGGCAGTGGGAGGTGCTGACACCGGCTGTGTTTTGCCAACACTGTAGCAAAGAGGGCGCTTGGAAAGTTCCACAGGCGGCCGTAATGTCAGGGCCTCGCACTGCAAGCTAATGTCAGCCGAAAGTTCGAAGGTTTAAATTGACAGAACACAGATGTCCATAACAATTTACACTACGTGACGCATGTTTGAAATTTACCTCATATTGTATAATTTGCAATGTGCTGACAGTCTCAGAGGAATTTACTACAGTGGACTATTGACATGCAGTCATACTGTATAATTTAGAACACATTTACCCTTTTTTGTATTAAATTCTTTTTACACCCTGCACTGAATGAACTTTTCATAACATTTGGAGTTATAAAAACAGTATTGTCCATATTTGTAACGTAAAATTAACACCAAACAGCACGCAGTGCTCCGAGGGGATAGGAGAAAGCCGCCCCTTTCCTTTCTAATGGCGGCAGCAGGTGAATTCCCCTTCCGAGACGCCTCGGATCCATTGGCGGCGCACATGAATGAAAAGCCCCATTGATCGGTCCGGACAGATTGGGGCATACAGATCAAATGCTCTGCAGAGAAGTGTTAAACTGCTGCACCTTAAACAGGGGGCAGATTTCTGGGCTAAAAGGAGCCATCTGTTAGCACTGTTAGGATCTGTGTGCCCGATGCCATTGGAACAGTGGCCAGAGCAGATCCATATCAGGCCCAGCAACACGGGAGGGTAAATGAAGTGGACAAATGAGAAGACAATGTGGGAATAAACACAATATATTGAAGATAAATGCTACTATCATAAGTGGAGTAACACATAATCCCACAGTCAGTTCATTCCCTGGCCTCTAGGAGTTGATTCACAGCGTCTGTTGACTTTTCACCGGTGCCATCAGGGTTACAGTAAATGCTAAATGGCCTTTAGCTGAGGGGAATTTAAATAAACATGCTCTTTGATGCCTATTATTATTAATGAGGGTTGCAATTTTCACGTGTTTTGGAAATAAATAAGTATCGACGGTGTGTTGGTGTGACTGTTTACAGCTGAAACAGCTTATAAGGCTTACCCTTATTGGATCCATTCGTGAGCGTTTCAGGCGGTGACATTTCAAACGTCTGAAAAAAAAAATCTGTAATTTTGGAAATAAATACGTGAAACGAAACGGAAAACCAAACTTTTTGCGTCGGGGAGTTTCTCATAAATAGTACATCAACTTTCCTAATAAATCCTACCCCGGAGGCACTTTCATACATCCTCTCCAATTGAAATGTTATGCTTTGGGATTCGGATGCCAGCTAAAAAGCCATAGAACAATCAGAAGTCGGCTTTATAAAACACTGTCACTAAGAAAAACGATGTCCAATACGCGGCTGCAGATGGAAATGTGTGTTTCCAAAGCTGTGTTTACTCTACAGTAATGCAGCAGAAAAGAGACGGTTAGATTATTGTTTGCATTGGCCCGAGAGTAAATAACCGATAGAGCTAAAGTACTAAAGTGTCCCGCTTTTTTTACACCATGTTTCATCTATTTATACACAAAAAAAATAAAATACAGCGGTAGATAAAATCAGGAGATTAATATGTAAATATTGAGAAACCCTGCAGAGTAAATCACCATAAAGTATCAATATCCGATCCAAGCCAATGTTTTTCCTTCGAGAAGCTCCAATCCAAGCATCGCAGCCTGTTTAGCACCGTTCAGAGCTTTACAAGGACTTGAAACCTGAGCTGCGGGTTAGAAACCTTAAACATGGTTCATCAAATATTAAAAGCGTATGGATGTTTTGAGGCGTATGGAGGAGCACCGTCAATCTATAACCTCTCACTATTGTGCTCTTGAGTTTCTGGCAGGAATACAGACGGGGGAGATGCCTCGGTGATAAATCGGTGACTTACAGTCGTTTGCATACATGACAGGAACACGCGGGTAAACCGCCATTGATCCTCCACAGGATCTGTGTTGCGATTCACAGTCTGTCTATGGTGGGAAAACACCAAATGCTTCAATGCGAGCAGAGGCACGAGATGTCCGGGCCTCTTACTCACACTGCTGCGGACTCAATAGTCCATTGTCTCTGCCCTGAAAAAGTGGAACCTCAAACCTATAAGTCAAAAGGCTTGGCGGTTTGGAGATGAAGTCATCTCGGCAGGAGAGCCGTGCAGCCAGACACCTTTGTGGCCAGGGAATGGTTCCTAAATCCTGTTCCCTCACTGTAAATCCTCCCAGACACGTCGGCCTGTTGCAGGGGTGATAAAGGTAACAATGCCCGAGCCCAGCATGAGTTTACATGTGATAACGGAAAATGTATACGGCATCTGAACGCATTCACTCAACAAGCGTTACATGTGTGTATATATATTTTGTATATATTCTTTTCCCTCTTGAAACAATTGCGTTGACTGTCGTGTATATTAGTTCAGCAAACATTGTTATGGTACATGTAGTATACAATCTCGACTTAAATTTATACAAATGGGCTTTCAATTGGGGGCATTATGAGTTATGATTCAAAAGAAAGTGCTGTTTTGTGCTATGGTATTTTTACTCAGCAAAAATAAACAGTAGCTTGGAGTGAAAGATATGGAAATATATGGTATTCCTCCCTCTGCCCCTATGCATACTGAACATCTTTCATCAAATAAGCTTTCACATTGATGCATACGCTGGAAAAAGTGACATCTTAACAAGTGAAAATGTCATGTATTTTGTATAATGTTTGAAACTAAATTGCTCCCGAATCAGGAAAAAGGAACTTGAAATAAGCTAAAATGTCTGCCGATGGACTAAGATTCAAAGATAAGAAAGAAATTTTACAGAATATGAGATGTTTTCACTTGTTAGGATGTCATTTTTTGCAGTGTATCTATCACTGGGGAAGTTTATTTGAGGAAAGATGTGCAGTAGGGCAGTAGGTAAGCATATAGGCAGAGAGAGGGACACTATAAATTTATATATTTTATTCTAAGATAATGTTTATTTCGCTAAGTAAAAATACAGGCACCCATTGGGTAAGACACTTAATGCCCCCAATTGAAAAGTGCAGTAACAATGTTAGGGTCAGTTTAATCTCATTTTAATCAAGCAAGACTAATAGTTTTTGAATCAACTAAAATCATTTAAAAATTTGAAATCAAATAAGTATTCTACCAATTAAATAAGATAATCTGGCTAAATATTGGACTATAGTATTTTCACTTGAGAGTATTTCATCTTTCAGCAGTGTATGAAATTATAAAAGATGCTAAAGTCCGGCTATCAGAACACTGTGGAGCAGATATGTAGATATGTTAAAAGAAAACACGTTCTGATTTATGAGTGAGATTATGTGTTTGCAATGACCCTTCCATTACCTTACAGCTGTGACCTTATCTCGAGCTTCCCTGTCTAAAATAAACTAAACGAACAGGGAATGTGGATGCGTAAATGGCACCAAAGGGCGCGTAAAGACGCACCAACAACCCCTGTAGAAAAATAGTTATTATTAGTGTTCATGTTTTTTTATTGGTTTGAGAAATGAGAAATATGCATTGGAATTCTTTTTTGTATTTATTCTGGATCAAGTGAGACGAATGGCTGAAAAAAGGAAAAACTAATAACGAACGTTTCGTTATTATCGAACTATTCCAAGCAAAAAAAAAAAAAAAGAGGAAGGTGGGAGAGGAGAGTGGGCGGCGTTTGTTGACTGACAGTGTCCGTAATGACAGCGCACTTGCGGTGTATATAAAACCGGGGAGGGACGTCCAACACCCCTCACACTGGGACTCACCATGCGCTGATGCTCCGCCGCGCGCTCGCATCACCCGTCGGCAAAACAAGCCTCACACCAGCGTAAGAAACTCCTCCAACCTCCGAACCGCCACGATGGATGGCCAACGCAAAGACCGCAGAATGACTCACTTGTGGATATTGACGTTACTGATATTTGTCTAAACATCTAAGCACTGGATAACACGGTCTTTTTTTTACCCCCCCCTCTTCCCAACTTCTCTTCGTCTGGATACGGATTGCTGGAGCTGGATCTTGTCCCACGGGCTTCTGAAGAAGGATTATATTTATTCTGATCACTTTTTTTTTAATTCCTCCTTCAACTTGGATTAGGAGCGATCGCTGGGAGGACAAATTATATTTCTAAGGATACGCACATCAAACACTAAAGGATGGCCGTTTGGTTCACTTCTGTCCTCGCAATAGTTATAACATTATTTACTCAGGTAGTTTTTTTTTTCATATAAGGAATGAATTACTCAAAAAAAAAATATGTTGCATCATTTTTTTTATGCTCACACTATTTGGTTCCTTTTAGGTTCTGGGATCAGGTGTGTTCGAGCTAGATCTCCATCACTTTCAGAATACTAAAGGTTTGCTGGCAAACGGACGTAGCTGCGGCATGACTGGCTGCAGGACTTATTTCAGGGTTTGTTTGAAGAACTTCCAGACGGTGGTGTCTCCCGGAGACTGTATATTTGGCCAAGTGGACAGTCCTGTTCTGGGCACGGACTCCTTCAGCATCCAGCAGGGCGCCAGGCTGCGGCTGCCGCTCAACTTCACCTGGCCGGTAAGGGCACCTGTTATGGCATGGCGCGTTTTTCTAAGGAATTGCAGATAATAGGGAGGGGGAAAAATCCCTTTTATTCTGATTTGTAAAAAAAAATGCAAATTATTAATATTTGCTAAATAACTAAATGAATAAATGTTGCCATTTGGAAACGAATGAGCTGAGGCCTGACTGATTTCACATAAGGAGTACATTATATATAAAATAACTTTTTGGTTATTTTCTAAAAAAGGTTTGCAACTCAACTTTTCAAAATGCAATCTATTTCACTAGATGTATTAGGAATTGTGCGGGTTTTTTTTTGTTAAAATGAGGAAAAAACAAGGGTCCAATGCATCCATACGTTTTTTTCTGCGTAAAAATGAATAGTAATCAGAGTGCAATGATATTACACTATTTTTTATTGCTTGCAATAAACCTGTGGTATTGTGCAATGTAAAGCTCGAAGGTAAATACAAAAAAAAAACTGTTGATATATATATATTTTCATGTGTTTGGTTACATATGTTTCCTAATTTGTCCCCGCAGGGTGCTTTCTCATTAGTTATTGAAGCCCGCTATTCTCCCGGAGCGGACCCGCCTGGAGGTGAGAGAAGAGACCACTGTCCTGTCTGTCCACCACTAGAGGGAGCCATCCCATGTTCTGGGCTTTAAAACTAATGTATCACATCTTATCACGCATTTTGGCAACTTATAAAGAGAAAATCGTACGTGCCAACAAATGCATCTGGCATTATCAGGATGCGTCATGAGTCACACAACAAGCCCTTTAGAATAACCCCCCCCCACGCTCTCCAAAAGGAAAAAAAAATACACACAATTGCAACTTCCCTTGTTTTATTTTTGGCATGCATGGGAAAGTGGAGAGCCTTAAGTGAGAATATGAATCCTTGCCAAAAAAAAATCCCATGACAGCCTTTTCCTGGATTTAACACCTTTATTTTTCATTTCCACATTGCTTACATGACTGGACATTTTTTACTAGGCTTGTAACAACCTGATCATTTCTCAAAGAACAACAAAAAAGAATGCAAATTAATCTTAGTTTTTTCTTCTTTACAGATACCACCGACCCCGATTCCTTGATTGGCTCCTTTTCCATCCAGAGACAGCTGAGGATCGGCCACGAGTGGGCCCAGGACGTGCAGGGCGGCGCGCAGACGGAGCTCAGGTACTCATACCGGTTCGTCTGCAACGAGAACTACTACGGGGACACGTGTTCCAAGATATGCGCACCGAGAGACGACCGTTTTGGCCACTACACCTGCAAGCCGGACGGCCAGATCGCCTGTCTGCCGGGATGGAAGGGCGAATACTGCCAAGAACGTAAGCACGAGGCAGCGCATGGACACCTTTGTTTGTTTGTGATACATCCGAAATCAAACATTCAGAACGTTTCATACATAAAAAACTGTAGTGTCACGTGCCAGAGTGTGTTTCATTTAAAGCTTCTATTTCTAAGCACAGGTGTGTAGTTTTTTTTTTTTTCTGACGCAGCCAATCAGCGTTAAGGTGAAATTTGAAGCCAGAGAGGGGGGGTCTAGTTTCTCGCCGCACTTTCTCTTCTCCCCCTGGGCGCGGAGGGTTTTTTTTCTTCTTTAATCCAGGGCGGTGGTCGCCCAGCAGCACGCGCCGGGGTTAATCGCGGCATTATCGCCCGCCACGCGCCACTAAATTGCGGGATCTATTGTTGCGGTGCGAGGGCAGCAGCTGCACACGGGGCTCCGCTGCCCCGCCGATAACAATGGGGCAGCTGTCCTGCTTTTTTTTTTTTTTTTTTTTTTACTTTTTTTGAGAACAAGCATCTGCTCTGCACTAACCAGCCGTTTAACGCGCGAACCACGCACGCGCACCACAGAGCAGGCAAAATGTTCTTATTTTTTCCTATTGAATCGCCAGGTAGCATGTTTTTTTTTCGTATTGAGGGGAGGAAAAACAAACATTTCAGGGTGATTGCCCACTTATAGATGACACATTTATAAACCCATGTGTTTTCTCTTACAGCCATATGTCTTGAAGGGTGCAATCAAAATAATGGAAACTGCACCTTACCTGGAGAATGCAAGTGAGTATTTGCCTATTCATAACTAATCTAAAATTAAAGATCCACTCCAGATATGTTGTAAGATGTATATAAAAGATTACTGATAATGTGTCTAACATGTTTTTCCCCCCCATAAAAAAAGTTTCATTATCTCGTTTTACAAGTCCTACAAAATCCATCTAGTCCTTCTCCCTCTATAAATAGTTTCATCTCCTACTTCACTGTGAATTCCTCTCAGTTTCACATCACACTTTTTGGAAGTTAAATACTGGAACACAATTGGCTACTAAGCTATTTGTGACATCACAATTCCTGCTCATAGGGCCCGCCCCTTAAAAGAGTTTTTTCAGTGGGGTGCTTCTCATCAGATGGATGTGAAAAACAGCTTTTCTGGCACCAAACTCTGCATAGACATACTTAATTTTCTGCACAGTGAAGCTTGAATATTCAACTGTAATAATAACAGACTTTAAATGTTCAACTATAGTCATTTCAAGTTAATTCTCAACAGATCTACACATTGCAATAATAAACAACAGCAACAACAGTAACTGCAACAAGAAGAAAATATTAACCAAAAAAACCAATAAGCATTGCAGCTCTTTTCTTTAACCGTTTTCCCTGTTGCACAAGAAAAAACAGAACATTCTGTTTGATTTAAGGAGGGGGGGGGCTTGAATTTCTTTAGTTCAACTAAAGAGCAAACTTAAATAATAGAACACAATCCATTCAGTGACTTTTCCTTCCTTTGTCCTGAAAGCCTTTGTGCAGCAGTGACTTTGGTTGTGCAACAGCCGAACATGAGCCGGTGGTCATGTTCATGTTTTGTGTGTGAACAGATGCAGAGAGGGCTGGCGTGGACTCTTTTGTGATATGTGTAAACTCCATCCGTCCTGTAAACATGGTACCTGTAAAGAGCCATGGCAGTGCACCTGCAAAGAAGGCTGGGGAGGCATCTTTTGCGACCAAGGTATCTTGACCTTAAGTTTTTACTTGATTGAATGGGGGTACAAAAAAAGTGTTAGCACTGTTAATATTTTTTAACCCATTCATCTACAGATCTGAATTACTGCACCCACCACAAACCCTGCGCCAACGGCGCCACGTGCATGAACACGGGCCAGGGCAGCTACACCTGCACCTGCCTGCCGGGCTTCACCGGGGTCAACTGTGACTCGGAGGTCAGGGAGTGTGACAGCCAGCCCTGTCACAACGGAGGCCACTGCCTGGTGAGTCCGGAAGTCGCTCTCTCTCCTTTCCCACAACACAGGCTTTTCCTGTTTTTGTTTTCGCCTCCGTCTATCTGTTGCTCCAGGAGGATGCTATCGATTGTCAAGTCAGTAAAATGACCCAGTTCACAGGCCGCGTACTGTAAATAGAATTCCAACTCAGGATAATGGGGTTTGTTGGGGGCAGTCATGAACAGGATACGATTTAAAAAAAATATATATGACGGAGAGCTTTTTTTTTTCTTTTGATAAACTTTATGTCTTTCTGCCTGCAGGAGTCTGAGGACGGCTACAGGTGTGTGTGCCTGCAGGGGTTCGAAGGGCCGCGCTGTGATCACAGGATGCTGACCTGCAAAGACACACCCTGCTTCCAAGGTGGCAAATGCAAAGAGAAGGATAACGGACACAGCTACATATGCGAGTGTCCAGCAGGCTACACCGGACTCAACTGTGAGAAGAAGGTGGATAAATGTACCTCACTGCAGTGCACCAATGGTAATATTCCATTCTCTCTATAGGTAAAATAATGAGAACTAATTGTAAACCTGGAGGAGGCTACTATTGTACTGTTGTGTGTGAATAGGGGGACACTGCATGATCCGCGGTAACCTCCGGCTGTGCAGCTGCCGCTCGGGCTTCACGGGGCTGCGCTGCGAGACCAACATCAACGAGTGTGCCAGGAACCCGTGCGCCAACGGCTCCACCTGCATCGACCGCCTGAACTCCTACACCTGCGCCTGCCCCCCGGGGTACACGGGCCGCCACTGCGACAAGCCGACGGACAGCTGCGACTCCCGGCCCTGCCTGAACGGCGGGACGTGCGTCGCCGGGGCCCAAGGCCAGCCGTCCTGCATCTGCCCCGCCCAGTTCAGTGGCCCCCAGTGCCAGTCCGCCGACGTGCCTTTACCCAACACCCCTGCCCCCAACTCAGGCTGGGATTCCAGCGAGAAGCTGAGCTTGGCAGCCATCAGCTTCGGAGTGGGCCTGGTGGCCGTTCTGGTGCTCTTCTGCATGCTCGTGGTGGTCTTGCGTCACCTCAGGACGCAGAGAGACAAGGAGCAGGACTCTGAGACCATGAACAACCTTTCCAAGGTTGACTTTCAGAAAGAGAACCTTATATCGACTCTAGAGCTCAAGAACACCAATAAAAAGGTTGATTTGGAGGTGGACTGTCCCAGGGAAAAGTCTAATCACAACCACATCAACCACTACCACCTGGACTACAAAACCTCCACTGGGTACAAGGATGAACTGTCCCTCTTGGACAAAGATGAAAACTGTGAAAAGATAATAGAAGGGAAAAAGCATTTGAGTAGAATGTACAGGTGAGTTTCACCACAGAACATTTAGCTTATTCCATCATCTTGTTAAAGGTAGAGTAGATATGATTCAGCAGCATCAAACAGAACAAACTTGGCATATAGGATCTATCATTCTGTCTATATAATTTGTATCTACACCCACTCTATGTCCTGCTACACTCCGGTACAGTTGGCTGTAATCTGCAAACTCGCCACTAGATGCTCCCAGAAACTACACACTGTACCTTTAAGGTCAATGTAAGCTTCTCTTTCGGCTCAATAACTGACCTGATGTATCTTCACTTCACAGGGAAAGGCCAGAGTGTAGAATATCAGCAATATGTTCTTCCAGGGATTCAATGTACCAGTCTGTCTTTGTAATAGCAGAGGAGAAAAATGAATGCATCATCGCAACTGAGGTAAGCGTTTGTCATAATAGAAAGTATTTGACTTTCTGTTCTTGTTTCATTATTTGCTGACGTTAACTGTCTTTGTCTTCTTGTCTCTCAGGTATAATAAATGGAAGGTATGTTCGTCAACATTGGATTTCTTGTGGACTGTTTACAGGTGTGGAGAGACTGGGATTTATTTAAATGCAAGTTGCTGCTCTTGAAAACTTGATAACTGGATGGAGCCAGTGTGCTCTTCGAATGCAATAGAACTAAAGCTACTAATCGTCTGTTGGAATGTAAAGACTGAGAACGACTGTGGGAAATAATGAGCAAATCTGACTTATTGAATGCGCCTTCGAAGTTTTTTCCTCTCTGCTCCGTCCAAGTTCATCCAAGGGCAACCGGGCCAGGGTGATTTCACGTCTCCCGAGCGTTGATTAGCAGAAGAGGACTCTTGTCTTCATTTACTCCTCGCCACCTTATTGCAGTAATCAGCAATCAACAAATCAACTTCCTGCCAACAAGCCTGTGGAGGGAGCCAGCCTTTTTTTGTCATTTTATTTGTGACTCTCAATGCGATATGCAAAGAAAAATCAGCATTGTGCTCAAATCAAAAAAAGGGACAAAAACTACTGAAAACGGTTCATTTTTTTGAAGGATATTTAGGGTTATCAGTTGTAAATCAAATCTTTTTTTTTATGAGAATGTATGCAGCCTAGATCACAAAGCCTTATACTGTTTGTGTTTAAAAAAAAAAAAAAAAAAAAAATTGTGCCCCGCCTTATCTTCTCTTGATTCCTTTGCACAGCAAAAGTTTAAGAGACGCAATATGCTATAGCGCCATGCAGGGAAACTCATGATAAGGCCTTGTTTTACCTTATGCAAGATCACCCTTAAACAAAGACCAAGAAATACATGAAGTGACTATCGTACCAAGGACGCCTTTGATGAAAATTACTGAACCAATAATGTTATTTTGTAAGATTAGTATTTCATTAGTAATTTAAGAATATGAAGCACTGATCTTTCTATGTTTTATAAGATTATTTTGTATATACTGTATATTTATATGTTGAGATTAGAAGTATGAACTGTTTTTAAGTCAATGCCCCAAAAAGGCGAATTTATTTTTAAAAGTGTTGTTGGTGTTTTATTATTATTATTTTTTTGTTACAAAAAGAAACAATGAATACATATCTGGTACACTGTTTGTTTTGTTGGTCTTCAATGGTTGAGTGTACAAGTGGTCAAATAGAGATCATAATTTTAACGTCGGATCATCTAGAGTCTTTATATGTGTCGGCTGGTGTGGAAGTGACATTGTCTATAGATACCGTAACATTTGGCCTCATAGCTTTTCTAACGATTCAATGTCTATGTCCATGACATCAATGTCAGTGTGATGTGAAATCTGTGTGCTAGCAATCATCATTCAGTGAGCAGTACTGTAATTGGCAGCAATTGTAAGGAATTACTCAAACAAAAAAAGATATATATTTAAAAAAAATCTGTATGTGAAAATAAAGAATCCTTGTGTTCTTTCTTCTTAACTCCTTCTCTGAGCTGCTGTGTTTTGTATATTTATATCATGGAGCAAAGGAGTAATATCAATGTCTTGTATTGCCACTTGAGGGCAGTAAGCTGTGTGCGAAATAGAAAGTTCATTTCTTAGATCATAAAAAATCAGTGGGCTCATCACCTCAAGCAATTTTATGATTAGAATAATATTATGAAAAATATAAACTGGCAATAAAGTAGGCTACAAATAGTACAAATACCAGACTGAGATGTCTGATTGTTTTCTAGAGTGACTAAAAGAAATAGAAAAAATAGAATTAGAGTGCGAATTCTAATACCAAATCAATAAATGAATGTATGTATGCATCAATACATCCAAGACTTGTTTGGTTGTTAGAAGATTCAAAACATTGGTCTGGCATTAGTAAAGCTCATCCATTGCAATCAAGCTATTTCACATCATTGCCTTTTTTTGCGGTGGTAATTTAGTATACTTAAGTACTGTACTCAAGTACAATTTTGAAGTAATTGCACTTGAGTCTTTCCACATGATGCTACTTCTGACCTCTGACCTTTTCAGAGGAAAGTATATTTTCTACACCACCACATTCACAAAATGTATAAACTTGAATATTCTACACTGTATATTGTATTTGTTTTTTGAGTTGCTATGCACGTTGTGTGAAATATGCCAAATAGTATAATTCAGTTCAGTTCTATTAATTAGGCCACATATCTCAAATTGGCTCAAGCTAATAATGACTTTTCATTTAAGAATCTCAAGGTGCTACAAAACCTATTAAACCTCAACGAGATTGGAACTTGGATTAGAAATCAGAACATTAAAATGCTCTCACATGCTCACATGTATATTTAGCAATTTAAAAACTAGTATGACACGTCTACTATAACTTTTGTTGCTTAAAGTACATTTAGCTTCTCCTTAACACTTTTCCTTAAGTATCATAGACAACGTAGGCTATTTCTGCATTTAAATGAGTAGGGCCTGATTTCCTTGTCCACCATTGATCATTATATAAGATTAGGTCACAAAATGGTGACACACACCTCAGCTGAAAATACCTAATGAGCTTACACCAGTACAGAAGTGACAGTCCTAGGAACTAAATAGTGCTATATATAGGTAATGTAATTACCCACTGGACCATGATCAGCTTTTGTTAACAAATGTTTAAAAAAATAACATTTAGATGAAGTCTGGGTTATATATTCACTGTTAAAAGAAGTTATATATACATATATATCATAAATAAACAGATACATTCTGTACAGGTCAGATTGTGCTGCGTTATTCCTGCAAAGGACGCTGATTGGTCGACGCTTTGCCAAAGCCCCTCCCCGCTTCGTTTTCATTGGTTGCGTGCGCGTTGCGCTCTGAACAACAAACACACGTGTTCGGACGGACAGGGCAGCAGCCTACAAAGACACAGCGTCCACATGTCCGAGCACTTATTCCATGACACTGGCGTGATAAAGACGCAAGACGCTATTCGGGGGGTTTGTTTCAGCTCTTTTATCATGTGTTGGAATGTGTAGCCGACAGACAAAAAGAGAGAGGGCACACAAACAGCAGAGAGAAGCCACTTGGTGACAGTAGCGACAGAACTTTTTTTCCCCCACTTTCTTTATTTTATACATTTTTTTTCTAAACACAGCCAAGAGGCAAACAGAAAAAAATGAAATCTCAGGACATTTTAAAGGGAAAGAACAGCGTGTGGATATTTGGATACGGCTCCTTAGTGTGGAAACCCGATTTTGCATACAAGAGGAGCAAAATCGGCCACATCAGGGGATACAAAAGACGCTTCTGGCATGGAGATGATTTCTACCGAGGGGACAAGGAAAAGGTGAGATCTAAAAACAAATGTCCTGATGTGATGTTTAATCCTTCTGGCTGAATGGCGTCCCTCGCTGTTGTGTAATGTCCTGAGTTGTCATGTCCTCACTGTGTGCGTCTTTATTCTGTTTACAGCCGGGCAGAGTGGCCACACTGGTGGAGGATCAGGAGGTGAGACACGTGTCCTTGTTTTAATGTTACAAACATGCCTGACATTACATTAGTGCCACACAAGTCTGTGATACTGTCTATACTGTCCCTAAGACATTGCCAGTTTTCAATTAAGTGAAGATACACTCACAGATAGGAATGTGCCAAACATAAGGTCTGGTGGATTTCCAAAAATCACAGTTCCCCAATCCATACACTGCAAAAAAAGAGAAATCTTGATGTGAAAATATCTTGTATTTTGAACCGTTGCTACAATATTGACTCAAAATATCTTATTCTATTGGCAGATAATTTAGAATGTTTCATATTTCTTTTTATTCTAGTCAATTTATTTATTTGTTAATAACACATAACAAGGATCTTAGTATCTTCACAAGTAAAAATGTCTTCTATTTGGTACAATTAGGGCAATGAGTTGAATCCATTGGGGGATCATGTAGCTCATTTAGCTTTTTTTTCCCCTGATTTGGGTCAATTTAGTTTTGTTTTAAGAAAAAAACACTAACATTCTCAAAAAAACAGATTACATAGACTAAAATCAAGATATTCAAATGTCTTGAAATAGAGGAACCAATGGAATCAAATAATTCTTTTCAGTATTGGACTAAAAAAACTTTTCTCTGGTGTTGGCAGAGCATCAAATGAATCCCCTCAACATGCTGTGATGCTTTCTCATATTCAGTCACACCCTGCTGACTTTCTCCCTGTTTCTCCTACAAGGCGTGCACGTTTGGCGTCGCCTACGAGGTGACCGACTCCCAGGTCGAGCAGTCCCTCCAGTACCTGGACATGAGGGAGGTGGTGTTGGGGGGTTACGTGACCAAGGTGGTGGAGTTCATCCCTCAGGAGGAGGGCCAGGACGCCCTCCCCGCCCTCGTCTACATCGCTACCTCTGACAACCCCATCTACCTGGGCCCGGCGTCGGACACGGAAATCGCCACCCAGATCGCCATCTGCAGGGGCAACATGGGCCACAACATCGAGTACCTGGTCCGCCTGGCCGAGTTCATGAGGCTCTACTGCCCTGAGGTGGAGGACGAGCACCTCTTCGCCATTGAGGCAGCGGTTTTAAACATTTTCAGTGACTGTGGCGGAATCAAATCTGCAAATGAGAAAATCCCTCCCGCTGGGAGCTACATAAAAGATTTCATTAGGCACTCCACATCATAAAACTTATTTTTGTACCGGATGAAAGGGAAACTTAAGTTGTGTTTTTTTTGTATTGGGAGGGACTTCTATGCTTGAAAGTGGTGACAAATTATAGACCGTAACCTTGCAGTAATCTCCTTCTCCTCGGTTCTGTCACTTATGGATATGCACGTTGTACTTCATACTGTAAGCTAACTCCAGAAACATGTGATCTTTAAAAAAAAGCTGTTGTATATTGTGTACATTTTTTGGGAAATTTATTTTAATAAAAACACAGAAACTTTTACTTTTACAGTTTTGCTTTGCCCTAACACGCGTGTTGTTATGTTTTTCCCTCATTCCTCCCACATCGCATGGCTTGAGGAATGCACAGCTGTAGTTTCTGGCTTATAGGAAATGACTTTTCCTTTAAGAGAGCGCCTCAGTGCAGAAGCTGCACAGCATTTAGGCATCTGTGGTGCAAGAGCTCTGAATAACTGTTTATTCTGGATGCTTTGTAGATCTGCAATACATATATGGAGTTATATGTTGGTGTGGTGCAACAGGCTTTAAAAAACATTCTGCCTTTAACTGTTTAAACCCTGCAACGCAAACAATCTGGATCCATATTTTGAGGTCCCTGCACATGCACAAATTACCTCAAAATACACAAGTTTGCATTTAAAATATATTGCACTGAATAATAAAGTGGAAGTAGACCCATAAGGGACTTTTAAATTTCACAACAAAACCAGGCAGCAGTAAAGGAAGCAGCAGACCATGACTGCTGCTCTGCTGCTGTATGCAGTACACAGGCCTGACTGGGAGATGGGGGTGCAGATAGGGTTTCCCTCCGTGTCCGAGCTCGATCACGTTGCAATAACATGTGCACGTGCCACATGTCAGATGTTTTTAAGGAAATCAAGAAAAGAGAGAGAAGGAGACAGAGAGAGAAAAAGCAGTTTCATCCCCAGACGAGCGAGCCTGCATTTTAAACAAGCACATTCCTGTGGCCCACTGTTAGACTTTCCTAGAAATCAGCCTCAAAAGTGTGTCAAAGGTTCGGAGCTGCAGAACCAACGGGAGGTGTGATGGGGGGGAGGGTGGGCACAAGCAGTTGAACTAGCTCACACGTACAGTACATGTGATGTACAGTAGAGGGACGTGGACAGAGAGTCTCCTGATGTCTGCAGATCCCCAGAACTTAGCCTCTCCTTCCAGGAAACGCTGATATATAGACGGACTCTCTGTGGCTCTCGCTGTTGCGAAACGAACAAACTGTTTACTGCTCCGAGGCCGTAACAGCACACCGGGTTCCCAGACGTGTCTGATGGACTCCATTTCAGTGAGCTCATTCGAGCAGAAAAAAAAAAAACAAGTCAGAAAGACAAGTGCTTGTCTTTGTTTTGTACAATACGACACGTCGACATGAACACACAGCGAGTCTTGTTTTGTGCGTGGCACAAAAATATCTGATGACTCAGTATTTGCTGTACTCCTTGCCTCTTAGTACACACCCTTTTCTTTTTCAATCACCAGTTTTTCAATCACTGTCTCTTTAATATCAATTCAATCATCAGTATTATGACATTATTTCAATTATCCCTTCTCTATTAGCTTGATGTTGCAGTTAAAACAACACTGCTTATCCTGCTCCCAACTATCACCCAGTTAGAATAAAGTGATGCAAAGACACATATTAAGTTGTGTTTAATGCTTTGTCAAACTTGTTAAAGGGATCGTTCAACATTTTTTGTTTTCCCTTATCAAACTCAGCAAATACACATAGCAGCAACTCCCAAACGCCATGGTTGACTAGTTGTGACCTGCACATTCACACAGCTACACACGGTATGCCGTGCTTGTTTTGTTGACAGAAGTAGCTCATGGATTTATTATAGACCTGGATACGGCACAGCAGCGTGCTGATTTTACCCAGTGATACTGCAACAAAGGAAAGAGAGAAATACCATTAACCGCGTGGTAGTAGCTGAGCAGGTCATGGCTCTGTGCAACTGTTCATCAGTTCTATCTACATCTATTGCTATGACTATGGGTGATTTTTCATAAATGTTGAAGTATGCCTTAAAATATCAGCTTCAATTTTCAGAATATAGTTGCTCTGTAAAGGTTGTCTTCAAG
Organism: Eupleurogrammus muticus; assembly: GCA_036785175.1. Taxonomy (NCBI): domain Eukaryota; kingdom Metazoa; phylum Chordata; class Actinopteri; order Scombriformes; family Trichiuridae; genus Eupleurogrammus; species Eupleurogrammus muticus. The sequence continues at coordinate 12,345,523 of JAYKQN010000012.1, read as the reverse complement.
CATTTATTTATGCACAATGCAATGGAAGCTCAAATACGTAGCCTTGGAGAATTATAATGAATGCACTCCTCCAATTAGAAATCTAACAATAAATAATAATATTAATAATAGACTTCATTTGTAAAGCATTATTCATTCAAGAGTCTCAAGTTGTAGAGAAAACAGGAAACAAACATCAACTAAATAAAAACTTAACAGAGTCAGAATAGAGCTAAAACAAACTGCTGGCGTCCTCTCTTATCTCATATCCTTCTTAAAAGCCTTTCTAAATATTTCAGGCCTGTTTAATAAAGTCAATAAATGACACTCACCAAACCTGTGTTAAGTGCAGAGGGATTTTTAGATCTTGGGTCATTAAGTTAGACAATATTTACTCATGAAGGCAGGTAGAAGAGACAGGTCCTATATATGTTAAATTTTTACCATTATTTGCACATCCTCAGTGTAAATGCTGAAATTATATGATATTCTACCAATGTGGCTATTACTATACAAATAAAATCACATTACATATAGACTACTAATAAATTAATAAGCTCTGCTCCCACTGCACTCCGAGAACCCAATCAATTATTATTACCCTTTCTGAGGTCACTTTCTCTCCAGCAGAAGATGTCGGTCATTATCTTCTGAATAGAATGTGCACTGATGATGAGGAAATTACACAATACCGCAAAGTGGTGGCTTGAGGTCATGTCCTCTGGATGTCAGTTGGCATTTTTTTCATGTGTCCAAAAAAAAAAAAAAAATTAATCCCAGTGATCCAATTTGGAGCTTCCACCTGCATGCTAATGTGTACTCAGTCTGAACCCTGACCCCTTGACCTTGGCCCGGTCAGCGGAGGGCTGAAGGTCAGCCTGGGAGTGTGTTAAATGGAAAGAAATTGGGCCGCTAATGGAGTCCATCCACTCTAGGGCCCTGGTCCTCCACATACTGGGCCGTTCAGCGGGGGTCAGCGCTGTCCTCTGAGAGTCAGCTCTCCTCTATCTGGGTTCCTGCCAGAGGACGCGGGTGCTGTGCGGTCAAGTAGGACACTTCACCACGAGAGGAAGACGATCCATTCATGAGGCGCAAACAATGGGTAAAGATTTGGCAGTAAACCACATGACTTCTTTCACCTCGCCATCAATCAACATCATGGAAACTGAAACTAATGTCCCATATGTTGTATATTGCACCGAAATAAATGCTGAATAATTAAGATCAATCGTCTCGTCTCATGATGTTTATGAGAAAGATCACAGCTCTGACTCATCCATCATTGCACCAACGATAAACGCCGTCCTGTAATCCGTGCATCATACCCCCGTGTGCAAAAGTCCTTTCTTGTCAACCAGAAAGAACATGACTCATAACGACTGGATCTTTTAATCCAATCTGTCCGGACCAGGACTGGTGACTGAACCAGGCTTGACAAAATTAGAGCTCCAGCCAGAGAGCTGCCTCCTGCTTCATTAGCCAACTTGATCCCAGAGGATTGGCACTTTTGCCGCTCTTGATTTCATTTCCCCTAATCTCATTTACACCCAGACCCACCACAGCTGCCCAGGCCTGGCCGAGGGGTGTCAGGCCCAGATGGGGAAATGGCTTGCGTGAGATCAACTGGGAGTGAACTTTTTGATGATCTATTTCAACTTCAAACATGACATGAGGATTTTGAGATTGCACCCATTAGTACTCTGTCTTGTATGATGTATAAACAGGAACACAAGGTCTTGTTCCTTTGATGCAATACAACCATGAGCTAAGCACCATGTCGCATAGCATAGGTAACAATAACAAAGACAAGGGACACTTTTTGATGAAATGCTTTAGCGGTCATTATTATATAGTCTAAAACAACGTGTATTTGGTGATAGTAAAGCAGGTCAAAGAGGAAGGAGGGTGTACACAACCTTTTTCCTCCGCTGCAGGCCTGCCATGATTAAAACATCGGTCCAATGGGGATGGGATAGTGTGAGCATTGACAGCTTGCATGTTAGCAAATTCTGAGAAGCGTTGACTATATGTGTGAATGAATCTTTAACACCCAGTCCTCAGACTGAAGATATTAAACGGATTCCTGATCATCAATCATCTGAGATCGGAATCTGAAAGATATTTTATTTTGAAAAATGGCCCGATTCCCTGTTACATCCGTCTATGTCACTCAAGGCGCGCGCCTCGGTCACGTGATAGGTTAGCGCTAAACTAAAACCCAGAAGCTAGCAAAATTAGTATAAAACAAATGTCTTCGGAAATTTTCTATACAAAGGGGAAAACCCCAACTAGGAGACAGAAGAGGAGCCTACGACTTCCAAGAAAAAAGAAAGCTACATTTAATAGACAATATCAGGAGTCCTACTTAAAATACGGATTTTTCCCACGCACCAAGACCGCTCTGTTTTATATGCAGCGACCGGCTCTCAATGACGCAATGAAGCCCTCAAAACTGCTTAGCCACCTGGAGACCAAGCACCCTGCATTAAAAGACAAGTCTTTGGAGTATTCTTGAAAGAAAAAGAAGCGTGAACAAGAAGGACAGAAACAATAACTGAGGGCCACTTCACCGAGAGAGTAATACTTGGCGGCATGTCGTATTGCTAAGGCTAAAAAGTCGGTGTGTTGAGCGGGGTTTTCTGCAGTGACGGCGACCGAAACAAAATTACGAAATAGACTGGACATAAGCCACGCACTTCGGCTGTCATTGTCTCCTATTACCCCCAGATAGGACAGCCTGGTTGCAGAAAAAATATTGTGGTGAGTTGTATTTTTCATGCACTTTGTACTTGCGGCGTATCTTATTTTGAAGGCACGTTTAAACGTTACCATGGCGACCAGAGAGCGTCGCGAGCAGAGAAGACGTCACTCACGTCATGACTCGTGTTTATTATCATGTTTAGAAAATATCACAGTTTCCATGCAGGGCATATCACATTATTTTTGTTGTATTTATCGGCCACACCTTAAACATCTTCTAGATAAATGGATTCTAGATAAATAAATGGATGAGCAACAACTTCTTAAAACAAAGACAAAACAGAAATCTTGCTCTGTCACAGCAAGATAAATGTTACTGGAGAATATAAAACAAATACAATTCGAATTATTTATAAATCAATAGGATGATTTAGAAAATGATCCATCCACTTGTCATTATTTGTTTCCAAAAAAGAAGATTTCCACATTAAGTGAAAAAGTACCTGTTTCTTTTTTACACTTAGAACAATAATTTAACCATGAGTTCTATATTACCTAATTTTAACCGCTGTATAATGACATCTGTGAATGGTTTTGTGTGCCTCAATGATTTCTTGTCTTTCTGATGATGAAGTTGCAGAGTTGTCTGGGGCAAACTAAGACATTTTCAGATTGCTTTCTGTTCTGGTGAACAAATAAATGGCATCCACCTCCGTGGCAACACTTAATGAAATTTGTGAAACCTTCGTTTTGGCTGCAGCATCCAGGGAATCACAGTTGGAGATGTTCCCAGGGGTTTATTGTTCCACCGTTTGTTTCATTTTGACAGTATGCGAGGCTTGAGACCAGACTAAACCGTCCACTAAAACATATTCGAGCTGACAATGGCATTTCTGGGGGAGTGGAGGTAGCAGGGTGTGCGTGTATTTCCTGGTTTAGTTTGCAGGATTGCCAGGAAACATCTGAGTCCAACTCATTTTGGCATTAGCAGAGGCCCACACTCCTGCAGATGGCCGAGCGTGAGCGTTCGCAAGTGCAAGCGCTGCCCAGCGTTATCGGTGTAATGCTGCTTTGCTTTGGCAGCGTGCGCGTCACAAACCTCTGTGGTTATCACATGCTGTGAGGAAACATGAACTTTTTGTTCACAGGTGTTTTTTTTTGTTTTTTTTCCAGGGCCAAGTGCAGCGTCAGAGTAACATTTGGCAAACTACCATGCAGAATGAGAATGTTGACTGTTTTTTCCCCCCTTCTAGTAACACTTTTTGTTTTTTCTTCACTCCCTTAAACCTTACATTACAATGTTGATCAGAGGAGTCAAACTTAATTTAGCTCATGGTCTACAAGCACAAATTTGATCCAAAGTGCATCAGACCAGTATAAGTAAATGTATATAAAACAACAAATTTCTCTCTTCCTTTTTAATGTAAAAAAGGTACATTATATATACACAATGAATTAACCTTCAATTCACAAAACAGGAGAGATGACATGAGATAAAAGGTGCAAGTGCGACTCAATAGCTGAGTGGTTAAATGGACAAACATTGAACAGAGCTCCCAGTTACAATCTTGGCTGGCTGGACCCCTTCTGCATATTAATACTTGCTTTACTGTCTCTCCACTTTCAGCTATAATAGAGGCAAAAATTCCAAACACTACGGTAACCTTTAAGAAAAAAAAAGTGCAATTTTTCCATAATTGCAGAACTGTAAATATTTTATCCACTTAGCCCTGAAAGCTGCTCCCTGACTTGGCATTTCCGTGAAAAAATTGGAACTGGTTCGTTTTAGGTGACACTTTTTTTTTTTTTGACACCAACTAAAACAACAACAAAAAAGATAAAGAGAAAAAAAATGTCAAGTAGTACAAAACAATTAATACAGCAATTAACACACATATGGACATTTACACAGAACATTTCAGCAGGAGAAACTGGTAAAAGTTACGAGTCCTCCTGTATGTGGATACACTGCATAGAGGGAGAAATGCTTGGTTTGGCCCAAACAACACACTTGTGTTAAAGAGCGAAAGTGCAAGTTAGCGAATGATGAGGTCTGGATGTCAACAACGCATGGTAAGTAACATTCCCCACGTCCAAAGGCCAGAACCAGTTTTTATAAAAACATGTAGCTGCTAATTGTGAAAGGGTGAGAAGTGCGGTGAGTAGGACTCAAAAAGTGACTAAATGTCATTGAGGTAACAAACATTTTAAAATCATTTCATATTTATGGCTTTTTCTCACTGAGCTGAAGTGATGCAGCTGAGGGCTGATGCTCCAGCTCCCCCTGTTGGCAGATGTGCGCTGGATCCAAAACAGCAAGAACAGGTTTTATGTACATAATTGAATTTAGAAATCATGCCTAGACAATAAAAAAGGTAGTGTGGTATGATATATGATTTGTTAAAGTAAATTCATAATTCTTGGTGTGATCTGACCTTTTATGGGTTCATCCTGACTTAGATGGCAGACAAAAAAAGAAACGAGGACATCCAAAAAAGTAACAGCCCGACCTTGTGAATAATAAACGCATATTGGAATTCTTTCTGTTTCTTTTTCTTTACCTACTGGCTTTGACTTTAGAGATGGCCCTGACATTCCGAGGAATAAAAGCGCTCAGGTATTCTGACTCACTTTCTTAGCCAGAATCAAAAGGCCCTGGAGGTTTCCTGCCATTTTTCTGGAGTGTTTTCTCTCAAAGAACAGGAAAGGCAGCTCCGTTTCCCACACACTCAGAGGTTCCATATCAATGGCGTTTTTTTTTTACAGCGTAGCACACAATCAAACAGCTGCCCAGTCATTGTGAGAGTCTCCGAGTCTCCACGCCGCAACACTGCACCAAACTAACGATTCTGCCCAGTAGTTTTATCCTGAGACAATAGTGTCTTTGCAGCATTATGATAATGCTCCATCTGTTTGCCTTTAAGCACTGATTAAGTGATTAAGTGTTGCTCATGCAACATGATTTGTGTGTAATCTTAAAATCTCAGTTCACGTATTCCTTCGCTTTTCTATGACCCTTTAATGCGTATCTGATACCATAGCTACACTAATGCAATTTAATGCATTTTTCTGTAATCTGGTGTGGTAATCTATAAATGAACAATCTCATCAACATGGCTCTGCAGGCATTCGTGCTCTGGAGAGTTTTGTTGACCAACATAAACAAATTGCAACAACACCCCCTCCCCATTTTTTTGTTGTGTGTGTGTCATTTTCAGTGTGAGTCAAATGTTTCCAAAGTGTGTAATGGCAAGTAATGATGCTTTTGTGTTTGTTTGGAAAGTTTTATCCGCTGAAAAGATCGTGTTCTCATGCTAATCAGGCAATTGCGACGGAGTTTCCTGTTTAAATAGATTCTTATCGCGCCCTCGCAAGAACATATGCTGCAGCACGGATTGATGTGGAGCCAAATGAAACTAAAATAAGAAGAAAACACAGATGCTTCAAAGGCCAAAGGGTGAGACCCCTGTTGACATTGTTATCAGTTGCCTGTAATGCATCAAACCGCTGCAAGGCAACGATGAGAATTTATATTTGCATGCAGAATTAGCTTCTGAGTAATATTATTAGCATTTTTTTTTCATGCAGACCGCCATTGACTTGAACTAAAAAACTACTTCTGATTTGTAATCACAATCTGTATCAACAGATTCAGTTTTTTTCTCTTAAGCCTTTTTCATAAATGCACAACAAACAGATTTGAACTCTGACTAATAAACATTTCCACTTGTTATTTCTTGAGTGTTTACTACCCAGAAATCTATCTTTATGACTGCAGGGTGGTTTCAGGCCTGATGAAACCTGCAGACAGCCACTCCCCGAATGGGATGACAACACATTCCGTCATCGCGTTTTGATTTTGATTGCGCAAAATCCTGTTTTTTCCACACGCAATCCTGTGTTTTCCACTTTTCTTTGCTGAATCCGCTTGGCCGCACAAATCTTGCGCATGAATCTCTAATGTGAAATTATCCGTTCCAGGCGAATCGAAATTCACAAAGAATTAGAAGCTGATTAAGAGAATATGTTTTTAGGGCCTTTTTAAATGAATCCATCTATTCGCATAGTCACAGTCTCCAGGCACATTGGTTGGAAGGATATTTGACAGTTGTGGAGCGGGGCTGCCGCTATATCCCATGAGGGGGGGCAGAGGACAGACCCCCTGCGATGCTCTCGGGAGGATAAATCCAGATTAGTCTCGTCACTCCTGGATCCATGCCAGGGTTTAATGGAGCAGGAGTAACTAAAGTGATGCTGATGCTTGCCGGGGGCCAACAAAAGCCCCCCAAAACACTTAGGATTTACTTAGAAATTGGGACAGGCTGACTTACCCTAAGCTGATTCAGATACAAATGATACAATACCGGCCGTGAAATGAAATGCAGGTTAACTGCATTAACTGCAAATACACTGATCCAGCAAAAAAAAAAAACAACACTTTCCTGTAATAACTGGCCTCAAGTCAAGAATGTGAACAGGGGTCGCATAGTAGGTAGATGGTAGGGGTGGGAAAGAGCCGCGGAGGCCCGTATTCCCATGAATTCCCACCACAAGGTGCTAGAATTGGAGTTGACCTGGAAAGGGGGGGGGGCTGCATCCTGTCGCTGAAAAACTGTGGATATATATGACATTCTTGTGAAGCAGAAACCCCAGAACCCAAACTTGTCGGGGTCAATGTCAGGACAGAGTGAACACACCTTCTCGCTCAGGATGAATATCAGTAACTTCAGTGTTTCCACTTTTTCGTCTTTTTAGCATTACAATTTAGCTTAAAGATCTGCCTCAATAATGTGCTGCAGAGATGGCTTATTTTTTTCTAGGCACATGTAGCTCTCATCCTCATCTCATTTCCCTTATCAGAAATCAAATAGGGATTTTTTTCCATTTTTGATTATAACATAAAAAAAAGTTCTATTCAAACCAAAAGCTTATGATACTCATACATTTCATTCATGTTGCACCCCCAGAAGTAAAAAGCTATTGTTAGGCTGAAATTGAACTACAACTACATGAATCCTATTCTCATGACATAACTGTCGCCACCTTTAAGTTTCAATATGAAAGATTTCATGCTTTGGTGTGATGACTTTTAATACTTTTGTAGTCTCACTTGTTAGCAACCACCTCCTTATTGAGGTACTTGCTGTTTATTTCATGTTGTAGAACAAAACATTAAAGTCCATTAAGCTTGTTTTTAAGCACAAACATTATTTCAGGAAACATTCATTCAAAAAAAAGAAAAAAAACGTATCAAACAGAAATGCTACGTCATTGAGGACTTGTAGCATTCCTGCGGCGCCCTACGCAGCTTCACAAAAGCCGGTAGCGCGGCTATAGACTCATGAATGAACGCCCAAGACATCCAGTTAATCCATCACATTTGGTCAATGTCAAATTGATGCAAGCGGGTCGCGAACTTTGACACTCGCCTGCAAAAGAGTACCAGATGAGATTAGGTCAAATACATGCGCCGTGACACTTGACTCATACCTAAAGAAGACGAGGGAAAGGGATTCCATTATACAGGATCCCAGTGTGATGGAAGCGCCCCCCGTGCTAATCCGTACCACTTAAGAGCCTCACCAGTATCTACTTAAAGGGACATAATGCGGGGGGGCAGGATGTTATGCAAATGGTTTGTTTATCACGCCACGCGACTTGTTTTGTGGCCCGTCGACAGCGCGCCGTGCTGATCTCCAGCTTAAGGGAGCAGCGTAATCTTTTAACACCTACAAAAGCAGATATCTCTATTGTTGTCACATTTGCTATGAGGCAGGAAAATCTAACAATTTGCTGTTTTTTTTGGAATCAAAGAGCTGCAGTTGAATCTTGTGGCACACTCATGTCACCAAGTATGTAAAGAGTTAAATTGATATGAAAGTGAGCTACGTGAATATTAATTTAACAATAAAATTAATATTATGCCATATAAAACCTGACCCGCACACATTGAGAGGCCCTATTACGGCTCCTGTGGTGATGTCACAACAAGAGCGGACTTTATTACTAACCACCCCTGGATCCATGTAGCTGACAACTTCTTTCCAGGGTACTTTTACTTGACTTCTGCTTCTCCAATCGACCCCAGCTCTCTGAGGGACACGACAGTGTGTGGCACTATTGAGCCAATCACAGAGTGGGGTTTCAGTAGGAAGGGGAGGAGGCAGGACAGGGTGTTTCTGAGTGAGTGTGTGTGTGAGAAGGCAGACTGCATTGCTGCTACAAGTCTAACTAGGGGCTTTTAGGGCCTTAAAAGCATGTGCACGCCCCCTTTAACTTAACCGAATACCTACATAAGTCTAAGTCGGAATGAACTTCTGTATGCAAAATAACAAGACATTTAAAGTGCTATGCATTCCAGTTGATAGTCATTCCAGTGGTTCCAGCCATCAAGCGCGTTGCTGACATCTGCTGCACGGTTCAAGGCAAAACTTCCAAACACACGAGTTTGTATTCGAGAGCGTTGCACCACTTGAAGCGCGATGATAAAAGTGACCGTTACAGGAAAAAAAGAATCTTTGGATTGTGGAGATATTTAAAGAGCGTTTCCTGTGTTTGACATTTACCTTGGATTAAGGAACAGCATTGTGAGTCACAGCTGTACAGAGGTGCAGCATGGGAGCCGAGCTGGCAATGCGATGTGTGCCGGGGGCCGGGGTGGCGTGGGGGTGGCGTAGGGGGGGTGACCAGATGTTGTCCTCCTACCGTGGGGAATAAACTATCACTCACACCACAGGTGGTGGGAAAAAAAAGAGGGGGGGGGGGGGGGGAGAAAAAGGAGAAGAGAACGAGTGAGCGAGAGAAACAACGGCAAACAGGAAGCGGGGACCTTACAACACAATGCTCGCAGGGTTTCCTGCAGGCTCAGACAGATAAGGAACAACACTTTGTTTTAGAGCCCGTATTTTCACCCGCGAACGTTTCCCCGCGCTCGAAAAAAAATAAAAAATCACATCTCGACAATGCATGCGTAATTCTCCAGTTTACAGCTGTGATTGTGTGCAGCAGAAGATGCGGATTGTGAGCACTTTGGTTAAAACTCAATAAAAACCCTGAACCCTGACTTAAATGATACATCTAAACCTTACATCAGGCGACCAGCACAAGAAACGCTGTGTTCTGCTCTGCAAAAATCAATGTAACATATAGCTACATGGCCCATTTACACATTTCACATGTTCATGTCACGATGCTTACCCCCCCCTCTTTTCTGTTACTAAAGAATGGTATGACTTCTACATTCTATGTGACTGGCACTAGGGTGGCCAGCAAATTGTATAGAAAGTTTGTATATTGTGGTGCACTGGTCAGGGTTCCTGCACAGCGAGGGATGTAAAACAGGACGCAAAGCGTGAACCGTGCATGCATTTGGCACCTCCGGCGAATAAAGAAAAAGCAGCTGGTATCAATGCTAACAGAAACGCAGTAAATGTCTGTGCAGCCTTCCTCAGGACATCAGCAGAGTTAGCAATGACACGTGCAAATTTAGAGGGAAAATCCATATATACACCAAAAACCTCCAAGCAGAGACTTATTAATAATGAGTAGTAGTATAGGATTGTAATCTGCCAGGGATTATTAATAGTGTGGTGATTGTAATGTTATTGCTTTACATAAATAGAGACTATTATTTATGAACCCAGTCACCCTGACTCAAAAAGACAGGATGAAACACACACGGCACACCGAGTTTCTGCTATAAACTGCAACTGGTGACAGTTTAACAATAACAATACAGGCTCAGCTGTGCCCTTTGCCCTTCACACGGGGAGCAAAGCTGCCTCTGCGTGTCTCTGGCAAACGTGAATTTATAGATCAAGCGCGTTATGAACAATTCAACAGAGTGGTCTGGAAAAATCTGGGATTTCTGTGATACTTGAGGGGATGTGACGTTCGACGTGCCTCAAAGTATTGCTGAGGAAGGGAAACGAATTGTTTGTAGAACAAGAACAGACTCCCTGTTCCATCAAAAAGATATAACCGGTGCAGCTTTTCATTTTGAATGTAAATTTTAGATTATTTTCACTCACCATCTTCATTGAAAAAAATTCAATGCAAGATGCAGTGAAGTGTGTATATGAGGCTAAATGTGAACCAGGAGCCGATATTGGATCAACACCTCACTCTATGGACCAAACGTGGTATTACACCAAATTATTGTGAGAATTCATTCAACAGAACAAGCAAGAAAAAGAATGTATGTTATCCAACAGAATAGATTTCCATAAAATTATTTGTATAGGTTTTACATGACATTGAAGCCAGATCCCACAAGCAAAACTATAATATAATGTAACATTAGAATGTAACTATTTTCAGAAGTCATTTTTGTTGATTACATTTCCAGCATGGACCTTCATTCTTTTCTACTTTGACAAGCATTTTTAAACATTTGAATGCATTGTTAATAAATCAGGTAATTTATGTAACCAACTTTATCACAGATTACATCAAGAAAAAAAATAGAATTTTATAACAGTTTCATCATTTTACTGTAAATTTGAATTCATAAGATGAATAACATGTGTTTTACAGTAGTTTTCATTGGGGAATATTTAGCTTGATTTCTTTGTACTTTATTTCATTATGAATGTGCTTAATAGGACAGTCACTGACTTTAAGATGTCTATAATAATACAAAGACTTAAAGCAATGTCATTTAAGAAAAATTATTAATTATTTACTTTGTCAAATTAGTAGTTTGTCCTGTTTGGGTTAATAATTTGTGTGCTTAAATAGGTTTATGTAATTTATAGTGACAGGAATAAAGATGTTAAAGGTAAATGCTCTGAATATATTTCTAGTCCCCTTCAACCCACTGAGATCAGCAGTTTGCTCTCTAACGTCCTCAGTATTAATACAGGCTCTTCCCACACGCTGCATTCATATTTGACTCACTTGAGCTTGAGGTTTTTTATATATATCAGCCTTCCACTCCTATTTTATTTCAACACAAACGCGCTTAGGCCTAATTTGTAATAGACTGTTACAGGAAATTGAGCATTAAGGCAAAGGTTTTTATTGTCTGCAACAATCATACTGATTTGTAGATATTTTATGAATTAATGATCACATGGCTGAGATCCAAAAGCATGTATGAAAACAGTAGTGTAGAAATCATAGAAAACTTCTCTCAAGTGAATTTAATATTTATTTATTCATTTTTAAATAAATATTACATTTGCGATTCTTCCATCCTGCTGTATAGGCAATTTCTTTATCATACATGACTTATATAATGCAATAGCCAAATAGTATACTTTAATGAGGTACTTGCTGCACTTTCTAAATCAATATAGAATCATCATTTTATATTTACTGGAATGATTTTTTTGGACTGTGACTTTCTTTCTATAAAGGATCTTTTCAGTACATTTGTTGCAGATTTTCTTAAAAGACAAGAACAATGATCTTTTATTTACAGATGGTGTTTATCTAAAATCCCATGTCATATCTTCCTTGCAAATAGCTGGAGGCTAAAGAGATATTTTCTTCTATAAATAATTAACATTAGACAACGTTTGAGTCTTCTTTAGGTTGTTCATTCTTCGACCACCAGGTGGCACCTAAAGCTGCCAACACATTACTGTCATGAACATTTTATTCTAAATGAGACATGAAGATGCAGCAACTTGCATCAATAATCATCCAAAGCAATCCAATAATAATTTAACCCACAGTTCATACAACAGTGATACACGGTATTACAGTGCTAAATAATGTTGGTATTAATCTACAAAAGACTAGATAGCAGAAGTTGTACTAATTAAATGAAAACATTTTTCGATCATGTAATACTACATTGGATCAAGTAAAATTTAACAAAAAATGTAAAACCTGTATTACAGTAGGACTGATCATGGCCACACAACAAATACTTTTTTATTGAAACATTCCTGAATTTACAAAATAATAAAATTTGCCATGTAGTAACCACATTAAAAAAGATCTGTACTGAATGGACTGTACTGAAATTAAATCAAATTAAAACAAAGACACCAAATAAATGTAAGTACAGTATATATAGATGTACTTTAAGGTTCATATTTTAGGGGATTTTGAGTACAAATGTTTTGCAGAAAGAAATCTATACAGTTAGTGTTTTACTCTACAACTCTTTTCCTGGTCTAATGTATTGTTCCCATCCTGTGCACACATCATCTATTGAAGCCGAGGATCCTCCTCTGTTCCTTTTCACTGAGGTTTCTTTCCCTCTTTCAATGTTTTTTAGGGAGTTTATTCTTGTACGATTTGAGAGTCTAAAGGCAGGGGATGTTGTGTTGCTGCTGTACAAGCTGTAAAACCCATTGAGGCGGATCTGTGATTTGTGATTTGGGCTATCTTCTAGCTATAAAGCAGAGAGCGTGTTTCTGTGGCTCACATATTTCTCCGACTGTTTGTCAGACCAACCTCAGCTTTCAGATAAAGGCTGTGCATGACACAATGGGATGCATCCTTTTTTGTGGATTGATAGATATTTAAAACATTATTATTATCATCAAAAATAAAATCCCATAGACCTAACTATCACAGCACTGTCCTGCAGCAGCACTTTCCTTACAGTGTAAAGCTCCTTATCACCCCCCCCCCCCCCTTAAATTGCTTCCTAGCACTTTCTTTACAATTCAAAGCTGTTGTCTCGTTTCTTCTTGCACTGATCCTGCAGCTAACCTAACGAAAGTATACAGGTAAAAATACAAAGTGAGAGATTCACTGTATGTGGCTGTGGATCATCAGTACGTTGCATTTTCCACATTTCACCAAGCGTCAGCACTTCACTTCTGTACTGACTGAACTTTACAGTGATCTTAATGGGAGTGACCATGTAAATCTGCAAACAAATAGAAACAGGCAGTGAAGGGAGGATCACTCATCCGATTGGGCCCCTTTGTTCTTTCAAATTGAGGTGTCCCCCCCCCTCCCCTCCTTCTCACCTCCTCATCTCCTCCTCCCTTTATTGGCACCCAACAGCCCTTTGGAGACCATCTTTTTTTTTTACAGTAAATGCTGCACTCCTGCGCTGACGTTCACAGAGCTGGGATGTGGGAGCAGTAACATGAGGAAACATCATGGCACAGGCCTGTCAGAGACCCGATAAAGCGAGCCGTCTGAGGGAGGAGGTGAGCTGTATGCTGGTTGGGGACGGAGCGGTGGGGAAGACCAGCATGGTCATCAGCTACATCTTCAACGGCTACAACAGCGAATACAGGCAAACGGCATTTGACGTTTTCACCGGTAAGTGATTGTTTTTCCCGTTTTCTTTTTATTTTTTTTGGATTCAGCAAATTTACTGATGTTCTGTCAAATTAATTCCAGGCGCGGTTCATGTGAATGGGATTCAAACTCGTATCAAACTGATAGATACTGCTGGCCAGGTAAATATCCCGTATTCTTTCATGATTTCATGAAAACAAAACAAAAAATCACTGATTCCTTTGCTCAGCTCTCGCTTTTTGATATTTGACAGGAGGAGTTTGGTCATCTTCGCTCCCTGTGCTACGCCCATGTGGACGTCTTCATCCTCTGCTTCAGCCTGGTCAACCCCGTCTCCTTCGAGAACATAACCACAAAGTGGATACCGCAGATCCGCGCCGGCAACCCGACGTCGCCCATCGTCCTCGTCGGAACTCAGTCGGACCTCCGCCACAGCGTGGACGTCCTCATCCGTCTGGCCCACCTGAGATCCAGACCGGTGCACTTTGGCCACGCCAGGAGGCTGGCGCGCAGGGTCAGGGCCTGCGACTACGTGGAGTGTTCGGCCCTGACGCAACACAACCTCAAGGATGCGTTTGACCGCGCTATATTTGCTGCCATCAAGCACAAGCGAGCCGGCACGGACCCCCGGAAGCTCACCCTGATTAAACGTTTAAAGGCCTTCTGTGATTGTGGATGGAGGAGGATCATCAGATTAATCTGACCGGAGTCTAAAACAAATGGATTGGCGCTTGTTTGTGGGATCCCTATGGCATTTAATGTGCAGAAAGTGGGTGACAACATCACTTCAGATCAATTGAGACCTGCTTGATTTAACAAATTCTGCATATTCTGTTCTTCGTCTTGGTTTCAGTTTTTTTTTTGCTCCTATTCTTCTTCATGTCATTGTTTCAGGTTTTTGTATATGTTTGCATGTGTTAAAGTGTGTAATAAATGCACAACAGAGTATGTCGCATTTCAGCTGCGTTTTTGTTCGAATTACTATTTGTTAGAGTTGCTTTAAGCAAGAAGATACTGTCAGTGGAGAAATGGAGGGAAAACACAAAAAGTGCCATTGGGAACAAATGGTCACCTGCTGATACTTTGAAGCGCTACTTTACAAGACAAAGGCCATTTAATTCCATCCTCTGTGTGAAAGCTCATGTGGAGGGATGTTTCTACTGATTAGTAGTTGAAAGTGTTTTTTCTTCACAGATCAAAGTTTGAAAAGGTAAAGTTTGCCAAGAATTTGTTATTTCAAAAGAAATATTACAATTTGATGTATTCATAAAAATGTGGTGAGACATTTGAAGCTATTTACAAAATCAACTTGCAGCCGATTAACTTTTAGATTAGATTAGATTTTAATTATCTCAGAGGTCATTTTATCATTTAATATTAATATTATTCTTTCATATGCCTCAAAAGAGCACAAACACTACTGCAAATTACCTGCAGTATATGCACAATGGTGTTGAATATGTGGGGTTTTGCTTCTTTCTGTCGTCTTGTCACTTGCAACAATTGTTTGTATTTAACCTTCTTCGAAGCAGCAATCGACCAACTGCTTAATCTGTTTTGAAAAGTTTGCCGATTTCCATTCTTTTCATGCATAAAGACAAATAAACCCTGCAGTACTCAACGATGGTCAAAGAACTAAAATACTACTATTGTATTGTATAAATGTTCATCTGATAAAGGAACTACAGCTATCAAATATAAAGGCTTAAATGGTGAATCACAGTGGTCTTTTTAATTTATTTTAAATTAAAAAGTAGCCTTTTTATCTATTCTAATTCTATTGGATTTACACCTCTGTTTACCTCATGTCCTGACATGTGATGCAATAACAATAAAATCCTTGAATCCTTGAGTAGAAAATTATAAAGTAGCATCACATCATACTCAAGATAACCACAAAACTTAAAAAACACAGTAAATGTACTAAGTTACTTTCCACCACTGCAGCCAAAAGCTAAACACAAGGATTTGACTTTAAAGATTTTATTGTTAAAGACAAAATAAAACAAAAAAAAGTGAATATGTCACATAAATAACAAGAAGGAGCAAAAACAAATTGTGAGTAGCAAAGAAAGAAAATGAAAGTGTTGAATGCTGCACAGACACCGCCGAGTTAGCTCGAGCGCCTCACCGGCCGGGACTACGTTTCCCGTCATGCAACGCGCCCCCCTCTCCGCTGACCCTGTGACTGAAAATAATCTGATCAGCTGATCTGACCTGGCAACAACATAACGTAGCTAGAGAGCTCTATCAGGGAGGGGACTGAGGAACAAAAACAATGACACTGCTCGGACGGATTTAAAACACAGACTTTTAAAGACTTTATATTTTTTGTTTTTTTATTAACGGAGCCGCTGTGTGTTTTCCTCCCGTTTACAAAGTACAAGTGTCTGCGGATACAACGCTACGAGCTTTTAACGTCGACTGGCTGTTTTTGTTATGAAATGTTGCTCTAAGTTGCAGCTCAGTTGACAGACTGGAGGCTAGCCGCTTGGTTGCTATAAACTCTGTGTGTGTAAGGGGGGAGTTTGCTCGCTTAAGAATAAAGACTTTTACTTTTGGGGGGGTGGAAAAAAGTTGACGTTGTCCGTCGAAACTAGCTGTTAGCTCTAAGAAAAGCATTCCTGTTCGGATGCCACATTATCTGCCGTTGTTTGCCTGCGAGCTGCTGAGGGTCAGTTTGCTAGTTAGCCTGTTGTTAGCATCTACATTTGCACATTCACATATTCAGGGAGAGTTCATTGTCTTGGCCGGTTTCTGGGCACCCGCACATATCTCTGTATTATATTAGCGTTTTAATCACTAACTTGAGGCGTATTTAATTTAATTCCGCGTCCGGTATCTAACTTTGACGTGCGAACAAAGCTAACTCGTTTGCAAAAAGAGACATAACTTACTGCTAGCTTCACTGTTAGCTGCTTGTTGCACTGGCTAAATGTAATTAAGGAAAGTGTTTGAACTTGATGCTGCGATAAGCTGTTCAGTCAAGTGTGTGTTGTTGTTGAGACAGTCAGGGAATCACCAGCCTTGGTACAATGCAGCTGTTTTAAGTTAAAATATTGCATTCAAGTCATTTCAGTTGTCAGTATTGTCATTTTTTTGTTTATTTTTTTTTCCATTTTTTGCAATTAGAGTATTTGCTGGTGCTGTAGTCAGCTTCTGAATTAAAGTAAACCTTGTAAGAAATGATGAGTGGCCATGGCTCATCTTCAGAAAAGGGAGTCAATACCAGTCTGATATGTCAGGAGAGTTACGCCTGTGGTGGCTCGGAGGAGGCCGCCTTCGAGTGTGATGAGTGCCGGAGTCTGCAGTGTGTCCGCTGTGAGCTGGAGCTCCACAGCCAGGACCGCCTCAAAGGCCATGAGAGGGTCCAGATCGGCCCTGGCCACGTCCCTTACTGTGACAACTGCAAAGGAGGCAACGGGGACGGCGGCAGACGCCACAGGTCCGTGGTCCGCTGCCAGAGCTGCAAGGTCAACCTGTGCCAGGACTGTCAGAAACGCACCCACAGCGGCGGTGGCAAGAAGAAACACCAGCTCACGTCCTACCCCCCGCCACCCAAACCCGCCGGGGTCGGCTCCCCGCAGACTTCCGTGGAGCCCCCCGTCCAGATACCCAACGAGACCAAATTGCAGAGGGCGAAGCTCCTGGAGAAGATATCCAGTTTCCTCCTGGTTGATGAGAACGAGGAGATGCAAGTAAGTGATGCGTCCGCTCAAGCCTTTACCTCGAGTCCTTTTCTTAACTCCTGACCCCTCATGGATTCTTCTCATTCTTCCCCAGATAAAAGACGAAGCCTCGTTTGTGACGAGGCTGAACTGCGCCCCAGACCAGCTGCTGAAGGTTGTGTCCATCTTTGGCAACACGGGGGAGGGCAAGTCCCACACCCTGAACCACACCTTCTTCATGGGCAGGGAGGTGTTCAAGACCTCCCCCGCACAGGAGTCGTGCACAGTGGGTGTGTGGGCAGCGTTCGACCCCGTTCACAGGGTGGTGGTCATCGACACGGAGGGGCTGCTGGGGAACAGCTCCAAGCAGGGCCAGAGGACCCGCCTCTTGCTGAAGGTCCTGGCGATCTCCGACCTCATCATCTACCGCACGCACGCCGACCGCCTCCACGACGACCTCTTCAAATTTCTCGGGGATGCCTCCGAGGCCTACCTGAAGCATTTCACCAAGGAGCTGAAGGCCACGACGGCGCGCTGCGGCCTGGACGTGCCGCTGTCCACCCTGGGCCCCGCCGTGGTCATCTTCCACGAAACGGTCCACACCAAGTTGCTTGGTTCAGGTAAAACATCCCAACATTTCTGTTACTCATTGTATAGTGTGTCGAACTCTCAAAGGGTGTAAATACCTCTATCTGTTACAAAATGTTACAAAACTGCGTCACTGTTAGGGAACAGGAGGTAAAATACCAGAGATAAGTACAGGTTAAGCAAATATTAGACACCGCAGTCTCACACTTGAATGACCAAACCATTTTTTGGGACATATTTTAGTCCTTTTGTTGCAATCAGGCTTCATCTTATCCACTAACTTTCCAATGTATACTTTCATCCTTATAGCTTTTTAAATTGTTTTAAACAAGCCAGATTTTTTTGTTTATTCCACTACAGACTGTGAATAAACATGTGGAGACTAGTGAGAATTATGTTGCTGTAGCTGTTGTAAACACAGGTTGTTGTTGACACACAGAGAGCCTGCCACATAACTCTAATATATACGTGGTCTGATTTCAGTGCCTCTGCATTCTCTGCCTCTCTCACTCTCTCTCTCTCCTTCCCCTGTCACCTTCCAACTGTTACTATATGATGAGGAGTATAATGCCCCCCCAAAAAGCATATAATGATAAAATTATAGATTAAAAGAAAGTTTGTGCTCGATCACTAATCTAAGATATCTAAAAATAGCTTTTCACACCACACAGAAAGATATGGCATCTGAACACTGCCTCAAAGAACAACAAAAATACATCTGAAATTTGGTACAACGTTGGAATTTTTTAGGCATAAATCCTATTGAAATATTTTAAACCTAAAGAAACACTGCTAATAACCTTCAACTCTTGGGACAATTTAAATGATTGAAGTTGCTGATGCTTGTATTTGTAGGACAAATAGTATTTAATAAGGGATACTCTCAAGCAAATTCTTTCTTTCTTTAGCCTTTATTTAACCAGATCAGGCTCATGCCTGGACAAGACATCATATTATTTTATATATATTTATCCTTTATATATTAGATTATGAGAATTGTGTTGCATCTCATCTCGTGGTAGATGTAAGCTAACAATTTATCTATATATACAGCACATTCAGATTACAACATATGTTAACGTTTGTAGATAAGTCGTCCGAGTCCGTCGACCGGCTGCTGTTGGAGCGCTTCAGGAAGCTCTCTCGTTTCCCAGAGGCCTTCAGCTCTGTCCAGTACTGGGGCACGCAGACCCTGAGCCCCCCTACCGACTTCGGGGGCCTGCAGAGTAAACTGGAGCAGCTCCTGGACAACAACGCCACCCGCTCCCCACGCACCCCTGTGGTCATCTTCAAAGCCCTGCAGGTAGTTCTCTCTGTAGATGAAAATCATACGCTTTCAAGCCCCATTTTCTGACTGGCCTGTTATTGTGAATTTAATACTGAACTGAGGACAGTTGTCTTTCTGGTTCTTAACGCTTCAAGGTTTAACTTCATTAATTTGATGTTATTATCTGCCCGGCTGTGATTTCCCTGCAGGCATTAAGCGAGCGCTTCAATGGGGAAATTGGAGAAGAGCTGGTAGCTCACAGCTGCTTCTTTCCTGATGAGTACTTCACTTGCTCCAGCTTGTGTCTCAGTTGTGGGTCAGTACCTATTAACTTCAATGAAAAAAAAGTTGACGTATTATCGTCTGTCGCTGTTTTAATCTGATTTATTCCTTGAATCTCAGGTCTGGTTGCAAGAACAGCATGAATCACTTAGCGGAAGGAGTTTGCCACGAGGCAAAGCATCGTTGCCGCTATTCTGTTCAGCACGATAACCGTATTTACACCTGTAAGGTGAGGATGGAGCTTCACCTTTTTATTTCAGAGACAGAATCGAGCGACGAATCTGAAGGTAAAACCCATTGTGTTTTGCGTCACTTCAGGCTTGCTATGAAGGGGGGAAGGAAGTGCTGGTTGTCCCCAAGACCTCGGCGTCCTCGGACTCTCCGTGGTTGGGTCTCGCCAAGTACGCCTGGTCTGGGTGAGTCGCGGGAGGGGGAGTGACCTGCGAGGTCAGGTTGTAACCAGGCTTGGGTTAGGCTTAAGTTACCTTTTACACGACCTAATTTTAACACAAGAGTTCGAGACTCTGAGTTAAAATCATAAAAACCTGCAGATCCTTCAGCAATCTGATGTAAATATATTTGTATTTGCCCAGACTAAATTACGCCTTTGCATTTATGTGTTTGTGTATGTGTGTCTATGTTCAGGTATGTAATTGAGTGTCCCAACTGTGGCGTAATCTATCGGAGTCGTCAGTTTTGGTACGGGAACCAGGACCCTGTGGATACAGTTGTCCGCACAGAGATCCAGCATGTATGGCCAGGGGTAAGATAAACAGATCAACACACCTTTCTTGACTCTAATTGCTTCATGTATCTATAATAGGGCAGGCTTACAATTCTCTTCTCATTACTGTGTTAAATATTCTCCGCTTTTTGCAGTCCGACGGTTTTTTAAAGGACAATAGCAACGCGGCGCAGCGGCTTTTGGATGGAGTCAACTTGGTGGCCCAGTCCATGTCGGAGCTTAGTGTCAAGCCTGCCAAGGCGGTCACCTCTTGGCTGACAGATCAGATCGCCCCAGCCTACTGGAAACCCAACTCCCTCATCTTGGTGAGTGACACACACACACACACACACACACACACGCACGCATGGCCCCTCCCCCTCCACCACCCGCCAACCAACAGTCAAGTCAACACTTTAATGTTCTGAGGGATGTTTACTGTCTGTGGTGTTCCGCTGCCTATTACACAACCTATGTTTGCAGGTCACAAGGCAAAACTTGGATCAGGCTCAAGCTCTCGTCAATAACAAACTGTTATTTTTTTATTTTTGTCACAAAGGTGTGCCATAAGTGTCACGCAGTCTTCCAGGACAATGACACCAAGCATCACTGCCGTGCCTGCGGAGAGGGCTTCTGTGACGGCTGCTCTTCCAAAGCCACGCCTGTCCCCGAGCGGGGCTGGGGTCTCGCCCCTGTCAGAGTCTGTGACGTCTGCTTTGAACAGAGAGCTTCGTACTCGGGTATGAACGCTCCCAATAAACCCACATGTCCCCTGTTGTTCACCTATGTGTGTGTATGCGTGTGTAATCCGTTTAACAATTGGGTGAGCTGTGACTTCATCATCTTCTTCATGCAGAGCTAATTGAGGCAGAGCTCGACGAGGAAGAAGGCGGAAATCTCGCCAGGAAGGTCGGCGAGGCAGTGACCAACACCATAGGGGTTGTAGTCACTGCTATTGACATCCCACTCGGTGAGTGTTGCCAAAATCAGAACCTAAAGGGAACTGTTGTTATGTAACAGCGAGGATATGACCCAGTAAAATGTGGACGTATGGCCACATTGCCCTCTGGTGGCAGAGGTGGCTCATTCATATTCACGGTGGGAAGGAAGAAAGCAGGAAGGTCTTATTTCTTGTATGAACTCACAAAGATTCAACACAGGAGTGTGGCCAGCAAAGCCTCCCTTATAAGGAAAATGGGGTGCCCTAATGGCCTAGATGTAATAGAGCTTGTGCCAAGCTCACAGGTCTCTGCTCGCTCTACCGTAAATCTGTCAAATGTCACAGATATTTCAAGGGGAGAAAAAATGACTTATCATATGACTAAAGGAAAAGGCGAAGGTCCACACACTGTGGCTCTCTATGCAGAAAATGTATTTATACATCCACCAGAAAACCTTTCGAGTTGCATGCTCTTATTCAGTCTATCATATGACTAACCTGGAAAAATAATCCAAATTAAGGAATCAGTGCTCTCCTTGCATGGTGATGATTTTTTTTTTAAAGAGAGACTCACATGAGTGACAGCAATTATGGATTTGAATGAATGTTTAAAGGTTTCTTAAAGGTTTTACTGTATGTCTCTATATTTTTCAATAATTGGATGCCGCAGAACAACCTTTCAGACACATTTTATCTAGTAAATGTTTATTACCTTGAGAATCAGACCTCTTTCAAATGCAGTGCCACTCATACACAAACCATGTATCATATCTCCTGTTTTCCAAGTTGTATAATTCATGCTAATTTAATATTTTGAAAATCAAATAGTTGTTATATCTTAAGCCTCAGTAGTATACTGCTATTTGAGGCTACTATAGTTCTCTCCTCACTGCTAATGGACGTTTTTTCGATAACCCGATATCCTGCTGAAAAACTTCTCCATGTCCAACACCATCCAAAAATACCACAGAGCAAGGTCTGCTACGATCGCAGCACAATTGGTTATTTCCAAATCCAAATCTTGTTTCTGCGTTTCCATGGATACCAGAGCCGAGGCGGCTCGGGAACTTCATCTTGTACAGTGTTACGGTGCACTTTCTGCGGCAGTGAGGAGGAAATTTCCAGAGTTGATTGATTCGAGTAGAAAAAAAAAAAAGAAAAACTACAGATGAAGACTAGTGGTGACGCACACATTCACAAAGACAAACTTACTTACAGCTAAAGCCAGGATGTGCGTTTTTATGTTTATGTGTATTTGTGCTCCCTGCAGGCCTGGTGAAAGACGCAGCCCGTCCTGCCTACTGGGTGCCCGATCAGGACATCCTCTCCTGCCACAACTGCCAGCGCGACTTCACTGCCAAGCTGTCCAAGCATCACTGCCGTGCCTGCGGCCAGGGCGTGTGCGACGACTGCTCCCCGGAGCGCCGGCCGGTCCCATCGAGGGGCTGGGACCACCCTGTCCGCGTGTGCACCGGTTGCAACCAGAAAGCCGGAGAACTTTAACGAGGCCGGTCTCCCTTCCTCAGAGCGCCAGGAAGAACCACTCACTCACTCAGCTCGCAGTCTGTCACTGCTATACCTCTGTTATTCAAATGGTTCTCTTGTTTCTGTGGAAAGGAGGCTTTTAGTCATATATTTGTGTGTGTTTATAAATGTGGATGAGTGACAAATTAAAGGAAAAATCTTGTGTTTAACTAAGGTAGGGTGTGTAGGACTTTGACATTGACACCTTTAATGACATAGACCCTAATCTCAGTATCCAATAGGTGTTCATATAAGATCTGGTGACTGCGGAGGCCATAGCATGAGTAGTGTAATTTGCATACTTGTCAAACCATTTCATCGTAGGACAGCAGTGATTACTCAGAGGCACTTTGTATTGGTTCGCAGCAACCCTTGACTCTAAAGGGGACAAGTTGACTCGAACCGTGCCAGTAAAACACAAAACTTTTCCCACGTCTCCGGAGACCAGTGCCTATGGTTTTTTTGCACCACGGAACTCCCAAATGTGCATTCATCTTTGTAATGAGGGGTTTATGCACTGCAACCCTATTATAATATCCCTCTCTATGTAATTGTCGACAGGCTGTTCTTGCTGACATGGTCTGATCACCATCCTACATTGACATTCTTAGTCACTGAAGGAAGAGTTGGTATTCTGTTTTCCCTTAGATATTGCAACTAATTTCTAACCAGGTTTACTGATGTGATTACTAAAAATCTACATGCAGGTGTCACTGTTCCTATTAGAGACAGTTGAGCAGCTTGTGCGACTAAAGCATTCGTGCAATAACAATAAACTAGTCACTCAAATTTCTTTCTCTTGCCATCTTAATACAAAATCCAAATCAACTGGACGTGCCGCAGAAAATGATTGGGCGTTAATCTATAACCTGTACAATGCAGTCCCCTTGCGATCTACAATCTGCATTTGTTACGTTTCTCTACTCGTTTATTTGGGGTTTTCCTTTAATTTGTCACCTGTCGTTTAGGACATTTTAGCAGATTTGGGATTTCAGAGTTCCTGTGGCCTTCATAGAACAGCCAGAACATGTGAGTTACTTGACCGAGTGTGAAACCTCCATTTCCGCTCTGACTTAAATATTCAGAGTGAATATTTAATGCGTGAACCTTATTGACACAAATCCCTGATTTTCCGTTGAATAAGGCAGTTGGGCTATTTTTGTACTATCAGAAAATATTTAAAAAAAGGTTTAATTTAAAGAATACTTGTTAGTTGAGGACCCTGCGGGGCTGGTGTGATTTTTAATTTTCAGCGATTCTTATTATTGAGCGTTGTTTCTCTGATGTCATACGTGTTAATGGCCAGGAGATATTTTTTAATGCGTGCAGGTATAAGTGCGGGGTTCCATTGCATGCTGTATTGCAACATTTTAGTTTTTTGCACTAAGCCTTTTTTCAGCTGTTATAGGCTGTTGCTTAACCATGGCCATAAACCAGATATCCTGATGATCAAGTTATCCGTCCGAGAAACTGAGCTGAAATCTGCAGTCGGTCTAGATTTTGGATATCTGGTGTGCCAAAAATCATTCAGGTCACTGTGTCTGTGCTGTTATGATGTATATTTTACCATGTTATTTGTGGTTGTATCAAGATATAGAACTATGTTAAAGGAGTGTAAATTTGAAATGTTGAAAATTATTTATGTAATGAAGATGGGGAAAAAAAACAAAACTTATTAGCATTCTGGCATGCATGACAGTCTGGGCGATCCTTTGGCCTTTTACTAGTTCAGTGGGCAGCCCCTGAATAACCTCACTATCTCTGTTACCGAGCGGCATTTTGGTGTATATGTTATAAAATGTATGTATTTCATGTTCAATTTTTAGTTTTTTGATGCATCTGCATTTTAGTTATTTTCTAATATATACTGTGTTAGGACATTTTTTTTTTTCAGAACCACAGAATATCCAAATTTGTCTACAAACCATTTTTACATATTGCATTCACGTCTTCAGGTTTCAGTATACGCAGTCTGACAGGACAATAACTCCTTCATATTAAATTTCAGCTCTTCGCAGCTTGTTTTTCTGTTTTTTTTCATCTGTTATTGAAAGATATCTCAATCTTTTTTCTTTTTTGCAATTTTTTTTCTGCATTAGTTATGCATATTTATATACATTGTAGTGACTTTGTGACCCACCATTTTTCTCTGTATTTATTTTTTTCAGCATCACACATTCAAAAAAAACAAAACAAAAACAGATGCTCAGATTTGTCAGTGACAATATATGGAACCATATTTAGCGAAAAGAGCTTTAACTTTTTCAATATGTCTTGCATTATTACTAGTTTTATGTTATTAAGTAATGGTACTGTAACATCTGGATATCATGCAAAGCACAAGGTGATGCCTTTAACACGAATGCTTGTATTTTAATGTTAAAAAGGAGAAAGAGGAAAAAAAAGATGGATTTGTCGATTGTAAACTTCCTAGAAGTGAACTCTTCCTTTGCTCCTAACGTGGAACTTTTGGTTCTGATGTCTTGGAAGATGTTGTGTCTGCAATTGTCTCAAAATAGATTTATCTGTCTGAATGTTGCATCTCTCACACACACACACACACACACTCTCCTCTGACATTATATTATTGCACAGGATAGAATAGGAAATAGATCATGTCAGATTACATGTACTGGAGTCCATTCCCATGCAAATGTGTGCAGTCTGTTGCTTAAAATATCCTTTGTGGTGATTGAGAAATACACTTTGTGATGTCCCTTTTTCACTTAGCTTTGGTGCTATCATGAACACAATTTATCTACAGACTACAAATCAAGCACGAATGATTGATTACTTTGAAACGGTTAGAAATTAACTGATGTGTGGAAGATGTGTGGAGACCGGTGGAAGATTTGCATAAGATTAAAGTTGTGTCAGCTCCCGTCTGTCAAAACATAATCTGGAATTGCCTCCATGTCTTTAGTGAGTGTCTGCCTGTGCGTGTGTGTGTATTTAAATCTCCTTGTGTCAAACCACTTACTGTTCTGTATGTGGGAGGAATAGACTGTGCATGCCTGTGTGTTATTGAGCCTTGCTTCCATTCCAATCCCAACACTGCAGCTTCAGATAAAAGTGGGGGAAAATGATTTTTCTTAGTGCTTATTGATGATGTTAAATGATTTATATTTATTTTAAATAATAATGAATCCCGAGCTTCCATGTTGATACTCAGTGTCAGCTACGTGGGTTTCAGTACACCAAACAGGCAGCTGCTCTTGATAGAGCAATACAAGCCACAGTGGAGGTCTCTTTAAATAAGAAAAAAGTGCTGTAATTCAGTTGTGTACAATATAAATACAAGGGAAAACCCTTTAAAATAATTTTGACAGTTTACCCCAGAAAGCCACGCCCCGTCCGCGTGAGCTGCAAGCGCATTGGTCCACGAAATCACCCCGAGCTCTGATTGGTCTGTTCCCGTAGGTTTCCCCTCAGAACTGCAAGACGCCGATATATTGCGTTACATTGTAGCAAAATGGCGGCTGTCATTCAGAATCCACTAAAAGCGTAAGTAATTTGGACATTGAGGAAATTGTGAATAATTACTTTGTTGCCAACTCGTACGGTAGAAGCGGCCGTTCGTGCATGTGGTTCTCGGTCGTGTGCACGCGGCGGAGGAAGCTGTCTAAATTCATTTTGTGGTACTTCTTGCATGGCAAAGTAGCCCTCGTATAGTTCTTTTATTACCAAAGATTTTTGTAACGTTTAGTCTTTTAACATGTGCACACCGGCCGCCTGACATTTTTCTTTTCCTCCACACGGCTTTGCACTCAACAGAAAGAGAGTGTCGTCTTCCTGCCGGGCTGTAAATTTATTTGGGAAAACTGTGTCGACAACGTGCCTATTTTTTTCTCTCTCTCTCTCTCTCTTCTCCTCCTTCTCCGCTGCACCGAATAATTACACAAAAAAGCCCGTGTTTTTTTTTTTTTTTTTTGGCCGTCGTCGCTCGGGTTCGAAGGCACAGCCGGCGAAAAGCTCGTTTCGGCATTCCGAAAGTCGTGTAGTTGTGTGTGAATTGTCGACATGTCAACTTTGGCTCCTCCGGGCGCAGACGTGGTCAGGACCCGGTAAAGCAAGGGAGGAGGCATTTTGTGTTTGCATGCTCGCTGCTGGCGAAATCGACAAAAGTGACAGCGATTCCGGCGGCGGGGGGGGGGGGGGGAGAGGAAAAAAAACAGCCCACCGCTGTCACCCCGTGCTCGGATAGTCGGATGTGCAATCGCCGTTCTCCCTTCAACTTCAAAGAAAATGCTCCACCTTTTTTTTTTTTTTTCTTCCATTTCTCCCTTTGTTCTTCTGTATTGTTTCACCATTTCCACTAGTAGACACATTGCTGCAAGTTAGACTCTGGAGCAGCCTCCTGTTTGTGCTCGTTTCGTATTAAAAACGACACAATCACGTGGCATTCCTTAAAAAAAAATGCACATTCACGCGGCGTCTAAGCCCAGCAGAGTACGTGTTTGTGTTGATGGGCTGTGATCATCGCGGCTCTTTACGGGACCGTGTGTGTGTGTGTGTGTGTGTGTGTGTGAAGGTGGAGCGGCCGCTCCACTGTGCCTTTAAGTGGAGGAGTGCTGGAGATTAGCTTGGTCCAGGATCCTGGGCCCATCTGTCAGGAGGGATGCTCCGGCAGGGAGGAAGTGTCGGGCACAGGCAGGAGGAACCATCTGCCACCTCCAAGGAGGTACCCTGGCACCTCTGTGGACCACACAGCACCTCCTTGCACGTTCCACGCACGCGTGCACGTAGTCGTCTGCTGCTATTGTTGTGGTGACATTGCCCCTACACCTAGACACCAGGGCCACGCTCGCCCTGCGGAAGCCTCCTTGTTGTTGTTTTTTTCCCGCTGACATTTGCCAGCACTTGGTTGATAAATGGTACACTTAGGTTTGTGCTAAATAGTCTGTGCGTATTCCCCAGTTCACACACTCACCTGTGTGTAGGGGCACAGGCCGAGGACAATGATCCAACATGTCAATTGCGAGGTGTGTGGGTTGATGTCTTTTTTGATTCTGTGATATAACAGAAAATAATAACAGAGTTCATGGTTCCTTCATGTTTTAGTGGCCTTTAGCAGGTCCACCCCCCCCCCCCCCCAAAAAAAAAACAAAAAAAAACACACGCCCTCATACACATATCAGTTGTTGGTTAAACGCTAAATTTCACTTTAATCCATGTTTAGTCGACTGCTTGCACTTTTCATGCCCGCCTTCACAGAACCGCTCCAGGGAATTACCAAATACAATCACAGCCTCTTTTTTTTTTTTTTATTTTTTTTTTTTTATTTTTTTTTTTTATTTTTTTTTTTTTTTGCTGGCACCTGAACAGCTCAGAGAAGCACTTGATGTTCAAGTGTTCACTGTAAATGCAAAATAAATGGCTATGATTCCGCTTGCCTGCCTTCTATTCTCTCTTAAATTTTGTAATGAAATCAGGATTGTTACTGGGAAGTAAATTTGCATAGTTTTTCACTTTAGATTATTTACCCACACGTGTGTCCCGACAACAAGCTTCCGTATGTTTCTGCTGTTGAGTCGTCGCTTCGTCTCGGAGATGTTTTAGCATTCTGATGTGGAATGTCTCTTCACTATAAGCTGTGCTTAATGAAGTGTTTCAATCTGCTATAATTAGCCTCTTGTCTCGGGTTTCTGACTTCATTTCACACGTTTCTCAGATTATAATTAGTCGTACTTGACACTAATTGGATGTTGCTCCCTTGGACCAGTTTGACCTTTTTTTGTATTAAGATGATTCACTTTAGGGAAATGAAACGCTGGTATGACTTTCTGGTGGCGATGTGGTAGATGGAGCGGCAGCTTGCAGGCCCACGCCTGCCGCCCGTGTGAGTCCTTCCTCTTGTTTTGGGCACAGGGGGACTGTAATCTCCAGGATCTGATG
Organism: Eupleurogrammus muticus; assembly: GCA_036785175.1. Lineage (NCBI taxonomy): Eukaryota > Metazoa > Chordata > Actinopteri > Scombriformes > Trichiuridae > Eupleurogrammus > Eupleurogrammus muticus. Next base: position 12,316,742 of record JAYKQN010000012.1, on the reverse strand, counting down.
ATTAAAATGGAGTCTGGAATATTTAATTAATAACGGAGCTCATAAAGCTGCTCATTAAAAAATTGCAGCCACAGCTGGAGTCGGACACCTCTTCCTTCCGCGGCCCTCCCGGCGTGGCGTCGGGGGCCAGATCCCCTCCCCCCCTCCCTGCCGTCGGCTACCTTGTCATCGGTGTCGGGCGGACTCGGAGTGAGTCAGGCGCAGCAGTGTGGAGGTGTACGGTCTGGTTTACTCCTGCCCTCGGTCTCACTGTGTTATTCTGATTGGTCTAATCAGGGTTGTTGTCAGGATGCAGTCACTCCGTGTCGCCTCCTCCCCCTCCTTTGTTGTGTGCTAGCTCTAGCTTCCTGTGAAGGAGCAGCGTGCACTTGCAAATTTGTGAAACCGGCTGAAAGAGCAGCGAAGAATAAAGTTGTTTTCTAGATCAGATATTCAAATGTTCCTTTTTTTTAAATGTATCTTTTGTTAAATGTGAGGCTCATCTCTCTTCAAAGCGCCGGGCCCCTGTTTGTGAAGGCGGAACACCGGATCGGTTTATCACAACTGCAGAGTCACTTCTCTCTTGTTTGCTACTCTGCTAGAAACTAAAAGTTTGTTGTTAGATATGCAAAATGAGTGTTGACATTACAGATGCGACCATGTGACGCGGCGAACCGTTGACAGGAACACGCTGATAGCGGAGGCCCCACTGGCCACAAGATTTGCTTTTGTTTCTCGCCCTCATGCACACACACACTCACCTTCTCTACTCGACTGTAAGGTATCAGGGATGTGTAGATATCAGCTATTTGAGGCACCTTTAAGATATGGACTGCACACTTGACCGGTGTTTCTAGTTCACTTTTATTTGATGACTGTTCACTGCTACTTTTTTTTTTTCTCCTGACACGGCAAGAAACAATTGGCATGGTGATCGGATGTTTCAGCCAGATTATCTGAACCGCTTAATTTGGAGGTCAGACAGTGCTTTTTAGCGGCCTGGGGCGTTGTTTTTCTTCTTTGTAATTATTTTCAATGAGAGTGAGGCTTTCGCTCTCCACTTCCATGTTGCTGAGTGACTTGTGTGTTTTTCTCACTCACTCTGCCTCAGGTTTTTGATTGTGGCCTAAGGCGATCACGGTAGGTCAAACCTGAACCAGAAAGTTTGTGACAATTTGATTTTTACAACAGGAAGTTCAGCTGATGATTTGACTACTCATCCTATCTATTTTTGTTTCTTACAATTGATGCTCAGTGAAGAGTAAACCAGGAAAAGGTCCCATCCTCGAACAAAGGACGTGTGTGGCATTAGAGCTGATTAGTTGCTGAGTATTATATGAATCTCAAACTATTTTTAAATTGTCCAAATTCTCTGCTTTCAGCTTCTCAAATCAGACTATTTTCTGTTTTTGTTTCTTTTTAGTCCTCCATTCCATAGTAAACTAATGATCCTTGGGTCCTTGGGCCTCTTTTTGATTGTTGATTAAGCTGTTGATTATTGAAATCATAGGCTGTTTGGTTCATAAAATGTACATCGCTGTTTCCAAAAGCTAAAGATGTAACCTAAAATGTCCTCTTTTGGTCCAGACCAACAGTCCACAACTAAAAGATCATCAGGTTATTATTATAGAAGACTAAAGAAACCAGAATACAAGGATGATTATCAGATTTGGGGAACATTTGGACATTTTCTTCTTAAGAATGGCAATTGATAATCAAAATAGTTGGCGATTAATGTTATAGTTCCCAAACTAATCGGCTAATTGTTGCACCTCTTTTGTGGATTGTTGGTCTCGGCAAAAAAATCCATTTTAGGTTCCATCTTCGCTAAACAGTGACCAAAATAGTCGTTAGAGGCAACACTGTGCTGCAGCTTGGTTTGACTTTTTTGGGATGTTGCTAATAGAATGTTATAGTAACAGTTTAGAAATTTAAAATACAAATTTAAGACTGAAATTGCAATAACCGGAAATAGGCTCGAACCAGTTTGGTCTTAGACTCCTGCAGGAGTCTAAGAGAAAGTGGAAAAACAGAAAACCAAATAAAATGAAGGGCAAACGTCTGAGGATCAGAGATGGGCCTGGTGTGTTTGTTTCAGAGTGGGATCTCTGTCTGTCTGCGTCTCTCCTCCCGTGTTGCTGGACGTGAGAGGCTTGTCACTCATTACAAGTTCTTCAGAGAGATCTCTCACCTAAACCGGGGCACCTGCTGCTCGCCGAGGCCGGACTTTGATTGACAGCACGCCGCCGCCACCGAGACTTTACCCCCCACCCCGTTTTATTTGTTCTCTACCCTCACCCAGCCCCTGTGCATTTTCACTGAAACCGATCAGCATCTTTTTTTTTTCCTTTTATTTGCTTTGTAGGACTTGAGTAATCTCAGGAGTGCTGCTTTCTTGGCACTCCACGCTTGCATACCCTTTGAGCACACTCTCCCAGCCAAGGCTACTTCAGGGACCGATTACAGCTGGTCTGCTTTTAGTAAACTGATATGTCACACTGTCGGAGCTGTGTTTGTTGATATCAAGGAGTGGCAGGAAAACCAGCACAGGTTTTAGTTTGATAGCTTTTTTTTGCAGGAGATTTTACGCCCCGCATATGGTATAGATGCACTTTGAGGGAAACAACTCATGCGTTTTATTACACGGCTGTGTTTTTTATGAGCTAAAATATTTATCTTTTTAAAGAAAATTCTTGAAGCTACCGAGTGGAGGACCTCTGGAATTGTGTGTTCAGCAATCTGTTTTGAGTATTTCCCTGACTCTTGTAAAAATTCCATCATAAAGGCTTCAGAAGGCACCATTAGATGTCAGGAATGGGTGTTTACTCAGATTTTGTGTGCACTAATATACCCTTTATGACATAAAATGAAGCCAGTGTCTTGGCGTGCATGACACTAAGGAATAAAAAAATCTAAATCTTGTTAGCCTCTAACCTCTTTTCTCTCTGTCGTGCATGTGTGCACCCACTGTCCTTTTGTTTTCTCTCTCACTTTCTCTCACCTTTCCACCCCTCCCTCCGCTCGCTCTGTACCTGTGACCCGTGTTTACTCTTCCCAGTCACACTGACGCGAAGCCTCTCTTTTCCCAGAAGCCTCAGACACTGTGGCTTTGTCTGAACTGCGGGGCAGCGGGCTTTGTACAGGACAGCATTCCTAACGCGGCTGTTCATCCGCTGGACGTTGTCTCTTCAAGGGCTCCATGTATTAGACGGGGGTAGAAAGAGAGGGAGAGAGAGACGGGGAGAGAGGGAGGAGTGAGAGCAAGGGTCCGGAAGACGCCAACAAATCAGCCTCCCACCTCCCAGGTCTACTTAAAGATTCCAGGCTCGACTCGCAGCCTGCAGCTCGTTAGTTTCACTGCAAAATGGCCGTCTTCCCTAATGTCGTAATTGAAAACACGTGTAGGAACTTCATTATGTGGATTTTTCGGAGATACCGTGTTCATGCGAGAGCTTCCAGTAGCTGTTAATCACCCCATCAGCCCTGTGATCTAGCAGCACCGTGTACAAATCGCACACAAAGTGCCTTGCCGTGCTTTCAGAGTCCCAGCGTTTACCCCCATCTTTGATATAGTCAAATTAGAACCTGCCCCGGTGCAAGGCACTCTGCTGAGATTAATTAAGTAGGCTAATTACCATACCAGGCATGTGGCAGCGATTGAGGGCTTGAATGTGAAATATCCTCCCCCATTTCACTCTGAATATTAACGTTGATGCCCTGAGGGACAGCCAAAATCTCCCTGGCGCTAAGAAAAGTGGAACTAAGTGTGGAGAGGCTTCATATCAGGCCCCTCATTCTAACGTCGTGATCTAATCAGACTCGAGTCAACAGCAGCATAGCTCGCAACCTATGAAAGTCACAAAAAAGAGCCATGGAAGAAACAATGTGTTCAACTTCAGAGAAAGAGTCAGATACTATCATACCTAAAACTGCAGTTCCTCGAGTAGCCTCTTGACTTAAAAATACAGTTAAAGTATTCCCCTCCCTTGAATTTTTTGACCTTTTGCTCCATTTCAGGCTTCGAACAAAGACATAAAATTGGATTTTTTTAATCAACACCAAGTGAGACAAAATCCTGAAGTGGAACAAAAAATATACAGTAGTTTTTCTTAGAAATAAAAAAAAAAAAAAAAAACCTGAAAAGTGGGGTGTGCAATTTTATTCGGCCCCCATGAGTTAATACTTTGGAGAACCACTTTTAACTATAATTTTCTTTTTTTTTTTTTTTTTTTTTTTTTTTAGTATTAAGTATTTTGCTAAATGCAGAAGCTAAATTCCGTCCCAGTCTCCAATCTTATGGAGACTTTCTTCCAAATTAGCCCTGTATTTGGCTCTGTCATCTTCCCATCAGATTTAATTGTCTTCCTTGTCCCTGCTAAATATAAAGCAGCTCCAGAACATGATGCTTTGTGAGATGTTTAAACTGCTCCACAAAGGTATCTGGGGTGTGTTCGTTGGTCTTCATGATGCTGTTTGTGTTTTAAACCTTTAAAACTGTCGTAGAGCAGGTGGATTTATACTGAGACGACTACTCATGTGTGGACTGTCATCAGTCATTTAGATCAATGTTGGATCATTCAGAAATCCTTAGAACTTCTGGACTGAGTTAGTGTCATTGATGGTAAAGGGGCCAAATAATACAGCACACCTTCCTTTTCAGTTTTTGATTTTAACCCAGCTCCACAGTTGCATCTAAATATGTTCATCAGTCATTTCTGGCCAAAAAGAAAAAAACAAGATGGCAGTGGCCACAATTAAGCTTCAAAATATGTCCAAATGGAGGCTACATTAATTATACAGCATATGGTTTTGACTGGTGCTTAAAGAGTGAAAATCATGTTTTTAAATTTAACATGATGCTTTGTTGTTTCTCTAACATTACATGATATTGGGAGCAAAATAAAGAGTCAATGCCAAAGCTGAGCATTTCCATTTTTTAAATCTCAGTGTACCGAGGACAGTCTGAAATATTAAGTCAGGCAGGATTTAATATGTGACGAATCAAAGGTGCCAATTATTAATGATTTAAAGGTGACCTCCTCACATTTTCTACACAATGGGCGATTCTGATCTGCATGGAGGAGTAGCAACTTGAGTTTGAAAAGCAGAGACCCGCATATTGCTGTTTAAGCCAAGTTGCTGTCAGGAGGCGGGAAACGCTGTAGTTTCTCATTTCCAAGTGAACGCTGGGTCTGTGGCATCAGACGTGTGTTTGATTGAAAGCGTGCCTGCGACATGTGTGTGTGGCTGTTGCGCTCGCTTACACACGGTCACTGTGGGTATGCGTGAAAATGACATCACGAGGCGGATTCAGTTCGTGACACTACGATTTCATTGTGTGGCACAGCGCCACATAATGGTCAATGTGCGGGAAAATGCTGCTGCTAACCCTAACCCTAACCCTTTCATAAAGAAAGTATTTCTTTAAAATGTGTTTGTTTAGAGGAAAATTCAAAACAAGACTTAAATAAAATAACAAATACATTTTATTAAAAAAAAATTGATTGTATTTTAAGGCCTAACTGCCTGGCCCTACCATGCACTTATTGGCTTGGTGCTATGCACAAAGTTGCATGCATATATAGCCGACCACTTTTTTTTTTTTTTCTTTTTTTGAATGAATCAATGAATCTTTAACCAACTTCAGTCTTGATCTACCAAATTTTCAGAATTATAACCCTTCAAATGCAATCAAATATCTTTACACAGTGCCACTGTGTTTTAATCCAGGGTTAGGAGGTGATGTGACCTGGTCTGACCTGGAATACAGTATAATTTCTATTTCTGTAGCTGCACACACACACACACACAAGTTACTTCACACACGCACACAGCATAAGTGGACACCCATATAAATAGACACACACATTTTCACTTTTATTTTTTTGCTACTATGACCTGCAAAACTCAATAATGTGAAAAAATGCACGCTATTCCCTGCTTTCCACTATGAGTGTTTGTTCTTCATGGAAACAGCAGAAAACGAATCAATCAGCTGGAAAATAGTTAAACATTAGAATGCAGAGATACAAAAATGGTTTGAAGGGTTTACATTTGCCAATTTTTTTGCAAAAGAAATTTTAAAATGTCTGCATTTTGAGCACACATACACACACTCATTTCTTACTACTGATTTTTTTGCAATAGAAAAAAAATAATGAAAACTCCAAACCTTACCCAATACTCAATGCTAATACAACTAATTATTTGATATGCACCTGTACATTTGAAGTCTGGACGACAGGATTATATTCCTGAAACAATCATAGTTTTATGCTCTAATGGTAATGAGGTAAAAAAAAAAATGCAGTTTAACTGTGGAGTTTATGGGACACAAATGTCCACTAGGAGTAACAACTAAACCATTTTAATTAATATATTACAGACTACCTTTTAGGAAATTAGGTTAAAGTACTGAAAATAAACCCAAAAGTACAGAACCTGGCATCAGTGTTTTGCCGTTCAAACAACGATAAATGGTAAAATCTAACCCCAAAACGACAAAAATTCTTGACCCTTCTGTACCTACTGAGATAATTTGTGTGTGTGAGTGCTAATCATAACTTTTGTAGAAAAAAACAAATCAGACACACATTCTTGTTCGTGAGTATCTTCATATGTCTTCATAAGTGTCTGTGAGCTGACCTTAATTTATCAGTGGAGAGGCTGTTTACCCTGACCCCCTGCTGTGAACGCTGCCCCCCCTCCCCAGGTTGGGCGACCAGTTCTATAAGGACGCCATCGAGCAGTGCCGCAGCTACAATGCCCGACTGTGTGCTGAGCGCAGCGTACGCCTGCCATTCCTGGACTCTCAGACCGGGGTGGCGCAGAACAACTGCTACATCTGGATGGAACGCCACCACCGCAGCCCTGGTGGGCGGACACACACACACACACACACACACACACACACACACACACACACGCATACCTACACCTGCAACGATTCGTTATTATTCGGTAGTTGCCAACTATCACAATTATAGCCAAGTATTTTGATCATCGATTAGAGTAATTTTTAAGAAGAAAATGGCCACATTTTCTGGTTCCAGCTTCTCAAATCTGATTATTTCCTGGTTTCTTTAGTCTTCTATATAATAGCAAACTTATTTCATCTTGTGTTTTAATGTACTCATTTTACAACATTTCACAAACCAGACAACTAATCAAATAATCATTTCAATAATGAATAACAGACTGTTAAAATAGTCATTTGTTGCAGCTGTATATCTGCATTTTTAATCAATGCATTCATTTTTTTTGCATAATTGATCCATATATGGATGGATGAGGGTGTGTTTAACTGACAAAATAACCCAAAAGATACAATTTTAGTAACACAAAAGAAAGAAAAGCATCGGAGAAGGTGAAACCAGCGAATGACTTTGCACAATCAATTGATTTGTAGGAGTTTCTGCTGATTTGTCACTCAACTAAGCATCTCGTTGCTATGTTTATTACCTAATCAATATATTAATCCTGGTAATGCATAGAAAGTGCAAACCTGTGTCCAACAAACAAAAAAACTAATTGCTATAGTAATTGTCTTGTGATCTGTCCATTTTTATTTGTTCCTACATGGCAAAATCCAATTTTCTTATTCGCTTTTTATATGAATTAATGCTCTTCATATGTGCAACGCCTGTTTTTTTTTTTTGTTTTTTTTTTGTGTAGGGGTGGCAGCGGGACAGATGTACACGTACCCCGCCCGCTGCTGGAGAAAGAAGAGACGGCTGCACAACACCACCGATCCCCGCCTTGGCATCTACGGTCTGCAGCTCGGTGAGATCCCGCACAGCCACCTGCTGTCGCTTTCTGCTCCTCTTAGTTTCACCTCCTGCTCGGCCGACTCTGCACCACCACCCGTAACCCCCCCTCCGTCTCCCACCCACCCACCATCTCCTTCAGCTCATGTGATTACTGGTGATGATCTGGAATAATCTCGCTAAAAGCATATCGCTCTGTCTCAGTATGCTGAGCAGAACAGGCTGCCAGTCTTTTTTTTTTTTTTTTTTTTTTTTTTTTTTCTCTCTCCTCTCTCTCTCTCTACTCCTTTTTTTTTTTTCTCTTTTCCAAAGGATGAAATGTGGCTGTGTTCACCCCGGCCGGTAAACTTGTTTTGTGAGAAGTAGAACATGTAATTAGATTTACTACTGCTGGGAGCAGCGGCACACAGTTCGGCCACTGCAGACAGTATTTAATAAATGTTATGGAATGGAGTTTGGCCTTCTCTGGCTGCCATTTGAAACAGCTCGCTGCTCACTCAACACAATTACCCTCCTATATATTCTCCCCCGATTCCTCCTCTTCTGCTCTTCGTCCCCCACACTGATTGGTTTAGTCTCTTTCTCACCGGCAGATTACGGCGAGAGATGGAGAGACCGAAGCGTTGCCGATGTAGTCCGCGTGTGTTTTGGGGCCAGTGTCCCTGAGCTCAAGTAACTAGTCCTTTCTGTGCCCTAGCTTGCATACCCACAGGGCTGTTAAATTATCCCAAAGAATGAATATGACAAAAGGCTCTCAGAGGAGGAAAAAAGGTGTTACAACTCTCAGTTTTCTTTAAAAGGTCAGTAGATTTCCACAATGATTATTTTTTTTTTACGCAAATTATCCTCAAATGTAAATATGTTGAAGTTGAGAAAGTGACACAGCCTAGCCGGAGAAAGCTAGATGGAAAGATAGCATATGAAGCGAGCCTTTGTTTCCCCAAACACATCCCATTGTAGTCTATTGTTTTCCACTGAGCTTTCTCTCGCTAAGACCCCACCACCGCCGCCACCCTGCTGTCCCCTTCCCTTCCCCGACAACAGCGGATTGTACGCCTCGTCTGGGTGTGCCCGGCGGGTGGAGGGGGGGGGGAGGGAAAGATGGGACGTACCCTGATTTAACCTGGCGTTTCCTCCTACAGAGGATGCCGTGCAGCTGGCCAGAGGTGGCCAGCGCTACAAGGTGGCGGCGGCGGTCCCGGCTAACAGGCTGACCGTCCGTCTCACTGCTGCGACACGCACTCCGAACGGATGGCGTTGCTAGAGACTGGGGCTGCATGCAGAATCAGCTCCCTGCTGCAGGCTGCTGCCGGCTCTATTTTTAGCACCCCCCACCCCCCTCACTCCCTCCCCCCTCCTCCCCTCCCCAGCTCCCGTGGGTTGGGAGAGAGAGAGTGTGAGTGAGGGGAGGTGGGTCTGTCTCGTCTCCCGGAGAGTTGAAAGTCAACGTGCGCAGACACAATGGTGAGGGGAGGGGCGGCGGCGGTGGGTGGGGGGGTGGGGGGAAGCTCGCCGCTGCATGGTGGAAGGGCCCATTTTCAGAGAAGCGTGTTGGTATGTTTAGCACTCCTCACGCCTACCTCTGTGTATCTGTTTTTCACCTATGCGGTCCGCCATTGCTTCAGCATTCTGGTTTTAAAAAAAAAAATGGCTTGTCTAGTGGTGAGATGAAGGGGCTGATAGAAAGCCCGAGTAAAGCAGGCTTTGAAGTGCCTTTCCACCGCCCCCCCCCCCTCCATCCCCATAATGCAACTGTGTGATCACACAGTTCTGTCGAGAAGAGACGGTGTAAATAAGACGTCTGTGTCCAACCGACCGTCGGCCGCTCGTTCTTCTTCTTCGTGGGCTCGACCCGCCTCCTACACTCTGAGATCTACAGCTCAGCCGTAGGAGGACATGTCTGCACGCTCAGGTTAAAGGGATAAGCCACTTAAATACATTGCGCTGCACAGGTTCCCGCAGACAAAGTCCACTTAATGTCCCCACAGCATTATCGCTCACCAGTGACAATGTGTTCTCCTGCTTTTTTTGTGTTGTTTAGTAAAATAGTGCTGTGAAAAAAGCAGCAATGACACATTCTGTTGTAGGCAAAAAAACAGATGACGACCACTATAACAAACAAATGTTCCAGTAAATTGCCACATGCTTCTCTTAGTACAGTGTGAGTGAGAGAGGAGATGAATGATGGGAACACGTCGATTAGAAGCTGCTGCAGATGATGCTTGATGCTTTTTGTTACAATTTCAGGGTTTGATGCAGGTTTATTTGTGGTTTTGCTATATACGTTATTAGGACTGGCCTAAATTTGGGCTAAACGTAACAAATGGTCATTTGGTTGTCAACTATTACATTAATTAATCTATTTGAATCATTTTTACAAAGAAATGTCCAAATTCTCTGGTTCCACCTTATTGAACCTGATTGTTTTCTTTAGTTTTCTATAATAATAATAATAATAATAATGCTAATATTAATGTATGAGACTGTTCCGGAAAAAAGTGAACAGTGAAGGTTTTACACTCTTATGTATAAAACAACCAATCAATTAATTGTTATAGTAATTACTATACTATTATCAAAATACTTGCAGCTCAAGTTGCAACATTTAATGATACATTTTATTTACTACAATAAAAATAAATTAGTTGGCAGGCCTATGTGGGGGGGGGGGGGGTATATTTTGGTTTCTAATGGTACTAATAATTACTTTCTCCAATTATATATTTTATTTTTGAATATTTTGGTGTTATTTTACTGAATGTGTAGTATGTATTATTCATCTGTAAATGGAAATAAAATAATAATTTTTTTTTTTAATTAATAAAAAAAAAAACATAAAAAAATCACCTAGCCCTACTATATGCACCGTGTTATGTAAATGTATAAATTGCATCAAATTCGGCAATGCACCACCCAGGTTTAAATATGTGTGAATTGACGAGAGGGAGAACACTTTCTTTAATGGTTTGATTGTATTTTAAAGGTGATCATAGAAATGACGCTCGTACCTGTTTTGTCCTTTAATTACTTATTGGGGTCAGTGATGAATCATGTTTGGCAAGATGCGAAAGTCCAAAAATGTATGAAATAGAGTGAACTACAGCACAGTGCTGGTTTGATGACTCATCCAACATATTTGTGCAGACGGGGGCCTCATGTCCAAGGACAGCCTGCCCACCCAGAGCACCACGCTGGAGGCTCTGCTCCGCGGCGAGGGTCTAGACAAGAGGAACAGCTCCAAGAACGACGAGGAGAGCCTGCTGGAGATCCAGGTGAGTCCACGTGTCTTTATCCCGGTCTGAGAGCCTCAGCCGGACGTTGAAAATGTGACCGTTCAGCGATATGTTCCAAATCTCTGAGGGCGCCAAGCGTTGCGCTCCTGACCGGTTGCTATGGCAACATGCCAAGTTTTTCCGGCTGACCTGAAGGGCTCGTTAGCCGACTGCCGCCTCACTCACAGGCAATTTGCACCAACTCTGACTTTCCCAGTTGCTGCCGTTCTGTATGGTAATGATAACGAGTGAAGTCTGGATGACTAACATGAGAATTCACTTCAAAGTGAGTAGTTTGTTCAAAATCCAAAACGCTCTCAAAAATGTCTGTCAAACCGAACTGTTAACCTCTTCTATATTTGTTAGCTTTTTCCTCATTTTTTAAACATTTATGGGTCATCAAATCTTTAGGGATACACCGCATGACAGTTTTGACATTGTCCCTTATACAGGAACAGAAATAATAATAATAAAAATGTTTTTTTTCTTTTCTCCCTTCCTCTCTGTTGTTGCTGCTTAGTTTGCTTGTTTTTTAGTTTTTTTTAAGAGAATCAGAGAATTGAATAGTTTCTTTTATTCCCCCCTTTCTCGCCCTTCGTCTCAGAGGGTTCTGGAGGCAGATGCGGCAGAAGACGCTTTCGACGACGACGACTACGAGGTGGACACTCCCAAGAGGAGACACCGGGGCAAAGGAAGAGTAAGCGACTGGGAGGACGCCACACGGCGGCCGCAGAGCATTCAGGACTTCATTAGATTTCAATGCAGGTGGTAAAATGAAACTTTTGTGTTTTTCCTCAGGGTCGGGGCTCAGGCCGCAGGAGGGCGGATCTGGACGATGACAAGCCATACGTCTGTGACAGTAAGTGGAGAGGAACACGCGTGGTGTTTTTCACACCGTTTCCCTGCTCATCAGCCAGCGTGAAATGTGACGCAGCACCTTGAGTCTCCGATGGACCGATTCCTTACATGCAGAAATTTATTCTGCTTATTTAAAATGATCATCACTGGAGTCTTAACTATCCTGTAACACAAGAAATGTAGATCATTTTACAGCCTTTTTTTAAATATAATTATTACAGTCTCAGAAGGCCGCTGTTGCAGAGCAGAATGATTTGCTGATTGCTTGATTATTCAAAGTTTATTAATATCAGATGTATCCTATTTCTGAATTGCACCAAACTGGACACTGCACCACCCATGTGTGAGGCCAGAGGGAGATTTCTGTCTTTTATAGTTTGATTGGATTTTAAAGTGTTCATGATGTATTTCTCAAGAATTTATGCTAAATACTCTTCTCTTGTCCTTTTTGTACTTATTAAGGTCCATGACAAATCATGGCTGGTGAGATAAGAAAGTAAAAAACACAAAAAACAGAACTAAAACATGGTTTTAAGAAGGATTCATCAGGTCTGTACATGTACATTTTGTGTTCATGTTGGTTTCTTGTCATTCAAAAGTCAATTTGTATCATTTTTTTTTCCAAAATGAAATGTCAATTGTAACTGGAGTTAAATATTTCGTAGATATTTTATAAAAAATAATAGTTTAATTTAAATTATAAGAGTAGTTGTTAGCATGTCAGAGTTCCTGCTAATAATTCGACCCAGTGTAACTGAATCAACATTATTACTGAGATGAAACTACAGAATTAATAACCAGTTCCACCAGTGTCACTGTAGCGTGAGTGTTCTTGAATACTGTGAATCCCCTAATAACGTTGTTTTCTCCCCTCTTCTGTTTCAGACAGATACAAACAAAAGAATAACTCAAAATCTTCAACCTCAGGTATCCCGATTCCTCCGCTCCTCCTGATATTTAAGGACATTTAGAATGTTTTGATAGATTTCATGAGTGTGTGTTTTGAGTGTCGTGAGCACTGTGATTATTGATCCAGCCACTATATTATCTTACTTTTCTCAAGCTGAAAAGTGCCCCTGGTGCTATGAAACTGAGACACGCTTATTATGTTGTCTGTGTTTGTGTTGTATTTGACTAACCGATGTAAGCGGATCCTTGAAGTGCTTCTTATTTTTGTCCTTTTCGGAATAGTCAGTAATACAATATTCAGCCCTAAAAAAAAAAAAAGCCATGATTTCAGTTTTTATTCCCATACTAGATGAGATGATTGTTTTCTGAATGTCTATATATATATATATATATTTTTTTTTTTGTTAGGTTGCTCTTTACTTCAGAGCGTTCCCAGCTCGCCATAGTCAGTTTTTCAGCAGAGAACATAAAAATAAATTAGATTAGTGTTAGTGGTGGGTGTTTCACTTATTGCTTTCTGATGGTTATTTAGGTTTACAGCCATTTAACCTGACCACAGAAAATGGGGAGGGGGAAAAACATCCCGCCTCTAGAAATGATGCTCTAAACAATAAAACGGTGTGGCCAGTCTGAGAAGCAGAATGAAGCCGTGAATCTTTCGTCTTTTTTTACTTTTTCGCCAGTCTATGCGAAGCGCTACAGGAACCGTACGGGACTAAGCTACCACTACACCCATTCCCACCTGGCAGAGGAGGGCCGAGCCGGGGAGAGGAGCTCCGTGGCGTCCAGGTCCCCCTCAGTACAGCAGACTGACCGACACAAACGTAGGAATCCCTCACAGGAAACCACATCACATGCAAATGTGCTGAACGTGTCCGTACAATTAACCAATACAATGCTGGCTGAGTTATGCGTGTGTGGGAGGGGAACGGAGCACTAAACATTCAGTACGTTTATGTGACTTTAAAACTGGACTTTAAATTCATGTAAACATGTTAACTTGACAGAAATTGAACTTACAAAGTCGGACTAACACGCCCAGAAAATTAATTAGAATCCAGCTGCTCCCAGAGTTCATGCAGGGTCTTAAAAAGTTTGATTTTGGAAATATTACCTTAAAAATACTTGAATTTTATGCAGTAAGGCTAAAAAAAAAAAAAAAGTTAAGTGAAATAAAGAGTGGTGGAATTGTCGTGGCCCAAACTTCCTGACTTGCCAAAGGTGCCGTTTTAGAACCTTGACGTCGTCGTCAGGGTGGTTGCTATGCGTGCGTGAGTCGAGATAATTTGCCTCATGAACGAAACTGCAGTGAAATCGGCTCGTCATTGGTTTGATGCTTAATCCGTGCTTTCAATCTGAGTTCAAGGCTGTTTCTATGTGAATAGAGAGTGTAACATACAGCAACATTGTACTACTGTTATACTATAAATTACTGTCAACTTTCCTCATGACTTTGTATTACTGAAATGCAGCGTCTCCACACAAAATGACTTTTGCCTATTTGGGTTGCAGTAGTTCATATTTACAATGATCCAACTACTAGAGCTGAGGTTTAAGTGGGGGGGGGATACATTGACATAGTATGTAGCTATTTAATACCTGAAAATATTACCTAAAAACTGTGGGATGTCAATTTCATTGTTTGTTGTTCAGGAATGTTTGAGAAATAACTGAACAAATAAAAAAAAAAAAAAGTATTTTATTGAGAAGAGGTGACTTTGTCATTAAATGGACTTAGCATACACACCTACTGATTGGTTGGTACGTCTATAAATATGTTTGACACGTGCAGCCTCATCAACTACCCCTCAACCTTTTTATTTTTTAACATTTTTTTTTGTCTTTTTTCACCTTGTAGGTCCAAAGGGTCCAGGTGGGACCAGCATTCCCAACAACTACTGTAATAAATGCCAGGGCTCGAACAAGAAAACGGGTAAAGCTGGGCCGCCCTGCACAGCCTGCAGATGCAGAAGTGAGTTCAAATACACAATCGATTTGAGTCTATTTTATTTGTATAACCCAAAATCGCAAATCACAGACTCTGGTCTCAATATAAAAATAGTCTTGGATTCTATGGTTGGTCAGAGTGCATCCATAGCAACACTATGTTATTCATAACATGCCGCGATTGACCAATCGGAATCGAGGATTCGACGACGCCTCGTAATAAATGCATCAAAATGGAAGTGGGACCATCTCTGCTTTAGTTGTGTGCATTTTTATGCGACTTGCATGCCTCAGAATTTATGATGCTGGCTTGGGGGGGGGTGGGCGGGAGAGAAAACTAGTCCTAAAAGTTTACGACCCTCCTTCCTGTGATCTACGGCGTGTTCTGACTCGGCTCTTTCTGCCTCGCCAGCCGCCCGTGCGGAGGAGAAGGAGGACGGGGCTTTCACCGGCGCCGAGGAGCTGTTCGGCACCACCTCGGAGAGCGACACGTCCACCTTCCACGGCTTCGAGGAGGACGAGCTGGAGGAGCCGGCGAAAAACAGCAATGGAATATCCAACCGACACAGATAGAGCCGTCTAGATTTAAAGAGACAATTTTTTTTTTTTTTTTTTTTTTTTTTTTTTAATATGGATTAACCTCTGGCAAAAATCTGCTGCTTCTTTTTCAATGTTTGTTTTTTTTCCTTTTTTTTTTTTTTTTTTTGCAGAAAGCACAAAAGTGATAATTTCAGGACAGAAATGCAAGTGGTATTTTATCTACTGAACATTGTTGAATAATTTATGAACACTTTTTATATATAAATATATATATTAACTTTCAAGGCAATGGACGACTGTCAGCGTTTCTTGACACGTGACTTGCAAAAACAAGAAGATGTTTTTGGAGTGTTTCCCCCCGCCTCACTGGAGCAGAAGGAGCATAAATATTATGAACAAAACCAAAAAAAGAAACACTGGAGAAATTGGAAAATTTGAACAAATGACAAATTTTTAAAGGCATGAATGCTACGTTTTCTTTTTTTTTTCTTTTTTTTTCTTTGGAAGATGATTGAATGTTATTGCAGACCCATACTTGAGCTACTGGATGTTTCTGAATCGGTGATGACTATGAAGGTCTCTTCTTCTGCTCCAACTCTGGATTATACTTGTGTGAAAATGAAGGAACCAATGGAAATGTTGTTGGAGACGGAAGAAGCTTAAATGTAGAGTCTTTACGGGGACTAAAGAAACAAAAAGGTAAGCAGGTAATTAAATGCACAACATTTTAGAGATAGAGTTTAAAAAAAAAAGTAAACTGCTGCACTAGTTTCAGTGAAAATGCAGTTAGAACTAAATATATTGTTGAATACTTGGGACAGTGTCAAAACTGTCATATGATGTAACTTTAAAAATTTGGTACAACTCTCCTATACGGCTTTGGAAAAAAAAAAAAAGCATCAAACTAGTTTTATATTCTAGATGGTTTAAAATATGTAACAAGTAAAATCCTCGTTTTACAAATGGACTTTTAATTGACAAAAAAAACAACAAAAACACAAGTACATTTGTAAAGCTTATGAAAGCTTCCTAAAACTGTATTTTAAAAGGTTTTTGACTTCCTCATCTTGCCAAACAGGGTTTGTCACTGACCCATTTTATTGGATAAACCAATTTGGTTTTTAATTTGGTAAATGACAATAAGTCGAGCTGCCTTCCTTTTTTTTTTTTCCCCCAGTTTGTGTGCACACATACCACCATGTCCAGTCTAACGCATCCTGTCTGTGTTGTATAGGAGCACTCAGCACGTTGGCGTGTAGCCCAGGGGTGGGGGCCACCAGTGAAGAAGAGGATTTTAACCCTCAAAAGGAAAAAAAAGCTTAAAAAAAACTAATGAGCCTTCATGTCCCTCCTGATTTGGGCCTGAAATAACTGACATGGAACGGTTGGAACACGCTTCCGCCGCCTCCGTGGGCCCCGCGCGGCGCAGAACTGAAGCAGCCGCTCCCTCCATGATGTGAATCGATCACTTCTGAACATTCTTTTTGAAATGTGAGTCGATCCAGCTTCGTTACCCCCCCCACCCCACCCTTTCCCCTGCTCAACCCGTCTCCCGCCGCACTGTGCTGGAGCTCTTCTGGACTACGGGAACACTAAAGGCCAGGCGCCCCCCCTGCCCCGCCCCTCCCTGCCGGACCCGGACCGGCCCGGTCCCCCGACGGGCTCCTGCTCTGTGACTGCGAGTCTGCAGCGTGATCCGATGTGACACTAAGACGTCATTATCCTTCATCACTGTGCCAGACCACCGCTCTGCTCTGGAAACCAGCTCTGACAGCCATGACCCCCCCCAACCCCCCAACCCGAACCTGATTGGACCAGAGACCCCCCCCCTCCCTCAGCCATAGAGATGGTGCTCTACTCCACCACTATCACATGCAGACCTCTGGACTACTGTATTAAAACCCTGACACGGACGCAAAAAGGTTTTTATCTTTCTGCTTCCGTCTGTTTTCTCTCCCCGATCTCAACACCACACAAACCGCTCGCAGCAACTTTAGCTTTTTTTTTTCTCTCTCTTTATTTCCTCTCTTGTATAATATTTCTATATTTTGACTGTTTAAACTTTGATTCGTATGACTCCTTGGGTTCGTTCAGACTGCATCGATACCTCTGTCCTGATCCAAGTGCACAATAGCCACGACTACTCAGGCATCTTTTTTTTTTTTTTTCCTGTTTTCCTCTGCCGTCGATTGTTCAGCCGCTCAGCCCTGATTCATGTGATTGTATTCAGTGGGCGAGGAGGGACAGTAACACGAGGATCCACTTCTAGTCAACCAACAAGTAAAGCTATAGAAAAACAAAACATTGCAATAACAAGGGGCGACACGGTGGTGCGGTGGGTAGCACTGTTGCCTCACAGCAAGAAGGTCGCAGGTTCAAGACCCGCCTTGGGCCTGGGTCTGGGGCCTTTCTGTGTGGAGTTTGCATGTTCTCCCCGTGTCTGCGTGGGTTTTCACCGGGTACTCCGGTTTCCTCCCACAATACAAAAAACATGCTCAGGTTAATTGGTAAACTCTAAATTGCCCATAGGTGTGAGTGTGAGAGTGAATGGTGTGTGAATGGTGTGTGTGCCCCACGATTGGCTGGCGACCATCTGGGGTGTATCCCTGCCTCTCGCCTTAACGCGCTGGGATAGGCTCCAGCAGACCCCTGCGACCCCGAAAGGGAATAAGCGGGATAGACAATGGATGGATGGATGGATGCAATAACAAGCATCAACTGTGTCCGTTATCGGTTATTTTTTATTATTATCATTACTAGTGTCATGCGAAACATCTCCACGTTCTCTTTGAATTTTTTTTTTTTTTTTTTTTTTTTTTTTTTTTTTTTTTTTTTTTTTTTTTGGGAGATTCGACGCTGCCGCGTTCTGAACATATAACGGTCATGGTGAGAAGTGAAAACTGTAAATCCAACGTATCTGTGACATTTTCCGTCTGAGTGCTTTGGGGGGTCTAATTGCTTCATGACATTTAGAAGGTGCTTGGAGAAGCCGTTTAGGGTCCATCCATGTGATTATTCACTATCACTTCAGAGTTAAAATAGCAGCTTTTTAATGTTTGTTCTTTTTTTTTTTTTTCTTAAAAAAAGAGAACTAATAATCCTACGCCTCTGTTATGACTTGCAGAAGTTGTTGTGCATTCAAACCATCTCTGTTCACTTCCCTCAGGGACCCCACACACAGCAGTTTCTCTTCTGGGTAAAAGTCGGGGCATGTCACTTACCTTCTCTAGTATCCGTTATGTGGCGTCCCCCCACGCTGAAGTAATGCACTAGTGAGGCTTTTTTTTTTTTTTTTTAATCTTCCAGAAGCCACGCCAGTAAAGTGAAAGCACGTCATCAATCACAAACCTGCTAATTGTTCCCCACCAACACACGAACGGGCCTCGCGCGGTTCTGAACACAAGGAGAGACGCTCCTCAAATGCAAACGTCAAGCGACGTCCACCTGGAGTCTAACGTGTCACCAAACATCGAAAAAAACAAAACAAAATACTAGCCTGTATACCTCGTCAAAGACACAGCAATAGGCCCTGGTACTCTCTGTCACGCCTGCGGGAAGCGGTGAAGAGGGCCGATCGGGGTGGGAACGGAGCCACGGGGAGATGGAACGGACACGACCGGGGCGTCCGTTTCATCTCTCAGCTGTAAATACGAGTCGAAATGGAGAGAATTAAGTCTTTGTTTGTTAAACTATTTTTATTGTTCTGAAAAAATAAAGAATTAATGGCAGTGCTCATTGTGGTGGTGAAGGGTTTCCCTTTTTTTGTTTTTTATTTTGGGGTGTTTTTGAAATGGCGGCTGATAAGCAAAAGAATCCTAGACCGGATCAATAGGCTGCAGGGACAGAGAGGAGAAACGGCTTTGAATGGGGACAGAAACGGGGCTAAAGTTCACGGGGCCTTTCTATATTGATCAGAAGGTGCTTAAGGAATCAGCAGAAACCCTGGTTAAGTCACACATGAGCAGGAGGAGCAGGATGGTTGGTAACTGCAGGCAGAAAGAAAATCTCTGTGCAGGAACAGCGTGATACTGTTGTGAGCGCTGGTTCCATGTGGCCTCTATAAAATGTGTCAAATTCCTTCATTACAGCGGCAGCATAACGACATTTAAACGGGAGCAGGAAGCAGATCACACGTTAACTTTTTTTTTTTTTTTTTTTTTTTTGGAATAGAAAAACTCTTAAAGGTTAAAGCGTCCATTTCACAATTTAGTTGTGGAGCACCACGTCGTAAATCCTAAAAGCAGGAAACACCTTCGGGCTAAGCGGTAAATATGTCACAAATAATTTCTCATTTATTTTGTTTCGTGGTATAACAATCGAATTATACAGGGACTGCATGGTCTTTAAACACCACCAGGTATTTACAGCTACCTTTTCAAATAATTAGACTATCATGAGAAGTTCTATATTTATTTCTCCTGTACCTTCAGAAAGTAACACTCAATATCTTAAAGTTCATTACTTTTTTGTCAGAACACTTTTAGAAACTACAACCTAGACTACAAGAAAATAACGGCTTGAAGCATTTTACTTTATTTGTAGCAAATCTAATTAAGTAGTTTCACTTTCCGAAATGACTTGGTAAAAAATATAAAATGATGCACCTGTAGTTTTGACATTTCCCTTAAAGGTCCCACACTGTACCCCCCCCCCTGTGATTTCCCTAACGAGATATATTTCTGCTTTTTAAATACCAAGAAAATCATTGCCTACGCTGTAGTTTTACATCCTCCCTCAAGCTTCTCCCTGGTGCTCTGGAAAAGAAAAGGTCGTTCTGCGTCCGTCTCATTAATATTCATGAGCAAATTTAAAAAAACAATCAAAACCTCACTTCCACCAACACGGGACCTTTTTAATACAAGTGGCCTGCATCTCTCCTTAAGACGTTCCCCAGACTGGTATGTGCACAATTCTTTCAAACTCAGACAGTAATCTGTAACCCAGATACCTAGTTAACCCACGCAACCCTGTTAGTTTTACATTTTCAGCAGACCAGAGACATCGCACAAATACTAGCACATGTTTTAACTTAAACGTCCTAGTAGATTTGGTGTAATTCCTCTTTTTAAGGTTCTGTAAAAAAGCTGAAAGGTCAAATATAAGCCAGAAGTTGTGTAACTATGTACATTTACTTAAGTGAAATAATTGAGTCAGTATTTTAGTACAATTGTAAAACTCTAATATCTCAATGTGATGTTACTTTTACTTCACTACATGTCAGAAGTAAATATTCTCATTCATACTCTATTACATTTGACAGCTTTTCAGATAAAGATTTGAATATTTTACATTCAGTTAATATAATTTAATATTTATCTATATTAAATAATTAGATAATATACAATTTGCAATGCATTTTGATAAAAGATGCCACTCTTAATGATGCAGCACTTTTACTATACTAATTTATCTAAAGTGTAACAGATTGGCTCCACAAAACACCCACATATGTGCTATTAATAATAATATATACTATAATAATCTAACAGTTGATGTATTTTGACATAGGGTACATTTTAATTCATAATTTTTACTTTGTGATTTATTTGTCAGTGAACTCAACAGTAGCGTTTTGCGTTTCTGTGATTTTTTTTTTTTTTTCTTCCTCCATCTCTACATGCAAACACCAAGAAGACAGTACCACGAAGCAGACGGATCCAGAGTCTTTATTATTTGGTACCCATGAATAGATAGCAGGTGCTTTGTGTTTTAGAGTGCCAGTAGTTACCTTTGCTGATTGAGAAACTAAAAGCACAAAATGCCCTGAATATGTTACATGCATAGTAATGTGCCCCACGTCATAAAATGTGCTCTTTGAATAATGAAATTTAGCCAATTTACAACTACAATGCACTCTGTACATAGTGTCATTGTGTTTTGTGCTGAGAATAACATTTGGTACATCGACTTCAGTTAAGCATCTCTCTCTCTACCTTTATAATCAAGAGGTTATTGGTTCATGATGATAATGAGAATTGTTAATATGACCTGTACAGTGCATTGCAACAACTCTAATAGAAGGAACAGATGATTCTCTCGTTCAGTAGTGGAGTCCGTCACTGTTCCAGTCACTGGCCTCATGGGGGAGCCGTGAGGCTGCAATCTGCTCAGTTGCAGCACTTTTTCTCTCCCGCGGACGAAGGGTGAAGCCACAGCGGAGCAGAGAGGCCTCGGAGTCCACGGTACGGCGCTCCTCATGGGGTCAAATGTCGCCCCCCCCCCCCTCCTCCTGGTTGCATTTCAGGGTTTTTTTCATGTCCATCCCCCTGTAGAGTGTTTCCTCAACTTCAGATCTCCCCCCTAGACTTTCTGAGTGCTGTCTTTGGAGAGTAGAACCATCCCTCAGTGAAAACTCCTCGATGGGCCGCTCACATGCACCATTTTCCTCAGTAGTCCGCAAAACACACGAAAATTATTAAATGGAGAGGCGTGGCATTTTTGCCAAATAAAAATGGGTAGGTTTTGTTGTTTTTGAAAAAAATATATATATATTCATGCAGTAAAAAAATAAAGTGACAAAACATAAATGATCCCATATCGGGCAGCAGGCCTTTTAATAATATCTCCAGGATCGGAGAACAACTAGTTTTTGACATCGTGACGAAAGGATCAGCATGAACGAGAACGCAGTGGGACACAGTCTCGTATCTCTCTCGTTGCTGGTCCTGTGGTTTAACCACTAGATGGACCCATGGCACTGACAATGTTAAAACAGGACGCTCCTAGTGGGAGTCCAGAACAGCTTTTTAGGACGCTATTACACACGCGGCTGTGCATCTAAAGTCAAACCTCAAATCACTGTGATTCACACAACCCTATATGTGGGGGATTTTAGGATCCATAGATACACACGCAGCCTTTTTTTTTTTTGGAAATTACTAATTTAAGTGCAGGAGCCTGAACACACCAATAACTGTAATGAATGCATCCTACAGTTTTCTGTCTATGCTTCCATACGTCTCGTTAAAACATGAAGGAACGGAAACGTTGATTCTGGATGAAACATGCAACGGTGCAGTGTGGATGCTAGATTAAGCCCTTATGCTAGATTCTGGAATGTAATGAAGCATGACAAAAAAGTATACCTTTGTTAAAAAAAATCTGTTTTGTAGACTGCAATAATCATAATTTATGGGGGAAAAACAGACTACATATCCTCGGTTACTGGCAAAACAACGGTGTATATTCAACTAGTTAATTTACATGTGTGCTTTATAAGAAACAGATATGATAGAAATTCCAAAGATATATAAAAGAGGTTGGGTTTCTTTAAAAAAAAAAGAAGAGAAAAAAAGAAAGAAAGAAAGAGGTCTCCCGCTCCCTTTATTGCTGGCTGCCGTGTGAGTTCAGAGAAATATGCAACTGTTTGACCTTGTAGTTTGAGCAGGTTTTTCTGAGTTACGTCCCGGCTGTTTTACAACTAAACTTTTATGTTCGCAAGTTGTGGCAAATAGCTTTTATATAGATATAAAACGATATGAAAAAACAATATAAACAGATCCTCTGAGCTGACAAAGAGCCTAGCGACAGGTTCCGTCAACCGAGTGAAGTAAAAGAGGGCAGCCCTAGTCTGGATGTGCTTATAGTGTGTATGCTGCATGCCGTGTGGGGCGTGTGTGTGTGTGTGTGTGTGTGTGTGGGGCTGAGGCTGAGGTTCCCCTTTTGTCGGCACTGTTTCTTTTTTCCTTCTTCAGCAGTTTCTGTATGCGGGGGGCGTTGCCCCCAGCCGGGCCCAGCACTGCGTGACCAGTAAGGTAGCAGTCCAAGGATCGGCGTCTGAGAGCCTCCGCAGGAACGTTTCCCCGGACCCGGACCCGGACCCGGACCCGGACCCGGGCCCCGCGTGGAGCTCGCCCCTCAGGCAGGCTGCCCCCCTCCAGCCCAGGCTGTGTCAGGACGACTGCATCAGGCCCGTCAGACGCTTGCCCGTCAGCGACTTTCCCTGGAAAGGTCAAATCAGAAGGAGACGTCTGGGCACAAACCGTACACACACCTTATGAATCAAAAACACTATCAATCACGTGACTAGCTTGTTATCTTATCCACAAACACGCTACTACTGATTTATATATATATAAAGCTATATATGGAAAACAAAAAAGGAACAAACAGAAAAACAGCCACAATAGTGTAATATGGATAAAAGTGCAGAAAAGCCACAGATAAGTGAGCAGCCAGAGTGGTTTAGTGACATGAACAGCCCGGCTCTCAGTGACTTACCACACTGCGGGTGAACTTCTCCAAGGAGGTGCGGCGGCCCTGCTCAGTGTCTGCTGGCTGCTGTTTCGGGAGGGGGGGGAAGCAGGGTGAGTGTTTTTTTGGGGGGTCAGGTGGTGGGTGGGGGGAGGGGTGGTGGTGGTGTTGTTGATGGGGGTGGGGGGGGTCAGGAGTGACGTATGTCGTTAGTGAGGGGAAAAAAGAAGGGGGCCAAGCATCGCAAAAAGAAAAGTGGGCCGAGGACGTGGTGAGGGTTGCGTGTTTTTTTTTTTTTTTTTTTTTTTTTTTTTTTAGGGAATGGAAGTGGGGTTGAGTGACCAGACCAGCGGGAGGGGGGGCAGTGTTATAAAAAAAAACAAAAAAACAGGAAGGGCAGAGAGGCCAGCATGAACAGAGGCAGCAGCTGTGATTTGCTGAAAAGCTCCATATTACACAGTAAAAGCTAAAAAGGAAAAAAAAGAAAAAGTGACACAAAACTGGGACATATGAGACGGCCCTGTCGGCTCTAGATCAGGTTTGACAGTATGATTCATAACTTTAGACAGCAGCTTGACCTATGATGTCATGATCTGACCTTCACATTTTAAATTGATTATATCCAACATCTTTTTATCAAAAATCTTCTCAATTTGGTTTCACAAAGAATGTGGGTGGATTTAAGCTGCTTTGCGTGGGGCCGTGGTGGTGACTGTAGACATGTGACCTGACGGCTTCACTTTAAGGCCCGGTTTCATTTCCTCTGTGAAATGAGCCTTATAATCCAAAAGCAGTTAGAATCACACCTTCCATGACACGAGGCCTTTAAATAATTTATCAGTTTCTTTGTACGGACGCATACCACCACGGCCTGTTTGGGCTTCAAAAACACTTCCTGCGTTTTTGGACTCAGCGGTTTCCTCTTTTGATGCCGTCTCGTGTTGCTCTGACAGCTCTCACACACACACACACACACACACACACACACACACACACACACACGCACACACACACACACACACACACACTACTGAAATGTTGCTAGCCAGACCGATTTAAAAGTAGCTGACCCTGTCGACACACAATGGCTGTATACACTTTATGAAGAAAACAAAAAACACAAACCAATCAGAAAATATGGAAATATAATAAAAATGCGAGTGACACAGTGATGGTAAAGGTGGAGGTGAGTGGGTACAGCTCACCTTCTTCCTGGCTAACAGGAGGTCCTGGTAGATGTTGGATCGCAAAAAGCGTGCATAGCTGTCACTTTTCATTAGCTTGAAAATGTGCTCCTGCAATAGAGAAAAAAGGAGTAATGTGTCGGTTGCAGATTTACAGAGTAGAAAAGAGGATCAGAGACATGAACAAAAGAGCAGTAACCACACACACACACACACACACACACCCTGCTGACATGGGCCTGTGAGACGGGGCTGAGTAATGTCCTGCCAGCGCTGGCCGTTCCACGTCAGACGGCACCAGCTGACTCCGGACCCGTTCACGGAATGACTCGCCTCATTAGGCCCCGAAACAAACACACTTCATCATTCCTCCTTCTCCTCCTTCTCCTCCTTTTCCTCCTTCTCCTCCTTTTCCTCCTCGCTCTCTTCCTGCTCCTCCTTCATTTAACTTGTGTAACAGGAGCGGTGGAAGAGTGGAAATACATGGATGAAGCAACTGGTCTTTACAGGATTTTAATGTTGTAAGTAAAGACCAACAACATATTATTATAATATTATTACATAATATTTCAAATCACTTGATTTAATAGTGATTCACTATTAGTTATCTTTTTTAATAGTAACTAAAGGAAAAAAGGCAGAATGTAACCACATATTTGTTTATATTGATCAATACCAATATTATAGTTTCTTAAAATAAATAGTATAATAATACTAAATATTTGGAGGGGCTTTTTATGTTTAATGACCTGTTGAAATTGCCTGTTAAAGAGTAGCAGTTTAAATAATATGTTTATGAGCCAAGGAATGAGGAGCCCTTTTTTTTTTTTTTTTTTTTTTTTTAAAACACGAACCTTTGAGTCAAATAATCAATATTCCAATTAACTATTTAATGCTGTGATTATTGAGGCTATATGTTGATATTGTTTAATCGCCCAGGCCTAATGTGTACAGGTGAATGTCGTCCACCAGTTCTAGGTTTGTTGGATATAAGAAGTCGTGTGAGATCCGTCTGAGACGAATAAAACGACACGGCTCACCTGAGCGTCCTCAAAGCTGTAGCGTCCTGGGTCTTTGAGGTTCTGACTGGTGCGCTCGTAGCTGTGTGAGTCCAGGTTGATGGAGCTCGGCCCCCCTTCAGCTAGAAACTCCTGCCAGATCTCCTGAGCCCTGGAGGACACGTCCTGGAGCGGCCGTCTCTTCAGATCCTGGACCGCTAACCAGAACCTGCAACAAAGTAAACACGTCATTTAGTCAAATACAGGAGCTTGAATTCAATGATCAACAAAAAAATTGGGAGGACTATTAGGACTAAATTAAAAAGATCACTGTACTTCTGTAAAAGGTGTGAATCCCATTTGTCTTATCTAAGGAGCGTCATTAGATCACATGTATTTATCTGACTATAGAATAATCAGATGGCACCAACTATAAGTCCTGACGCTGCAACGCATCGCAGAGCTCTGAATGTCTCACCGCAAGTTCTCTGAGCTGAACTCCGACTCCAGGAACTTGAGGAACTGGTCGCGTCCCGCCGGGTCTTTCAGCGCCTCCTCCAGGGAGAAGCCCCACTTCTTCACCCGCTGCTGGCCGGGGTCACGGCTGCTCGGAAAAGACAACGTCATCGGTCCCTGAAGCTTCTCTGTCGTTCAGGTTGTCTTTATCTTGTAGAGCACGTGTCAAACTCAGGTCCTGGAGGGCCGAGTGGGTGCACATGGCCCTCCAGGACCTGAGTTTGACACCCCTGTTGTAGCAAGTGGATTTCTCAGTTGGTGGGTTGGCTTCTTCAGTTCCTGGGGTGAAATCCTGAGTTCCCTGGCACTGACACCCCAGAACTGAAGAAGCCTCTTGGACGAGAGGTGAAACGTGTCCAACCAACCAAGAAACCCACTTGCATTTCTCTTGTTTCATAGTCACTTTTCCTTCATGCTGTACAGGAGAACACCAGAATACAGTCACATTGCACATGGCCTCCTGGTAAAGTCTCCACACACATCCCAACGCGCCCCCCCCCCCCCCTCAGCCTGACCTGGCCTCCAGGTCCCAGAAGGAGGTGTCGTCACTGATCCAGGGGTTGGAGGGTTCCGTGGCCGACACGAAGGGGTCGTACTCCATGAACTGCTCCGTGTAGCCCATGAGGTTGTCGGCCACTTTGGAAACCTTCATGCAGTGTCTGTCCAGCTGGATGTTCAGGAAGGTGATCTGAAGGGAGAGTAATGAGGAGGCTGAATAAGGCAGCAGCACGTCAGCGTGCCGCGCTGATGGATGGATGCGGCCGCTGCTGATAACGTGTCACTCACCTCCTTCTGAACGTCCTCTTTGGTGAGCTTCCTGGCCGGCTGGGAGCTGACGTGGATCGGACTGGGCTGGCTCTGGCCGTCGTCTGGGACCCCGTAAACGGACTGGGAGGAGAGGGGAGACGCGTTACAAATTTTATAATTTATATTTACTGTGTATACTGTGAATGGATCAAAATATTTTAAAATATTGTTTTTTAATCTTTAACTTTAAAAAATTTAAAACAGTTTTAAGAAGCCTTAATCTGGTCTCTTGTTAGTTTCCTGTCATATAAAAACATCCACATATTTGTTTTTTCTTACAAAAATCATGATTTTGTTTGGACTTTCTGACAAAATATTAAATGCTGTAACTGAAAAAGGATGATCAATTTTAAATATTTAATCTACCTAAAATATAGAACTAGTTGATATCATGTGTCTTCACTCTGGTACCACATGGTGTTTTGGCATTGTCCCATGTATCATCATGTAATTTACATGTAATATTTAGAATTACACCAGCACCTTATAAGTTAGATTCTTTTATTTAACTTATTTTTATTGTCAGTAAATATTGAAAAATAATTATAGAAAATAGTAGACTCAAATGATATATGATTCTTGATAAACTTTTCCTATAATTGAGAAACTATATTTTAATTTCATACTCAGTAGAATATTATATAATATTAAGTATAATAATATTCATTTTAGACTTATACCAACAATTTACAGTGCCAGGAACAAGTTTGGACTTTAGATATTTATATTAGCTATGTAGATTTTTGTACCCTCTATTTTTAAGAAATAATAAAATATAATTAAGTAAAGTAATACATATTACTGACACATGCATGATAACATATACATATAAGTAATACACACAATTTCATCTATGATACAAATTATATATATTTTATAAACCATTTATTCTTCTGATTCTGAAATATTTTAATGAATATAATGTATACAAATTTAAAAATGTAAAAGTTAAATAATGATAAAATAATCATAAATGGCAGGTCAACTGTTCAGGGAGTGAGGTGAATATAAAATATAGGAAATAATTGAATCCTCATTATAGTGTTTGAGGTGTTAGCTGAAGTTGCATTAGACTGAGGAGCTAATAATCTGATCCTGAACGCCACAGATGTGCGTGTCGCACCGCGCCCGCGTCGTCTCCTCACCTTTTTCACCCTGTGTGGGTTCCTCTCTCTCCGACACTTGCGGATGTCCATCTCTGTGGTGTTGACACAGCCCGGCTGTGGGGGACAGGGGTGTGTTTCTGGGTCAGATAACAGCATTTTTACCCGAGCATATATTGTCTACTCACAGCAGCACAAAGCTGCTCCCTTATTCAGACAGGCCACGCTCACAAAAGAATCGTATGCAAAGTGACTGGCACCAAATCTGACTCTGCTACCCACAGCCAAACCGGGCTCTCGGCCCGAACACCGGGCGGAGCTGAGTCTGCCGTTTTCGGGCTTTAAATTCTAAAATTGTCTGCTTATATAACAGCCGTTTTTCTGTAATTCTTTATTCACTTCCAGTTTTGCAATTTGTAGCTTCTGACCTGCTTTTCCTTTCTTTTTCATTCATCTGTCTCTGGCCTTTCCTAAACTCACCACTGGCCGATGGACGTCCCAGAATGCCCTCTCCTGGCTGTCCAGGATCTTCCTCTCTGCCTTGTCCTTCTTTCTGTCGATCCTGCGGACAGAGGAAACATTCTATAAATCACGTCACGTTATCAAGTCTCACACTCTTTTTTTTTCCCCCTAACAAACGCACACACTGCTGCAAATGCCGCTGTCAGACCAGGCTAGAGAGCAACAAAAAAAAAGGCCAAAGAGTGCGGGTCCTCACCTGTCTGCTGGCCTCAGCGAGCCAGGCCAGGTGTTACAGCTGATGGGAGCCGAGCTCTTACATAAGTGACATTTACTGATCAGCCCTTTTCTTGGTATTGTTCTCCCAGGAGGACGGCTTCTCAGATCAGCCGAATTGTACGAAACAGCAGGTCACAGGTAATAATGGCGTGACCTGAACATTTAGTTTTTTTTTAAGATTTTAAGAGAAAGGTTGTATCTGGTAATAGGGTTTAGAGCTGTGCTTACACATGCCAGCCACCAGATGGAAGTCTAGTACAATGTGATCTAGGTAGAAATGTGTCTGTGTGTGCAATTTCATAGGGGGATATTTATTGTATTTATTGCTTGGTCACTATCATTGCTGCTTGTGGAATTATGCTGCCTGAACTCATCCAAAACAACTTTGATTCTGTGCTTCCTTGGTTCCTAAATAATACACCTGCCAAGCCTGAAGTGGGTAGGATAAATGGAGAGGAAATGGAAGGACAGACACACACACACACACACACACACATAGATACAGACAGAGGTTACATGCAATCCTGCAGTCAAAGCGGCGCATTGTTAATAGGAGCACAACAAACCTTTCTCCCTTCCTTGGGGAAATAACACCCACATCATGCGCGTAGCCAAAGGTTAACGTGTGTGTATGAATGTGTAAACTTGATTTCGTCAACATCCCCCCCTCTGCCCCATAGCTCCTCTTTAAGGAGGCGACGTGTTGGGACTCGCGCGCACTTCTGACTCACTTGACTTGAGCCTCTGCTTGCATGAAGATGAATTCCCACTTCCTGGCGAAGGCCCTCTGCAGTCGGGCGAGGTTCTCCTGCAGGAACCAATCAAGAATGCCGTTCGGAGAGATGGTTATTTCAATCCAAGGCCTTTAGGTGATTACTTGACCCATTCGCAGCGATGGCATGCCATAATTTAGGATTAGCGTCGCTGAGCGGAGAGGCCCCGCTTATTAATATGTTCCTGGATAAATCTAAACTGCTGATACAACACAGCAGACTATTTGGAGTTTCACACATGGGGGCTGTTTTCCTCTATTATCAGGAGCTTACACTACTATTAATAAAATCACTAGTTAATCTAAATCAGTGTATTCTTGAAGGAATGGTTTGACATTGTGAGTAATGTCCCTACTCACTTTCTTGTAGTTTATCTTAGAATAAAGACTGGAAATAGCCAGACTAACTCCATCTAACCACAAATACTCCTTATAAAGCTCAGTGTTTGAACTAATTCTCGACACTTTGGTTTTTGGCATATTATATTAGACATGGGATCTCATGGAATTCTTCATACATGAATTTCTAAAATGTTATTCCTGTGATCTCCTATTTGTACTCCACCTATACTACAGCTCTAGTTTCATCTACTACTTTCATCAAGAATAGTAGTCTACACACTTTTGATATGATATTTTTGTTAGATAAAGGAACATGATAATGTTATATTATATAATGATGATGCCATTTTTTCATTCATTTAACGACAGCCACTAAAGCATCTGACAAAAGATGCATCACATGACCTCATTATAAAGAGAGAAAACTAGCAGGAATGTAACAGTGTAATGAGGCCTGAAGGCATAAAGTGACCTGAATAGGAAATACAGTAAGTCTGCTGGACAATTAGTTGCAGAGTCATTTTGCATATCAAAGTGGAATGGATCGCTGTTGTGCAAAGGCAAGAGATCAGCACTGGAGTAATGCTCCTCCTGAGACTGTATTGATCTGCTGATGCTTTCTCGACCTATAGATATTATTTGTTTGCATTTTGGGGGCCTAGTGAACGACTGCATCTGATTATGCCAAATGATGCTGCCAGGGAGGAAAAATCGCCATTGACAGATGGCATAAGTCTGTAATTTGATTTTAGGCTACAGTAGAGAGTGTGTTTCAGGCTCTTTTGTTTCTGAGAAGTGGTCCTTGCACGATGATAACATTAGGCTGAGAGCTTCCTGGCAATCCCTAAACCAAAAAATGACAACGTACTCACAGCCTCATAGTCTGCTAGCTCAAGCCGGGCCTTATTCTGCATGGTGCGCTTGCAAAGGTAAATGGCTAGAGGGGCAAAGAGAGAAAGAGTAAAGCATAAAGAGTTAGTCAGATGGGTTGTCTGCTGTGTAACTAAAAAACAAAAAGGGGCCGATGCATGGTGCTCTTTTTTTTTTTTATTCAATAGAGGTCTCAGCTGTCTGAACCATCACTAATGAATGTTTTGCGTGCAGTAGAGAAGCAGGCCATGTGTTGTCTTCTGATATAACAAGCCTTCAGTAAATGCCATGCAGAGAACCAGAGATGTTATCATGCATGTGTCAGTAACCGCCCCCTTTTCTTTTTTATTTCAGGTTAAGCCTATCCCATAGGATTGGCTGCAGCGGGGATCCTCAGGGCCAGATACATTACAGGGAATAGCCCCGCGGATCAATACTCTGTGAGTGTCAACAACAGAACCACAGCATGATCCGTGTTTTTCAGGTCTGGAGGAAGGATACAGCGGAAGACATTAGTGACATCTGGAGCGAGACTCAAAAAAAAAAAAAAAACAACTGACAGACCGTGAAGTGACTCACCATAATCTGTATTCTCAGGCTCCCAACAGTTTGAAGGCCAGAAGTATGGAGACTAATGAGAACAAAAATGGACACAACAGAGACAGATTTTGTTTAATAAGTCACAAAATCAATATTACACTACTTTGAATATTGTTGAATGTTAAAGAGTCTCATTTCTCCCACCACCCACACGCCCTCTGCAAGTCAAAAAGACGTCTCTTTGTTTGATGATCATCCTTGACATTCATGCGCTCCACATAACTATCCGGGGAGCGATGGTAGCTATATTCTCTCTATCCATATTTAATTGTCAGTTGCAACTGATATTACACATTAAGGTTCATTCCTGAGTCCATTAATAATGGATCACTCACATCTATCATGCATTCTTAATACCGGGGCAGAATTAGAACTTGGTGGTACTGAGTCACATATTTCACTTTTCCACTGTTCAGATGGAAATTAGCCGAAGAGCAAAAAAAGGGCTGATGATGATGAAAGTGTTTGTTTGAGCGTAACGAGCAGAAAGCGTTGGAATTGTCAATTCCGCTCTGAGTCTTCACCACGGAACGCGCAAAACAAACATCAGAATCCCGTCCCCATTAAAACCCTCTACCAGTACAGTATCTATTTATAGCTTCACACGGTGAAATTCACCCGTCACTATTCCTTACAACGCAGCTACGGAGGCCGTGCCAACCCGTTTCAAATGTGCCGTGGACTCTTTCTTCTTTTTCTCTTCCTTTTTTTTTTTTTTTTTTTTTTTTTTAGCTGTTCTGATGACGTGGGCCTGTTGCATCACGGCGACATCAGAGGGAATATTTTTAGACCCACGGCTGAATGAGCAAGTAGTGACACACGCTGCCCTCGCCGCGCGCGCAGGCACAATAATGGCTTTTAATCTCGATGCAATGGAGGTGAAGATAAATGCATTCAGAGGTAGACCAGAGGGGGGGAGGGAGGGGGGTTGGTTGCAGTGAAAAGTGCAGAGGCAGCGCGCGGCTGGCTCAGCGCTTCGCACGGAGGGGGGGGAGTCTGCCTTACTGTAGCTGGGCTGGATTAAGATGCTAATGGCTCAGTCACCGTAATGAGTCATCACAGAGCCCTCAGCCATTAGAGGGACCTGTCAAAGTTCATGCTGGATCAGATGGAGCGAAGAAATTAAAAAGAAAAAAAAAACACATGACGAGCCGCGCGGCCTGGCCCACGGGCCCCGTCCTGCTTGTCCACCTCCCGCCCGGACGCAGCGTCCTGCAGGGATATACGGTATTGACCTTGGTGGGATGAGTAATAGGCTTAGCGAGGATTGCGCTCATTAGCATCGTGCAATATAAACATATCCCTCTGATAAACTAGCTGCATCCTCAAAGGCCTCCTAACACACATCAGAGGCTCCCACGTGGCCGCCACCTGCGTACCTGAAAGCGATAGAGGGTTCCGTCGTCTTTGAGTGTCAGGACGTGGTCAGAGATGGGGAAGATGTAGCCATGGGCCGCGACCAGGCTTCCGAGGTGGATGGCTTCAGCTGTGGAAATGAGAGAAAGCACACGGACAGACGGGGGGTTGGAAATTGCCTTCCTCTCCAATTGAGCTCTATTGTGCTTCCATGTAATGACAGATTTCTCAACGGGCATACCTGGATCCTCAATAGAGAGGTTTTTCATCAGCCACTGAACAATGTCCGCCCCTGGTATTTAAAGAAGGACATTGGTTTTAGGGAGTGGTACCACATCTGCAAATAGTTGTGACAAAAGCCGGCAATCCACAAACACAAATCGGCTCAGAGGAAGTCTTTGTTGTGCGTCTCCTTTCGAAGATGTGTGTGTGTGTGTGTGTGTGTGTGTGTGTGTGTGTGTTGGTTGGGAGGGGGTGCTCGTCAAAGCCGAGTAGGCTGCCTTTATGTAACAGAACAGGTTCTGTGGTTCTTTCTCTCCCAGCACAATATCTGGCCCAGTCTCTGAGCTTTGGCAGAGGCCACTAAGAGAAACAGCCGCTGGGGGAGAGAGAGAGAGATGGAGAGAGGGAGCACCCCCCCCCATCGAACACTGGTGATTCATTTCATACAGAAGAGCACACATTGCACAAGCACAGGAAGGAATACAGTTTACACACACACACACACACACACACACAAGGAAAGGAGGAGGAGGAAGGCAGCTTCTCTGCGAAACGACAAGGGCAGCGTCGCACCACGGGCCGTCTCCTCAGCGGCCGGGGACTTATCGGCAGAGACATCATCTGCCTCCAACCGCAGTGGTGGTGGCGGCGGTGATTTGAATGAGCCCAAAAGGTCATATTTGCTTTACCGTTTCTGACTTGTGTGCCGTTGCCAAGCTCACGCACCGCGTGAGACGACAAAGCACACACACACATACAAACACACACACTCACACACAGATATCATCACGTACGGCCAAGGAAACCTGCAACATATATACATGTACAAACAAATATCAGGTACACGCGCACACTGACCTGATACCACACTTGGGATCTTGGAGAGGAAGCTTTTGACGGTCCGAATGGCTAAACCACCTGCCTTCTCATCTTGTATTCGTGTGACAATGTCTTCAATCTGTGGGAAAGCCAGAAGGGAGGTCGTGTGTAAGGTTCACATGTTCTATTCTTATACAGTACACTATAAAAAATGGTTATAACAAGACAGCTGTGGTTGTCATGCATGATCGGAGAGAAACGCATCAACTCGAAGATAGTTTGACTAATTTCCAGTGAGAAGCTATTTTCAGGATCAGGTCGAAGCCGTTTGATGGATGTTTTGGCCATCTGGGGGTAGCAGGAACAAGCTGTCTTTATAATCAGCTGATACGGAAAATTTAGTATAGCCTATTTACACATTCAACAGACAAAGTTCAATGAGTCATGTTTCTGGTCCACTGGCAAATGTTTTGCTCTCTGCCAACTCCTTGAGGGACTGGACATATTGGGCTCTTTAAGCTGCTAAATGCCCCAACATGTTCAACTGTGTGAGTTACTGACTTACTGTTTTGAGCAAACTGCACCGGTTTATCGGTACATTTTCCCATAAAACTGGTGCAACGCGATGGCCAAAAATGACAATCATGAGAGTAGTGATAGTGGACACACCGTTGGGGTGAGGGGGGATGTTAGATTGTGACTATGGGAACTTTCTTACATTAAACATGATTTTTTTTCCTCTGTTACAAGAAAAAAAAGATTTGTATAGCTTTGATTTCAGTTTTGGAATACTTTAAATGCACGAACTTCCATTAGAGGGTCTCTCAAATAAAACAATGAAAAAAGACAGGTTGCTGACATCACAATGTAGTGTGGGATCTTGTTAGTTGTTCGCTTTATTGTTAGAGTGCTGTCGTCAGCTTTTTCCCAGTTAGGATTCATTCAGTGTTCATCTTTCAGGAGGCTGCAGAGGTCTCTTCATCAAAACAGCCCCAGTGATTAATACCAGAAAAAAACACTGAATAAAGCAGTTTCAGGGGAAAAAAAGGAAAAAAAAGAACAAAAAGTGAATCTAATATTTTTCATTGCTGCAACCCAAACTGCCACTAACATTTGCTGTGGAATAGAAGGTATAGTTAAAAAAAGACTTAGATCTAAAAAGTGTATCAACAGTTTAGCTTAAAACTGGATAAAAATGCAATTCACGACAAAGGGGCGATGCCATTGACAAGTGACCTGATGAAATTTGATTAAAATCATGGCTTTCTCTGGGTTTGAAAATTGTTGGAATCATTTGGGATAAAATGAAGTACACCGTAGCATACATTTGTGCTCATATTTTTACCCTGTCAAAATTTCTTGGCCATTTTTCAGAGAATATGAATGATAACAAAAAACTTGTATCCTTAGGAAACATACTTAACCCTGATTAAATGTATGGGAATGGATGGTTCCTGATGTGTCTATCGCCACTCAACTTAACTGAACTCTTAACTCTCAACTTAACTTAACTCAAAAATACTATACTATGTGGCTCAAAAAGGTCATACTATATTATGTCACTCAAAAAAGGTCATACTATATACTTTGTTGCATAAAAAATGTCGTACTATAGTACTTCACTCAAAAAAGGTCGTACTATAGTATTTCACTCAAAAAAGGCCATACTATACTATGACGCTCAAAAAAGGTCAGACTATACTATTTTGCATAAAAAAGGTCATACTATAGTATGTGCCTCAAAAAAGGTCATACTATAGTAATTCACTCAAAAAAGGTCGTACCATAGTATTTCACTCAAAAAAGGTCATACCATACTATGTCGCTCAAAGAAGGTCATACTATAGTATTTGACCCAAAAAAGGTCATACTATACTATGATGCCAAGAAAAGGTCATACTATAGTATTTTACTCAAAAAAAGGTCATACTATACTATGACGCTCAGAAAAGGTCATACTATACTATATTGCATAAAAAAGGTCATACTATACTATGTGGCTCAAAAAAGGTCATACCATAGTATTTCACTCAAAAAAGGTCATACCATACTATGTCGCTCAAAGAAGGTCATACTATAGTATTTGACCCAAAAAGGTCATACTATACTATGATGCCAAAAAAAGGTCATACTATAGTATTTCACTCAAAAAAAGGTCATACTATACTATGATGCCAAAAAAAGGTCATACTATAGTATTTCACTCAAAAAAAGGTCATACTATACTATGTGGCTCAAAAAAGGTCATACCATAGTATTTCACTCAAAAAAGGTCATACCATACTATGTCGCTCAAAGAAGGTCATACTATAGTATTTGACCCAAAAAAGGTCATACTATACTATGACGCTCAAAAAAGGTCATACTATACTATATTGTATAAAAAAGGTCATACTATACTATGTCGCTCAAAAAAGGTCATACTATACTATGACGCTCAAAAAACATCATAGTCTAGTATTTATATATAGTATAGTATTTATATATTATATATAGTATTTCGCTCAAAAAAGTCATACTATAGTATTTTGCTCAAAAAAGGTCATACTATACTATATTGATCGAAAACGGTAAAACCATAGTATTTCTCTCAAAAAAGGTCATACTATAGTATTTCGCTCAAAAAAGGTCATACTATAGTAATTAATAGAAATATGCATTTGTGCTGCAAGCGGGGAGCAATGTCGCAGTATAACATAAAATTGCTGAGCGGAGTTTCTCGTTGAGTACCTGTGATCTATAGAAAGCTCTTTTGTCTGTCTGTATACCATAGTTCATTGCTGGTGTATTTCTGTGCATAGTATCATAAGTTCACTGTCCAATTCAGCGGAAACTTAGTCAGATGGTGAAACTTTATTTGGCTTGTTTGACCTGTCGATCTCAAAAAAATAAAGTAACTATTTTAACAATAAAAATCAAATAACTATAATGACTTCTCGCCATTTACACATACCAAAATATTTTTCATTACTTGCATTTTGAGCAATTTCACCAAATTTTATTGCAGAACACCTCTG
The DNA here is from genome assembly GCA_036785175.1 of Eupleurogrammus muticus. Classification (NCBI taxonomy): domain Eukaryota; kingdom Metazoa; phylum Chordata; class Actinopteri; order Scombriformes; family Trichiuridae; genus Eupleurogrammus; species Eupleurogrammus muticus. Next base: position 12,279,934 of record JAYKQN010000012.1, on the reverse strand, counting down.
AGCTAGAATAGTATAGTTTCAGACAGAAGTGCACTGGGCCTCAAGGGAAAAGCACTCAGCTTCAAATCTAGAGATAGAGGTTGAGAACGTAACTTGATTTAATTAATTGTTGTTGGCATAGCCAGGCCAACTCTCTGCACATTGCCCTCGGTTCACTGGCTTCACAAGCTATTGATCTCTCTCACATTTATTAGTATTATATCTATCTCTCTATTTCTATCGCTTCTCCTCATAGGGAAAAAGTGAAAACCCCTACAATATATATATCAAATAACTGGCTCAGCTGGGAATCGTGTGGTATGACTTTTGGCGTCCATATTGCTTACTATGGTGGCGCAATCCCCATTTTTGTGCAATGCATTCTGCATGAGTAGGGCAACATCTAGTTTTCTTTTAATGTTTTAATGATAACAATAATGATGTTTTGACTATCCGTCCAAACAATTTCACAAAAAAAGATTCAAATATTCATCCACCTCCTTGTGCCATGCGCACTATGTCAAAAATCTGATGTAGATCCGACACAGTCTGAGATACATGAGCCACAGGCAGACAGAGGGTGCCTTCAGCTCAGAGGTAGAACAGTTGTCCACCAAGTGTAAGGTTGGTGGTTCAATTCCTGGCTGTTCAAGATTGGGTCTTGTTGTAACCTTAGCCAATAGTTTGGAGCCACATACTATAGTATGACCTTTAACAGTCAGGGAAATACATGAAGCACTGCCAGAAAGGTGGTGGCTGTAGGTCAGAGGTAGCGCATTCACCAATGAAGTGGAGGATTTGTAGTTCAATGCATATAGTTGTATCCTTGGGCAAGTGTTTTGAGCCCCTTACTTTAGTATGACCTTTTTACAGTCAGAGAGATATGTGAAGCACTGCCAGAAAGCGAGCGGCGGTAGGTCAGAGGTAGAGCAGTCGTTCCTGAATTGGAGGTTTGGTGGTTCAATTCCTGGCCACGCCAGGTTACATATAGTCATATCCTTGTGCAGCAGTTTTGAGCCGCAAACTATAGTATGACATTTTTACAGTCAGAGAGATATGTGAAGAACTCCAGAACAGGTGGTACTTGTAGGTCAGAAGTCGAGCAGTCTCCTATGAATTGGAGGATTCGTGGCTCGATTCCTGGCCACTCAGGGTTGTATAAAGTTGTATTCTTGGGCTACTGTTTCGAGCCCTATATTATAGTATGACCTTGTTACAGTCAGAGAGATATGTGAAGCACTACAAGCCAGGTGGTGGCTGTAGCTCAGGGGTAGAGCAGTTGAACATGAGTTGGAGGATTGTTGGTTCAATTCCTAGCCACTCCAGGTTAAATACAATTGTCCTCTGGAAAGATTTTCAAGCCACATACTGTAGTATGTATGTGGCTTGAAACTCTCTTCTGGGTGAAATACTACAGTATGACCTTTCTTGAGCAAAATAGTTTAGAATTACCTTTTTTGGGTGACATAGTATAATATGATGTTTTTTGAGAAACATAATATTGTATGAGGTGTTTTGAGCAACATATTATAGTGTGATCATTTTTGAGGGACATGCTTTAGTATGACCTTTTTTGGGCGACATGCTATAGTATGATGTTTTTTGACGAAATACTAATGTGACTCTTTTTATGCAATATGCTATAGTATGGACTTTTTGTGCTCAAAATACTAAAATATGACCTTTTTGGAGCGATATGGTATATTATGAACTTTTTTTAGCGACATATTATAATAATGACCTTTTTGGAGCGACATACTATAGTATGACATTTTTTGACGAAATACTAATATCATAATTTTTATGCAATATGCTATAGTATGGCCTTTTTGTGTTCAAAATACTAAAATATGACCTTTTTTGAGTGATATGGTAAAATATGAGGTTTTTTGAGCGACATAGTATAATATGACCTTTTTTGAGCGACATAAGGTTTTTTGACGAAATACTGATATGACTCTTTTTATGCAATATGCTACTGTAGGGACTTTTTGTGTTCAAAATACTATAATATGACCTTTTTTGAGCGATATGGTAAAATATGAGTTTTTTTGAGCGACATAGTATATTATGACCTTTTTTGAGCGACATACTTTAGTATGACCTTTTTTTGACAAAATACTCATATGACCATTTTTATGCAATATGCTATAGTATGGCCTTTTTGTGTTCAAAATACTATAATATGACCTTTTTTGAGCGATATGGTAAAATATGACTTTTTTTGAGCAACATAGTTTAATATGACCTTTTTTGAGCGACATAGTTTAATATGACCTTTTTTGAGCGACATAGTATAATATGACCTTTTTTGAGCGACATACTATAGTATGACGTTTTTTGACAAAATACTAATATCATCATTTTTATGCAATATGCTATAGTATGGCCTTTTAGTGTTCAAAATACTAAAATATGACCTTTTTTGAGTGATATGGTAAAATATGAGGTTTTTTGAGCGACATAGTATAATATGACCTTTTTTGAGCGACATAAGGTTTTTTGACGAATACTGATATGACTCTTTTTATGCAATATGCTATCGTATGGACTTTTTGTGTTCAAAATACTATAATATGACCTTTTTTGAGCTATATGGTAAAATATGAGTTTTTTTGAGCGACATAGTATATTATGACCTTTTTTGAGCGACATACTTTAGTATGACGTTTTTTGACAAAATACTCATATGACCATTTTTATGCAATATGCTATAGTATGGCCTTTTTGTGTTCAAAATACTATAATATGACCTTTTTTGAGCGATATGGTAAAATATGAGTTTTTTTGAGCGACATAGTATAATATGACCTTTTTTGAGCGACATACTTTAGTATGACGTTTTTTGACAAAATACTAATATCATCATTTTTATGCAATATGCTATAGTATGGCCTTTTTGTGTTCAAAATACTAAAATATGACCTTTTTTGAGTGATATGGTAAAATATGAGGTTTTTTGAGCGACATAGTATAATATGACCTTTTTTGAGCGACATAATATAGTATGAGGTTTTTTGACAAAATACTGATATGACTCTTTTTATGCAATATGCTATCGTATGGACTTTTTGTGTTCAAAATACTATAATATGACCTTTTTTGAGCGATATGGTAAAATATGAGTTTTTTTGAGCGACATAGTATAATATGACCTTTTTTGAGCGACATACTTTAGTGTGACGTTTTTTGACGAAAAACTCATATGACCATTTTTATGCAATATGCTATAGTATGGCCTTTTTGTGTTCAAAATACTATAATATGACCTTTTTTGAGCGATATGGTAAAATATGAGTTTTTTTGAGCGACATAGTATAATATGACCTTTTTTGAGCGACATAATATAGTATGAGGTTTTTCGACGAAATACTGATATGACTCTTTTTATGCAATATGCTATCGTATGGACTTTTTGTGTTCAAAATACTATAATATGACCTTTTTTGAGCGATATGGTAAAATATGAGTTTTTTTGAGCGACATAGTATATTATGACCTTTTTTGAGCGACATACTTTAGTATGACGTTTTTTGACGAAATACTCATATGACTCTTTTTATGCAATATGCTACTGTAGGGACTTTTTGTGTTCAAAATACTATAATATGACCTTTTTTGAGCGATATGGTAAAATATGAGTTTTTTTGAGCGACATAGTATATTATGACCTTTTTTGAGCGACATACTTTAGTATGACCTTTTTTTGACAAAATACTCATATGACCATTTTTATGCAATATGCTATAGTATGGCCTTTTTGTGTTCAAAATACTATAATATGACCTTTTTTGAGCGATATGGTAAAATATGACTTTTTTTGAGCAACATAGTTTAATATGACCTTTTTTGAGCGACATAGTTTAATATGACCTTTTTTGAGCGACATAGTATAATATGACCTTTTTTGAGCGACATACTATAGTATGACGTTTTTTGACAAAATACTAATATCATCATTTTTATGCAATATGCTATAGTATGGCCTTTTAGTGTTCAAAATACTAAAATATGACCTTTTTTGAGTGATATGGTAAAATATGAGGTTTTTTGAGCGACATAGTATAATATGACCTTTTTTGAGCGACATAAGGTTTTTTGACGAATACTGATATGACTCTTTTTATGCAATATGCTATCGTATGGACTTTTTGTGTTCAAAATACTATAATATGACCTTTTTTGAGCTATATGGTAAAATATGAGTTTTTTTGAGCGACATAGTATATTATGACCTTTTTTGAGCGACATACTTTAGTATGACGTTTTTTGACAAAATACTCATATGACCATTTTTATGCAATATGCTATAGTATGGCCTTTTTGTGTTCAAAATACTATAATATGACCTTTTTTGAGCGATATGGTAAAATATGAGTTTTTTTGAGCGACATAGTATAATATGACCTTTTTTGAGCGACATACTTTAGTATGACGTTTTTTGACAAAATACTAATATCATCATTTTTATGCAATATGCTATAGTATGGCCTTTTTGTGTTCAAAATACTAAAATATGACCTTTTTTGAGTGATATGGTAAAATATGAGGTTTTTTGAGCGACATAGTATAATATGACCTTTTTTGAGCGACATAATATAGTATGAGGTTTTTTGACAAAATACTGATATGACTCTTTTTATGCAATATGCTATCGTATGGACTTTTTGTGTTCAAAATACTATAATATGACCTTTTTTGAGCGATATGGTAAAATATGAGTTTTTTTGAGCGACATAGTATAATATGACCTTTTTTGAGCGACATACTTTAGTGTGACGTTTTTTGACGAAAAACTCATATGACCATTTTTATGCAATATGCTATAGTATGGCCTTTTTGTGTTCAAAATACTATAATATGACCTTTTTTGAGCGATATGGTAAAATATGAGTTTTTTTGAGCGACATAGTATAATATGACCTTTTTTGAGCGACATAATATAGTATGAGGTTTTTCGACGAAATACTGATATGACTCTTTTTATGCAATATGCTATCGTATGGACTTTTTGTGTTCAAAATACTATAATATGACCTTTTTTGAGCGATATGGTAAAATATGAGTTTTTTTGAGCGACATAGTATATTATGACCTTTTTTGAGCGACATACTTTAGTATGACGTTTTTTGACGAAATACTCATATGACTCTTTTTATGCAATATGCTACTGTAGGGACTTTTTGTGTTCAAAATACTATAATATGACCTTTTTTGAGCGATATGGTAAAATATGAGTTTTTTTGAGCGACATAGTATATTATGACCTTTTTTGAGCGACATACTTTAGTATGACCTTTTTTTGACAAAATACTCATATGACCATTTTTATGCAATATGCTATAGTATGGCCTTTTTGTGTTCAAAATACTATAATATGACCTTTTTTGAGCGATATGGTAAAATATGACTTTTTTTGAGCAACATAGTTTAATATGACCTTTTTTGAGCGACATAGTTTAATATGACCTTTTTTGAGCGACATAGTATAATATGACCTTTTTTGAGCGACATACTATAGTATGACGTTTTTTGACAAAATACTAATATCATCATTTTTATGCAATATGCTATAGTATGGCCTTTTAGTGTTCAAAATACTAAAATATGACCTTTTTTGAGTGATATGGTAAAATATGAGGTTTTTTGAGCGACATAGTATAATATGACCTTTTTTGAGCGACATAAGGTTTTTTGACGAAATACTGATATGACTCTTTTTATGCAATATGCTATCGTATGGACTTTTTGTGTTCAAAATACTATAATATGACCTTTTTTGAGCTATATGGTAAAATATGAGTTTTTTTGAGCGACATAGTATATTATGACCTTTTTTGAGCGACATACTTTAGTATGACGTTTTTTGACAAAATACTCATATGACCATTTTTATGCAATATGCTATAGTATGGCCTTTTTGTGTTCAAAATACTATAATATGACCTTTTTTGAGCGATATGGTAAAATATGAGTTTTTTTGAGCGACATAGTATAATATGACCTTTTTTGAGCGACATACTTTAGTATGACGTTTTTTGACAAAATACTAATATCATCATTTTTATGCAATATGCTATAGTATGGCCTTTTTGTGTTCAAAATACTATAATATGACCTTTTTTGAGCGATATGGTAAAATATGACTTTTTTTGAGCAACATAGTTTAATATGACCTTTTTTGAGCGACATAATATAGTATGAGGTTTTTTGACAAAATACTGATATGACTCTTTTCATGCAATATGCTATCGTATGGACTTTTTGTGTTCAAAATACTATAATATGACCTTTTTTGAGCGATATGGTAAAATATGAGTTTTTTTGAGCGACATAGTATAATATGACCTTTTTTGAGCGACATACTTTAGTGTGACGTTTTTTGACGAAATACTCATATGACTCTTTTTATGCAATATGCTATCGTATGGACTTTTTGTGTTCAAAATACTATAATATGACCTTTTTTGAGCGATATGGTAAAATATGAGTTTTTTTGAGCGACATAGTATAATATGACCTTTTTTGAGCGACATAATATAGTATGAGGTTTTTCGACGAAATACTGATATGACTCTTTTTATGCAATATGCTATCGTATGGACTTTTTGTGTTCAAAATACTATAATATGACCTTTTTTGAGCGATATGGTAAAATATGAGTTTTTTTGAGCGACATAGTATAATATGACCTTTTTTGAGCGACATACTTTAGTGTGACGTTTTTTGACGAAATACTCATATGACTCTTTTTATGCAATATGCTATCGTATGGACTTTTTGTGTTCAAAATACTATAATATGACCTTTTTTGAGCGATATGGTAAAATATGAGTTTTTTTGAGCGACATAGTATAATATGACCTTTTTTGAGCGACATAATATAGTATGAGGTTTTTCGACGAAATACTCATATGACTCTTTTTATGCAATATGCTACTGTAGGGACTTTTTGTGTTCAAAATACTATAATATGACCTTTTTTGAGCGATATGGTAAAATATGAGTTTTTTTGAGCGACATAGTATATTATGACCTTTTTTGAGCGACATACTTTAGTATGACGTTTTTTGACGAAATACTCATATGACTCTTTTTATGCAATATGCTACTGTAGGGACTTTTTGTGTTCAAAATACTATAATATGACCTTTTTTGAGCGATATGGTAAAATATGACTTTTTGAGCGACATAGTATATTATGACCTTTTTTGAGCGACATACTTTAGTATGACGTTTTTTGACAAAATACTCATATGACCATTTTTATGCAATATGCTATAGTATGGCCTTTTTGTGTTCAAAATACTATAATATGACCTTTTTTGAGCGATATGGTAAAATATGACTTTTTTTGAGCAACATAGTTTAATATGACCTTTTTTGAGCGACATAGTTTAATATGACCTTTTTTGAGCGACATAGTATAATATGACCTTTTTTGAGCGACATACTATAGTATGACGTTTTTTGACAAAATACTAATATCATCATTTTTATGCAATATGCTATAGTATGGCCTTTTTGTGTTCAAAATACTAAAATATGACCTTTTTTGAGTGATATGGTAAAATATGAGGTTTTTTGAGCGACATAGTATAATATGACCTTTTTTGAGCGACATAAGGTTTTTTGACGAAATACTGATATGACTCTTTTTATGCAATATGCTATCGTATGGACTTTTTGTGTTCAAAATACTATAATATGACCTTTTTTGAGCTATATGGTAAAATATGAGTTTTTTTGAGCGACATAGTATATTATGACCTTTTTTGAGCGACATACTTTAGTATGACGTTTTTTGACAAAATACTCATATGACCATTTTTATGCAATATGCTATAGTATGGCCTTTTTGTGTTCAAAATACTATAATATGACCTTTTTTGAGCGATATGGTAAAATATGAGTTTTTTTGAGCGACATAGTATAATATGACCTTTTTTGAGCGACATACTTTAGTATTACGTTTTTTGACAAAATACTAATATCATCATTTTTATGCAATATGCTATAGTATGGCCCTTTTGTGTTCAAAATACTAAAATATGACCTTTTTTGAGTGATATGGTAAAATATGAGGTTTTTTGAGCGACATAGTATAATATGACCTTTTTTGAGCGACATAATATAGTATGAGGTTTTTTGACAAAATACTGATATGACTCTTTTTATGCAATATGCTATCGTATGGGGGCGACACGGTGGTGCGGTGGGTAGCACTGTTGCCTCACAGCAAGAAGGTCGCAGGTTCAAGACCGCCTTGGGCCTGGGTCTGGGGCCTTTCTGTGTGGAGTTTGCATGTTCTCCCCGTGTCTGCGTGGGTTTTCCCCGGGTACTCCGGTTTCCTCCCACAATACAAAAAACATGCTCAGGTTAATTGGTAAACTCTAAATTGCCCATAGGTGTGAGTGTGTGAGTGAATGGTGTGTGAATGGTGTGTGTGCCCCATGATTGGCTGGCGACCATCTGGGGTGTATCCCTGCCTCTCGCCTTAACGCGCTGGGATAGGCTCCAGCAGACCCCTGCGACCCCGAAAGGGAATAAGCGGGATAGACAATGGATGGATGGATGGATGGATGCTATCGTATGGACTTTTTGTGTTCAAAATACTATAATATGACCTTTTTTGAGCGATATGGTAAAATATGAGTTTTTTTGAGCGACATAGTATAATATGACCTTTTTTGAGCGACATACTTTAGTGTGACATTTTTTGACGAAATACTCATATAACCATTTTTATGCAATATGCTACTGTATGGACTTTTTATGTTCAAAATACTATAATATGACCTTTTTTGAGCGATATGGTAAAATATGAGTTTTTTTGAGCGACATAGTATAATATGACCTTTTTTGAGCGACATAATATAGTATGAGGTTTTTTGACGAAATACTGATATGACTCTTTTTATGCAATATGCTATTGTATGGACTTTTTGTGTTCAAAATACTATAATATGACCTTTTTTGAGTGATATGGTAAAATATAGGGCGGCATGGTGGAGCAGTGGGTAGTGCTGTTGCCTCACAGCAAGAAGGTCGCAGGTTCAAGACCTCCTTGGGCCTGGGTCTGGGACCTTTCTGTGTGGAGTTTGCATGTTCTCCCCGTGTCTGCGTGGGTTTTCACCGGGTACTCCGGCTTCCTCCCACAGTCCAAAAACATGCTCAGGTTAATTGGCAACTCTAAATTGCCCGTAGGTGTGAGTGTGTGAGTGAATGGTGTGTGTGCCCTACGATTGGCTGGCGACCATCTGGGGTGTATCCCTGCCGCTCGCCGTAACGCGCTGGGATAGGCTCCAGCAGACCCCTGCGACCCTAATGAGGAATAAGCAGGTATAGAAAATGGATGGATGGATGGTAAAATATGAGTTTTTTTGAGCGACATAGTATATTATGACCTTTTTTGAGCAACATACTTTAGTATGACGTTTTTTGACGAAATACTCATATGACTCTTTTTATGCAATATGCTACTGTATGGACTTTTTGTGTTCAAAATACTAAAATATTACCTTTTTAAGTGATATGGTAAAATATGAGGTTTTTTGAGCGACATTGTATAATATGACCTTTTTTGAGCGACATAAGGTTTTTTGACGAAATACTGATATGACTCTTTTTATGCAATATGCTATCGTATGGACTTTTTGTGTTCAAAATACTATAATATGACCTTTTTTGAGCTATATGGTAAAATATGAGTTTTTTTGAGCGACATAGTATATTATGACCTTTTTTGAGCGACATACTTTAGTATGACGTTTTTTGACAAAATACTCATATGACCATTTTTATGCAATATGCTATAGTATGGCCTTTTTGTGTTCAAAATACTATAATATGACCTTTTTTGAGCGATATGGTAAAATATGAGTTTTTTTGAGCGACATAGTATAATATGACCTTTTTTGAGCGACATAAGGTTTTTTGACGAAATACTGATATGACTCTTTTTATGCAATATGCTATCGTATGGACTTTTTGTGTTCAAAATACTATAATATGACCTTTTTTGAGCTATATGGTAAAATATGAGTTTTTTTGAGCGACATAGTATATTATGACCTTTTTTGGGCGACATACTTTAGTATGACGTTTTTTGACAAAATACTCATATGACTCTTTTTATGCAATATGCTACTGTAGGGACTTTTTGTGTTCAAAATACTATAATATGACCTTTTTTGAGCGATATGGTAAAATATGAGTTTTTTTGAGCGACATAGTATAATATGACCTTTTTTGAGCGACATACTTTAGTATGACGTTTTTTGACAAAATACTAATATCATCATTTTTATGCAATATGCTATAGTATGGCCTTTTTGTGTTCAAAATACTATAATATGACCTTTTTTGAGCGATATGGTAAAATATGAGTTTTTTTGAGCGACATAGTATAATATGACCTTTTTTGAGCGACATACTTTAGTGTGACGTTTTTTGACGAAATACTCATATGACCATTTTTATGCAATATGCTATAGTATGGCCTTTTTGTGTTCAAAATACTATAATATGACCTTTTTTGAGCGATATGGTAAAATATGAGTTTTTTTGAGCGACATAGTATAATATGACCTTTTTTGAGCGACATGACGTTTTTTGACAAAATACTAATATCATCATTTTTATGCAATATGCTATAGTATGGCCTTTTTGTGTTCAAAATACTAAAATATGACCTTTTTTGAGTGATATGGTAAAATATGAGGTTTTTTGAGCGACATAGTATAATATGACCTTTTTTGAGCGACATAATATAGTATGAGGTTTTTTGACGAAATACTGATATGACTCTTTTTATGCAATATGCTATTGTATGGACTTTTTGTGTTCAAAATACTATAATATGACCTTTTTTGAGTGATATGGTAAAATATAGGGCGGCACGGTGGAGCAGTGGGTAGTGCTGTTGCCTCACAGCAAGAAGGTCGCAGGTTCAAGACCTCCTTGGGCCTGGGTCTGGGACCTTTCTGTGTGGAGTTTGCATGTTCTCCCCGTGTCTGCGTGGGTTTTCACCGGGTACTCCGGCTTCCTCCCACAGTCCAAAAACATGCTCAGGTTAATTGGCAACTCTAAATTGCCCGTAGGTGTGAGTGTGTGAGTGAATGGTGTGTGTGCCCCACGATTGGCTGGCGACCATCTGGGGTGTATCCCTGCCTCTCGCCGTAACGCGCTGGGATAGGCTCCAGCAGACCCCTGCGACCCTAATGAGGAATAAGCAGGTATAGAAAATGGATGGATGGATGGTAAAATATGAGTTTTTTTGAGCGACATAGTATATTATGACCTTTTTTGAGCAACATACTTTAGTATGACGTTTTTTGACGAAATACTCATATGACTCTTTTTATGCAATATGCTACTGTATGGACTTTTTGTGTTCAAAATACTAAAATATTACCTTTTTAAGTGATATGGTAAAATATGAGGTTTTTTGAGCGACATTGTATAATATGACCTTTTTTGAGCGACATAAGGTTTTTTGACGAAATACTGATATGACTCTTTTTATGCAATATGCTATCGTATGGACTTTTTGTGTTCAAAATACTATAATATGACCTTTTTTGAGCTATATGGTAAAATATGAGTTTTTTTGAGCGACATAGTATATTATGACCTTTTTTGAGCGACATACTTTAGTATGACGTTTTTTGACAAAATACTCATATGACCATTTTTATGCAATATGCTATAGTATGGCCTTTTTGTGTTCAAAATACTATAATATGACCTTTTTTGAGCGATATGGTAAAATATGAGTTTTTTTGAGCGACATAGTATAATATGACCTTTTTTGAGCGACATAAGGTTTTTTGACGAAATACTGATATGACTCTTTTTATGCAATATGCTATCGTATGGACTTTTTGTGTTCAAAATACTATAATATGACCTTTTTTGAGCTATATGGTAAAATATGAGTTTTTTTGAGCGACATAGTATAATATGACCTTTTTTGAGCGACATAATATAGTATGAGGTTTTTTGACGAAATACTGATATGACTCTTTTTATGCAATATGCTATTGTATGGACTTTTTGTGTTCAAAATACTATAATATGACCTTTTTTGAGTGATATGGTAAAATATAGGGCGGCACGGTGGAGCAGTGGGTAGTGCTGTTGCCTCACAGCAAGAAGGTCGCAGGTTCAAGACCTCCTTGGGCCTGGGTCTGGGACCTTTCTGTGTGGAGTTTGCATGTTCTCCCCGTGTCTGCGTGGGTTTTCACCGGGTACTCCGGCTTCCTCCCACAGTCCAAAAACATGCTCAGGTTAATTGGCAACTCTAAATTGCCCGTAGGTGTGAGTGTGTGAGTGAATGGTGTGTGTGCCCCACGATTGGCTGGCGACCATCTGGGGTGTATCCCTGCCTCTCGCCGTAACGCGCTGGGATAGGCTCCAGCAGACCCCTGCGACCCTAATGAGGAATAAGCAGGTATAGAAAATGGATGGATGGATGGTAAAATATGAGTTTTTTTGAGCGACATAGTATATTATGACCTTTTTTGAGCAACATACTTTAGTATGACGTTTTTTGACGAAATACTCATATGACTCTTTTTATGCAATATGCTACTGTATGGACTTTTTGTGTTCAAAATACTAAAATATTACCTTTTTAAGTGATATGGTAAAATATGAGGTTTTTTGAGCGACATTGTATAATATGACCTTTTTTGAGCGACATAAGGTTTTTTGACGAAATACTGATATGACTCTTTTTATGCAATATGCTATCGTATGGACTTTTTGTGTTCAAAATACTATAATATGACCTTTTTTGAGCTATATGGTAAAATATGAGTTTTTTTGAGCGACATAGTATATTATGACCTTTTTTGAGCGACATACTTTAGTATGACGTTTTTTGACAAAATACTCATATGACCATTTTTATGCAATATGCTATAGTATGGCCTTTTTGTGTTCAAAATACTATAATATGACCTTTTTTGAGCGATATGGTAAAATATGAGTTTTTTTGAGCGACATAGTATAATATGACCTTTTTTGAGCGACATAAGGTTTTTTGACGAAATACTGATATGACTCTTTTTATGCAATATGCTATCGTATGGACTTTTTGTGTTCAAAATACTATAATATGACCTTTTTTGAGCTATATGGTAAAATATGAGTTTTTTTGAGCGACATAGTATAATATGACCTTTTTTGAGCGACATGACGTTTTTTGACAAAATACTAATATCATCATTTTTATGCAATATGCTATAGTATGGCCTTTTTGTGTTCAAAATACTAAAATATGACCTTTTTTGAGTGATATGGTAAAATATGAGGTTTTTTGAGCGACATAGTATAATATGACCTTTTTTGAGCGACATAATATAGTATGAGGTTTTTTGACGAAATACTGATATGACTCTTTTTATGCAATATGCTATTGTATGGACTTTTTGTGTTCAAAATACTATAATATGACCTTTTTTGAGTGATATGGTAAAATATAGGGCGGCACGGTGGAGCAGTGGGTAGTGCTGTTGCCTCACAGCAAGAAGGTCGCAGGTTCAAGACCTCCTTGGGCCTGGGTCTGGGACCTTTCTGTGTGGAGTTTGCATGTTCTCCCCGTGTCTGCGTGGGTTTTCACCGGGTACTCCGGCTTCCTCCCACAGTCCAAAAACATGCTCAGGTTAATTGGCAACTCTAAATTGCCCGTAGGTGTGAGTGTGTGAGTGAATGGTGTGTGTGCCCCACGATTGGCTGGCGACCATCTGGGGTGTATCCCTGCCTCTCGCCATAACGCGCTGGGATAGGCTCCAGCAGACCCCTGCGACCCTAATGAGGAATAAGCAGGTATAGAAAATGGATGGATGGATGGTAAAATATGAGTTTTTTTGAGCGACATAGTATATTATGACCTTTTTTGAGCAACATACTTTAGTATGACGTTTTTTGACGAAATACTCATATGACTCTTTTTATGCAATATGCTACTGTATGGACTTTTTGTGTTCAAAATACTAAAATATTACCTTTTTAAGTGATATGGTAAAATATGAGGTTTTTTGAGCGACATTGTATAATATGACCTTTTTTGAGCGACATAAGGTTTTTTGACGAAATACTGATATGACTCTTTTTATGCAATATGCTATCGTATGGACTTTTTGTGTTCAAAATACTATAATATGACCTTTTTTGAGCTATATGGTAAAATATGAGTTTTTTTGAGCGACATAGTATATTATGACCTTTTTTGAGCGACATACTTTAGTATGACGTTTTTTGACAAAATACTCATATGACCATTTTTATGCAATATGCTATAGTATGGCCTTTTTGTGTTCAAAATACTATAATATGACCTTTTTTGAGCGATATGGTAAAATATGAGTTTTTTTGAGCGACATAGTATAATATGACCTTTTTTGAGCGACATAAGGTTTTTTGACGAAATACTGATATGACTCTTTTTATGCAATATGCTATCGTATGGACTTTTTGTGTTCAAAATACTATAATATGACCTTTTTTGAGCTATATGGTAAAATATGAGTTTTTTTGAGCGACATAGTATATTATGACCTTTTTTGGGCGACATACTTTAGTATGACGTTTTTTGACAAAATACTCATATGACCATTTTTATGCAATATGCTATTGTATGGCCTTTTTGTGTTCAAAATACTATAATATGACCTTTTTTGAGTGATATGGTAAAATATGAGGTTTTTTGAGGGACATAGTATAATATGACCTTTTTTGAGCGACATAATATAGTATGAGGTTTTTTGACGAAATACTCACATGACTCTTTTTATGTAATATGCTACTGTAGGGACCTTTTGTGTTCAAAATACTATAATATGACCTTTTTTGTGCGATATGGTAAAATATGACTTTTTTTGAGCAACATAGTTTAATATGACCTTTTTTGAGCGACATAGTTTAATATGACCTTTTTTGAGCGACATAGTATAATATGACCTTTTTTGAGCGACATACTATAGTATGACGTTTTTTGACAAAATACTAATATCATCATTTTTATGCAATATGCTATAGTATGGCCTTTTTGTGTTCAAAATACTAAAATATTACCTTTTTTGAGTGATATGGTAAAATATGAGTTTTTTTGAGCGACATAGTATAATATGACCTTTTTTGAGCGACATAAGGTTTTTTGACGAAATACTGATATGACTCTTTTTATGCAATATGCTATCGTATGGACTTTTTGTGTTCAAAATACTATAATATGACTTTTTTTGAGTGATATGGTAAAATATGAGTTTTTTTGAGCGACATAGTATAATATGACCTTTTTTGAGCGACATAGTATAATATGATCTTTTTTGAGCGACATATTATAGTATGACGTTTTTTGACGAAATACTCATATGACTCTTTTTATGCAATATGCTACTGTATGGACTTTTTGTGTTCAAAATACTATAATATGACCTTTTTGGAGCGATATGGAATAATATGAGGTTTTTTGAGCAACATAGTATAATATGACCTTTTTTGAGCAACATACTATAGTATGATGTTTTTTGACAAAATACCCATATGACCATTTTTATGCAAAATGCTACTGTATGGACTTTTTGTGTTCAAAATACTATAATATGACCTTTTTTGAGCGATATGGTAAAATATGAGTTTTTTTGAGCGACATAGTATAATATGACCTTTTTTGAGCGACATACTTTAGTATGACGTTTTTTGACAAAATACTAATATCATCATTTTTATGCAATATGCTATAGTATGGCCTTTTTGTGTTCAAAATACTATAATATGACCTTTTTGGAGCGATATGGAATAATATGAGGTTTTTTGAGCAACATAGTATAATATGACCTTTTTTGAGCAACATACTATAGTATGATGTTTTTTGACAAAATACCCATATGACCATTTTTATGCAAAATGCTACTGTATGGACTTTTTGTGTTCAAAATACTATAATATGACCTTTTTTGAGCGATATGGTAAAATATGAGTTTTTTTGAGCGACATAGTATAATATGACCTTTTTTGAGCGACATGACGTTTTTTGACAAAATACTAATATCATCATTTTTATGCAATATGCTATAGTATGGCCTTTTTGTGTTCAAAATACTAAAATATGACCTTTTTTGAGTGATATGGTAAAATATGAGGTTTTTTGAGCGACATAGTATAATATGACCTTTTTTGAGCGACATAATATAGTATGAGGTTTTTTGACGAAATACTGATATGACTCTTTTTATGCAATATGCTATTGTATGGACTTTTTGTGTTCAAAATACTATAATATGACCTTTTTTGAGTGATATGGTAAAATATAGGGCGGCACGGTGGAGCAGTGGGTAGTGCTGTTGCCTCACAGCAAGAAGGTCGCAGGTTCAAGACCTCCTTGGGCCTGGGTCTGGGACCTTTCTGTGTGGAGTTTGCATGTTCTCCCCGTGTCTGCGTGGGTTTTCACCGGGTACTCCGGCTTCCTCCCACAGTCCAAAAACATGCTCAGGTTAATTGGCAACTCTAAATTGCCCGTAGGTGTGAGTGTGTGAGTGAATGGTGTGTGTGCCCCACGATTGGCTGGCGACCATCTGGGGTGTATCCCTGCCTCTCGCCGTAACGCGCTGGGATAGGCTCCAGCAGACCCCTGCGACCCTAATGAGGAATAAGCAGGTATAGAAAATGGATGGATGGATGGTAAAATATGAGTTTTTTTGAGCGACATAGTATATTATGACCTTTTTTGAGCAACATACTTTAGTATGACGTTTTTTGACGAAATACTCATATGACTCTTTTTATGCAATATGCTACTGTATGGACTTTTTGTGTTCAAAATACTAAAATATTACCTTTTTAAGTGATATGGTAAAATATGAGGTTTTTTGAGCGACATTGTATAATATGACCTTTTTTGAGCGACATAAGGTTTTTTGACGAAATACTGATATGACTCTTTTTATGCAATATGCTATCGTATGGACTTTTTGTGTTCAAAATACTATAATATGACCTTTTTTGAGCTATATGGTAAAATATGAGTTTTTTTGAGCGACATAGTATATTATGACCTTTTTTGAGCGACATACTTTAGTATGACGTTTTTTGACAAAATACTCATATGACCATTTTTATGCAATATGCTATAGTATGGCCTTTTTGTGTTCAAAATACTATAATATGACCTTTTTTGAGCGATATGGTAAAATATGAGTTTTTTTGAGCGACATAGTATAATATGACCTTTTTTGAGCGACATAAGGTTTTTTGACGAAATACTGATATGACTCTTTTTATGCAATATGCTATCGTATGGACTTTTTGTGTTCAAAATACTATAATATGACCTTTTTTGAGCTATATGGTAAAATATGAGTTTTTTTGAGCGACATAGTATATTATGACCTTTTTTGGGCGACATACTTTAGTATGACGTTTTTTGACAAAATACTCATATGACCATTTTTATGCAATATGCTATTGTATGGCCTTTTTGTGTTCAAAATACTATAATATGACCTTTTTTGAGTGATATGGTAAAATATGAGGTTTTTTGAGGGACATAGTATAATATGACCTTTTTTGAGCGACATAATATAGTATGAGGTTTTTTGACGAAATACTCACATGACTCTTTTTATGTAATATGCTACTGTAGGGACCTTTTGTGTTCAAAATACTATAATATGACCTTTTTTGTGCGATATGGTAAAATATGACTTTTTTTGAGCAACATAGTTTAATATGACCTTTTTTGAGCGACATAGTTTAATATGACCTTTTTTGAGCGACATAGTATAATATGACCTTTTTTGAGCGACATACTATAGTATGACGTTTTTTGACAAAATACTAATATCATCATTTTTATGCAATATGCTATAGTATGGCCTTTTTGTGTTCAAAATACTAAAATATTACCTTTTTTGAGTGATATGGTAAAATATGAGTTTTTTTGAGCGACATAGTATAATATGACCTTTTTTGAGCGACATAAGGTTTTTTGACGAAATACTGA
Source organism: Eupleurogrammus muticus (assembly GCA_036785175.1). Taxonomy (NCBI): domain Eukaryota; kingdom Metazoa; phylum Chordata; class Actinopteri; order Scombriformes; family Trichiuridae; genus Eupleurogrammus; species Eupleurogrammus muticus. The sequence continues at coordinate 12,261,945 of JAYKQN010000012.1, read as the reverse complement.
TATGACTCTTTTTATGCAATATGCTATCGTATGGACTTTTTGTGTTCAAAATACTATAATATGACTTTTTTTGAGTGATATGGTAAAATATGAGTTTTTTTGAGCGACATAGTATAATATGACCTTTTTTGAGCGACATAGTATAATATGATCTTTTTTGAGCGACATATTATAGTATGACGTTTTTTGACGAAATACTCATATGACTCTTTTTATGCAATATGCTACTGTATGGACTTTTTGTGTTCAAAATACTATAATATGACCTTTTTGGAGCGATATGGAATAATATGAGGTTTTTTGAGCAACATAGTATAATATGACCTTTTTTGAGCAACATACTATAGTATGATGTTTTTTGACAAAATACCCATATGACCATTTTTATGCAAAATGCTACTGTATGGACTTTTTGTGTTCAAAATACTATAATATGACCTTTTTTTTAACAACAGACTATAGCATGACCTTTTTGAGTGTCCTCTTAAAAGTGTTGATTTCTCGCTCAGCAAACTTCTCCTAGCTTATTTAATATCTTACTTTGAGATATAGGCCTTTTAAATGCAGTTCCTACAAATATCATTAGATAGATTTGAACCAGCATCACTGGTCTTTAGGTTCAGCAGAGTAACTGCCTTTCCTACAATTCCTATTTATTTCAGGATGTGCTCTTCAGGGGCTTTTATCATCTTAAATTTTATTTTTAAACTGACCAGGGTTTGAACCCTTGACTATTAAGTTCCAGGTAGTGTCCTAACCCACTGAGCTATTCAACTTGAGGTACAGGTGGTAGTTAGACATAAAATAGTATGACATCTTTTGAACGACATAGTACAGTATGACATTTATTGACGAAATACTAATATGACCATTTTTATGCAATATGCTATAGTATGACCTTTTTGTGTTCAAAATACTATAATATGACCTTTTTTGAGTGATATGGTAAAATATGAGGTTTTTTGAGCGACATAGTATAATATGACCTTTTTTGAGCGACATACTAATATTGCAATTATTGAATTACTAAAATTGCAGCCAATGCCCTGAACCCATCGCACATCAGCTGCCTAAAATCAGGCTGTGGGACAGCTCGCGACACAGGGGAGAACTCGAGGGATCACACAGGGGAGAACACTGGGAAGAACTCAGGAGGGAACACCGGGAACATGTGAACATCAAGGACATGCAGTAAACACACACAGGAATCTGCATAATTGCAGATTTTTTTTTAACTCTCTGTGTTTGTGTCAAATCCTAAAACGGGTTGTTTATGAGCTGAGGCAGTCAGATCAGGTCACGTACTGAAGTGAGTAGACCGCGGTCTGTTGCTTGATGGAGTCTTGCCAGAAATCAATCTACATCAAAAAAGAATCCTGATTTTGCACACTTAACCCTATTATCAGCAGCCAACCGTACGCGGAACAGTAGCTGCTGAGGTCGCCCCGCTGCCTGTTAAATAATTTATGGCTCCCTGAGTCTGTCTAATAAGTAAGCACACACACTCAGAAGCTGGCACACACGCTAGCCATTCAACATTTTACTAACTAAAGGCCACTCAGAGAACACATACATTTGCCAAGGCCAATGGTTAGTGTTCTATCTAAAATGTAAATGTGCAAGCACAAACCAATGATACCTCCTCTTTTCCTCTCATCCGAACTAGGCTACCCCCCCACCACCACCACCACCCTTATCCCCTCCACATTTACAGATGACTTCAAATCACAGGAACACAGCAGCCTGCTGTGCTCCAGTTCCTGCCACCCCGGCATATGTCTGGACTCTTTCTCTCTTCGCTCTCATCCCCCCGCTGTTCATTCATCATTTAACACAGCATATCTGTGAGTGAACTCCGTCCACAATGGCAGCGTGACAGCGTTTCAAACACTGATTAAAGTTGTGCGCAAGTTTATAATCTTGTTGGTGCTACTGAATCAAATTTAACTTCAAAATATTAGAATCTAGTTTGATATAATGTGCATAATATTATGGACGGCTAAGAATTATGATAATTTCGGTGATTTTTAGTTAGTGGAATCATTTATTTGATTTAAGGAGAGACTTAATTTCACTGCTGTGCAGATGGAAGTAGAATACCAGAATGGGCACGGATTATTAAACTATTAACTACTAATACTATTAAATATCACGTTTTTGCTAAATGTTCTACTGGTTTAGTAACTAAGGAAATGGTGATTTAAATTTGACTTTGCCTAACATATACTTATTCATACATCTGGCAACATCAATACACAGTAACTTTTATATGTATCGAAAGCAAAAGACTTTCTTGTATGGTAGTCGACAACTCCCACAATCTATACTCCAGGCTTTATTCTACTGCATTAATTAAATAAAAAGTTACCATATTTCCCTTAAACAGATGGGTACTGTCATTTTTTGTGCTTTATCATTGAAAACAGGGGGAACATGGTACATTTGTTGGGGACTATTTGATTAATAAACATTCGATCGATTCAGCTGGTATATGTGCTTCTGACTTAAAATAAACTTAATTTCCTTTTCAGTTCATTTTTACTTTTGTCTCTCTCTCTGACACAGACACTGTTTATTGATGTATAAGTACATGGTTTACTGCAATGCAAGTTCAGATTGACTGATATTGATTGACTGATTATTAACACATTTTTGGACGATGGAGCTCTGTCTCCGAGGAAGAAGCTGTATCCGACTAATGCTTGTTAGCAGGATCAGTTCTTTGTTAGTTCAGGTATTTTCATAGGAGTGATTAATGTAAGACAAATAGTTATTACCCTTAAACTCTGCACATTCACACCCTTTGTATGGTACATTTCCTTTGTCATAATGAGCCAGTATTAGACAGATTTGTGTGGGAAAATTCTGCAAGATCGTGCAGCTGTGATTGTGTACCTTTGCCTGCATCTTCACCCCCTGACTAAAACAGTCAGGAGAGTGGGGTATGCGACGGCACATTTACTCAACCGCCATTACTGTACAATCAAAGGTAATCACCCTCCCCAGCAAAGCATTAAACGGATGATTCATGCACGCTCCCTGTAAACCCACAACAAAACACCCAGATGTATGGTTTTAACAAACATAATGCAGAGCCGATAAGAGCTATGTGACAAGACAATTACCGATCTCTCAGTATAAGCCTGAGAGACTGTCTTGGCATGAATTATTGAACATCCACTATGGAGAATTACTGCCTGAACTCTGTTAATAAATCTCTTGAGAAAGACAGAGCTGCATCTGCCCTCGCGTGAACGTAGCCTGTCGCGTTTTAGATCTGCTCTCGCCTACATCTACCTATATGAGCACAATTAGGGGCACGGCAGATTACCGATGACACATTCCAATATTTCCTGTGAAGGCGAAAAAAAAAACAGCTCTGTCTGAGTCCAACTCTGAAGGACTCCTCAAATCCCTGGAGACACCACAACATACAAAAGATTAAGTCCTTTTGTTCTCATGCAATAATGGATCTTGGACTGGGTAGCGGCGTGAAAAGAACTCATAATCTCCCTATTGGATGACAACAGACAAGAAGTACTTGGCACGTCCTACAGAAAGTGCACCTCATATCTCCTGGATGTAAAAGCTAATGGTGTTTTGCAGCTTGGTGCGGAGGGTTTTGGAGAGGCCAACATTGCTGCTAGCGTGTGATAACAGCACTTTGCCCCTCGCCACCGGGCTCTATAAATGATTATCAGGAGAACACTTGTGTATCTTGCCACCATATGTTTGCGTTCGCAAGCACACGTGTGTGTTTGTTGCTGTGTAGGCCTGTAGGCGACTGTGTGTGTGTGTGTGTGTGTGCTGTGATCTGTCCATCTTATCTCTTTATAGATCTGAGGTAGCACTCTGTAGGGCACACGACGAAGGATAATTTGTACAATACCAGCAACCGGTGGTGAAAGAAGTATTCAGAATGTTATGCATTTTGTTCCTACTTAATTAAAAGTTGCAGCGAAACAAGGTTTAAAGTATTACAGGTACAATACTGGTTTGGTCCTCTGACTGATCACATTATATATTCAAAGATTCAATTTTATTGTCATGTGCACATTACAAACACAAAAATAATAAACTGTAGTATAGTAAAATATAAACTACTGTAAACTATGTAAATGTTGTGCAAGTTAATAAATGTGCAAACTGTATGGATGTGAATGCTGTCAGCTGTTCATGAGTCTGATGCTAGATAGACAGAAGTTATTTATAAGTGGCATTATTAATACTGAACCTTCTGTAGCTGCAGAAGGCAGCGCTTCAACTACTTTATACACCAGGGTTGTCAAACATGTGGCCTGGGGCCCAGAACCGACCCCCTTCTAAAGGGTCCAATCCGGCCAACTATATGACAAAATGTGACAAAAAGTTCCTTAATAAGTGTATAATGAGTGTTAACTAATCATATAAATCATGAGACATTTATAGGGGTTGTTATTCATACATATATGGTCACCAGATAAATCGTGGATGATTAATGGAGGAAAAAAAAAGTTATGATACAAAATCTATTTTTCACTTTTTGGACTAGATCAGATATCGGTTTTCTAAATTTATTTTTATTAATGTGAGGGAGAGGAGTGGTAGGAGGTGAACTGCTGCCCCCTACTTGATTGTAGCATGGAGAGGAGCATTACACATCGCTCCTTTAAATACAGCACTAAATGCACTTGGTTACTTTCCACCACTGCCAATTACTAAGGTCATCATTATACAAAGCATTTACTTTACATTAATGTCAGGTTTGTGCTTATATTTCTAATACAAGATGTCAGTATTTGCCGTAACATGGTTTCGTAATTGGAACGTAATGAAGTGATGTAAATGGGAGCGTCGGTGACATATATAAGCGCCGAGTTAATGTGACACGTTGAACTCCAGTGGGCAGGCCGTAATGGAAACATTCGCTTCTCCTAATTGAAAACCCTGCGCCCCCTTTTTTTTTTTTTTCCAAAAATGGCCGGGATGAAGCTATTAAAAACTGTCCCACTCTTACAGGAATGAGACCGCGCTTGCTAAAAGATGTATTAGGCAGTAATAGTGTCATCAATGATTCAGCAGTCATCAGTGAACTGGGGGACACTTGTCATTGTTGAAAGACACGCGTGTCCGTCCATGAGGACAGTGACGGATGTCCAGGTGACGGCCAAAGAGACAAATTTCTTGTCTGGGAGATGATTATGTCGGGGAGAACTTAAAACATGCCCAGGTCACTAAATCCAATAAATAAAAAATGCAATGAGGTTAACTGCAATAAGGAAAATAGTTATATCACTGTTAAAGTAATCAATACATTTTATAAACAGGATTTTTTAAATTAAAATAATGAGTAAATTATGCATTTTTTGTATGATTTCTGTCTGAAAAGTATGACAGTATAATATTAGAAATCATTAGGAATCATGAGGACTGTTTTATATTATGCATAGTGCTATTGTAAAAGGAAAAAAAATATGATTATATTTTAATTCTGTAAAACAGATTTTTCATTTGCACAAAACTGAAGTAATTGTAATGTACTGAAACATTGTCAAAGCTAAATTTGTCTTGGAGGGTCTAACGTTTGAAGAATAGTAGGAGGGATTTTCTTTGTGTGTGTGTGTGTGTGTGTGTGTGTGTGTGTGTGTGTTTTTTCATTAGATTTGCTTGAGCTCCCTCGTCAGAGGTGATGGAGGCCATTGCGTTGCAGTCAGGAACCGTAAATTCATCCTTCAATCTGGGTCCTTCACTTCTCATTGTGCCCTCACTATGTCTCCCAAAGTCACGTTGAAGAAAAAAGAATGTATCTTCCGAATTAAAATACAATACTAGTTCTTTTTGTATATAGAAATATCTTTATACAGTATTTGTTGGGATGCTGACAAGTGCTGGATCATTGTTCAGGTGACACACATTAGGTAAATAGTGTCAAAAATGTAACAGATGTCACCATGAAACGTGCCCAGCTGATCACCTATCAGGAAAATAAAGAGTGATACCAGTTTTCTGAATGAATTTGAGTGAATGTATGAATCTGAATTTTCATGTTAAAACATGCAAAGTACACACTATAGAATTAAAAAAGCAGCATTTTTATATATATGCATGTCTTTGTTAACTTTTGTTGAAACATTTGTTGAAATCTTTTTATTATAATCACTTGATAAATCAAATATTAATGTTCTCCCAAAAAATCTACCTTCACCATGTTTTTATTTTTGGGTATAAATTCCTCTATGTCTAGTCTATGTGTGACATATGAACAAATCCCTCTCTAAAATACCACAGAACACAAATATGAATAAAATAGGAAGTGTGATGTCCAGTATGTGAATGGTGCTGAAGTGGAAATTTCATGCACATGTATGAGAAAAATGTGTGAAATGGTGAATTTAGGAGGAATCTACAGCCGCATCACAGACAAAATGTGGTCAAATAAACATGTAATTGTGTGCTCAGGACTTTTTTGTATTTCCACTAGCCTCATATTTTAGAATTCAAAATCTACTCTGGCCCTGTACAGTGTGTTTTTATAAGCGCTGTCTTAGCGCTGCCTTTTGCAGGCCTCACGTTTTCAGACATGTGGGCCAGTAGGAGACCACTGGTGTAGTTACCCCCGTAGAGCAGCTGCCTTGTAGCCTTCCCTTTTTGCTACTCAAACCTATCATTTGTTCAATATAGAGCAAGAGATTGTATAGATCTATAATCATTACATTTTCAACATTCCTCAAACCACAAAAAGTGCTCATACGCTACAAAATCTCCTTATTCATTCATAATAATAATAAAAACATTGTACTTTTTAATGCATATTTAGCTTCATGTTGTAACAAAGGTCAAACTTGTGCATAATAGCAGCAAAACACAAAATAATTAGGAATATATTCACTGTGTGAATTCTGTTCTGGCCCAAAACTTGTCGGATGAGGTAACTTCGAGGGTACACGACCTGTCACATGATACTTCTTTTTGAGCCGCGTTGACCTCTGCGACATACTGGGTGCATAATTAAGTAAGTTCCAGCTGGTGTGCGGCGCTCTGGGGAACGAGGTGAGAATAAAGCCCTGCTGGAAGAAAGAACACCACCCCCTTCTTTTTTTTTTTTTTTCTCTCGCATCTCTCCTCCCCTTCTGCCACCATTCCAACTCTCTCTGCATGCCAAGTCATGATGAGGGAGCTGTGAGAGCTCCTCTGCGGGATCCGACGCACCGCGGGGAGAGAGACGCCGACGGCCACGCGAGGAGCAGGCACGCAGCAGACTGGAAAAGCCCCGCCGACCAAACTGTGTGGAAACTTAAAAACCGCATTCGGAGACGAGTGAATTCAATCACATTTGCACATACCCGTGCACAATCAGTTCCACGGAGCTCTCAGCGAAAACATCATGACACCTGCTATGTTTTTAAAATTGCATTTCAAATGACTCATCGGCTGCGTCCTAATAATCGAAAGAGACGTATTCAGTGATCCGTCGCCTCTCCAAATTGCCATCCTCACAGGAACGCCCTGCAGGTGAAAAAAAAATCCTTTTACACTCCAGTTAAAACCGCTTTTATACCTCTTATATGTAATCCCTGTGATCATTCGGTGGCAATGGATTGTAAAATGCACTAAAGGTAATTGTATGCACGTCGAGAGAAGAAATCATATTGACTCGAATCAGAAAAGCCTGCTGAAGGTTAAACCCTCACTCGGGCGCATTCCTGCGCTGCTGAAAGGCTCCTTCAGGCAACCGATAAGAGTATTAGGGAAAAACAAATATGTAAACAGTCTATTGTGGCCATTAAAACATCTCCTCTTACAAACCAGCTGCTGAAATCGACGCAAAATGTTCATTCTCCTCCTGTACTCAGGTGCTGCCCTGTGGATGACTCATATGTAATTTAATCACATTACCAGCCCTTAGCGGTCCGCTTAGCTTAAGTGGCTAATACACAACACAGAGGTAAGCCTACAGGACTGTAGAGAGTCCAAATAAGCCGCTGCTTGATTGCCCCTCATGGAAAAATAGCTACGACTCAGACGTGTCCAACTGTGACGCTGCACTTTGAACCAATCAGACCAGAACTTTGGGGGTTGAGTGTGTTGATGAGGAGGCTTGTTGCTTGTTTGGGCCAAGTCGAGGAGCCCTTATGGTAAGTGACATGGGTGGGATGAGGGGGTTTTTCGTCAGTGGGTCAATGTGTGTGTGCACGGCTCTATTTAGATTCTGCATCTCCACGGCGACATGGCGGGCAAGTGGGGCCAAGCAATTAAAAGTTTGTGAAGTTCTGCTCCAAAGTAGGCGGCGAGCCAGTCCCGGCTATATTACAATTACAGACTGGGCTTGTTCGAGGGAAAGGATTATCTTGTTGTTAGTGCTGTTTTTTTTTTTCTAACTTTGAAAAATTAGAAATTAACAAGCTCCCTTTATGCTCTTCCCAAAGCTTCGGGGGGGTCAGAAAGTGATGTGCTAAATCCTCCTGAGCGAAATGCAGATTGAAAACACTGCTGGGCCGAGACAGGCTGAGAGCGTGAGCCTGCCCACGGACCACAGTGACTCATCAGGTCACCTTTCTGTTGATGAGACTCAAGGAGGACAGAAAAAGATCATCTCCCCTCTTGTAAATGTCTGTTGTTAGATACTCTGAGGGGGTTGCTAAGGGCTTGAGTGCAGGGTGAGCGGGGAGTCTGCTCCTCTGAATAGACAGTCCACTCTGAAACAAAGTGCCCAGCACAGATACAGGGGGCCCACGTTTTAAAAATAGACGTCCGTCTGCAAACAAAGGGGGCGGCTGGCAACCTCGCATTCGACCCGGCCTGCTTTTATATTCTGCCGCATGAGTCCATGAAAAGGTGCCAGTTTCGGTGTCAAAAAAAAAAGAGCTACAGATATACAATGAGGCACGAAAGGTCATTTGCTCTGCGGGGGAAAAGAATCATGTTGCCTTTGCAGTTCACTCCGCTCGCGACGGTTTACCTTGGAGATCGTTTGCTAAAAAAGTGCAATTTGCATGCAGCGGGGCTGCTTTTCACCGCAAACACCTCTCACGCCACCTGAATTCTGAGTGCATGCAGGACCTGTGGGATGAGGTTCAAGATCCTCACCAGCCAGTAGACTGTCATTAGCGAAAAAACAAAAAAGCAAAGGGAAGATGTTTGCGTGTGGAGTGAATGGTAAAATTAACAGAGAGAGCTAACAGACTGCATCTGCCTGATCCTATTCCAAAAACACTTTCCTGGGAGGGTTTTCTATCATTCATCAGCCCTTTTATTTCTTTCAACCAGTCAACTCCGTCACGGGGAAGAAATCCAACTCTCTCCTCTAAGTCGGAGCGTGCTCGCTGTCATGCGACGCCAAAGTGAGCCGCTGTAACGTGAAAAGGGAGGCAGAGTGGAAATCAACGGTAGCGTGACACGATGCTGTGCTATTTCTGAGGGTTGCCGGTGAGGAGGCTCACCATTCGGAGACCCTATGGGGCCCTCAGAATAGGCGTGATTCTCTTTGCTGCGGCTCGCTGAAGCTACGCTAATGCTGCCTGTGTGAGAGAAAGTTACAGAATTTAAGCTTGTTTGGAATCCCTTCCACTCCCTTGATCAATATTCCTTCATTTCGACTCCGTATCTGGGGCACTGCACCAGCTCGCATTGGTAATAATATCTGCAGGAGATTGGTTTGAAGGTGGTAAAACTTCGGGGCCATCTGTCTATCTTTGATGTTGGCATCATCCCCTGACACGCCACTCCTGCCGGTACCATTCCTTGAGGCCTGGTGGTAATTGGGTTACAGACAGAGGATAGAGAGAGAGAGAGAGAGAGAGAGAGAGAGTCATCAAGCCCAGGTTTGCCTTGCCCTCAATGGGCCCACAAGCCTGTTCTTGAAGTCTAGGACACAGGAGACGAACTGTCTTATTGCAGAGTCTATCAGAGTGGTCCTATATAAAAGCATCATATTTGAACGGCCTGATATACCCCAAAGCACATGGTGGTCAGCTCCATCCATCCATCACAACTCATGCTTGCTTAGACCCTCACAATGGCATGTTATTTCTCATGCTGGTTATCATTTTGTTCATCTGTAAGCTGTATTACAGAAACCCATCAAGCAAATTTTGATGAATCATGGTAGTGGCCACCATTGGCCAAGGACAAACCCATTGAATGTTAGGGGCAGTTCTTACTTTTAAATATGCAACACTACTGTTTTGTCTTTCTAGTGTCTCTAGTGTCTCCTGCAGGTCAATGGGAAGGTAATAGTTTAACAACCAGTTAGCAGAACTCTGCTTCTGGTGATTCAGCTAAACAGCATCCTAATAGCTTTGGATATATAGCCACATTTATTGGTTGCTCTTGCACATTTATCTGTGGCTCAGAGTTTTCGTCCACCGGTTAGAGGAGCTGTGGTTGGATTCTTGGCTCCTCCAGGACACATGTTGATGTATGCTTGGGCAAACATTTTAATCCTGGCTGCACCACGCCCCACCCCCAACCAATGTGTGTGAGTGTGTATGAATTATTAGATGACCTGGTGGCACCTTGTGTGGCAGCCATCACCATCCGTTTAGAAATGTGCATGAATGGGTATGAATGAACACTTGTAGTGTTAGGCGCTTTGAGTAGTTAAAGGTACAAGAAAGACGCCATACACTTGAAATCCATTTACAATTTCACCACCATTTTTGTGTATCATGTCTCCTAATCTTGTCTCTCAGGAGACAGTATGTTCCAATCCTCTGCAATTTGTGTACCTCAGCTGAAATTTATCCCGCTTCCTAGCTCTATCCCTGCGTACTCCTGTGTTCTCATGTAATCAGTGAGTAAGAGAGGCCCTTGACCTTTCAAAATGCATAGATTTCCTGTCACGGCTACTGGTCTAAGAAAGGATTTTTATAGCTCCTCTGTGTATCATTATAAGCTCCATTCCCTCCCATTCCTACCGCGGGTACGGCTGTCACCCACACAGCGCTGCTGCTTCCGACCTGACGTCCCTATTACCTGTGTTGGTTCACCCCCGTGACTGTGAGAATGATGACAGGCTTTTAGGGGCAAAGGAGTGTTACTGTGACAACAGCAGGACTAAGTGAAAAGGCCTGTTCTGAAAGAGAGCGGAGGCGTGGAGGAGAATAGGGGGGGAAATTGTGCCTCGGTCTGGACCCTCACAGCGTGCAAAGATCCTTAGAAACTCAAACAGGTCAAGTGTTCCCTCAGCGAGCGAGCGGCACAACACTTTGTGTTAATACAGAGCAGCGTCAGGATTTCTTTCTTTAATTTTCTAGACACGGTGGAAACAACTCTCTCCTCACAGGCTGACGGATTCCCAATACCCGCAATAAAGCCTTGTTACATCCAACTTGCGGCTACAGGTAATGAAATTCGGGAGGCTGAGCTGACATGCAGAGGGTGAAATCTCATCTCTCAGCGCCACGGGGCAACAGGAGCAGCGCTGCACACCTGTAATGCGCTCTGCCGCCCTCGGCTCCTCTCCTGATAAGGGACCGGGGCAGAAAAGATGTGAGCGGAGCTGGTCTTTGTCACACTGTCATCTTCTCCCTCACACGCCACTCAGCCAATTACCATCCCCTAATCGTCTTTTAATGAAACCGAACGAGGCCCGAGGTGACCTGGGAAAGCTCACGCAATTGCATCAGGGGCAAACAAACAGGATATTTTACCTCTGAGGCTGATTGACTGAATGACAGAAAGAATCAATAAACAGCCAAGCACGAGCGCTACTGTAGGGGTGTTTTACAGCATCAAATACTTATTCACCGCCGATTGATTTTCTATAATGTCAACAGACCACCTTCGAGGCGAGCTAATGAATCTCTAGGCAACGACCAATTTTGCTCATAAATCTTTATATTCTAACCTCAGTGGAGGACAAAACTGAGCCATCTATTATGTCCGCAAAGCTGGAAATTTGCAACCTAACCGTCGCTGCCTCTCGAATTATTAAATAGGCCTCCTAGGAAAGGGGGCTGGCCATGCTTTGTGATCTAATGTCCTCTCAACATATTTCATAATGAAGCCAATGTCCCCTTTTATATTTCTCCTGCGGCTGTGAGCTTTCTGTGCCTGACAGGCACCTATAACTTATAGCGGGGTTTTCGTGAAGGCAAATTTTCTCAGCCGCAACTTTAGGAGAATTTTGTCTTCAGCACATATATACAGAAAGTGAAAGTATAAAACATTTAATGAAAAAAATAGAATATGACCTTATTGGATTCAGGAAAATGTAAAATATGAGTCAGAATCGATGCTCACTGGAGCACTTCTGCTTTGCAGCTTCTGGATTTGCAGCGTTTTTTGCATTTGTTTTAGTTAAGCTTTTTTTTTCATTTTCACCACATTTCCATTGGCACAAGATGGTTTAAATAACAGCGATGTTTGGCATGTAGATACAAACAAGCTTATCGCAGTGTGAGAGTAAAATTGATCTGGTGCTTTTCTGCAAAAACGGAAATGCATCAACATCGGCGAGATGTGACACAAGCTTTCTGCCCTCTGTGACGCTACACACACACACACACACACACTGCAAGTCATAACCAGTGCTTACTGGCCACTGGCCAGTAAGCTAATGCATGTGGTTCAGTAATGTGATTACCATTTGAGATTCAGCAGTTACATTACAGATAATCCCAGTAATGCTCAGCCGCAGAGTTTGTGGGGTCGATTCACTGCATTTGCTGCCTTGCTGGTCGCTGGAAGTTTGAATGACAGGGTTAAAATGCTTTATCTAATGTAAGCAAAGTAGACAGAGGGTTAGCGAAGTGTTATTTCAGCTCAAGGGTCGTCACCTTTTACCTGGAGAAGGTATCAGGCACCTATGAAGTTGTCATATTCACATGCTGTATCTTTGTAAAGTTTTCGGTGTGCTTGAAGTGACCTAGTTCACACGGTGAATGTCTGACTACAACCAAAGGCAAAAAAAAAAGGTTTTAACCTTGTCTGAATTGGCACAATCAAATGTGCATCAGGGCGAAAAGCTTCATCACTCCTTTCCTATTTTCCTCCCCCCAACATTAATTAAGACAAATTTCCATTTAAAGCCAATGTGCCGGTGTCAAATTCCACCCGGGTGTATTGGAGTGTCTAAATAAATTAGGCTCATGTTGCCTGACACACATAAGCAGTTGAGAAGGAAGTCAGGGATTAATGAAGGTTTCTCACCCGGGTGCAACGTGTTGGTTTAGAGAGGGGGTTGTCCAACATGCGGCCTGGGGGCCTGAACCAGCCGGATTAAAGGGTCCAATCCGGGCCCACTGGATGACTGTACAAAGTGTGACAAATAAAAATGAGCAATTCCTTCTAAAACTAAACTATGTTCAGTGTGACTGACTGCATAGGGAATAAATGAGACATAGTGTAATAGTATTATAAAGAAGGGGAGAATTTTGCAGGTGTTATTTATACATATATTTTTTTATTAGTCCAGCCCATAAACTAAATTGAGTTTAACTCCTAGTTTAGAGCCTTTTCCATGTATGTGAGCAGTTTCCTTTATTGATCCACGCGTGAAACACCTGGACTCCAGGTTCTGCATTTTCTCTCACCAAGGTTTTTTTTTTCTTCTCTCACTCTGTTTGATGAAAATAGTGACAGCTTTGTTATGGATTTGGCCTCAGCCGTATGAGTTATTGACAGAACAATTGGAGTGGAAATGGGAGTCGGCGCACAGCAAGGTCTCCCGCAAGGACATTTCTATTATTTTCAAAGCCGGGGAAGGGGACGAAAGAAGAGAAACCTGCCATTGATTATCTGGCTCAGTCTCATTATGTCAAGTGCGGCCTACCTAAACTTCACAGATTCCTTTTGAGATACCGCAGCTCCGTCATTCTCCAGAATTGGGTTGTTTGGCCCGACAGTGATCCCCGCAGGGACTAAACCTGGCACACTCGCAAGGACGTTTCAGTCATCCGTCCAATTAATTTCGGAGCGTCAGGAGTTGCGGTGACAGCTTAAGTGAACAATCCCAAGAGGCAAAAGTTACAGCCAGAGCGGTGGATGCCGGGGGGACGCGGGTTCGGCCCACGGGATGTTGCAGGTCCACGGCTTTGGAGCAGGACCAAACGGTCTGGTGTCTCCTCTGGAGGGCTGTTTAGTCAGAGTAGCAGCAGCCCATGCTGATTATCATCTGGAGCCGGAATGACTCATCTGGGCTTCGGCTTCAACCCGGAGAAAATTACAGAGTCAACACGACTCGGGCAGCAGACACTCCATCATTACCTGAAGCTCAGCGCTGCACAGATGACGCTCTGTCCCCGCGCTGCCTGCTTCCTGCTCATCAGACTGAGTCAGACGAATCTATTTAAAGGGGGAAAAACTCGTTTCTATCTATCAACCTATGCGACGCGTCCAGAAACAATACGCGAGGCAGCGTCGGCAGACCCAATTACACTACATTCATGAGGGGGTTGTTGGGCATATTTCATTTACAGTCGTCGGTGTGTGGCAAGCTATATTCTATGCCCTTTGTCTTCGTCAGGAGTAATTAGTAGCTGTTTGATCGGCATGTTTGTCGCCATGGCAATATGTGTGTGTGTGAGACTTGATTCATCTCGTAGTTTTAATTCTCTGAGAACATTTTGTCTGGTTTCTGAATAGGGAAAGAGCAATCTAATGAAAAATTCCAGAGGAAATGTCTTGTAATTAGACAAAATATTTGGCAAGAGGTTCACCAGTTGTACTGAGTGTATATGGAGGACAGCTCCATCACTGGCTGGTCCACCAACACACTGATCACGTGTAAAACAACAAACCGACTAGTTTAGTAGCGAGAGCAAAAAATGGGACAAGGCGAGATGAGAAGCATCTCTAGACAAGATCCCGGGAGGTTTGACCAAGTCGAAGCTAAAACTGAAGCATGAAGAACATGTAGTGTTAAAAAGAGGAAAAAAATGCAATGGCACTGCATCTTTTTTTTAAATTTTTTTCAAGATGTCTGATTTATTCGCCATGTTCAGGACTTTTCACTCTTCGGTGTAAACGCATAAACTCCACACAGGGGATCGTTTTGCTTTGAAAGTTATTTTTTGCCAGGAAAATAAATGAATCATGTGCTCCCCGCGTCATTTATTGCTCATCTACTCTGTTTCCATCCGCCGAATTCAGTGTAAAAGCAGATTTACGGCTAATTCTGTGCGCACACCCTCGAAAACTAGATCAGTTCCGAGAGTCAATCCATCTCCGTGGCTTAATGGCACAACACAACATCGGCCCAGAAAAAGACAGAGGGAGAGACAAAAAGAGCCTAAACAGCCAGAATATTGGCCAGAAAGACCCCCCCCCCTCAAAATACATGCTAACATTACTATAGTGCAATGGTTTGCTACAGCATCACATTTGCATTATCTATCAATGATCACAGCGTCACTGCAGGTTTAAACATATAAAATGCCTAATTCTTCCAGTTCATGTAAAGCCATGTGGCAGCATTACTTTTAAATGCCAGATTTATGGACTTGGACTTAAATACAATCTACTCAGCAGATATCACCTGTAGGAGATTTTCACTTGGTGAGGGGTTCACTTCAAGGTTTCATTCTCTAGTTTTATAATCATCTTCTTTGATTTTTTTTTGTGTGTGTGTGTGTGTGTGTGTTATCTTAACTTTATTCTCTCTTGATCACTTATCTATTTGCTCCTGGCAGGCACTTTGTACACCCATGATAAGAGCACAACGGCTATAATTATCATCTGTGTTATTTCGGATCGGTTTTCGAAAAAAGAAAAAAAAAAAAAAGAAAGTGACAAAACGACGCGGGGCTGTGATATCTTTTTAACATGCCGTTTTCTAACTGATTCACTGTGTCAGCACGTCCGTGGGGCTACAGTTCGCACGGCGAGTCGCTGCTGTCAAATACGTCAAGAGCGTCGCCCCCGCAGCGCAGACTTCCAGCAGCAATGTCAGAGCCAGTTCCGTTAATCCATTAGTATTTACTCTAGGTGATGACACAAGAGAGTTTTTTTTTTTATTTTTCTCAGCATCATTAAAAACAGTTTAACTGGGCAACAGTTTCCTCGCTGATGCTATTACACTTCAAAAGGGAAGTTAATGGATATTGGATCTGATGCTGGAAAGCCGCTCTGAGTCGGCTGCTGTAATTTTATACTTTTTTTTTTCCCAATACTTTCATGTCACGCTGTAAAAGATGCCGAGGTTATCCGGAGTACACGCGGTAATTGGGTTTTACGCAGTGCGATTCTCAGCAGCCTTTCAGCCCGCAATAAGTGGGAGGCTCATATGGGGTTTAGAGGGCATTTAGAAAAGTGACACAGCGGTGCCGACAGACTAGCCCTCACCAAGCTCCTTATTAGTCCCTCTATGGATGCATATGGAATTTTAACACTCCAGTCCCGACAAGGAGGGGCAGAAACACAGGCTGCATTATTAAAATGTGCTCCTTTAAGAGCACACTGTCAGCAATGTGCAACCAGGGAGGGAAACCAGAAGAGGCACTGGCACGGGGAGGATTTTCCTCACTGGAGAAAAGCCTTTTTATTTCAGTCACAGCAGCAGCTCTCTATGGACGAGGTGAATAATCCTGTCAACGCAGCGTGCAGGCTGCCAAAACACTGTTAATTATTATCCAATTATCTGGGTTTTTTTTTCTTGCGGCGAATCAAGGATTTTCATAAGTTGGGTCCTTCTTCTTTACTGGGAACGAAGAGGCATTCCGACACAATAGAACACACAGGGTTTGGTTATATAAGCGAGGGAGCCTCGCGCCGTTGCCGCCGTTTTATCTCATTGACCCAACTTGGAAAAAGCAGCGAGCGCTGGCACTTAAGCATCGAGGCACACACATGCTTCAGCGTGACCCTGACGATTCATCCCCATACCAGCGCCTCAGATAAACGCTCCCGCGGTGCGAGCAGAGGCGGTGTTAGAACGGCCATACGTGATAACGCTGCGGCGGAGGTGATATCCGGAAGCGTTTCGGCTATCTTAAGTGGGCGCTGGAAACCGGCGGACGGCGGCCCCGCGGACACCATCCGATGGCGGCCTGGTCTTAAAAAGAGCAACAGATATGCCCTTCCGCGGGGGCCCACTTCAGAAAAGAGAAGAGCGTGACTCATGGAGAGGAAGGAGGGCGAGGCAGGCGAGCTTCCCGCTGTCTCCATCCTCTTTGGCCTTTTAAACCTGACCAGCTGTCAGTCCCCGCTGTGGTCCGCAAATGGACGACGTGGGAAGTCGCCATTTACGGTAATTTCATCTGCTCCTGCCACCGGAAGGCGATCCGATGCCATTCCATTTGCGCGATTTCTCTAGTTTTAGACCTTTTTCGGGTATTTCCGTATCCGAACTCCCTCTGCGTCCCGTCTCCATATTAGCGTAAATCCAACCGGCTGACAGCCACAGATAACTGAGTGGACGGTGTGGGCGGCGAGTGTTGGCATTGACGGTAATTTCTCCTTCTCCTGCCGCTCAGGTATATGGAAGGAGTGACATAATAATTATTTAGTGTTAGTCATCCATAGGAACGAATTTCCACCGTTATGTTTCACAAGCCTGTAATTTCATGCAAATCCAAACATCTGTCTGAGTCGCTGTGCTTTCTTCAGACATTAATACTAACTTCTTGTTACATCCTTTGTTCGTTTTCCCCTCCCAGTCCTGTATATTCCCTTTAAAAAGCACATACATGGTTAAAAATACGCGGTGATGATAAATAAATAAATAAAATAGAATAATGTGCCGGTGGGGCTGATGACTCAGAGGACAGATATTTTTCCAAAGATGGAATGCTTGAAATGAGCTTCAATTATTAATTAGCAAGAAGCAGAGGAAAGGCTGAATAAAAAGAGGGGGGAGAAGAAGAAAGGGGAACAGTAGAAAAAAATAGAACATAACAATAGAAAATGAGTCTACATATATATACGACATTCCACTGTAAGGATCTCGCTGCTTGGACATTTTCACTAAGAAATATGTCCATGTGATCCAGTGAAAGCAGTTAAAATATAGTCATCATATGCCATTAAAAACAGGATATAATCTTAATTATTCAATCCAGTTTTTACAGTCGGCTTTGACACTTTGTTAACAGGAAGTATGAGTCACAAGCCTGGTTATCTATGAAATCAATTTTATGTTCGTAGCCTATAGTGCATATCCATTACTTCCTTATGATATTTCATCTGCCTACACCGGCTGACAGGGAGCTGCTGATCTCTTATTACAGTATCTTATTTACAGTATCTTTTCCACTTTTACATAATTTTTGGCCTACAATGTGATTTTATTCAGATTATAATGCAGGAAATCATAGAGGTTGAAAAATTAAGTATATCAGTAAGTATATGTCACAAAATTGAAGCTAACATTTTTGTTTTGTTCACAATTCTTGAAGTTGAAGTGAGTATATATGAATGTGTTTTTTACTTATTAATGTGAATTTTCCCCATACTTCCATACAGTAAGTCAGATATGGAAATATAAGATCACTGTATGCGGTACATTATGCAGCTTTATTCAGAAGCTTTTTAACTTGCAAGTGAAATTGACACTTTAGCTTTAATACAATTTATATGTGGTTTCCAGCATGAGCTATTTTCTATCATTCAGAGAAATCTAATTTCAAACAAGCTTGCAACCACCTATAGAGAGTTTTATTTGTGAGTTTGTTAAACTATGGACAAAGATACATTTAGTTGTAATGCAATTCAGCGTTAATTGATGTATTTTTCTCAAGGTAACTACTTAATCAAGCATGTGCTAACCCTCTCCCATTCATCTTTGTCATTTCTGCAATAGGTCATGGTAAATGAGTTTCATACAACCTGTAAAGCAACCTGCAGTGAAAAAATATCAAAGTGACCCTATAGGAAAGGTCACTAACTCTCATGAAGACTATGGATATCTGTATTAAATTTCACAGGAAAAACATTTGATTTTTCAGTCTTACAGACAGACCTTTGCCATCCCAGGAGCCACTATAATAAAACATATAAAACAGATTCAACCAACCAATACTCTTCTCTGCTAATAGATTCCTGCTATACACACACCCAAAAGTCCTACTGGCACCATGTGGTGCCTTTGAACTTCCTGGCATGACTTATAGCTAATATTTACCCACCATTAGCTCATCAATGGGGGATTATTAACAAATGGGGTCATCTGGCTCAAAGTTTTGTGTGACTGTACCACTACTCGCCTTCGGGTATGAATGGACTGCCATGTATTATCCGATCAAACACTTAATGACCTAGATACAAAAAAAAGGAAGAGCTGGATGCAGCACAAATCATTACCTCTCCCCGTGTTAGATAGGAGAGCGTCGAGTCCTTCGGCAACAATTAGTCATACGGCAAGAGCCAGGTAGCCGTTGCAGTTCAGAAGATAACGGACACACACACGCAACGTATGCACTCGCATGCACTTACTGTAAGGATGAAAGATAGTAAGCTTAATTACATATCCCATCATCATGGGATGGTTTTTGTGTGTCTCTCAGTGCCGGTCCTATTCATCTACTCGCCATATTATTAAATACACACAACAGGCAGGATGCATTCAACCAGCTTTTTCTGTCTTCACTAAAGAAGAAGTTAAAGGATTGTTTTCCTTCACTTCTTATTTTTATGGGAATAGAGCGACAGAGCAAAACAGCACAGCAGCACTCTGCATCGCTAAAGGCTAATTATATCACATTCACCTTTGTTACCTTTAGACATTTGCAACGAATACGCCAATACAAGTGCATGCTTAGCGTCTATAGATTTTAACAAATGGCGTTATCTCCCCCACAACGGCCGCACTGGCGTTCGGTCTTCGCTTTAAGACGCTGATGTCTCCCATCTGACAGGGGTCAGGCCTTTGGGAGGAAGCTGCCAAAGTTTCCCCAGGCGGCGCAGCATATTGGTGGCCATCTGCTTCTCGGCGAGCAGCACCCTCACGCTGTGCCAGGCTGCCCACCCACGGAGTCCAGAGGCCGCGAGCGCTATGCCCTCAAAGACCCGGCACCTCTCTGTCGTTTGGCCTCTTTGACATCTTAAGCCGCCGACTGCCAAGGAGGTGAAATGCATGAAACTCTGCCGATTAAATTAAAGGCCGAGCACAGATCCAGAACTTCGGTGAGCCTGCCAAATATCATACAAAGACAATTTTTCTTGGCCTCTAATGATTTCTTTAGCTTATCGAGCCGACACTGGAGCCTCGGCTTTCTTCCCCAAAAGCTGCTAATCAGACTTTATATTTTCAAAGAGGGAAGAAAACGGCAGGAAAAACCCGTCACTCTCGGAATCATCTGTCTGTTGTCACTGTGTATGAGTAAATCACGACGTGATGAATATTCTTTGGGCTGCATCCTGACAAGCTAAAACTAGCCTCTTAAATGTGTCGCCTCCAGGCGCGTGCGGCATTACGTAATGAAGCCTCGCCGGGTAATCTGTGAATATAGCCGGTCCAACACACGCAACCACATGTGTTCTTCTTGTTGCATGACAGCTTTCTTAGAAACACAGACCAGGATGCATTACAAACACCTGGCACATTAGATGGAAATACAGGTGTTGACACTACTGAACAAATATTTAATGCATTTCCATTCAGACTTGCATACTATCATGTCCCCTCCTGCCCTTTAAGATCTTCTTCCTGTCAAGTTTCCTCCTGTGCGGCCCCACCCTGACATGCTGCACCTGTGTCTCATCGCTCTCCCCTCGGTATGCAATGTCGTCTCTGTCCTCGGCTCCGTCTGTGCCTGTGTCTTTTCCCTCATGAGAGATTTTCCAGCTATTTGAGTCTACTCCTAGTGACTGTTTGACTGTGATCGTTTCTGACGCCTCTTTTTGCCTGCTGATTTGGATATCTCTGCTCTGCTCTGACGGACTCCAATGTACCAACGTCTGCCTGATTAAGGCACTGAACTGCAGCTTAGTCTGGGTCTGCTTAGTGAGTCCACCGCTGCCTGTGTCGGACACTAATATCTTTGAAATCCGGGCTTTTGGCGAGAGATGCCATTTTCCTCGAAAACTGCCATAATCAAACTCACACAATGACTCCATTATTGATTTACATTTAGAGGATTCCCTGACTACCTAACTTTAAACGACCCATATCATGCATTTTCCTGGGCTTTATTTGAAGTTTTGATAACCCTGAAATGATATATTTGTAGTAAGTGTTCAGGTTGTTTTTGGCTTGGTTCATTAATATTTATGAGATTTGCTTCTGATTGGCCGAGTGACAGATGGCCGAGGCCAACGATAGGTCGTTAACTTGACTGATGATGATGACACAGCCATTTATTTGGACCAACCGCAAAATATTAACACAAATCGATCACTGTGGATGGAGACAGTGTTATTGGTGGCACCGCTAACGTTGCACCAACCTGACCTTAACCAGCATGGTGATGAGTAGTGAATACCAGTGGGGAATCAATAACGAATGAGCCGTTGCGGCGGGGTGGGGACTCTTGCAGTGGATTCTCTTCTTTATTTGTGTTGTTTCTACTGTGTATCATGGCACTTAAATGCAATGTGTCATAAAGAAAGCCGTGAAAGTGTCTATTTGCATGATAAGGGCCCTTTAAGGGACTGGTAATACCCACCGGTGGAGCGTTTGCAGGAGACAGGTGAATTGTCTGCTGTGCACTCTCACTTCTGCCTGTACTGCCAAACTGCTGACGTGCGACACTCACTCATTCACAGCACATAGCACAACCCCAGTGGTGTCATTAAAACATGTAACACGTTATAAAATAGGTGGGGGGGTTGTCAGGTACCTGTAGACTGAACGTGTTTCACAGGAAACTGTTGAAGCTGTCATGAGCCCCTACCTTCTTAGTCAACTCTAGATTGCTTATAACTCAGTTTTACCATAATCAGAAAGCCAACAGTAGGAGCGGATCCCATGGTTTAAGGTGTCATCAAAAGATTTTCTTTTATGAGGGTACCGTCACAACACCAGCAGAGAAAAAATTAGCTGTTTATTGGCTGAGGAGTAATAGCCAACACCTCGTTGGCTATAGTCAACCACTTCCTCCCAACATAACAGCCCATCCACGTAATTAACCACCACTATCCTCAACCTCTCCGATGATGGTATGAGGTACCTCGACAGTACCCCAAGGACCTCTCACTGGCCAAATCCTCACTGATGGGATTGAGAGTTGATTTAGACATTGATGGGTCGGTTTGTCTGACAGATACATTGATTGGAAGAGGATCCTGAGAGAGATCGTTGAGCTTGTTTCAAGAGGCTTCCTGACATGTGAGCATGGCAGTGAGACCACAGTGTGGTAGATACACACTGATACAGGCCAGTGGGCTGTCAGGGGCCTGTCCATGGGTCATTGCCTCTCATCGAATGCCTCTACCATCACATACTGTAGGTTAGATAGTACAGCAGAAATAGTGGGTCTTGCCTTTCTATAGACGATCATATTAGGGGAGTCCTCCTCTGGATCGGTGGTGCCCACGCCTCCCTGGTCTCTGGATCCTTCCGCCATTTTCACTCGGTCCTGTCGAGGAAAGAGAAACATTGCATTAACACAGGAACCCGGCGAGTACTTTGGAGCGGAAGAACAGAAAACGATGATTCGATGAGCATCAGTCAGCGTTTCTAATTCCCCCCCCTCCGGCGACTAAAATTCCTCCAGCCTTTATTGCCGTGACATTTAAGCTGTCAAAACGCGCGCTGCTGCAGTGACAGATAAGAGAGCTCAGGTACTATAGGTTGATGTACACTAAGATGAATATTAACCAACACTTCAAAGTCAAATCATGAAAATTTATCACAGCGGTAATTCTAAACCGTCCGTGTACCCCTGGGGCTACCTCTGTAGTTGTCAGGATGTACAAGGGGAGATTAAAACACAGAAATTACATTTTGATTTAAAGTATAGTATATCCGCATAATAGTCAGCTATAAAGTCTGATATACGTTAATATAAAATCTAAATATTTAACCTAAATTAAAAGAAATGTATAACTGGCTGAAAAACAGCAGTTATGGAAATAGTTAATAATTAGCTGAAAGTAAGAGATGAGTTCACAAACATAACTAAAACCAGTGAATAAATGGTCATTACAGGTTAGTTAGGTTAGCTAAGTCTAAGATTCTTTTAAAGCTAAGACATACAGTAACTTGTGGCAAGTAAAATTAAGTGAAAATGGCTTGAATAATTAGCTAAAAGAGATAAATGACTGAAATAGTTAACATTAGCTAAAATATGATAAATGGGTGAAATAGTTAGAAGTAAATGGTAACATGGTGATATAGTTAGCTGAAAGTAATGAGTAAAGAGTTCACAAATATAACAAAAACCAATAGTCTAAAGAGAAAAAATGGTGAAATAGTTAACATTAAGGGCGACACGGTGGAGCAGTGGGTAGCACTGTTGCCTCACAGCAAGAAGGTCGCAGGTTCAAGACCGCCTTGGGGCATGGGTCTGGGACCTTTCTGTGTGGAGTTTGCATGTTCTCCCTGTGTCTGCGTGGGTTTTCACCGGGTACTCCGGCTTCCTCCCACAATACAAAACATGCTCAGGTTAATTGGCAAATCTAAATTGCCCATAGGTGTGAGTGTGTGTGTGAATGGTGTGTGTGCCCCACGATTGGCTGGCGACCATCTGGGGTGTATCCCCCTGCCTCTCGCCATAAAATGCGCTGGGATAGGCTCCAGCAGACCCCTGCGACCCCGAAAGGGAATAAGCGGGATAGAAAATGGATGGATGGATAGTTAACATTAGCTGGAAATGATAAATGGGTAAAATAGCTAAAAGTAAGTGATAACTTGGTGATATAGTTAGCTAGAAGTGAGGAGTTCACAAAAATAACAATAATATAAAACAATAATATAAATAAAACCAATGAATAAATGGTCATTGTAAGTTAGATGAGCTAAAGCTCAAAAATATTGTTTTAAAGTTAAACATTACAACTCAACAACTAAAATTAGGTGAAAGCGGTTAGAATATTTAGCTAAATGAGATAAACGACTGAAATAGTTAACACTAGCCTAAAGAGAAAAAATGGTGAAATAGCTAACATTAGCTAAAAATGATAAATGAGTGGAATAGTAAAACTACTTTCTAAAGCCAAAAAGATTGTTTTAAAGCTAAACGTTACAACTCAACATTAACATTAGCTGGAAATGATCAATGGGTAAAATAGCTAAAAGTAAGTGATAACTCGGTGATATAGTTAGCTAGAAGTGAGGGGTTCACAAAAATACCAAAAACTAATGAATAAATGGTCAATGTAAAGTTAATTAGATGAGCTAAAGCCAAAAGGATTGTTTTAAAGCTAAACGTTACAACTTAACAACTCATATTAGGTAAAAACAGTTAGAATATTTAGCTAAATGAGATAAATGACTGAAATAGTTAACACTAGCCTAAAGAGAAAAAACGGTGAAATAGCTAAGATTAGCTAAAAATGATAAATGAGTGGATAAATGAATGGTCAGTTAAAAGCTAAGTAAAACTAGCCAAAACTATATATATATATATATATATATAATAGTGATAAGCAGCATCCAATTAAAAATCAATTCTGGCATGATAGGTGGTGTCGATGCTGGCGGCGGGTCAGGATCAGTAATTATACACCACAGATGTGTGTACAACACCCTGCGTGGCCGTGAGGATGATGAGTCATTGTTCTTTATACAAAATATATAAAAAAAAAAACTCTGATCTTTGAAAAAGGACTGATGCTCATAATGGATGATCTGTTGTATCTGTGTACATGTATATGTGTGCTCCTCTGCTAAGCGCCAGTAAGCGTTGACTCCATCATGCCGGTTCAACGGGATGGTGACCTCTGATCCGGCTTCCTACTTCCTACATTAACCCCCCCCCCCCCCCCCGGGCTGTTAAAGGATTTATTCACCACCTCCACACACAGTCCCTGTCACTTTTTCACTCATCTCCCTCTCACTCTCTCACAGAGGAATTCATTCTGCTTAACTAAAGTATTTTGGGTAATCGTGATGAAGGAAAACGGGGGGGGGGTGATCTATTGAAGGAAACAGAGAGGGATCTAAAGTAGTTGAATATTATGTAATCGCAGCGTTGGATGTCACGTTTAAGTTTTAACAACAGCAGATAAATAGTGATGGAGGTGGTGGATTGGGGGGGTGGGGGGTTAGGGGATAATTGATATTGTTCATATCCCACGTGCCGGGGAGGCGGCAGCTTTTTGCCAGCCACAGTTGAACACACAGTAGTAGAATGGATGCATGGATGGATGGATGGATGGATTGCATAGCACCTGCTTTTAAAGGACCCCGCGGTGTTTTCGATAGATCCCCCCCCAACCCCTCCTCTCCCCGCGGGGCTGTAATTCTAGAGGACAACTTCCTGCCATCAAAGCTGCACACACATGCAAATCAAAGTCCACAGAAGCCCCCCACCCTCCGGTCCGAGGTGGTAATTGAAAGCCCGGTGTTTAAGTGAGATGGATACAACACACACGAGACAGTTGCAGGAAAGGCAATCAGAGAGCAACAACATGCCCTAATGTGCATGTGTGTGTGTGTGTGTGTGTGTGTGTGCTTGCATATGCACACCCTCAATTTCAAGCACAAGGCAAACACCAATTTATGAGAAGCACAAAAGGCTTTCCACAAATGGCACGGATAAATAAGCTCCACAGATGGCCAGAAACAAACTGAATAAACTGGGTGAATAGTTTACACACACACACACACACACATGCACACACACACACACAAACATGCACTATGCAAACCATGCTCCAGATACACCCAGAAGCACGCAAACGCGCCAACATGTGTGACACCTGCTTGGTTTACCTTAGGAACAGATATAACGGCGGGTCCACTCCTGCTTCCCCCCTGGTGTCGGCTCCCACCCCCTTAGCAACAAGCGGCGGGCAGGTTCATGGTGTAATTGGCAGAGAGGGGGTTTGGAGAAAGGGGATGAAGACAGGGGGATGAAAGCAGTGCAGCAGCAGCGAGAGAGAGAGAGAGAGAGAGAGAGAGAGAGAGAGAGAGAGCTAGCTGGTCACTGCAGTATTCCTCTATTCCTCCTCCTCCTCTTCCTCTCCCCTCGCCAGTCCTGCCTTGCCCCGGCAGTTCAGGAGATCCTCACACATGTGCACCTCGCTCATCCTCACGCTCCTCCTGCTGTCTGCATGTGCCCCAGCCTGAGCAAGAAGGAAAGAGTGAGTGTGTGTGTGTGCATGAGAGAGAGAGAGAGAGAGAGAGAGAGAGAGAGAGGGGAGGAGGAGGGGGGAGAGATAGTGTGCTATAGACACAGGCAGATCAAGTTGGAAAAAAGGGGAGGGATGAAGGAATTAGAGAGAATATAAAGAGAAAAATAGAGGGAGGAGAAAGACAGTGTGTGTGTGTGCATGAAGCATAGTGTGTATGGGGACATGCTTGTGTGTGTGTGTGTGAGAGAGATAGAGAAAGCAGTAGATGCTGAATTGCATCCACTGCATAGAGAGGAGAGAGAGAGAGAAAAAAAGAGGACGGACAGATGCACACTGCAGCAGCGCCCACTGATGCTGAAAATAAGAAACATTTCATTAGGATATTGAAATGCTAATATAAAAGCAAGTTACTGTTACTGAGCGTGCACAGATGCAGGCTATAAATATTTATCCCCCTCTCTCTCTCTCTCTCTCTCTCTTTGTGCGAACGAGCTCAGAGATAATGCTTTTCAATTTCCATTCAAGGCTCATGTGTGAAAAGGCTGCTTTTTTCCAACTTCTGCTGGCTTCATTTTTGTATACAGCTCTAATCTAATTCGGGACATTTTTTTGCTATATTTGTATTTCTGGAGATAACGTCTCCATTGCATTGGCAAAGAAGAGGGAAAAAAAAGCGCCATTATTTGCTCAGGGATGTCAAACATGCACACTGCTTCTGTCTCCGGCTATTCCGTGTACTCTTCTCTTCTCTTCCGTCCTGCATGGAAACTCTGGAGTCATTCAAGCTTAAATGGCAACCTCCAACCAATGAACCTTTTTTTTTTTTTCTTTCATTGCAATAAATGAGATCCCGAAAGCCCCAGAGGAAGATACTCCAGAAATACATGGCATGGCCAATTTGTGAACGCATGCATGCAGAGTGAACACACACACACACACACACACACACACACACAGATGTTTGTGTTGATGAAAACCAGTTCACCAGTCATCAGAGAAGCTGTCTCGCTTCTCCCTGCTGCATTTTATTTCTCCACTCTTTTTCGGCAGCGTGTCGTTACATTATGCAAAAGCTAATTTAATCTTTGTAATTGTATTTTTATTGTATATTTACTTATTGTATTTGTGTAAACTGGAGAGTTCAATTTAAAAAAAAAAAAGATCACCATATTTACATTCACATTCACAGATTAATATTCTTCACATTAGACCTTTTTTTTTTCTAAAAGCCTAGATTTTTTTTTGGTTTTAGATTTTTTTCCCCTTCAGATAAAAGCAAAAACTCAAAACTGCTGCCCTCAGTGTATGTGGTAACCAGGGGAAACCGAGGTCACACACCTTATTAGAGTGTGAAACCAGCGGTGCTTACTCCACACATTTCTGTAATAGTTCTCAGCAGAAAAGGAACATGATTGTTATCTCACCCCCACCACCACGACCCCTCATCAGCTGCATCATTAGAAATATATTTGGCACTATGACATAACCTCCCGTCTCCGCGTCTCACACACACACACAGCAGTGATCTGCGATTGGCTTCCTGTCCCATGAGCAGCTCTGGCATTAAGGAGTGCCATCGTTAACAAGGTGACAGACAGACAGACAGACAGACAGACAGGCAGACAGGCACTTCTTCTCTAATCTGCTTTAAAGGGGCCAGCCCTGCTATAATCTGCATTAATGCTAAATTATTGAACGGCCTGTTCAAAACACGCCGCAGCCCAGAGAGCAACGCTGCAGGCCGCACGCGTGACATCACAGAGATCTCGCTTCCCCGTGCGCGATTCCAGAGGCGTGACGGCTTCCCACCAGCCTGGGCAGGGACGTACGGTGAAGCCAGACATGTGAGGATTGCAGCGGGGGCAATAATCAGATCTGAATTTATTTCCTTCCCGATGCAATTCCAAGGCTTCAGAATGTGGCTTCGGCCGTTGGTTGGAGTGCAATGAATGTTGCTTGATTCACTCAAGCCGACCAGAGTCTATCGGCTTTGGTGGTTCTCCTTTTGACTTTTAGTAGCACCCACAGGTAAAAGCCTTCACTTATACCAGGGGTAGGAAACCCTGGTGCTGGAGAGCCACCATGGGCGCATGTTTTTATTCCAAGCAAGCAGTGACACATCGGATTCTACAAGTAAAAGTCATTAGTATCTAGTGGTTGATTAGTGGAATCATGTATGCAACTGCTGGTTTGGGACAAAAACATGAACCCACAGGGTTGCCTACCCAGAAGACACAGAAGATTTAATGGGAAGATCATTTAATTTCTCACTTTGTTTCTCTTATGTTACGATAAAAAGATTTTCTTAGATCTCTCGATCAAATATAAAATGGATCGCAGAGGAGTTTGCAACAGATATTCAAGGCCCCTTAAGGATAAACCCTATTGTGCAATTAAAATTTAAACTTGTGCAATACTTTGGTTTATACCTGAAGACTTTATATTTTCACCAACCTCTGCCGTACTTCTTATTACCTACTCGCAAGAAAAAGTTTTTTTTTTTTTTTTTTTTTCTGGGTCATCCTGGTCCATCGATACGTCCTGTCCAGACTCTTAGGTAAAGCTGCCCTGAGAAAGATGGTGTAATCATGCCTGAGTGGGGAAAAAAACGGTAACTCGCCGTTAATCACAATGCAGCCGCTGGCAGGTCATTGGCAGGTATCCATCGACTCCATCACGGCACTTACGGAACGCATTAGTTTAGCTACAGTTCCTCTTCTTAAAGGTCTTGGAACTCAGGAAGCGAGATTTTAATTGTGTTTTTAGTGTGAGGCGAGTGTAGGTGTTTTTTTTTTCTTTTTTTTTTAATGCTTTAATGTTTCAAAAAATTCTACACAGTCACTGTCCAACCACAATTTACAGAAGAGGCTCGTACTAATATTACTGATATAGAAAAACAACTCTCGGAGATATTAAAACTTAAAATGTGCACAATATGGAAGCTTTAAAGCTTAATGAGAACAGGTTTTTAGATTCATGTGTGGTAAGTTCCTGTTGCAAGAGATCAGCCTGTGAGACAAAAGTGTAATTCAACAAAATATCTTTAATAGATATAAACATTTTTACACACCACAGCTCAATGGATACAGAATCACATGCTGTCACACATGTTGAGAATGAAGGTGCAGGGGCGATCTGCTGTGCTAGGGGCCCGGGACCCGTTCAAGTCTCTAGTCCTGGTTCATGGTCTTTGTCCTGCCTCGTCCCCTGTATATCTCATCGTATTGCTCCTGTTGCTCTCCTCCTATATCCTAGCCAATAAAGCAGATTTACATCCAAAAATAATCTTAAAAATAAGAATGAAGGTGCAAATTCTGATGAATATCAAATTCTCTTTATATACAGTTGCACAGTATCCGAGTACAAAAGGGAAAACAGTTATGAGGCTTAAATATGGAACTTTGTCTGCGATGGTCGTCTACAGACCAAAATTCAGGTCAGGCTTGCAAGCAGATTTTCACACTACAGGGCCTCTGTAGCTGGAAATTTCGGGATTTACACAATATCTCACTATGTAATCATATACTGGACAGTACCGATTTTTATCTATTGGGAAAATGAAGGGTCAGATTGAAGCCTTGAAGCATGCTAAGGATGGAGGAGGGGGTCAGTTCCATGTAGCATTTTACATGTTATCAACACCAGGTGGCACTGTCATTCAATCCACTGCAGCAGGCATGTCTGGGGACTTTAAAGGGCCAAAATAATATAATAATGATTTCTTTTTTATAAGTATGGATAAAATATAATTGTCTTTATTTATTGGAATGAAGGATCAATACCCTCTCATATAGGAGACAGTACGATAAGTACATGCAGAACTCTTAACTGCATAGGCTGCTTTTATTTATTTTTTTTATTATTCCTTTCTTGGCCTTCGTCCTATTCATAAATACTCTTTAAATATATCAAGGGCAGAGGTGAGAAAATAACTGTTAACATTATATATTTACAATTACTGAAATAAGTGACACTGCACTATTTTTTTTATGGCGTCTCTTTTTTTTCCTCTTTACAATATATATTCTACTCATCTGCTGGCGATCAATAGTCCTATACAGCTTTGACTTGCAATAACCCTCTTGATACAATCGTTTCCATAGGCTTTACAGACAGGCACTTGACCTTATAGTGTTTACAGTGTGTGCTATGCAAAGTGGGTGGTGGGGGGTCTCTGCCCGCGTCTACCTATGCACACTGCTACCATAAAGATAGTGACATCTCTCATATAACGTTTATCTAGCGTATATCTCTCCTCTTGGTTAGTAATTCAAAAAACGACAAAAAAAAGACACAGCGAGGTCATCACTGAGTGATTAAACTCAACAATGGAAAATGAGAAATCTACAACACGCCGTCGACCTCTGTCAGAGACTATAGTCATAAACTCTTACATCCTATATTATGTTGGGATTTTTTTTTTTTTTGTAAATTAGGAATTTGTTCACTTGTGTTTCGGCTGGCCGGGGAGGGGAGCTAAACGGGGACAGTAACTTCACATCCTTTCAGGCTAAATTCGACGTAGCGCCTCTCTGCGACATGCAGGGATGCCGGCGATCCGTCCGGTCGAACACAACGCGTCGGAATTCTGAGGAATGGGGAATGCATGCTGATCAAAACCGCTCACACGGTTACGCCACTGCGGGTTGCTCCCTGCCCCCCCCGTGTCCCTTTCTCTTGTAAAGACTCTTTCAACAGGGCGATTCTTAAAACCACGGATGCACACAAGGCTGAAGCAGGATGGCAAAAAGAAGTCCATGTTGGCACTGGTTTGTTCATGTGAGTTTTTTTTTTTTTTTTGTAGGATGGTCCATTGAAGGACCGTAAAACGGGTGTACAGTACTGAATGATTCCAGTTCAGGGTGTGGTAGTGGTCAAACTCCTAGCGGAGAACAGTGTGCGTGTCAGTTCATGTCGATGGTGTTGAAGACCCACTCTGTGAACTTCTTGAGCTTCGCTGAAGCGCTGTACGACTCCTCCAGGAGACGCTTGTTGTCCTCACGCAGACTCTGGATCTGAGCCTGCAGCGATGCTTTGGCATCTTTCTCCTGGTGATAAAGAGACACATATATATTTGTTTATTATAAGGATCCTTATTAGCCTTAAGACATCCAGGTGCCTGGTTATGCTCCTCAGGGCCCAAGAAAACATGACACATGACAAGAAAAGAGAAAAAAAATAATTAAAAAAAATATATATATATATATATATAGAGAGAGAGAGAGAGAGAGAGAGAGAGATAATAGGATCTATATAATATTATAATAACATAAGTTATATCACAATAAAATACAAACAAAAAAAAGAAACCCCAACAAATAAGTGAAGCCAACTTCAGGACTGCAGCTGTATCCAATTAAATTAGAGCAAAAAAAAAGGTGTTAAAGAGCTGAATGCTGAGAGCAAGAAACACAGAGAAATAAAAGTAATGTGCAGTTAATTTTGACTGATTTAAACAAGAGGTCTCAAATATTGGAAAAAAAAAAATCAACGAACAAATCGGATCTGAAGTCACGTTCATTCTGATTCACATATTCAGATTCTTTCTATTTATATGAGGGCTCAGGTAAATAAGTGATTATACATATTCAGAGAACAAGACAAGGTAAAATTATCATTTTTGTCTGCTTTTTTAAAATTAAAGCTGGTTAACACCTTGACGGATGTGTTGTATAACTTTTGGGGTTTGATTCTGCAACAATGTCCCTTCTATGTTACATGTTGTTTTGCTTGTGACACTGTAGATTATATAGTATTCACTGTGAAAGCTGCCAATAGAAAATAGGGTTATGACAAGGGCTGCAAAAAAACATTTTTTTGATTGTCAATCCAATTTACATTCGATCTAATGTTCAATAAAATCTGTGGATTGGTTTATAAACTTCAGTAAAATTGTTTCTCAAAGCCAAAAATGCAACCTAAAAGGTCAGTTTAGCGTTGGGAAAGACTGAAGAAACTGAAAAATAATCAGATTTGGGAAGAATCGAGGGCTACAAGCAAAGCAAGCATCTGCATCTTTTGAGTTCAGACCCATTGGATTTTATTGTAATTGCTTCTTCAACTCCAGTAGATGCTTTACAAATGTTGTACTGCTCAGCAAAAAAAAAAAAAACGAGAGTTCTTAAGTGTAATTGAGCCGTAACTCACTTTCTTCAGGTCGTCCTGTAGAGCCTTCACCATGGACTCCAGCTGGCTGACCTTCCCCATCAAACAGGCCGGAGTCTCTCTGCGGAAGAATTACAACCACGGAATTAGTTTGGAATTAAAGTAGAAACTGCTGGAATCCAAACAGTGTCCAAGAGAATATTTCTATGGGTTGATTTTGATCATAAATTGCTGTGGGAAAAAACATATTGAACGAATTAAAGGAAAGATTTCAAGGACAGTAGCAATACTTTATAAATCTGAAGATAATTTAAATCATAAGGCTGTGAATATATTTTATTGCTTGCTTACACTTCCTTTTATGTCTAATTGGGTCGACTTCTAAAACGCCTATAAATTCAATAGTCGTGTTACAAAGACAAGCTACAGGTATTATAGAATAAAACTGGTTATTATGCTCCTTCTTTTTCAAGCCATGAAATTAAATCATTTGGTTCACAAAAAATTGATGTGAATAATGTATCGCACTAAATCAAATTCAGAGTGTACAACTTTTAAAAAAATAGATTTATTGCTGTGGTCATAATATGAAAAAATGCAATTAGAAGAATGTGCTTTTGGTTGTGAAAAGAAACAATCCACAAAGCAATTTTTAAGGGTTAAATAATGATATTTATTTTTGCTAATTCTTTGTGTAAATTTTGTAAATTTGTTTTATGAAAATTCCACAAAGTGTAAATGTAGTACTTTTTGGACATACATATATAAGCATTGTGCTTCTGCCTTTTCAGTCACTGGTTTTGTTTGTATAATATTATACAATGACTGAATACATTACTACTACTAGTACTGCTTTTTATAAAAGCGCTTTTTCATCCCGACCAACATTATAACCACTGATTCGAACCGATTAGCTCGCGGTCAACACAGAGCAGAAGACTAATTAGTGACATCGGCTGCGGTGTGATGTGCAGGCCTGTCCAGATTAACGCGGACGCCGGTCCCGCAGCCGCTGGTTCTGGAGCCTCTTACCCGGGCGAGGGCTGCCTCAGCGGGGCCGCCTGCGGCTCGGCCTGCTGCGGGCTGCTGGCCGCCGTGCCCTCAGCCACGGAGCTCTCCTCCTGGGCCGCGAGGAACACCAGCCTCTGCTCTGCATGACGAGAGAGTGTAAGGATGTACTTATTAGAACGCGGTATCAGAACACAGAACAACAGCATGCTCTCCAAATGTTATGTCCAATGACATGATATTAAACAACTTTGACAAAGGTATTAAGCAAAAACATATGAATTTTAGAAACGATGTAACCCTTTTTTCACCACTAATAGTGGTCTACAAGCCTGTGAGATGGCTTTTTACGGTAATCATTTTCTTCCAGATGAAGCCGGTCATTTGTCTGGGTTTGGGTTGCTTGTTTGTACTACAACCAGTACCAGAACATGTTTTATCGTAGGGTTGGTGCTTCTATAACCTTTCTGCACAGGTCGCAATAAACACGACGCCTCTGCCACCACTTCCATCTTTTTCTTTGAAGAGAAATTAACCGTTAAGCAGAGCTTTAACCGCTTCATTTTTTGGTTTCTGAGTATAATTGTCCTGAACCTCGACATGGTGACTGACAAACGTTCAGTGTTATATGACTGCGATAAAATGTGTTAATATTGTTGAATGCATTTTTCAGAATTAAGGTGTTGACTCAACTGATATAATCACACGCATGAACAAAATTGAGGCTTAAATGGATTAACCTTTGTTTTTGTTTTTTTCAATGATTCCGAGAGGAACGAATGAACAGGCGGACGCACGCCTACCTTCGAAGGCCTTGGCGGCGTCCACCAGGTGGGCCCAGTCCAGCGGGCCGTCTGCCCCGGAGTCGGGCAGGGGCATGAGGACGGGGTCCTGCAGCTGCTGCCTCTTCCTCTCCTGCTCCAGTTCGGAGCTCTCTGGGGCGGAAAGGTCTCCTGGGAAGCAAGAACGGCAAAAGTTAAGGAAACCAAAAAACCTTTTATCTGCCTCCACCCGCCATGACAGAAAATTGTACTCTTTACTACACAAAGTGTTTTGTAACAAAGGTTTGACCATTAGTGTTCGATGACCTTTTTTTTTTTCATTCCTTCATGACTACTCTTGAAGTACAGAAAAAAAAAAGACACTGGCTCTGTTGAGGCCCAACGACCTTGTAGCCGCTCTCCTGTTGGACCCAAAGCCCGTTACTCCCACGGCCTGTTCTCATCAAAAACAAACGTCCTCTGCTTCGAAGGCTCAAAAAATACGCGCTGGCCTCGCTACTGTCCAGACTCCTCTAACGCATCGCTCAATTTAACAGATCTGGGTCCCACGTCACACGGATGCTTGTATGACTTTGAATGACTCCTAGAGGAAACTCTCCTGTGAGTTAAATAAAACAAAGCAAGATTTGTAACATAACTGTGTGACATTAAAAAAAGGCACGTACGCGCGTACATATACCTTTTAAAATCTTAATAAATCAGATGTCAAATTTATAAGAACTGATTGAATTGTGATGAGTCTGTTTCATAAGCTTCCATCATTTAGATTTGGAACGACTGAGAAATGAGACAATCACACAAAGATGACTTGATTATGAAGTTTGGCTTGTGTATTAATTATTGATTAGAAAAGGTTATTTCAATTATTCTTCTGACACAAATAGTGTCATGTTGTGAAATAATATTATTATTCGCCTGTTAATGTCCTGCATTTAAAAATGTTTTCTATACCTGCTTATTCCTCACTAGGGTCATGGGGGTCATCTTTAGCCAATCCCAGTGTATTATAGACAAGAGGCAGAGATTCAATTATCTTAAACAATTGAAATAAGTAAATCTATCTACCAATAAGACAGTTCAAGATAATTCTACTTAATACTGGATTAACTTTACTAAAGACAATGTTTTTTTCATCTGATCAGAAGCTTTTCTTGATTGGTGTTTGACAACAAGACAGTACTCCCTTTCCCTTCACAGTCAACTAGGAACAGCGAAGAGTTACCCAGGGATTTGTGCGACGCTCGCCGGCCGGCGGCGTGGCGAGCGGTGGGCGAGCGGGGCATCGTGGAGCAGCTGAACAGCAGGTCGGTGGGCGTGCTGCGCTGCCCGCTGCAGGACGGCTCCCTCTGCCCGCTGTAAATGCTCTCGTCAGACAGCGTTCTCTGGATGGAGCGGCGACTGGGCGGCGGGCCCGGAAACAACGGCTTCAGACGAGGAAAAAATAATAATAAGTTTTACCATCAGATCTATGTCTAAAGCGTCAATATTTGACAATTCATAACAACTGCTCTCGCGAATACCTTCTCTTCACTCGTGGGTGGAGGGCTGTCGAGCGTGATGAGCTTTTTTAAATCTTCTTCCAGGCTGGACTTGGCCGTGTGCCTCTGGGGTGACTGAGAGCCCCGGAGATTGGCCCTGAGCTGCGGCTGACCACCCAGCAGGCCGTCGCTCTGGTGCCGTCTGCAGATGCAGAAAAAAAACATTAAGAGAAACCTATAAAATCCAAATAAATCACATTTCATAGAAGAAGAAGAAGAAAAAAAAAACAGGAACTGTAAATGGAAGGTGGTGACCAAGAATTCAAGAGAGCATGCCTGTGGTTAGAGGTCACCGGTTCGAGTTCCCAGACTGGATGGGGAAATCTGTGAATGATAAGAAGCTGTAAATGTGACGCGGTGCTGATGTGCCCCGGAGGAATGTACTTAATCGGCCAACTCATTCACCAGGGAAAACTGTGGTTTGCGGAACAGCTGTACAGCGGGGGGAGAAACAGCAGTTGTCGTCAACCACAAATTATACGATCAGCCTTTAAGCCAAAAAAGAGTGACAAATGCTGCCGCTGCCTTGGATGAACAGAAGAGGGAAAGTATGTTACACTTTCCTGGGAACCAAAACTTATGGATAACTCCACTTAACCTATGGATATTATTAAAAAAAAAAAGGATTCACACGGTTTCACCACATGGTGGCAGTGTTGACCAATTAAAAAAAAGAAAAAGAGACATCTCTGGGACAACATATTCACTTCTCATAACTTCTCAAGCATCAACACCACTGACAGCAGGACGCGTCCCTACACGACGCTGAGTTTTTTTTTTACTTCTTACTTGCGTGTGCTGCCAAAGTCCACGGAGTTGACGGTTCCGCCTGGCTTCCTCCAGCCAATCAGGTACTTGGAGGTCGCCCCTTGCCGAGGGTAGAAGGTCTTCGGCCCCGGGGAGTTCTGGGACGTGGGCGAGGTGGCCGTCTCCTCCTGGGGGGACATGGGGCCACAGCCGGGGCCCATGGGACTCCCTGAGTGGCCGGAACTCAGCGTGCTGAAGACCAACGGGAGGAAAGACAGAGGGAGGTGAGACGGGCGCCGATAAAGGAAGATTAATGAATCGTGAAATGTCGATCACTGTTTCCCAAAGCTGAAGATTCAACCTAAAAATGTCTTTTTTCTTTCATCTAGACCAGCAGTCCACAAATCAAAGATGATTAAAAAAATCCACCCTGAAAGCAAATTTCAAAATATGCACTTGGCTGTATTTTGCTATAAAACAATATAAAAGAAACACATTTGCAAAAATATGCATTAAATATAGAACACCAGTTTTCATGTGCTTGAGATTAGCAATTGTGCAAAAGAAAATGAAAAAAATATAATAAACCAAATGAAGTAGAAACAAGATTTTGATAATGCTACAACTTACAATTATTTTGATATTCATAATCAATAAGTCTTACATTTTATTAAAGGCTTGATCATTCGATTAATTAATCAATTAGTTGATGTAAAATGTTGAAGCTGAAAATGTAACCTTAAACTCAAAGATCATCAGTTCACTATTATAAAAAAAAACTAAGAAACGATAAAATAATCTGTTTCGAGAAGCTGAAACTCGAGAATTTGGAAATTTCCTTTGTAGAAATGATTAATTGATATTCAAAATAGTTGGCATTTAAGTGATTAATCGACTAATCGCTGTATTTGATCTTATTTTGGCCTTTGATTATTAAAGCACTGATAACTTACATGTGATTAAAAATACATTCCACACTTCCCTCACTGTTCAGCAGTTGTATGAAGACACTCAAAACACACCTCTATAAAAGTTTAGTTTGACTGTTCCATCCCTATATCTCCGACTATTGGTGTAGATGGGATTTGACTGATAAATTCACACATAAGAAACAGGACGCGAGTCCTTGTGCTTTATTTCCAGCTTCTTCAAATTTCAAGCTGGTTTAATCTCGGGGGGTGCGGGCGCGGTACTATGAAACAAGAGCCGCCTATGTACAGTGCAGGTCTGGTGGAAGCGGAGTTATTTCTGGCTGAATGAAGAAGAGAGGGAGGAAAGCGTTAGTTGATTCAAAGGAAGTGGGATTTAGAAGAGGGGGGGGGACAGTGCTGAGCTCACAGTCTGCATTTCTAGCAACTTCAAGCGCTTCCTTTCTATCGTGGATATACCGGGACATGGAGATATATACAATGCAGAAAGCGCACACACACGTACACACACAGAAACATGCACACGCGCGTGATTATTTCATTCTTCCCCTTTCCCTTTGTTAATGTCAAACTGCAGAGCTTTGGACTTTTCCATCTGGGGTGGTACAGGATATATCGGGAACCACAATGCATCACTGTCTGTTCAATGAAACATTGATGCAAGGACACACATTCCTCAGCTGCCTGCAGCGCTGACACTAACAGAACGGCGCCGCACCTGGAGTGGGAGGCGCCGTCGCTCAGGCTGTAGGAACCGCCGTCGGGGACCAGGGGGAAGGCCGAGGGGCTCGTCGCCGCGTTCTCGCCGCCCCCGACAAGGGCGTCCGACGCCGGGGGGGACGGGTCGGCGCCTCTCTGGCCGCCCGCCGGCTCGTCCTGCCACGCCACTTTCTCCTTGGCCCTGAAGGCGCCCGTCGAGGAGGCGGTGCTGCTCTGGGTGGCGGTGAAGGAGGTGGCGTCGATGCCGCTGTCCGTGGACGTCCCCTGGAGGTAGCCGTTGAGCTCCAGGTCGCTGCGCACCCCCGAACGGGTGCCCACCTCGTACCACTTCTCGTCGCTGTGGGCGGAGCTGGAGGCGTTGCTGGAGAGCGTGTTGCTGCTGGACTGGCTGGACGAGTAGGGGGCGTCGGCCTGTTCACAGGCACAAATGTCAGATTCCATATTCATGCATTGCAAATCAAAATAATTACTCACTCATTAATATTTACTTGTTTAGGAAGCAGGTGAAGTTGTCCCCTGCCTTGCAAACCATTTACAAATCTGAATTGTAAATGTTTTATCCTTTGAGCCATGAAAGATGCTCACTGACTTCACATTTCTGTGGAGAAGTAGGAAATTCCATTTTTTGTCACGTTTTGTACAGTATACTTGTCCAGTAGGCCACATTAGATCCTTTGGTTCTGGGCCCTGGGCCAAGTATTTGACACCCCTGCTCTGTATAATACATAGTCTACCTGGATTTCCTTATATATATCTACAACAGTTCACCCAATTGGGTTCATAATTGGTGGCTGTGCTGCTGCATGCACACGCACACACGTGCATGGTAGAAATTGGTGCAATTGGCCTGCTGGTGGCACTATAACAGAAACGTTACATTTTGGCCTATTGCTTCCTGTTTTCGTAGACAATGTGAGTCCAGACAAATCTTTTCATAAAAATCAGATATGTATCTCTATAGATTTTCCACCATTTTTTCTCTTTTTTTTCCCAACACTCATACACATTTTTTAGCAAAACTTTTGTAAAAAAATATATATATATATACATATATATATATATATATATATATATATATATATAGAGAGAGAGAGAGAGAGAGAGAAATGCAGCGGGCAGGGCTTACAAAACATGCAATATCTCTGGAACACTCTCTTTGGTATGATGTTCGAGTGACCATGACGAATTTGGTGCATTATAGGTGGTGTTGAAATAGCATCATAAAGGAAGAAATCTCCAAATGGATTTGCATACCTTGAGACTTGTTTGTTCAGTAAACCTCACACTGCAGGCGTATTGCTAAGGACCCCAGGGAGTACCGTATGGATTAAGAGGTTGATCGGAGCCGAGCAATTTTGTTTATGACGCCTCAAGCACTGGGAGCCAAGCAGTAGGCCCGTGCCAAACAGGGACTGCATTTTTTAAATTTCAGACCATTTTGTTCTCTGCAAGTTGTAACATTTCATTTTTCCCTCAAGTGGCTTGGAGAACCTACAGCGGTGTTGCAAACAGCTGCTTGTCATACCACTGTAGTATTTTAGATGTTAGAAACGTTTAAATGACTGTTCTCATACGCAGTAATCCAAAACGCATTACTGCCAATTAAAAAGCAGCCCTCCGCTAGCCACAGCTAGTGACCTGCAACCTACCATCAAAAGGGAGCAAGGAAATTACATGCGTTTGTTGACTCTGGCTCACCTTAGTGCCCTTGTTGGGAGACACGTGTCCACTTTGCTCCGGCGGCTGGAGCCGAGGGGTCGCTGCCTTGGAAACCAAAGTGTCTGCAGGAAGCAAAGACATATGGGTAATGAGGTATCTATAGGTTACATGGTAAATGGATCGCTTAGGCAAAGTGCCTTTCTCGATGTTTCGATCACTCAAAGGCTTTACAATACAAGCGTGCATTTTACCCATTTACATATTGATGGCGGTGGCTGACAAACATTCATTCACATTCACACACCAGGGACAACTCAGAGTTGGGTAGGAGCTTGTAGGAGCTAGGCACAACCAACCAATCCTCCAACCACCAATCCCGTGAATACCAAAACCAAAGTTTCAAAGTTTCTTTTACCTGCGCTGATTTTGTCCCCCAGACGACCGGCGGCGTCGCCCTCCCCGGTCCGGGACCAAGCAGCAGCAGCGCCTGAGCACGCTTTGACCCCGTCGGCCGCCGCGTGCCGTGCTGAGGACACCGGGGATTGGCAGCTGTTGTTATTGAACCTAGAGAAGAAATGAAGGGAATACACCGTTACATTTCAGTCTGAGGAAACCACAGCGAGGAGGGGGGGCGGCAGAACTTACCCGTCAGGCATCGACTTCTGCCGCCACTGGTTGGAGCCCATGGTGTCGGTGTACGGGAGGCTGGAGGGGGAGTTTGTGCTGTGCATTGTGCGGCCCATCACGATGGAGCAGGCGAGGGCGTAGTTGTCGTTACCTGGTGAATACCTGACGACATGTGACGGACATGACGACGTTAGAAATCGAGAAACAACACATCTGACATATATCAGTGTGTCTCCAACATAGAGGTTTTTTTTCTTTTTTTTTTAAGGTATTTTGTGACCTCTTGGGATTGATGGGTCGTCCGTCGCTGGAGACGCTGCGGGGGATGGCAGCGGAGTTACGGTCGCCGAAGTCCGAGGGTGGCGCCTTGATCAGCGTCCCTCCTGAGCCGGCGGCGCGCGTTTGAGGGCTGGAAGACGTGCGTGGCCACTTGTTGTTGTTGTTGGCCGGTCGGAAGGGGAACTTCAACTCATAGGGCATGCCCTCCTTGTGGTTCTTGTAGTCCACTAGTGGCATGTGGTAGATTTCTGAGCAGCCCCTGTAATTCATATGATAGAAAGGTTTAATCGACAAATGACCAAAAGCTGAAGATGCAACCTAAAATGTCTTTTTATTTTTGTCCAGACCAACAGTCCACAACCCAAAGATCATTAGTTCACTACTATAGAAGACTGAGGAAACCAAAAAATTACATATTTGAGAAGCTGCAGTCATATAAGTATGAATAGAATAGCTGGCAACTGATTAAATAATCCATTAATCATTGCAACTCCAGTCAGAATGCAACAATGACACCACTCCATCTACAGCTCTTCTACCTGCGTGGGGTGGAGTCTTCATGCGGGGGAATGATGACCACCTTGACGGTGACGGAGGTCCGGAGTAGGTCGATCATCTGCTCGTGGGACAGCGAGGCCACCGTGACCTTGCAGATCTCCACCAGCCGGCTGCCCTGCCTGAGCCCGGCCTGCCAGGCGTAACCGTAGGGCTCCACCTCCGCCACGATGCCCTCGAAGTTGACGTGGAAGCCCAGCTGGCCCAGGGCGTTGCGGCGCAGCGTCATCTCCGTGGTCTGACTACCCTTAGTCAGGAGCTGCAGGACAGACGGAGTGATGAGTGGGGGCACAACACATGAACTTTTAT
This sequence comes from Eupleurogrammus muticus, assembly GCA_036785175.1. Classification (NCBI taxonomy): domain Eukaryota; kingdom Metazoa; phylum Chordata; class Actinopteri; order Scombriformes; family Trichiuridae; genus Eupleurogrammus; species Eupleurogrammus muticus. The sequence continues at coordinate 12,220,593 of JAYKQN010000012.1, read as the reverse complement.
CCAAACCTTTCTCTCTCCCATGCGATAAAATTAACAAACTGACACACATGTATCCATCTGTGAAGACTAAACACTTTAATACTTACTCCCTAACAGCTTATATTTATGGTTATAATCACCAAAAATCAACTTAATATAATTGTATCTCCAATCTCCTTTCTCAAACATCTTCTGAGCTCTGGAAAGAAGGGTCGTTTTGTGTCCGTCTCATTAATATTAATGAGCCGTTGTGCATTTCTCTGTGGATTGATCATTTAAAAACATGGGACAGTACTGATTCAACCTAGAACTTAAATCCTACCTCTTTAATAATCAAAAATCTATTAAAATCTCAGCTTCGATGGCATCGATCTTTAATTTTAATTATTAGGTAAACCTCCCTTCCCAACGGACTACTGATACATGCTCCAGCTCTTCCACTACGTTTGACTGATTAACTAAAGTGTAAATACTGGCCTGGAGTGCATCACAACAGGCGCTGAGCTTCAATCAGCTACAATTGTGATGTGTGTCATGATGCTCACAGGAAAAAAAAAGAGAAGGAAAACAACAATCTATTACATGTGTTTACTGTCAACTAAAACTGCTCAGTCTGGGGAATGATTGAAATACCCCACTGAAATGTTCTGCCTTACCTACACCACTTTAAAAAACCTCAGTGATGATATCATCTCACCAAATTGCAGCATTACGCTTTGCATTACTTATAATCATAGTTGCAACACAATAGCTGTGGCTTGTCGGTAGCTGTGTAATTTGAGGCTACGCCCATATGTTGCTATAATAACATCAACAACACTTAGTTCTTCTTTTTTTTTTTTTTTTCATTCCGGCATAGTAAAAGGAAGTGGACGTTGAGCGCTGCATGTCCTCAAAACATCTATCATGGCACTGTAAGTCACTGTAAGCTTTTTTTTTGGCTGCAAATCTGGTTGACTATTGGTTACAGGGAGATTCCAAAAGGCCCTGATCTTTGCACTCAGTGGAACTAGATAGATTGTATATTTATCTTGATGTAATCCACTTCTGTCAGTAGTTCCAGATAGCTTCCTGAAATATAAATGATTAAAATAGTACAATACTGTGTGTGCTCTTAGCTCAGTGTGACCTCTGATGACTACAACAGATGTGTGTGTTCTAATGAAATGTAAAGTTGTAGGTAGCAGCAGTGACCCACTGACCTCCAGCCTTTTAACAACCTCTCCAAAGTCTTCCGTGTTGTTGTTGATGGACCGCAGCGACACGCTCTCGCCGCGCTCGTAGTAGATCTTCATGGAGGCGGGGCTTCCCGATGACCACCCGATCACGTCACGTGTGGCACAGTTAAACACCACCGCCTTGGCCTCTTGGTCCAGTAGGATGATGAAGTCGTTGGAGATGGCCAGCAGACACTCACGCTCGGCGCCGGCCACCTGGTCCTCGGCGTGGACCTGCCAGGTCACCGCCCCCAGGCTGCGCAGCTCCGCCCCGCTGTACGGGCGCACCTTCTCCCGCCGCTTGTGCGCCAGGGAGATGAAGGGGAACTTCCCGGTGGGCTCCACCGGGGTGTTGGTCACGTGACGCTCAGCCAAGTCCCTCAGGTATTCCTGCCGCGTGCGCGTTGCCATGGCGCCGAATTTGTCCGACTTGTGTGCCGCGTTCTCGGCGTTGATGACTTTGGCCAAGAGAAAGTCCCTGAAGACAGTGGATTTGGGGAAGGTCACGCCCTTGGGGATGGGGGGACCGAAGGAGGGGACGTCCTGGGAACGCGTCACAGCCACACTGAAGAGGGACAAAAGAAGAGAAGAGTGTGAGGTCACAGTACAGTATGGAAAACATGTGGAATACCTGTGAACCAAATTCCAATATACGTTTGTAGGTTTATATTGTTCTAAAACCAAATAAATAAGTACATAATTGCAAAAATATACACTAATCATAAAATATTGGATTCCATAACATGAAATAAATATACTGTACAGTGTGAGACAATAATGCAGAAGGAAGAAATTGTAATAAAACATAATAGAAACAAGATCTGTGCATAATAGAGCTACAACTAACAACTATTTTGATAAATTATTAATCTATCTAATGATTAATTGATTACTTGCATTCATGGTTCATGGTGTAAAATGTTGATCACTGTTTCCCAAAGCTGAAGATGCAGCCTAATGCAGTTTACTATTAGGAGACCAGAAACCGGAAAATAATCTGAGAAGGGGGTGCCAGAGACATTTGGACATTTCCTTATAAAAAATGACTCAAATCAATTATCAAATATGGGTGGGAAATTAATGTGATAGTTGGCCACTGTGCGATTAATTAACTATGATAGTTGCAGCTCTATTACAAGCTTTTACTTATTCAGTTTGAGCCTTTAATGTCATGTAACAGTGAATTGCTGTACTGACTATAAAACCTTTGAGGCGAATCTGTGATTTTTGATTTTGGGCTTCACAAATAAAAACGACTCGACACAGTATCCTCCGAGGTTTCGTTACCTTTGACCCGTTTATAATTCGTGAGTATAAAGGAGGGCGTCAAAATTCCTACGGTGTGAGGCTCTCCTCTTGTTACTCTCTACTGCTTCTATTCCATTTGAACACAATGGCAGCCCTGGAGTTAGATTACTATAAATTAGTCAGCAGGTTAATGGTCTCTCATACCTGTTGTAAGCAACCTGTAAAAAAAAACATATATATATATATATATATGCTGTTGTGTGTGTGTATCTAGAATATACAGTAAAAACCTCATAAGTGTGTGAAAACCAAGATGTGGTCCCGGATAAGCTAATGTGACAGTCCTGACAAGTCTCCATCCAGTCCATTTAACAGATAATACAGTCGTTGCCTGTAGCAGAGATGTTGCAAACCATGCCCGACTACACACATCATACTATGCGTCCAATCACAGCTGACAAGCCGCCTCCCGGTCTCGCACCCTGCCACTCTCTGCTACATCAGGGTATGGGTGGAATACGAGCAGAAAACAGTCCACATTTTCCCCTGCACAAAGATCTAGTTATGCAATCTGCCTCGCTGGCTCCGGCTGACTTTGAGGCAGAGGTTGAAAGCAGCAGATTAGCACCCCGCTGGCCCCGGGCAACTTACTCCTCTAATGCTCTGGTCTGGCTCGATATGACCTGAGCATTATCCAAATCTCAGTGGCAGGCAACAACGGGCTATTAAAAACCAGATGACTCAATAAATGAAAACATATACTTTATTAATAGATTTTAGAGAGGTAAACACACAGCCTTTATATTACGATAAGGTTTTGTGACAAATGTAGAGACACAGTCCCATGTGATCAAGCTTGTATATATACACTTAAACATACACCCAAAATTATTCATACCCCTGTCAAATACAAGGGAGTTCATGACTCCCTGCCAGGAGCTTTCCATATCATAGTCATTTTTTGGATGTGATTTTTTTTCCCCACTCTGTTTATTTACACATTCTAACCAAACACAAATCAATTAAGGCTTTAGACTTTCTTTTGTGTCCTATTTAAGTAAAAACTGAAGTGAAATACTAATTTGTAAGTGAAAAAATAAAGAAATCCCTTATAAGGTTCCATGTGTATCGTCCGCATAAAGTTTAAATGAGGTGCATTGGTTTGATTCGAGATGACCTAAAATCCACAGAGTTCACATGAACTGGAATCCAGTAAATGTTGAAGACTCAAATCTCTGCTCCAACTGCTCTGCATAGTTTTAACAGAATCAAAGCAACATGCAAACCTCCACGCAGACACCTGTAACTTACCTGCTGGCTTCAACAAAAAAGCAAACATGCTCCTCAAGATGATGACTCCAAAAACATCCAGTATCTTTGTTGCAAATTGAAAAGAAGAAGAAGAGATGATTTGCTTTGCCGTTACCAAGAGTGATTTTTCAGCAGCTACAAGTACGCCGTTACAAATCCTTGTCCAGGCCCGGGAGTGTTTTCCACACCATAGGAGGGGGAAAAGGCATCCATGGAGAGGCTTGTGACAAACACACACACACACATACATACACGCAGAATATGAGTAGAAGCCAAAAGGCTGGGAGTGTGAGTGGCTCTGGGTGGGGTAGCTAGATTGTCCCTGAAGGATTTTGTGTCCTGTGCCTCTCCATTTCATCCGTAAGGTAAACCAGGAAGAACCAGCATTTCACCCTTTTCTCCGTTTACTCCATTAAGTACAAACCAAAAGCAGACAGGGTGAAGGTGTCCACTGGTCGACAGCTGGTGAAAGGCATTCGTCAAAAAAAAAAAAAAGAAGCTTGAAAAAAATTAGCCCAAATTTTGACGTGGATGTTGGGGGTGGGAGATGGAAGGCTTGGCCCGTCTGTTTCCGTGGTCGACTCTGTGAGGCTCTGGAGGGACTCTGCTCTCCACGATCCTCCTCCGCGCTCACATGCGTGTCCGGGTGAAGAGAGAGTGCTTCATGTGCATGGCACTAACTCCTTCAGACCACTCTGGGTCATGCTGCCCAAAGGCAAAGTGGCAGGATGGGAGAGTGCGGAGGGGGGGAGGAGGAGGAGGAGGAGGAGGAGGGGAGGGAACCTTGTGTGTGACGAAAGGGTGAGCTTTTGAGCGAATCGATGCGTGAGGTGGAAGTGTGATCATGTGCCTGTGTGCATGTGAAAGAGGTAAAAAAAAAAGGAGGAAAAGGGAGGAATAAAGTAATGATGTGTGCATGATACATTGGTGCACAGGGCACAGAGGGTGTGCAGTGCCAGTGTTTTGATCACACTACCACTGATCACAATGAGGATGAGAATCAGCCAGCAGAGGGGATCGGATCGTCAAATCTCATCTATCTACCCACGATCAAACAAATGTATACTAATGCACGCATTCCAGTTGACATGGACATAAACAGTCCATAAAGACTGGGCGATGCTCACGCAACATGCCTTTATATTTTTTACTGTGACCCATGCCTTCCGGTCAAAGCTTTTGTCTTGATGTTATCTACAACAAGAATGCTAGTAGCCTTCTTGAGTGGTGCCGCTTTTAGGATATTGTACAAAAAAAAAATCTCTGTGTATTGAGTGAGACATGAACATGAGGCAGCATGTTTTAATAGCACCAAGACCGTTCTTCAAATTTAAAGGTCTCTTATATTGTATATATATATATATATATATATATATATATATATATATATATATATATATATATTGTGTCTGGTAGATTATTTCTCTGTTGTAACGTTTCTTGGCAATAAATAAAATAAAGTTGGAAAATCTGTTTAGGTTATAAAAGGCGCTATGTATTGCTCTTCCAGACCAGCTTTATTACATCTGCTGCATCATCTCTCCTGGTCAAACACGAGGTCTCACCTGTAGCATGTGTTGTCAGAGCAGGGGTCGTGCACCCTCACAATGATGAAGACATGTTGAAAGTGAGAGCGAACAGCCTTGGGCGTGAAGGGATGAGAACCAGGCTCCTGGAACACGATGGTCACTATGTCGTTCCCAATGTGGCGCTTTCTCAGCAACTGGTCATAGGAAAACATAAAAGAGGTGGAGGGCTTCAATCTGAGAGCAATGCTGAGCATTCAATATCCAATGTTCAATGCAAAACATGTTATTTGGGAACAATGTCCTTTAAAATCAATGTTTGGGGTGGCGAGCAACCACCCTATATATAGAGGCTAAAGTCCTCAGTGGTTAGAATTTCTCATCAGGAGCCACCGATTTCCTGTCATCTCTCTGCTGTACTATCAAATAAAGGTAAAAAAAAAAAAAAACATTGGACATAGTATTAATAATAATTATAATCATGTATATATTTAAGTGTACCAAGACCTCATTAGTATATATATATATGTGCATATTTTCAAACAAACAGAAAATAATGTGAATATTCCTTAAAGGTACAGTGTGTAGTTTCTGGCGACATTTAGTGACAAGGTTACAGATTGCAACTAGCTGAGTAGCCGAGCATGTAGGACAACCTACAGTGGCTGTGAAAAAGATGAAAAGCTGCCTCTAGAGACTATTCTATTCTGGGATGCATTTGTTTTAATACATTTATTTATTATTTTTAATAATAACTTCTTTGGTCTGATACACAACTAATGACTAAAGACTTGGTTCTCTATTTTTACCTGTTGTTTGTTGTTGGGTGTGTAAGGCAGCAGAGTCGACACATGGAACATGATCTCGTAGTCCTTGTATGTCGTGTACAGAGAGTGTGTGCCTGTGGAATCCGCTGTTGGGAAAAATAACAATACGATGTTGAGATCCATTGTACAATTACTGCCATCCATCTCTCTCACACGTGTATTCTGTGTTTTCTGTACAATACAGGATGGAATTTCACTTCACCCAAAACGGGCAGACAATAGTGAAGTATGGATCAATGTCAGCCTGGATATCATTACAGTCAAAACCAACGTATCAAGAACAATCAGCTATTTTACTCATGTATCCTGCAAATGGAAACACTGGCAGAGTAAGTATCTAAAGAACTAGTCTGTAGCGAGTCCCTGTGGACAACAAGGCTATAAACCATGAATGATATGTGACTTAATTCAATCAGTGGATTTCTGCTTGTTTTAGTCAAGCCTGTTAAAGTGTATCCATAACTAGGAGGACTATTATAGAGAAGAATGACACAAATGGCAAAAGTAAAATGAAAGTGTCATGAGCACAAAGGAGAACAGGTAAAACTGGGAAACTGCGGTCTTGCGAAAGGAATTATTTGGCCAAAACAGATAAAGGAGCAAAGTACACATCCTATAACGAATAGTAAAACAAACAACGCGAGCCAGACTTGTTACTGGCAGTAAAAGTCAAGGCAATGGGCTACAATGTAATAATTAAATCTTATCAGGTGAAAATGTCCATTATGTTATCTACAAATGTCCTTTTCCCATCGGCAGATAATTTAGCTTATTTCACTTTTTTCTTGATTTTAGTCAATTTATTTCATTTTCTTTTTAGGAAAATGTTAGTCTTGTTTTCTCAAAACCAAATTGACCCGAATCAGGGAGGAAAAGTCCTGAAATAAGATAGATTATCTGTCAATTTAATGAGATAATTTTACTCAGTCAGTCTTTTTCTATGCCTGCTTATTTTTTACTAGAGTTGCATTGATCTGCTGGAGTCAAACCCAGCGCATTACAGGTGAGAGGCAGGGATCCACCCCAGGGCACACACACCATTCACTCACATACTCACACCTACGGGCAATTTAGAATCTGCAATCAACCGTGCATGTTTTTGGACTGTGGTGCAAGAAAAACATGCAGAATCCACTCAGAGAGGTAGAGCCAAAGGACTTGAACCTGCAAAATTCTTGTTGTGAGGCAGAAGCGCTACCCACTGCTCCACTGTGTCACCCATAATCCTACTCAGTATTGGAAAAACTGTACCAAATACAAGACATTTCCACTTCCACTAAAACAGACATCAAGTTTGCTTCCCATAGATGCATCATAACCTGGACCATTTACAAAGCAGAGTGCAAACTGTGTCATCTATGCATGTGTTCGGGCATCGTTACTTTTGGTGTCCAGCTGGGCTCTGTATTTGGTGAAGCCCTTGAGGCGAACCTTCTCCCCGAGCAGCTGGAGGAACTCCTCCAGGGCGGGGCCAGCCATCTCGTTGTTGTACATCTCCTCCTCGGTGCTCTGGCCCGCGCGGCAGTACATCACCCCGACCTTCACCTGAAAACTCAGCTGGTGGCCGACAGACAAACACAGAAACACATTAGGACGTCACAGAAAACAATAAATAAATGTACTGGATGTGTTTCAATGTGTACGCTTGTATCCTCCTACCCCTTGTTCATCCAGTTTCATCAGCTGCTCTGTGACTTTGGGTGTGTTCAGGGCCAGTCTGAGGTAGGACAGATCCAGCTCGGGGAGAAGGTACTCCAGTACATCTTTGATGGGCAGGCCTCGGGTGGTCCCGTGCTTCGAGGTGGAAGGCACTGCATCCTCCAGGATGGAACCTCGAAGAGTTGTCAGCTGAATGGACGGAGAGGAGAGGAGAGAGAGAGAGAGAGAGAGAGAGAGGAAGAGGAGATTTAAGCCCGGAGCGCGAGAGCAGCGAAAGAATGCACCTCAGGAATCCTCGGAGCGCTTTGAACTTCTCTCTCGGAGATGGAAAACACTGATAGAACATGCCTTGCCTGGACACCAGAAGGAACAGGAGAAAAAAAAAAGAGGATACAAGTGTGGTTTTTATAGTAATACCATCCTCGTATTCATAAAATACAGGCATGAAACAGCGAGACAATTATGTTTCCAGGCCTAGGGCGAATAGAAAGTGGAACTGGGGAAGAAGAGGTGGGAGGGCCTGTCTTAGCATTCTGCGTACACAGAGTGTGCATTGTGCTGGTTTCTGGGAGGGAACTCAATCACTTGGCTATCATAAGCAGCTGGAATGGACGGAGACTTTCTCTCCTACACGCTTTGAGACTCGCAGGGGAGAGAAACAGGCCCGTGTTCACAATGGACCTGTGTTTCCCATATTTGGAAGGTAGGATAAATAGAGGGGGGGCGGGGGGTCCTGGGATACTTCAGTGTAAAGGGTGGGGATTTAATCACATGCACCTGTTCCACTTCAATCCACAACAAACAGCCTCAGGCAGGTGCCTTTATTCTCTGTCTGGGAATGTACATCCATGTAAGAAGAAAAATTTGAACCCAGGCCAAAAGAGACTCCAACGTTGCACGTAAACATGACAGCCTATTTTTTTTTTCTTTTAAATGAAACATAGAAGTAAAGCTCTCCACACACAGCGGTTTGAGGTTGTCGGGCACTGACAGGCCTTGGGGGCTGGAAGATGAGTAGACTTTCTGAAGTTTCTTCACACATTGCTGATACTGGAAGACAGCTGAATAGCCCAAGGGCTGATTGCATAATAAGGAACAAGGACTGAGTGGTTTCACCTCCGGTTGGCCCTCCAATAGTATGGGACACACAGTAGTGATACACACTCATCTTCAATAAAGATATACAGGATATAAGTTAATGTACAGGTTTGCTACAGGTCTAACAACACAACAAAAATGCCTCGATTTTTTCAACTTGTGAGTTTGAAAACAATAACGGGCCATGTCTTTGAACAATGCGAAGAAATCCGATCAACAGCAGGAAAGAGTGATGTGATGCGGCTCCGAGGTTGAGGTCGGGATGTACGCAAGGTGGGTTGCAAAGGGCTCACCTCGCTCGTTCTGAAGATGAGGCGGTAGTTGTACTGCTGGCCGTGCTCCTTGTCCTCATCCAGCTTCTCCCTGCGCAGGCTCACAGCCACTGGACCCAGGACCTCGTCTATCCCGAAATAGTTCCAGTGCTCTGAGGTAAAGGAAGGGATAAATGGGCAGAATTAAAACACATCTGTTTAGGGATATTATATATGTATATATATATATATATATATATATATATATATATATATATATATATAGGGGTACAATGCAAATTTGCAGTTACCCCTTAGGTAGAAGAACTTCCTATAGTAGTATGCTCCCAGGTCCACGTGCTCAACGATATATTGTTTGCCCTTTTCGCTGAGTGTGCTGGGGCCTTCCTTTGTTCCCTCAAGCACCGCCACTCCGGCGTTGGTGCAGTGTGTGCTAACAGATGTTTCGTACAAGTTTCCTTCCACGCTCAGGTTCCCGGAGCTGCCGTTACTGGCTCCACCACCCACGAGCCCGTGGTAGCCCGCCCCCAATCGGCGTCTGCCGTTGCCGTCGGCGCCAATCTCATTACGGAAGCAGGGGCAGCTCAGCAGCATTTCGTTGCTCTGCTCGTCGCCGGCGTCCAGGGTGGGGCTGTCCCGGGAGTTCAGCTCCTCCTGGCTGCCTCTCGGGGAGCTGTACGGCAGGCTGTGGGTGGACGAGAGCGTGGAGGTGGCCGAGGCCACGGCGGCTGCGGACGCCCCCGTGGTGGTGTTTTTCCTCTTGCTGGCGGTCTGCCTCAGCTGAGTCACCTCGTTGAGGTCGAACAGCATGCTCTGCACGTCGTAGTGGGAGAAGCCTTTCTGACACACCCAGGGCTTGAGAGGGGGGCCCATGTCATCTGTCCGGCAGTCCTCTACATCGGACCCCACTCTGGGCGAGTCCGACTCACCCCGCACATTCCGAAGTTTACGGAATATAGACTCGCCCCCTGTCTCGGATTTGGTGCGTCTCTTTGGGGGCTTATCTCTGTCCTTGGTTTTAGGAGGCGGACTTTCTGTGACATCCTCCTGAAGGTCAACGACGGCCTGCTTGGGCCCCACATTCAGCATGTCCTCCAGTTTGGCCGGAGCGGGGCTACGCTGGTCCACCTTCTCCCCTTGGTAACCCTTAAGCATTTCAAAGAAACTCTCGCCAGATGCTCCGTGCTGATCTATTGAGGAGGTGCTGCCGTATTCGCGGTGCAGAGGGGACCATTTTGCTCCGGATGGCGGACCCCAGTCCTCACCACTGTCCCCGCTGCCCTCCATCTCGCTGATAGTCATGTCGCTGTTGCTGCGCTGGCGGATGCGTCTCTGCCGCGGGTTTCTATACAACGGACCTCTGTAGTCTCCCGGGGCCAAATAACGGGTGTCCGGGCTGTAGTTGTTAGCCTGGGCCTGGGTTCGATTCTTCAAAGTATTGTGGATGTTCCGCAGCATTGACGAGTCCTGAGGGCTGATAATCGAGCCTAACTTGATGTGGCTTTTTCCAACGGAGGGCACACCAGGGTTTTCAGGCTCCGTAGCGGAGTGCCACAGACCCCCAGCGAGGTCTTTTCTTGGGGGCCAATCGGCCACCCGAGCCCGGACACCCATTTTAGGCACTCCCGTGCTCACAGTGGCGTGGACATTGTCCGTGCGGGTCGGCACGGCCACTCCGTTCACCATGCGGAGGTGGCGCGTGTAAAACTCATCAGTGGCGGGGATGGATCCCCCGACGGTGCGCTCCATGGGCGGGCGCTTCAGGCTTGTCATGACACGAGTGCCAGGGGTTAAAGGCACTCAGCAGGTCAGCATGGCTGCCTCTGGGATGGGACGCTGTTGCCTGCCTTCATGAGCAGGTTGATTGTCTGGATCAACGAGTGAAGAGACAGAAGAAGAAAAGAGGTAGGCCCATGTCTTCAGCGCTCAAACCCACATGCTGCTTCCATTTCTTTCACTCTACCTGAAAAGAAAAGAGGTGTCAGTTATTACATACAGCAAGAGTGTAGACAAATTCATCCATATCCTGGCACATACAATTTTTTCTGACATAAAGAAGATCGGAATATCAGTCTTAAACTATACAATTGTGGCATCCGTATCGGAAAACTAGACTTTGATCAATGCCCTGTGATGTGGAGCTGCAATGATAAGTCAATTAATTGATTAGTTGCCAACGGTTACATAATTAGTTGCCAACTAATTTGATCATAAATTAACCAAACGAGTCATTTTCTAGGAAGAAAGCTTCTTAAATCTGATTTTTTTTCTTCTATAATAGTAAATAGATAGTCTTTGATTGTGGACTGTTGGTCTGGACAAAAAAAATAAGATAGTTTAAATTGCATTTTTAGTTTTGGAAAACAGTGATCCACATTTTACACCCTTTTATGAATCAAATAACTGAATGATCAATTGTTTCAATAATCAATAGATTCATTGACGGTCAGAATAGTCTTTAGTACCTACTGTTATGGTAATTTTTTTTAAGTTAAGTAAGAACATCTCTACTTGTTTTCCCATTCCCTGTCATATCACTCTTCATTCATTCTTATCATTTAACCTTTCCCATGAAAGTGTGAGAGCATCATTGCAAATATGCGAATGTTTCCTCTCTGAATTTTGTAGAATGTAAGAGAGATATATCGAATCCATAAACCTGCCTACAGAACAAAATGTGGAAGTTTTCCTTTTTTCTTTTCCTCTTCTGATGGCTTTTTAAGGGCCAGTGAAAAGTCACTGACATGTTCAATTTCAGATAAGGGCACCTACTTTTCAAACCAATTTCAGGCATAAGCATCAAGGGAAAACATGAAAGCAAATTCAAATGGATTCATCAATGTGTCCCTTTTTTTTAAATGTCCAGTCAAAATAATGCCTCAGTTAATTAGAGTTGGGCTACAACTAACGATTGTTTTTTTTCATTGATAAATCTGGTAATTATTTTCGTATGGGATTGGTCTATGAAAAAATCAAGACAAATAACTAGTTTCCCAAAGCCCAAAATGAAAAAACATCATTCTTTGTCCCAATCAACATTACATAATATGTGTACTATCAAAATAGACTAGATGAACCAGAAAATATTGCCATTTGAGAAGATGGAAACAGAGAACATGGACATTGTTCTTTAAAACATGTATGTTCAGAGTGGGATTATATGCGACAGGAGATAAAATCATCTGGATCCAGCAATAAATTTCAGTCTGGGCAGCTGGCAGACCTCTAAACCTCGCTCTAACTCCGACTCTTGGCTTGTGAGATCTCCTTGTGTGCCCGTTAAGAGCCGACAGCGGCGAATCGTAATGCAGAGTTGCAGTTTCTCTGCACATCAAAAAGCGAGGGGGGGGCCCCTTTGAAAGTCATCCGAGAAGTGGGTGATGATCCTCTTGCCTGACAAATCGGGGCAATTTGGCAGTGAGACACTGGGGGAGAGAGATTAAGCCCCCGCTCCCAGTCGGCTGCCTGAATTTTACTGTGGCTGTGATCACATTAGCCACCAGCAAACAGTGCAGTGTGATAGGCCTACAGCACGGCCACCTTCACACTGAATCCCTGCATCTGTGCCAGGTTTATGCAAACAAACACTCCCTTTAGTAGGAGGAGGACGTTCACGTGAGGTACGACACATCCACTGTAGTGTAATGTTCATCCACCACAGGGATTATAGTTCGCTTCAAAAAATGTTTTCCATAGAAACTAAATATACAGTACATAGTGCATGTCCATAGTGGCACAGTCAACGGTAGACAATGCTATTTGTGTGATAAAAAAGTAAACGTCAATTTGCAAGGAAAAAGGAGAGCAAGTGTAAAATCTCATGGGATGATTCAGTTGTAAGGATGCCTGAGGTGAAGCAACTCCAGCCGGCTTCGCTTCAAAACAACGAACCTATAAACCTGTGCACGACGTGCCGCAGCGATACCCTTTGTTGAATGCAAGCGGAAACGTATTCCGCAGAAAAAACTAACGTGGCTTAAATCACAAATAAAACACAGAGGCAGACGAGAGAGTTCTCAAATGTTGAGTTTCATTGCAATCATAGCATTTCATCCTAAGAAGAGTTGAATAATGAGATGATCAGTGAAAATCTCTATGCAGAAGACCAGATTAAACAAGAAATATCTGTAACTGTAACAGCATCATGCTGCATGCTTAAGCCTTACCCTGCAAGACCATCAAGACGCCCCTGCATCACTTTTATTTTAACCTTTCATGCATTTCAAATCTAGTGTGATCCTCCATCTGTCACACCAGGAAGGTTCCCCGCTATACACTGATCTAATGAACAGGCATCTGTTCATCGGGCATAGGGATAGAGTAGGTTACGTTTCTGAAGCAGATTAATAAAAACCCATTAATTCTAAAACTAATTCATGTCCTACTGACACCATATTCTCTGACATGAATATGAATGGAAATAGTTGGGAATGTACATTAAGCTGCAGAGCGGTCCCTGAGTGTTGGGACTCATTCCCTCATGCTGCAGAGCTTCCACAGGGACAGACTGAGGAATAGAATGAATACTCACTCCCTCACACACACACACACACACACACACACACACACACACAAACGTCCCAGAAAAGAGGGGCTCTCTAATCGCTCGGCTGACGGACACGCAGACAGATGACTGGCTTCATGGTCCTGTCAGAATGAAGGGAAGAGTTCGACATTCAGAAAAGTGAAAAAGTGGGCCCCTGTGTACGTTTTAAGTGTGTCTGCACGTACGTGTCAGAGAAAGAGAGAGAGAGACGGGGCTGAAAGTGTGAAGTGCAAGACACGAAGGAATAAAAAAAAAAACACAACATAACGCAGTCTCTTTTCCAGCCAGCCTGACAGCCTTCAACCATCCCCTGCGGAATTTTAGGAGTTTTTCCTTTTTTCACAGGTCTGTGGGACAAGTCCAGACAGTTTGTGCCTGTTGACTAGGAGTTTAACTTCCTGTGATTGGGGCTCTGCCCTCCCCTAAGCTCAGCGGGCCCGCCGAGAGATGAGCAAAGGGATGGCACATATGTTGAAATAGGGCAGGTGGTATCCTGGCACACAATTAGTGGATCTGGGTGTATGGACGTGTCTAGACACATGGGACTGCAACTGTCTGGAGACTCAGCCTGAGTGTGTTACAGGTGACTAAGACAGAAAAGCCTTACAGGACCTCGTGACAAAATGTACACATATAGCATAGGGAATCAAAGGTGGAAGACAGACAGTGATCATCTGGATTCATCATCGTGAGATGAATCAGAAAAATAGATCTGGGATGCGACTTACATGCTGACTCATATACCAAAAGCACAAAAACCTGAGTCATCACCGAGACACGACCTGGGGTCCTACACATTCTCAGAGCCAGGGTCTCTATTAATAAACGTTATTTATATAGCACTACTCATACAGGGGGGGCTTAGCTCAACATGCGTTACAATAAAATTACGGAAAAAAAGTAAATATAAACAAGTGCAAATCCTGCAATATAAAAATCATCCGTTCAAATAAATGGCAGCAGCAAATAGCAAAAACAGGTTTGTTTTAGAACAGAATACTAAATAAATATGTTTCCTATTATTCAAAAATCTGTCATATCCTTTGGTAGTGAACTCAGCATGGTTTAAAAAAGGCTTCCAATTTTCTCAGTTTATGTGATTGTGTGTATATATAAAACAAATGGTAGCAGATGATATAAGAGGTCATGAGGATTATAAAACCACAAAGAATATGAAATGAAGGCCGGTCCCAAACCATTAAGAGCCTTATAAACAAGAAAGGCACTTTAAAAATCAACCCTTTTCAATACTGGGAGCAAGGTGAGATGAAAGTAGGGTGATATGTTCTGGCTCCCTTGTTCTTGTTCCTATACGGCTTGGCTAGTTTGGTACCCAAGAGATAAAGGACCACATGCTGGAGTTGAGAGACTCCTTGTCCCTAGTCCCCAAACAGAGAGGCAATGAAGTTCCCCAGTAGACTGGGCAAGTGTTTCCAAAGCCGTGACAAAGGAACCGAAGGATTGCCCTACAAGCTTGTAATTACTGCCTGGTTGAATGGGGCTGAGGGGCTGTTTGGCTGACACCGATGGCTTTCAAAAGGCACCCTTCCATTTAGCCCATTGGCTCTCCAGGTCTCCTAATCTTCCCCTGCTCGTAGGGTTGACTAGGCTGTTGGGCAGCAGGCACAAAGGTCCCTCTGTCCTGGCTCGGGTAAGACCGGGGCCCCTTTCCAACACAGTGAAGTCTTTGAAAATTGCCTGGCACGAGAACCTCACTAGGGCTTGTTTATGTGAGGCCTGTCAGGAAAAAAACCCAAATGAATCGGGAGCTGGAGAGATAAAGATGAGGCAAGCACTGGACTAGAAACGGTAAACAAGGGAAACAGGAGCAGCAAACAGTTCCTGGGAAGATATGATCATGGTGAAAACAAAAAAAAAGACTGACTGGACCCACGGTCAGTACCTTTACATGACACAGGAGAAAATCTAATTATTGCATTAGCCTAACTTAAACCCAGACTTTGAAAGCACATGTAAACATGTTAGCTCGGCTGAAATCGAACTTGGAAAATCAAACTCATACACTGGGGTAATGCAATTGAAATCAGACTGGAGTCTGATGAGGTGATCTGTACATACGCTAGAGATCTGCACCGAGCCGGTCAGTGTTTGAAACATAAACAGAGTAACTCAAACCAAAAGTAGCCGGTAATTTGGTTAGGTAGAGCAAACACAACATATGTGCTGTGCATTTTTGCAAGAATGTCCACCATGCCAGTTTATTTCTGGGTTGCCAACTTGCTCGTTTCCAGTCTATCACCACCTATAGTAGTGACGAATCACGGCCTAATGGAGCTGTTACTATAGCTCAGTTGTGCAACAAAGAGGATAATTATGCATTTATAAGTTTTGAAATACGTTTACTCACTATTGCAACACAAAGTGAAATAGGGGGGAAAGAAAATAGAACTTCCTGGGAAAGTTTGTACAAATGATAAAGCACGGAGTCACGTTGCAGTTTAAACCCTCAAACTCTTCCACAAAGAGAAATCTTGCTCACTCTGCACCGCTCAGACAGAGAATTACAGCCCGAGACAAGGGAGAAAATCTGCAATAGTAGTAAATCCGCCCGACTCCTACACAACATCGTTTCCTGTCGAGGAGGGGAATGTCGAGGAGTGGAGGGGTAAGCTGAGGTCTCTGCACATCCACCGAGGTACAGCTCAACCAACAGATGCACAGGAAGTAACAAAAGTACCTCCGCCACTCCCCTTGACATTTTTTTTTTTTTTTTTTTTTTAAACACCCTGCCTGTCTGCTCCCTCCACCCCCTCCTGCATCTGGCCGGGATCCAGGCAAAACCTGATTGAGCAAACCTGACAACCTGACACCTTTTAGAGAAAAACAGGCGAGCCTGCTAGCACACAAACAATGCTCGCAAATCATCCAACCAATGAGCCGGGATTCTGGAATTACAGCGATTTCAAGTGGAGGAAGTGAACGTCTGTGTGTGTGTGGCATGTTCAGGCAAAGTCTTACAGAGACGTGCAGCTCTGACAGCCCTAAGTGATAGTCTGTTAGGAAAACTTTCTGTGGCACGACCTTACAACTGCAGGCTTGTCTTCTATCTCGGCCGGTCGACTCACGCTGGGAGCTTTGATCCATGAGATACCGGCCTCAGATGAAGTGGAAGCTCCGCAATAAAACAAGAGAGCCGAGCTGACGAACGGCTCGGCCAACCACACATGCGAACGCAAACACTGCATGCAGTTGGAGCACTCCAAAAAAAAAAAAAAAAAAAAAAGCGGTGGCAGCGCATCCTACATTCATCACTGCCATTGTCCTGCGATGTGCCGCTCTGCCCCTAACACCGGGCCCCCTCTCGCTATCACTGCGGCACAGTTCAGTGAGTAATGGGCATAGCTAAACACTGGCAAAGTGAATTTCACTCACGGCCTCGCACAAGAAGACAGTCCTGGAGGAGTGCCAGTGTGTATTCATTGCAATTATCTCCCGCAGGGGTGTCCTCGATCCCTTTCTCTCTTCTTATCCAGAAAGTGCTCCACCGGGGTTTCACGTTTTAACGTGGAAGAGGCAGCGGGATAAGTAGACACTTGAAAACACTCCACATAGTTTATGGTTAGCGATGGTAAACCCATTCCTATTTCCAATGTCATTATCTGGGTGGGCCAGGATTCGGACAATGAAAGTCTTTGTCCCGACTCCTGGAGGACTGTTTACCTTTGTTAAAAAAAAAGGATCTAATTGCACTACTAACAGCTTAGGTGGTCTGCTTGTCCAGACTAAACAACACTTCTCATGATATTAACAGCTGATGATGCACTGTCAAAACAAAAGGTGAAAAAAAGTCTTTAAGGGGCTAATATTGCATTGATTTAATTTATATAAATGCACATTGTGCACAGTAATTCCACAACTTTATGGTCCGTAAATACATTAATCTATGGAGATAAAGCCCAAGTTGGTTTAATGCCTCCAATATTTGACATGGAGCTATAGACGACTTGTCTTTATTGCCCAGATTTAGGCTCCTCGTCAGCTTCTGTAAAAGTTGTGCATTATAAAGAGCAATGGAGAGGAAGGAGTGCGCTGCTGCCTGAAGAGGAATGTAAAAAATTCTAATGAGGTGGCTTCCAGGCTGCTGAACTGCAGCAGTTGGGAGCTGAGGTTTTAAAGTGGAAGTCTGCTTTGGGCTGCACTTTCCCTCTCCCTGCCCTCTCGCTGCCTCCGAACCCCGGGACTCCATCAGAGAGGCACCGGATGCGCAGGCAGGTACACATGGAGAGAAAAGATCAAACCCACCTACAAACACACACATGATGAAAGGATAACCCTGGAAACAATCCCCAAAATTCCAGAGAAACTGAAACAACACGTCAGTTTGGTTCATAAGAACAAACATGTGTAACCGCTTCATGTCTCTGAAAACATCAGACGCAACTTTGCTGGTCCCAGTCGGCTTGTTGACATGTTATTTCCACAATGCCTGCCTTGAACCTAAAAATACCTTTTCTTTGCTACCGCATGAAATGTGTAGATTGCCACCAGGGCCGACTTGAACCTATAAAGGATTCAATTTTGTTTCCCAAACCTTTTCTTTTAACAGTTAGTGCAACTTTACTTATAACCGGAATTTCAAATCTGAAATATACAATAAAATGCACAGTGCATGCAAATAAACAACTTTCAACAAGTCTGTGCAGCGGTTATTGAAACTATGCTTCCTTTTTGGCTGGCCACCAAATTGCACAGAGCGTGCCGTGTTGGCAGGTGGAAAAGCTGGAGAGGGATTATATACTTGTCGCCTAACAGCAAATACCGGCGGTGACTTGTAGGCCTTTCAACCATAAACTCTGATAGGATTTTGCTGATTTAGTTGAGTCTTATTCCACCATCTTTTTATTGGTCTTTTGGTTACTGTGTGTTGTCAAAATTAGGTCAAAACCTAGTATATGACTGGACTGTGTAAGAAATGCTTAAAGGCTTGTGTGTGGTAGCCAATCTAACATTAGATAATATAAGTAAATAAAATATGATCACCATCGTGCAACACTGGTCAACTAACAGGGCCCCTGTCTGCTCTTTTCAAACTTTTATGAAATAATGAAGTAAACTGTACTGTAGACATTTCTGTCCCTATATCTGCATTGTCATGTGCTCCTTTCTGGAGGGCAGTCCTCTGTGTATACTTGTATATTAGTATATATTGTATACAGTTTTTACTTATTGTATTTTGTGAGTGACTTGTACGCAATAGTTTAATGCTATTGTCTACATTTATTAAACTGAGTATTGACAACTCTGTTTAACAAATATTTTTGAAATATGCTTTAGTATACTTAAAGTAATGAGTGTGGACCGGTCCTGTATGATCGTTGGCGATTTATCCGTAACAGCAGTGTGGTGTATACTTGATAGACGGGTTTGTGTGCCCGTGGGGGCAATTTAACTGATAGAGCGCCATAAAGATAATTGGAGTAAACCTTGGTACACGTGGCGGCATTGTGCAAAAAGCTGATGATAAAGCCCAAAGTTCACCCAGTCAACCACCACTCATCTGTATTAGATAAGGAGGAGAGCTATTGCTACTGTGTATGAATATTCAAGAAGAACGAGAAAGGCTCTCAAAATCATGTGTTTGAGTCAGTATATTACATTTAATAACGTCTCAGTAATTGATACAATAATAGAAAAGCACAGAAGAGATGACGCCTCTATGTTTCTCTGCAGGGAAAACAAGCACTGACAAGCATTTTTGCTATTTGGCAGCGTACGCCGCCAAATCGGCCAAATCGGCAGTGTAATTGGCAGTGTACACTGCCAGACAGCTTACCTTTTTCCCAGCAACCTGCTGCATCATTTCCTCCAGGTGAACTAAAATGTGAATTATGTGGGATTTTTTTCCCCCTGGGACTGAGAAATCTCATTTGGATTTTTTAAATCAAAAGGCCCGATGCCACAGGTTTCTCTTCAATTCTGTCATTAATAGTAGCACAGTTTCTTAGACTGTAACCTACTGTTTCTGCTCACAGCTTCTGCACACTGGGAGGTGAATCCCAACATTCTATGTATGCAACTAAATGCACCAGCTGTAGGTTTATTGCTCTTAAATTGAAATACTAGCATTTGTACGTTCAGGATTCAGCTGTTTTTTTTCATTTGACTTAATATTGCCTTGATGATCTGAACTACTTAGGCAACATTTTTAAATCAAAGAACATCTCTGCCCACACAGGAAACTTCAGGATTAATCTCTGTCTGTATTAAAACCATGAAAATGCATTTTGCATGCAACGATGTAACCTAAATTCGGCTAAAATAACAGAGCATTGCCAGGCTTTCTACAATTTCTCTAGCAAAAACTGCTTTCTGCGCCAGTTCGATACAGACAATACATTGAAATAGGGCATTATTGTGAGTAAAACCAGACTTAGACTTGGAGAAGGACAGTAGTCCGAGTAGACAGACTAATCGAGCTATGTATTACTATAGCTTGAGTTAACAGTGCATGTAAATGTACAAAGTGTGGGCTGGGATTAAGAAAGTGGTGTTAATAGGGGCACTTGGTTTCCTCTATCCCCCCCCCCTACAAAAAGCAAATACCCCCCTCTTAATATCTGAAAAGCAATGAACCTATTTGTTACCAAACAAATACTCCCCGCTCAGCATGGAGCCGGCACACGCCTACGCGTGCTCAAGTGTGTTTTGGGGATGAAGCGGCTTCCATCAGTGGAGGATTAAAATAGACGGGATGCGAGAGTAGCGCGCGGTATAATTAACAGTGTTGGTGCAAGGAGGAGGGCCGGGTGAATGGTTTGTGTGTGTGTGTTTGCCGCCTATAATTCAGCCTCTCCACGTGCCAGAAGACGGAGGATGGGGCTCAGCCTGGGAGAAGGGAGAAGGGGGGGGGGTCGTGGCTGCCAAACACTTCCAAGCCTGCTATTACTTCATTTCCCACATCACAGCCACTCGCGAACAAATCAACTCAAAGAGTTAGCCCACAGTGCTGCTCGCACATCTGCATCTGGTACAGAAATGTCTGCTTCACTGGATCCATGTCACATCACCAAGGGGATGAAGGGAAGGCATCATCAGCCATCAATCAAAATGCCAATTACATAATAGTATTTTATTTATCTACATGCACATTGGTGTACATTATTAAATCAAATGTAAATTTACCTCCATTTTAGCCTAAAGGCTAATTTTCATTGGCAGTCTCCCTGCTTTCCATTGGCTTTCCCCGTGGAAATATTTTGATTGTGGGAAGGGATGTGAAATGCGTAGCATATACCACTGGCTGCTCTGGACTTGGGGCATCCAAAGGTCACACACGATCCATGCCAGAGCGCCATGCTTGGTCTATGTGTGCCCATCGGTGGATATTGGTCGCTTGACCGGTGCCAGCAGTAGTCACCACTTGCTTGGACCTAGTTACTTTAAAGTCAAATTTTAATCCGCCCCCCCCGGGCCAATATGTCCATTTACTCCCGATGGCAACCAGCCATGCGCATGTTCAGCGACAACAGGCATGCATAACACATACAAATCTTTATTGAAACGCCGATCATGCGGCCCCATTATTCCTATTGGAAACAAGCTAATCGATGTTAACCTCATTCTACAGAGAGCACTGAGGCCTCTTGAGGGTGATCATTTCGGCCACTTGATTTGATCAAAATAGTTTGGTCAGGTGGAGGGAGCGTGATTACGTCAAGAGGACCTTCTTAGCTTCCAGATGGCAGTGGGTCAGTTCTAAATTGCATTGGCATGCTTGGACCCATACACTGAGTATGAAGGTAGATGCAGCAAGGTGACTCATTGGTTTACACTGGACAGCCAGCCATAATTTACTAAATGCTTATTGGCATTCTTATAAATGGGCTGGAATTCAGTGATTGAAGATTTAATAACCTGAAGAAACTTCTAGTGGGAAGTTGATGTTAACTTGGAAGTGTATATTTAATCTTTATTTCAACTATATTTCAAATTTAAAACAGGTGAATAAGACGACTTACAACCGTGAAACTGGTGTGCAAAATTAAGTGTGGGGTTGGGATAAGGACAGGGACAGTATACAACTGTGTACACGCAGCAACGTCAGTCGACAGTAGCCTGACAGATTCTCACAGTGGCCGTGTTAATATGACAGATGCCTGCGATGTTTGGAAGTCCTCATCCCGCCCCGTCCTCCCACATCCTCTGGATGATCACACAGGTTGCAAACGAGCCAGATCACAGAGGACTATGAAGTAAGAATCCGATTAGAACAAAGCTACCACAATAAAGTACACATTAGAGCTGCAATGATTAGTCAGTTAATCAAGGAAGTTGCCAACCATTACAAAACACTAAAGCGCAGACTATTTTGATAATCAGGTAAACAATTTGAGCTATTTTCAGATGTTTCCAGCTCCTTGAATCCGATCATTTCTTTCTTTTGCTCTGATTTTATGAGCCAAACAACTAATCGATTAATCATTTCAATAATCGCCTATTTAAAATAGTTTTTAGATGCAGCTCTAGCACATGTTTGTTTCACAAACTCTGAAACAATCAAGAGCTCATGCAGAAACTCATATGTGTCAAAGCAACATAAACATTGTGTCCGTAACTATAACACAGCGACGTGAGCTGCGCGCTCCGATCAGATAACATCCGCGCAAGGAAAAAAAAAGAATGAAAACATCGGCAGCGACAAAGACATAGATAGCTCACGCTTTTGAATCCCACAGTTGTAACTCGTCATGGTAGTGGTGGTGCAACATATGTTGTGTTGCAAAGAAGGGGAACAATTTGGGGAATGTCATTCTGGGGTTTGTTTCTCATCTTTCTAGGATCTGTCCGGACAGGTTGTGGTATGGCGATGTTATGGGAGAGGAGCAGTTTAGAAAAAGGCCAGGACCTTACTGAGCAAACATGAGAAACATGAGCTGCAAGGGGCAGCGACTGGAGACTATTCAAAAAGGCCTCCAGAGAACTCAGTCAGATCTATCATAAGATGCTCCACACATCCCGCAGACTTCATTTTCATCAGTCGAATTGATCCGTCTATTGATCAACAGCTGCTCGGGCCACAAATACACCTCTGCTGCAATCAGGATAAACGCGTAAGCTAATTTGATTAGAATGATGAATAAGGGCAGCCCATAATGGGATGCATTCGGGAATCTTGCGAGGATTCCCCCCCCCGTCTGACTGATGCATGTGACAGGAGGAGCATGAGAGTGCTGCTAGGAAACAATAGCTTAGCTGAGGGAGCAGCAATAAAAAAAAGGAAAACACAGTCAGGCAGCCACGCTGGAAGGCCAGAGTCAAGGTGAAAAGCCTGATTAATATCCCCTCACGTTGGCCAAACAGCTGCTGCCACCGGACATTAATTGTGTGCCTGGTGCACAAGATGTACTTCTTTCGTAATTAACCCCTTTAAGTTGCATAGATGAAGGCAGGAGGAGAAAAAAAAAAAAAAAAAAGATCTTGCCAGGTAAGCACTTTAACAAGGTAACACTGTGAGCTGCAGCAGTGCTGAGGACAAGGGAAAGTTCCACTCAAGGAAGGGCTTATTATCCTGGCAGGGAGATCTCGGGGGGATTCTCTGTCCCGTCTCTGGAGACGTTCGGTTGTTCCTTCACAGCTCTGAGGGCAGTCTAATTTCCCACAACTGAGGACTCAGTGGAAAAAGCTCAGGTGTGCCTTGGTAATTAGCATTGTTTGTCAGAGACGGGCAGGTAGGTACTGTGTGTGTGTGTTTTTGTATCACGGTGAGCCTCGGCGAAGACGCTGAATCCACGACAGCGGCGCGGAATAAAAACTTGTATACATGCAGACCGTTTCCAGCCATCGATCGTGGCACGTGTCCAGCGCATGGCCCAGTGCACTCCCAGTCCAATTAGAAACGGTCGCGCCGCAGAGTTAATCAATTCATACAGAGGCATTCAGACTGCGATAAGTCAGCTAGTGTTGCATAACCGTGGTAGTGCCCTGCTAAATCTCAACCTGTGCCAGAAATTAAAAAAAAAAAAAATCACAGCATGAACCTGCACAGCATGCTGCTGCTGCCGCTGCTGCACTGCACTCACACTCCAGCCAGCAACTGCAACTGCGGTTTATCATGCTCCCGAGCCAGTTCCACACAAGCCACATGACATTTTGCATAGCAACCCCGGCAGAGTTTTTAATAACCTTTCTTCCGCTGAACACCCGAAAAAACAAACAAACAAAAACCTAATGTTGAAATATGCATAGCAATACCCAAGCAAATCACCATCTCGCTTATGAATCATACAACGTTAAGACACTTCTCCCAGTAATTCATATGGTTCTTGGATGCAGAATGAAGCAGAAATGCAATTAACACGCTACCCCCCCCCCCCATCCGACTGATGATTATCAGGACTTTGCAATCCCTACGAGTTGCTGAAGAGAAAAACATGCAAGTTTTGACAGGAGTGTGTGAGCCTCCTTGTCTGCATCTTCCAGACTGTTTTTTTTTTAACTTGCACAAACTGAAAATGAAGCGAGGCTGAACATTGGGGATGTTTTGGTGCACAGGTTCTTGTGCCAAACGACCAATTGCGACTTCCGCTTAACCAGCATTCGGGCCTAGTATAAGTACCACCACGTTACCTTCCTCAGTAATAACAACAAAGCACTACACAAACACACACACAACATGCATCAATTTACCCCGAAAGAGGCAGTTGGTGAATAGTGAGAAAACTCTCTCTCAAACATCCAGCTTCTGTGCAATTTCGTTACACGAGCACATGCTCCACGCTGTCGCTTAGGCAGTGATTGGTGTGCAGAAAATCTGCAGCCAGCGTATCCAGGAATACATCAATGAAATACACAGGAAACAGGCAGCCCGAGAGGAAAGGCTGGGAAAGCAGCCATGTTTGTTATTAGCCAGCCCTATCTGCCCTTTGCACCTGGAACAACACGGCCAAAGACTGTGGACTGATTCATCAGACTGCCTACTCATATACACTGTACCACTGGAAACTCAATATTGGATTGTTTCTGCATTTTACAGTTAGGCCCGAGGCAATAATACAGAAAGATATAGATACATGAATATTTCCTGCACACTTCCCTACAAGTCTTCACACTAGTCCAATGCAGAAACTGATTTGTATTTGTTTGAAAAGTCATCAGAATCTAGGAGAGGAAGCCTTCAGTTTACAGTGGACTCATTCTTCCCTTTCGGGCTTCGCCGAGAGCAGAGCAGGAACTCACAGGGTGGAAATGGATTCCCTGGTTCCAAAGCAGAGGATGTGGAATTTTGGAGCAATACGAGGAAAGATTTTTTCGAGTTTCAGCACAGGAAACAAAGCACAACAGAAATTACTGTGCACCATGAGTCCACCCTACTTTAAATAAGAAAAAAAAAAGAAAGAGTTAAAGCAGTTTCGACAAGTGCTCCCCGATCTTGTTTTTTAGTTTCATGTAGCATCACATGCAAAGAAGAAAGCAGCTCGTGTGAAGTGTTGTGAGGAATGAGGACAAGCCAAACAGACCTGTCTACGCATCGAGATCCGCTTTGAGCTCAGCCATGACCGAGCCCTTACGCATTCCTGCCTTGCTTCTCAGATTTCTGTCCACAGGAGGGACAACAGCGAAAAACCACTGTGTGTGTGTGTGTGTGTGTGTGTGTGTGTGTGTGTGTGCGTGTGTGTGTGTGCATGTGTTTCTTTTTTTGTGTGTGTGTGCATGCGGAATTATTTTTCCACCGCTGCCCACATAGGCTCCGCATGGGGCACATCGGGCCTGCGACTGCGCCTGATGTTTTGATTCCCTCTCCCGGAGCCGAGCGCTTGTAATCTGTTCCAGAGGGGGCGCGCGGGCCAAAACAGAGACACAGTGTAGCAGACATGTCGAGACGGTTAACGAGCACGTCATCCGCTGTGCGGCAGCGGCGATAGCCTGCGGTAACACATCGTCAACAGAATTTCCCAGATTTCATTATGGAAAGTCGCTTTTTTTCTTTTTGGGAGTTCTTTTCTGTCTCTTTCTCGCTTTAAATTCTTTTTTATCGAAACAGTTGTTTGTCAAACTGTCCCCGCTCCCCCCCCCCCCCCCCATCCTCTGATCCCTTCCCCATGTCGTGCTATTTTCGGCACGTATGATGGGGTTTGAATGGGAGCAGAAAAAAAAGGGGAATTATACAGTGTCTGATCTCTTGCATGACTGTGGGTTTTTGGTTTTATGGGTTGAGAGTTGGTGAGCGGGATGACGGAAGCCAGTCGCAAAAGCGAGGTCACTTCAGTCCAACGAGCGTATATAAAAAGAAGTGGACCCCTTGCCAGATGGGGGACCCCCAACTGGTAATCAGGTGCAGGGCCAGGTTGGAGGTGGTGTCAAGGCTTTGCACCTGCCCAGCTACTGAATTCCCAGTGTGGGCGAGCTCCGCAGGATCTCCTGCATGGATAATTATAGTGTCTGAACTGCATTTTTCCCAGGTCAAACCTCCCAAAACTTTGTGGCAGGTGGGGCGGGGATAGAGGGGAATTTTTGTTCTTTGTCTGCGCCCATTGACTCTTTGACAGCGCACTGAAAAGGGGATTACATCATCACTATTGTGGCCTCAGAGCCCTCCACATCCCTCCATTGGCCGGTATAGAGTGGACCGTCCGATCCGGACAAAGACGGAGCATTCCGACAGTTTAGCAAGCAGGAAACGCCGACCCCGTAGTCACACCTCATTACAGTCAAACTCATAAACCCCTCAGTCACCGACAAAAAACCACTGGAGGCTGCATCACCGTATCATCAGCGAGTCATTTGACTTCTGACTATGGGGTGACTAACATTGGTCAGACACATCCAGTCACGAACACTGACAGAGCTTCCCCTTCTCTCTCTCTCTCTCTCTCTAAAAAGGTGATATATATCAACCATTTAGGCTGAGTCAGGGAACGTGTGACCCAATTCGGTCTCCGCTGTTAGAAAGAAAACAAGTGTACAGGGATCAGCCTTGTGGCTGACATTGGCCATGTTGGATCATCCAGGGCCACATCAAGGTCCGTTCATTTTGTCGCCCAACTTGTCATCAGTAACAAGCCTCAACAAGGCTCAGACCCAGGTGGCACATTTGAGAAATTATGTAACCTTAAAAGGATAGTAACCAAGAGTCAAAACCTCAGTCTAATCAATCCTGGATGTGGCATGTGGCTCATAAAAAAAAAATCAATCAAGAATACTGCACTTTTAACTTAAGAACTAGTAATAACAATAACACATTATTCATTATTCATGACATTATGTAAACAGTTAATTTAAGCATTTCATGATGGCCTCTTTGGATAATTGCACCCCAACACATTCCAGAGTTGCAAATTATAAAGCAGCACAATGCTCCCCTTGTTGCTGCCTTTTATCTTTTGCTCGAGCTAGTCCCTCCGAGACGACGTGCGGGAGACAAAAGAAACATATAAGCTCAGTTTAGCAACAGGAAGCGTCCTTCTGCGAACGTGCGGGCAAGGTACGGTAAGGGGAGGCAATAGCTATAAGTGAAGAACAATGACGATTGTCGTGATATGTGAGAAGTGTGAATGCGAAAGGGGGCGAAAATAGAAACGCTGTCCTTCGATGATGGCCGTGAGAAGTTGCTTCGCTCTCAAGGAACGGGCATGTTTCAAGAGTTTCCCGTCAATCTGTATGGCTGCAAAGGAGCTGTTAGTTCAATATAGCTCTGCCTTATCTTAACCTTGAGTGGTATTTTCGTCAGCAACACAAAAACACAGACTTCTTGTCCTAGTAGTAGCTGATTAATAATTGAGCGTACACCCTTATAGTGATTATAAAGCTGCTGAATTTTGCATTAGATTAGGTCCCATCATAATGAGCAGGAAGCAGTCAAGTATCAGTAACAGCTATGGGCCCAAACAGGCAAAACCTGAGATTAGACTCACTAGTAAAGATGTCAGCGCGGCTGTCTGATAAGTCACGCTCACCACCACAAGTCAGTTAAGCCTATGAAGAATGCCAACAATCCTTGATCCTCGCCCAAAGCCAAACCTCCTAAGGTCCCCCCCCCCTCCCCTCTTTCCCCTTGTCTTTTTTTTTCACCTGACTCATGACAAGTTGCACAAGTCCCAGATGATTTGTGTGGGAAGGGTAGCCACCATTTTTAAATTTCATTACACGCACAGCCGTGACCACTGCGTCGCAGCTGACATTTTGGAAATATGCTTGTCTCAGACCCAATTACTGTGTGTGTGTCTGTCAACGGCTGGAGTCTGACAGACACCAGCCAGGGGCCACCGGTTGTCACCATCAAAACAAGCCTGTGTTTGCCTGGTAAGCCCCCCCGCATTGCCAGATCCTTCCCTTTTCCAGTGGGCTGCCACCGCCGTGATGATCCGTGTCATTCCTCGGTTCCATTGACACTGGCTCTGCTCTTTTTTTTGGAACAGAAAATGCTGATTTTGTGTATGCTCCGTGACAAGAAAATCAGGGGATGGGGGGGGGAAGGAAAAAAAAAGGCGATCTCTGTTTGGTGTATCCCCCCCCCCAATCCAAACACATTGTTGCTCATAAGGGAACACAGCATAATGAACAGGATGGAACATAAAGCATATTGATCAGGCTATGTCCTCCATTCATCGTGCAATCGCTCTGATCTAATCTGATCAACCAGGTTTATCACCTGGTTGACCGGCTCCCAATGGCCGTACACAGACCACAACCCCCTCCAGGGCCACGGACAAGGAAATCACCTGCAGCCCCGAGGTCTCCCTCCCCCCTCCTCCCCCCTTTCCCCTTGTGGGGACTTACATGCTAAACACGTTAAAACGCACATTTTCGGGGATGTGACAGTTACACGAGGGAACACACGCCCATTCAACGTGATGTGGTGTACACGGTGCCACCTGTAAATCGCCCCCCCCCCCCCCCTATTATAAAAAAAGCAGCTGTGGTGGTGGGGAACAATGCCCTTGACATACAACGACGCAGCGGATTCACAGCTGCCAATTACGGTTTGGGGTTGTTGTTTTTTTTTTTTTTGACAGCGACCGTAAACGTTTCTTACCGGATCCACTTTCCGCCAGGACCCTGTCAGTTAAAACGCTGGCGCCGGTTTTACACACTTGGCTCCGCGGCGCAGATTCACGCCGCACAAAGGTCCGCTTTGTCCCCCCCCCCCCTCCATACCGCCCCTACCCCCCCCAGACAGCCGACAGATGTTGTGTTTAGGCACCTTGTACCGACACAAACACCCAGCCCCGCGACCACAGCGCCGCCCCCCCACCCCACTCACCTTTTCTCCCTGTTTTTCTTTCCAGCCTCAAGCTTCTGTTTTTGTGTGGCTGACACACAATAGCCTACGAGGCGGGTTTTTCCTCCTTTTTTCCCTTTTTTTCTGTTCAACTCGTAATAATGGTCCCACAAGTCCAGGAACACGAACTGCGCGGCGCCCTACGTGCTCCGTTTCGCGGTGGAAACCGAAAAAAAAACGTCCCGGTGTCTCTCGCCTCCGCACGGGGAACTTGGAAGTTTGATAGAAAGTTCGGGTTTTGCCTCGCTGCGCTATGCAGCTGCTGGAGGGATGAGATCATTCCAGGCAGCCTCCCTCTCTCTGCCCCGAGTCTCGCGAGAAGGCTGGTGGAGAAAGCAAACGTTTCCGTGGCAACAGCGCTCACCTGTAGTGGGAGAGACGCCGCGGTGGGAAAACGAAGAGCTCTCACTCCGCCCTCAAAAACTCGGCCAGTTTTTACTCTTCAATTCACTGCACAAATTTAACAATGTTATTGTGTAATAACACTTATGATGTTGTAACATGATAAATAGCACGTTTTTATACCAAGTAATGTGTCTTGTTAAAACATGTAATGTTTTTATGTTGTAATAACATAAAACTATCTTGGTAAAATGTGAAAAAACATCCTGTTAAAAGTAATAATAACCTTATTATACACTTTTACAATTTTTTAATACAGTTGTACATCTCTTTAAACCCCTTTAGAACTCTAACAACCATTATCATTATTATTATTATTGTTAATATATATATATATATGCACATGCAATCATGATATTTAAAGACAAACACACTGCTGCAAATGTCTCACAAATGGTATATCCTCTTCAAGAGGGAACAGTTGTGAGAACATCTATAGCCACAAAAAACATTTTTAAAAATTACAATAAAATTAACATTTACAATGTGATAAAACTCTTATAAACATGCCATTAAACATTATATTAGAACACATTTTATATTAGAACACAGTTTATAATTTGGGTCACAAATATTATACAAATTCAGTTGTGATGAGGAAATAGTTTTTTTTTTATTTTATTTAATAGTTTTAATCATGTTTTTACAAATTGAGTGACGAGTGACTCATTACTTTTCTAAACGATCTTTGGGGGTATTTTTCTGCAAGCTGTGTGTGGAGGGGAGCAGTGCAGAGGGTGCAAGAGAGGCCCCTGGTGTTACTATCCTAATGTTTACTGAAAGTATGAGCTACAATACTGATCTGACAGTGATGTGCCTGTGAAGAAATATATGTATCAAATGCATCGTAAAACCATAAACATTTAAATATAGCTAGGCAAACCACATTCAGCGCAGCTTCTACAAGCAAAGTGGGTGGATGGTGGGGGGCATAGATCTCTCCAGTTTTTATCACAAATGTCCCTGAACCAACCTGCCAAAGACATTAGGACCCTGCCTGGCCTGTGTAGCCTGTGTCTCTGACATCATCAGTTGATGTGGATGAGAGCGGATGTGCAGAAAATCCACTGCTAATCTGCAGAGCTGGTAAACAATGCACAGGCCTACTGTGCACAGACAACTGCAGGGGTTATTTTAGAGAGTGTTTTAGTGCCAACATGCATCCAAACTCCACGTCTGTCCCGCTGTAACTCAGCCTCAGTACTATACTGTTTCAGACATGGCATCATCTATTTGTGTCAAAATCACATCAAAGGGAGACATATTTAGAAGGTGCCTAACATAATATAATAAGTCAAATTAGGATGTAAAGAAAAAGATAAAACACTGAGAGCAAATTATTTTAGATTTTTTTATTCCAGTGCAAACAATTTGTGACCGTGTGGTGAATGTTAATTCATAAAAGCATGACAGAAGTTATCTCCATGTATAATCAGGTATATAGTACCATCTGCTGGCCAGTCCAGCATAGGACAAGAAACAAAGGTACACCAAGGCATTCTCTAAATATTCTGTTTTTTTTCCAAGATTAACAAGATTTTCGTAGATTAACATACATTTGGAAGTATGACACATACTGACTTCATTCATCCACCACGCCTTTTAAAGGCTTATAGGGCCTCAGGTAATATCCCCACATAGATTTAGAATATCACCTTCATTTAATAAGGCTTAAAAGTGTGGAGGAGAGTAAGCTTTGACTGTTATGGATGAGGAGCCATAAAGAGGTGGAGGCTATTCTTAGGTCTTAGTTAATCTTAACAGTCTTTGAATGTCAGGTTCTATGTCAATGGTGGGGAACTTTTTGCTGTATCTCTTAAAGGGCTCTCCCTCCGGCCCGATGATGAATTTCTCAAAGTTCCAAGAGATGTCCGTTCTGCAGATGGGACTCCAGACCAGAAATTTGGGGTCCTTCATGAGGGAGGTGGGGTCGTCGTCGGGATATGGGAGTTTGTCTTTCAGGTAGGCAAAGACCGGATGCGTGTTCGTTCCGTTCACGTCGCACTTCTCGAAGATGGTGAAGTTAGGCCGAAAGCCGCCGCCCGGGCGCACATGCTGCAGTAAGTTCAGAATCTCGCCATTGGAGCAGTTCTCCTGCCAAACACAAGGATTCATTTACAGGACGACACACATTCGACTAACACAACAGACTCCACAGTCATATTTTAAACTTGACTTATTACACATTGCATGAAAGATTTGAAAAGATACAGGATGAATTGATCAAATAATGGATTGACTTTTATTTATTTGCAATGAATAGCCTACACAAATACAGAAGGGAACAGAAATCTTTTGTTTTAAAGCATTGAAACAGAGTTTGATCCAAATAATAAAATATCATGATCATATAAAGTCATTTTAGAAGATTTCTGGCCCAGAAGGAAGAGTTACTTTTGATTACTTCATGTTGTTCCACTCACCTGATATCCAAACTGGTTGCAGGGAAAACCCAGGACCACCAGCCTATGTGGGTACTTGCTCTGCAGCTGGTTGAGCTCGGTGAAGTCCTGG
This sequence comes from Eupleurogrammus muticus, assembly GCA_036785175.1. NCBI lineage: Eukaryota > Metazoa > Chordata > Actinopteri > Scombriformes > Trichiuridae > Eupleurogrammus > Eupleurogrammus muticus. The sequence continues at coordinate 12,188,756 of JAYKQN010000012.1, read as the reverse complement.
GTGGTGGTGCCTCAGAGCGAGGCCACATTCTCTATCAGGACCACCCGTCCCCTGAACACGTTGAAGTCCACCGAGTCCCCCTCCAGCGTGGTGGCTCTGAGGTCATAGAACGTCTTGGCGATGAACGTCATCTCGGCTCCTGTTCTTCCACAATGGGGGCGAACGGGATCTTGTGCGTGCGACAGTATCCAGCCGCTGGTCACCTGACTCGGTTGGGGAAGAAAGCTGCTTTTCATGGGTGTCAAATGGCTCGGCCGGAAACTGATCTACACCAGACATGCGATACGCTTTCAAATGCTTCAGATAAATTGATGATACTATGAAACAAGTTCATGCTGTTGTTTTTTGATCACTTGCAATGAGAAGAGTTTCAACTTGTTCACATATACATGACAAGTGTTTGAGGTATTTTAAAACCAAATATTATGTGCTGAGAATATTTACTTATTTTAAAACTTCACCTTTCAACATGTATTTGGGTAAGTATACTCATTTCAAAAAGTGTTTAGTGGAGAAAAAAGCATGCTTTGCAGGATGTTTTCTGCATCATGGTTTCTCTAAAAGGGTATCAGTTTCCTTAAGTCATCAAAAATTGAACCTGTCTTTCACTGCACATGATAAAAAATGAATGAATCCATTGTCAGTGGACCCAGTTCCACTCTCAAATGTAATTGAGTGACTCAGCAGTTAATCATCTTTAAATATGGAATGTTTATTCATTTGCTTCAAAATGTTCTGTTATTTTACTTTTTTGTGCAACATCTGTGTATTTCAATCATTCTGCTAAAAATACAATGACCCTGAAAAATATACATAAGCTGAAATGTGAAACCCACAGGAGGTAATGCAGGTTACATTTATAAAAACAAACTGTACATACATCGAGGATAGTAAATAAATATGTACTGCATGTAGACATGTTACAACAATGTGTCCTTTGAGCAAATAAGTCAGTATTGTAAATGAATCCATTCCTGTTTGGCTTGAGCTCCTATGTGTTAAATAATTCATCTTTGCCCCCTGGCTACCCTTTTGTAGTCTTTATAGTGTTTGCACACTAACGAACAGATGTGTTGATATGAATTCACACCTGACAACGAAATGGGTTGATGTGAATTCTTCAAATCAAATATGGAACCAACAAGAATGCAACAGTGAGGGAAAACAGCAAATTGAACAGTATTTGACGAAGATGTAGCAGTTCAAAACTGCAGTTCATCAAAGAAAATTAAAAAAAAAAAGAAATATGTGCACTGACAGTTTGGCTGGAGCAAACTTACTATACAGAAGTGTATAATGTATAATATACCTACAAGGTTCAGTGATCATGCAACACAAATGTCCCTCTGCTGGTAGCTGGTGATAACTGCATCATAGACAATCAGCTGGGGTGTTTCTGGCTAACAGGCACAGACCCGCTGAATCTTCTCCTCATTATCTTGACTGCCCTTCTCTTCCCCCAGAGCCACTTTGTCCAGGTAATCATCCAAAGATCCCAACAAGTTGTCCACTTCATTCCTATGAGCTTGCAGCACCAGTTCTGTCAGATGAGTGAATGACTGCAAGGAAGGAGGAAGTCAAAAAAAAAAAAAAAAAGAGAGACATACAAGATGAAAACATCCTAAAAAGAATGTTGCAGGGAGATTCCAGTGATATGCACTTTTCTTTTACTGTGGTGTCCTACCTCACTGAGATTACTGCTAGTTGAAGCGCTGGTCTCGAAGAAGTCCATTCCATAGGATTCTGCTAGCTGCAAGATTCAGTTGGATAGGATTATAAATAAAGCTAATCAAAAGCTAAACATAAAGCATTAGTTGGTTTTTACTTTTCCAGTCTTTTACACAAGTTTGGGGAGAATCTACATCTGTACCACTGTTAGCTAAATATTACGGTCAGATTGTTATATTTATTAGGGCCACATCTGACAACTATTTTCATAGTTGATTAATCTTGTGATAATTGAAACAATAACTTATCAGTTGTTTGGTTCACAAAATGGTTTAAAATGTCAATAACTGTTTCCCAAAAGCTTAAGATTCAACCTAAATGTCTTTTTCTGTCCAGACCAACTGAAACATCTTGGGTTTACTATTGTAGAAGAATTAGGGGGGGAAAAAAAAATCTGAATCGAGAAAATCGAATTCGAGAATTTGGACATTTTGTTCTTAAAGAAATGATGCAAATTGATAAATGAAATAGTTGGCAAATAATGTAATAGGTAAATAATTGATTAATAATCTAATTGCTGCAGATATATCTCCTTGAGCTCTGGAAATAATAATGCCACTATAGCATTATATTTACGGACAATTGGAAATCAAATTCAATCAATAAGAAAAATATTTATTTGCAACCCTATATATATATATATAGTATAAATAAGTAACAATAAAGTGTGTGTAAAGTAAAGTAAATTAAATTCAGCATCTAGTAGCCTAATTGGCTTTTTTTAGACCACGTAGACCCCAGAGAGGGGTCAGTGGATGCTGAAGCACATACTTTCTGTACAGTCAGTTGCTATAGAGCTCCAAACTTCATGTGAATTAGCCCACGTAGAGTACACAGAGCTTCATAGGATGTGTTTCCAATCCAGCTGCATCTAAGCCGTACATCACCAAGTCCAATGCAAAGAGTTGGATGCAGTGGTGTAAAGCATGTCTCTCCTGGGCTCTAGAGCAGTGGAGACACTTCTCTGGAGTGATGAATCACGCTTTTCCGTCTGGCAAACTGATGGACGAGTCTTGGTTGGAGGAGAGGTTGCCAGGAGAACGGTACATTTCACGGAGTGTGAAATTTTGTAGAGTAGGAATTATGGTGTGGGGTTGTTTTTCAGGAATTGGGCTTGGCCTCTTAGTTTCAGTGCAGAAACTTTGAATGCTCCAGGACACCAAAACATTTTGGACAATTTCATGCTCCCAACCTTGTGGGAACAGGTTCCTTTTCCATCATGACTGTGCACCAGTGCACAAAGCAAGGTCCGTAAAGACAAAGGATGACAGTCTAGTGTGGATGAACTTGACTGGCCTGCACAGAGTCCTGGCCTGAACCTATAGAACACCTTTAGGATGAATTACAGCAGAGACTGAGCCAGGCCTTCTTATCTAACATCAGTGTGTGACCTCACCAATGCAATTTTGAAAGAATGGTCAAAAATTCCAATAATTCCAATAAACACACTCATAAACTGTGTGGATAGCCTTCCCAGAAGAGTTCAAGCTCAAACAATAAAGTGTGTGTGTATATATATATATATATATATATATATATATATATATATAATTAATATATTAATATTAAATCAAACCTTGCTTCCTTCCTCTTTTGTCACCCGTCTCATTGCTTCATCATCAGACTTGTTTCCTACTAAGATCCTTTGGACCTTGTCTGGGGCGAACTGCGAAATGAACACAAAAACAACACAAGAGACGGAATGAAGATGAGAGACTTCATCATTTTGTCTCTCGCACTCAGCCTCTGGGCGTGCAGCACACATCCAAACTTCATTTCCTTCAGAAGGAAAAGGGAGCTTACTTCATCCACATCACTGGCCCACTTCGCTATGTGATGAAACGAAGGTTCATTCGTGATGTCGTAAACCAACATCATACCCTATATTAAAATAAGAATAAAAAAGAAACAGAATTAATGATTGAATTCAACATGAAGTGGTTAAAAGGTAACCTGAGTGATGTGATCACCTGTGCCCGTCTGTAGTATTGTTTGGTAATGGTCTGATAGCGCTCCTGACCAGCCGTGTCCCTGTCACACAAACACAGAACTCACATTAGGAAGAGAGAAGCACGTATGGATGTAAGCATGTCATTCAATATCATTAGCAATAAGTGTACTTTAACATACCATATCTGTACTCGCACTTTGAGTCCATCTACTTGTAGTGTTTTCATTTTAAAATCAACTCCTAGGAGAAAAGATAAAAACAGACGAATACAACCAAACAAAAGGGATACAAACACCTTTACAGATGCAAAGTGGAACTGGAATCACTTTAGCAACTGGGACAAATTGGTGAAAAATCCTGCTTTAAGGGCTGTTGTGTGTTTCTGAAGCACTTAACGAGTGTTGCTCAGGAACACCATTATCCCTAATGAATAGTATCTCAGCCACTGCATAGTTTGGACTTTTAAATCACGCTGCCTCCACGAGGGCGGCGCGACTGCCGTGAAGTACAGAGGTGTTTTTCTTAGGCTAGGTAACGGGACGAGGGAGCTGAGAAATGTGACCAGGCCAACCACGGGAAAGAATCACATAATAAATTAATTCATTGGTTTTGCATAAAGGGTAACTGCAAAACAGTTTACTGTGTACCTACTTACATCAATTCCTCATTAAGGTATTATGCTGCCACCAGCTGAAGATCCACTAAAAGAAAAAGCTACATAGTATATTAGATTCTTAATATATATAATAGATATTATACTAATTTAAATTAATTAAAAATTTCTTTTTGTTCTGATGTTGTGCATATTGACAATATATATTAGTATTGTGTTACTGTCCAGGCCTACTGCGAATACCTACAACCAAAAGGGAACGTTACACTTTCAAGTATCAGCACTTTGTGTATCAGGTGACACTTTTGGTGTTGATCCAGTGGACAAATAGTTTGTTTGGAGCGTTTATGTAATCTATGCAAAGACATGCTGTCAACAGGCCCGACCTGCACCTGCAGCTCGAGCCTTTTGTTTCCACAGCTCTGCAAAAGGCTCGAGCTGCAGCTTTGGTGGGATGACTGAACGTGAGCAAATACCTGCAATATATAGGATCTCAATGGAAGGACATTTTTCCAACCACTTCTCTAAATGGCAGGGTTTAACCCTGGTGTTCAAGGCCCTTCTCCACTCCACATCCAACACCCGACAAAGGAGGGTGAACCCAGCCTCCAGATTTCATCACGAACCCGTTTACCCCGAATGACAGTCACAACAAACTGTACAGTCTGCCATTAGGGAAAGTATCCCTATTCTTTGTTTATGTGGAGACTAATTGATTCATTTGTGAAAGGCAGCATCGCTGCCTCCAATCAAGAGGAATTAGAGCAGAAAAAAAGAGTGCAAATCAGTCCATATTTGTAAGTTACATTCTGTGAAATCAAAGGACAGGATGAAATATCATGAACAGAGGAATAAAAAAAAAATCCCTTTTCCTGTGAACCCCCCTCCCCATTGTTTCTATTAGTGACAGTTCATAGGCTGCTGATCCTTTTTAGGACAATACTGGGCAAGGGGCCAGGGGCTTTTCTTAGTGTTCACATGTCTTTCTGCCGGTTTCTGGGCTGTTCAGGTCCGGAGCCACTTTCTACTAATCCTACTATAAGTAAGCTAGGTTTAAGTACTTTGAAAAAAAAAAGTGAAGTAAAAAATAAAGTTGAAACACTTTTCAAAGCGGAGTTTCAGTGAGGAGTTAAAGCTAGCGTTAGTTGTTTTGATATTTAACCGGGTCACTCTTAATTTATTTGGTGCGTTTTTTTTTTTTTTTTTTTTTTATTTTACTTACCAATGGTGGAAATGTGTGACGGGTCGAACTCGCTCCCTGTGAACCTGCGCATCATACACGTCTTCCCGACGCCCGAGTCCCCCAGCATGAGCAACCGGAACAACACGTCGTACTGTTTGGCCATGGCGAAGCGTTAAAAAAGAAAACGCATGACTCTTTGCGTAGCTTTTTTTTTCACCTCATCGCAAACGGCTCTGCCGCTCCGCCGGTGCCGCGTGCTGCCTTCCTGGCCGCCTCGGAAAAAAACTCCTCACTCGCTCAGACTGCTTTGAAGTCACGGCGGTGTTGTTTATATGTTTAGCCTAATGCAGCAGCGTATGCCTATAAAATGCACCGTAAATACCCCTTTTTTGTGTTTGTTCGATTCACAACCGTCACACAGCTCAGCACAGATTAATAATGCTGGTTGTGTTTTCACGTTCCTGACCGTTCAACCAATTTTAACCAACATATCCCACGGCTATTGAAGGCGGCACGCCACCTGTATCCCTGAAGACGCTGCCTGCGGTGGGCGTGTCCGCTCACGAGACGCGTACACACCTTTGTCACTCAAATTCAATATTTGAACAGCATAGACAGGACTTTCACAAAGACTGCTGCTGTCATGAGACAGAATCCGAAAAGGTTACCTCCCTGGAAATAATGCTGGGTACATATATATATATATATATGTGTGTGTGTGTGTGTGTGTACTTATAACATTGCTGTATTAGTACTTTTACTAAAGGATCTATTTTATTTCTAACACCACAATCTAAGAAGAAATAACTGGAAATACGTTTAAAAACATAAAGTAAAAAAAAAAACTCCAGAACAATAATCATAAGCTCATATTAAAACATGTTTGAGTCACAAATACATCCCAAAAGGATAAAATAGTTTTATTTATAGTCTCATAATAAAGGTATGCCTTAACTTGCAAGACAACCGTTGGCAGTATGTACAACATACCTGTAATTTCCATGGAATGGAACAAACAAATATTGATTACGTACACACTAATTTACCTCTGCAAAAAGGAGAAAAAAAAAGATAAAACATTCCCAGCACAGGCAAATATTTCAAGGGAAGGCTTTTCTTTACAGAACTGACACCATTTAAGAGTATACAGTGTTATATACGACACACTGAAATTGGACTTCCATTAACAAAAATAAAGGTCACTGCCCTTTAACTGCATTGTGTAACATTCAGTATCCATTAGGGGATTTTTATTTATACCCACATTTTTATTAATGATAATAAAAATAGAGGAAAATAAATAGTTGAACCTGTGAAAAATCCACTTAAACAATAGGTCAACTTGTTCATCCTCCTGTTTTCTCTGGAAAATCTCAAGCCAAACATACGGGAGATCGGACATAAGAATATATATAAGGGTAAGAAATCAATTTTGGTGCATCACTATAAATAGAGGGACTCATTTGATTACACAAACATTTCAAAGACAAAAACTTCAGCCACCTACACTGAATAAGGAGGGTTGCATCTTGCATAACAGACATTTTCTCAAAAGCAACTTCACATTCTTATCTGGAAAAGTATGAATATTAAAAAGGTAAACTATCTCCAATTACCGTTTTTTTCCCCCCAAAAGGTCTTAAAGTCTCACAACTCCTCTGACAGATCAGAGGGTCTGAGATGAGCAAGTGAAAAAAATAATCTGGATATTTTCTGCAGCTTTACTAAAGCTTCATACCTTGTCATCCTCATGTTTGATTATGAATGCTTATTATGAGGTTTGAAAAGCATTGAGTCCTTCAAAACTGCTGAGCTGCCTCACTTTCTGGGTCTTTAAAAGTTGTTGCTGGGCCACGAGAGGAGTGACAGGGTGCTTGCCAGGAGGAGAAAAAAAGATAAGAAGGTAGAAGCATTTTATACATAATAGCACCTCTCTCACACAGTCTCCACCTGGTCTCCTGGACTGGCATAAGAAGGCAGGACTGAGTGCAGACAGGTAAGAGGAGTCAGGGCTGGTGGGCAAAACAGAGTCTGTTTGGAGAGGCGGGGGCAAGGGGGGCGAGCCTAGCTGGGCTCTACACGCAGCTTCTTTCTGTTCGGCGGCTCGTCCGGCTCTGATTCAGAGCTGGAGTCGGAGCCGCCGTCAAAGGCAGATACCGCGCTCCCTTTGCGGTTTGTGTACAAGCTGCTATCGGAAGAGTAGTTTGTCTGGAGCTGAGTGTTCCCCTTGGCCTTCTCCAGTGCACGAACTGCAGCAAGAACACAATAAATATATATAGCAATAACAACCACTCGCATCAAGTATGGCATATTGTATTTCACATTGTTAAATTAAAAAGGAAAAGAAGTTACACATCTTTACCAAACTTACCTTGCTGCTCCAGCAGTGCATTCTGCTTCTTTAGGTCATCGATGTCTTGCTGGTGGGTGTGGTTTTTTCGCCTCATGTACTGGATGTACTCAGTGGCTTTGTCTAGAATCTGTGCTCGGGAGGCCTGTTTAACAGAATTCTGTCAGCAAAAATTTCAGAGAGCCGTGAGGCAATGCTGAAGGGTTAATTTGCACATATAAAACATGTTATTCTCTTACCTAAACAGTTGTACCACACAGTTACAGTATTAAACACGGGTGAGATTCTAGGATTCTAGCAGAGGTTTTTAGGGGTGCTGAGCACCCAGAGACCACACAACATACATTTCAGTGTTTTGTACATTTTAACACAAATCAATCACATATACACATTATACCAAAAATGGACACTGATTGGATCACAAATGACAGACTTCTTCAAAGTTTCTCTGTTTTTTTTTCTTCTTGTCTGTATTATATTACATAAATATGTGACTAAATCCTGTATTTCTATTGTTAAAATATTATGCTTTACACTTTTCCAGCTCGTTAATAAAAGGAACAAAAAAACAGTGAGAGTAAAAAAAATTAATTCTCTCTGGTATTTAATTTAGGGGGCGCTAGAGCACTATAGAAACACCTACCATTGAAATGTTGATTAAAAATAAAGGTTAAAAAACATAAATCAGCAGAGTTCCTCTCTTCCCTAGCTTAGACAGAACACCATGTCTTTAATTAGTATAAACTTGAAAAAAAATCTGTGATATGTAGGTAAATATTATGGATTTGTGTGAATTAAAGCACAACAGGATGAAAACATCTGCTGTGTAGAGACAATCTCAGAGGTGCAATCATCAAAAAGGTGCAATGTCCCACAAGCGTGTGTGCAAGTCATTAACAAACCTAGAAAACAAACGACAGTAAGTGCAGCCTGATGCTCCTACTGACACACAATGAACTAGTTTCCCTACTTTGTGTGTGCCTGCATCCAATATGTTGGACACATAAGATTTACATTTAATGCTAGCACTGTGATAGGCAGCCCACATTATCTTCTAGCCACAAGTTCAACTTCATTTGACATTCTTTGCTGGCATAATTTTAGAATGAAAAGATATAAAATATAATTCCTCTCACCTTCTCTCCTTGTAATGCAGGCACAGAATCTCGTAAACCATGAAAGCTGTCCTTAATGTGGTCCCTGCGTTTGCGCTCCAGCGCATTGTGATGTGCTCGCTTGTCTGCCTGCAAAAGGTACAGTTTGAGTTTATGTTTATGCTAAAAACATGTGTCATTTATAGTAAAATGCACTAGTTAAAACGGAGGATGTCACAGGAAACACAGTTGCTACTTGATTCTCTTAAGGATATAGGACACAAAGTGATTAAAAGCTGTAATATGCCAAGGTTGCAGCTTTAAATGCACATCGTGAGTATGTGTCAAATTATCCGCCCGACATAACACAGCAGGATCCAGAGGTGTTAGTATGTTGAAAAGGATATAAACTGTGTTTACTGAGGAGAAGCTGTTTGCTTCAGTTTCTGAAAGGGTGGAACCGGTATACACTGACAGTCTGAACACCATCCAACCATTGTCCTTCACAGGAACTCCTACTTCAACCTTGTAAATGGACTGAAAAAGAACCACTAGATGCATAAAAATATATACACTCAGTAGCTCGGAGAGAAGGATGTGTACCTGTCTGGTACAAGAGTTTAGCTCACTACACTTTTGAGTAATAATGTGACTACAAACTAAGTCTTCAATAACACACAGCGTTCCAGCTGCTGCCTGCATTCACAGCCCAGCCACAGGTAGGCAAAGGCCAGTCAGTTCAGCCTCAGGCTGTTTCCTGGTAGCCTCCTCGATAAGGATGCACAGACGACAGGACATTACTAACCGTTTCTACCTCGAGGTAACACAATGTCAATAGTGGTGCTAAACACAAATCAAAACTAAGAACGCCTTATTTGTTTTATGTTACAGCTTGCTTGCTAGCAACTTTTTTTTAGGACAGATCAGTGTGGTGAAGGTGTGAAAAGAAAAAAAAAAAGCATCCTGTCACAATTCACATTAACGTCATGGGAACTTTACTATTATAGTTATCAAATAGCAATTTTCCAGATAAAATGTTAGAATTTGATGTTAAGATATGAGTTTTTGTGTGGACAATTACAGAATCTGCCAAAGACAATTCCGAACACAATGCTGCACATACAGCAGGATTTCTTAAGGTGAATTTAACATTTTGGCAAATATCCCCAGAACATGAAACTTGTAAGAGCCTCAATTCTGTCCCCACTGCTAACCGTGACCCTTTTGAAACTTCGATAGACTTTAAAAGCTTTTCATGTCTAAACTCCACCCCCCATTCAATAAGGTTATCAGTGAAAGTTCTATAAACATACCTGAGGCTCATATTGAATTTATTTATTGGTAACCTAATTTTATGTTAACCTATTTCCATATGGTACAGAAACATTATAGATAAATTATGCATGGTGATTACAACCACACCAATGCATCAATTCAATTGAAAGCAAAAATACAGTCATCAATTGCACAGTAAAGACAGTCGTAAGACGAATTGTGTTTTTGAAATCTGCAAAAGGAGACAAGCTATATGATGGAGGCTTGACAAGCAGCCTCACAGTACACATATACTGTAGCTTTATGAGAATCCAAAGCTGGAGATAGCAGCTTAATCAAAAGGGGGGAGGGGAATCCAAGGCTCAGAGAAATATATGACCAGAGTGAGGAGATCTGATATGACTTAGTATAGTTTTTTTGGGTGAATTAATTCAGCAGATTTGAGTATAATGGAGGAATTTAAATGAGAGTTTGTACAGAATGTATTTTGCAGGTATGTTTTGAAGGGTGCTGTAAACACCTGCAGCACCACTGGACTCCAGCTGTATAAGAACACATTAAAATAATAGTTATAATAAAGGGCTGCAGGGTAAATAACAAAACGAACATGTCAGCTCCCTAATGAACAAAACATGAAAAATAAACACAGCCGTCACCAGTGTCCTTGTTTGCGTTACAGGGAACTGCACAAGCCAAATGGAGAGATTGCAGAGACATCAGATGCATCTTTACTCCTAAAATAGGCGGGTGACAGCACATTATATATCGATTAATATTAGATTATGAAAATCGTAAGATTAAACAAAAATGGAAGGACACCTGCTCGCTATTACTAAAAATAGCTAGGGTGACGTGAAGGGATTACCCTCATTAGCCATTAAAATAAATAAATCTATATTTATATATTTATACACCGCGTTATAGTAGTAGTTTCTTAGGCATGTCCGAGTGGAACACCTGAACGTAACACGGGACGCTCGTCCGACTCCTCTCAGATGGGCTGACCTTGCTTTCGGAAACAGCTTCACCGCTGTTCGTGACGGTCGCGTCGTGTTTTTTTTTTTTTCTTTTACCCTCAACACGCCATTTTCATTAACACGCGTGTCGTTAACGGCGACGACGAGCACAGCCGCGACGAACCGAGTCAGTTCGTGAAAACAAGTTGTTGACCTGCGCTGAACTGGTCGAGAACAATCAATGTCGAACAGCTTTTTTTTTCCCCCTTAAAGCAGCCGGACGACACCAGCTCCTCCTCAGCGGACTACGCTGTTCGACTTATGATTCTATAAGCACATCACTTCAAAAAATTAAATTAATAAATATATTAATAAAAATAAAAACCCATTCCCCACACCTCTGCTTGTTTTGTGAGGTAGCCGAGAAGGCAAGCTTTAGCTAGCTAGCTAGCGAGTAGCGTAGGTGGTCAAGAACGATAAAGTTGCTGTTTAGCTAACAAACTGGCTAGCTACTTTCTAAAGGATACTAAACCACATACATCGCTGTCGACTTCGATGTCATCGTTTTCGCTCATTCTTCGATATAAAAAGGGGTGTCGGGAAAAAACAAACAAAAAAAATCTTAAAAAAAAAAAAAACAAGCAGCTGTCAAAACAAAGTGCGGCGAAACAACTGGAGCCAAATAATAAAGTCAGGAACGGAGCTCTGCTACAGCAGAGACAAGACGAGCAACGGTTTCTCTACACGTGATTCGCCTACACATGGAACGAGGGTAGACGCGCGTGGCGCATGCGCAGCAAAACAAGGCTTTGTGGGTAATGAGGTAATCCGCCTGCGCGCTGTCCTGTTTGCCTCGGCGCCGCGTCCGGAAATTAAAACTACATCCCCCACAAAGCCTGGCAATTCGGACGCGCCCACAACAGTATAACGTTATCTCTACTACAAGTTGCAAACACAGCAGTAACAGTGTTGTTATTCTAGTAAATCATATTATTTTTTTTCTCGTTTTTTTGGTAATTATGCGGAAATAAGTTAAACTAAAAACACGTGATTCAATTCACAAAAATAAACCAAAGAGTGACACCTGGTTGCCCACATGATGAATCTATACACCTATTTTTAATGAGGCATACTGGCTACAGCAGGCCTTTGATGCTAATAATATGTCGTGGTAATAAAGTAGTTCTCAAGCTCAAGTCTGCTGTTCATTGTCAGCAGGTTAGTGAGCTACAATAACGAGGCTCCTCTCCCAGCATATGATTATGAGGCCAGATGGTGGCCTAGCTCACTTGGGCTGCCCTCCCCCACTCACCATCCATGGATGAGCACTTGCCTCCATAGGACCTTTAAATAGCTTCTGCAGAAAGCTCACTGCTCCAAACCTGCTTCAGCGCAACGAGGATGTGCGTAATATCAGGAGTTAATAAGTTTAGTCTGATTTGCATAAAACTCAGCTGAACATGGTTTCGCGTTCTTATAATCAGCATGATTAGCACCTACTGTAACCTTTCTATGTGCGGGCCTATCAATATTTTATATATCAATTTCCAAAGAGTGGCTGCACAACCTGAATCTCTGCAGTACGTAAGCCCATTTTTTATTTTTATCTAAAAAATTATTTATTTACAAAAAAAAAATCATCAACCAAAACAATGTAAGTGTGGCTAAAAGAGGGTAAACAAATCTTTTATTCATTCTGGAAATGAAGCACCCATTTAATCACAGAATTCAGATTTTCTTTTCTCAAAACCATGAAAAGAAATAAGGGGTATTTTTTTAATTGGGTCAGAAAAAAGGCACAATTTGCCATTCTCTTACAACTTTTCACCCCTTTTTTCAGAATTAATAAATAAGGGGTCCTTTTTGGACAAGAAATAAAGGCATATTCTACTGATTTCAAAATTCAAACTTTTTTCTCATACCTAAAAAAAAATTAAGGTAATTTTTTAATTTGTTCCAGAAAGAAGGCAGACTTCAGAATGTTGGCTTTAATTTTCTAGAACAATTTAAAAAAAAAATAAACATTTCAATTCTTTTTTCAGTGGTCATCCTCTTCCTTAACCAACCATAGCATGACAAATATGTCAATAACTTAAATGGAAGCTATCATTTATATCTTTCTGGATATATTCACTCAAACTTGTCTGTGAGGACAGGAGTTTTGAAGTGTCTGTCAAACTCAGCTTCCTGGATAGAATTTCAGATGATGTACGTGACTTTTTAAGTTGCACACATTATAATATTCCAGTGAAACTCTGCAGTAATACCACGAAAAACATGACCCGTCGGTGACAAATCTGAGCACAGAAGCCCCGCCTGTGTAGGATGTGACAGTGTTCATATCAGACAGACCTGCTGCACTCAAGACGCTGAGCTGCTCACCGTGTGCTTATGTAGTCAAAGAGTATTAATATTAAACACGGTGTGTCCAAACAACTTCACGCTCCATACTGCAGTCTGAATCTTCAGTAGTAGCTACACCTGCCAAGCATGAAGTCGATCAAATGAACTCCTGTCAAGAAAAGCAAAAAAAACAGACAGCCATTTCCTACTAGGCCCTATGCAATTTCATGAAGCAACTTGAGGACATTTGACAGTCTCTGGCTGAGTGTGGCATTTCTCACACCCACATAAGATAGAAAGTGGTTTTTTTATAACTCGAATGGGTGTGTGTATATTGCTTTCCTGTGCATGTGTGTATTTTTTCCTGTTTTGATCACATTGTCATCATGCAGAAATCAAACCAGCCCTTGTTTTATTATAACAGGAAATTTCTTCCATATTATTCCATTGTACTGGTTTGATTTATAAAGTATAAAGCATCAACATAATGGGCTTATTAGTATTACATATTATGGTTGTTATGCCACTGCATGCATATGTCTCACTGACAAACAACCAAATTATTATCTCAATATTCCATTGAGTAATGTATACTGAATGAAAAACATTCTAATGTAAAAAGCTGCATTTAAAATTAAAACACATAACGGAGAGCTTGTATATGTACTGTGTATTTATTATACAGGAGGATCCAAAAGTCTGAGACAATATTATATAGCCTATACATAAATATATCCATTCTTAAAGAAAATCTGTATATATGAATATTTTTGAGACAAACATATTATACATATTTTAAACATATTTTGTAAAAAAGACTTTAAGAACTTTAACCTTCACTGTAAGACATCCCATTTAATATATATACTACATATGAAAGTGCATGTGGACAATATTGTTTTCTTTCCTTTCAGTTTGAGTTCAGCTCATTTGATTTATTTTCTTCACATACAGACATAGAGAAAGTCTTCAAGTCAGTTCACAGGGGTTTAATTATTAAATACATTTTAATCTAGCATAATCTAGTAAAATCGAGTATAATCTGCAACAGCACACAAGTTCAGGTTCACTTTTATACGACAAAATATCTGAAGAGGTTAGCTGCCTCTATGACTTCTCTGTATGTACAAAAAAAACTGGTTAACATTCTTTAATTAATTCCATTGTTCCTCTGAGAGGCTCCACTGAATGTAAGCATGTGAACTGAATAGAGATTTTAAAATGGAGCCCCCTTAACATTGAAATGATCCCTACCATGTTAATAGAGATTAAACCACAGTCTCGTCATTACTCGGTCATTACTAATTTTCCCTGTTTGCAAAAGCACCCCAGTCTCGCAATCAAAAAACGTCTGGTAATCCCAAACCCCCACTTGGTTGCATAATATTAATTGAAGGTCTATTTACGCATACCAGCGAGGCATAATGAGCAGTGCCTCTTTCAGGGAACAGCAGCAACATTCTTATGTATTTCCGAGCCTTTCCATGCAGTTTCCAATGCAGCTCACACCATCCCAGCTAATTTCTAAACTGTATTTCCCCGAAGCTCTGTGAATAAAAAGAGAAATGAAAGCAGTTGCCAAAGAACACAGTTTTGATGGTTTGCCCGGCATGGATCCATGTGACAGAGAGGAGGGGGCGAGGAGGCCCAAACACATTGAAAAGGAGCACAGCAGAAGAATGTGAGGAGAGACTGAAACAAGCGTGTGAGAACCCGGAGTCTGAAGCTGTGGGAGGTTGGAATGAAGGTAAGAAAGTGAATTTATTACATTTAGCACATAATAAAATGTTATTAATTTTTTTACAGGGAATTTTATTATAATCAACAATTACCATAAAACACCAGTAAACATAAAAATAAAGAAAGTTATGTGTTTAATGCAAGGATGATTTTGGTTTTCCATTCCTCAATTGCTGTTGAATTCCAGTGCTAAAATGTATTAAAAACACATAAAAGCACTGTTACACATTTCCTTTATTACAGCGAACAACATATAATAACCCTATGCGCTTTAAAATAGGGAAAAAAACATGACAACTCGCACATAAATTACAATTAAACGTCACGTGGGTTGTGAAGGCAAGTTTATTGTACAGCACATTTCAACAACATGGTCATTTAAAGTGCTTTTCATGAAACAATAAATGCAACAGGATACAATTTCAATGCAGTTCACTAAAAGAAGAAAATGCAATGATTTAATTTAATTAAATAAGAAGATATTTTAAATAGATTAAAATCAAATACACATAAAAATTAAAAAAATTGAAATAAAAAACAAATATAATTTAAAAGCAGCGAATTAAAATAAAAAAACAAGTCCCGTTGAAGAATAATTAAGAATTGCCATCAGTGGTCACCATCAAGATCTTGTCACTTTCCCACTCATGCGGTTTATGGGGTCAGATGGGAGTGGGCCATGAGAAGAAAAATGTTTGGAACCACTGTGGTAGACAATGCAAAATGTGAAAACCTTGCTTTATTTTAATGGGTCACAGACCCAAAATGTTAAAAGCTCTGCTTTATCTAACTGTATGTATTTAGACTTCTTCTTAGCCCCTCATCCATTCCCACCAGGAGGATTAGCATCCTATAAAAAAAACATTTTTTAAGCTTTTGCAAGCTGCAGACCAGACCAGCTGACTCAGTTGAATAGTGGGGAAGCCGGGGCTGCAAACCCCTTGAAGAAACCAACAGTTCCCTATTCGAGCAGGAGCCCAGCTGAAGTCCTGGCGGGTGCAGTCAAAGATCCAGAGAAGCTGCACCAGAGTGAGATCGGATGCATTGCTACTCCTCACCCTGCTCGGCTTTTGGGCCTGGGGGGGCGGGGGCGCTGCAGACAGAAACAGTGGAAGCGATGCACAGGTTCATACTAACCGCCATTAACCTGACTCGCTCTGTGTTAAACACCTCCACCTGCAGCATAGGACGTTAAGGAGCCATGTGGAATGAAACCTCGAAAGTCAGAGCCTTTGAAATACATGTATGGGCAATGTTGGTATTGCCGCAGCATTGGCGTAGCACCTGCTACCTGGCAAGATTAGGAAGTGCCCACTGTATTATCCCAGAGGCCAACATGACCACCAGGGAAACACAGGTGCCAAGTTGATCACCACAGGACCGCTGGAAGAGGGAAGTCAGCGACACCAAGAGAGCCTGGGACACAGCATAAAGAGGCCTGGGAGACCCAGGCCATGGATATTATTGCTGACCAACCACAAGATGATGCAGAAAAGATGGCCATGAGAATTATGATCATCCAAAACAGGATGGCTCTCGATACCCTGTTAGCCAAGGAAGGAGGAACCTGCTGAGACCACTGCTGCACATTATGTCATACTCAATCTACCAAAACCCTGTCCTTAAAGCAAACGCGGCCACAAGTATAAATGAGAATTAAATAATTTAAATTGTGTTTAAAACTGTGTTTCTATTGATGCTCATTTATTTAATTTGCTTTGGTTTGTGTGACAGGTGAAAGCTACAGTGCAGTAAAACACACCGTGTTGGGTCAAAGTGCCAGGATGAACTTCACAGAGGTCTACAGGGGAGTAGCTAGCGTCACCGCTGGAGGAAATTTCAGCGGAAGCGTGGATTCCCCGGGAGAACCCACACTGCTGGACAAAGCCATCAACATCATCACCGTCGTCATCCTCTCCATCACCATGATATCCCTCGGATGCAAGATGGAGATTTCCAAAATTCGGACCCATTTTCTGAAGCCCAAAGGGGTCGTTATCGCGATACTGGCCCAGTTCGGCATCATGCCCCTGACCGCCTTCTTTCTCACCAAAAGCCTGCAGATGGACGCCATCAAGACAGTGACGGTCCTCATCATCGGCTGCTGCCCGGGCGGGAGCTTATCCAATATATTTTCCCTGGCTATAAAGGGAGACATGAACCTCAGGTGAAACAGGAATGTTCTTTGGAAGCCTTGTTTAGTTTTGCAGTCAGGACATTTTACAAACCTACAAACACGGCAGTCAAGATCTGCACCATTTGAGACCTTCCGTGTTTCAAACACATCTGTCTAATAATGTCCCCTCTCTCCCTGATACCCTCACAGCATCGTAATGACCACTTGCTCCAGTATTGCGGCTCTGGGTCTCATGCCTCTGCTGCTCTTTATCTTCTGCCAAGGCTTCGCCGATCTGGAGAACGTCGCCGTGCCGTACAGGGGCATCATCACCGCTCTCGTTCTCACGCTGGTCCCTTGCGCCGTTGGGATTTCAATCAATCACTACAAACCAAAGTACACGCCGATCATCTTAAAAGTGAGACTGAGATAAGCGTTGCTGAACGTACAGGTGTTACTAGTCAATCCAGTCGCTAGAGGGGAACATTGATGGTTCACAATGCATGTGAATGACAGTAGGCCTGCAACTTTTCCAACGTGGGACCATGTCTGAAACGTTGGCGTTTGACGCATCTATGGTTTGCAGAAATTTGAAGGCATGTTTTGGTATCTTGGACATCCAGCACTATAGCCCACATTCCTGGAATGTAACTGAAGCATGAAGACCATAATTTCCACGAGTCGTCCAGTATTGAGCTTTGTTATGATTTCCCTCACTTTTTGCACCAATTTGAATCCTTTTAGAACAACCTATTCAAATTTGTGATAAACTGACACTGGTAGGAAGCTCAGTGTGTTCTCATGCTAGCCGTTGTAAGCTGCACTGTGGAATGTATCCCATTTCTTTCATTTTTAGCGTGGAGGGTTACTAGAGCCATACTGTGGTCTTCAAATGTAGTTTCACTTTCTATATTCGTTTAGCAAGTCATCTTTAATTTGCAGAACATAGTGATAACGAGTAACAATTAAACCACAAGCTCCCCATTGAACTTCCACTTTTTGGTAAACAGTTACTAAAATCTGCCATGTGTACTTTCATATTATCTAATATATCGTGGGAAGTCATCTTCCAAGTCCACAAAGCTTAGTAGTGGAGGGATTGGTGAAATTATGGTCTCTATGCTTCAGGGGCTAGAATTTTAAAACTTGAACTATCCCTTTTGATATATCAAGGTTTCCCTCTGGAGACTGAGCTGCACTAACATGACAGTGTGACAGTGAGGGAGCATGCACAAAAGTCTATAACTAAAGCAGCCAATAGAGTTCTGTGTAATTCTTTCATTTTATTACTAACATGTGTGTGTTGAAAAGTCTCATATGAAGAAGACTAATTATTGACAGAGTTGTTTTCCTGCAGTGTTAGTCATCACTTCGTATGTGTGCAATATGCGGCCTAGGAAAAACAGAAAAACATGTCTAACTGGAAGCCCGCGTCCCTAGAATGCTGACTAAAAGCGTAACTGAAATTGAATTAGCTCTCATAATATGGTTTCCTCCATCTCATCAGGCTGGTGTCAGCATCCTGATCATGTCCAGCATCATCGTGTTAGCCCTGTCTGTTGCCGTCGTCAAGGACAAACTGTGGATGATCATCATGCCTGATGTTGTGGCAGTGGCGGCTCTGATGCCACTGATAGGATTCACACTGGGATACATCATGTCCATCATATGCAGACTCAGCCCACAGTGAGTCATTGAACCTACATATATTTAACAGATTGTGAACTAAATCTCCATTTGATACTAAATTCTAATTTAGTAAAATGTAAAATCCACTGATCACGCTGTTTTCACGGTGTGATCACTGGATTTTACACATCCGGAAGAACAGCGTGAACTCAAAATGAAACTTAAGCTCGCAGCTGCCAATTCAATTGCGCAAAGCGAAAGCACATGTTTTCTTCATAAACAAAAGACATGTGTTTCTTAGGATGTGTTTCAGCAACATCCACAATTATTTTTTTTTTCCTTTTCTTTTTTTATTTTTGCAGCTGTGAATTACTTTCTCACTTCCTCTTTGCTTTGACACAGAATCAAGTACATCACTCATTACTTAGAAATTGATATTACATTATTGTTGCTGGAAATAGCAAACAAGGAAGCCATTGTACATATTAATTGTGTAATTATTAATAACACCCCATGTGAGATATGTACAGTTGTGCTGTAAAGAGGTCAACCAGAAATGGCTACCTATTGTACCGGAGTATTACCTGATTTTCCTTCTGGAATACTCAGTGTTGGGAAAGTTCACTTTCTTACATGAACATTTTCAAAGTGCAGTTCATAATTTTAATTAACTAAGGTTATGGTTTTAAAACTAGTTCAAAATTCCTATTATTCCAGTATGTTGCTATGATTTGCTATTATTTGTCAAAATTATTTCCACAGACCATGGAGAACCAGAACTAACAATTATTTCATCAGTTTTAACATTAAAACTATGTGTCTGATTCATCTTTGTATGCAAATTTAAATCCTTATCCAACCTGGGTTTAGTATCATGGTGACATTGAAACCGCTGGTTTTTTTTTTTTAGATGCAGCAGGACCATCGCCATGGAGACAGGGTGTCAGAACATACAGCTGTGTGTCACCATCCTAAAGGTGGCCTTTGCTCAGGACGTCATTGGGCCCATGTTTCTCTTTCCTCTAGTGTACATAACATTCCAGTGTGCCGAGGCTCTCCTTCTGGCCGTGTGCTTCAGATGTTACCAACAGCTCAGGACACCAGCTGAGGGTAAATGTCACAGCTGCTCGACTGTGTTTTTGCAGAGAGACGCTGGGAGGAGCGGCCGAGCTCATGCGACTCGGCCCATTTTGCGGCTATTGGCCTTTTGATCTAATGTATCTAATGAAATGAGGCAAATGTCTAATATCGCTTTTTTTTGTTTTACACAGAAACAAGAATGACCTATGATGACGTTAAACAAGAGGGCAAACTACCTTAATATCAGAGGTGACACATGGAGGAAGAAAATTCAACAGACGACAACCCAGTGCATGAATTATTGTTGACTGTTTACTTAATCAAACCTAGAGAAAGTAAACTATGAGTAGAGTATGTTGAGATAGGAATTTAATCATAATTACATTTTATAGTAATATTTTTGTATTTAAACAAAAATCCACTCCAATCAAAAATTGAATTTGTTGTAAAGAAATTACAAGTTGTTTTTCCCCTATCATCTACATCTTTTCTCTGGAGGGGATCTTTAAGTAAACATTTTCAATATATATCTCAGGGGCCAATTTTGTACATTTTTAAGTATTAATAAATGATTTTCTTAAATTGAAATTGCCTTTGTGTCATTTGCTTTGACATTCAGCACTAAAGAACTGCTATGCTAGAAATGTTATCAACTACTTTCATTATGACAAACCTTGAAGAAAGGTCAGCAGTGTTCTGCACCACCATATATCTGAGAACAATTATGTAGAAAGTCTGCCTGACAAAAAAACAAGGATAAAAAGAAATTTGCACACCTCAAATAATATTTAATCAAAATGATCATATTTTATATACAGAGTAAACATAACTTAAATCTTTTTACATATTTAAAAAAAAAAATCTTCACAAAAACAAATTCTGTTCCGCAGCCCAAAAGTAAATTCAACGTGAACACTGACATTACACCACTCGATACATTTACTCTTCTTTTTTTTTTTTTGTTAAAACAACTTTAACAGTGTCACATATCGTGCCTGCAGTCAACTTTAAACTGAAGCAGAAAAAGTGAAAAGAGCTGTGGAAGTGTCAAAAGAAGCCATGGCTGATCAACAGCGTTCTGGACAACAAATAAATTAAATACACATTTTCCCATTTAGACTTGCAACAGGAATTTCCAAGCAGCCTGAATTAATTAGGTCAATAAATTAACAGAATAACATTTTCCGGTGTACAGGGGACGTGTCTGAGAAAGCCACACATATTATAACCAAGCAGTGGAGGCAGATAACTGACATTCATTTTGAAAATTCCTTATTTTACATAGTATAGATACCTGTGCATAGAAGTGGAAAGCTAAGGCCATAGGGGGCAAGGGTGTGAGTATGACACACTTGGAGATTTGAAGGGATGAATTGTGTTTGAATGCAGGGCTGAAACAAAAAAATGAATCATTCTAAATGTTTGCCCTCATTTAAATGACAAATGTGGCAGAGTGAACAAGCACCTTATGTACAGTTACATGTGGAAAGATAGGAGTCATGAATAATAACACCTTAATCAATAATGCTTCATTCATTATGATAAAAATCCTTGAAAGATGATGCTCTGAGAACAATCTAGCTTACCTGGCATTCATGCATCTTTGCCAATGTGTGTCCTAAATGGTGTAAAAGAAACGTAACAGTAAACTAAACTTATCAGCCTCCAAAAGTTTGCAGCATCGCCTGTTTGACTTAAATACATCAGTAACCCCCCCCAACCATTATTGAACATTCCTCTCCCTTTTATTCTGCATTTTCAAACTTGAGTTTCAGATATTTGAAACTTCCTATAAAAAAAAAAGTAAGCATGTATGTACATGTGAATCCCCTCTCTGGGCTCCTTTGGGATGGTCAGTGGAATTAGTCAGAGTGGCCCACAGCTTCACCCCGTGCCTCTTTAGTTAGGCATGCGTGTGTGTGTGTGTGTGCAGGTGTATGTGTGTGTGTGTGTGTGTGTGTGCGCGTTGACAGCTGTGTTGACGGACTCTCAGAAGGCCTCCCTCACCAGTCCAGGTCGGCAGCAGCGCTGGTTGTCTTGGGTCAGTTCAAAGGCTGCAGCGTGCTTCAGGCCTCCTTCAGTAAGGGCATATCTGTAAAAAAAAAAAATAGACAAACGCAAGCATGAAAAAAAAATTGTAGTAGTTACAACATTCACAAGTTGTCATTATGTATTAAACCATGAATGTGGATGGGGAAAAAAAACATCAACAAAATTTATTGGTAGCAAGTTTACCTCCAACCAATCAATATTTCTATTGATTGGCCTGTATAGCTGCCTGTCATCAGCCAAAACAAGAATCAATCCACCAGATTGGGCAGCCTAGCTGTCCATCAAGAGATTACTGTGACATGAGGAGCTACCAAAGACCCAGTGGAAAATATATTTGGGAAAAAAAGTTGTGGTTGGTGGAGTTCTTATTTCATACCAAGCCAGCGAGTGGCTAATGCCATGCTTTCTATCTGTGGTAATATGGTATTATTGGTTAGAAGAGGGTTCATAAATAAAATTCTTTTTGAAAAAAAGAACAGTTTTCGGGTAAAATGAGCACCACCAAGCTGCCCTTTTAACAAGTAATGTATGAAATGTGGAAGAAGGCTTTTACCATCAGAGTAGTCCATCTCTGAGTCCATCAGAGTCAGGCTGTGTTGGTCGCTGCCCGCAGACGGCCTTCTTTGTGTCGACTGAGGAGCCGCGGCACCCGCGTGCTCCAGAGCCCAGGTGGAGGACGAGGGGGACGGAGTCTGAGGTGAGGGGTGGACCACGACCGTCTCTGAACGCTGCCGTTTGAGGGAGGACGGCGGAGAGGGGCCAGCCTCTGGCGCGGTGGCGTGCTGACCCTCGGACAACACGATCTGGACGCGGGACTCAGAGCTGTGGGCCGAGTTTGAGACGCCGCTGCCGCTCACGGCCTCCTCATACGAGGGCAGGGTCACCTGGACTCCCTCCACCATGATTGACACAGGCTGGCCGGACACGCCCTGATCCCGTCTGGGGGTGTGAAGGACCAGATGATTGTTAGAAGTTTAAAGGTGTATTAGATTTATCATGTGATCAAGAAGTGGGCAACTATCAGGACTTCATATATAGAAATAAAAATGTACAAGTGGATGCCTTATTGTATCATTTTACAACTGATACTTGTTTCACTTTACCTACTTTTGATGTTACTGGATTACATGAATTACTGTATTAGGTATGCTTTATTGTTTTTCAGTACTTATTCTCATAATGGTTGTAGAGATTAATATGAGAGGGAGTTTATTAAAGAAGTAGGGTTTGGGAAACATGTTTCTGCAGTATTGGGCGGAAGAAAAAGTGGATTTTGATTGCATTAATGTCTGTATATTTTTGTCTAGATTTATTAGAGCAGACTCACCGATGGAAGGATTTGAGTTTTGGCTGCAGGAGCACAAACAGCACCACCAGAAGCAGGATGAGGGCCACTGAACTGGCCGTGGATGACACTATGGACAGGGCGGGCATTCCCAAAGGTAAAGTTGGATTGCTGTCTGTGGGACAGATAAAGAGTCAACATAGTTATTAGGGTTGCGAATCAAATACAACTATTTTGATAGCCTATTAATCCATATTTACTCAAATGATGAACCCTAAAATGCCTTTTTTTTCCCCAGACCAACATTCCACAACCCAAAGACCATCGGTTTAATGTTATGGAAGATTAAAAGAGACCAGAAAATAATCAGAGATTAGAGGAGCCGGAAAATTTTCTTCTTAAAAATTAATGAAATAGATTATTAAATTATCCAAATAGTGGGAAACTAATTGTTTTATTGACTGATCGTTGCAGTACTACTTTACATTATATCTACTGTATATAGTTGATAATTTTACTTCACACATATCTATATATATTATTGTTTATTTAATAGAGATATACAGTGTAATGGCAAGCTAAATAGGAGGTACTGAGAATAGCAAGATATCAGAAAATGTTAGAATGTGTTAATGTGGTAAAATGTTTAAAATGAAAAAAATTCATTGAAAAAATCATCAAAATCGTTGGTGATAAATGGAATCTAATGCTTATCTATACTGAACTTTATGAAAGTATTTATCTGTGTACATTCAATTTTTTTCCCCCTAATGAGCTAATAATTCAAAAATCATCTCAGAGTTTACCTTGCTCCATGAGGCAGCTGATCTGCATCAGGTTGTCCCACTCCCCATACTGACAGGTCAGGTATTTATAATCCCCTTTCAGAATATAGCCTTCATCGCAGAAATATTCAATCACAGTGCCATGGGAAAGTCTTTGACAGGGGGTGGGGTGACAGGTGTAGCCGCCGTTCTCTGGCTGATATGGAGATTGACAAACTGTTAATGGAAAAGAAAGGAAAACAATAAATCCATCATCCATTTCAGTGCTGTGTCAATAACAAGTCCATAATGCATCTCTTACACAGAATCTCTCTTTCTCTCTGTAGTAACAAGTTGTACCATCTGGGCAATAAATTAGTCACACTCCGTGTTTTTGTCACAGTCAGTTTTTTTGTCACAGTTGCTGGCTGTTGATTTGAGATACAAAATGTGACTCTGACCTGCTGTGGGGTCTTGTATGATCAAAGTCAGAAATGTGGACGGACATATTGAGGAGGTTGTGCCCTTACCATCGGTGCGTATGCAGCGTGGCGGTCCAGAAGACCAGTGTCCCAGTGTGCCGCAGGTGAGGACGGTGGGTCCGTCTGGCAGGTAGCCTGGGTCACAGCGGTACTCCACTACCGTGCCCGCGGGGAAAGAGTTGTTTTTGGTCTCCGTCAGATTAGATGACACATGCTGCTCCAAGAAGGGTCTCGTACAGCCTTTAATAAAAGGCACCAACAAAGGAATAATGAAAAATACAGTAAACAGCTACTGTAAGAACAACTACAAGATTTCCTAACATTTTGTTTTACCGTGTGAACAGAAATAGCATTTAATGCAAGTAAAAAATAGATTAAATAAATAAAACAATTTTAGTTTAGGTCTTGTTTCACTCAATGGTGGGTGTCTAAGCCCAGTTACGCTTGTTATAGATGTGAACGAACCTTGTCTCACGCAATTGATCTGCATGGGGCCGTCCCACTGCCCGTCCTGGCAGGTCAGGTAGTTATAGTCGCCCTTGAGAACAAAGCCCTTATTACAGAATAACTCGATCACAGTGCCGTGGGAAAACATTCGACAGGGGGATGGGTGGCAGGTGTAGCCCCCGTTTTCTGGTTCAGAGAGGGGCAGACATGCTGCCGGAGGGGGGGAAAAAAAATGTTATTAAAGTGACACATAATTAAAAGATGATGATTAGTGTAAAGACAGAGGTGGACAGAATATCTTACCGCCACTCCGTATGCAGCGCGGAGGTTCGGAGGACCAGCGTCCCAGCGCAGTGCAGGTGAGGACGCTGGGTCCGTCGGGCAGGTAACCGGGGTCACAGTTGTACTGCAGCACTGTGCCCACAGGAAACAAGCCCCTGTTGGTTTCTGTGAGGTTCACCCAGCTGTTTTGGACCATGTATGGCCTCACACATCCTGAGAAGAGAGAGCCAAAATGAAGAAATTCTAAGAAACTTGCTTAGGTTCTCATATACAGTAACTGAGACAGCAAAAATATTGAGTCTGATTTGACAGAAAAAAAGTGCTGGTTGTTTTCATTTTTTTTTCAAGGCTTATTCATTCAATTTTGACGTATCTTCCTTACTAGCTACCTACCTTACTAGTTATATAACAATCTTTACCTTGCTCCATGAGGCAGCTGATCTGCATCAGGTTGTCCCACTCCCCATACTGACAGGTCAGGTATTTATAGTCCCCTTTCATAATATAGTCTTCATCACAGAAATATTCAATCACAGTGCCATGAGACAGTCTTCGGCACGGGGAGGGGTGGCAGGTGTAGCCGCCGTTCTCTGGCTGATATGGAGGCGGACACACTGTTCATGGACAGAAAAGACAACAATGAATACAGAAATCAACTCCTCCGGTTTGAACACTTTGTTAGTACCTCACTTTCTCTAATAAACTGGTCATTCTATGTACACACCAAATGTGTGTGAGCTTATTTGATCAGCAATTTAAACGATCAGCTGAGTCAAGAATGCGGGCAGAACGTTGAGGTTTGCTTTTACCATCGCTGTGTGTGCACCGTGGTGGTTCAGAGGACCAGTGACCCAGCGCAGTGCAGGTGAGGATGCTGGGTCCGTCTGGCAGGTAACCAGGGTCACAGTGGTACTCCAGTACTGTGCCCACAGGGAAATAGCTCATGTTGGTCTCTGACAGATTCGCTGAGCCATGCTGCACCATGAAGGGTCTTAAACAACCTAAAAAAAAGAGCGGAATAGACAGTTTTGATTACGGTCTTTCATAATTCAGGAAATATAAATAACATGATCTGATTATATTATGAGAAGAACTTTATATTACAGAGAAAATTATGAATGCCTGCAAGCTACTAATAAAAAAAAATCTCCATGGTATAACTAATTTTATTTATGATGATAATTATCTCCTGTAAAAAGTAAATAGCTCAAAGAACCATCTTTTACAGCCTTACTGCTATTGTAGCAATCATCCTATCCAATATCATGTAAGAGTTAAGGTCACCACAATTTGTTGGTTTAATCTTCTAGACACTTTGAATAATGAACAACGAATGTGCTAATGGGGAGAAGATCATGATAGATTAGTTGCTATCTACTACATAAATCACCAACACTATTGATAATCAATAAACCGATTTGTGCTGTTTCCAGGGAGAAATAGTCTAAATTCTCTGGTACTAGAATGTCAATCCTTATTATTTGCTTTTATTGCATCTCCAGTCTTGGGAAACATGAAATTTTACATCATTCTATGAACCAAGCAACTAATCGAGTCGTCATTTCAATAATCAATAAATGAGTCAACTACAGTACCAGTCAAAACGCTGTCATAACAGAAGTCATTTGATGCCTCCTCAGCAAAGAAAAGCAAGTTTAATACAATACCATCACCCCTCATCAAGCTTTTATACAGTCAATCATTGTATCAATTATTTGATACAGTATTATTTGATTAATTACCAATTATTTGATTCATTACCAACATTCTAATTACCAACAAGAAAAAAAATAAACATTTAAATAACTAGTCATTAGTTGCAAGCACTCACTGTACGATATGTGCATATGTGCAATAATCTTACCTGACCCTTGCCCAGTGGACAGCACTGTGACTACCAGCAGCAAGAAGAAGAAGCGCTTAGTGGCTGAGGTGTGGGCCCAACAGGCGTGTGATATTGACTCTGTCATTCCATTGCACATCTTCCCCCGCAGAGTCAACTCAACCTGGCAGCATCAAACACAACGTTTAAGTCCAGATATGAATGGAGAGGAGGAGGAGGAGGAAAAAAAAAGCATTCTTCTGCAGCCATGGCCATTTATATTTATATATATGCTGACACCTGCCTGGCGCAGGTACTCTGCAGAGCCTGGACAGCTGCCAGAGAAAATGGGGTGTGATGATGATGATGATGATGATGATGGGAAATGTGGTAGACTGACAGGTCTGACAAAACAACCGGCAAACGATGCGGTTTAAGGAGCTAACGTTAACTGGGAACTCATACTTCCGTGCCTCGCATATATATATATACAATAAACTCTTTTCTCTGGTTTGGAATGGTTACGTCTCAGCGGCTGCAGTGACTCTAGCATTGCTAGTTTTGATAGCGTTACACAGAATGAATATATATATATATATATATAAAATATATTACTATAACACTAATAGTAACTAAGCAATAACCGCGTTTCCAATTACCGAACAAGATAAACAGTAGAACATACCAGGTTTCCATTGTTGGTTTAGCTACCTAGCTGTTAAGATAATCAATATGCACCTTTTTAACGTTAGCTTGCTAACGCTAGCTTGACATTCATATAGAAAACGGCTCGCTGTAACCTACCACAGAAACACGGCCTCTTATCCGCGAGCCTCGCGTTCTCACACTTGAAGGTCAGACATGTATCTGTCTCTGTCTGGGCTGCGACGAAGACACAGAACGACGCCGCGGACCGTTCAGGAAACAGGGTTTGACGAGCCGAGCCGAGCCGAGCGGCGCTAGCTGCTACAAGCTAACCGCTAGCCGCACTGATTGGAGCATCAGCTGGGCTTGCCTCGACTTCGCACCGTCTCCATAGTAACACACATTTCCATAGTTGCAACATCCGGGGGTGTTTTGCGTCCATAGTTACCAAACATGGGCGGAAAAAGCTAGACTTTTTGTTGTTGTTGTTGCTGTTGTTGACAACAGTCTGTTGTCTACTAGTTACACAACAGCTAATTTGGTTGTTTTTTCCCTCGTTGATACCGCGCTGCCATGGAAATTATCAGAGGAAGTTTGGACGACATTTCCCGACCTGCATCGAGCGAGCAGGCAGGCAGCCGCGTGTCGAGCGTGTCCGTGTCTCAAAGTGACAGGCTCTGTCCTAAAACTCCATTTTCTCTCGTGGTTTTGACCAACGACGGTGTTGATATTCAGGTAATTAAAATAAAGAAGATACATTTCGGTAGTGTATGCAACAATACAAAAACAGATAAAGTACAGGTATCTTAACAGATAATGGCTTTGGTAAAGGTTAGTCACCTATTAGAATATTAATTGATAAAAAGTATCTGGTATTTATTGTATTTAAGTATCAAAAGTCATTTTATGATATTACTTGTACTTAATTAGCCTATAAAAAAGTAAAAAAAAATACAATGGTCTAAATATTAGACCAGAATTGGCTTCCAAACTATTTTTGATGTCACAATCCATGAAAATATTGTCCCATTTCCACCAAATCATAGACACTACACTATATGTAAAGTAGTACAGACAACGTTTCATTACTCTAATACACTGCAGTCAACACAATACCTCTGGTCATTAACTTAAAACAACTGAAATTAATTTCCACTGACCTTACAAGACTATTTCTTATAGGATGAAAGCAGCTTTGAAGAAACTATAATCAACTCTTCATCTGAAAGTCCTGACAAAGGTGAGTGTTCTGTCCTATATTGTCCGGTGGAGTGCCCAGTATTGCAGATTGTGTTATTCAGGATGTTCCCCTGTTGAAGAAGCTGCCCTGTAACAGAATGCATGTGCCTCTTTAAGATGATTGTGAAGTAACAGACAATGAGAAGGATGATACGAGAATCCAGAAGGCCATCAAGGAAATGACACGGCTTGATGAAGTACTGTCTGCAGCCCTCTGCAAAGTGAAAGAAGTCAGGCGTCAAAGGAAAGAATTCAAAACGAAACTCTGGCAAGATCTACTGGTAGATAGAGAATTCCATTCACTTTATTTAGATTGTCAATTTACTATCACTAACTACTGTGATGATACTGTGTATTTTTTCACACAGCAGAATAAGCCCGAAGGCCGATCTGAATGTAGTCCTGAAGCTGTGAACACAAGGTTGTTTTTAGCTCTGGAAGAAGCACCCACTGGTAAGTGTGGGCATACAGATCGCCTACATCGGCCTGGGCAATAAAACAATATCAATATATACCTAGATCTAAAAATATGTTTTCTACTTCACAGGGCCTGAAAAGGAGGTTGTCTTTGTGCCAGTCTTTAATACACAGGTTCCTGACTGTGAGCATGACAGAGACAGGCAACACATGGTGCAAAGTAAGTTCATTTAAAAAAAAGTTTATTATTCAATAGAAAATGAATCTGCAATACCTAAACATATTGAACTTTGTGTTTATGTTTTAACCAGGGCTGTTAGTCTTTGCTCATGGATGAATTGCCTGATTTGTTCACTTGATGGCGCTGTGAGCTCATGAAACTCACAACAGTATTTCTTTTTCCCCCACTCAGTTGAAGGCTAGAGCTGTCAGCAGTCCACTAAGTTATTAAATCTGTTTTCCAAATGTGAACGCATACCCACTGTTCTACTCGCATATGAACAATTTCCTGATCAAAATTGTGTCTTTATATAACATTGATCCACAGAGGAAAACCATAGTTGTTACAAACACAGCAGTGTTGCAAGCTTTGAGGAATTTGGTGGGTTGCTCTGTCTATAAACACTAACATAGGAACTTGAACTTTTAAAATGCACAGTGAGTGCATTCCCTACTGCTACCCTGCAGAGCGAGCATTAGAATAATCTCATTATTAACAAATCGTTCCAGGATTAATTTTGCCTGCTAACTCTTTGATCATGACAGCCAGAAGATAGAAATATGAACTCGTTGACCCCTGAAAAAATGCATGATACTAATTTAGTCATTGGTTATCAGATTTGACATTCCATTAATATTAGAGCTTTGGATTACTGCTTTTTTAACATTTATCTTGCCTGATAGGTGAAAAGAGACCAAAAAACATGATCAAATCATCTGAGGCAGAGTGTGGGGAGCTTGGGGGAGAGCAGTTCGAAGGCAGCGACTATGGATGTGGCGCGTCTGAAGGCAAGAAAAAACAGAGGGACTTTGTCAAGAGAAACATCGAGGTATGTCAAAGTTCACGTTTTGCTTTTATGGGGGTATATCGCATGACTTGAAGCGAGGACTCTCAGGCTGTTTGTTTTTCCTGCAGAGGAAAAAGATCTCCCCACAGCTCGAGTAGAGTGACACATTCTAAACCTACTCGGGGCACGGAAGAAAAATGGGGAAAAAAGAAAGAAAATGTAATGCAAATAATGATTTTCGATGTCTTTTTTTTCCCCTCCCCCCCCATATGTGTAATACAATAGCTGGTAACTGGTGAGGGTGGCGGCCAAGCACTTCTGACCCAGGCAGAGAAAGAGCGTCTGGCCGAACTCCTGCGAGAAATAGATGAAGAGGAAGAGGACAGTGCCAGAGGCGCAGACAGCGAGGTAGGCTGACATGAAGCCTTAACAGGCAACACATGCTGTAGATCCAGTCTCCCCCTTTCTTCAAGTTCCCTAATACTTCCCACCTTATGTCTAGAGGTTCCTTGAGGAGCAGAATTTGCAGCGTGTAATCCCCCCCCCCCCGCCGCTCGCTGATGCAATCATTGTTCATGCAGGTGTGATATTTTATAGAAAGCCAAATTAAATTCCTAGTGTTTCATCACAGCATTTGAACACAGTCCCGTGCGTTTTATGAATTGCATTTTCTCATTCAGTTTGTCATTGGGATCTTTTGAATGACATTAAAAGAGAAGAGGGCCCCCCCGCCCCCCACCCCCCGATAGCTCGGCCACACTTTGGCCTGCGGAGCGAAGCCTTAAGGAGAAACAGTGGTCAGATATCCATGTTTTGATGACTGCTTGGCAGTTGAGGAAGCCTCCGGGCAGACGATCCTGACTCCTCACAGCGGTTCGTCTCACGAGCCCCATGCAGCTCACGTGGAAGGCCACATGTTATGGATACACATTATAATCCGATTTTTCATAACAATTCCCTTTGTATCCGAGTCACATTCAGGAGCCAGAATCCTTCATATAGCAGCCTCTTTTTTTTTTTTTTATGAGGGTGTGACGATGGAGCTCAAACCCGAGAAAACAAGGCCTCTTGTTTCCCTTTTGATCATCAGAGACCACCTGGAGCACGAGGAGGTTTTCGCTCTGAACTCACCTACTGCATCCTAACTTCAGATGTTTTCTTTTTTTTTCTCGCTATGAATGCGCCTTAATAGCCTCGTTGGCAGCTGTGAGGCCGGTTTGGAGTCAAAAGGGGCTAAAGTGAAAACGAGGGGGAACATACCTTACCTTAACATACGGTTCCATTTAGCTTGACCCCGACAGCTCTGCATCTATGGGACAGTGTGCCATGTTAAAAACAGGCCTTTCCTTTTTTTGTATCTCTCTTGCTGCTGCAGTTGCAATGTTGTTTCTGTATTTTTGCATGGATACTACTTGTGTTGGCAGATACCAAAGTGAAGGGATTGCAGATGCTCTTTCTTTTTTTTTTTTTTTTTTTTTTCGTTTTAACTCGTTAGATAAAAACTTCCTGTTATTTCGAGACACAGCCATAACGGAGCGAGCACATTATTTATGTCACCAGGACCTTGGCGGCGATAGGCCTGAAGTTCTGAGGACTTCGCTCAGTCCTTGGCAGATTCCCTCGGGACAGATGAGCCACAAAGTTTTCCTCATGCGTATTATTCGATGTCACTGACTCTCCTCTGAACAACCTCACAATTTTACGTATTTCTGGTAACCTGAGGCAATAAATCAGTAGCAGCCCGTAATCGGAGCAAATTTTGGTGCCGCGTTAGGGGATGTAATATATTTCACTGAGGCCTCAGGTTGATAATATGTAAAGGGAGAATGGCAGTATTTTAAAGGCTTCAATTCAGTATGGGGGATTAGATTATAACTGCATGGTGATGATTCTTTCACAAGGGGGCATAAATCTAGGAAGGTTGATATAATTGGGTTGAACCAGTGGCCAGTTAGCTTAGCCTAGACTTGAAATGGGAGGAAAGAACTTGGCTCTGTCCCAAGGAACAAAATCCCCCTGATGCTTACAGATTGCCACATTATATCTCATTCATATAATGGGGATAAAACAATGTATTGTACCTTGAAGCTGGAATAAATCACTGTAGAGAACACAACCAGTGTTTTCCACCTCGTTAAACGCAAATAACATGATTTCACCATCGGTGGATCAAATTTATTTTACAGGATATTCTGATAGTCAGTTAATCTATTGGTTATTGAAATGACAATCGGTAAGTTGCTTGGCTCATGGTGTAAAATGTCAATCTATGTTTCCCAACTGTATATAACGTATTGCTACGGTGGTGGGGAAGGAAAGAATGTGAGCCCAAAGGCCAAATGCCTGTCTGACTCTGGAGGTGTCCCGCCAAATGGAAGTTAAACCCATAATTTGTGCGTATAAAACTTCAATCGGTATCGTAAGAATTTGTGGGTCCCAATTTTGTCGCACTTTCCTGGATTTTATTTGAGGCGTCGATACCTTTAACGTGATATATATGCATTCATAAATATTCATGAGCCTTGCTTCTGATAGACTGATTTTTGGACTGATGTTTGCCGTACTGCATGACATCACAAAGTTACGGAAGTACAGAGGATCTAAGAACAAAGTGTAGTCTAAATCCAGGATGCTAGGCTAAGAAAACGTACGAGTATTAGCATTATACGGAACCTTTAAATCTTGGCCTTTTTGTATTGGATTAATGCTCCACCTAGTTGGCTATTGCTGATTTACTCTTCCTAATGATTCGGAGGCTACAGCTGTGTTCTACAGTTATGATCTCCTTCCCGCAGCATTTTATCTCACCACTGGCCACGGATGAGCTCACCCACCCACTGCTTCCCCCTACGATATAATGGGAGTCTCACAGACAGACAGACAGGCAATTGTTGATATTTTGGCATTCGCGCGTGTAGCTGGCATGACGTGCGGAGACGAGAGATCTAACTATCTGAATCCGTAATGGATATATAATGTTTATCAGCCGCTATTTGGGTCACCACAAAATAAAACAGGCTTATACCCGGCGGACCATGACTTATTCCAGTGATGTTTCTTTTCCAGGAAGACATATGGAGTGTGTCAGTCGTGACAGGCCATGGTTACACCCCGCAGCCCTCTGACCTGGAGCAGCTGATTGACATCGACTCCAAAATTCGCCTGCTCCTTCCCGCCGATGAGTCTTTCTCCGTGCGGAGCTCCCACGCCGATGCGAGCATGTCCCAGGTATGTATCCGGCATCCCCGCGTCCGGCGTTACAGAACGGCTTTCCTGTGCGCTTCCCGTCGACTCCTCCGGAGCACAATTCCGGGCTGCTCTGAGCCGAGGTCATTAATTTTAACAAGGTCAGCTCATCGATGGCAACAGCTTGTAAAACCTTTTGTTGCTGACCCTTCGGGGACTCGCACCCCTATTTTTAGGAGGGGAAATAGCATTGTGTAAGAAGCCATAACCTAGAACGCAATGTTGCCTCACTTTTCCGTTCACTTTTCCAGGTTTCCATATGAAGGCCGTACTATATAAAGCCTCCTGTCTATTATTGAATCCTAGTAAAATATAGATAAAATGAATCCCATTTCCATGTGAATAATGATAATCTTTTATCATTTTATCATAACATAATAATTAAAATAATGCAATAGTACTTTTGCTCTATATATTTAAAGAGACCCTGCTGTGAGAAACTATTTAGAGCTTGTGTGTCTCTTGGTGTTGCTGTTAACACACAACCTATGAAATAAGACCACCCACTCTCTCTCACCCTGTAGACCTTCTGGACACAAGCTGCTCAGAAATGGCTCTTTGTTATGATGTCACAACATCATAGTCAGTGACGAATCATGATTGGCAGGATGAGAAAGTCCGGGAAAAAAAAAATGTTTTAAAAGTTTTAAGAAGCTTTCATCAGGTATTTTAAAATGTACATTTTGTGTTCATGTTGGTTTTCTTGTCATTTAAAAGTCCAAAGTCGGACAGTGGCAAGACAACTACACAGATATCTTTTTATTATTTTGGTTTATTGAATAGAGACTTTGCGTCCATAAACCAAAAACAGCTATTTGCTATAACAGATGCTAATTTTCACCACCAATCCTGTAAGGCCTTTTGTGGAAAAAAAATAAGGTACTGCGTATAGCAAGATACAGTAAAAATCACATTTACTAGAAACATAGCTACAGAAACCTAGACATATGTACAGATATGTTCCAGAATTAACCAAGATTTGGTGGCTCTTTTAAAAGTTTTGCAGCATGAAACTTTAAAGTTGCTCGTCCTGAGCCACACAGTATATCCAGTATCCAGTCCCTTCTTTACTGACCACAGGAGGGGGAAAAAAAAGTCTGTGGCTGGGATCACTAATGACTCTCTCTGCCTTATTCCTGCAGCGCCTGATGTTAATGTCTTTAAGGCAGAAAAGAGCGCTGCCGATTGTGTTTTCAGCTGAACAAACTGCTCTTTGCAGGGCCTTGCGGTCCCGCTCGGTGCTGTTTCCGAACCAGGCGATAATGTTCCCCATCAAGACGCTCTCGGCGGCGCAGGAGTACAAATTCCTCCGTTTTTGAGAGGATACCAAGAATTTCCTCCAGCGCCAGAGGCGGAACAGTCCCTGCCTTGCCTTCCCCACCACCGAGTCAGCACGGAGGCCCCGGGTCAAGCCCTCAGTGATGCAGACACCAAGGTACCTGATGCTCCTGACATTATGATTTGAGACCATTATGAGTGAACATTGGTCATTGAGAATTGTTGAAATCTGACCAGATGCATATATCATCAATACTTTGAAGCAGTTTGAGTATAATGTAACACTGTGCTGCCTCATGATTCAGGATTGTTGCTCTACAGGGGCTATGTGTAACGTTTGCAAAGAAATGTGCAGATTGTAAACCCTTTCGATGGTACGGGTTGTTATAGGGTTTTCTATGCAGATATTAGCTTCTCCTGCTAATGCAAGAGCACAACCACCAAACACACAAGCACAACAACACATGGCTCAATTCCTCCAAAAAAAAGGAGCATTAACAGCTTAACAGCAGAACGTAGCTTCTCCTTTGATTCTCCTGATAATTATTCCAAAAGTGTAATCCAACACTTCACAACTCCCCGGGCTGTCCTGGCAGCGTCTGAGTGTGTGTGTGTGTGTGTGTGTGTGTGTGTGTGTGTGTGTGTGTTTGCTCCTCGCATTACTTGTGGGTGAGGGACATGCTACGTTTTGCTGAAGC
Organism: Eupleurogrammus muticus; assembly: GCA_036785175.1. Lineage (NCBI taxonomy): Eukaryota > Metazoa > Chordata > Actinopteri > Scombriformes > Trichiuridae > Eupleurogrammus > Eupleurogrammus muticus. The sequence continues at coordinate 12,153,034 of JAYKQN010000012.1, read as the reverse complement.
ACAGTGGAAAACACAAAGTTGGGGATATTTTGTGTAGTTTTGCCAAGTGTAATGTGCAGCACACATCACCTGCAGTGATCCTGTGCAGCTGTTCGAGCATATAGCTCTTTTAAAGGGATACTCCGGCATTTTTATTACTGGATGTCCATTAAATTGTGGAAATCGGGAGAGACAGTTTAAAAAAAAAAAAAAAAAAATGAAGTATAGCAGAGGTTGAGATATCCAGAGATAAAACACTGGAGCCCACTTTCTTTTATTAGACGACCTGTTTGAACATTGTCATGCACGCTTTTGTAGGTCTCGTGCCCGAGCCGATACAACCCAGATGACATCACGAGTTTTTTTTACTTTGGACATGTCCTTCCCCGACCACAGAAGACATCATAAGACTATTTTCACTTGGCTGAGTGGCGCTTCTCGTGACTAAAACTGAACCTCATGTGTAAAACTAAAACTCCATCTCAATTTAAGACTCCTCTGTGAACGACTCTGCCCTGTGATGTGGACTGGACCTTTGGCTAACACTAGAAAACTGTGATAGTACTGGGCAGCTGGATGTGTTACTTTGTATAACCTACTTTCCCCCTCTTGTCCTTCCCACCCTTTAATCATCTCGCATGGTTAAGGAGATTTTGGGAAAGTGAAAATTCCCCGAGATCCGTCTGTCATCTGCTCCCCATTATAGCGCTGGATTGGCTATCGCAAGAATTCCTTTTCCAATGATGTACAGTAAAATATGAATCAAATAATTACAAAAAAACTGTTTTCTCTCAGGTAACTGGTTGGTGATTTTTGCCTTCAGATTTTAATAATAGCAAAAACATTTTCTATGCAGTATATGAGATAAAAAGTTCAATGTTCATGAACACGACACCTGTAGGTTCTTAAAAAGTCTCTGTTTCTTTACCCCACCTTGCTCCTTACTATTATGGTATATATTAAAGGTGGACTGTGCTGGCATAAATCTCGTGCCTTTATCATGCATCAGTGGTCGTAAATCCTAAAGTGGGTCATAAAAGTAAATATGCTTTTGTTTCTGTGGTTACCTTTCTTCTTTAGAAAAGTTTTGTTCAGTCGGTTTTGGTCCTAACTGGAACCATTTGGACAGCGGCTTAGAAAAAAAAACAGGAGAGTCTCATCTTATCTCCGTTTCATCACCGCGGAAACATCTTTTTTCTTTGCGATGTTTAATCATCACAGAGATTTTCCACACTCGCCGTCGTCCTCCTGTTCTCCGGCAACGTCAGATCGATCGTCCGTCACGTTTTCACACGGCGGGAGGGAGTTATTACCTCTCCCCGAGGAGCGATCCGTCACTGGGGGATCAGTGGAGGGCTTGAAAATGTGACTGAAGATCTTGGCGGGGCCCCCCCCCCCTCTGATATATCGTGATTGATATCCTGAGATGCATTCCTGCGCAGTCACCTTAGTGGTAGCCCGTCTGGCGAAGCGCGTCCTCCGCCTGGGCCCGTGATGCCTGGCACCGGTTCATCGAACGCCGCAGAGGAGAATCGGCCCCCATCGGAGCGTAAATTACAGGCCTGGCGGAGGCCGAGGAGCCAGCCAGCTCCAGAAAAAGGAACGAGGCTTTCCCCCCTGTCATTTGAAGATATTAACTCATGCAGAACAGCCTGCTACATAGGAAGGCTACTGTAAACTGGATAACTTGACCCTTATCAGGCCGCAACTGACAAGGGTCGTGATATTCGATCAATCCATAAAATATTGGAAGCAGTAATCGATGAGTTGTTTGATTTATTAAATGGTGTAAAATGTTGATAGTCTACAACACAAAGATCAACAGTTTACTATCACACTCACTTTGGACATTTTATTCACTAATTTTTAGTCAAAATAGTAGTAGTTGTCAAAATACTGCAGCAGATGAATAATGCAACAATTGGAATCTAGTCGATTAATCCACTAATTGTTGCAGCTCTACACAACAATATCAAAGCTTGATGAGTGAGGATGATTTTGTTGTATTAACCAAATGGCCTCTGCTATGACAGAGTTTTACTGTAGGACAAACCGATATACTCAAAACGAAAGTGTATTTGCTGGATTAAATATGGTATAAAGTGATATTAGGAGTGATACTAACTACTAGTTTGATAGTGGATTAATCTACAGATTATTAAAAAGTTGATCAATTGTTTGATTTTTAAAATGGTGTAAAATGCTGATCAGTGTTTCCCAAAGCTAAAGACCTAAAATGTCTTTTTTTTTTTTTATCCAGACCAACATACCACAAGCAACAAATCATCAGTTTACTAATATAGAAGATTAAAGAAACCAGAAATCAGATTTAAGAAGATTGAACCAGAATATTTGGACATTTCACTTCTTCAAAATGACTCAAATCAATTAACTAAATAGCTGGTAATTAACATATGCCAGTAATAGATATAAATCACTGAATGAGCTCCACACTCATATTGCATTGCGAGCCATCATCAAGTTGTAGCATTTACATTCATTTAGGATGTAAAAAAAAAAAAAAAGAGGTGCAACTCAGGTGGTCATCTGTGGATTCGGTGTTTAGATTTGCACCGGTAGTGATAAAGCACATATGTGGTCCCCGTTTGTCTTTGAGGTTTTTCCATCCCTCCAATATGAGGCGATGCAGTCGCAGGTGGTCATTATGCAGCACTGGCCCGGCGATAAGGCCCAAACCGCAGTGGAAACACGCTATCACACACACCACATGGCCCGCGCGGTGAGTCATCGCGAAAGTCCTGATGAGAAAAAGCTTGTTTTCTTGGCCTCTGATTTGTAAAGTCCGGAAAAGGGGGTAAGGTAGGAACAAACCATTCCTTAATTATCTGGATTCAGCCGAATCAAAACACATCTTTACAGTGTTTTCCTTGGACGCCGTTTTAATATCGCGGTAATGACAGCTCTGCTCTGTCTGCGTTCTACATTTGAATCCCCTCTTTGTGTCACGAGACTGAGCCGATGTCGGGCGTTTTGTGACATGGGTGTGTGTGTGTGTTTCACAGATGACTATGTCATTTGTTCAAATGTGCTGTTACATTAAAAAAAGGTGGTTTTCCAGTCACTGTCCCGCCGTATCTGATTGCATCGGGCCGCTCTCCCTAATCAGCGCGGCTTTATCCCCCTGCTGTGTTTGCATAGTAACCCCAGCTGTGTTTGCTGTTGTGCGTCGCTCGCCTATATTTTCATGTAACGCCATGAGGTCACCCAGTCAGATGGTGCGGTCGCTGATGAGCGCCCGCGGGTTTTTAGCTGCAGCCCATGTTAAGCGAGGGAGCAGAGTTTTTGGGCAGAAAACGCCCTTTTGACCAACGAAATGTGGTCAGCTCAGCAGATAGTTTGCGAATTTTCTTATTTGGTCTGGTCATATAATTAAACAACTGTGGAAAAGCTTTGGTCATATTATATCCATTTATAATCTGTGTGTATATATATATATATTTTTATTTTCTATCACTAAACGTGAGCTGGGCAATAGCTTAAAATAGATTTGACTGAGCTCAACACAAAAGTCCACATGTCAACGCTTTGCTGATATCATGTTTAGCAGAACAAAATGTTTCTACATGTGATGACGGCAGGCAGATAATGAATACAACGTACCCTCCGTGCTGTGGAAGGAACTGTCCTTGGAATATGATGTTCAAGTCTGAACTGAAAAAAATGAAAAATATGCTAATCCACACCAGGAAAAAGGGATACGACTGTTTTGTTCATCATCCTTGCGACCAGCGTTTTTTCTTTTTTTTCTCCCCCCACAGCTGACCGACTTAGCGTCGAATTAATGTGTCAATTAAACGATCTCGGCTCGGAGAAGAAGTCGTAAATATAACGGTTATGTGGATAACGTCTCCGCAGCATCTGCAGCTTTGATATCCGTCTGACGGCCTGGACAGCTGCAGGGGGAAGGAAGGGGAATTGAGACGTCGGGGTCGTCATGTGGCATACTTAGCGTTTCTCACGAGGTTAACTTGGCCAAGAATAATAGACTCCACACCCCTTTCCCCGCCCTGTAATTCCCATGATAACCATTTTATTGTCTCCTTATAAACGCCTCTCCCACTGGTGATATTCGCAGAAGCACTTGTGCTAAGTGGTTTGGAGAGCTTTTTCCCTGTCATGGTTCAGACCTCAGTTTTGGCTGTTCTATTCATTATAGTAATAGCTTATTAGGACATTTGAAATATGTGCTGATCTTCTCTAAACTCAATGACTTAAAGTATTATAGAATATTATAACAATGCCATTATATTATTTAATGTCTAAATATGTAGCTGAGGTCACTAAAAGGTACAGTGTGTACGATGTAGCAGCGCTTAGCAGCATCAAGCAGTGGAATATAATACTCATGAGTAAAGGAGCTGCCTCCTCTTTCTTGTTCATTTTTTCATTTGTTCGTTGAAGTGATCATCTGCGTGCACCATCTGCTTAATTAACATGCATTTAAATATTCAAATGTCATTCCTGACTGGGACAAGAGAGAGAAAGGAGACAACTCCTTTTAAATGGAATGTAATTCATTTGCAATAAGTGTCAAAGGAAGTTTAACTGCTCTTCACCATCAGAGCAGGACTCATTCTCTGGATCATGTAACTACAACGACTCTCACTCCACTTCACACCTTGAAGTGTGACTTATGGACCATCGTTATGAGAGTGTTGGTTACAGTTTTACCCGGTGATCCAGAGATATAAACTCCTGGTTTCCAGCATCAGGCCAGAACTGGAGAAGCCTCCTGGATAGGCGGTGAAACGTCTTCAAGCTACAAGAAGAAGTCCAGTTGCTTACAAGTAACTCCTTTGACACTACAATGACCTGGATGAATGAGAATCTACACAGACATTTGCAATACGATTTATGTTTCTGCAGTAGCACACATGTGATGATAAAAACATCGGCCTTTTAGCATTGTTGTGCATTAGGTGGACCTCAGGTTCTCCTCCACATGTGGCTCATGCAGTCGCCTGCAATCTGAAACCTCGACACGAGATGCTGCCACAAATTACACACTAGGATAGTGTAGTTAGTGAGTTCACTTTGGGATGTTGTAGATTTGGTAGCTAACGAAAGCTAATGTTTTCTCCTGAATGAGAACCACTGGATGATGTGTCTTCTGCGTTTTTGTTGCAAATTCGAGTCACTGTTGTTTGTCTCTCACGCACCCCTCCTGTAAAGGCCCGATTGAACTCTTAAAGTTTGTATACTTTGCACGTTTCTGTACCCGTTCTCCAGTCGACGTACTCGGGCCAAGATCGAAAAAAAAAAAAAGTCGCTGGCGCTCGCTCCAGTGTTTACTTTTACCCCCAGACGCGAAAGTTACAACAACCCTTTTCATCAGCGAACTCGGCACGCAAGACGAGAGTCAGATTTTCTTGAAAGTCGAAACGTCGGATTCCCACGTTCCCGAGTTTCCCGTTTGAAAAGCACCGCCTCGCCGGGCGAGAGTGTTGCTGTGCAGGCTGAAATTTAGGTCAGATATTGCACTTGACAATACACAGCATGTGTCGACGGGGGCTCGGGAAGTGCAAAAAGATGCTTGGACGTCCTCTCCATCCAGATGCTTTAGATAAATATTTAACATGGTCTACTTCTTAAGCTCTTTTGTTCAAAAGCATTTTTTCTTCTGTGTCATTACTTGGCTAACATTAAAATGACATTTTATTACCAAAATGATGCTGGGTGGAGATGATCCCCCGAGTCTCACTCAGGAAGACTAACAGCCACGGGCCGTTGATATATTTACAATAGTTTGGAGGGATCCCTGTACCGTTGCATGCTGCAACCAGAACAGTAAAATTCAAACTTCTGTTTCTGGATTCTGCTTTTGACAGCACACTGGGAAGACGCGGGGTGGGACGCAGCGTTGTGTTCAAACATGCTTTTTTGATTGTAGGAGGACGAGTACGAGGAAGGTTTGGATTCCGTGAAATAAAGATTGCTTCGGACCACCCTGAGTTGTGGGGGAAAAAAAACAGATGACCACAATCGAATCTTCTAATTCTCCAGGAATGCTCAGCAATCACCAAATCCTATTAGGGATCTAATATACTGGTGTTAAAATCAGAACATCTGGAAGGGGGGGGAAAGACAGCTTAAACACAAACAAAAGATCATATCTGGGGCATTTATGCAAACGGGAGATCGTCTCTTATGGGGCATCTGCATCTCTAACTTGTCAGAGGTATAGACAGGAGAAGGGGTTATTACAGAGTTAGGTCTTTGTAAAAGCGATTGGAGCGTGCAGGCAGGTACAGGATGAAGTCGGGGACTTGCAGACACGACTCCCGAGCAGCACGCTGCCGAGCTCTCACACGGAGCGCTTGTGGCGAGGCATGCGGACAGACGTTGGCGGGTGGCCCGGGTCCACGTGGCACGCTCAGAGCTCCCACTACGCTTCAGATGCGCGGCGAGCCAGAGGGGGGGGTGGAAGAGCGTTGTTCTCAAGCAGCAGCGGCCACCTCTGAGTCAGCACACAACCAAACGCTCTTAACCAGATGTATTGTCTGCAAACACGAGGGGGGGGGGACTATATTTTATATTTTCCAGGCGTCAATTTTTTTATGATTCAACGTTTATTTGTATAGGGAAAAGTATATAGCATGAACTTATGCCGCATACCGCAGCATTTATAGCCGAGGCTGTGCTGCAAAGCCTATCCCTTCATCGGCTTTTACAATACATAAAACTCAATAGTGAATTATTACTAGTGAAAACATAGCACTACAATAATAAAACTGCACAAGATTAAACAATACAGATACATAAATCTAAGCACAAAGCGGTACTTGAATGTACATGGGCATATATTACAATGCAGAACCTAACAGCAAAGTAAAGGTCAATGCCATGACCTTTTAAAGGAAAAAAAAAACAGAACTCAAAAATGCATGAAAAGATAAAACACATATATAAAACTTTCCCATATCTCCAAACTTTTCAGATATTGTTAATTTTTCTGTCGTGGGGCGACTGTCCAGCCTGGAATTTTCAAACATGTTTTGCATTTCATATTTCCATCATAATGTATAAACTTCATTATCATCAAGAAAACACACTTCTTGTGTTGTGTGTATTTTTTATTTTTATATATTTATTATAGTTAGCCTGAAAAGGGAGAGTTTCTTTTTAAGCTTGTCCTATCCAGCAACAATAATTGGACATAAAGAAGGGTCATTTCCTGCTAAACTAAGCGTTTTATAGATGAGTTTGAGGTTGGCAAATATAGTAAAAATATTAGATCTAAACATGTGTAATTTCACAAGAAGATGGCCGTGATGTGATCCTATTGGTTTTCCTCTCCAGAATTTAAATTGCTCGATTAAGAGTCTTGATTGTAGATGCTGCTTGTGATCAAGGAGTCTATCAATAGATCAGTCGCGAGCATAATCAAGTACAAACATCTTTTTGATCTACGGCAACAGCCCAATCTCTGTAAAGCGTATAAATTTACTCTGAAACAATAGGCCGCTGGATCGCATTATAAAACCAGCAACAACTGGTGATCCGTTGTATGAAAAAAAAAAAATACAGGCTGTTTTCATTATTATTATTTTTTTTTTTAAATAAGTGAGCGACTTAATGTGACCGACAGACCTTTTTAATTTAGTGGACCTCAGATTCGAAGCCAGTGAGACATTTTGTGGCCATCGCGAACAAAAACAGAGCGCTGCCCTCTGCACGTACACGTTTCAGCGAAGGCCACATCTTGTAAAAACGAGTTCGATTTTTATCATTTTATTGTCGGTGCTACAGAAAATGCTGGCCCGGTTTATACATGTGTGTGTGAGAACAAGTTCATGAAGCTTTCCTTCTATTTCTGGACCTGGACACACCTTATGCCCGAAAAGAACCGGATTCACACACCCCTGTTGCCACGGAGACGTACACAAATCGCGGCAGCATTAAAAGAGAGGGTGCCCTACTCGTCTGTCTTGTTTTTCGTGCTGTTCAGGCGATGGATCTAATATTGTGTCTGCATCAGCGTATCCAGCTGTTATATCTGGCCGTGTTCACCATAAATTCGACCCACATTTGGAAGCTCTGGGCTCCCAAACTTCAACGCCTCCCTCGCTGTCTGACAAGAGCAACATGCCGGAGGTGATACACTCATAAGTCCCTTCAAAAATCTGAAAATCAGCGATATGACACGTACCCGTAGATTTTCGCCGAGTGGCCCGCGTCCAAAACTTGTTTGGAATTAACGTGAAACCCAAATGTTTATCCCGTTTCATCACTCTGGATGGCGGCGGCTCATCCATCAACCCCTGCAGCTGGTTCACGCTGACAACCACGGGATGGAATGTATTGTTTTTAATGGAAGCGATGGAATTGATCACAGGATATCAATAACCCCCCCCTCCCCCCCTTTGATGACTCAGGCTTGATTAGTGTTCCGATAGTCATATGATAATACGCTGGCTTTTTTTCTCTTTCCCGTTCACGCCAGTTGCCGGTAGTTGAGTTTATTTTCATTTGATGGGGAAAAAGCAAAATCGGAACGGCGAGGTGAACCGAGGACAGCTTCTCGGCAGCTGTTCTACGCATGAATGATCCCTTTGTCTCCTTCAATAACATCCACTTTGCATTCTAGGTGCACTTGGCAGCCAGCGTTACACTCTATATTTCCAGCGGTGCGCTCTGTATCGACTCATGATGCCGATGCGACGTCGACTTTTCTAAGGCGTTTGTGTTGATATTTCATCAAAAGGCTGACATACTTTCCTTCCAGAAAAAAAAAAAAAGCAAAATACAGTATGTTTTGCATTTTTTTTTTTAACAACGTCCAGATCTTTGTGGACTCCCAGCTGTCTCGTGACCCAGATAGCTGATGCGATTATTGGAAGATCTTCAACCGCACGTCAAGGGGCAGCGGGGCCATGTTGCTGGGGGAGAACCTTTACTTCCTGATGTTCAGATAAGCCGAAAACCCTGGTCTCTGTTTGGAATTCCAGGAGGAGACGCACAAATAATGTAATGTATTAGAGCAATCTCTGGAGTTTGTTAAGCCCGAGAAACATAATTCTCCCAGTTCCTTCCAAGAAGCTTATCTTTGCTACAATTCAACTGGCACACAAACAAATACCGCAAAGAATAGTTAGTCTTTCAACATAAAACCTTTAATGTTCACCTCAGGATTAACTGTAAAGATTTTTCATCTAGTGCAGTCTTGAAATTGAGGCCTTAATTTGTTCAGTGCTTTTTGCATTTGAACAAAAAAAAAGACAAGTACTGTTATGCAGAGGTATCAAAATTCTTCAGATTTATTACTCAGAAGCATAGGCACTAGGGTTTGCAGAAGTTAAAGTATCAACTCAAGCGTTCCACTTAATGAAAAGTTCTGGTTTTGAATCTACTTGAGATATAAATGTAAAAGTAAGAACGAAAAAAAGTCCATCAAAATAAATGAGCTGCAATCACTTTTTGGAAAGAGATATTTTAGTGTATGTGTTGTATTGTCCCCTTTAAAAGTGTTTGAACAAGTAAGAGTTAGTGAATGAGCTAAAATTCCGAGCTGGATTGGTAATAGTTTAAGCCACAGAGCAGGTCATATAATACAAAATTGCATGGCTGAATTTTGGCTGAAAATTGCATTTTGATGACAGTTGAAAATGGGAGAAACAAGTATATTTTTAGGAATGTAATGAGCAGAAAGTACAGAAAATCATGTTAAAATGTAAGTAGTAGAAGTTCAAAGTTGGCCACAAAAAAGTATAGTATAGATAAGCAGCATTCCTACACATTTCTAATAAAGTAAGGCAACAAAGTATTTGTACTTAGTTACCTGGCAGTCATAGTGTGAGTTTAGTGGTTCAGTTCCCAGTTTTTCCATTCATTTGTCTATGTGCAAAATACCCCAAATTGTGCCATCAGTGTGTGAATGTGTGTGATTAGATCCTCCTGATGAGGCTGCCCTTGTATGGCCTTCACCACCATTGGTGCATGAATGGATGAATGTTCACTTGTAGTGTAAAGCATTCAGTGGTTGGAAGACTAAAAAGGTGCTAGTCAAATGGAGTCCATTTATGAATATGGATGCACCAATCATGGCTTTGGGAGTGTGTGTGTGTGTGTGTGTGTGTGTGTGTGTCAGTTCAGCTGACTGAACTCAGAACTCACCAGAGACTCTGGTTCTTTCTGGTATTTCACTCCAGTCTCTCCTTTTTCCCCTTCTTGTTCTACATTTGTAAAGCCCTGGGATACATACAAATTTTTTCCCTTATGTTGGGATATTTTTGTCTTTGCACTTCACTTTTATCATGTTTTGTTATATTCGGATACATAGAATGACCTAGAATATTATTATTAGCATTTAAAAGGTTAATTAATAACAAAAAAACCAAATGCGTGCGTGTCAGTAGCAATATGTCTCATTGCTGCTTTCAATGGGCCTAAAAAAATGTGTCTTCCGACTTCAGCAAACTATGTAAACCTCTTGAAGTAGCTTGTTTATCCATTATTATTGTAACCAAGCTGTAACGGAGTTGCTACCCTGAAAGAGAAGATCCCAGTCCGGGGACGGAGATGAGAAGGAGGCTGAAGCCAGAAACGATGTAATTCTTGGGCAATGTCTTTGTTGTAATTAGGGTCAGATCAGTAAGATTTATGCAAAGAGATTGTGGACTTGCGTACGTAAACTCCTCAAAAAATTAATCAAGTGTTAATTTATCTAAGGGACGTTGGTTTAGTGAGAACATCGGCAACGTCTGCCAAATTCTCCTGAACTTTGCTCAGTGCTTGGTTTATCATTGCTAAGCCTTGCAGACAATTTAGATGTTTGGTGTCTATAGATCATGAAAAGTAGGGCAGCAGCCGTTTCCAAATTAAATAAACTGTTGCTCCCATAGATTTGGGCTCTTTTAGAAACATGCATTTAGTGGTGTGGGGATGGTGGTAAAACTAGACTTTAATTTTTATTTTCCCTGGTCGGAATGTCGTGTTTCTCACTCCGGTTCATGACAGGAGCCCGATCCCGCCATTGGTCCTGGCTTTTGTAGTCTGGATGAGCGAGTGTAGCCTGGATGAGTGATTCATAACTGAAGGGCTCTAGTAACGACCACTTTAAAGAGGCTTCAGATAGAAGCTGTCATTATTTCCCTTTAGGGAGGCAGAGGGCATTGGTAGGTGAGGCCACACACACTTAGGAAAAAATCTTGGATGTTGTTGTTTTTGCGAAGGTTTTTGGATATTCCTGCAAATGTAGTCAAGCCACGTCGGTATAATTTAGTCCCGTAAATAATATTAGTCTAGTAGGCATGTCTGGGTCGCTTTTTTAAAGGAAGAACACACGGTTTGTTCTTCTCAAAATACTCCCTCAACTCGACTGACCTTCCTTCCTTCCTGACCGGAGTTTAACTAAGATTACATCCTATCATAGATGTGTCACAACAGATTTAGCGGCTCGGTGTTTGAGTTCCTACTTCCTCGCTGTTTCCCGTAACCTAACCATTTCGCCCGCATGCAAGTCCCCATTGAGATGTCAACGTTGTGTGAAATATCCATAAATTTTCGACGTTATTACATCATTCATACGGCTGCCTGGCATCCAGGTTTGACCGAGGCGGATGGAGATTTTAACCGCGTTGGCGCTGGATTGACGCTGGTGGTTGGCAACCTCCCCTCAGATCCAACTACACTTTTATACAGTGGTGTTTTTTTAGGGGTCATAACGTGACCCCCAGCAGAGGTCACTCACTGGTCAGGCTCTAGTTGATGAAGAAGTAAATCATAATGAGGAAGGAGTTTGACCTCTCCTTTGGAGAGTTGCATGTCATCGTGGAAGCTGTTCCTTCATCGCGGCGGGTCGATGACGTGCCGTCATCAGACATCCGATCGTTCGTGATTAACCTTAACGTCTGATCGCGTGCCATTTGGCTCTGCGTGACTTCACTCCGGAGCGGCGCTCAGGAAGACGAGCCGGCCCCCCCCCCCCTAACCATGACTCTCCTGTTTTCCGCCTGACCCAGTTTCAAAGTTTGCCTTGGATGTAGCTCATGGTGTCAACCCAATGCACATGGATGCCATAAATGTGTGATATATTGTGGACTATATAGCTATAGCTGAGGTTTTTGAGGGTAGTTCAGACCAAAGATTTACGACTAGATGAAACTGGCGTCACCTGCAACTCAACTTGTCAATTCACCGGTGGCTGATTTAGGAACATAAGGATGATTGCTGACTCATGATAGCTGATTCAGCCAATCAGATCATTGAATACCTACAGGGATCCACCACACCAAAAAAAAAAAAAAAAACAGAAAAAAAACTACTATGTAGGTCTCTGGTTTTCCTGCTAACACACAAACTGTGAAATGAGACCACCCACTCTGGCCTGCTCCGTAGTGGTGCTGCCCAAACCTGGCTGAACACTGGCCATTTAGAAATGTCTCCTGTTGTGATGTCACAGCAGGAGTGTAAGTTAATACTAACCGCCACTGGATCAACGTCGCAGACACCCCCCCCCCCCAGCTGACTTCTATTTCTCCAGCCGACCCCCCGGCTCTCTCTGAGGGGCGGGATGATTCTCACAGAGCTCAGCCAATCACAACAGAGCGGATGTTTTAGTAGGAAGGGAAGGGGTGGGGCTACTAGGAATTGGGTGAAATAGGGCCTCTTTAATGAATGTTAAAGGGGTCCTACACATGCAAACGGTCATAGTCCAGGTTCAAACAGTCACCTTGCATATATTTCTGTGTCTCTTGGTATTCGGATGTAAATTATAAACTGTACTTCCATAGCATGCATCCCATGTTTATGATATTAACACAATCCGGACCTGCTTTAAGCAACCCTGCCTTTTTTTGTCCAAATTTGTCTGGTGGATTACTTAGGCTCAGTTGTAACTGTCACACAAAAGTGTGTTTGTGCATGTGTGTGTGTGTGTGTGTGTGTGTGTTTCAAATTACTCGCAAATTACTCTCTGCTGCACAAAGCCATCGGTGTATGTTTGTCTCGTCATCGAGCTGTTGCAACAGATATGAGCATAATGTAACAAAAGAGTCGTGGAGGAATGGAAAAGTTTCACTCGAGTTCACTCACGGATGTGATCTCCATCTAAATGTTTACGTGGTGGCGGCGGCCATGAGCCGCGTGCGCGCCCCGAGTGCGTCCAAATGTGGCTAACGTGTCGTGTCTGTTGCGTATCAGGGCCTCGGCTCCGAGGCGATGGGCTGGAGGCGCGACGGGGACCCGCAGCCGGGAGAGAAGGTCCCGCAGGATATAAAGGAGAGGAGCGGGCAGGAGAGGCGGCTCCGGGAGATCCACGAGCAGCTGGAGATGCTGGGCCGTGGCCAAGAGACGACTGTGAGTTCAAAGCAGCCGCGTTCGCTCACGCGCCCCGCGCGGCCAGACACGTGCTCACGCTCGCACAAGCGCTGCGCTGTGCACCGCGAACGCTCCACAGAGCTTCTATCCGTATACACGTATGTGACAATTTATTATGGTGCAAGCACACACCTCTTTCTCCATCATTCTCACAGGGGAGTGATGAAATCACACACATTTTTTATGCATCTGCAGGCCTATAGATTTTTTTCCTGTTTCCAACTTCTCTTTATTTATCACTCACACTCTTTAGTATCAGTTTATGGTTTGATGCAACATTCAATCATTTTTTTTTTCTCTCAGTAAGGAGCTAAACTTGTTGATCTGCTTTTTTTAAAATTTTTTGTACAAAAGTTTGAAACCAACAGCAAGGATGGCATTCAACCCCAGCGATAGCCTTTTGTCCCGCGTAGTGTTTCATGGCTTTTCTAGAATTCCTTGATGAGACGCAACACTCCGCAGCGTTCCATGGAAACCATTGAGCTCCGTCTGGTTTTAGGAGCCTCTCGCAGAGTTACAGCCGCGGCGCTGCCACTCTTTTTTTTTTTTCCCCCCCGAAACCCTGTAGCTAAAGGCACAACGCAGGAATGTTATAAGAACAAAGGTGAAAGGGCCTGATTTTCTCTTCGGCTTTTATGACTTTCAATTTTGTGTGTGTGTGTGTGTGAAAAACATTAGAGATTTAGTGGTTTGTCCCTGTCATTGTGGCAATTTATGGCTCCTTCTGCCGGTCTTGGGCAACAACCTGTTTGCCTCTTCTCTCATGTTGATGGAATACAAACTGGACATCACTTCTCACATCGGTGAACCACAATATGACTTATATGCCTAATTTAAACATAAAAGATACTCTTTTTTTTTCACTCGCAAACAGCGAGGTACTGTAATTCAAACGTCGACTGGCAGCCGCAGCCGCACCCGTACATCAAACGAGGCGCCACGCCATGCGACTAAGACCTATTCCCGGCCTAATTAAGGAGAAACAAATGGATATTTTTTTTCCCCTTAATTAAGTTAAGCTCCATTTGAAGAAGCTCCATTTTCATCACAAAACACCAAAAACCACCAGTCTCCTAACTCCTGGTGTTTCTAGACGCTCTTCCGTGTCACAGCGTTTTTTTTTTTTTTTATATACTGTCACTAGATGACCGAACGCAGCGAGCGACTGCAATGTAAACTGCACACTTACCGTGTATATTTTGAGTGCCACCAGGCTTGTTTTATGGTAGAGAAGATTTATTTGTGTGGGACTTGTCCAGGAGGGCATTCTTAAGCAGTTTCACACAGCTCCATTGTGCTCATAAAGTTGCTTCACATCCGTAACTCACAGGCAGTTCGCACCAACTATGCAGGTTTTTTTATGTGCAATTCTCCAGTGGTTTAAACACGTATTATAACTTAGGATAAATTAGCTTGTGAATAGGGAACCAGATTTGTTGAGGAACTAGTTTAAAGTGAAAGGAGTTCAGGGAAAAGGCAACATTGTTTTAGGAGAGTAAACTATTCCACTAAATTCAGCCAAAAGGCAAAGAAAACTTGACTTGGTTTGGTATTCCTACAGCTGTATAGAGAATGCCCTCCTGCACAAAGTATAGACACACTAATGTTTGTTAATACCTATCACAATGAAAAAAGTTTCCTATTTTTAAAAATTAAGTGTAGAAATAGTAAAGAACGACCAGTACCAAAGCTCCATGGAGGCTACATCTATAATGAATTCAGTAACTTTTTCTGAGTTAACACGGTTCATTCATCCACTGAGACAACAAGACTAAAGCACATAACTTCCTGTAAAACTCTTTTTCACGTTTTTATTTTCATATGTATTATGAGAGAGTATAGCCCTTATTTGGGGTTGTAGTGCCAAAAATGAACTGTATTTGCTCGACCAAAAGCAGCAAATTTTACTATGCAAAGCTGCGCGAATAACAACGTGCCGACAGCTGGGTGTCTGCACAATGTCCGATCACGCTGCTTTCCTGCACGATTCCTGTGGAACCCTAGAACCCGAGGAGCTAAAGAAACGATGCGAAAGAGTCGTCTGTTGTTGTGTATGTGTTGGAATAGTCTACATAAATCCGACCTGTGTCGGGCTTGGCACGGTAAATGTCCGGTGCAAAACAAATTCCGATGCATCTCCTACGTTACACGGGAGTTCATTAAATAGTTACTGGGGCCTCCGTTGACCTCACCTGCAGAACACAACAGGCCTCGTTTTAAAGCAGGAGTGTATTAGAGAACTTTATTTCCAATTCCCTCTGTTTGAAAGGTGTAATTGGACATGTTTGACTATAAAGCCTCGTTTGCCCTGTTAAAGTTATTGCATTAGGCTGTTTATATGAACTGAACACTTCCTCTAGACACTTTAACTTAAAACGCCGTCTCGCCTTTCAGTGGACTGAAACGCTTTTATAGGGAAGCAGCAGGAACATGATGTGTAAAACTCACTTAGAAGGTTCCATTTTGTGATGCAAAAGTTTTACATGTCATGCTATTACAATGATATAGTAACATTACTTTCCTTCTTACTTTTACTAGAATTACTAGTATTTATTCATTTTCAACATTATAACCGTTTAAATTCCAGCGTGGAAAATAAACAGTGGATTCCAGTGAAGGAAGCGAATGTACAGTGAGAGGTTGACAGTTAATGAATGAAGTTTCTGGAATGTGTTTGAAATGAAACAAATGATGAACTGAAGCACATTATTCCTTTTAAACTATGGGGATTTATTAGATATTAGATGCAGATGTTTCCTTTCCAAATAGGAAGCAGGAGGCTCCATGTTTAGTCTGGCCCCTTCGACTACTGTAAAGGCAACTTTTCACAAAGGTCAGATCCGTACATCTTAGCAGGAGATTCCCACTTCTACTCCAGTTTGATTGATGAGAATAAAGAGTTTGATGATTTTTTTTCTTGGCGATTTATTCAATGGAATCAAATCAGAGACTGGCAGTTTTCCTTTTTTTCTTTTTATTTTGAGCTGTTAATAATATTTGCCCATGCAGTGAGACCTTGGCCCTTCCCTTTCATAGAAAAATGTTATCAGTTTAACTGTCATTGTCCTCTATTAATGATACATTGCTTTGAAAACAGTTTAATAAAAGTTCAAAAGAGCAATTTCCAGGTATTTCCAGCAAAGCTAAATTAGTGATTCTCAGCAACTGACCCTGGTTTGGCTGCGTTCTTAGATAAACGGAAAAAGGAAGGACCATCCCAACACCTCATCACTGTCTTTATCAATCATATCCTTCATGTTGGCAGGGATCATCCAGTGCAGAGGTGTCAAACATGTGGTCTGGGGGCCAGAACCAGCCTGCTAAAGCGTCTGGTCCGGCCCATCAGATGATTGGATAAAGTGTGATAAAAAAAGAGGATCAGTTTGTATTTCTTCAGTGAGCATTTTTCAGGGATCATGGGGACAAAATGTTTATTTGTTTCATAAATGATTTGTAAGGCAGGAAAAAAAACTTCATCTGTTTCTTAAAAAAAATAGATTTGACCTCACTGGTCTAGTGCAATTTTCACCTAAATCTTGGTAATGTAAACCTTTACTAAACCTGTAGCACATACACAGATATTTTTTAAACACAACACATTTTTGTCAGTGCTTGTTTTTCTTCTTTTCCAGAAGAGGCTTTTTTTTTCTTTTTTGTTTTTTTGCGTAATGAAAAGCATTCCTCTCCATTACCAGAGAAGCGTCCCCCGGGCCTGTGTGCCAGTAATCCTGAGGTATGTGCCTGAAGTCGGTGACCTTGGAAGCCGAGCGGCCCACGCCTCGCGGTCCGAGGCCGCTCTGCTCTCTGTTGTGTCTACGGCTGACGGGGCTGAGACGTGAGCCGCTCACAGGGGGGGGGGGGTTGCTGATAGTGGGACAGGGACCAGGAACCTCCTTTATATCGAGGGCCGGAGTTCACCCATCCTGCCATTGTTTGCCTGGAGAAGCTGGGACTCCCTTTTAAGAGAGCAAACGTCACGTTAAACCCATTCAGATGCACATGGAAGAGGAGTAAAGCTGCTGATAAATTAAGTCAAAATAGTTACTTAATAAGTAGGGCATTACACTACTATTGAATTACTTCTAAGCTACTCCATCCATCCATCCATCCATTGTCTATCCCGCTTATTCCCTTTCGGGGTCGCAGGGGTCTGCTGGAGCCTATCCCAGCGCGTTAAGGCGAGAGGCAGGGATACACCCCAGATGGTCGCCAGCCAATCGTGGGGCACACACACCATTCACACACCATTCACTCTCACACTCACACCTATGGGCAATTTAGAGTTTACCAATTAACCTGAGCATGTTTTTTGTATTGTGGGAGGAAACCGGAGTACCCGGTGAAAACCCACGCAGACACGGGGAGAACATGCAAACTCCACACAGAAAGGCCCCAGACCCAGGCCCAAGGCGGTCTTGAACCTGCGACCTTCTTGCTGTGAGGCAACAGTGCTACCCACCGCACCACCGTGTCGCCCTCTAAGCTACTCTGTTTACTAAAAACTGGCGATTCGATTGTTGAAAGCGGTTTTTAGCTTCGACAACATCCACCGACATGAGTCTCCTAACCTGTTGAGGCTGAAGAAAGGAGAACGTTATCTTGGCACGCCCTGCCCTCGCCCTGCTTCCTTGCTAGCTTGCTATTGTTTGATTAAGTTATTGGTGCTATTTCAGGGAGTGGGCCGTTCTTTAGGTTTAGTAAGTAAAAGATCCATGCCCGTCTGGAGAAGGTGTTACCCCAAGTTTCTGCAGGTTCACTCATCTCCATCTACCGTCTAAACGAAAAAAATTTCGCCGCAGAGTTTACATTTAGCACACGCGGCTGCGGGCCAGACTGGGTCTGGGCAGCAGGTGGGAGCAGTAGGAGACGTCTGCCCCCTTCTCGACATGTGGCGATCATAGAACCACTTAGCTGTGTTTTCTGTGATCGCGTTTAAGTAATCAGCATGTAAATTCTTGTTGTTTCTGGCTCTTCCCTTTGGGTTTTTCCTCGTGCCAGGCCGCCGTTGCCTTGTTAGTTAAAGGTTACGTAAAAAAAATAATAAATAATTAATCGGAGCGTTGTGAGCGTCATTAGTGATGAATCAGCTGGGAACAATGGAATTATTTTTTTGGTTGGGGGGGGTGAATAAAAAGCAGCTGGGCATAAGCCGTTCCTCCTCATGAATCGTGTTATTGTTCATTCATGGAATACGAGATAATTAGGTAACAGTGTTGGGTCTGCAGCCACGTCGAGGCGAATTCCTCATTGATGTGTTGTCCTGTTTCAAACGAGCGCAACTCTCAAAGCAGCAAAGGAGTGTTTTTCCCCCCCTATTGTCATTTAATGTTTTAATTAATCATTCAGTATAACATAAAAAGAAGCTTCATAAAGTCACAGTCCAATAAGAATCGTCAGCGTTCAGTGAATAGACAGATTTGTGATGATTTGATGATCATGCACAGCCGTAAACACCTCGCCTGAACATCATGTGCTTTATTTGTGTTCCCTCTGCTGTTTACCAAAAAAGAGGAAAAAAAAAAAAAAATTGGCAGCGGCGTCTGCCGCACAGATGAAGATCTGAAGAAGCCGTAACACTTGAGCGTCTTAACTGGCTCTGTCGAGAGCAGACAAACAGTCAAGACAGGAAAACACATATCAGTCCCCCACAGACACCCCCGGCCTCCCCCGGTATCGGGGGCACCCGAGGTCAACGGCTTTTAAAGAGCCGCCGCGTTTTGTCCCAGCAGTAAAAAAAAAAAAACGCTTTCTCTCTTTCCTTCATTTTGCATTTTTTTCCTCTCCTCTAGGTAGGGCAAGCTTGTATATCTCCAGGGGAGGCTGGTACTGGTTAAAAGACTTTGCGGCCATTAACGCTCCAGGCCAGTGGGGGAACTTTTTTTTTTACTACCCATACATGAACGCTGAAAAACACTAAAACGTCAGTAATTGACGTACATTTTTAATGCCGTACGTCTCAAGTTGTGGCTGTGGTTCACCCGCGTTTGGGCAAAGTGACGTTGCAGTTGCCAATCTAAGCAAATATGTTTTTATTTTCTGTGAACTCGGGTATGAGTTTCGTATTTAAACATGAACATCCAAAAAATGCATGTAAAGTACTGTAGATCAACACAAAGGTGAAGGTCAAGTCCACAGGCAGAGGGCCGGGGCCTGCTACATGCATGTCAAAAGGACATAAACACAGAGTGCTGCAGGGGGCACGGCGGCTGGAATGTGTCCGTGGTGCCTGCGGTCTCTTGCTGTTGGTAGAAAACGATACGCAGCGTCTGGGTAATTGCAGGGGTCATAAATGAGCGCCACGGTCCATCCCGCCGCGACCCGAAGGCTGTCATTAGGTTCTGGAAGACTTTGAACACGGGGCGGGATCCTTCCAGTAGGAGATCAGTCTATCAGCGGCTGGAACCTTCGGGAGATCAGAGGCCCCGCGGATGATCGATGTAGAGCGTCAGCCCCGGCTAGCGGGGGCCAGATGAGACGAGTGACTCGGTGGGGGTGCGGGGGGAAGGAGATGAAGACACCTGCAAGGGTGTAATATTTACACCGCCTCTGGACCGAGCGTCTGACGGATCATACTGTGGTGAAAGCTGCATTCATACATCTGTGTTTTGCCGCTGGATTATATAGAAAAAGACACAATCATGGAATTGGATCAATAGTTTTGAGCTGCCATGTGGCGGTTAGCTGAGTTAGCTGCTTAGTTAAGGTAAAGAACTGAGAGATTTAGTGGTAACGGCATTAAAATAAAAGGATGGCTAAGAGTGCTCAAGTGGCACTAATGTATGTTTAATGTGCAGCAGACATGAAGAATAATAATAATTATCTCTGTTCAGATGCACTTTGCCGCTGCTAAGCTAAAGTATCTAGTGATTAAAAATAACTAAGAGAATGTACGTTTAATAT
Organism: Eupleurogrammus muticus; assembly: GCA_036785175.1. Lineage (NCBI taxonomy): Eukaryota > Metazoa > Chordata > Actinopteri > Scombriformes > Trichiuridae > Eupleurogrammus > Eupleurogrammus muticus. The sequence goes on along the minus strand of JAYKQN010000012.1, from coordinate 12,132,817 downwards.
GCATCAATTAAGTAGCGGCAGAAATGAAGAATAAAGCAAATTATCTGGGGAAAAGCACAATACTACTGAAGCAGAAGCCAGAAATGACACGTTCACGTGCATCGGCCATTCAATTTAATGATATATGTAGTAGTTATACACCATGATGGAGGTGTAAATGTTAAATATCTTAGTCTGTATCACCTAATTCTAAACACTAACGAATCAATCACTTTAAATAAATAGAGACAGAATCAACTTAACCTTGTCATGTAATGTACTTTGTATAATTCAGGAGCAATCACTGGGACACCAAAGACAATTAGACATATATATATATATATATATATATATATATATATTAGGGATATATGTCAGCATTGCGCTGACAAATGGTTCTGCGTGGGGGGGGCGTGTCCCGTGTGTGAGGGGGGGGAGATGTAAATTAAAACAGCTTCAAGACTCGCATTAGAGTCTCTGAAATCGGGATCAGGATATCCCTGCCTTAATGCCAGGGACATTCTGTTCACTTTGGAATGTCAGCGGGAAACATGAGTGCACAAGCCGAGAGAGAACGATGATGACAATGATTATTCGACCCGGGCATTAAGGCCTGGCTTTGCCGGACAGGTTTTTGGCCCGATATAAGCGGTCGTGAAAAAAGGTAATTGTTGTTGAGTTGCTGTTACTGGAACAAATTGGCTGTTGAGTTGCAGCTGTGTAAGCAAAGCGCGGCATTCTCACACCGGGGGGATGGCAACCGTGTAGGAGCACTTGTGCACAGGTAAATTAGTCTGTCTCACCTCATTATCTCCGATAAAGGAATTGCAAATTTTCCCCAGAAATGACAGGTAGACTTTGCTGAAAAACACATTAGTCGAGAAATAAATTTGAACGGTTGTTTAAAAGGGACCTATCAAGCTTTTATGGGATTTTTTATCCTGTGGCTCAGCAGGACCAGCTTTGCATGATTTACAGTTTAAAATACTCCTAAAGTATCCTGTACTGACTCTGGGCCCCGAGCTCAGCTTCTGTCTGAAACAGGCCATCTTAGCGGCTTCATCTCGTCCCGATAAGCCTGCTGTGTTAGGATTGAGAAAACAAACCATAGTAGTGGGATTTCACTAATCTTCATGTTCTCGGTGCAAAATGTCCTCAAATAAATCCTTACTTACTTATTTGAAATATGAGTGAACAACACAAACTAGCCTAACAACTGTGGAAATGTAATAATTTTAAATGGATACAAGAGACAATGTGAACGTGGTAACAGATATTTTCACTGTTAAAACGTTTTTGAAAAGTGCCAAAACGCATGCTATCAGCTGGTTTTATATTTTAGGTGGACTAAATATTCTATATTTAGCTTTTTTTTTCAGTTACACTATTTGACATTCTGCGTCAAAATCACACATATTGATTTTAGTACAAACAAATGATACAAATCTTACCTTGGAAAACATGATTTGTCTCACAGATATGTAACAATTCAAATCGATGAAATGAAAAATAAATTGTGTTACTCTTTTTAACAGCAGAGGGCTTTAGCTACTATTATTATTAGCTACTACTAGTTAGCTACTAGCTAACTATTCTGTCCAGAATCCGCAACTAAGGTAATAAAATAAGACAACTGTGTTTTTTTTTTTCTTTGGGAAGAAATATTTTAAAGTATAATTTTTCCGTCAACAATCATATTTTGGGTTTTGCACCAAAGATTATGAGAAAATCAGGTTCTAAACCTGGTGCAAAAAAATGTTAGCAAAAGCATTAGCAACCGAAAACTGGTGGCTGTTCGGCTGCATGCGGGCCAACCACAATCATGGGCCAATCATGTAGCCAATCAGAAACAGAAGCACCACTGTATCTGGGTAAATCATAACACAACAATAAATAGGGAAAAAAGCACACAGTTTTTTTTCCAGAATTGTTCACTTCTGCTACAACCGTCATTCATTGGAAGTTTTTATTTTCTTTGGAAACCATGACTGGATGAGCTACATGCTCTTGAATGTACACCGATATATTTAACGGCTAAAATCCAAATTATAAAAATATTATTTTTTTGCTGCGTTTGGCTAGCTAAGCCGCACCAACCGTGCATGTTTAACAACGATCGGATGTCAACTTAGATAGAAAGATAGAAAAAAAACAAAAAAATACATTTCTGATTTTGACTGACGTTTCCATATTTGCGTATTGTTGTATTGCATCTTTTTTCATATTAGAAATAAAAACTTATAATATTGAATTTCAATTAAATAGTAATGATAAAACATGTGTAGATTATTTACCCCAGATGGTGTGTAAATTTTTATTTGGTGAAAATGATCAAAAATTCTGAATAAAAGATCAACTTCTATTGTGCGGTCAGGGCTAGTAATTTGAATATCCTGGTCATGTGACCTCCTAAATTGTATGTCCTTCCAATATAAAAGCCTCCTTTTCACACCTGACTGTAAAAACACTGATTTTATATCACAGCTTTTTCAGAATACATTTGGATGAAGTAATCGTTGCCATATGGCAACACTATGCAATGGAGGGTTGAGAAGGTTTTCTCTTTCCTCCCTGAACTCACGTGCAGTCCCACAGGGGACCGCCTGTGAGGAGTCTGACTTATCAGTAAAAAAAAACAATAGTTTTATCCAACTGGAAGTGTTTTTTCCCCCCGAACGAGTCCAACTAGGCACAGAGGACGACCGCAGGAGTGCAGTATATTATTATGAATTGCCACTGTTATCGCAGGTCAAGCGTTAGTGCAGCACGTTGTCTGGATTTGTCAAAAAACTCAGTTTAAAGATGTTCGCATTGGGAATGAATTAAGGGATGATGCTGGGAATACAAAGCAGTCCCAGGTTTACTGAATCTGTCTCAGTGGTTGTTGAAGGGCGGGTTGCTTTGTGACTTTTGTGCACACATCTGTGCACACAGTTTTGTTTTTATAAATAGATGTATAGTTAAAAAATATATATATATACATATTTAAAATCATAAATATTTGTGCCTTCCTGCAGGATGAGTCACCAGATCTGACTGAAGAGCAGTTACTCATCCTGCTGGATGAATGCGAGCTGTCGAAGGCGTGGGGCCGGGAACTCGAGATGAACGACGCAGCTCCACAGACGCTGAGAAAATACACAAATGGAGCCGATCCACCTGAGGCGCTGCGTGAGAACTGACGCGCCGTCTATCAGAAGACGCATCGCTGCTGGGATGTCACGCTCGGGCCGCTGGGGCCGTTGCCGTAAAAAATCCTGTGTGATGTGGTACTCGCTTTGCACTTCGAGTCTTGTAGATTCATGTACCAAAGCATGTCGTTTTTTTTTTTTGTTCCTTTATAAACTAAGGGTGAGAATTGCCTTTTATCATTTTTTCTTTTTTTGAATACGCAGCTGGATTTCACCCCGTTTGTTTTTATTTTGTGTTTATGGCCCTGCATGAGGGGAACGGAGCAGCACGGCCACCTTCTTGTATTAAACTGAGTATCATAGATGAGAACAGAAAATTGCTGTCATTAAATATAATAAGTGGGTGCAGTGGCCACAGAATGTTCTACTCCATACAAACACACTGGGCTGACAGCAGCGGGTCTTTGAGGGTAAAGTATCGACGGCGAAGCTCTCCTATGAGACACAGGCTCGTCTGGTGATGGTGATGTGTGGTCAGACGCCCGGTGGGCCTGTTAATGAGGACAGAGGAGGGCTAGACAGGAGCGATAGTCTGATCCAGTTCAGCTCCAACCCTTAAAATGCAAAGCATTCCTTTCATTCCTGCCGCCTAGTCGTATCTTCCCAAACCGGACCTGTGTCTGTGTTCTTTCTTAGCTTTTTATTTTCGTTATTTATAAGAGAAATAAAATAAAATAAACCCCAGTCTGCTGATTAAAAAAAAAAAAAAAAAAAGATGAGGATTCTCTCAGTTTGTCGGGAAAGATTTGTGAACCCGATGACACCGTACGTTATTTGCTCGAACTTGCACAGTGTGAGTGCGGCTCGTCTGCACCTGGCTGACCTCGACCCTAGAGGTCCTTCCTTTCCCCTCTCTCTCTCTCTCTCTCTCCCTATCTCTCTATCTCTCCCGGCACGGAACACCTACGGGCCTGTTCGCCTCACTCCTCACCTCGCCCACGCATTCTGACCCCGGCTAAACAGCGGGAATTATCTCACATTCCTTTGGGCTGAAAACACATCGGCCAGGTGAAGCCTCCGCGATCAACCCCCCCCCCCCCCCCCCCCCCCAAACATGAGTCCAGCTCTAGTGGAACCAAGCGGCGCTATCTGTCCAGGACACCTCAGAACAGATCCTTAAGAGCGCATACCAACTTTGTCAGGCTTATACGCTTATATTTAATCCATACATGCCGTTTCCCAAAAACCTATGTAGTGGACATATGGTGGGAAGATATACGGCTGCTTGTGGGTAATGGAAACACGGTGAGCTCAGTCTGGTAGGAATGAGGTCACTTCTAGAGACCCGCGGCGTACTGAGACTGTCTGGGTTTTCTGGCACGACCCTCACTTTGTGCCTTAGATTACATCTCTTTCTGGTCCTGAGAAAGTTCTAAATTAGCAGCCAAAGTTCCCGTTGAAGATGCTATAACAGCTCGTGTATGGACACCTCATCTGTTTTGACATGTTTTATTTGAACATTTTTTTTTTTTTATGAAAACGGTAGGAATTCCAAACGCACATTCCTTCAACGGCAAGAGTGGACCACAGCCAGCTGACGGCGCCATAACTTATGTTCCCCTAAAGAGAGGGAATTTATAACTCCAGAGCGCAGAATTCCGCGTGCCTGCGGATCACGTGGAGTGTTGGCGTTTGAAGGTGTAAGCAGACGCCTGTGTAATGGGTAATCAGATCTGCGTGGATGTGCCGTTTAAGTGGGTTATACTTCATGTTGAGTTTACCTGCCGTTGACTCCCGAGGATAAACTCCCTTTCTCCGAGGCTTCCACTAATGGATTCCATTCGCTTGACACAGCATGACTCGGCTCCATTTGCTTTCGTAGGGAGAAGACCTCCATCAAAGCAGATATGAATTCCAAAGGAAAAAAAGTTACACGCAAAGAAGCCCGGGTCTTGAACTGTTCAACCGACTACCAAACTATTTGTTTGACAAGTGCAAGAAGACGCCAAGAGACGAGCGATAATTTTATCCCAAAGTGTTTATTGTTCATTTGACATTACAAAATAACAAGTAGGGGTATAAACAGCATGATTGGTAGAAACTATGATACAAATGTTTATAGAAAAGCTTCACTAATAATAAAAAAAAAAGACATACAGACAAAAACCAAAAAAATAACAAAGACATCCTTGTGTCAGTGTGCAAATAAGTTTATACATACAGACAGAAACGCTTCCATATGAGGCCACGCTTCTAGATAAATTATTTAAATAGCATATATCTACACAAATGAAATAACCTTGACATGTAACAAACACAATAACTTATCAAAAAAATGCATGGGAAATACATAAAGCACAACATAGTCAAGACAACATTTCTTCCATCCTTTTACGTTCCTGTTTGGGCTTCTTTTGCTACAAAAATATCTTATATACAGCATATAAATGATAGTAAAGTCTTGTTAAAAAAAAAACAAAAAAAAACGAAGCCAACCAATTTATACTCTGTTTGCTAAGACAAGTGATTCTTGCGTATTGCTGGCCTCTACAGAAAAAGAAGAATTAATGAGGTAATATTTGTACATGAAGGGATTCCTTTGACTTCCCTTGTCAGAAATGTACACACATACTCAGGCACACCAGTCATGCACACTGTCTTGTCATTAGAGGATCTTGTATTTTTTTTGGAAGGGGTTTGCTGATGGTACGACGCAGAGATCATTGAGAATTAAAGCATCTACGGCGAATGAGTAAATAAGCATACAAACAGCCATACTTACACTGGTTGAGTCGGGGATAGACTGGCCCTCGCTGTTTACGTCCCTTGATATGTTCAGTAAAGATTAGAGATATTAACATAATATTCGCTAATAATTACTGCCCAAAGCGGTGTATACATCACCTGCTTTGGGGCCCTGTGCTGTCCTGAATTTTGTGCTCTCCTCCTTTCTTCTAGTGCTCTTTCCTGAGAAGACCAGATATAATGCTTTGGGCCAACCCTAAGTCTTGGCGCAATAAAAAAATGGTCTGCAAATTGTTGGGTGAGGGGGGGGTCACTAAAAGAAATCAAAAGAATATTTTACATGGTTGTCTTCATAACGATGCTTGTTGGGTGGCACACAAACACACAAACAACATTCACTCTCTTTGATAGTAACAGTCAGTCCATACTGTCCATGGTCCCTCAACAGTTCCTTCAAAGGGTCATTTTACCCCAAAGACAAAGAAAGTTCTCCCACTGCTTTTTTTTTCATACTGAAACAAGTGAGTCCACAGCAGATGTATATTAATGCTCAAAAAAAAAGTTTGAAATCTCTTTCCTTTGGTCCCTCATCTTCAAAGGAATACTGCTTTAACAGTTCGGCTGTGCAAAAGCAATAAATGTGGTCCTTCTTCATAGCAGACCAGAGCAAAAAAAAAAAAAAAAAAAAAGTGAGAGGGCCAATTTCTTCTGAGCAGAGCTGCGCTCACAATTTGAGTTTGGTGCAGAATCGTCATTGAACTTTCATTTGGCTTTTTTAAAGTCCTGAGGTCGGTTTACCTCACGTTAGCTCATCATTCCTCCAATGTGCATTTCTCAAAGGAAAAGTTAAAAAAAAAAAATCAAATCCAAGTCTCAAATTATATATTCATATTGACAGACTTATACATTCTTCTGGAAGGCACTGTGGTCCAATTATGTATCTGAAAAAAAATCAAAGGAAAAAAAAACATTTAGAAACTAAAGTCTTTAGGCCATGATACAGTACTTTTTAATGCATCAATAATAATATCAAACAATCACTTGTACGCTTTTTAACTCTCACCTTTGCATTCGTATTTGAGGTCTGAGAAGTAAACCATCTCCTGGGAGAAGACGAACAAGCCTAGTCGCCCACCAGCATAGGTCTTGTCATAAATGTTTCCGGAATCGGCCATGATTCTCTTGCCTTCATACATGACAACTCTATAAAGAGAATGCGAAATCAGATGAGCTCATTGCATTGTAAGAACAAAGTGTGCAAATTTGTAGTTGAGTGAACGTTGGAGTGCCTCTGCAGGTTTAAACTCACCTAATAAGTCCAGTCTTGGGCCTGTGGGTCAGGTGCCATCTGTAGGCAGTGAAATCTTTCCAGCCAATGTTTTTGGGGTCATGCCACAGAGTTTGTACCTGGTAACAAGGAATTAAATTAGCTTAAAGGAGAAAAAAAATGCATTTAACTGTCTAACTTAGAGCCAATTAATCTCCGCTCACCTGTCCTGGGGTATCTCCAGTGTGCCACAGGGCATTCCTCAGGTGCTCACCAGGCCCGGTTGTGGAGTTGACCACTTTGATGGACAGGCCAGAGTAGCCTTGAGCTCTTGTGGGTGTGTGGGACCAGTAGGTCTGCGTGATCTGTTTCCACATGACTGTGTAGAAGCGAGAGCTGGACTGGTAGCCAAACACAAAGCCAGCATAGTCATCATCTCTGTCCGTGTTGATGAAAAATGTTCCGCTGAAATCCACTGCACTGAACTCGTCGAAACCTGGATAAAGACAGGAGATTTTTTTTTAATTTGTTTGCTACTACTTTGTTGTACTTGTACTAAAAAGTTGCTTGTCGTTATTATACGTACCGACAGCAATGCCGGGGTCACAGTTGACAGTCTGCACCAACTCCTTGCCCTGATGCCGGACCACCCAGTTAGGGTCAATCTGGGAGGTGCCTGTAGGGTCCAGAGGAACCATCTGGAATTTGCGGAAGTCTGTTTCACTGATGGCGAAATTCTCTGGGCACACGTCGTCAATGTCCAAAACACTGTCTTGGTCAAAATCGTCTTTGCACACATCACCACGACCATCACCTGAGAGGAAAGTATAAATATTACAACATGTAAATTAAAGTGAAGCAACTGGTAACAGATGACTTGCAATATGTTTGTCTCATTGACAGGAGGACTCACCATCAGAGTCCAATTGATCAGGATTAAAGGCCAATCTGCAGTTGTCTTTGTTATCAAGAATGCCGTCATTGTCATCATCGTTGTCGCAGGCGTCACCCTTCCCATCCTTATCGTGGTCTGCCTGGTTGGCATTGGGGATGTAGGGGCAGTTGTCCAAATTGTTCTGGTGACCGTCCTCATCAATGTCCTGGTTGTTGTCGCATTGGTCTCCAATTCGATCGGAGTCAGAGTCAAGCTGTAGGAGAACAGAATTCCTTTATGATGAGACAGTTCCCACACTGCAAACCAATTGTCCTCTTATCAAATAACCCTTCCCTGTTTTTCAGTATGTTCGGGTATGCAAGCAATGTCCATTCAGACATGTACATTTGTTGCAAAAGTGGATAAATGAAGAAGAAAAGAATTTAAGGACCTTTTTCATCAAAGCTGTTACATTCCTGTCTTTTAGATAAAGCAGGTGCAATTTACGGCCTATGTGCCAGATTTGGTCATGTTAGTGGATTCTAGCAGAAAGGTGAAAGGTGAAACCTGCTGTACCTGATCAGGGTTGTGCTCAAGAGGGCAGTTATCACAATGGTCTCCCACTCCGTCTCTGTCACTATCTCTTTGGTCCACGTTGTAAACATATGGGCAGTTGTCGTTTTCATTCAGAATGCCTGTATATTAAAAAACATACTTGTCTTATCCTTCAGAGCTGTGCAACTTAGTTTGAGGTTAAGCAAAGCCATGAAAGGTACTGATGGAATAATAAAAGATTTCTTACCATCACCGTCAATGTCAACAGAACAGGCGTCGCCCTCTCCATTGTTGTCTGTGTCGGTTTGGTCAGTGTTAGCCTCGAACACACAGTTGTCACAGCGGTCACCAACATCGTCCCTGTCTGCATCATACTGGGCAGGGTTGTAAACTCTGGGGCAGTTATCCTAATGAAATGATAAGGGGGGAAAATCAAAAGAGCATTAAAACAGGTAAAATGGATAAAACAAAAGATATTTATAGGAAACAAACTTTTATTTCCAAGGCTTGTTTTTCCTCTTAACTTGTTCTGGAATGTGATATTCCACTGCAATAGTGCTTTACCGCAGCATTTCTCTTGCCCGACTTTCCAAATCCTGAGAATTTTTCGGCAACAGGCCACACTGACTTTATGCCAAAATTATATTACACTATTCTCATACCGCTCACTGTTTTTTTTGCTTTTACTCTGTTGAAAGCATGCAGACAGCAAGACTTTAAATTCCCACTTTACAGCGGAAGGATGGCTACTGCTGATTACTATGTCTGGTCCCTGAAGAAAACACGGTTTTGTCTAAAAAAGAACCTGGTGTGAAGACTCACCCTATCATCGGGAATCCCATCATTGTCATCATCATGGTCACATTCGTCTCCCAGGCCATCTTTGTCATGATCTTCTTGACCAGAGTTGGGAAGGTTGGGGCAGTTATCCTATAAAGAAATAATGTAGCGGTTAGAGTGGCAATCATAACAATAACAGAGTGTAGATCGAACATAATAGCCTTTTATATATCTGTCCGTGTGGGGTCTAGCTACCTTCTTGCAGTGGTAGGTAGCATTCTGAACACAGAGCAGGTCAGTGTTTGGCCATCCATCCAGGTCAGTGTCCTCTCCGCAAATATGGCCATTTCCAGCATATCCTGGCTTGCACTCGCAACGGAACATGGACTCGGAGAAGACGCCCAAGTAGATGCAGTTAGCATTTTTATTGCAGTTGTGGCTGCCGTCCTGGCAAGGGTTACGGGGTGTGCAAACCTAAAAAGGAATGACAGGATTTAAAAAAAAATGCAAAGAGCTAGCCTACAAGCCACAAGCACAAGCTCTAAGTAATAATTCTGACCTGTTTTTTGGCAGTGGCCTGTGACACTCCTCTTCCGAAGGGCTGCGGACCGGAGAAACGCGAGGGGCAGGGCAAGCAGTTGTAACCTGGTGCGGTGTTCTCACAGCGATGGATTCCATTGTGTGTGTGGCAAGCATCAGGGACCTCTTTACACTCATCAACATCTCTGCAGTTGACGCCGTTACCGGTATACCCAAGTGGACACCTGCCACATCTGAAAGAGCCGTCAGGGGAGCTGGTGCACTTTGCGCCAGGGAAACAGGGGTTGGAGAGGCAACCGTCTGTAGAGAGAAAGAATTGGCACTTAATATTTCCTATCTGAGCACATGTATATGTGTTTTATTAAACGTCACTTTGAATTGCTTACCAATAGGGCAGTCTTGTTTATTGCACACTTGAGATATTTTTGCATCGCCAACACAATCCTTTCCTCCATACTGGGGAACGGGATCAGAGCAGAGACGTTTGCGGGTCTGGATTCCTCCACCACAGGTAACAGTGCAGGTGTCCCATGGCGACCAAGGTCCCCAACCTCCGTTAACTAAAAGAGTATAATAAAAATAACAATCAGTATGTTCCCCTGAATCCATACACCCGAACATAAATTTGATGCTGAAATTCAACTTACTAGGACAGGGAGACTTCTGGCAGACTTCGGTTTGACGTCCTTCTCCCTGGCAGTCCATGCCACCCATCTGGGGTGTGGGGGAGTTGCAAAGACGGATTCGGGTGATGACACCCTCACCGCAGGTCACAGAGCATGAAGACCAAGGAGACCAATGGCTCCAGCCGCCATCCTGTTTGACTGTAATACAGCAATAAATCCATTAATTCATCACGCTCATTCATCAACAGAAAATATTTATAATCATGATGGCGGGGTAAGACTTACAGCGCTTGTCGCATTCCTGGGGGTAGCAGTCACGGGTCTGGACAGAGGTGCCCTCACAGTTGCTGTTGATGCGGTCACAGGAGCGTCCGCGCTGCTGGATGCCCCGGCCGCAGGTCACCGAACAGTGGGTCCATTCAGACCAGGGGGACCATCCATCCTCCGCATAGTCACTAGCTGTGGGTGGGATATAAATTATAGGTGAGAAAGACATAGAGTAAGAAATCTACAAAATCCTGAGAAAATATTGAAAGTTCATGTAGTTTTAGAAGGAAGCTTACGTGTTCCACAGCGGGGGCAGCACTCTCCATCAGGCACAGTGGCGTTCGCACAGGGGATCAGAGGGCAGGAGATTTTACGACACACAGTGGCAGAGTTCTATACAGAAGAGAAGTTGAATTATTAAAAGAATAATGAGCAACAGAAAACAAAGAGGCTTTCCTGATACTGATCCAAGCCATATTACTGTGTTTCAGAGTGGAAAGATCTTTATCAGGGACAGGCCACTTTTGCTGTGCTGACAGAAAACATAAACCTCACTAGCCCTCTCCAGATAACCCATAACTAATTACACAGAACACGAACACCCTTCACTAGACGCTGCTGGAGGGGGGGAATGACCCATGCAGCTTTGTTGACAGTTTCAAAGATGTGTTGATGGCTTTTAGACAGAAGCAAAGTGATAATAAGGGGAGGTATTAACATAAACACAATTATCACTTTATTAACTGCTGGGACAAAGGAAATATGAGCCATGATTTTCCTCAGCTGATCCCTGGCTTTCTTTAATGGTCACATTCCAGCAGGTGTGATGAAACTTACCTGGCAGGTACACTCTGTGCAGCCGTCCACGGTCCATTCGTCTTTGTCCATGTGCACAATGCCATTGTGGAAGCAAATTCCACTATGGATGTTAATTTGATTTTGTAGCTGAGTGCTGTCCTCAGACTGGAGGAAAAGAGAGAGAGAGAGAGAGAGAGAGAGAGAAAAGGGGGGGTTGCTTAGAATGGAGGATGGAAAACTTTCACTTTGCCAAGGTTCCAATACAAATGAATCACCGACCAACACCATGATTAAGACATCGCTTGATTTTAGCAAAGCAGTACAAATACAACAGACAGCCAAACATATTTGTGTATTCACGTGGGTCTCGTTAAGGATTTTGGCCAGCGACTACCATTACACCAACAAGTGGCTACGCACTAGGAAAGCGTTAAGTGAAAGCAGAAAGAAAGGCAGAAGGGAGAGGGAACAGTGGGAGTGGATGATGACGAAGAGCAGACCCCCCGATGGGTCTTGGAGCTTACCACTTTTCGGAGCTCATTCGACAGCTGTTTAACAACCACGCCGAGTCCCTTGAGCTCCTTGAACATGCTGGCGATGTCGTCACAAGTCATGCCGCAGACGGAGTTCAGATCTAAAAGGAGGAGAGACAGAAAAAGTCCAGTTAGTGACCTCACTTTTTGAGCTTTACTACTGACTAGCGACATAGAGCCAGAGGCTCATCTTTTTGGAAAGGCGAGGTCTCACCTTTGGCTTTGTGGCCAGTGAAATCAGTCCTAATGGCAGGGCTGGAGCCGTTGACTGGGTTGTCCAGGGTCATGACATCGGTTAAGGTAGCTACAGGGGGAGAGGAGGAGAGATGACAAATGATTGTTTGTGCACTGCCTTGGAAACAGAAGCAGAAGTTGTGGTGAACCACATGTTTATTGGGATTCTAAGACTTACCTCCACTCTGGCACCCCTTATTTCTCAGTATGGCGTTGAGAGTGGTCCCAAAGACAAAGCGCACATTCTGGAGCACTCCCTGAAGGAAGAAAAATCCCAGTCAGCAACCACATGCATTGAGTTACATCAAATCATTAATCTGAGCCAAAACACTATAGATCTTACCATGAATCTGTCTTTCACAGCTCCCTTTCCAATCCTGAGTCTGGCCAGATCTGCCGCCTCCTGGGACAGCACTTTATAGATCGGCACATCCAGCTCTGACACATTGATCTCCTCGCAGCCCACAAAAAGTTGCGCGCGGTCGTCCTGAACGAACAGTGTGATGTTTCTCCAGTGTCCGGTGGCCAAATTGGCATCCTCGATGGACACGACCTTCTGCTGGTTCATGGCGCTGTAGACCAAGTCCAAAGTGTTCGTCTTGCCGTTGGAGATGACCTCGAAAACGGGTCCGGATCCATCAGTCTTCTCAACTGTTAAGAGGCTGCCCTTGGTTTTCTTGAACTGCTTCAGGTTGACCAGGAGGAGGAAGCCCCTCTCAGCCTGGATGGAGTCCACGAGGTCCCGGAAGGAGCTGTCGGGTACGGGGGGAATCAGGTCTGCATTCAGGACCTTGTATGCTGGGCTGTACGGGTCTGCGCCTTTGACCAAACTCACGCCGTTGTTTCTCTTGTTCACCCGGGCGAGGTCAAATAAGTCATAAACACTGTTATCATCCCGACTCTCTGCAGTCAAAGAAAACGAGAGAAAAAAGGTTTTTTTGGTGTCTTTAACAACTCATTTGTAAAGCAATGAGTTCACTGTAAAATCCCATTATAAAAATTACCACATATAAAATCTTTTACAAGTAAAAAAATTGTATCTACATAAACTTTTTTTTTAATTAAACATTTATAATTCTCACCTGCCAATCTCGCTCCTTCGCAACTCCAAAGCATCAAGAGCAGAAAGATGCCACACAGCATCATCTTGAAATGTCACCACTGAATAACACACACACATGTGTCACATCAGACATACATATTGTCATCAATAGGTTTAAATTAATTAATAATAATAATAATAATAATAATAAAATAGTGTACAAACCTGTAAAATCAAAAATTCCTCTTGAAAAAAAAATATTTAAAGAGAATAATTTAGGTATCCCGTCTCTCTTCTTTCAGCTCGTGGTGGAGAAGCTCATCAGTTGAGAGAATGTGGTTGCAGAAAGTCTCCTGTGAGCTCCTCTCCTTGGGTTTATTCCGATGCTTGGACTTATTCCTCTGACTTGTCCTCGCTGGTACCAGCGCTATTTAAGCCGTCCAGGACATTCCTGCAGGCGCCGTGCGGACCAATGGGAGAGCAGCAGGACGAGAGGGGGGCGGGGCGGGCGCGCTTCCTTACCTCACAGACGGTCACAGAGGAATCACACACACACACACACACACACACACACACACACACACGCTCACATACATTCCTGAGCTGAATTTCCATCACCGGAAAAGAGAAATATTTCATACTCGCGCTCGAGCCAAAGTGGCTGTTTCCGGTCAAATAAAAGTTTAATTAGTCAGCAAACAGTCTGAGATATATTTATTTGTCGCTCTCTGTAAAAATCTACATATATAAATATATATTTTAAATATGATGCGGGATAAAAGTGCTGATTATTCTATTATTCTTATGAATGAATATTAAAGTCATATAAAACACTAAACTATATTCCATATTTAATACGAGCGCTTATTCATGACTATTCAATGTTTTATGCTGCGTTTTTCCTTCTTTATTTTGTTGCTATAACCAATGTGGCCACCAGGTGACTCATTGAGTAATAAATGTAAGAGAACTACTAGGATGGTGATAAATGTTCTATCATCTATAAAGCATAAAGAGATAAAATAAACATGTAAAAAGCACAAAAAAAAAAAAAAAAAAAAACATAAACAACTGATCCATTTGTTTCCGTTCAGGCTTTTTTTTTCCTACCAAGCCGAAGCTGTATTTACTGAGAAAGAAAAAAAAAAGTGAAAGTAGACGATTCATCACAAAGTGGGGTGGATGATACACATCTTTGAATCTAAAAATATCACTTTTATAGAAAACATGGGGGAAGATGACTGGATTACATAATATCCTCTTCATTCCTTGCGTACAGTTTGTTCAGGCCAAAGATAATCAATCCTACATGACTAAGATGTCGTCATGAAAAAAAATGCCTTTAAATAGCCTTAAATGGTCAGAGAGGACTAATATTTTACTATTTATCATTGTTTTACCCAGATCTGTTATTGGAGTAAAACTACCAATACATGAATCCAAAAATATTCAAATGACCTGTTCTATGAATAAAAATCATACTTTGTTAAAACTGTATAGTATTTCATATATCAGCAAGTGTGAGTATTATGTACTTTTGATGCTTTTCCTGTTTATGAAAAGCAAAGTTCTGGAAAAAAATGACCCCTCTTGCTGATTTTGTTTTGAACTGATGACGTCACCATCCAGATGAAGGTAAAGGTTAATGACTGAGCGTTTAACCTTCAACCCCTGCTTCTCTATCTCCTTTACCAGACATCCAAAGCAGGGAACAGAGGCGTGTTTTCAGTTTAAGTGAAGAGGAGAGGCGTTCTGAAAAAGCGGCGTTCTCCGACGTGACGTTCAGACATTTAAATTCAAAGGGGAAAATGGCGGAAAAGACGTCGAGCGGTCTGACAGATTTACGTGTGGAAAAAGCACGGGGTCGCTGACAAGTGCTTACAGGCACTGATGACTAACACTGTAGAATCAGGGGGCTGTCTAAAAATAGATGTACCTGTGATAGTGAGGAGACAAAAAAAACATCTGGATGCCTGATCTTCTGTCTGAACATACACACCACTGGAATGCAGGGTTTTATGACCTTTGGGTTTTTTTTCTTTTTTTGCAGCGGTGAGGTGAGAAGTCAGGAACGACGCTCTGCCGGTCAAGCGGAAAAAAAAAAAGTTGGTTCAAGAAAAAGAAAAAAAAAATGAGATAGAGGTGGAGGGAAGCGTCTGAAGGTTCATGGGAAAAACGAGTTCTGGAGACATCATAGGCAGGTGTGACTGGGCTACGTCTCTGTCGACGTGACCGTGACCCTCACGAGCGTGGGAGGCGAAAAAAAAAACTGACAGGACGGTGTCGGAGGTGCCAAGTTCGGATGAATACCCCCGCCTGAACTGAGCCAACAGCGCATCGGGAAAACAGCCCACAGATAGCAAGATGTTTACTCGGAGCAGCACCTCTTTCCTACCACACGCACACATCAGCAGGGGAGATCATTAGTGTTTGATTATAGCGTCTCTGCTCTGTTTCTGGAAGGGGCTCTCGACAAAAAAAAAATACCTGATACCCACGGAAAATATAATTACATCATAGTTTGTTCCTGTACTTTCCTTAAGAAGCTTTGCACCTGTATAAACTGTGATGGCTTTGGAACATTTTCATGCAAATACATCTGTTTTGCAAATTTACAAGCCATATCGCACCGTATATGCAAAAACGTTCATGTTGGACGTGTTAAAAAACACCCAGAAAAGCCATGCGGCGATGCATTTTATGGTTACGGACACGCTCGGAGGGAAAAAACACTTACTGTGGTTTGTTTATAACAGGTTTTTAGCAAAAGTATTTTTCTAATCACCGGTTTTCTTAGGAACTCGTGCATCGGCGCATGAAAGTGAATCACGGCATCCTACAAAATTAGATTTTCAAAAGAAAAACCTGATAGTCGACCAGTGTCCATTCACTTCATTCATGAAATAACGTTGTCGGACATAATTATTTTTTTCTTTTACCAGCAAGCAGAGACATGAGGTGGGCCTGATAAAATAAAATGAGATTTTTTACTGGAAGTAGTCTGGAGGGCTACAACTGGCAGCGGAAACAGGTGAACAGCTCCAAAGAAATGACGCAGGCACTTGGGATATCAGGGAAAGGCGGGACGCTATGGCAACACAAACATCCTTACAAATAACACTTCTTATATACTGTGTATTTGGGAGAGATAATGACTAATGGCAGGAAGAAAATTGTGAGATCAGATTAGATTAGAAGTTATTACTGTACTGTATTGGACGGGTTTAAGGTTCAAACAGCAACTCAACAGATACAGCTCTACATTAAAAAACCTCTAAAAAGAAAATGCACATTCGCTGTGAGAGAGGTCAAAGGTCACTGGTGACCGTGTTGAGTGATACGGCTCAAAGAAGAAGAAAGATCCAACATTTGATTGTTATTACTGTGTAATAACTTTCATAGATGCTAAAAAGTGCCAGAATTATAAATCTGATCATTTGTCAGACTATTAAATTCCTACATTTCTTTATTAATTCACAGTGTAACCAATCCAGCCAATGGATTTTTTCCCCCATCTTTAGTACTGTATCAGTACATGTTTACTATGTGTTTACGAGTACATGGAAACAGCAGAACTGGAGCAATATCTGACGTTGGGCTTTTCCTTTTTGGATTGATATTCAGCAACGTGGGACGCTGCGTGCAGGCCAGCGATACCGCGCTATGACTACTCCCCGAAAACACGCCTCGTTTTTTTTTTTTACCAGAAGAAGCATTAAATATGTTCTGTTTGGCAAAGCGGTGACCTTATGAACGGATCATCCCTCATTTTCTCCTAAACAAGGCCGCCTGGGAGGATCAATCTTGCGTAATCTCTGTCTTAGGGAGGGGAAAACAAAAAAAAAAAAGATGAGTAAGAAGCCCTGGTGGCTACTAGTTAAACACAGAACAGCGTGAGTCACTGATGAACTATTGCGGAACGTGTGAACAGCAGGGGAATCGCTGCTCGTGTGGTGTTGTTTGTGACGGCGTCGTAAAGACGACGGGAACAGGTGTTGTGTTGTCAAAATGTGTGTTCCACGGTGATATGTGTTCAACCTGCACCCAACCTTAACTTAACCCCAAGAAGACAACGTTGAGATAATAGCCACAGCTATGTGTGATTGACATTTATTCATAATGATGAGTTGAAGCTGAGAAGAATTTTTAAAGCACAGACTTCTGGAAAAGTGTGCATTGAAAAGGACCATAAAGCAATGTGTTGCCAGACTTAAACCCAGCAGATGCCTGTAGACCGAAACGGACTTGGACCCCATTGGCCGTTGTCAAATAATCGATCGTAATCCTGCTCGGCCTCAACGGGGATTAAAGAGGGAAATATGGATTTTGGGTTCGGAGAAAGTGATATTTCCCTGGAACATTACAAGATCCCGCTCATTCTGTGGACGAAATTTGGAAAACAAATATGTGTTTTGGAAAATATCTTCCCAAATAATTCCCTCATGCGCCTCGAGCATCTGTCATGTTTGATAGACGGACGTTGGACTGCAATATGAAAACTATGAGAACAGTACGTCCTGATCTGTTATTCTATATATTGTCACTGCAAAAAAATCAGTAAATAACCTGGCGTTTAGCCGTCCTTGGATGCATGCATGGAGGAAAGTGATTAATTGGTAACAGTGAGTCTGCTTCATTCCGGCAAGTGATGTCAGGCTGTGATTATGTTGGACGGACAACTGAAAGCTTCTCCTCTGCTTCCTTTTCTCGCTGTTTTACAGACGGACACCAAGTCATCCGTGCCGTTCCCCGCATCGCGAAGTTGTACAAGCACACCAGGGCCTTCTTTTTTTTTTTTTTATATTCGGTGAGTGATGGCTATGGGTGATGGATAAAAATCTCTCTCTCTGCTAAACGGGCACATTTTGAGTAATGAGGCGACGGACCACACGGCAGGAAGACAACTGTACACGGGAATGTTGGAGGGAGAGTCTGTGAGTTTGTAAAAACACGGAGACTTGTCACACAGGAGTGTGCTGATGACCACACAAGTGGATAATGACTTTTTGGAAAATGCGTGTAAAACCGTTGACATGACCTTGTAGAGCTTGAATTCCATAGGGAACGTGACCTTAGGCACATTATGGCTTCACTGCATATATGTGCATAGGGATTTTTAAAAATGTTATGTTTGCCTGATTTTGTACAAATGGTGCTGTTTTTGTGCATACTTCAGTAGGGATCCACTGCTTAGTTCCTCAGTGAAAGGAGTGTGAATTCTCCCGTAATCTAGGAATGGGATGACGTAAATTCATATGCAGGTCAAGGCAGGTGAGTGAATACTTTGACCGTGAGTGTGTGTGTCTTGTCATAGAATAAAATGTATCTGAACATGTTTGTTGTAAAAATGTTCCTTTTTTTTCATTGGTCAGTCTTTATCACGTGGTGAAAATTTCAGCGAGCAAAGTCTGGCTTCTTAATTTCCACAAGGAGGCACCTTCATTTGTCAAACAAAAAAAAATGGAAAGATCCTGTTACCTTCTCGAGCCGTTTGGCCGCGGAGCGTCTTTCAGCTGGAAGCATCAGGTCTTTATAGAACACATCCGCCTGCGGAATATTACATTTCACTGAAAATTACAGTCTCTTGTGTTTCCTGATCTTTTTTTAGGGAGACCACCAGGGGAAATGTGGACACGGTTTTAGCGTTTATGTGAACTTACTGTAATCCGAGCGCTGCTATCGGGACGAAAAAACAGGAAGAAAAAAAAAACGGGTTAACTGTCAAGTGAGGAAAGAAGCGGCCTAACGCACCATTGGTGCCTGTTTCTCCCACAGCTTCTCAATAGGAAGTAGTAGGTTTCTAAGGAAAATATTTCACTGATGGTGGTGTGTGTGCAGACCCTTTTCATGGTCCACACACACACACACACACTTCCAGTTCACTTTGCTTCGCAAAACCTGCTTTTCTTGGCCTTTTCCCTTTTTTTTTTAAATTCCACACCGATTTTTTTTTAGGAAGTGTACCTTCGCCCTGTTAGGACCCTGAAGGATATTAAACGCACAGTGAAGCGGCTCAGTGTGACGGCAGCCAGGTACATCACACAGCGTGCCGCTCCCACAGTTGCTTTTTTTCTTTTCGCATGCCGTCAAGCATCAACGATGATGCAAAGAGACAGATTCTGTCAAATTAAGCCCTTTTTATGGATACTAGGCCGCTGGGATCTCTACTGCTCAGTGGTGTAACTTTACACTTACGGCCCATTTTTATTTGACTATAGAGCTTCACTGAACCAGGTGACCTTTGACCCATTTCCTCCTCGAGCATTATGAAGTCCTAACATGTGCTGCAGAACCAACTGTGCATACAAACAAAATCTGATAGAAATCGACATTTTTGAGGCATAATTTAAGTTGAACTCACTTTTCTCTTTTTTTTTTTTTTTCCTTTTGCTCATTAATTTCCTGGGCATCAGTGACGGGGCGAATCTCTTTTCATCCCAGAGGATTTACTCACGTGTACTTCCAGACCACGGGGCGCAAATCAATTTTAGAACAGATTTTTTTTTTTCTTTTGCTGCTCCGTCGAAGACGAGGAGATCAGAGGAGATTCCCACTGTGGCGGGTTCGGTCATCCTCAATCCTTTTATGATCCATGGCACATTACTGACCTGCTTTGAAGATAACGGGAAGGAAAAAAAACCAAACAAACATCTTTCTTTATTTCTTTTTTTTTTTTTTTTTGGACTTGAATAAATGAAAAATAGCTACGCGCTGTCACTCCTCCCCACAATTTCTGGGGTCCACGTCGCAGATAAGCATAGTTTATGTCTGCAAAGTGTTGATTAGAATCTTCTCTTTTTATGATGCAAACCCGTAGGTTCTCGGGCTAAATCTATGCCCTATCGTCGGAATTCCTTACATTCTTGCAGATGTTTTTGCTGAGTAGAACCAGGTGGGATTTGAATATTTTCCAGTAGCTTTATTGCAAAAGCTCGCTTCAAGCTATGGGTCCTACACCTCTGCATAAGTCGTTGCTGGGATCCCCCCGCTCGCGCTGCACGTGAGCCAGTCCGCCTCTCACGGCATGACCTGGTTTAAAAAAAAAAAACGACACTTTGTCCAGACGTCTGATTGCACTTTTTCTAATTCTGTGGCATGTCTTTTAAGGCCTGTAAATGTAGCATGCAGTATTCGCCGCTGACTCCAAACGGTCGCAGCGAGTGTCCAGTCGGGTTGTGGGGAGCGTGCCATCACGAAGGCGTTCGGCCGCTCCTCTCCTGGAAAAGGGAGCTAATCAATGACAGCGGTTTCCTTTGCATTACGAGGGTCCCCCTTTTTTTTGTTGAATTTACGGCTTCTTCTCCCCACTTCTGCTGCAGAGACGTCTGCCAAGTCACATGGACAAATGAGTCGCCAACTTTGACTCCAGAACATTTCTTTCTGTCTTCTGCCTCCCATTATGTCATGATGCACACAACATATATATAGATATGTTGTGTGCGTATATATATGAAACGTCTGCGTTTGACATGATTCCTCTATTCAAAGAAACTTACCTACTCACCTTTCCTCTCCTATTCCATCCACCTCTGATTCTTCCCATTAATCCCCTGCTTGGACATGCTTTCAATCAGAGCTTTATTTTAACAAACCTGGTAAAAAAAAGAAAAACGCCACAGTCCGCGACGCTCACCGAAGCCTATGTCGACGTCTGGGAATGCTGCCTGAGAACGTACCCGTGCACGGTTATTGTCTTGGCTTTTTTTTTTTTTTTTTTCTCTTTAAACTGATTCTCCCACCACTGGCCCTGTTACAGGCCCTCACAGCTTGGAAAGCGCTTAAAGGAAGTGCTGACTACTGTTTGCAGTGGCCACATCTTGAAAACCTATCAGCGCGTTTCCTTTAGCGCTCTCTTCCTGCAGCTGCGGCTGCAGGGGGTTGTTGGGGGGGTGGAGGGTGGGTGTGGGGGGTGCACATGTAAGTGGAGCGAAAGTTGCATATCCAGATGCATGAGGTATAGGGAGAGATGAGTTACGACATCTTGATGTTAAATGTAATGCGGGTTTGGATCTTTTCTTTTTTTTATGTCCCGTGTGGAAAAAACTAACAAAAAAAATAATAATAACGAAACAAAAGCGTCTCACGTTGCGGGCGATCAACGTCGTTACAAAAGTCGACGCCTGTGATTTATCAGGACGCCGTGGGGTTCAGCTGCTGAACAGCTCAGATACGATAACTCATCGGAACGTGAGGCCTGTTGGGCACCACCGCCGCCACCGCCGCCGCCGCCGCCGCCGCCAACCGGGGGTACGAGCTCCGCCTTGTGTTGTCTTGGTTGCTCGGGAGGGCACTAAAAAACAGACCAGGCCCGATTATTTTTCTTGTGGTTTTTTCCAGATCAGCGAGTTGTTTAAAATACAGACGCGCAATAACACACCGGGACGAGCGCAGCGGCCTTCATGTTTTCAGCCAATCAGCATGCGCCGCCGAAAAAGTTTAATTTCAGGTGCGATTTGTGTCAGTGGCACGGTGACGACATCGCCGTCACTTTGCTGGATTTCTGTTTTCTGGGCTCCGTGTCGCAGAGTAAGTTCAGCGTGAGGTGACTTTCTGTCGTGACTATGTGTGTTGTTGAGGATAAAAAAAAAAGAATTCCAAATAAGTCCAACGCGGTGCTCTGAGAGGCTGCATCACTTCCAGTTATTGGCGATGTGGAACAAGCCAGTGTATGCAGATGTTCCCTGGAACGCTCAGCTGTGATTTACACACGTCCTCTTTCCAAAATTACTACTGCTAATAACTATGTGTCTCAAATAAAAAAAACAGTAAACTGATCAGTGTAAAATAAAGTTAGGGGCTGATTGGGTGATGAGTGTATCTGTCTTTAATACTTTCCTTCTAAATCATAACTCCTAAAGCATGTCCGGTTAAATATGATTAGTAATTTATTAATAGCATCCAGAGTCATTTGAGTTATTTGCGTTCAGGTTTAGACGCGTTTAATCTCATGTGTTTGCCAGATGTTGTAAATTGCCCAAAAACCAGTCAATAAATAACTTTTGGATGATAAGTGTGGTGAGTATTTCTATTTGAGTATTTGAGAAACTTTTTTATTTCTTCTTTTTAGAAACAAACATGACGCCCGAGCGTGCTGTAAAAATAGAATAGAGGAAAAAAAAAAGGACACGCTGAACGGCCGATGGGTTGCCAGGCAGGAATTTGAAAAATTTCCATTTCAGGTTTTTTTTTTTTTTTTTTTTTTGGAGGCTTCTTCCTCCACTGAACCGCAACTTCTCAGAAAAAAAGGGTTAAAGAGTGCCGGGAAGCCCCCCCCCTCCGCCCTCTCGTGCAGATCTTTCCATGCCTCACAAAAAAAAAAAAAACGGAGGTTCCCTCCACCGGCGGAATCATAACTCTTCATGTCATGTCCGAGCATTTATGGTAAAGCTGAAACATGCGCGGGCTCCGATCTCTGGAGACCATATGGAGACTCCACAGCGTGTTGTGTGTTTGAACACACTACCCTGAAAACACACACACACACACACGCTTTTACCCTTCACGACAAGCTATCAGTTGATGATCTGGACCCGGAGCCTCGCTGCTTTCCCTGGAAAATCGGATCCACGGATTTTCTAGTTGCGTGTTGCACTTATTCCGATAGATCGTGATGCGTTCGGATGTAGCCGAGGATCAGCGCGTGAATCAGTGCGATTTCCCGACTTCTCCTCCTCAGATAGAGCAGCTAAACAAAAACACATGCCGGGGACGCATTCCTCCGTTTGCCCTCTGGCTTCCTGTTGGTTTTAAAGGTCCTCGCGATCATTGGGGCTCATTAAACTAAGCATTAGCGACAATATATTTCTTACGCTCGCGGCCCGTATCGGATCGCCATCGGGCAGCATGATGTTTTCCATCCCAGTGAGTCTCCTACCAGTAAAGTTGAAGTCATGAGTGCAATGGACCAAATCCATTTCCAATAGTCTAAAATGAGATTTCTCGTGGAGATGATTTCAGACGGAAGAGTGAGCACAGCTTCACCAAGAGTGATGAGTAATGTTCCGAATCAGCAGAAGGTCAGAGCCTTCATCGAAGCCCTCGGAACGCTGATGAAGACGGACTGGTGAATCGATCAGAGAGGTTGTTTTTTTTTTGTCTGAAGCCCCGACAACTTCGCCCGCCGCTGATTGGAAAAGAAGCGCGCCAGGAAACATCCTGAACCCCCTTCCGTGTCATTCACACGGGACGTTTTCCCTTTCCCGAAATGTCACTTGTAGTTTAATATTCGCGTGGAGCGGCCTTCGGGGGCTTTTTCCCGAAGCGCTTGACATAGGAACCGTACGTCGTACGTCGCCAGAGACGCGGCACGCGGAGGAACGGCGAAGCCCGTGCGGGCCTCACGTTTACGGATCCAGTGGCTCGGCCTGGGAGAATTGGCCCTGCGAGGGTATTTTGTCATCTGCTGAAAGAAGGCGCGAGCCAAGCGAAGGCCGCTGATGGATGAGACTTTCAATGCGATTGGACACAGAGCAACAGCTTCACCACTGGAGCCGATCTCATGCTCATGCTCACCCACTGATTCCGCTGCCCCCCCCTCCCTTTGCTACACCGCGCAGTGGGCATTTTTTCTGTTTTAATTTTTACTTTTTTTGCACTTTGGCTGCGTGTTATGGTTCACTCGGGTTGCAGACACCAAAGTGTTGTGAGTGACGCTTTCCTGTTAGGGGGGGCGGAATACGGCGGTGCTTCGCCTGCTGAGCTGCAGCATCTCATGGACCCCCCCCCCCACACACACACACACACACACACACTACCACCCCCCATGCAGCGATATATGTTTTCCAGACCCTAAACGCAGCCAAGAAAAGCCACTGGTAGAAGTCAGATCCCCTGCAGAAAACAAAAGGGAAAAGCTGAATGTTATACACGTTAATCCCCTGATGGGGGATGAGAACCCTGAATGAAAGATTGAAATTTAGCTTAATAACATGTT
Source organism: Eupleurogrammus muticus (assembly GCA_036785175.1). Classification (NCBI taxonomy): domain Eukaryota; kingdom Metazoa; phylum Chordata; class Actinopteri; order Scombriformes; family Trichiuridae; genus Eupleurogrammus; species Eupleurogrammus muticus. The sequence goes on along the minus strand of JAYKQN010000012.1, from coordinate 12,108,513 downwards.
AATAACATGATCTCACTGCAAAAAGTTGTCATAATGGAAATGATGCGAGCACGCTAAACGGAAACAAGCCAAGCAACGTGCATTCCATTATTGATTTCATGTATCAGGAAATATTTGCCCTTGCACAAAAAAAAGGAATCTTCCTCTACAAGTGAAATGTCTTCTATTTTAGTACAATTACTCCATTGTTCAATAGTTAAATGTAATTCCTCTTTGGCACCCCTATATTCTAGTATTTAACTTTATTATAAGAGTGCTTCTGGGATTCATAAGAGCAATATAATGAGATTATAGGACACTCATTTTATTATCATCGGATCAATGTGGTCAATCGTTTCTATACATTCACCCACTATAATCACATTACAACATTTCACATTTTAGTAATTTTTGATCGTGAATCCCAGAGCCAATCCAGTTAAAACAGTGCCATGCGATTGGGGAATTTATAACTGAATGAATGGGTGACATCCATCCATGTGGGCACTTGTGTTACCTGGCAGAATCGTGATGATTGTGATGAACCGCTGACATGGCGATTCCAGTAACTTGACAACAGGCGCACGGGGAACGACATCTTCCCTTTTTTTTTTTTTTTTTGCGGATTAAGGCTTCGCGATGTTGTTACTTGACCCCGGCACTTCAAAAAGTTCACATCGGCATTTGAAGTGTTGGAAAAGCCTAAACAGCTAAAGGTATAAATCCTGCTTTGGGCCGCGTTCAGAGGTGTGATTTGTGTTGTGTGCCTCCAAACATCAAAAGGATCACTTGGAATTTTCTCAGCAGCCTCTATAATGTCTCTATTATGCCTGTGGACAAGTTGGAAGGCGGACATTTAATGATGTGTATGTTTCACTTGTGCTTTTTTTTTTTTTCCCCAAACAAGCCAAGATCATATCACTTATAGTTCATTACTCTACCTTCACAGCTCTGATTTATTGCACATTCGCAGTAAATCCAGGGTAAAAGAATGTGGGCCAAAAGCGTTCATTTCAGTGGAATCACAGTGATTGGACTGCTTGATCCCAGGGGAAGGGCAGTAAATCTGTGTGAATTTCTCACTTTGGGAACTTTTGACAGGAAAATTCTATTGAACATTGGAGAGTCCTGATCCCACATCCTAGTTTTTGCAAAGTCAAAACCTTGGCATCAAACCCACAACATAATACACTTGATTGTGCAGATCTGGGTCTGCACGATGGACGAGGATTTGGAGGATCATTGAGAAACAAAAGGCAATGTCGAACAAACTCAACAGCATTGTTTTCGGAAAAGAAAAAATCTTCTTTGTGTGTTTGTTGCATATGTCAATGATCCTGAATGAAGTTTCCTTACCTTTGAAACAGAACATTTGGCTCTCCATAGCGAGCAAAAACAACTCCACGGCGCTGACATTTGAAGGGAATGAAAACGAACGAGTCCCTTTTTGCAGGAAGCTGACGTCGACGGCTGTCAGTACCAACAGTAAACGTGTTAATTTACTGTCCCGTTAGCGGCCAAAATGACTGGCACGCTAACTGACGTGGAAATCTTTTCCTCTCCTTTCATAACTCATGCTGGTGGGGGTCAGGTTGGGTGGGGGGGGTTGACGGTGGGACCGGGCCCAGAGAATTGACATGTCGGTTAGTTGTGAGTTACTGACAGACGAGTGCCAGCATGCTCCCGGCCTGCTCGCGCAGCCACAGCGCTTGAGCAGCTATCCCTGCGTCACCGTGGGCCTGACCCACATACTTTTGAAAAAGACACATGAGCTGAAGACATTCTATCAGAAACTTCATTTCGTCAGGTAATTACCACTGGAGCCGATCTCGTTTTCCAGACATACGTTAATGTCAAAGAAAATGAAATCCGTGCAACCAATCAAGCTGAATACCAAAAAGATTAAAAGAACATGTTTGAAGGGATCCTATTTAGCTATTTTTCTGCTTTAGGATTTTAACTTTCATGGTCTATATATAAAATTTAGCATGCATTTAATGGTATTAGACCAGTAGCAGCAATGCAACTTCCACTAACTTCCGCTCCTGTTGTGACATCACAACGGGAGCTGTTTCTAAATGGCGTGTATTCATCCAGGTTTCAACAACACTACAGGGAAGGGCCAGAAGGGTGGTCTTATTTTACACTTTGTGCAATAGCAGGGACACTATAGGACAATGTACAAGCACACAAAAGCTGCAAAATTTGTCATCATTTCATTTTAAAAGACATAACACGCTACAATTCAAACACCTTAGTTTTCACCAATGAACATAAGAACAAAAAAAACTCATCAATTAAAGCAATGCAGGGAAGGTTTAAGACATTTTTATTTTATATATAATTGTTGGCCTATCTCTAATGAAGGCAACCCACCCGATACAGAATGCGTTACCAGTAATAAAGTGGAGGGTCAAATAATCAACTGTATACAAAGTTTTTGTGAAACTGTACTTGTTTGCATGTCCAGAGTCCAACAGGAAAACGCTGAGTAAACCGACGTTCTGCCACAGCGAGAGGGTCCATACGAACTCGGATCACTCACAGAGAGCAGCGCCAGAAGTAAAGAGGTTAACGCTGAAAACAGCTTCGGTGTTCAGTACAAAGACGAGCCATGACAGCTGAGTGTTTTTAATGGAGGCCAGTTTTTATAGAGCTCACTCTTCTCCTCCCTCCTCCCCCCGGGGCTGAAGGATTTATTAGAATCCCATTTTGCTCCACGGGGGCTCTCATGTTTCCAGGCTGCAGCCTCTGTTTGTCTGCGCTGGGCCGCTACTGTACACCTCGACGCGAAAACCAACACAACCACACGGAGTGAGAGGAATGCATGCCCGCTGCTGCAGCAGAGGCTTTTCATTTTTTTTAGATTTGGGTAAAAAGTTGCAATCAGTAAAACACTAAAAAAGAAACCTTTGTTTAAGCTGTTAGGCTTAACTATCAATAAAGTTTGACGTTTGTATGGGTCTCGTCAAATATATCCGTCAGGAGCAGGATTCCGTCTTCATGATGGGGCTTTTTTTTTTCTCCCCTTAAAAAAATATTTTCAATTTAATAGCTTCAGCACTTCTGATGAAGTACACAGATGCTTTGCTGCACCAGGGAGTCAGCGCTAAGTGGAGCAAGCTGCTGGCCCTCAGACCGATGACCTGACACCGACCTTGACCCAGACCAGCGGAGACAGGGAAATGGCGAAATGTTTCGAGAGATTTTACCCTGTTATGACTTAATTCTCCAACTCTCTTGCGTTTTGCACCAGTGGCACTGACGCTCTTGTTTAAAAAACGCCGTAAAGAGCGGAGATAAATCTGGGCAGCTGCAGCCGGGTGAGTAACGCACTGAGTGTTATAGCAGACTTGGCGCCGACACCTTTGGGTCCTTCAAAAAAAAAAAATGAGTCATCTCTGTGAAATGCTGTTAACTGATTGTGAAAGGGAGTCTGTATAAAGGTGCTCTAACCCCGTCGTCTTTGTCCGCCGCTCATGCAGCGTGCAGCCTCGACTCTAAGCTCGCGTTTGTAGGAAACGCACGTCTGACGGGCCGTGGTGATAACAGCGTGGCCCACCAGAGAGGCCGAACCGGCCCAATGATATACAAAAACAGATAATCTATTTTAAAAATGAAAGATCATGTCGATCAAAAAGTATTTTACAAATGTCGCCCTGTTCAACTTGGTCAGATTGTTTTTCAAAGCCACTCCTGCCCATTCGTCATTCTTTATGTTATTGAGCCATACCTTCCACTTATTAAATGTAAGGAACTCCAGAGTTATAGTTATCCTAGATTATACTATTTTGGACACTTCAGAGAGTTTGCAGGTATTCTTTAGTATTCATTCGCTATCATCTAATTTGCTATAATTAAGAAAATCCTATGACAATACAGAACTTCTAATGTAGTTAGATTTTGTCCAGAGAGTCAGTTTTGTCTCAAAGCGGCCTTATTTAGCCATTTTCAAGATTACAATGTCCATTTTTAATGATCCATGCATTAAAAATGTGTAAGCTTTTGTGTGTGTCCAAAAACACCTCTATAGATCTGTAGCTGCAATGCAGTCTGCCTTCTCACACACTCACTCTGAAACACACACTCACTCTGGAGTATGACGTGTTACTGCAGAAAATACGGCGACAAAACGTAGTTTCGTTTTTCAGTCGGGCACTACGTTACGTTTCACAGGGACATATTTGAGCGTGACACTTCCTCGTCTGCTCTCATTCCACATGGAGGGAAGCAAACAGTGACTTATTGAAGGAATGGAGGTGTCGAGGAAATGACAGAGGGTACGTATGTAAAGCTCTACAGACCACAGCAGAATGAGTGGGTGGTCTTATTGCATATTCTGTGTTTGAGGAGAAACACCAGAGACTTAAATATTTACATCCAGCACTGAAGAGGTGTTTTATTCATGGTAGGGCCCCTTCAAGACAGGTTTGTCAGAGTGAAGCATGCACATGGGAGTTCCCACCATGATCCTTATCTCTTTTTTAAAACACAAAACAACAATAAAACATGTTTGGCTGCATTATTCGGCACTGATCCTGTACAACTGATCCATAATGACACATCTCTGATCAGCACAGGAACCACTTTAACATCTGCCGGTTTGACCCCTCACTCACAGAAAGGGCTCCCTCACTCTGCCATAATTCCACGGGCTCCCTTCAACACCAAGCAACCCATCGGACAGATGCATGATGTATCACTGCGCTTACTGGACAGTAGATGGACTAATAAAACCAACTATGTATTTGCCAAAAGAACATTGTTGTTAGAAAACTGCTATGAGAAAAAAAGAGATTTTGCTAAATCATTTTTGCAGTGTGGTAATCTGTGGACAGGAGGTTTGTCTAAACTGGAAAATGCCTTAAAATTCTGAGCTTTTTCAAGTCTCATATTCAAACTCTTGCTCACTTTCCATCATAAAATAGTTTGAAGCCCGTTGAGGCATTGTGGTCAAGTGTGGGAGATACTTTCATGCGACCGAAAAAACACGGGGATGTGTTATTTATGCAGCTTCGCTCCTTTCGGTTTTTCGTAGCAGGGGGATAATTGGCGTTCTGGACATTCCAGCTGGAATGATGGTAAATGAAACAGTAGATCAGAGATCACAACATGATAAATGACAAACAGTCATGGAAACGCAATCGCAGAAGTGATGGGGCAGATGTTGACAGCCACTGTCTTTTTGCTTAATAGATAACATATTTTTTTTTCCTTTCAAAATGATTTGTTCTATTCCTACATTTACATCTTAAGAGGGAACCCACGATAGTATACAGTGATTTAATTTGGGAATCTTTGACAAACCTATAGAATGACAATAAAGCATATCCTTTAAAATCCCATAAAGAATAAGATAATACTGCAGGAAGGAAACCTAAAGCATCAAGAATAATCAGTGCCTTTTGGCTTCTTCCAGGTCCCAGAGCTGCAGGAGAAGAGTCAAAAACGCGGAGACATCTGTATCTGCAGTGCGTCGTTGCAACGAGCAGGAAAAACCAAGAAAACAGAGATGCAGTACATCTTTCAGCATTTACAAGCAATTAAAGAGTCAAAAATGAGTAGGTTTCTAAGATGGAAATTCCCCCCCCGACCCCCTTCAAGGGATTACTTCTGATCTGGATTTCAGCTTTTAAAAAAAAAAAAAAACTGCTGACACAGCAGCAGTTTTATAGATCTTCTATTTTTGAATCGCCTCTCAGGTCGGAACATTCTGATCCATCGTGAGATAAGGATGCATGCACACATACGGCCAAAGAGTAGACAAATCCAATTGAGTGCATGTTTTTGATGAAATAATAGAGAATCTGGTTCGATTCCGAAGCCTCATGGACTAGCCCTAACCTAACCCTAACCCTAACCCTAACCTAACCCTAACCCTAACCTGCACACGTTTGGCCAAAGAGTGGACAAATCCATTTGAGTGCATGTTTTTGGTGAAATAATAGAGAATCTGGTTCGATTCCGAAGCCTCATGGACTAACCCTAACCCTAACCCTAACCTGCACACGTTTGGCCAAAGAGTGGACAAATCCATTTGAGTGCATGTTTTTGGTGAAATAATAGAAAATCTGGTTCGATTCCGAACCCTTTTGGAGGGGGGGGTGGCGCTACGAACCTTAATGGCATGAATGATGATCACCATGCGCGTTGACCTTTTTCAGCCTGAGGGAGCGGCGAGGAGCGCGACCCCTTTGATCGAAGGAGATGGTCCTGGAGGGCGCGTGAGAACTTGACCCCGACGTACTGTATCAGTCGTCAAGCAGAAAATAAGCCGACGCTGCTCGGGGGGGGGCAAATGTGTCCTGCTGAAAAACAGCATTGTGCTTGTCGTCTGCGAAACAGTTTAACATGGGGAAGGCAGCGCTGGACGCATATCAAGGCGTCACATTGTTGACTTAAGCAGTTGGATGTATACTGGCGAGACTTTTTCGACTTCTGTAAATCAGGGACTGTTGTGTGATTTTGGTTTCACCAAAAAAAAGGAATAATTCGTCTTATCTCGTAACAAACATGGAAAAAAAAAAGCTGCGGAATGTGTAAAAAAAAAAAAGATTGCCCCGGGAGCGGACAAATAAACAGCCGAAGGAACGACTGGCCACATTCCCAGCGGCACCAGGAAAAGGATCTTTTTCCATTCCAGCCGACTTCCCCTCCCGGGCAGCTTGACACACATCCAGAGTCCAAAGGAATACCAAGGTCAGACGAGTCCAGACACTATCTGGCGCATGAACCCTCGAGACGGTGATGTCAAGTTGATGGCAGAGAGGGGGGGGGCATAGCTGCTTGACAGCCGGCGCAGAGATAAGGGCGATAACAGAGGGAGTAAACACGCCTTACGCAACGGAACAAAGCCAACCAGGGCGGAAACGTTAAAAAAAAAAAAAAAAGGAATCACAAGAAGTTTGGGATAATATATTGCTCTCAATAGTGCGTCACGTTATTTCATTCAACATAGTGTTGGTTACCATGAACATTTATTCAATTAGAAAAGACTGTATGATTGCAAATCAATAAATGCTTTCGCTTGGACATCCCTCGTACATATGCACGAGTTCAGAAGCTTTTATTGAATTTTAATGACCGGCTGATGAAATAAAGCTTTATTTATGTTTATACTATTCATCTTCAGCAACAGCTGGAAAAAAAACAGTGTGGATGGGATTGTTTTAAAAGCACCATTTGATACTTTATACTAGGGTTGCAAACTCAATTTAGTCAATGGGCCAAATTCAGTGCAATCTGATATCAAGTAGGCCGCACCAGTAAAAAAATATAACTTATAAATAACCTGCAAACGCATATAATATATCAGCAGAGATGCTGTCTATTGTCTGATTCTAAACATTTAGTCGCACTGCAAAATTTAACTGAACGTGAAAATATCTTGTTTTTGGTTCAATCCAATATTGAGTAGAATTTTTAGAAATTCTATATACTATTGGGAAATGATTTTACTTCTTTTTCCTCATCTCGGTGGGAATCAAATTGTTTGACTTTTTTATCGTGATGTATTTTTATATCATATATTGGACTTTTTAAATCTCATATTTCTAACATTTTAGCTCATTTTTTGGAAAAATGCAAACAAAAAATGAACAAAAAGATGATGTGCCAATGGAATAAGAGAATTCAAGATAATTCTGCACTGTTTTTTGGGTAATTACACAAAATTCTATATATTTTCCCCTGATAATATTTCACTTTCCGTCATGCACTAACCAATATAAGAAGTAGGTGAAGGTACCCCATGCTTTACAAACAATCTTCACAACAAAACTTTAAATATTTTATCCCTTGAACCCTGAAAGATGCTCAATGAGTTCACATTTTCGTGTAGAAACAGGAACTGGTCCTTTTTTATTTGTCACACTTTGTACAGTCATGCACATTGGACCCTTTAGTTGTGGCCCTTATTTAGACAATAAATCATCCTTCTTACATCTTATAAGGGAAATCTAATTCCTGTTAAAGACATATACAAATTATGAAATAATAATTATTAAATAATGTTTTTTTTTCCTTTGATATATGAATGTGCAAATATTTTGACTGTAAAGTAAAAAGTCACTATAATTAACTTTTTTTTTTCTTAAATAAATAGTTTAGCTGACTGTAGAGATAAATCCATAGAGGAACATTACTTGTGATTCCCATCTGCTCTACAGAGATTTACAGCATATATCATCTCATTGTTTCCTTTTTTTTCCCGGACATAACTTTACTGTTCTGGCTCGTTCTTTCAGACGAACCCTCCGGCCAAAGATAGCAACGAGCTGATCAACACAAAAAAGTGGAAGAACATCGCAGCCAGACGTGTCACTCATGCGTCAATGTCAGAATCGCATTCATCGCGTGGCTGGAAAACGCGTCAGGATTGTACGCAGCTCTCTCATCTCCGTTTATTTGACTTTTAACAGAGGTCAGGCTGCAGCCGCTGATGTTTGCCGCTGATTCCACCGGTTTCTCACCACTCGTTCCAGGGCAGTTGCTGCGCACGTGTGCGAAGTGATGATGGTGATTTAAAACGTGACAGATCTTTCACCAGGATCTTTTTTTTTCCATCCATGGAGAATTTACATTTTTCCGACGCCTGCATGAACATGACAATCGTCTGGATGCTTTTTTCAATCACAAATGTGCTTTAACAAATAACAGCAAATAATCAAACGCTCTTTAATATAGTTACAGTTAGTGGATATATGTGAAATGTCAAAAACTCTCTACACATTAACCAGAAGCCCATGCATGCACGTGCAATATCACGACACAACAAGGTGTGCATTAATATGATTCTGGTGCCATTCACACATAGTTTCAGTGGAATGGTTCGGAAAAGACTGGTAGCCTATATTGAAGGTCTGAAACAGCTGGACATGTGGATTATTGAAAGCAGATGTGGCCTGGAATGTCCACCACATGGAAAAGCTGATCGTGCCTATACCTCTACAGTAATAGGGGGGAACCTGACGGCCAAAAGTCGACTCAACAGAGGAGAAAAAGAAAAAAAAAACTTCCTGGAAAGTTGTGGGATTAACACGCTCCGAGCAGCCTCCTCCTCCTCCTCCTCCGACGACGCTTTTCTGCGGTTTTATTGACCATGTGGGTCTTTTTTAAGGCACGACTTCTAAATTGAGACAAAGTGTTATTTCTGATCACCGTGTTACACACAACGAAGGAATTTACAGACATGTATGCGTCGGGATTGTAGCGCTCACCAAACACAACTCCATATGTGCGGCTGTCTGCACTTTGCAAATTATCTACGTCCGAAAGAATTTCAGCCCCGGCATCAAACTGGGTTATTTGTCTTTATTGCTATGAAGTCATTTACCATGCGGCTAGGTTTATGACCCAGTTCTTTAAAGGTGAGGAAAATCAGACCATGGTCCAGTATGGGAACAGAGAGGCCATACGCAATATTCACCTATTTGCCTTTGAAACGCCAAGATTTTCCTTCTTAATTCAAGGAAACATCGCTGCCCCATATGTGAACTTCCATGCAGACTGCATGTAATGTAAATATGCACGTGGATGGCAGGTGTATAAAGGAAGAGTAAAACACTTTCCAAGGCTAAACGCCAAGCAGACTTCTCATGTAAATCCCCCTATGAAACAGGGATGGACCTAGAAGCCCCCTTAACCCTCTATGGTACACACCCTGATGCCAGTTGGTAAAGCTATGTTTTGCATATTTTTTTTGTCATCAGATAGGCCCAGTAACTGTTTGTGTAATAACATTGTAATAACTATGTAATTACAATTAAAATTATAAAATTGAAAAATACTTCAAATATAATAAATATTTAATGTGTGTAGGACTTTAAAGGTGAATTACTATCATTTGTACACCAATGTAATTGCTAATAATCAAATTACAACTACCATTAAATGTGTATCTGTCAGATTGATGGATCTGAAAACATAACTTCATTATTTCACATGGTTGTGGAGCCTGGGTCTATTAGGTTGACACAATGCTTTTGGACAGGCAGTTCCACATTGTACCAGTTTTCCATTAATAAATAATCTAATCGATGCAATTAATTACATAATAATGAACTTAACTCACCTATTTTTCAGTGCATATATTTTTCCCCAGGCGAGGGAATGTCATAAAAAATACTTTTATGGGCAATATTTGTGGAGCAAAATGCCCCGTGAAAAGGCCCTCAATTACAAATTAAAACAAAATTAATAACACATTTAAACGCTGTTATTTGCTCTCTCATGGCTCCACTTCTTTTTAATACATTAATACATAACTGGTGATGTATTGTGCGTGTGGAAGGCATGAAATGGGTTTGTTGCCATGTGGCAACATCGAACCAGAGACGGCTAAATGAATTTCAGCACCCCTAAAATTTGAGATAAATTTTTCTTCCTGGATGCCTTTTTTTAACAAGCTATAAAAGTGTCAAAGCCGTGCAGCTCTTGGTTGAAACATCATATTTTAACAAAAACTAATACAGCAGCACATGTTTCTTTTATCCTTCCTATCTGTACTTCTTTTTCTGTGGCTCAGTTTTTAACCGTTATCAGATTCTGAGAATTTATTTGCAGAAAATCAGGAATGCTCTTCTTTCATGCAAAATGTGTGAATGAAATTGACCTGAAAATATACAAAACAGCTAAATTTATCTTGCCTGGGTGGACAGCCCTCCAGGGAGCTGGCTATAGCTCTGCTTCTGCTGTTGCCCCAATCCAAGAGGGTAAATAAAACATTATAGTGACTAAATGTGCGACATAGTGAACCAATGTGCAAGATGGTGTGCTAATGTGCAAGATAATGACCCAGTGTGGCAAAATATGAAAGATGGTGCACCAATGTGCAAAGTTCCATCTGGGGACTCCCAGTAGACTAAATGTCCTGAGACAACATATGATAGAGTGTCCTTGTGAGAAGGTGATGGCCCCTCCCCTTCTCACCTGATTATAAGGGGGAACTGACTAGCAGTGAGGGAGTTCCCACCCGGACATGTTTGCGTGCGGGACAGGTGACGCGACGCGTAGGACTGCCTGTCTGGTCCACCTGGTGCGAGGTGGACTTTTGCTGGTGACGTGAGCGTTTTGGGTTTTTGTCTTTTTTGTATCGCCGTCAAATAAATGTTTTTTACGTGAGTTCCTTTGCCTCCTGCCTCCGCTTCTTTTCTGGTTGCCCTGATCCCTTTTGTGGGAAGACCGCGTCGGTCGCTCACATTTGGTGGCAGCGGTGGGATCTGTGGCGCCGCCTGAGAAGCTGGATAGAGGAGGTGGAGCTCGCGGACGGACGGTGCTACCGAGAGGATCGGCGGCGGTGTTGGCGAGAGTGTCGGCGAAAGGGTCGGCAAGACAGTCAGCGAAGGAGCCCGCTAGCGGACACGGCTAGCGGACACGGCTAGCGGACACGGCTAGCGGACACGGCTAGCGGGCTGGCGGAAGTGCTGACTGAGATGGCCAGCTGGACGCAGCAGGACACTGGCGGGGCTTCGACCGAAGACAGAGAGTGGTCGAGCGGGCCCCGGGGAGGACACAGACCACGGTCGCGGACTTTTGTCTCGCCACCCAGTTGGCGAGACTGCAGAAGGGGAGGGAAGTGTGAGAAGGTGATGGCCCCTCCCCTTCTCACCTGATTATAAGGGGGAACTGACTAGCAGTGAGGGAGTTCCCACCCGGACATGTTTGCGTGCGGGACAGGTGACGCGACGCGTAGGACTGCCTGTCTGGTCCACCTGGTGCGAGGTGGACTTTTGCTGGTGACCTGAGCGTTTTGGGTTTTTGTCTTTTTTGTATTGCCGTCAAATAAATGTTTTTTACGTGAGTTCCTTTGCCTCCTGCCTCCGCTTCTTTTCTGGTTGCCCTGATCCCTTTTGTGGGAAGACCGCGTCGGTCGCTCACAGTCCTCTATAGTGACCTTCCACTGGACAAAACAAGTGATAAGGTTCTCTCTCACCATACATCATGACTTTCTGTACCCTGGTGCTGTGACCCCTGCACCAGGGTGACCCCTGCCCCTCAAAAACCACTGCTATGATGCAGGCTACAAGTAGAGGACCACAGTTTCCTCCTTCAAGTGGTGTGAGCAATACCCACCATTGCTTTTTTTTTTTTTTTATTTAACACTGTAAGCACCTTGCCAGGCCTGCATCTGGCAGGGCAACAGAACATTCTACCTCTGGCTCCTTGCTCAGGAGAGAGAGAGAGAGGGATATTTATTGTGATTTGAACATGCAATCACGGAGCATACCTCCACGCAAACCTCTCTGTAGACGTTAGACAACCGATTTCCTTCTGCTGAATCACTTAGCACTCTGACAGATTCAGTGCCGCTGTGTTGATCTCGCTCTCGAGACGCAGGGGGAGAGAGGTATCCATAACACAAAATGCTGGTTAATGGCTTTGACTTGCTTTTGGCCCCCACCGTTCTTGTTTAATATTTCCAACACAAGCCAGAAAAAAAGAGTCAAGCAAACGTGACTGCCCACCCCGCTCCGTAGAAACGCTCACAATCTATCACGGGCGGCATCAACGACAATACCATCCAGGATGACGTTACAAAGTGATATGCGGGCTGCGAAAGGGGGGAAGTGTAAAGCTGTAATCTGACAGGTTTGAGGAGGTCACGGAATTAGCTCACGTCCTCGCACGCGTCCAGCAGCATAGCTGTGGTCGAGTCTGAACGCCTCTGAACATGTGAAGCCTCCTCGATGGCCAGGTTGTCTCCCAACACGTCATGTCTGAGGCTTACAGATTAGCAGCTGTTTGAAAATGTGTATGAAATCACTTCTGTGTCTCGTTCAAACCACACACCGGGTGGATGTTTTTTTTTTTGTTAATTATCACTCACTTAATGTTCCTACAACATGATCTCAAAAAGACACCACACGTGGACTGGTCATGCCTCAAATCATGGCAGACTTTGTGGATTGTTCTCCATCTGTTGTCTCAATAATACCTTTCGAGACAAAAGGGGGGGGAAACATTGATGCACGTGCCGAACCAATCACAGAATAATGGCCCCTTATCAGTTCTTCCATTCCTCGCTGTAAAAACAGCATATGCTTTACTGATCAGCCCATGCACACAGGAAAGACATGTTTGTCTGGTTCTATCTTTAGGTCAGACATGCTAAAACCAAAATAAAGAAATCTCAATTCAATCATTAACCTCTTGATACCATTACCTTACACACTATAGTTCCAAAAGTATTCCCTTCCCTGCCTTGACACACATATGAATTTAAGTGACATCCCATTCCTAGTCTGTAGGGTTCAATATGATGCTGGTCCATCGTTTGCAGATATAAGAGCTTCAAATCATCTGGGAAAGGCTGTCCACAAGGTTTAGGAGTGTGTTCATGGGAATTTTTTTTTGACCATTATTCCAGAAGCACGTTTGGGAGGTCAGACACTGACGTTAGATGAGAAGACCTGGCTCTCGCTTTCTGCTCTAATTCATCTCAAAGATGTTCTATCAGGTTGAGGTCAGGCCAGTCTAGTCATCCATGTCTTTATGGACCTTGCTTTGTGCACTGGATGCTGGGTTAGGATAGGTGAGTAAAACCTTTGGAAATATAGCGTATGTCTTTATCAACCACGTCAACATAATTATCACTGCACTGCTGAAATGGCAAATGCATCATTGATCCATGAATTTTTAAATAGAATTTGACTCCATTAGAATGTTCTGACCCATTTTCTAATCTCTGATCTTCTGTGTGGTATGGGTTTAAGCCCCAAAACGAATAAATACAAGTAAATGACAATGTTTTGGGAAAGTTCATGTCTTGGATTCAGATGATGAATGTGGTCAGTTGAAAGAAGCCAGAAGAAATGTTGCCTGTAACACTCTAGTTTGTCCACTATGCATGAAGAACTAACAAACCATTCATGTGTATATCTGTCAAATTGATGGATCCAAAAACATAGTTATATTATTCTACATGGCTGGGAAACCTGCATCTATAAATTTTGCAATATGCTTGTGGACAAAGTCGCCTAAAACTAAACACACATTACTAACGTGCTTGACCATAAAGTCCACATGGGTGCTATGTTGCCAAATGGCAAAATACACATTTAAACAGTTAAATGATCACACATGATACAATAAATTACAAAACAATGAACGTAACTCAAATTTAAACCCTTCCATTGGTTCCCATCAACATCGCATTGTAACTGGTGTCATACCATGTGTGTAAGTCTATGTGTGTTTCAGGCATAAAATGGTTTTTTTGCCAAATGAGAACATCGAACCGTAGGGGGTTAACAACAAAATATCTTCAGCTGAGTTAATTAAGACTAAAACTGCAGTGTTTAGTATTGTCTAAGTGGAACCAGTGGGGTGTGTGATTTGGCCTTTTCCCCCTGGAGGATGACTTCATTCATAAAATATAGAGTGGATCGCCATAAACACATAGGACTTGTATCCATTCTATTCATCCGTGTTCCAGTCATCAACACCCACATGATTCCCTGGAAAGGCCTCGCTGTAAACAGACACAATGGGACAAGTAAATGTGAAACAACCGCAAGACTTTAAAGCTTAATTATCCCCCCCAAACAAGATTTTCCATGGTTTTCAGTTGTAGTTCCCACACACACTTCACTTCTCAAGATAAGACTCATAATGAATGGCCTCTTAAATGGATCTAATTAGATGTCTGGAGTAAAAAGAATTACTGAACACTTTGTTAGGTGTTAGGAGCTGGAGAAGAATAGTAGCAAAAAAGAACCTCAGGAATCTTTTATTGCATGTCTGGAAACCATAAATAAATATTTTTAAAGCATTTAATGTGACAAATATATCATTTAATTTGCTTCAAATTTATATCAAAACTAACATGTATTAATATGTTGAACTGAAACTTAATTTAGGGGCATAAAAATGTCATTACAGTGTTTATTTCATTCCAAACAGATCATGTACCTTTTGCTTTTAGGTCAACTGTACTTCCAGCCTAAATCATCATGATGAAAAAAGTAGTATTAAATAACACAAGTTTTATTTATTTTATAACACTCACACCAGTCATTTTGAATTATTGCTTTTATCATAGTGTTATTAGGGCCTAATGTTTCAGTATTATGTAATGGAAGGTGTTTTTAAAGTAAAATAATAACCAGTAGACCTTAAAAATAGCAGCTTCATAATGAATTGGCAGCTGATGCTGTTCTTATATTGACTGGTGACAGATATACAATGTTGTTGCATTGTATTCAAATATCCACATTAATCACAGGTAATAAAAAAATGATAAGACAATAAAAAAACAAGGAATTTGATCAGCATATCCTGAGACTGAACATGACTGAAGGAATAAATGAAAACATTCTATTGAATTCAAAGTGTGTAGTGAGTGCCTTGGAAAATATTTTTTTGCACACAAAATAAAAGTGTTGTATTACAGAAATAAAAATGTCTTTGCGGCACGTGTTACTCAACACTCATGAAATATGAACTTCCCCAGGCCAAGGCAAAGTCTGTAATACCTTTTGGAATAAAAGTCCATTCAGTAGCAGAGGACACAATCCCCAAAGGAGCTTAAACGGAATGTTGGGACTAATCATAGACATTGATTCACTTACCTCAATAGGTTTTCCACATTCTTAAAATCTATTAGATCATGACCTTACTTGTAATACACTCAGACCCAAAAATCCAAACAATCCTATAAATACCTGGTTGGTCTACCACTTTGATCCAGGCTGAAAAAATCCCAACATCTATTTGATAGATTGGTGTAAAATGTGATTAAGTTATTCTAGGTGTCCCTATTAATTCTAATGACTTTGGTGATCCAGTAAAAAAATTCTTGCTCAACCTCCAAAGGAATTATTGTAATAACTTTTCCTCTATTGCAATTATTGGGTGAACTTTTTTAATTTCTCCAATAGGCTATGTGAAGATGCTATGTCTCTGCCAAATTGACTAAATTAGATAGAGAAAGGAAAAGATGGTGAGGGTGTGTGTGTGTGTGTGTGTGTGTGTGTACATGAAAAAAAGTTCCATGATTATTGTGGTAACAGCCAAGTAAATGTAATCATATTAGATTACATATAAAATAGTGTCCCTGTAACAATCAATCAAAGATTTGACATTCTTTAATTATCATGTTAGCATGCTAACGTGCAAATGCTAGTATGGTATGCATGCTAAACACTATACTTGCATGTTAGCATTAGCATGTGAACATGCTGGAGTTCACTGTGATATCAAAAATCCCACAAGGTTGGATTGTTTTTACATTTTCTGACATTTCTGTCTGAATCTCTGAGCTTGTTTAAGCCAAAATATGAACTAGCTTCACGTGTTAGCTCTGAAACGCAAGTTAGAAATGCAGAGATTAGCCTTAACCGCAAGAAAATGTTACAATTCATCCCAACATACACAAGTGCTATTGTTGCATAGTGCAGTAAAAGTTAACTGTCGGGGGGAGACAAAGACATTAAAAAAAAAATGTAACCTAGTTTATTATCTATATTTAATCATTTCATAAATTGAACCTTCATTTACCCAGAGATTTGGTGGCAAACAGAATTGTATAGAGAAAGCAAGACTTATGAGGAACCAATGTAGATGTTGAATATGTCATTTTTTATAGACCATTACAATATGCAATCAATTTTTACTGCATAGTGATAATCTAAAGCAAAATAGTTGCCTACTTCCACTTTAAATCTAGAAAAAGAAAACAGGAATGTTCTTTTTGTACAGTATACATAACCCGTCCAAAGTTTGGACACACTTGACTGACATTGGTATGAATTGTGTATAATAAATAAAATGTTATAAGCCCACAAATAGCGCAGTAGCGAAATTCAGACATAAATTTTTGACATTTATTAGTGTGCCACACACCAGGAATTAAAAAAATGCACCGCCTTTAAAGGCAAGGCGTATCAAACCACCAGGATGTATTTTTCCTCTAATTCTCTCCTCGCTATAAATCCATTGTAAATCCATTTTAGACTTCCATGTGGAACAATAACTGGGAAGGAGCAGCGCTGGAATCGGTAGATAGTGCATCGCTTCAAGATGTAAGCCTCTGCTTCTTTAAAAAAAATCTTCAGCTGTACCATTTCTTGGGTGGCTGAATGGTATAGTCATCCGGGACGGATAGCATAATTATTTGGGTGTCTGTCTGCTCCTGTGGCTCTTTGCATGTAAGCAGGTATGACAGATCGGTATCTGTGGCCGGAATGCCGTGGCTAACCACAAGTATGAATGGACAAAATCCTCACATAAACACAGTTGCTTTGTTTTAACGCGGCTTTATATATTTTAAACAAGACAGCTTTTACTCTGTATCTTGTATATATATCATGTCAGGTCGATCTCTGGCCTTTGACTCAACTGTCTGGACCCGCCGCGAACAGCAGCGTTCGATCTGAGAAACGCATCACTAACATTTCATTTCTTTTGCATTTTTTCCCTATTATTTGCTCAGTGATTTAAAAATTCTATGATGTTTTCTCAAGCACCGCCTCTCGTTTTTTAAGCTCTTATCGGAAAGTGAATCACGGCGAATCCTGCTCATTTATCACAGCCCAGCGAGGACGTACACATTGCAGCCAGGCTTCTTCTAAAGCACAAACACGCTGCCAACAAGAACAGCCACAGCTGGAGAGGAAAATAAAGCCTCTTTCTTCAACATGAAATTAGCTGCGTTTGACTTGGTGTTACATTTTACTGCCTCTACTCCTAAAATGGGCAAGGAGTGCAGCACTTCCTTTTTTTTTCCAGACTGAATGCAAAACGTCATGTCCCAAAATTATGGGGCGTCTTTTGAGCATTTATTTGTTTTCACTGATCACATATCAGTTTCCCACACTAGGGAATTAGTTAAAGCCAAAATGCTCACTAGTCTAATAAATACTAATGAAGAGATTGGAAGGAAGCATCTTGTTAGTTCTGCAGTTTACAATAGAAAACGTCAACCAATCAGAGCTCGGGATTTTGTCATCATCCCACCTGCCCTCATTTGCATGTTGAACTAGTTGCCTGGGGAACCACAACTAGTCTAACTAGTAGCTGCATGTTGCAGGTTAACTTGATTTGGTCTTTGCTGATTATTTTGGACCTTAATAGTGAACAAATAATAGAATGCATGTTGCAACTAGTTGACCAGTAAGGTCAAAAGACTTTTACTAATATTACTAGTGGACATTTTGACACTTACTAGGTAACTACTGGTTCCTATTGCACCTCAGTAGTTAACTATTAAGGTCAACAAGGCCCTTAATAGTAATATTAGGGGCTATTTTGACACTTACACTAAATAGTAATTCATTAGAAAACTATTGTGGTCCAAAATAGTATAATTATTGGACAATTTGGACTTTGCTAATTAACTATTGACTTTTTTAAACATCATTTGTTAACTAGCAGGTTTAAAGAAGAAAGAAATCTGTCCTATAGCATAAAATAAATGTCGATCAAACTGATGCTTCAACCAATCAGATTTTGAGTTGGCCACACCGTCATCATATTCACACGCTCTGATTGGACAGTCAGAGAGTGAGCTAGCCAGAGTTAGCTAGAGCTAATCTGCACCTGTAAGCGAGCTGCACAAGCTAAGATATTATTGTGTTGATTTATTAGCTGTTTTGTCAACCCAACAGTGGCCGAAGGAGGAGAATAAATGGATTTGTTTGCGAATTCACTGTCAAGACGGACTTTTCAAGAAAAAGCTGGACATTGTTAAGCGAGGTCGGGCAACTCCGAAGCTAGCGAACCTGTCACAACGGGGACAGGGATTTGTCCGCCTCTTTCAGTCCACTAACTACTGTTAACTACGAGCGGTAGTTAGCGGTAGTTTCCCGCATGCAGCCTTTTCCATCTTAGCACAGGGCCACGGAACACTTTTCAGGGCAGGCTCGACTTTCAGCATTCGCTTCGATGGCGATAGAAAAGGACTTCTTGATGGAACTGAAACGCACGGATAATCTGCAAAACGGAGTAATCGAGGAAAGCAAGAAGAATGGATTTATGGCTACAAATAATCAGGATGTTTGGTGAGTACAATGTTGCTTTATTCCTTATTCCTAATTATCACTGCAATTTTATACTGGTTATGTGTGTCGCAGCTGTACATGCAGTAGAACTTTTATAGCCATAAAATAGTTATTGAGGGTTTGATTGATTCAGACGGAGCAGTACTGAAGGCCTAGGTGTGAACTGCACGGCCTGCCACTGCTTTCCATACACCTTAAACCACTTACTTTAACAGGAAGGGCTGACAATTTAAACATTTCGGTGCAAATGTGCATCATAAAATGTATGTCTCACACCTCGGCAGCAAATGTCTGTAAAAGCGAAATAATGCAGTTTCGCGTGGTTTACCACTCTTCCAATTTGAGCATTCATTTGCTTTGGTTTATTAGATCTATTTGCTCCACAGCTGCCCTGCTGTGCCTGGAAATTATGCTGTGCTGAGCTGTGAGTGAACCAAAAAAATTAAATTGCCAGTCAGTAATTTAAAACAATGTGCTGACACATGCCATGAAAGCTACTTATGAGACGAAGGGAACCAAACGCTGGGTGGTAATTCTCCACCAATCTCTTTTGCTTACAAGTAGTCATGTGATCAGCAGGTATTAAGTAATATTTTTTAAAGCTGCTTTAAAAGAAGCATTTGTTAAATTCACTATTTGATGATAGTATCTGAAGTTAGAACATGTGCCATGTGTTATTAGGATCATCTGTTTCGCCCAATTATCATATCATGCAATTTTTAAAGCTGTTACTCAATGTGCATGCAACAATAATCCTCTTAAAACTCCAGGAGAGCTCTTTGAAGCTCACAGAGACCCAGTAAGCGTCTGGACCTGAAACGAATCAGTTACAGTAATCGATTAAATCAACTCCAAATAAAGACAAAGGGCTGGCCGCACTTTCTCTTTCATCACGTTTGCGCGTCACACATATGGCGAATTCCAAAAGGATCCAATAAAACGGTCGTCATTACTGAGACGCTGCGGTTGTGAAATATTGCCCTCGATGTAATGTTTGCATTCCAATCCTTGGGGCCCTATCGCTGCAAATGTTGGTCAATAAATTTCACGCGGCACATCCGGGCGTTTGGAGTGTCTGGGTTCTTTGTGTCTCGTGTGTGAGTCTCAAATTAAAAAAAAAAAAAAAAAATATCACACTTCCCCTTTCTTTTTGTTCTTATTGCCAATGATTGACCGTACTTGGCTTTAATAAAATGAAAAAAAGTGAAAAAGTGCTTTTTTCCTTTTTAATTTGGATACATATGTAAATACTTTTCACATGAACTTTGAAATACTGACAATTTCATATAACTCGCTGGTATTCAGAGAACACAGGTCATTTTCATAATGTAAACAAGCTGAATCTGATGCAAGTATATAAATTTAATTTATGTATATATATATATATATATATATATATATATATATATTTGAATAACTGGAATAGCAGCTCGTGTTGCTCCTTGACTGCATAGCAACCGTATTTATTCATGTCTATCAACACGGGTTCCCAAAGGCCACACTGCTACAATTAATCTGCGTTACGGCCTTTTGGGTGTGTACTTATATGGGTAACTTGTTGCAGATGTTCGATAAGAAATGGAGTTGCATAGAGAGGGGGGAAAAATCCATTATTTCACACATTTTTCTTCCTGGCACTCAGCAATAAACCGTTCTATTTATTGGGAAAATTTTTCGCATCGTCTCGCACGTCTGTCAGAATCAACGTCACTGTTGTTTGTGTAATTTATCGTAAAATAATAATGACTAATCTAACTTAAGACATGGTGTTCCATACAGTACCGTATATCAATCAGGTGCAAAGTATTAATGAGGACATCCAAAAATCCACAAAGAAAACAGGATGTTCATTTTTGGAAACGATCTGACTCAAGAAGATTTGGTAAAAGACCAAATATGGCATTAGTCCGTTAACCAAACGGTTAAAATAATCCCATAAAAACTCTGATCCCCATGTTCCGAATCCGCCTGGGGACCTTTAATTGCACATCATGTTTTCTCTTTGTGTTTCCCATATACTTCTCTGTGCAGCTGTTGAATAAAAGCAATAGAATGCCTCAAAAAATACATCTTAAATTTTAAAAAAGAAATGTCAAAAGTCCCCTCTTCAGATCTTACGGGCAAAGTGACTTTCGAGAAATCGATCCACTGATTCCCGACCGCACGTCATGTCTTTGAAGAATTGCTCAATATCATAGCTCGCAGCCTGCTATGTTTATACCTATTTATTTATATGGCTGCCTCTTTTTCGTTTGGTTAGGTTACACAATGGTAATAATTCACTTTGGACAACAACAAAGTCTTGTTTGTTCCTCGCGTCCCTGATTGTACGCTGGTGGTACCGCCAGACCATACCAGACATTCCAGTCACCCCGAGCGACAAATCCTCCACGGCTCAAGGTCTAAGCCTTTAGCATACACGCTCTGTAATGTAATTCAAGTCTGCTGCTTCTGGATCTTTTACAGAGGCTTTCCCCCGTCAGTGGGGACACGGCGCGAGGACAGCAGCTGCCATATAAGGACACGGCTACAGTGTCGTCGCAGGATTTCCCATAAACTGCAGGAGGAATCAGAAAAACTGAAAAAACCCAGCCAGAGGTGGTATGTACTTGGGGGGAAAAAAAAAAGATGACTCACATTTTTCAGCTTTTTTTTTATCAAAACTGGTATGTGTACATCTGTCGGCTGTTTATCCCCTTTTTGCATTAGTTTGTCAGATGAACCAGTTGATCAGTAGTTTTTTTTTTTTGTCTGTGAGACTGTGAGAGCTGTGAGTCGACTATTTGTTTATCCGAAGAGGTTCTTTCCAATGCGGTCACGGCTGATGTCATGAGATTTCTGGCCACTGGATGCATGGATCAATTGTTGTACGAGTAGTCCCATTCACTGCGGTGGTGGGAGACGTGCTACCGAGCCACGCAAGTGACATTTCATCACGCTGTCTAATGATGATTAAGCCGGATTGTTTCGGAATTACAGTGGGAAGACAATTTAAAATATCAGCCACGCTTTATTCATGCTGGGCCAACGGCGCTGTGGGCCTGCAGAATCAAGACTGTTATCATTTGGATTCATCTTCAAAGAGAACAGTGCACACACACGCACACACACAGTCACATACCTCCCACACGTTCAGTGGTGAATTATCTCTCTAGAGCCTAAGATAAAACATCTGGAACAGAAACCATCCCGGCGGAATACACAATCTGATCTTTAAATCTCTTAAAATCACAATTACAATCCCTTACGAGAAAAATTAGTTTTCCCCCTCTGATTTAGAATTTAATGATTTATTATATATTCTGCGGTGTGCCAGGGATCATGAATTAGATCATGTTCAGCTGTGAAGCGATGCCTCTCCAGTTTTGAGAAGAGACTTCCGAATAGAATTAGCACTCGGGGTTCCCGTGTCAGCGTTCGACCAGGACAAACCTTTGGCACGTCAGACTAGGAAAAGCACAGGTGTACTTCATGATGTTGATGGTGGCTGCATTCCATTTAGGTGATGGAGTTTCACTGCGTCGCTGGCTCACTGGGACGACTTGCTGAGACACTAAATACTGACCAATCATCAATTTGATTAGTTACATTTGCTCTTTTCCAAAAGTGACAAATCCTACATGTTAATTTTCGACAGTGAAATGTCATCAGGACAAGAGGAGACTCAACTGGCAGGTGTTTTTAGCTGAATTCATAGCCCTTTTTTTTTTTAAACTGAAAAAATCCCTCGTTAAACTGCATGAAAACAGCAGCCTATTTTTAGTCTCCTTTCAAATATCATGGGGCCTATGAGGAAGTACTTCAGCTAAGCATAAAACATTAATAGAATAGCTCTAATATATTGTGATTACTGCTAAAGATTAGCACTTTTTTTTTTAGTTTAGCACAAAGACTGAAAACACAATCCAACAACGTCACACTCTTCTTGTTCATGGTTATGTAAAGCAAACTAATGAATGAGTTATTTGTTGAATCTGTACAACAATGTCAATTTTTCAAAAAACAGAACAGCAGGTTGCAGTGGTACATCAGTACGCTTACATGAAAAAATGATTGTCATAGTACATGTAAACAGTGAAACTAAATTTACAAAGTCAGCTTAACACACGTGGGTCCACTGGCCTGATCAGACTGGAGCTAGACAATGTGATCTGCAGGCTAGAGGTCAGTGATGAGCAGTATGTAAAACTAAAACAGAATAACTCAAGTAGTAGAAGCTGGGTAATGTGGTAAGTAGAAGAGGAATTTCACTGTGCACATATTTGCAAACGTGTCCATCATGCTGGTTTACCTCTGAGTTGGTGATATGACTTCATCAATAAATCCAAATACCCCCTGTGCATGTAGTAGACTGGCACAGGTAAAGCAGCAGCAGAGTTGAGGGACTTATTGAGTTTTAACCTGTAGCTGGACTAGGCAACCAACAGAGTGGCACCAGTGGTTGAGGTCAATTCCCAAAGTGTCAAACTCTACCTTTTAGCATGCAATATTTTTAAATGGCAGTGCAGTAGGATGGGTAGGTCTCTCAGGTTGCAGGTGGGCTTGATTTTCTTGATGGGGGGGGGGGTGCTGCACCTCTAGCACTTTGGCCCAGACAGATCGTCTACTATTCAGAAGATCAGCGGTTTGATTCCTGGCTCCTCCAGTCTGCATGAGGAAGTGTCCTCAGGCAAGATACTCCGTATTACTCCGATGAATTGAACCAACCCTGCATGGCAGCCTCCACAGTGGAGTGTATGAGTGTGTATGAGTGTGTATGTGTGTTTGTGTGTGTGTGTGTGTGTGTGTGTGTGTGTGTGGGTTACGGGTTACTGGTGGCATGTATAGTGAAGCACTTTGAGCAGTTGCATGACGAGCAAGGTGTGATACAGATGCAGACCATACACCATATCAGAGTGGTACAACATCTGTTTTGTGGTGGTTGTTGCTCTGTTTCCAGCCACAGACTGTGTAAACAGGGCCGAGAGCTAAATAGGAAGTTGGTTGTTATGTTATGATAGAACGCCTGCTTCAGTCACTATTCACACATCAGCTATGATATAATAACCAACTAGGAAGAAACACTGAAATACGTAAATTCTGGTAACTATTATTTACACAAGGCTTCTTGAGGTTTTTCATACGTTTGCTGGAACAGTTTCTAAATGCAAGTAGCCAATGTTTTCTCTACTTGAATACCGTTTAAGTCGAGTAATTACACTTTTACTTGAGGAATACAGTACAGTATGTACCAGTTCTCTTTCCACCCCTGAGTCTGTCTGCCAGAAAGGACAACCACTGATCCCTTTTTTATCTGTCAGACTATTAAAAAAAACAAAAAACACAGTAACGGCCAATCGGCAGATGCAACGCAGGCTCGCACATAATTTTGTAGAGAGAAAGAGGAACAGACATTGGGTCGCTGTCACTTAACCACCAAGATAAAGACAAGGCCTTTCACCCAAGATTCCAGTTAGCCTGTTCGTATTAGGAGGAATACTTCTGCAATGACTGGTTCATCATATCTTGTTTATCGCCCGGGTGATTGCATACAGACGGGACAAACCGATATACCAGACTTAAAATTGTTTCGCGAAGTGTTGTGTTGGCGGCTCTTCCCCAGCCGGGGCTGGCTGCGTCTGTTCTTTGTCTGGGCTTAGAGCTCCTCCCGCTCTCCCGTTTCCTTCTCTCCCTCTCGTTCTCCCCGCGGAGGTAAAAATGAGTCACTGAGTCAGCAGCTGGTCTCCGTCATCCGCAATATCGCCCAGGATTCCACCAAAGACCAGCTGCCGAATCGTTGCGATCTGACAACATCACTTCCCCTCCGTCCTTTTATGGACACAGCCACCGCTGTCAAAAAGGGCCCGTGACGATAAAATCTACGACGATTAGTTCGAGTAAATCTGTAATATACATGTTTTATTTAATGGCTTTTGTGGTCATTTTATTTTGTTTTCAAACCTGCAAAATAATTTGCCCTTTTCGTTTTTTCAAGAGTTGCTGAGGGTGTACGTTATTGAAATCAAGGCAATTTTTTTCCTCTCGGAGGCCACTTATACCAGCAGGAAACGGGCTCTAAAGTCGGGCCAAGGGTTTAGAAAAACACACTCTTAAGATGAAATAGCCTCAGCGCCTCTTTGAGGACCTCCATACATTACGGCGTCTTTACAGTGACTTACCTCTGACCAGCTGCTGTATGTCATATTAAGCGCCCCACATGTCACACGTGATATATACAGTACGAGCCAAACACGCAGCAGTATAGGAAACATACGTCACATTCATCTAAGATTGTTGCTTTTTCATTGATGCAGAAGGGGAACCGCGGTGGTGGAGTGTAAGTGCATCCACTGCACTTACTACAATTCTGAGGTACTTGTACTTTACTTGAGTATGCTTTGCTTGATGCTTCTCTATACTCCAGATTTGCATAAAACTTTACAGTATATTTTGAATATTCTAACTAAATTGGCCTATTTTATTTTCTGAGCAAAAGCACTATTATTACAGCTTATTAATACTACTAACTCTTATTAGTATCTACTTCAAGTATCTAAAATATGGTAAATTATTATTTTATTATTATTATTTTTTACTTGACATTTTGTTAATACTTGGAATTCGGGACTTTTTCTTACGTCGCTAAAGGGTTTTTCAGGGAGTTTTTCCCTTGTGCGGTACAAGGGTCTAGGACAGGGCACATTATATCGTATTGCTGCTCTAAAAACTGAACCCCCCCCCCCGACGTGAATCTGTGATTTGTGATTTTTGGGCAACACAAACAAAATCGACGTGACTTGACTTGACACTGACCTATTGCCGTGCCTTAGAGCCACGCCACCAGCACGCTGAGCATTCCTACGGCAGCTGGAACAGAGGAGTGACTGGTGTTACCCTCCTACCTGGAACTCGGAGGGAAATACTGGCTATTTGTTGCATTTCACTGGATAGAACAAAAATGAATCATTTCAAAAAAAAAAAAAAAAAAACTCCCTGTGTTCGTCAGGGCTGTTGATTACGGATGAGTGGGTTCCATTACCGAATGTTTAAACTGAGGTGTTTAGTTTTCTCATTCCACCGACTGGAAGGACAGGCAGGTCTCTGTCCCGCTCCGGCTCATCTTCCTTTCCGTATTCCTGCGAGGGGAGTTGTCATGCTGCGCGCTGCTTATTTGAGGAGTCGCTATGGAATCTCCTGTCCCTTTCTGTTTGGACCGTGCAGGCATGGCGGGGGGGGGATGAGAGCTGGATCTGTCACCGCCAACAGACAGCTCGCTCTCAGACAGTCCTTTCTACTCCGTGTTTATCCACGGGGCTCTGTGGAAAATACAGCCCGAATTCTTGGAGACCGACAGATCTCTCTCTCTCTCTCTCTCTCTCTCTCTCCATCCTTTCACCTGTTTTGTTTTCCAGGTGGAGTACCATTAGACCTACCTGAAGCCCTTTCTCCATTTCGTTTTAGGCATTTTATCGCTCCATTTCATCTGTCCTTTTTCAACAAAAAACAAAGCCAGTGGAAAGTAGCAAATGTGTTTTTCTTTCTGGAGAACGGTAGATAAAATCTCTACATTGCACATTAATTGTTGCTTAGAGCCTCTTCTCTGGTTGAAAAAAAAAAAGAGGCCAGCTTTATTGACTTTGGCGAAATGAAGACGTTTTTGCATTAGAGCACAGGGCACCATTGTTTTTGAAGCTCGATTCTCTGCCATGATGCCTGAAGCAACATCACTGATTCATTCAACATTAACTTAGAGGATGACTGGGTGCAATTTAGTACAAGTGATTCCTTTTCCTGAGAGGAATTAGTCTTTATTGACCAAAAGCTTTGCAGAATTAACTCTAAATCAGTGAATGGTCGCATATTGTATACTTTTCCTGGGTTTTATTTGAAAGGTTTTGTATACTAACAAAATATATATTTGTGGTTTTAAGAACCAAAAGTCATCTCAACATCATTTTACCTCTTTCAAGCTTTTCCCTGAGGCTCTAGAAAGAATGAGATGTTTTTTTAATATTGAATATTAACGAGCATCACTTCTGATTGGCTGATTTGAAATGAGTTACTTCAGTTATGTCACAACACCACACAAGGCATATCCTGATGGCTGGTTTTGAGCTACCTTTTCTGAATATGGACTGTGTGCATTTCTCTGTGGGTCTTGGGTTTTTTGAAACATTGTTTTGTTATTGGAGCAATATTTTATCATCTTTTAAAATCGCTTTCTATTATATGGGACCTTTAATATTCTAATTGATGGTATGAAACTAATGTCTCATATAGTAGAAAGCCTAATCCTCCTTTTGTTTTAAGTTTTGACACTCCTAACATATTATATTTGTGGTTTATAGTACAAAATAATAGCTTCCTGAAATTGCTTTTTAATTGTTTACTTTAGTTTGCCAAATGAAAGTCATGACTTTTGCTCAGAAGACTTTTTAGAAAAACTGGGGCGGCCGTTCTGTGAGCCCTCTGCAGGCGGTGCAAGATGCAAAACCCACGTAACAGAATTACACAGCTTGAAAAAATGGAAACAATTTTGACACAATGACTTTTATTGTGAACCTCTGGTATAGAACAAAATGTAGGCCATTTGTCGTCACAGTTGGCACCGAATGTCACAAATGCCTCAGCAAAACGAGTTATTCTCAGTGTTTTTTTTTGGTGGCTGATCAGTTTTAAATATCACAGGGAGAAACAACCTGCATGTGTATGTGTAACTTCAGTCACAACACAATTATTAATATTTTTAATAATATTGAGTGACGCTTTCTGTTCCTTTTTTGTTAGGCTGCATTGTAGTCACATTGTGCCGCTATTGTATTTTTAACAAAGTTTCCTAATGTTACTATTCCGCACTTGTTGTTTTACTGAAATCTTATACAATACAGCTCCATAGCAATACTTGGGAATGTCAACGTGTGTTAAATGTGTATTAAATATGAAGCTACAGCTAGCCAGTTAGCTTAGCACATAGACTGGAAAGAGGATAACGGCTACCTTAACTTTTTTAATCCCCCTAAAGTTGACCAATTACCATGTTATATATTGTTTGTGTAATTTGTATAAAATTACAGTGACAATTTGCAGTTTTACAGAAGGTTATGTGGTACATTAGTTCTTGGATGCCAGGCATGAGGTTGATGTTCTCATCTAATTCGCCTATATAAGGCAAACAAGCATTAAGCATTCCCCCTGAAAATGTGGGACATTTTTTTTTATTGCTATCACACTTGTTTCCAGTTGGATCGACTATCACGTAAGTCTTGGGGAATTTGTGTAGGGAGTTACAAAATAATTTAGCCGGGATAGCGATGTTTTGACTTCATCGTGGACTTGATGGCGTCTTGGTTCATTACAGAAGCGCTTCCATGCTCTCTGTGAATGTGGATCGTGCTCATCTATTAACACATAATGATCACTTAAGTGTAATTTCTGACTGCAGACGGTTGATTTTGTGGAGAACAGTTGCTGATAATCAAGATAATTTTGTTGGATGTTGGCTAGCAGAACACAGAATATTCTTATGTGGGCAATTACAGACGTTATGGGGACTTTTCTGGTTCTTTTGGGGATACTCAAAGACTGGAGATCCCTCCCTGCTACTCTGTAGTGCTTGGCTCCAAGGTCTACATGACACCATGCCTCTTTTACACGGACCAGACTAACTTTTCCTCTCAATGGACTTCAGTGACTCCTTTGTAGAATATATATATTTGCAGCCTACATTCTTTTCCTGCAGAGAACTGGTGAGAAAGTGAACAACCTAGTTCAAAGCTCCCCAGGAAAGAAACAGGAAACCTTTTTTACGGGCGTCCTAAGGCAAACACGTGTCTCATTGGAAACTCTTAAGAGCAAAGAGTTCTGAGTTCATTTCATTTACCTCGTCTCACCCTGGGCTTATTCTGTCTGCGGGATCACCTCACACCCTATTTTAAATATGCCACATTGGCAAGCCCATTGAGATCAGTAAAAAAAAAAAAAAAAAAAAAACGACAAAGTTCTGAGCAGTCGAGCCACACTGGCATAACATGCATCAGTTAGTGCTAAATGTGAATTGAGACTAACAATAATAAGACCTCGGGGGGCTGCAGAACAAGCCTCAACATCTGCAGCCCTGCTCCTCTTTTCCCATCCTCTCAGTAAATGTCAGAAACCCCAGAGCTGAAAACACCTTCGCCCCATCATCTGGTCCTCTTTAGCACCCGAGAGTGGACCCGCCCATTTGGGCTCAGCCGTTCTATGATACTTCAGCTGGACTTGGCAGCTTGTCGATACTTTTTTTTTTCTCTCTCTCTCTCTTCATTGTTGGGCCAATTTGAAGGAATTTGAGTATTTTTTCGACTGCCACCTCATGAAAGAGTCAGTTCTTTACTTTCCAAAGGCAACAACCTGCACGTGTTGATTCTCACATGAGCTGACAATGTTGTGCCTTCACCCGCAGGGATTTAGGAGCTTTACTCATTCAATGTTGATTGGGGAGTGTATGGAATCAATGTGTCAGAAGGGCAACCAATCATTTTTATTTAAAAAAAAACAAAAACATACTAATCATACCATTTCCTCAGCCATCTGTTTGTCATTATTTTGCGTCCGAGTCAATGGCGCCGCCATGGGGTGGCCACGATTCCCCCCTATAAATTTGCAGGCCACCCCAGTGCCAATCAAATAGAATTTAGTAGCATCAATTAAGCATTTTATCCCAAATGGACAACCATCCAGGCCAAGGAAGGCACTCCTGACTTTTTTGGGGGTTTTTTTTGCCTCTCTTGATCGTAGCCTCGCCCACTTCTTTGCGCTCCAATATTAGCAGCTGAGCCCACGCATGGGTGCAACCAGTCACCGATCTCAAAAATTTGGAGATAATGAAGAAGATTACTAGCAAGTAAGTAAATACACTTGATTATTAAATAGAATTGTCTGGAAAGAATTGCCTATAAGTTATTGTTACAGCTAAAAATTGATAATTACTATGGAGGCAGGATATATCTTATTATTACTATGGCTATTATTACTGTTTTAATGTCAGGATTTTCTTTATTCTTTTGTCATAGATATCTCTTGAGTCAAGAGCAGAGCAGCCCAAACAGCTGCAGACGAAAATCTTCCCTGGAACTTATCAAGGAGACAGAAGACGATGCCTCAATGAAGACTGGTACAACACACATAAATGGGCTTTACTCTGACTATTGCAGAGAGTAGCCTATAGTTACGCCTGCTGGCACAACACTTACTATACTACATACTATACATATAGCCTGGCAATCAGAATCAGAGACTATTGATCCCGTGTGGAAAATCATGTTACATATAGCATGAGATATGATTTTTGTATTTGCTTCTGTTTGTATCTTTAAATACTTGCTTTTTCCCAGTCACTGTTTTAACTAAATAAATGTACACCTTTAAATTAAGCTGTATATGTGCCTATTTTGAAAACAATGTATGATCTAATAAAAACACTATTTATCATTGGGAACATCAAATGTAATGATAAATTAGTCATTATTAGTCAGCATTTCCTCAAGTATTTCTGATGTCTACTAGCCTGTACACTGCATCTTCATAATAACATCCTCAAATGCTGCCATTTAGTAAGTGGGCCCATGTGGCCACTTCTATAAAAGAAAAAATTCTGCTTAAAGTGTATATCTACAAACTTGCTATGTAGAAATACTGACTATGATCCCACCTCTGACCATCGGGAGAGTGTGTCCAAAATGGCAGCAGGACAAATGGCAAGCCGGTGTCCATTGAGAACAGTGGGAGTGGGACACGCAGAGGCAGGGTTAGTGGGCTTTGAGTCACGAAGCCACAACGGAGTGAATCACGCCCGTCCACAGGGCCGGTGTGACTGACTGGTGTTTGGATCCGTCACAGCCGTGCAAAATGGCTTTGGAGTATAAGCCACGACTGGAAAAGGCGCTCCACATCTGCAACGTTTGACAGGAGTGTGCGCTGATGAGGCCACACACTCGTTAGAGTCAAAAGTCACATATGCACATGCACATGAATAGGCAGACACACGCACATCTTTATAAAAAAAAAAAAATCTGGTGGATGTCGTTTTTTTTGGATTCGTGAAATAAAAAAATTGCAAATCAAATTTTATATTGTAATCATTTTAAGATGATTATCATCAGATAGGTGCGAGCCGGTTGTCATTAGGAGTTACGCAACACTTCCCTGTAATTTCAAAGAACCTTTTTGTGAGCTTTAATCAGTTTGTCTCTAAAGTTTTCACGGAGGGGGAAAAGTGCAAAAAAAAAAATAGTTCAGTCTATGAAAGTTTACATACCACAGAGAAGACAGATTATGTGGACACACGGAGCATAGACAGGAAGCACTAAACCAAACACAAGAGGAATATCTCACCTTAATGCTAAACCCATAGCTGACCCCACTAGCCACTTTCTGGTTGGAACAGACACAGCTAAAATTAGACATGTAGGCGATATGAGAGGCCTGTGTGGGATAAAAAAGATGGGCTGATGACAGTTTATTTCTGTAGAATGAGGAGAATCTCTGCTTTAATATGTATAGTGTGTTTCAATAAAGCTGCATAATGCTGCTTGATGTAATTCCTCCTTGCTCATCACTCGTCTTCATGGCTGCTCCATCATGTGCATCCCACATGAAGTATCTCTGTTGCTGAAAGGAAGCTGCAGAATCAACCTGTTTCTTTCTTCACAACAACCAGATGCTCCGAAGTGAAGACAGACGTCACATTATTAAACTTCTCATATAAAGGCATTCTTACTGAGGCGAGGGTCATACTGTTGCAGACTACTGAGTCCGGGACAAACGCTGATTGACCTTGAGATAAAGCGAAAACAGATTTTCCACAAGCACGGGGAAGCGGTTTCATCACAATAGCCTTTGTGACTTTCTTTTGAAGGCGATCGCACTAACCGCGGCAGCCAACCTCCCCTCTCCAAAAGTATTTAATCTTGTTGTCTTATAGGCTGGAATGTGGAGGATAGCCATGGTTATGCAGACTGGGAAGTCTTAAATCACCAACAGAAGTTTGCTCTCCTTTTCTGCAAACTCACGCTCAGTGTTCTAGCCCTTTCTCCTTATCATTTTTTGGCCATATGCATCTGTCAGTCAATATTTGTGGAATCTTAAAGACCTCCTGAAATGGAGAATATATTTTTACTACTTTTATACTGTAGATCACATTCCTGGTCATATTATTTGCTTAGGTCACTATATTTGACACCAAAACTCATCTGACTATCAACTTTCAATTACATTATCTTCCTGTTAGAAATAATATTTTGTCATCATGACAGCAACAATTTCAAGACATATCATGTATCACGTATCATTACATCCGTCAATCATGTTAAGTGGTCCTGTTGTCCATGATAGAATTAGGCTTTTAGCTGATGGATCCATGCTGCTAGATGTGCATGAATGTAAGATGTCCACTTTTTTCAGTGGTGCAATCAAATTCCTCCCAACAGTCCTAGAACTACTACTGTTATGGAGGCAGCCAAGTGTAGAGATGAGGTTGACATGAATGGATGGATTGCAAAAACATCAGACTTATGCATTCGCTACGGAAAAGTAATGTATGTTTCATTAAATTTTACAATTTTTTTTTGCCTAATCCTAACCTAAAATAATAAAAAAGACATTTATCTTTCAACCTGTTTTTAACAAATGTCAAATGTCAACAGCGTGATTTGACTTAAGACCTGGTGGTGACCAAAACATAGCCAACACAAATTGATGTTGAACTTGAATTTTACATTTTAATGACGGTTTATTTTTGTTGTGTGTCTACTGGATGTGACATTGCTTGCCAGATTGGTGTTCATAAAAACCTAAAAGGTGGTAGTACACTTATTTAGAGTTAAAAGCTTTCTGTGCTGCCCCCACACAAAACCAACAGATGAGTTATTCTAGATTTAATTGTTTTTATTTTCTATGCCATGAGTCCGCAGGAATCAGTTACTGCTTTACAAATATCTGAATATTAAAATTATTAGAAAATGCATTAATTAAAATGTTAACCTATGTAGAGTGACAAAGCATATGGAATTCATAATAGAGGAGAAGAGCTTGTTCAGTGCATTTGATATCTAGATGCTCCTCTTTGCTTCAGCCTGGTCTAAGTTAGAGGGATCAAAATGTAGCAGCACACCAAGTCTCCATCAGATAAAGGGGCCGAAAGACCTGGAGACATTTCATGAACATGTGGTCCCGCTTGCAGGTTTAGTGGTGACGAATTACCCAGAGAACCATGGATCAGATTACCTAGCTATTCTAAGCATTTCATATATCTATAATTACCCCATACATAACAATAAATGTGACGTGGCGTCATAAATCCTCAAGTAAACATTCCAACATTACCTGGGTATTGTTTACAATTGCCACCTATAGGTAGATATGTCTGTTGGCTCGATGCAGCTAAAAAAAGAAGCGACCAGGAGGCTGTAGGTAGATGAGAGATTTATTTATTTAGTGCACTTCACACACAAAAGTGAATTGGTGTTTTAGTAGAACAATGCAAGGGTTATCAATTACAGCAAATGTAAAACTGGATCCAAGATGGCCTCCACTTGGTTCCATCAAGGAATGTCAGAACATTTCTTTACCTAATGTTCTGTATCAAAATAATACTCCAAATACCCAATTAAAAAATAGTCATGAGATTGTAAATTCATGATGACAAAGTTATCATCATATTATAGAGATACACAGAAGTTTAGGTTCTTCAGGTTATTTGAACAAAATGTCCAAATCTATCTCTGCACATGATCATCTTCTGCTGGTCAGCACGTGCAAATAGCTCATGTGTTTTTGGGAAATTAATCCCTCTCTATTTAACTCTGCACTGTTCTCCATCCACACACTCCTGTTAAATTGAGATGACATGGGAGCAAAACGACGGGACACGTTTTAGGTGGCAGGAAAAACACAGCGGGCCGCCTCGGCACTGTTTATCCTATATTCTGTTGGTTTAGGTTCGGTCGGAGTCACGTTTAGGATGAATCGTGTGCCTCCTCGTTTCTCTGGAGCTTACATAAAGAGACGCCGACCGCAACATCCCTCCCTTTCTCCCTGCAGCTGCAGGACTCTCGCCCTCTCAGCCACAGCACACCAGCCTCAATAGACATCTCGTATGACTGCTGTCAACATGGTCATTAAGTCTTTCAGTCTAGGTCTGTTTAAACAAGCTGCTGCAGCCACAGGATGGTTTGCTCGTCTCGGCCCAAATTCATGCCTTGGTCCATTTAACGGGTGGTCAAACATACTTATTGTAAGGTAGAACAAACACTCATGTCATGTTTTTGTTAGCTTCCTTGGTACAAAAACTACAACCACCTGCATCTGTTATCACCTAGCATAATATTCCGTCAGAGAGTGGCTCATATTTGTTTTTGTGTATTAAGTCAGATATTCATATCTGTACAATTTTCCCTTATAACAATACTTATGAGTGTAAGCAAAAGGTTTTCAATTTTAAACCCTATTGTTGAGGATTTAGAAATTAAATATTAAAAGTAAAACTAAAAGTTCATCTGCCAGAAATCCTCTCTGAAATTTCTGTATGCTTTGTGACACGTTGGACAAAAAAAGCGTCCATATTCTTTAAGTGAAAGTAATAGCTGGTGATTTAAAATGTCTCTAGTGTAAATGGGAACTTGATATCACCTTTACACTCTTTAATGGATGATTGGGGGGAAAAAAATCCAGAGAATTTGTATTACTAAATATCAAAGTAACAGACATTGTGTAAGTTCACGGTCATGGAGGTGTTGAGCTAAATGCTAAACTTCTCATGATGTCGCTAGAGGAAAAGTTAGGCTGACAAAAAAGTCTGTAGATTGCACTGTCTGGGAATGAATTTCTCTGCATAGTTTAGTATCAAGACATCTTTCACAGAATAAGTACAAATTCTGAGCTACTTCTGGCACTGGATGAAAAAATCAGGGGATAATCATGCTCACTAGGATTCATCCTCTGGGGACCAATATCAAATCTCATGGCGATCTATCAAATATTTGCTGAGATATTTCAATCTGGACGCCAGTGACGAATTGAATGACATTGCCATTCCTCGAGCCTGTGCTACTCAAATCACTTGAAAGAGAAAAAAAAAAACTTTTATTAAAAGATTGTTGCATATTTCTAAAGCGAACCGAAAGCCTGTTGACTTATTTTAAGCCAAAGAACAGTGCGATGTCTTGTTCTTTGGTTAACTCACTCATGGCAAGTGTCACACAAATCTAGTCAAGCCAAGCCAGATTATTCAGACGGTCGGCACACACAGGAAAGGTATCCTCATGGGTCTAGACACGGGACATACCTCTCTGTCTGAGTCCAATTGTAGCATGTCACAAGGCCAAGGACATCAAAGTGTCCTCTAATGACAAAACCGCCTGCTATTGCTGGACAGATTCTCCAAATACTTTGTTTTATTTTAACTTTTTAAAGATACTCACTGGTGATCTCCATTGCCCGTTCATTTGGATCTCTGAGCTCTCCGTAAACACTGAAAAACCAACTTACCGTCAGTGAGACGGGTGCATGGTATGATCACTCTTTCAAAAACAACACTGGATACCGTCTCCCCTAGATGATTACCTTTACAGCCTGAAATGTGGCTTTTGAGGACAGAGAACGCTTTTCAGTCCTGGCCCCCGTTTCTTTCTATTTCATCCTTTGCTCAGTAACAAGCATTCCTCTTACCAAATACACAAACCTAAGTTCTTGATCCTTTTTTGACCAATATGTGAGCCAAAAACTGGGATCTCTAATGAGTGTTTGAAGCCAGTTCACTGTTGACTCAAAGCCAGGAGAGGTCTGACTAAAACACAAGCTTAAAGTGAGAAGAGAGTCTCTACCTAAAAGAAAAAAAAACACTTTTGACTGATTTCTCTGACATTTC
The DNA here is from genome assembly GCA_036785175.1 of Eupleurogrammus muticus. Lineage (NCBI taxonomy): Eukaryota > Metazoa > Chordata > Actinopteri > Scombriformes > Trichiuridae > Eupleurogrammus > Eupleurogrammus muticus. The sequence goes on along the minus strand of JAYKQN010000012.1, from coordinate 12,072,654 downwards.
AAATAGTTGAAAGACCCGTCACTGCACGCCGCTGTACCAGTAGCATCAAGGGAGCTGAAAGATCAAGTCCCCATGGGAAATAAGGTGTTGATATATCATCTTATGTCTAGAGACAGGTTATGCCCTTGTCATAACATTCTTACAGAGCTAAATGATTTCCTTTGGGCATAACTGGGATAGTTTACCACTGGTTGAATGTCATGTCAAATAGTAGCAGGAGGCATGTGTTTAAAATGCTCCAGAGGGCTTGTGGTTTCCATCCCTCTATTTGTTTCCCGATGTGAGGGAAGTGAAGTATGGCCCCTTCACGTGTCTGGAAAGTTGAAAACACTCTAAGAGTCATCAGGCTCCTTTTCATTTTATGGAGATAAGAGGTTTAAGTGCAGGAACCAATAAAACTGTTAATCACCTCGTTCCAATCTAAATGGTTTTTAAACAAGAGCTGAAGGAATGATGGCGTTAACGTTGCTGTAAAATACTGGATTATTGGATGAAAGCCACTCAGTGACCTTTTACTTGCGCTCAGAGCTCAGATCTCAAATACTGATGGGCTGTGAGAGTGATGGCTTTGTACCCTAAAAACCGTACAAAGGTGGGCTATTCACTTGGGCTCTCCAGCAACGCAGAGCTGACGGCGGACGAGGAATCAATGAGAACATTACGTTGTCAGCAAGAGTTCCGACAATGAAAGGCCTCGCTGACGGTCAGAGCCAAGTGTGACAGCCCAACAGTAAAGTTGGAGGCGACAGACAGACTGCCTGGCATGTGCAACCTTTGGGACACACAGGGTAGGCATAATGACCCTGGCCTTGTTCTCAACGGCGTGCTGCGTTCTGTGAGAGCAGCCAGTCAGCAGTGCCAGGAAGGCTGGCATGACGGACCCCGAGAGCATGTGCAGTCGTTAAAGTAGTTAGCTCCTTTCTGCTGACTTAAGGGCTATTTGAAATGTTTTAAGCAGTGATTGCTATGGAACAGCAACACAGATTTCCAGCACTTGTTGGGTTCCATCAGAGAACAGGTTGATCTTATGACAGGTGATTAATACAGACAAGGATGGATCCTGTTGGAAAACAGCATCAGCATCATTAGCAGGTTATAGTGTGTGTTGCAGTCACCAGATCAGCTTCTTCAAACAAGAACAGGCTGCTTGAAATCTATGAATAGAAAGATGCGAACATGGACTTCATGAACCAAATGACATTACCTGTAGCCAATTTTGGGAGCCATGTTGTCCCTCGGCTCTTTGCTCCTCAAGTGTTTGGGAGGGTGAAAGTTATTGAGTTGTATCTCTGCTCCCGCTTGGCACAAGCCAGCGCTTCCTGTAGACCGAAAGGAGTCTCGGCAGCTTTCAAGAACAACCTCGTCTCTATGCAGGGACAACGTGACCTGTGTATCCTGAGGTGCTTCTGCCCAGCGGGGAAGATTGATGACTTGAAAGGGAGAAGGAAACAAAAAGGAGACCAAAAAAATTAGGGGCCAATTCTTTTTTTCTGTGACGATGCAAAGAGATGATGATGTTCTCGGCACTGACTAGATTTCTTCTTGCTGGGCTAGAGAGCGGGTAACCAAACGTCCTTAATGTCTTCCCGATAAATCGGAGCATTACTAATCTGGATGGATGGCTGCAGGAGCACTGCCACTGATGCTTGCAAACTCCATGTTTGACTCTTGTGGTCACAACTGCATGGAAACAATCCCATCTGTAAATAATCATACTCTCTATGTTACATTCAGGGGGTGAAGGTTGAGTCATACTATTATAAAGACTGATCCTTTGCATTATCACCAGCTGAGGACACAACCGTAGCGTTCAGTCTACTGACACTCACACGTGGTTAATGTATCCTTGCATCTGTTGTGTTGAGTTCTACTATCAGTAACAACTTACAGTACATATGTTCGAGGTAATCAATCAAAACTGAGCACATTTTGAAAGTGGGCATGTATCTCCTTGTTATATCGATGTGATTTACACTCCTTTGTGCTCTGTGCAGACAGTAGACATGCTGCTGGGTCCTTATGGTGGTTTATCAGTGAGGAGTCCTAGACGTTGCTTTCAATGTTATTTTGACCCAGGAGGCCCGCCTGCCATATCGTCCGAACTAATATACTGCTTTCATCAAACACCCAGTTTGATCTACTATGTTTTTCTTATGGAGAAAATGTGTTTTAAATTTTATGCACTTTGCCTGTGTGTATATATAAAAAAAATCCACTTTCAATGGCACTTTTCTGTTTACGTCAGATTTACTGTGGCAATATGGTGTGCTCCCAGCGCACATGCTGTGACCCTGTTGATGTTGTGTGTGTGTGTGTGTGTGTGTGCCTGTTAGTCTTTGTGGTGTTGATGTTGAGAATGGAATTATGGCAAGAATGTGCAGCGATCTGGGCAGACTGTACTTGGCTGTTTGTCTCGGCGGTGGTCTGAGGCTGCTTAATAGTGGCAATCTGGTTCTGGAAGAACACTGAGCTCCTGGATTAATGCAATATCCCCGGCGAGATCTAGCATCTGAAGAGCCTCGAATTCATTACACATGTCCCCAGTCTCCGCAGTTTAACCATGTGATCGTGTGCCACCCCTTGATCAACCGTGGAGAGGAATACCACACAGAAGCCCGTTCCCGTCTCCTGGGGGATTTTTGTTGTTGAGGACGAGAGCCTCTACAGACACTAGAAAATAGATAAATAATGTTGGCAAACCGCAGAGTTTAACTGAAAAGAATTCTGAGGTTTTAAAGAGGGCCTTTATGGTTGTTTTGTGTAGAGAAAGACATCTGCTTTTCGATCTCGCATGTGAGCTCATTAATTTTCGGGTTTATGCAGCCATAATCGTGATAAAGGGGAAATTACAGTAGATGTGTCGTTACAAATTAACTGGTAGCGTTGACGTTAAATGATGTGAGAAGGCTGAGTGGTCACATCGGGGTCTCCGGAAGAATAGTAATCTACCCAGACAACAGGCAGTTTTAGTACATCATTAAAGTCATTTTTCCAGTTAAAATACCAAATGACTAAACCTGTGTTAAATGTTTTTAAAAGAATTTTTATACATGTAAAATGATTTATTATATAGGTGTCAGGAATTGACATTTTTAATGCAGGCTAGTATGATATACTTTAGTACAATTTTTTTTTGTTTGTTCTTCAACTATTTCTAACTGGATAAAGGATTTTAGTGACGGATGACTGGTCCTTACATTAATCGGATCAAAACAATTAGCTAACTCTTTTAGCGGCTGCCTTGACGAAAAACAGATTGTTAACATGAAATTGCTTAATTCCCTATGTTAACCTTTAATAACCTTTAATTTGGAGAGGAGGAGGAGGATATGTCTGCAGATAAACTTCTGGCTTTTGGTAAAACACAACAGAAGCCAGCAAGAAAATTGCATGTTGTGCCTTTATCTGACAATTAATTCCAAGGCCCGATGGCAACTCACTGTGCATTTCAGTCAAACGTTGCCCTGCAGATAGCGGCATATCTCACCGACCTCTTACACAACAGGTTACAGCCACCTTACTAGGAATGGGAAGCACGATATTTCTCAAGGATTGTTATCAGCGTGCTTGAAGTCTGAAAAGTGTGAAACAGAATTCTCAAAGGAAGTTTTGTTGAAACAAGCTAACAAATTCGACTTCTGACCTAAGCTCTTGGCGGCGGCGGCGGGGAGGGGGATAAATTGGCTAACACATAACAGACAAGGAAGTGCTAGAAAGGCCGTTGCCCTCTGAACGTCAAGAATCAATTTCTGTCAACACACGGCCTACGACCACAATACCACAAAGCTGCTGTGCCTCTTTCACAGGCGGTAATAAGCACATCATATTTCAGCAACAGGCATGCGATCCGAAGTGACATGTTATTTTCTCTTTGCTCTTTTTTTCCTGGATTGCGATCAATGTTTTTTTTTTTTTTCTGCATTTTAGGAAATCACATGAAGTGAATGACAGGCAACGTGCATGCCACGTGACATGTGCCATCATTTCGAAGCAAGAACTTTCCTTTCTCCTCTTGCGTTTTTTTGCACCATACACTGTACAGAGATGAATGACTGGAAAACAACCACATTTTATTGGACTCTAAAGGGTAAGAATTGTAAACAATTGCAGTTACAATTTGACAGGCCGCATTATATCTCCTCTCCAGCTCCCCTATGCAGTTGACGCTCAGCGCCTCTTTGTGACTTCTCGCCCAGCGGGGGACAACAATATACAGAGTACAGCGAGAGCAGGTCAAAGGTTAGGAACTCAGCAGCGAAGGGGGCCTTCTCTACAAAGATACTTTTACAATCATGCAGCTGTGTGTAAGTGGCAGTCAGTGTGCAGTGTGCGCGGGGTGATCACTGTACGCTCCTGTCTCTCTCTCTCCTCTCTGCCAGACACTGCTGCGCTCTGGGGTGTCGACATCAGACACAAGTTCAACAAATCTGCGGTTAGATTTACAGACGTGCTACTGACGCCTGGCTACTTTTGTATTTTCGAACACGAACCATCATCTACTTACCGTTAAATTATATCTGACACATCCGCCGAGTACAACTGCCGTAATGTTCTGCTTTTTGGTGTTTTTTTCCCAGAAAGTATTGCATGTTCTTTGGATTTTCCAGTTTTTGCCAAATAACACGCATGTGTATTGTGGAATGTGTGTCATTGTCAATGAATTATTGATTTTATACATATAGGCAATGTTAAAAGAATGGAAATATGCAAGGATGGATACATTGATGGTAAAAACAGAGCTTGTCGACCCAAAACAGACGCACGCAGATGCCTGCTGGTTGTTGCCAATATTCTGCAGACACGACGTGCTCCTATGAATTAATATCGCCATAGTGGTGAGAGTCGAGGCGTAAGCAACACTCCTCTTGGGAGAACGACTTCTCTCTCCCCCCCTCTGCATGTGCCCAACCACAAGTATCCCTGAGTTACATAACATCCCCTTGCGGAGGTGGAGGCTTCCAGTTGTCTGTTTTGTCAGGTCTGGAATGGCAACACAGATGGGCAAGTGGAAGGATTTTCCAATATCCTAAAAGGATTAGCCAAGGGAGAATCTATCATCTTGATAGAATGATAGAAGTGAGACCTGGTCTGTCTTAAGTGTATTTCCAGGTTTTTATGGTGAAAAATATGCTCAGAAAAGTGCTCAAATGTCAGACTCACGCTGTCTTGTCAATACATTACTGAAAAAAATAAAGTGATTAAAAACAGTTTATTGAAGAACCATGCATCCATATTGAAAAAACTGGATTTATTCAAACATAAACTACATTTTAATGCCCTGTTTGCATTATAACAGCAATACATCATGTAAATTTACAGTATGTGATCGTCTTTTAACTGGATAACACATTATGTTGCGTGCCAGAAAACAAAAGATTCACAAAGTGCTTAATTTGAAAAGCTGCATGTCGAAAAGTGAAGACGCGTGTAATTTCCATTTTTATCCGGTGTGACGCAGCACACAACGCGACTGTTTGAAGTTTAAAGTGCAATTTCTCAGCAGATCATTCGTTCTTCAGAACCAGGCAGATGAGCCGTGTTTTTCCTTCACCACCCATATGCTGTCAATCACCTTGCCGTACTAGAACGTAAAGAAAAGTTAAGTTTATTATCTTTGACCCCAAAATCCATTCGTTCAACTTTGATATGCATACATGTGCTTTTGCTCATTTTCCTCCGTGTGTGTGTGTGTGTATGTGTGTGTGTGTGTGTGTGTGTGTGTGTGTGTGTGTGTGTGTGTGTGCTCACCTGGTCATCAGAGACCTGCTCCAAGTACAGATGGCTGGCATTGACCACTTGCATGCGTGTGTAGCCGTAGTCCGTGCTGCGGAAAGCGCTCCAGTCTTTGGGGTTTGGATTGAACCTGTCAGTTTTCTCTCTGCAGCCCTGTAAAAGAAAATCAACACCAATGAAAACGGAATCTATGAGTGCCTCCGTCTCTCTCTCTCTCCATCCACTAAGCCTCCTGTGACATTTCCAGCTGTGGCTGAGCCTCTGTGTGAATGCGTTCTGATACGCGATGATTAATCGCTCTGCGGTTGCGTGACGGAGCGTGCCCTGCGCCGCTCCCCGCCACATCAGAAAACACTTAACCCAGGGGAACAGCTGGTGCTGGATTCATGCGGCAGACCGACCGCTGCACAGGCAGAACTATGTACGATACATTACAATATTGTTGTTGACGGCGCAGTCGGTTCATACAGGGATTTTCTGTGGATAATCAGTGATGCAGTGACTTAAACATACTTACAGCAGAGCCTGTGATAATGTGCACTGGAGCTTTGGGGTTTACATATGGCTGCTCTTTGCTCCCATTGTACACCTACAGAGAAAAAAAATATATAACAAGTCTCGTTGGCTGATCCAAAACTAAACAGAAGTAGGAATATTGTTAATTAAGAATTTGGGACTGACCTTATCACCATAGACAGGCCAAAGCCTCTCAAAAGTGTGCTCATGTGCCCACAACTCCAGGTCTACGCCTGTGAAAGATATTTGAAGATAGTCGGCAATCTCCCATATTCATATAAAAGAATAACTCACAAAACAGCTCCATAATCTACCGGTTTTCAGATCCTCTGCTCAATCAACAAAAGTTTTAGATAACAAGTGAAAACGGGCTGTTATGGGATGTCAGCCAGAACAAACGCCTGCTTTTTCAATATGGATGTAACTAAGCTGTTTGGCTGTCTGAGCATGCAAATTTGTGATCTTAAAACACCCATTAGCGGTACACAGCTGGTTGTAAAATAAGAGACCATACCATAGCGGTAAAATAGATCTTCGAGACCAGGAGCTGTCGGTTTGACGTCTTTTCGTCCCAGCCGGACCTGAGATAGAACAGAGAGAGCGATGACTGGGTGAAGCCACGTCCACGCCCCGACTGATACCCCACACGCTACCTGGTTAGAGCCCCGTCCCTGCCCGTGTCAGCCTCACTCAAGGCGGTTGCCAAGTGCTGAGAGAAGTACGTCTAAAGTGGAAACTATTAGGTCCAAATTACAGTGATTATGACAGCATACCGTACACAATGTGCTTCAGGGCTTTTCGGTGTGGACTGGCCAGCGCGCAGCACATGTGACACGTCTGCTACCAGACGCAATTAAAGTGTCGGGTAGCACAGGAGAAAATAAATCCTGCAGATTGCCTCTTTATGTAATCGAGTAAAGCCTTTAACAACACAACTGTGCTGCTTCTTTGCAACGCCGAGAAAACACAGCAAAATAAACCAGTCTGTTGCTTGGCTAAATCGAAAACAATCACGTAAGTTAATAATTATGCTCAGCCATAACATGTCTGCCATCAATAATGCTGCCAAATTATTGTAAAGGAAATTTCCCCAATTGAGGGCCAGGTTGATGTGAGATCACAAGTAATCTTTACGCTAATACTCTATGTACATTATAGAATGTTTTTTTGTTTTACATACATATGAGTCAAACTTGGTGCAGTCGTCCTGGTCGTCGTCGGAGCAGTACATGGGTCTGTGTCCCATGGTGATGATCCACGGACGCGCTGCTCTGTTCTCAGGCTTGTTCGCCTCCTAATTAACGAGCAAGGATACGCACAATGTGAATTTGTCCAGACTGAGACAATTAATACAGAACAGAATCAGAAACTAATGACATGTATAATGGAGAAAGAAAGACAGAGAATATTTGAGCGTTTTCTCTCCTGGCGCGGTCACTAACCTCCAGGTCTTTCTTCAGCCACTCGTACTGCCTGAAGAGAAGCTCCAGGCCGTACTCCAGGTAGAAATAAACCTCGGTGGAGAGGGAGATGATGTGTGCCGGCCCCAGGTTCCAGCTGCAGACACATGTCGTTAAAATGAGCGAGTAGAGGAAGAGCGATGAAAACGGGGCGATAAACTGAATTAAAATAGTACGACGAGTTCTGGGCAATGTTCTATTAAAAAAAAAAAAAAAATGAAATCAAAACAAGTGAAAACGTTAGTCCAATATTGAGCAGAATTATCTTATTCCATTGGAAGTTTTTTTTAGTCTTGTGTTAGTGTGTTAGTCTTGCTTTCCCTAAATCAGGATAAAAATTAAATAAGCAAAATTATCTTTAATGGAATATGAAAATTCTACTCTATTTTACTTATTTAACTCATTTTCTTTGGTTAAGATTCCAATTTTTGTAGTGTAAGCACTATGGGTTAGTTCTTCATGATACATTCACAACATAAGGGCTACATAACTCAGTCAGTGGGCATGTGTGTTGCGAAACATGTGCCAATGGAATAAGATTATTCTACCCAATATCAGACCAAGTGTACCAAATATGAGACATTTTCACTTGTTAAGATTTATTTTCTAAATTACATTTCACCAAGCATGAAATGTCCTGTAGGTCTGAGAAATTCTTTGACAGGTCCTCCCGTAAGATCTTACAGAATTATATAAATATATATATGGAAAAGAACGTGCAGTGTAAATGAATGAAGGCTTTCCAGTAGCGGCCATGGGATTTCCGATTGCCCCTGCTCTGTTCCCCTCTGCCTTCCCATGTGCCTAAATGTGCACTTGGCTAGGAGGCACAGGAACCGAGGAGTGGGCAGCTGATCTGTGATCTAGCGGAGTATTATCTTACTGTCTGAGAGAAAAAAGAAGTCTGCAGTTGGCCATGAGTCACCCAGTCAAATGTATGGTTTCTTTGTACGGTCCCCGTGATAGGAGAGGCAAACCGAGGAGGGAAAAAAAGGGATCTCTATGCTCCTCTGCTGCCAATTCCCCTGAGCTGCCTCTAACAGCCCATTAATGGTTATTGAAATACAGTAGTTTGGCAAACGTGCACATGATACTTCACATGGGGCCTGTGATGGCTCGTAGCCACGTTTGATGTGAGTCATTCGTACACTGACCAAAACTGCTTGTGGTTCTTTCACCTGCTTAAGCATGTTACACTCAATCTTTCATTATAGCGAAGACTGTAAGTATCGTGTAACTCCGTAGGACTGATGTGTTTCCCTCTTGCTTACCTGTACCACAGGCTCTCGGTCTGGCCCGGCATGCTGAAGCGGCTTCTGTAGTTGGAGAAGTTGCTTTGGAAAAGGAAGAGAAAGGAAAGAAGAAAAAAAAAAGGTAAATGGATGGACCGATCACACAATCTGTTTCTTGAATATGCATAAAAACCGCAATGGATACTGAAAGAAGCGGGCCGAAAGAAAAACTATCGAAACAGTATCAGTTCACAATATGAGCGTTATTCCCAACTTTTCTATACAAGAAAATCAACCATCACTTCCTCAAATCTCTCGTTTCCCTTTTAAGTTTTCATTTCACATTACAGAAAAAATACTAACACTAGATTTGCAATGATTAATGGGTTAATTGACTACTTTGATATTTGATTTTCATTTTAAGCAGAAAATGTCCAAATTCTCTGGTTCCAGCTTATCAAATCTTAATATTTTTTTCTGGTTTCTTTAGTCTTTTATGATAGTAAATTGATGATGTTTGTGTTGTGAAAAAGAGAAGATATTCTAGGCTTTATCTTCAGCTTTGGGAAACATTTAGAATATTTTATGAACCAAAAAAAAATCTATAAAAGCATCAATAGTTTAATTGACTTTCAAAACAGTCATTATTTACAGGACTAGAGTGGTAACATCTGCTTCAGACTTGAACATCAACCTTTGCAGAAAAGGGAAAAAAAATGTACACCGCTGTACCCAGGCCATCAGTGGTTGCTTCTACAAATTAAAGGAGGAACAACATGGACATGGCCTCTATGACCTCACTCAAAGGTTGTTTTTTTTTGAGGGGGTGTTTTAAACTACGGGATCTTTGTTTACTGCATTTGCCGCCATCCTGCTCAGTTCCTGGTTACTGGCTCCGGATAATCAAAATTCGGGGTGACACGGGGGGAGCCTGGGGCGGAGCCTAGATAGGAGGAGCGTTTGGGAGATTTAACGCACTTGTCAGTCACAAAAAAACAAGCCTCTAAATATACCTCTCTTGAAACCACGACATGAAAGAGAGCTGTCATTTCAGATCCAGCCGTCGTTAGAGGGATCACATCATGAGGCACTTACACGGCGGTTTTAGCGTTACCTCCGTTCGGTTTCCCTCTGGAGCCAGTTATAGAAGGATGCTTGCAGCGATCAGTCCCATCGCCGCACTTCAATCAATCACCAGGACCGCAGTCGCCACTCCTACGTTCTCAACTCTTGTCCTTTAAAATATTACGAACCTGCGCCAAACCTCGGCGAGCAGCATGTAAAAGAACGCTATTGTCCACAATGCAGCCGTAATGTCCAAAAAATTGTAATTAATGCACCGCGCAAAAAGGGAAAAAACTCTTTCATGGAAAGCTCTCGCTGATGCCAATCCGCCAGTCTCTTTTTCACTGTTTTTAATTTCAGCATCAGCCAGAGCCAGTCTTCTCAACGGGCCATTACCTAAGCTAGGTGTCGGGAACGATTGTTTTCCTACAAGAGGGAAAAAAAAAGGAAAGAGGGGGGGAAAAAAACGCAACATTCTAGACAGCGCCTGAGACAGGGTGGGATAGTTCAGATATCTGCATTGACAAGGTTAATGTAGTGTTAGGGAGGGGTAACTGGAGAATGGCGGGGGTCAGAGGTCAAAGGACAAAGCACGATCAGAGAACATTACTAATGCTGAATAAATCTACCGAGGTCAGGAATAACTGGCCGAGGCCAGTTTTATAATCCAGCAAATGGCAGTTTGTGAGCTGTGATCTTTCATCTACATCTACTCTGCTTTATGTCCATCTCAGACACATTCTTTGTGCTATTAGTACTCCAATTCATCAACAAATGAGGTGCCATGCTTTCAAATCTCACAATTATGAGAAATATAATTTAAAACATCATCATGTCATTGACATTAATTCATTGATTGAAATTTTTGTGACTTATATTATATCCAAACTGAACTCTACAAGTTATTTAAACTCAAATAAGAGTTTCAGAATGAGAACCAGTTCCTGTGATGATTTGATTTTCTCCACAGCTTGTGACTGTGGCGTAGGATGGGTTCATACTCCCATCTTGTGGCTAGGAAGGGTTCCAGCAACCTGGGTAGGCACTATCTAAATAACATGCAAACATGATACATTTTTTTAAATGTAAAAGAATATTCCCACTGAGCATAGCCAGAGGGAAAGTGGACAAATGAAATCAGCAGTGGAAAATCTGATTGAGCACCATCATGATAAGCTTATATTTGTGTCATTAATCTGCGCGATGGGAGTCCCGACATAACATGTGAGTCATCCTCTGTAACCCTGCAGCACGCTCATTTCTCCACGTGTTTGCTTTTCCGTTAAAATTAGATCTAGATCGCAATCTGGCGGATGTCAAAGTCAATGTGAACAGCCCGACGCCTAAGTCGAACCAGCAGCATTTTCCCCTCCACATCGAGTCTAACCTTTTCATCGTCTGATGGGTTTTTGGAGTCCTAAGAAGTGCCTGTTTAATGCAGGCCGCTGGAGAAGTTAAAGGAACTCAGTTGTCAGGCACTAACTCCCATCACAAGACGTCAGTTCAAACAGTGACTTTGCCATTTCCCCCTCCTACGGCCTGATGAACTATACATTGTGCTCGGTTGAACAAAGACAGTCCTGATTTTGGTGCCTTTAGCATCTTCTGTGGACCCGCTGTTCTCATCCTGCCGGAATGCTGACTGAAAACTTTTGCGGTCGCCCCCCCGTTTCAATTGCCTTTCTACCCATTAGGTTTTTGAGGTTGGAAAGAGAAGAGGAACAGAAAAGCGTAGTGAAAGAGAGAGAGAGAGAGCAGAACAGAAAGCAAATGAAGAAAAACAGAGGCCAGCTACTGGGAGTTTTCGGGGATTCTTCACAACACCACGGAACAAAACACACATAGAGGTATAGCGAGAGGCAGAGAGAGGAGTTGGATTTCTGGTTATGTAACGCAGCGCGCTGGATGTTGATATCGGGTTCTTATGTCAGGACGCGGTGCCAAGAAAAAGAGACTACTGTTAGCCGCTACTTAATAGAGACCAGACAGTCGTCACATTACACATGGCAACGCCAGGCGAGGGCTGCCTCAGTTATACCAGGGACAAGTAAATATTATGGTGCGGGATCAGGCACCTTGAAATCTTTTACAGTGCATAGGCACACACGACTCTAGCAGATGTGCTTAGAATTTCGGATACGTGAGCTGCTGAGCATCAGGATAAAAGCCGCTGACTTTGCTCTTTCTACTCTGAACATCGACGATCATCATCTCCAACAAAATACTACTCAACTGAACTTGAACATTTACTTACCAAATAGACTGATAATAGATAAGTTAGCATGTCATAGTTATGAGGGGCAGATAAAAGGCCAGAGATCTTGGCCCGGGTGGATTAATAATTGGCAAAAGATGCAAACAAATTAAAACAATTGTCTCATCTGGCTGCATTTTAGGGATGTGACTATGAGGCTAGTATGGGTAATAAGAACCTGTAGAAATATCAATATTCAACTCATTGCATGATCAGTTGCTGCATTTGCTTAAAGAATGCAGCCATTGTTTTTTTCCAACATAGATTAATACATTATTTTGGCTATAAATTGTAAGAAAATTGTGAAAAATGTCTACCTTGCTTAAGGCTACCTGACAGACCAGAATAAAATGTATCTATTTCACTTTATAGGACAAAGACGTTCAACTAACTCTCACTTTTTAGAAACTGTGTGAGCAGGAAAATGCAATGGATATATTTGTGGTTTTAAGGAGAAAAAAGCAACCCAATAAAATTTAACATCTCTTGAGTTTTCTGAAACATGGGACAGTATTTGCATAGTATTTATGGCACATCCCCAATTCTAAAAAAGCAAAAAATTCTCACTTTTAAGTAGGGCAACACAACTATTTTGATTAAATATTTGATTAATCTATCGATTATTAAAATGATTAATCGGTTAGTTGTTTGGTTCGTAAAATGTTGATCACTATTTTCCAAAGCTGAAGGGTCCATTTAAAATGTCTCATTGTCCAGACCAACAGTCCACAACTCAGTGATCACTGTTTTACAGTTATAAACATTACATTAGAGATGCAAGACAATACTTACATTTGAGGAGCTGGGACCAGAGAATTTGGACATTATCTTCTCAAAATGACTCAATTTGATTAATCAATCATCAAAATAGTTGTTGGTTAATGTATTTGATTGCTGCTGTTCTACTTTTAAAGATATGGGACCTTTTAAATTGCTTGTTTCATTCCAACTACAGTCCAGGACCAAAAGATACTGACATGCAGCTAATCCTCATATTTAATCAGAAAATGGGGGATTTTTGCTTCAAATTAATCAAACATCAAATTCTTTGATATTCAACAATTCAACGACATAATCAATCATTTACTAATTACTTGAACTCTAAAATTACGCTACACATAGTTTTCTCGTTTTGTTCCCAGGCTTAAATGTTACAGCACACGCAGTGGTGATGAGTTCCCATCGTCTCTGGGAACTAAAAGCTCCAGATAGCGAGCTGATGATTGTGCTCTCAGATAAATATTTGTTTTGGAGAGTGTTGCCTTGTTTAGATGCTGGTGGTTCCTGACAGTGCTCCAGACGTGAAAGTCCAAAATAGCTCCCATCTGTTCAGGGAAGAGTTCCCTTGCAGACCAAAGTGTTCTCTATAGCGGAAAAAAATAATAATCTTTCAGGCCTCTGTGCAGACACGCACTTTTTTACAGTAGCCAATTTTAAATACGATTTGTCAGTGGGGCGTCTGGCACATCTTTTAGCATCTCCTGCTGTTTTCTTTGCTCAGAAGCCATTCATTATAAGTCGACCACCGTGACGCGAACAGAATGTGGTTCAAAAACCTAAACAAAAAGGCGAACGAGACTAATATAAAGTAGAAGGCAGCCAGACAGCCGCCATGTTGACTCACCGGCTACGGTCACGTCTTCACTGAAAGTTTATTCATGAATATACCCGAAAATGATAAATATCAAACATAAAGGGAAGGGAAAATGTTCGCTTGAGTTCCACCTACTATGCAGCTTCGTGGTTGCCCGGGCAGGTCATGTAGGGCACGTAGGCCGCTATGGACTGGATCTGCCGCATGAACTCATCCCCGATCCTGGCGTTGTCCTGCAACAGCGTCATTCACCCGTTAAAACGTGAGGCCGAGGATTTTTTTTCCCCCCGTTACACAAGACCGATTATTCCTCTCCGTTCACCGACACTAAAACAAAATTACTTTTCAGAACTGCTTATGTTGATTTTCCAGACAGCTTCAGGAACATACTGTATCACCAAAACCAACCTCATTGAAACCAGAAATGTTTTTTTTTTTTTTTTATTATTAGACATCCAAATACGGGCTTCAAAACTTAGTGCGGTTCATTGCTGCGCTGATTCCTTTTACCTGCCACGGCCATTAATAACTGTTTAAACAAAATGCCCTTTCTCTGTTTTCTATTTATAATATCACTGAAGCCGCAGGATGTGCTTGTACATTCCAGCTGAAAGCGCAGCTTGGATGAATTACGGTTATTAGCGTCTGCAGTAGTCTACTGATTGCATTTAGATTTCTCTCCATATTTAGGGGGGGGGGAAAGGCATTAATAATGCAAGAATTTCACTTCAGGAAAATGGTATTAGCATCCAAGACAAGGTTATGTCCTCTAGATATTGAAGATGACAGCTGGGAGGTTTTCAGATGAGCAAATATGTTATTGGGACACAAGATTTGAGGTTTTGAATGGCGCTACTTTATTCCCGAAATACTTGGGCGACAGCACCTTAGATCTCGTCTTTCACCACAGGCTTATGGCATTTCACAGTAATTATAAACTGCGGCGGTGAAGCTTGAGAAAACGGGCACTGGAGCAAGGTAAAGTGGCTTATCTCGTCTGTCATTGTGGCATTAGTGGCACATGAGAGAGACTTTAAGGTGTCGAAAGAAATGTGAAATGATCTTAGCTGGACACAGTATCAGAATTCAAGATGTTAGAAAGACAGAAGAAGTACCTCATGCATATCATAGGCGAAATCCCCTGTAACACAGAAAAAACACACAGATTAGAACGTATGAGCTTTTTCCTGTGTTTTTAGGACTTTGAACTTGTCAGCACACTAAAATCACAACTATATATTTTCTTTGGTGAACTGTGGCAAAAACAAATTCTCATGAATGATGTTTATTTCATGATTTTCCATAATTTCATCAGACAGACTAGCATTTGCTCTAGATTTTGGGAGATATACTTACTTGCTTTCTTGCAAAAAATTCGATATATGTATAATATGAGACAAATACATCTTCTATTTATGATATTAAACTTTCATTAATAAGTCTTATGATTACCATTTGCAAAAATAAATTTCATTTAAAGAAATTTTTTTTAAAAAAGCAATGAGGAGAGTTATGATAAAATCATTATTTAGTTGGGTATATTGTGAGTGAAACCACCTCAGAGGTTTTTTTTTTATTTCACTATTTCCACCCTGATGAGGACCCTATGAGGTGGAAACCTGTCGCCATTTTAACTAATGTGTCTAACTCAATACTTTACAAATATAGCTCAGTGACAAAATGGGTGTGAAACATATGCTCCTGTGTATGGATCCAATGGTATAATGTAAATCCCCTTCACAGGGTGACATGTCGAAACAATCGGCGTGAAACTTACCGATGTGTAAGATGACGTCATACATGCCGAGCTGCGTTTCCTTCTGCAGCCGAGCCAGAGACTGGGGGTTCTCGTTGCCCAGGTCGCCGTACAGAGCAAACCTGGGACTGAAACTGGTGCTGTCGTTCAGGGTGGTGAAGGAGAACACGTCGCTCCAGCCCTGATCACTGCCACAGTGGTACACTGTAATAAAAATAGCTGCTGTTATGTTGATTATACGGAGGAACGTTCTGACAAGCCAAAACAACAACAAAAAAGACTTAAGCCACATCACGGTTTATGCAGGAATCCTAAAGTTAAATTTAGTACTTATTTTAGCACTTTTTAAAAACCTAAAAATATTTGAAGACCTCATTTCCACTTCAGCAATCAAAACAACTTTACCTTATTAAATCTAAAAAAAAATGACAGAACGCAGATTGGCTGCTTGATTATGATGAAAATCATTTTTTGATCACTATTGAGATCATGATAATCAACTTTGAAACACCATGTCTGCAATGATCTTTTTTACCTTTCAAATAGTGGATTTCAGGACTTATTTCAGGCCCACTAAATATATCTTATAAATAAATATATCTTAGCTCACAGAAAGTTAACTCTAAATGATTAATAATAATAATAAATGATTAATCGTGATGAAGATTTTAATACTTTGGATCGGTCTTTATTTAAAGACCCAGAGGACTCTGCACACCCACCATAAGTAGCAGCAGGTTTGAGGCCTGTGAGGATGACTCTGTGGATATACATCTTCCTCTTCTCTACTCCAGAGTCCACAAACAGAGCGGCGTCGCCCTTGGCCGTCATCTCAAAAAGCCGACCCCCGAACAAGCCGTACTCCACGTTGCTCTCCGTTTTATTGAACGAGGTCCATGTCACCTCCATAGAACCTGGCACTCCTGTGAAGAAAAGCTTGAATGTTGGAAAATGCGATGCAGATTGATTTGACAAAAACTACTTGAATCGGTCTAGAAGCCAGGAGATGCTCATGGAAACACTGACCTTACACAAGAATGTTTGATCTGGTCTTTTGGCGAGATATAACCATCAGAGAGGTGAGTCAAGCTGACAGCTGGCCAGATACTCGCTTCATCGAGACATCAACTCATTTAAATGACTACCACATGTTTCACCTTCATAAAGAATGAACTGAGATTTATGCATGATCCAAGCTTTCAGAGCAAGAGAGAACTTCAGCAGGAAATGTTGCTTCATCAGCACCCTAAACATATTTTTACATTTAATGTCAAAATTACAGATGGATACAAACGTGCCTTACGAGTCCAAACATTTTGTAATTTTTGGAAATCGGTTCATTAATTTTAAAAAACATCAAAATCGCATTATCAAGTTCCTAGTTGCTCAAACTGCAGAGTTGTTCCCAGGCAGATAATAAACAGTTGCTTGATGTCTGAGATGGTTGTTTCTTTGTTTCTAGGTCAGCGGAGAAATCCATTAAAAAAAAAAAAATAGGGTTTAGCATCCAAAAACCTTCAACTTGCACTTTAAAGGCCGGATCTACTCAGAGCCAAACAATAAAGGGTACGGTGCTGCAATCTGGCTTCAGATACAGGAGATCTGTCATCATATCGGCCCTGCTCTGCAGCACTGTACTTTGTCTCAGATACTACAGAAGAAGCTTTCCATACAGCTTAAAGCAACTGTAGACAGCAGAACCTGCCACATTAATTTTAAACAAATTTACTGACTTTCCTGCTTTGCATGTTAACTATTTGTGGCCATTAGCACCTTCACTTAAAACCAATCAATCAATCAATCAAATTCAGGCACACAATCCATTTAGGTTTTTTTCTCCCAGCATTGTGCAGAATTGTGTGTAAATAGCTCTTCTTGCATATTTAGTGAGGCCAAAGTACAAACTAGATAAGACATGCTGTTTTTTTATATTGGAAAGACAAAGTATTGGTGCACATCAGGGCCTCAACGCATTGACCGGAGATGACACATGTTACTATGACAACCTCAAACAATAATGGTACCAAGAAGAAGAAAAGAAGAACTGTCATTCCATATGTGGCAGGCTTATCTGAGATATTCAGGAGAATCTCCCACAAGCACAATATCCAGGTCAACTCCAAACCAGGCCAGACCAGAAGACAGAGACTGCTCCACTCCAAAGACGAAACATGGAAGCAAAAAAAAAAATCTAACACAGTGAGGAGTGCTCAGACCTCTACAAAGGTGAAACCAAATAACCCCTCCACCGACGCATGGATCAACACAGAAGAGCCACCCCATCAGGACAAGACTCCGCTCTACATCTGCATCTAAAGGATAAAGGACACTCTTTTTGAGGACACCAATATCTGGGTTTTGGACAGGGCTGTATTGGAACATCTCCACAGGAAAATGACCTGGAGGCAGGAGAAGCCTCCCCACTCGTGGGAGCTTGTGATCCCTGTTCACATGACCACTAGGGAGTGGTCATGTTGATTTGGTTCTACACTGAACTGAAGAAGTCTCTTGCATGAGAGGTGAAACGTCTTCAACCAAACTAACAAGTCCGGTTGCTTTTATTTGCGACTCTACAAGATAATGGTGCCAAGCACATCTCAGACCTCAAGTTAAATTCAGTTCAAAAAAATAAAATTAAATGAATAAAAATTGTTCCAAGCAGTGCATGCTGTTAGTAGAGAGTAGTAATCAGTTTGTATATTTATTTGCATGTGCTATCATGTTTTTATACACACAAACCTCTAGCAGATCCAATCCTTACTCATTATATTATTGAGAATATTTTAGTTACTAGATCCCAGTCAGAAGCTATCTGGATCTTTTTCCTACTGCCCATATTTAAAGAAGTGGCTTGAGCCATGTGTACAAAACACAGAAAAGGGTTACAGGTTTGAATTGCTGAAGGGAAAATATTACCCTCACATGAAAACATGTGATGTTGGTGGAGCCAGGTCCAGCACTTACCTGGGTAGGAGAGATGCACCTGCTCTGGCTGGGTCCAAATAGGAGGAACCCCCAGCACCAACAGGGGCGCGAGGCTCAACAAGGCACAGGCAGCATGAACAGGCACCATTTTAACACTGGACTGCAGCAACACAAACACAAGCAAGGTTAAAGTACAGTGCTCTCACAGACACACACACACCCACGATAAAAATGAAACCGTTTTGTTCCTCTATTCACATGATCTCTGAACTTGCATGCAAAACATCACATGACAGCCACAAATAAGTGGATTATCATTTTTATTTTTAAATTATCTTACATGATTCACATATACAGGTACAGCCTTCTAATAACACACCTTACCTCAGTGCTACTTTACATCACGCTCAGTGGAAGCCACACATGAACACACACGATGCGTCTGCACAACTCAGGCCTCTGATGAGCAACATCTAAATCAGGCGACCCGCAAGATGAAAAGGGCAGAATCTAAACAGCAGAGTCAGCGAGAGCGGCACAGGAAAGAGATGATGTGTGAGTAAAAGCAGCTGATGTTGTTTTTCATTGTGCAATCAGGGAAGCGCTGATGGCAAAGGAATCGCAGGTAACAAGAGATCAGCCAACAGGCAACAGAATTACAGCTACGATTAGTAACCAGCTATTACATTCAATAGCATCAAATTTAGCTAAAACAATTGCTTGATTTAAGTCATTTTTTTAAGAAGAGAATGTCCAAATTCTGTGGTTCCAGCTTCTCAAATCTGATTTTTTTTGTTTTTTTTTATACTCCTCTATAATAGTGAACTGATTATCTCTGCATCGTGGACTTATTATAGATTGCATAGATTAATCATTTATCAAAATAGCAGTTTGTTACATAGTTCCAATCATACACAGCATGCTTTAAGTCACTGAACTGCTACTGCAGACAGCTGATATGCTGTTCTGATTGGGGTAAAGGGTGCTCACATGGCCATGGGCTGTTTTTAATTTTATTTCATTTGAGTGATGTCTTTCAAGTTGATGATGTACCCTTTAACACTTATTCATCAGTCAGATCAGATGAGTGAAAACCTCCAGTCTCGACATCTGCTGTAATGAATAGTTTAGTTTTTCACATGTGCACCAGTTGCTGTCTACAGTCGCCAGAGGGCACACTGGAGCAGCACCAGTATGAATAGGAGGCTTTATTCTCTGATACTGGGAGCTAACATCGGTTATTACCCGGTTGTCAGTCACCGTATAAACGCTGCGATAATCGAATCAAACTCATATTATTATCGCTCCTCGAAGGAAAAGGAAAACAACGTGAGTACTCCTTGTGTAGGATACGCGACGTTCATTAGTGCCGCTTGTAATGTTGTAATGCAGCTATAAGGTTAACGTGGTTTTATTATTTCTGTCTCAGACCGCGGGTTGTGGCGTTACGCCGTTACACCAGGTGTTTAACCTGTCAGGTGTTACCCCGGCTGGCTAACTGCTAAACAAGTTTACGTTTACGTTAACAGCGGCTATAACGGGTACACCGCGCACTATAAAGGCGTTTCTGTGTTCTCTCTAAAATATTCTATTCTTTAGCGATGTAGAATAGGACTTCCTCAAAGCACAAACAATGTCTGACCTGAACAAGTTAGCTCAATGCCGAGTTTGTAACTTGAAAATCACTCGCAACATAACTCAGCTATTTAGCTCAGAAGAAGTTCCTGCATACGTCACAGTGCTCGCGTGAATTGTGGGAAACTGAGTTTTATTGCGCTCTGAGGAAAAGCTTTCCCTCCGAGGCTCAGATTGGAGCATGGAACTGGAGAATTATTACATAAAAAAATATATATGAGAATGCTCTATTCTTGCTTGGGCTTCATTTATAGCAACGTAGAATTGCATTGTGATGGTCCTATTGAGTTGACCTGACAACAATATAACTACGGAATCCGAGAACGGCCATGCTTGCGTTGCGATACAATTTTTAAAGGTACACCTTTATCGTTTTTTTTTTAAATTGAAGTACTACTATTCCTAACAAGATATATATTTTTGGTTTGGTTTCTTATTCTTTTTTCACACCCACTTTCCTTCGTCTGATTTCCAATTGCAAATTTCACAAAATAAAAATGCTTAAAATGTATTGTTCACATATAAAACATCCTATTATATTATAGGATGAGTTATATTATGACCAGGAATGAATCAATCTGCAATTTGGCCTTGAAACAGTTGTCACCAATGAATGTGCTTTTAATAACAATGGGTCATTGAAATGACAGTTCATTGATGGTTGATATCATCAGTCTCTCTCAAGATAACAAAGCTTCTATCCTTTAGATCACTTGATAATTTACTCTTGGTCTCGAGTTAATTGCATTTTGTGCAGGATCTGGGAAAAAAAGGCTTCTCCTTCTCTAGGTTTGATGGACTCCAACAGTGAAGACGGAGAATATCATAACCATGAAAATGCCTTCCAGCACAATGCAGCCCAATTCCGAGTGAGATATCCTCATGGGAGAAAACAGGTGTGGCGGGTGGTGCGTTGTAATACACTGAGATATTTCTGTATTATGGATTCACACTGATATTTTGAATATTTAAATTTACAGGCTTATGATAAAAACGAGGAGTTCAACAAAAAGAGGTATGTTATTTATATTTTGTGTTTACACGACAGTGCAGCCAGTGCATTGTTGTAATTTGGCCTCACAAAGGACATTTTGAACCGTTCATCCGACCCAGGTTTCCAGTGAGCCGCTCTAGCGTCTACCCGGGCAGAGCGAAGCGGGTGGTGTCCTGTAAGAGGAAGACCCATCACCTGGCCGTGGCCCGGAGGAAGCAGCCGGGGCCCGGGAGGAATTACGACGCGGCCAACAAGGAGAATGAGATTAACTGCTTGGAGGATGTGCACCAAGAGATATTTGAGATGGACCTTTGGGAATTTCCACAAAACACAGACAATGACGACAGGACCAGGAGAACTGGACCTGAACAAACTGAGTGCTGTACACTCACTGAGGTAGGACATGATAGTTAACCACAGGTAACTTGAGGATCAGAGGTTTAGGGGTGCTTGCCAGATAAATTGAACTGTTTTGTGCATTTTAATACTATTTTATTCCCCAAATTTTGAAAGAAAAACAATCAAATTTTGGTAAGATCTGTCCGCCTAAACTGTCAAATCTAATAAAGGTTATTTAAAGGCTGAGCGACAGCAAAAAAAAAAAAAAGGAAATAGATTGGAAACATAAAAGAAACATATGTTGCTCTATTTCTGTTATAAAAAGTTGTTTCATCCAACTTACTGTTACTGGGGTTGAAAAAAATGCTATAGCAATAATTATTGATGATTTTGATCGTGAATGTAACAGCTTAATGTAAAACTTGATTGGGTGTTTTCTGTTAAATGACTGGTTGTTTAAATCAGTGATTGCTCAATTATCAAGGTCAACAATAATGTTTATGAGCCAAGGAGGAAGCCACTGGTTTGTTCTTTTGAGTGCAATATCAATATTATATTGAACTATTTCCTTATATTATTGACAATGTAGATATTGCCGCTATATATTGATCTTGTTTTATTGCCCGTGCCTAGTTTTGATGCTTTTATAGCTTGTTAACAAAAGGCCCTACATCAAAAGAAATAAAATCTCTGATTTTAGGGGTGCTAGGATTCGATTTACATCTACAGCAGTCCTAAAAAAGGGATAGAAACTGCCAGGTTTGTTACTAATATGCAGCTGAAACTAAACAAACCGCATTGTGTTTTTCAGCTCACAAGGGATCACAGCACGATGACGGATGTGCTCTTTGGAAGACACCTGAGACTGAAAGTGGCCTTAACATTGTGGCAGAGAAATGTTGGAGAGCTGTTGACCTACTTTCTGAGGTGTGTAATGTGTAGTTAGTGTCACACATCTGCACTTTATGGTCACTCCTACATATTGCAAATGAATGAGCGTGATCTGTTGAATGTAAAAACCCAAGAATGAGAACAAGTCATGTTTAGGAGGAACAGCCCTTTGATTCCCAATTCATGAGCTGTCATGAATTTTTTGGCGAAAGATGAGTCTAATCTAATGTAGCGTACTGGCCTTTTAATGATGTTAATTATAGTATTGTCTAAAAATGTATGTCTAATCAAGGATATTAGACATAGGTCAGCTACACACAGTCTATCAAGTGAATAACAGCCTGAATGAAAGAGGAGTAGGAAGGCTATTTTTAAATCGTGAGAAGTAAAAACGACAGATAATTGTGTGAAAATGTAAAGGTTGAAGTAAAAACTTAAGAAAAGTAACAAAGTATTTGTGTCATGTGGAACAATAACGCCATCATATCACTGTCTTTAAACAGAATCCAAGACACGGGCGTGTTTGTTGATTTTCTCCCTCTGATAAGCAAAAGGTAAGTGCTGCATTTTGCATGAACCTGACTATGAGTCAAGCAAGTGTTGCTTTAATCTAATATTCTCCGCAGCATTGATGAGGATTCCCCTAGGATCACCATTGGCTGTTGCGTTGACCTGGTTCCTTTAGTGCGGAAAGTCCTCAGCAACCCATACGAAGAGTGAGTATTTGTCCTGGCAGTGCATGCAACTGAATAATTACAGAATTCAAATGAATATGCACATAGAAAAACAGTTGGTTTGGAGTAGGACACTTGAATAAACTGAAAAGCTGTCTTTTATTCTCACAGCTATCTCATCGTTGGTTTGAAATGGATAAATTCGGTTTTGAAAAAGTGGTGGAAGGAACTCATAGGAAGCGGCTGCAGTGGATCAACGCATCTTCCATTGGATAAGTAAGTGGGGCTTTATTATATGAGCCGTGATATACTTTTCTAACAGATACATGCAATGTACCATATATCCAAGAAAAGTTATGTTGACAACAACTTTTATTAACATTGTTTCAATCGTTTCAGAAATTTCCAAGTCTTTAATCAACAGTTACTGGAGCTATGGCATCGGGAGCCATTAATTAAATTGTTTCCTGGACCCGCTGGAGCCATGGCAAAGGTCAGTGCTGCATGTGAAAGAGAAATATTACTGCACTGCTATTGTTTGCCTCATAATGAATTATACAAATGAAATCTCAAGTCTTAAATTAATCATCTTGTCGGCTCCGCAGGTCATTGATATGTTCCTGTCTCAACTCACCTGACAGAACTGAAGAACCAGATAATGTCTTAACAGAGAAGTGCCTTCAGCATATACTGTAGCAATGAAATGTCAGTAGAGCTCCACATTTTTATTAGTTGACACCGCAATTGAAACAGTTGAAATACCATGTGCAATATATTGTGTTGTGATTCATCGGCCAAGTCGGATGCTGTTTCATCAGCTCAAAGAGGTTTGATTATTGTGTAGTTTCTATAATGTCACTGGAATTTTATGAAAATAATGCAAGAATTTATTTTACCCTGAAATGTGTGTGTGTGTCTGTTCTTTTTAATCATTCCACCGGTGCTGAATAAAGTTTGTATTTTAATTTTGGTGATTGATTGTTTGTTTGCAACCAACACAAAAGGGTGTAATCCACTTCCTCTGTGGGAGGAGCCAGCACTGATGTCTTCCGTTAAAATGCCGTAAACTCGTGTTGCACATCGCATATTGTGTTTAGACACTCCAGTACAAGTGCGGCTACAGTTGTGCTGAGCTGCATCGGATTCATGTTGAAACACCAGGTGAATCACCGCTGGACTTCAGCCTCATTCAGCCTTTTAAGTGATTTAAAGTCAGGCAGAGATATGGGTTTACATGACTCGTATCTCCCCCATTTACATGTGGGTTTATCTCACTTGACACAGATAATTGGAGGGTTGGTGTCTGCCACGGTGATGTGAACCTGAGGCTGAAGTCCAGCTGTGACTGGGCAGGAGAGGCTGCATGAATGGACTCCACCATTCACTGAACCCGGAGCCTGAACTCGACAGACTGCAACCTTGTTTGCATTTGAGTGTTTTTCATTCAGTCAAGCGTGGAGTAATAGGAGCGTGGGAGAAGATCTGTACAGAAAAACAACATATTTTGCAAGTGGCTACTGAGGGTAAGATCAATCCTATTTTTAAAGACACATTTTTGCCTAGCAATTCTGTTGTAAATTCACTGAATTAAATATTAAATTAAAAAAAAAGCAGATTTGCTGTGTTATTGCTAAACGCTGTTGGTTTGTCAGCAGGTGACAGCGAAGGATGAAGTGTTTGAAATGTGGGCTGCTGACAGGAATCCTGTTGCTGCTTCGTCTGACGGGAGTTCGTATGGAGCATCTCCGAGCAGAGAATTTGAATCTCCTTTCTCCAGATGAGCACAATTTGGTCCTGAATCGTGGAATGAGCGGTATATCTCTTCTTCATTATGTGTTCCCGTTTGTGGCAGAATTTCCTAACTTTCTCTGATGATGATGATGAACATGCGTTTTCTGTTACTTTACCTTTATCTCTGACGATCTGTGCGGCTCCTCCAGTGTGGGCACGGGTCAAATTCCACGTCTGTAGACCCGAATTTCTCAGTGACTCATTCATGGTGATGAAGTGTTAATGTCACGTGAGGTGATGACCAGATACTTTGTCAGACAAGTCGTCGTAAAAGTCTGGCAAGTGGTGAAGATTTAATCATGTTTACTTGGGAGCCGACTGTTCCCATCACTGTAATGAGTCATTCCTGATTTGCAAAAGCAGGTCTGCTTCATCATTCATGTCAATGAAGATTTATACTCAAACAATAATTATATTTAAATAATGTTATTTCTTTAACAATTAAAATGCTTGATTTGGTTACTGCAAAGTTAACTCATATTTTTTGTTTTAGCTGTAAACACAATTGTGTGAAGAAATTGTGTGAAGTGTCATGGGAAAAAATATAATTAAATAAAAAGAAATACAGCCAATCATCAGAGGCTGAAATATTCTGATTTATAGAGCCTACATTTCCCATGATGCAACATGGCTTACTGGTATTTGTGTGTAAAGGAGCCTGATGACATCACTAAGACATAATCTATGTAGATGTTCCAGATGAGGGAACCTAGAAATACGTTACTGACGTGAGAATAATCAGTTAAACCTGTAAATAAATAAATATATATAAAGTACACATGGCGAATATTTTTGCTAATTTACCTATGGATAGCTAACCTGCCTATTTACTTGTTTTTTGACATTTGTTGTCCAAAATAGTAAGTAACTTTGTGAACAGAGGTACAGTAAATGCACTAGTGCCATCAAATGGATAGAAATTGTTTTTATATGTGTTTAATGAAGACCGACAGGTCCAATAATTAATGTACCGGTAATGAACTTTCACTAATTTTAGTGGTTGATATATTTTCCCAACAGTGCTGCCCAGAGACTGCCACGAAATGCTGATGACCTCATCAGGCCGCGCCAGAGACGGCGTGTACCTGATCCAGCCGGGCGACTCCCCCATCGTGGCCTACTGCGCGATGCAGGAGGGCGGCTGGACCGTCGTGCAGCACATCACCACCAACAGCAGCGTGAACTTCGACCGCACGTGGGCCGAGTACAAGCACGGCTTCGGCGGCGTCACCAGCGACCACTGGCTGGGGAACGAATACCTCCACCTGCTCACCCGGGGCCCCGGGCTCTACAAGCTGGGGGTGAAGCTCGTCGACAGAGACGCCGTCACCAAGATGGGGGAGTACGACCCCTTCCTGGTGGAGGACGAAGCGGCGGCCTACAGGTTGAGGCTGGGCCTGTTTCACGGCACTGCCGTGGACGCGCTGACCCTGGACACGGAGAACTACCTGCACGACAACCAGAAATTCACCACTAAAGACAGGGACAACGACAACTACTTCCAGAATTGCGCCAAGCTGGAGTTCCGGGGGGTGGCGGGAGGCGGCTGGTGGTACGACGCCTGCGCCGGCGCCAACTTGAACCGCAGGAACGTCATCTACTGGCAGAAAGACTGCAACAAGGAGCGGTTGTGCAAGTACGCGTGGATGATGGTGAGACCTTCAGACACAGTTAAACTGATTCCCAGCAGGGACTGCAGGGATGAGCTATGACAGCGTTCTTTCCAGGCTCTGTGATACCGTGTGACACTGGGCTACTATTTATTATAGCCGTTATGCTTGACATACAATTCACCACATTTTTTTTTTTCAGAAATGCATGGACATGATCACAAAACACACAACGAAACATAAGGATAACACCCAAAAGAAAATCACAAACTTGAAACACGGTATAAAAATGCAATACTTTTTCTTTTTTTTTTAAGCTCTATACCTTTTTTTTTTTTAATTAATATACTTTGAAGCAAAGGGTCTCTTTAATTTCCCAAATTGCAATTGCAGATTTCAGGTTTATCACAGTTACACAGTGTTTCATGACATTATATCTTATAACACATGGAACATATCTCGCATCCAATGCTCACAGAATCTCCAAAAAAAAAAAAATCTCACAAACAAACAGCATTTTTTTGTTCTTCTTTGTCACGTTGTACATTACAAGTTTGCCAGAAATACAGTGAAGTTATGATGATATATTGACGTGGGTACAGCAATTCAGTGAAAACAAATATTGTATTTCAAAGGAAAAAAAAAATAATGTCCTGAGGATGAAGAGTAATAAGCGGATTATAATAAACAATGTGTGCTCTTAAATCATCCATGTCCCTTCCCATGTAAACACAGACATTGTTTAGCGAGTTTATCTCATGATTTGAATGAAATGACTGTCTTTTGGTTCTTATTTTAACTCTTGTCCTCTTGGGGTTTCATTCTGGGTGATTTATTAATGCCTGTTTTCACTGGCATCTAGCAGCACAGAAACGTCAAGGGGAAAAAAAATGATATGCAAGTAATGAAAGCTGAACTCATGTCTATTAAACTGACAAATGGCACATGTGAAAAGGCTTTGATTATCATCAAGTTACAATCCTGATTTAGCAAGCAGATTTGGACATCACAACAACACTTAACTGGATTAGCCCTTTGAAAAATAAAATCACATTTCCAAAATGTGCATCCTCAATATGACCACAATACTCACAGAATAAAACATATCTGCACACATGTAACAGTTTGTGTTTGCACAGTTGCCCCACTTTCAAACAAATATACTAGTGAAAATGATTAGATTGGAACAAATTTATCATGGTTTCCAACACAATACAATATGAAATAATGTGTGTATTAATCTATGGCATTTTCTGCACGAGAGCATCAATTTTGGGGGAAAATGATGAAAATTTCCACTAATTTTGAACTATATACTGTACAGCGTCACTGATTACATTGGGACAAAATGCTCCTCCATTTCTGTGATTCGAGCAGTCATTTGCATACAGTGTAGCAGACCTACTGATTCATTATTTAAATAGTTCCAGCTGCTTGATATCGTGTTGTTACTTTTAATATCGCCCCATATTGTGAAATTCAAGTTTGTGACGTTCATGGATGCAAACATTTACAGCCATCATCAAAAAACATTGTTCATGGAAGTTTGGAGTTGACCATTGGGTTTTGTCCGTACCAGTATAGTTTCTCCTCAATCCGTTTTTTCTTCCACTGGCAGAGCAAGAGCATGCGGAAGGTCTTCTGAAACGTCTTGTTACAAAGGGCGTAGCACATGGGATTGACGGTGCTGTTGACGTAGCACAGCCAGTAGCCCAGGTGCCAGAGTGAAAGGGGGATGCAGTCCGAGCAGAAGGTTGAAATAAGCACCATGATGTTATAAGGCGTCCATGTGAGGATGAAGGCGAGCAAGATGGCGCTGAGAGTCTGAGCTGCCTTCCTCTCCTTGATCAGCACCATCCTCTTCCTTTTGGTGATCTGGCTCTTGAGTGTCGCATCGATGGGCTTGGACGCCGAGGAGGTGGCCGGGTTCATGGACTCTGCCGAGGAGAACGTCGAGGACGCCGTCTTGGTGTCTCCGTTTTTGCTCTGGTGCTCCGTGTGGCCGTCTTTGGCGACAGGCTTGAACTTGTAGGACACGCACTTGCCGCTCTTCTGGGAGCTGCTCTTGGGCGGCGTCTGGAAGAAGCCGTCGTCCTCGTAGCCGCTGAGCTGCTCGCTCTCGCACCTCGCCCCACCCTTGCCGGTCTCGCAAGCCTGGTTCCTAAAGGAGGGCTGGAAGGATCCGGGGGACACCGGCCTGTCCTCATCATCCGAGGAGGCGTAGCTATTGAAGGTGGTCAGTTGACCGGGTTTGGACCACTCGTCGTTGGTGGTGGCTGCTGACTTGGCAGCGTTGCTCCTGTTTGAGGACGACCAAGAGGCTTGATTCCTGTCATGCGAAGTGGACCTCAGTTTACAGTTAAAACAGGACCTAATAATGGCCTTCTGAGGCTGGGCAACGCCCGAGTCCGTGGGATAGTTTATCCCCTGAAGCTCCGCCAAATCTTTGGTCCTCTTCTCTGTCTCCTTATAGATTCGACAGTATAGGATCGTCATGACTGACACGGGGATATAAAAGGCCGCGATTGCCGTCCCGAAGGTTATCACAGGCTCTGAGAAAAACTGGATCTGGCATTGTCTCTCAGGGACGGTTCTTTTCCCAACAAAGTATTGCCAGCAGAGGATAGGTGGCGCCCACAGAATCAGAGACACCAGCCACGCCAAACCTATCATGATCCCCGCCCGTTTGGGAGTCCGTTTGGCCCTGTAGGTCAGAGGTCTGGTGATTGAGAAATATCTGTCGAAACTGATCACCAAAAGGTTCATGACTGAAGCGTTGCTAGCTACGTAGTCTACCGCCAGCCAAAGATCACATGCAAGGTTTCCTAAAGCCCAGTAGCCCATGAGTATATAGGAGGTATACAGATTCATGGAGAAAACCCCAATGATGAGGTCTGCAGCTGCCAGACTCAGCAGGTAGTAGTTGTTCACTGTCTTCAGTTGGCTGTTGACTTTGAAGGAGAGCATTACCAGAACATTCCCCACAATGGTGATGAGGCTGACTATAGCAGACACCGTCGCTATGGTTATTACCTCCCAGAGACTGTGTGTGACCAGCTGGACGTCCATCGTACTGGTATTTACAGTGGAGTTGAGTATGATTTCTCCTTCCATGATCTAGAGTTTACTTGCATCCAAGTATGACAAGAACATGTGGATTCATCATTTTCAAGAAGATCTCCTGGAAAGGAACAAAAGAGGTCTGATTTATCACTGCAAACAAGCTCATCAACCACTAGATGGTGCCATTTCAAAATGTCTAACTAATTCACACCTGTCTTAGTACTATTATTAAGGGTGATAATATACAAACTCAATATTCTCAATAATTTACGTTAAGTTAAATCCAGGTCATTAATTAATTTTATTCTTTGCTCTAAATTTACTAGTGCATAAACTCTGTGTAGAGTTTAGTAAGACAATGCTTTTGAAAATATTGAATTGAATTCCAATACTCCAACAAAGTAAATGATCAAACTGCTTCACCTACTGTACATGGGTTTAGGAAACCCCAACAAAACAGCGTATAAATGCTGTTACACTGTGTGTAAACTGTTTTTATTAGGATTGTCTGTAAGTACTTGATACCTTAGGTGTGTTCAACAAGGCAATGTGTTTGGGAATGTTTGCAAGCTTCAACTATCGGTGTCTAACACGGGCAAGACAACATTTACAATTAGCTTATCAAATTAGGGCATCTTTTATCAACTTTTAAAGGGCAGGGCATCACACCAGCATTACTGTGACTTTACTGTTATAAGGGATAACTTATTGTTTCTTGCTCAATATTAGGTTTTAGCTGCAAATCTGAATACTGTTTAGATTTTCGTACTTGTCTGATACTCTAATAATAGCCTATCAAAGCATCACCTGTTGTCTAGAGAGAGGAATTTAATTATCCATGCACCTGGCACAAGTGTGTTAGTGCAGCATAGTTTGAACCAGGCTTTGATTAATCCGACTGTTCAGTGGTGTTCACAGACAACCATGGACACCAGGTGGTGCCGGCGCACCTGACCTTTGCCCTCTGGACTAGGCAACCATGCTTTTATTTATGTTGACATGATTATTTAGAAATTCTAGGTGATCAATAGCGTGTGATAATAATGCCCTGGTATGCACCAACTCTGCAGTGCAGAGTTTGTCAATGGTACAGCATGTGAATCTATTAGTAGATCTAAAGCTAAATATTGTATCTAATAAATTGTTAGGTTTAGGCTACATAATTGACATTTTTTTGCTGTGCAGGTAAACTGTTTAGGGCCTTTTACAGTTGAACCTATCCTTCAATTTTAATGAAATATCTTACACACTTTATTTTATCTACACAAAGTGGTTCGGTGGTTTTAAATCAGGCCTTGATGCCCCTATTTTTCAATGAACAGCTGTCCCCCAAAATATCTGTACAGACCACTGCATCTGTTTAGGAGCATTAAAACTCCTTTATGTACAGTATCAGTGCATAGGAGCTTGGAAATAGAGTTAAATGGTTTGGAAGAGTTAACACAGACCAAAAAAAAAGTGTATTCAGTCACATTTAAATCTCGTTATACCAACGCACACCACCATGCTACACCTAGCAATCCAGGTGACACCTGACCTGCTTTTTTTTTTTTAAATGAGAGTGAGGAGCATGGATAAATTAAATGAGAATGACAGGTTATTATGGTCACTATATAATATAATATCATGCATCCAACCAATTATTGAAATACATTCCCCATAGCCAAAGCATAACCAGTGCGACCGTTTCAATCTCTTGATCACAGGCCGCTTGTGTAGTAGCAATTAACAAATAATAGTACTGATAGACCAATAAAATGTCTGGTCCCTTTATCATTGCGAATCAACTGTGACAAGATAATTTCCCTCAAATTAAATGAGGAAAGAAATATTGAAACCAAGATGACGTCTGCAGTATAAGCCCCCGTACGGTGTTAGTAGAAAGCGGCTCTGGCGCGCTCTCAAGGAGGGGCCAAATTGTGAATCCGGCCGTGAATTCTGCAGACAGCATAAAGAATGACAGCCATAATCTGTACCTGGCTTTGAGGTTGATGAAACCTCCAAATATCTGCCAGCACTTCAAAGTCACTGGCAACTGATTTGCCCGACGTGCATCAAACTTCTATCCCTGCAGTGTAGACGTCCTCTCTTTATGAATTATGGCAGTGGAGCAATCAAAGAAGCAAACATTGCTGAGTGAGTTCTGCAATTCTCCAAAATATAAATAGTATTCAGGAGCTATAACGTTCTGCTTTTGCAATGCATCAAAAAGTGTCATGCAAGCACCTTTGCTGTGATATAGGTTTACAGGTGATATATTTGGAAGAGGCTGAACTTTTCTATAGTGTTCAAGCACCATTTCTGCTGTGAACCTTTAAATCACATCTGTGTTTATTGCTGCAGATACAGTCTCCTAGTCTAATAATAAATCTAGGTTCAGACATAAAATCCCCCCTGCACCAGTGGGGGGCAGCACAGGCCCTCCGCTGGTGCAGGGGGAGCCCACATTAGACCTTGACTGGATCCACTAACCTACAGGTTACAGTAGGTGTTTTACACTGCAGTCAATGGCGTATGAGGGTCTACAGATGTAACCCTGGGTTTAGGTGTTACAGCATGGCCTGAAAATGTAACGCACTGCCATGTGGTTTTGCTCTGACCTTGCAGATTTTATCAAATCAGCAGAAGCTCTGTTAATTTGCATGGGTTTGAGTATATTTCTGAATGCAAACTATTCCGATCTGTGTTCCACTCTCATGCCGGAGTTCGAGTTCAATCGAATGCAGACTAGATAATGTTTGAGCATCAGGCTGATCTCTGTGTCGTACCGTTCCAGTCGAGACAATATGTTCTCGCTCTCTCCGAAAAGACCTCAGCCAGCCGGGGACGACGTGGCGTCTGTGTTGTCAGCAGCGCTGCCTGCTCTGCTTGTCAGGGCCGTGACAGCCCGCCATCTTGTCCTGTGTATAACCTTTCCAAGCTCTGAAATTACATTTTTTTCTGAGACTCTAGTCGAGGGGATTTCGTGCTAACTTCTTGTTAGCACGAAACCCAAACGAGAAATTTTGAGTCTCCCTGTGACCTAAAACTTGAAAATCCATCTTGTATTGTCATAATATCTGCATTTGCAAACTACTAACACCAATTTAAAATGCATATGAAAAGTAAGAACTATTTATTTCATTGTGAAATGTACAATAACTATATAAAATGTCTGCACACCCCTGTTAAAATGCCAGGTTTTAGTGATGTAAAAAAAATTACACCAAGATTGCAATTTTTTCTAGCTTTAATGTGACTTACAACTTGTACACTGCAATTATAAAACCAAGCTGAAATCCTCCAGGGAGGTGAAGGAAAAAAATAAATAAAAATAAATAAACAACCGAGATAATGAGGTTGCACAAGTGTGAAGCCATGACTGTGGTTATTTCCGGCTGCGATTTAACCGATTACGTTCTAACTCATGTTAAACTGGAGGCAGCACATGCCTGTCACTATTTTAGGTGCTTCTGATTAACCCCGAATAAAGTTCAATTGTTCTAGTGGGATTTTCTTGACATTTTTGTAGTCACATCTCCCAGCACTTTGAGGCTTTTTTTTTTTTTTTAGTCGGGGTAGAGGGGTCAGTTCCAAATACCAAGTCAGGGCTGAAAGCTGAAGATGAAGAGGATCTTTTAGCACGACAAAGATCCAAAGCACACGTCCAAATCAACTGATAGAATCATCACAAAAACCTGGCATTTTAACAGGGATGTTTTTTTTAATATCTACATGACGGCCATCAGATTTTGCAGAGTGTAAGTTACAAAACGCCGGCAGCACGCCGCAGCATCTGCACCATCTGTAACTCTCTCTCCCCCACCGCCTCTGTGTCAGGTGAACAGCCCACACGCAGCATCCGAGCTGCAATAGCAATGAAGAATGTTTTTTTTTTTTTAATATTTTAATTGGGAAAATCGATCGGTGATATCACACACTTTAGACGTCATCCTCTGTAATAAACATGTCATGCTCGTTTTTTGCATTGGTTTGCATCTACTTTTTTGATGTCAAATTTAAATAAATTGGATCCTGATTTGCACTAGAACTATAATTTTTTGGAATATGTCCTTCATTGACCTGCCCAGGTAGAAAAAAATATTTTTTTAAAACAGGTGGCTCAGTGTGGGAAACGCTGCTGTAGACCGGTGCTATTGAAAATGAGTGGTGTGACAGCAGTGGCGTAAATCCTCCATCAGGAAAAGGCACAGGCTCTCTGATGCTATCAGTCTGGAGCAATAAACACTAAATTCAGCGGGAGCTCACCTCACAGAGACATTCCTCTGTGTGAGCGCCAATTGAACCTTCAGGCCATCAGCCAGAGCCGGCGAATGGATGGCGGCCGCGCTGCCACACATGTGCACCCCCCCAACACACACACACACACACACACTCTCAGTCTAATCCCTCAAATCACATTTCTAAACCCAAACCAACCATCCAAAAAGGAAGATTTCAGATTCTGATTCCGTCTTGCGCGCCAATATCTCCTAAGTGCCCCTTGACCTGGATAGCACCTCCTGGAAACCGTATCTGGCGTCTTGGCCACGATGCAATCACTGCACAGCCCCATAGCCACAGAAATGACTCTCCCCTTCCATCGGCGTCCTGTCGATACGTAAGCAGGAGGCCGCCTGCAGCCTGAGGCCTACGCAAATAGCATTCCAGCTTCTGCAGGGAGGGGTCCTGGTCCCTGCAGGAGCCGCTCGCATCGTCCCTCGCCTTGTTATGGAATGACGTGTTGGATCACATCACTCAAATCCCAGCAGTGTTAGACCGTTTAGTACAGACGGCGCCTCGGATCCGTTTGGAGGATTCTTGTAATGATGATAAATGGCGCCTTGATTTCTAAAGCAGTGCAGCTCTAGGATTGACAATGCTGGTCTTCTAGTTTGGTCTATACTGAAGTATCTCTAACTCTTGGATGGATTGCAGAGAAATTCATACATTTTCCCTTTTTTTTGGTGAAATATCTCCCAATGATTACAATGGATTGTTAAGAAGTTTGGTCCAGATCCATGTTATAGTGAAATGTGTCAAATATATACCTGCATTACTAAGAGAAAAAATGTAGCAAATACATAATATAAAGGATCTTTGGCTGAACCAGCACTGATCATGATGCCACAAAAGGAATTTGTTAATGCAGCAAGGATATCCCTGACTCACCAATGACTTGTGATGCCAAGCTTGCACGCGCACACAGATAAAGCTATAGAAGCTATAGTAAGAAACCTCCGTGTTCACCTCACATGTTCCCTCCAACCCAGAGCGACGCGAGGCCGTGGAAGGCAGCTGTCCCTGGTGGAACACCTGGCTGCGAGGCGTACAGCCCGTGCCGAGCAGCTGGCCCCGGCTCTTTACAGACATTTTCAATCTGTCCCGGGCCCAGGCACTTGTCCCCACAAGGTTCAAAAACCGCCTCCGCTGCGCCAGTGCCAATAAACGGCCGCCACCGATACGGCCCCCGCCACTTCCGTTCCAGTGCGCTCACCTCCATCATTGCCAAGTGCTTTGAGAGGCTGCTTCTCTCACAGTTAAAGTCGTGTCTGCATGGAGACCCGCTCCAAACGGCACCACCACTCCGTCCTGACTCACCTGGAAAGTAACGACTCTGCGTCAGTTCAGAAGTACATCCCTCTACAACTGGACTTTGGATTTTCTGACTAACAGCCCCAGTGTCCTTAACTATCTAGGGTGGCTCTAATGTCCAAATCTAGCCTATCCTAACCTGTGCTGGTGTATTTTCTGATTTGCACCCTGGTGTGCACTTTGTTTAAGTGGGCGCTTTTACTGTCACGTTGATGATCATTTACCCCCAAACCGTGACCTTTACCCTAACCCTAACCAAGAATCTCTGGTTCAAACATAACCAGACATTACCTGCAAAGTTGTTAACCTCATTTGTAATAATGGAAAGCCACTGAGTATCGTCTGGATTGACAAACCTACCTAACGACCTAGCGTCCTGAACACGGAGATCATTGTGAACTTCCGGTGGGCTGGACGCCGTGCACACACCCGTCTATAGATTGTGGCCAAATTCGTTGGCGTCCACATCTGCAGTGATCTCAACTGGAGATAAAAGTTTCTTCTCTGATAATGTGATATTCACTGATTACAGCACCGTAGGTTGTAATTTCTGAACCCCTACACTCATATGGTATATCACACCTATTGAGTTATATACTACAGTATACTCTGTAGCATCAGTTATGCTGCAGCACTAACTTTCCTCCATTCATCTGTTAATATTTCTGCAATGTTTGTGCTTCTCGTTAGATGCTTACTGCAATTCAGTGTTTTTTTTCTTTTGTTTTTTTTTATGCATACAATGCACAATGACAATAAAGTCATATCTCAATCCAATGTAGTTGAAAAGCCTCAAAATTACAGCAGGGCGCACTTTAATGGTACGCTCAGAACTCACAGCCTTTTGTATGGATGCAGTTTGGTATCAGATGTGAGGCATGCTTGGGGGGGCCATCGTGACCATCAGGAAAAAAAGGGAAGGGATCGTTTGGTGGGATAATGTCTGTATTTATGACATGGTAATTCAGCGTATGAGATTAAACCCAGAGGTCAATACAATGAACCGGTGCCAAATTGTTGCGCAAGAAAAGTCTTGCCAAAAAAAAAAAAAAGAATCTTCCTTATTACATTATGGATTCTATGCGTATAAGACTGCCTCCTGAAATATCATGTTAGCTCTGTGGGGATAATTGATCGTCATTGATCCAGTGATTAACAGACAGGGGACGGACAGGGCAGCAGATCCGTCCTGAACCTCCCTACTCAGACATATTGAAGGGTGGATTCCTTCAGGTCCTCTGGCACCCAGCCATCAGTGCTCCGTGCACCGGCCCCCCCAACCGGGCCTCCCGGTCCTACGTAACCTTTGCCTATACTCCGTCATTGGTTGCAGCGAAAAAACGGCAGAAAAAAACAAGGCGACGCGAGAGCCTGTTCGTGTGGCATTTGTGAAATAAGGGAACGGTAGATGTGAGACAAAGAAGAAAAAAAAAAGATAGGAGAGTCAAAACAGAGGAGGCAAAGGACACTGTGTGTGTGTGTGTGTGTGTGTGTGTGTGTGTGTGTGTGTGTGTGTGTGTGTGTGTGAGATGCGCAAAACAGCCCAGAGGTCTTTGGCACAATGGTCTGCACATCCAATAGTCAGCCCACTGACCCATGGTCGCGATTTCTGCACACAGTATGTGGCCTTCTGGGAGAGGACCTGAAGAAACGCTCGAATCATTGGTCATTACAGGCGCAAGAGGAGCAGAATGTAGATGTCCCTGTGTGTTAACCCTTACAATATGCAATGAAAATACCCACATCACTCTGTGATCTGCTCAGGAACACTGCGAGACTTTTGGCGATAGCTGAACGGGAATAAAAAATGATTTGATGCTCCTGTAGGAGTTCAACATTATGAGAACAATTCATTAATGTTCCATTATTCAGATAATGATCTGGCCTGGATCAGCGGCTTTCTTCTTTTCTAAATATCAGCCTGTGTGTGTCTGTTTTTTTTTGCCTCTAGGTTGTCTGGTTCCAGCTCATAACTTGTGCAATGAACAATTTTCTTTCTGATCTGTGAAAAAACCATTTGGTATTAGCTTCAATATCCTACAGGAAGTTTGAATATTAATTTTCCGAAAAACAGTAGAAGTAAAGCATATATGTGCACATCTGAGCGAAAAATTCATGGAAAACTGAGCCCAGATTTTGATAAAAAAAATAATAAAGGGATTTAATGTTGCAACCGGCACTTCTCGGGCGTTCGTTGCAACACCTTAAAAACAGATCTGCGGGGACAAGATGGACTCGTTAAAATCACGCTTCGCTGCTTAATCCTTCCCCGTTTTGTCGTCTCCACTTAATCAAAGAGTGAGGGGAGGAGGGGGGGGTCAGAGCCTCAATCACTTCAGCCTTTGGAGAAAAATAAAAAGGAAAAAGAAAAAGGTTTGAGTGTAGTTAGGGATGCAACTGTAAAATTTCGCACGTTGCAGACGTTTCAAATGACATTTTAAAGAGGAGATGGACACATTGGATGAGAGACGGTAGACAGAAAATGTGATTGTGCTGTAAAATCACTTCTACTTCTGACAGGTGAGGAGCAGTGGTAGACAGAAGCGGAAGACGGATGAATGCAATCACGTCAGATGCGAATCTGCGATAGTAAATAGCTCTGGATCAGAACATGTGAAGAGGCAGCCGACGAAATGTGCACATTTCTCCAAGTTGTTCAGCGACGATGAGCCGACGTGAGCCTGATATGTGACCGATTGTTACACAACGTGGCGCTTTTTTTTTTCTCTCTTTCCCTCTATATAGAAAAGTCTTCCCGAGAAGGAACAGACGCACACGCACGCGTCTCCTGCTGGGAGCCGGCACAGTCTCTGTGGCTTTCATTAAGGTAAAAGGCTACATTAAAAATACATGCTAAGAACTCTCAGACATGCATGTGTGCACACATGATGCTGTTTCCCCACTTAAATCCAAGGGCCATGTTTCTTGTGCATGAATAAAAAAAGTGCATACAATCCACTTCCGATTCTCTGGAGACTGTGGGAAAAACAACGCAACATACATACTCACAGCTGATTTTCATCCGATCTCTCCTGTTTAAGGCGAAACTGTGGCACCTGGCAAAGAGCAAAGTTCATGTAGTTAATCCGTTTGTTTTGCCGGGGAAAAGCCTCCGGGTCAAGTGTGCGGCGCTGAGAAACAGGAGCAGAACACAGTTGGAGAGAGAGGATTGAGGTGGATGACAAAATCCTGACTTTGACCCCTGCATGCCGGGTGGTGGTGGTGGTGGGGGCAGAGGAGGAGGAGGAGGAGGAGGCTGGACAGCAGTCCTCGCCGCTCAGGAGGCTGCAGGGTGCAGCATCGCGTTACCTTTCGGCTGAGACGAGTATCCTCAAGTTGCGCTGCATCCTCCACCTCCAGTCGTACAGGGAATCGACTCAGGAGCCAAAGCACGAAAGAAGAAATGAGGAAGGAACTTTTTTTGTTTTTCTCCCCCTCCTACCTTCCTTTTTCCAACCAAGCCTGAGCCGAGAGGGGTGAACTACGCCTGCCCTGACGCCTCCGCCGTGCCGCCGTGCCGCCACCGCCGCCGCTGCTCCCACTCCTGGCTGACAGACACAGATGTAGCTGACGCTCGCAAGCTGGGAGGAGAAATCCCCACAGGGGTGAACGGTTCATCATGTTTCGGGACAGTGAGCATGCAGCTCAGACCACAGAGTGAGAGAGAGAGGAGGAGGAGGAGGAGGAGGAGGAGGAGGAGGAGGAGGGGGCTGGGTGGCTTCAAGGGGGATGCTGTGGAAGGTGTGAGGGTGGGTGAGTGTGAGAAGAGACCAAAATCCAGCCAAATTCTGTTTACTGCATATAGGGGGGAACCTAACGTAAATGTCTCTGGTGCTGCATTTGTGCTGGGGGAAAAAAAAAAAAAAAACAGGAGATCACCCTGGTTTATTGCCTGTTCCCCCAGCTCTGTCTGTGTTTGAAATGAAAAAAAAAAGCACGGAGGCTATCGACAGACACATCTGCACAAACATTCAAACACCTCCGCTGTCTTTTGTGCTCACACATGGGAGAGCGCTGACATGGCTGGGCCAGATAAGCAGACTACTGAAGTGACACATTTTATTTTCCCTCCTCTCTCCCTCTATGCGTGCGTGTGCGTGTGTGTGTGTGCGTGCTGGCTGATTAGGGAATTATTTGCCTGGCATTAGGCATCTGTCTTAGATGGGTGTAAAGACCTTATATATTTTAATCCAGATGATCATGGCTGATCTGTTCCATGAGCTCCCCATCAAATCACAGCACAGATTAACCTATGAGTCCAGTTCCAGGGCCAATACGCCGCATGCTATAGCGCCCAGGCAAATAATAGAGGTATTTTTACCCCCCCCCCCACCTCATCTGATTTAGTGCCACTGGCTCACAGTCGCAAGATCAGAGGATGAACACATCACATTTTCCTTGTAGTAATGCTGCCACGTTTGGAAGAGCGGAGAAAATTGGAAGATAAACGTGAAGGCTTATCGGTTAACGGGATAGGAATTTAGAAAGAAGGGTTCCGTTTCATAATTAAAACAAATTTCTTCTCCAGCTTTCTTTTAATCATTGCAATTTTCTTGTCGAATACGAGACTTGGAATGTTCAGGTAAAACGATTTGAGGACGGAAACCACTCAGAGAAAAAACGTTCACATAACACTAATATGACGCTTCACCCATCGGAGTTCAACAAATTTAGTAATAATAATAATAATAAAAATAAAAATTAATAATTAAATAATAAAACTTTAGTGCAGCAGTTAGTGGAGTCAGTCCAAAGTCTGGGTGAACACTAACATAAGCATCAAGGTCAAAGGTCAAGTCAAGTGGTTTTTTAAAGTTCAATTTGCCTGTTTCTGCCATAGTAACAAAAACAGGAAACTAGGCACTGAAAAGTCTTTAAATCTTTAAAAGACTTTTATTCTATTTGACTAATTCTGATGCATAAACAAACATATTTGCAGGGATGCCTCACATATATATGGCACTTTCATTGTAACAGTGGTGGGAAAAGAGCATCTAATCATCATGATAAATGAATTACAAAAAAAAAATTACAGAAAAGAAAAAAACAAACTTTTAATGTTCATTTTTCTGCCTGATATATGAGTTTTAAGGCAGACCTGAGAATGATTGAACCACATAAGACACCACATAAATGCTTCTAATGCCCTTCAGAGCGGAGGAAGCTGGTTAACGGATAATAAATAGCCGACGCCTCCTCCTATACTTCATATTGACATTTGTCATAATGGAGCTCTCCACCCTGGGTTGTGTTACCAGGTCAGATCCGTGTGCCGATGACACGGCGTGATTGATGCGTTTCATGACAATCGCAGTATATCCCGCACCCTCTGCCGCTGCCTGACAGTCTGATCTAATGCCGTTTCCAGGCACCTGGCCAAAGGACAGACACCTGGCTCATTACTGTTGTTGAATCGCTGACCTGCATGAAGTTTACAGCATCCAATTTTTTTTGTTTTTTAACGTGATGCCTTCACATATAAGCAGATGCACAAAAGCGCAGGTGCACGCACTGACAAGCCTGCTTTTATCAAGCTCACTCATATCGATTATGTACGCCTTATTGATTAAGCCACAAATAGCCTTATGTATTACAAATAGCAGGCAGGCCTTATTACTGTTCCATTATGTGCAAATGTGTGATTGACATTCAAATAATAATAAATCAGTAGTGAAAATGATGAGAGTGACCTTTAAAAAAAAAAAGGAAATCTGTTCTGTCTCCTGACATATTTAGGCATTTTTGATCCCTCCCCTGCTTCATCTTCGATGGAAAGCAATATTCACCTCGCCAGGCTCCTAATGAGAGCTAATGATAGCAGATGTCAGGAATATGTCATTTAGGCAACCACCTCCTCCTCCTCCTCCTCCTCTCAGCTGCTCATCTGCATCCTAACGGCAACGGATGTTTCTCCACAGGTTGAATGTGATCGCTTGCGTGCGTAGTGGGAGAGATAGGATGGGTGGGGGTTGGGGGGGGCATCAACGTGGCCAGCGATGGATTGCATCTGTCCACGGTCCATGCAGCCTTGCTAAGCTGCTGACCCAATTGTGCACCCACATGCTTGCAAACAATATATATATATTTATATATATATGCTTGTGCAAAAATCTTCCTATAATTTCTCTTCTCTGTCTGTTCTGTCAGCACGCAATCAAATTCGCTAAAGTTCAACACTGATTGATTTGTGATAGGACGAATTATATATTATGCTGCAAAAGAACCTGAAACAATCAATCGCATTGCAACAAACGCATTTCTTCACACCACCGCTGTAAAGAAAAAAAAAAAAGAAATGTGACGCTTAGGCCATCCGTCTCTCTTCTAGGCTTTTGGGTGCAACAAATGTTTATCCGCTGTCGTGCCTGCCTATTATTTCCTCCCCACAGCCCCCGAGCAACAGCTCCCATTTGACATAATGATTTACCAATGCCTCATGCTCTCTCATTGGTTTTACAAGTCCCCCCCCCAAACACACACACACACACACACACACACACACACACACACACACACACACTGCTGAGCTCTCGCTTTTATCCCCAAGTAGGACACTGGTTTTGTTCGGAGCCCTTGTAAGATACAGAGCATTTCCCTGCTCCATCAAGCTTTTCCTCATCAATCTTATGGGCGTTTTTAAATCAAAAAACAAAAAGATGAATATAATATCAAAGCTACTCAATAAAGCTGTGTTTTAGGTCATGAATAAATAATTCCTTACCGAAATTAGAATCTTTTCACGGCCCGAGCGGCGTCCACATCACGAGCGCTCATTCACCTACTTTATGCACCAATCAGCTGGGGCCCAGTCTGCACATGAGCTCTCCCTCTCCATACAAGTCAATACAACTTTAATGTCGCCTTTGACAAAGAGGATTAGGTGGCTCTGATTGACCCGCTATTGTCGACTGTTTATCAGCCCTTTAAGGACATGTGACACCGACTCCTCAGACACGCCGACGTCAACGCCTGTTGACCTTGTCTGGACGAGACCCAACCTGATCTCAGCGCATGTGAGCATGCGTCGTGGAAATAAATAAGGCGATAAATGAGGTTAAATCACACACACACACACACAGACATGCACTGTAGATGGGAATGAGGGATGTCGCAGGTGTGCGTGAAATGTGCACATGCCGACATGGATATTGTTGTCGGACAAAGACGTCCCAGAACCCCCCTCCTCCTCCCCCCTCCTCCCCTGCTCGGGTCCCTCCGGTCAGCATCCGTCAGATACTGGCTACAAAATGCACTGCAGGGGCTGTTATCAGCGGCGGCCAAATTTCCACTGCGAGGGGAAGAAATTAAACACCTTTTCAACAAGGCACAGCCTGATCCCAGAGAAAGAGAGGGGCCGAAAAAAAGAGATAAAAAAGACTGAAAATAATTGAGGTTGTTCAACATCTGATCTCTCTCTCTCTGTCTCTCTCTCTCTGTCTCTCTGTCTGGACGCTGCACCACTCTCATGTTGGGCTGTCTGTGTCTATTTTAATTACTGTAATTCAGGACTTCCCGCTGAATGCTTCCATCTGCCTGCCAGGTGAGAAATGTAAAAAAAAAAAAACCTTAGATAGAGACTGCATTGCATCCAAACCTTCAATATATTAGTGAAATGGATCCGTCATCCTCCCTGGGTCGTGTGCACAACTCGATAACTTTTACGAGTCCGTTCAATCTCTGGGGGATGTTCACAGTTCAAGCTCAGTAAGTCTGAGATCACAATGCTTGTTAGTATCACCCCTGGCGGGATGATTTCTTGTGTCCATCCCCGGGGCTTTGTTCTAATATGCTTTATTCACATGCTATTGTGCTATTTCCCGATGTGGACGCCACCAGCCACGGTTCATGCTCTAATGCGGCTTGACGCTTTTCTCCTGCGAGGCGAGGTTTTGTAATCATGCTCCCTGCTTGGTCAGTGGTGAATAAAAGACATGAAGCGTTTACACTATTTAGAAGTGCACAATCATATCAGTGTGGTTGGAAAGACTGATCTAGGTGACTCTTCATTCATTAATGTTAACCCATTCAAGCCCACTGCCAACTAGTAGCACTACTAGAAGTAGCTGAACCTCTTTGACTGTAATTTATAAAAATCTATAACATACAGTTTTTTTTACATTAAATGATAATAGAGAACTT
Organism: Eupleurogrammus muticus; assembly: GCA_036785175.1. Lineage (NCBI taxonomy): Eukaryota > Metazoa > Chordata > Actinopteri > Scombriformes > Trichiuridae > Eupleurogrammus > Eupleurogrammus muticus. Next base: position 12,029,409 of record JAYKQN010000012.1, on the reverse strand, counting down.
TAAGATTTTAACCCAAAAATCATCTTACAAGTGCTTCCTACCCTAAAATGTATATATCTATTTCATCGTTTTCTTTTAATCAAGTCTCTAGAATTACCCAGGAAAAAAGGTTTGTCATTGATGCTGTTTTCAGTACATAACTGATAATAAATAAAGTGAAGTATATGCATGGAATTGATAGGTTAATCGAACATGTGCATTTTTGAAGAAAAGTCCTAAAAGATATATCTATCTATATCTATATATCTATATCTATATATATAGATATAGATATCTATCTATATCTATCTATCTATATATCTAATATATATATATATATATATATATATATATATATATATATATATATATATATATATATATACACTCACAGGCCACTTTATTAGGTACACCTGTTCAACTGCTCGTTAACACTTAAATTCTAATCAGCCAATCACATGGCAGCAACTCAGTGCATTTAGGCATGTAGAGATGATCAAGACAATCTCCTGCAGTTCAAACCCAGCATCAGTAGGGGGAAGAAAGGTGATTTGAGTGACTTTGAACGTGGCATGGTTGTTGGTGCCGGAAGGGCTGATCTGAGTATTTCAGAAACTGCTGATCTACTGGGATTTTCACACACAACCATCTCTAGGGTTTACAGAGAATGATCCGAAAAAGAAGAAATATCCAGTGAGGGGCAGTTCTGTGGACGGAAATGCCTTGTTGATGCCAGAGGTCAGAGGAGAATGGCCAGACTGGTTCGAGCTGATAGAAAGGCAACAGTGACTCAAATAACCACCCGTTACAACCAAGGTAGGCAGAAGAGCATCTCTGAACGCACAGTACGTCGAACTTTGAGGCAGATGGGCTACAGCAGCAGAAGACCATGCCGGGTGCCACTCCTTTCAGCTAAGAACAGGAAACTGAGGCTACAATTTGCACAAGCTCATCGAAATTGGACAATAGAAGATTGGAAAAACGTTGCCTGGTCTGATGAGTCTCGATTTCTGCTGCGACATTCAGATGGTAGGGTCAGAATTTGGCGACGATAACATGAAAGCATGGATCCATCCTGCCGTGTATCAACGGTTCAGGCTGGTGGTGGGGGTGTAATGGTGTGGGGAATATTTTCTTGGCACTCTTTGGGCACCTGAGTATTGTTGCTGACCATGTCCATCCCTTTATGACCACAATGTACCCAACTTCTGATGGCTACTTTCAGCAGGATAATGCGCCATGTCATAAAGCTGGAATCATCTCAGACTGGTCTCTTGAACATGACAATCAGTTCACTGTACTCAAATGGCCTCCACAGTCACCAGATCTCATTCCAATAGAGCATTTTTGGATGAAGAATTGAGGCAGTTCTGAAGGCAAAAGGGGGTCCAACCCGTTGCTAGCATGGTGTACCTAATAAAGTGGCCAGTGAGTGTAGAAAGCCATCAACCATACATGCCGCATTCTTGCATAGGCAATTCAATCTTTATTCTGAAAGTGTGTGTGCGTGTGCAAACGTGTACAAACTCATAGCACTCATGAACACTGACCTACTATCGCAAGTATCGCCTTTTTCAAATATGCAAAAACGCCTTATCCAGTTAGCACTTTTGCCTTAATAAAGATTAGATTAGATTAGATAGCTCCTTTATTGTCCCACAGTGGAGAAATTTACAGTGCTACAGCAGCAGTTAGAAAAGTTACAAAAATGTTTTTTTTTTAATTTAAAAAGGAAAAAAAGAAAATTAAAAAATAAATTAAAAAACAATATACAGATATATACAGATATATACAGGTGTATATAAATATGAATTATAAATGTATTGCACTTGTCCATTTTTCTGTTGGGGGGGGGGGGGGGGGGGGGGGGTTACTGAGAGCTGTACTTGTTGTACAGTCTGACAGCTGTAGGAAGGAAGGACTTCCGATATCGCTCCCTCAGACACTTTGGATGGATTAGTCTGTTTCTGAGGGAGCTCGTCAGTCCAGACAGTGTGTCCTGCATGGGGTGGAGGTGGTTTTCCATCATTGATGATATCTTCCTTATCATCCTTTCCTCTCCCACCACCTCCACCGGGTCAAGGGAGCACCCCAGGACAGAGCTGGCCTTCCTGATGATCTTGTTCAGTCTCTTCCTGTCTGCAGCTGTTATGCTGCCTCCCCAGCAGACCACCCCATATTGTATGACTGATGCCACAACTGAGTCATAGAAAGTCTTAAGGAGTGTCCCCTGCACTCCAAAAGACCTCAACCGCCTGAGCAGGTAGAGCCTGCTCTGGCCCCTCTTGTATAGCGCAGTTGTATTGTCAGTCCAGTCCAATTTTTTGTTCAGATGAACACCCAGGTACTTGTAAGATGTCACCATCTCAATGTCCATTCCCTGGATGTTCACTGGTGCCGGGGGATTGCATACCCGCCTACGGAAGTCCACCACCAGTTCCTTGGTTTTCCCCGTGTTGATCTGGAGATGGTTCCGCTGGCACCAGTTGACAAAATCCTGCGTAAGTTCTCTGTATTCCCTGTCGTCATCATCCTCAATGAGGCCAACGATGGCAGAGTCATCAGAGAACTTCTGCAGGTGGCAGGTTGGTGACTTGTAGGTGAAGTCTGCAGTGTAGAGGGTGAAGAGGAACGGAGCCAGGACCGTTCCCTGTGGGGCCCCCGTACTGCAGACGACTGTGTTCGATACACAGTCCCGTGTCCTCACATACTGTGGACGGTTGGTGAGGTAGTCCAGAATCCAGGATGTGAGGTGACGGTCCACCCCAGTGTTCTCCAGCTTGTTCCCCAGGAGTGCTGGTTGAATCGTGTTGAAGGCACTGGAGAAATCAAGGAACATGATTCTCACAGTGCCTCCAGGCTTCTCCAGGTGGGAAAGAGCACGGTGGAGGAGAAAGATGATGGCATCGTCCACCCCGATGTCGGGCTGGTAAGCAAACTGGAGGGGATCCATCAGTGGGCTCACCAGGGGGCGGAGATGGTCGAGGACCAGGCGCTCCAGTGTCTTCATCAGGTGGGACGTTAGTGCCACCGGCCTGTAGTCACTGAGGTCCTTGGGGTGTGGCATTTTGGGGATGGGTACCACGCAGGATGTTTTCCACAGTTGTGGCACCTTCCCCAGCTTCAGGCTCAAGTTGTAGATATGCCCTACAATCCTGCTCAGCTCGTCTGCACAGGATTTCAGGAGCCTGGAACTGATGCCATCTGGACCTGCAGCCTTCCTCGTCTTCATCCTCCTGAGCTTGTTCCTCACCTGTAGTGCTGTGAGGGACAGGCTGGAGAGGGGGGGCTGTGTGCCCGAGTGTGTTGGGGAGGGGGTTGGGTTGATGGTGTGGAGTGTCCTTGGTAGGTGTGAACTCAGCCAGGGCTGAGAGGCGAAGGTGGAAGCGGGGGGGAGGGGAGGGCATTGTCCAGGAGGTAAAGTCAGGGGGGGCTGCAGCAGGGCAGGCTGGACCGGGGGAGGGGCAGATGACTGGTCAAACCTATTGAAAAATAGGTTTAGGTCATTCGCCCACTGTTGGTCCCCTGCCGTCTGGGAGTTTGGTTCTTTGTAGCCTGAGATGGTTTTCAGGCCTCTCCAGACTCCACTGACGTTACTCCTCTGCAGCTGATCCTCCATCTTCCTCCTGTAGATGTTCTTCCCCTCTCTAATCTTCCGCCTTAGCTCTCTCTGCACAGTCTTCAGCTCCTCCTTGTTACCTGACCTAAAGGCCCTCCTCTTCTCCTTTAGGAGAGCCTTTATGTCAGCATTAATCCATGGTTTATTGTTGGAAAAACACCGTACGGTCTTGGTGGGTACAGTATTTTCCACACAGAAATTGATATAGTCCGTTATGCAGTCTGTGAGGCTGTCAATATCCTCCCCATGGGGATCACTCAGTTCCTCCCACACGGTCGTGTCGAAACAGTCCTTCAGAGCCTTTTCAGTATCCTCAGACCATCTCTTCACTGTGCGGGAGACAGCTGGTTGCCTGTGTACCAGTGGGTTGTACACAGGCAGGAGATGCACCAGGTTGTGGTCAGATCTTCCCAGGGGGGGGAGGGGTGATGAGGTGTATGCCTCCTTGGTGTTGGCATAGCATAAGTCCAGTGTTTTATTGTCTCTGGTGCAACACGTGACGTACTGGGAGAAAGTGGGCAGAGCGGAGGATGGAGAAGCATGGTTGAAGTCTCCAGAGATGAGGAGGAGGGCCTGGGGGTGCTGTGTTTGCAGCCTGCTGGTGACAGTGTGTAGGACATCACGAGCTTCGTCTGCGTTAGCAGAGGGGGGAACATACGCAGCTATCGCTATAACTTGCGAAAATTCCCTCGGCAGATAATACGGCCTCATGCTAACAGCTAACAGTTCAATGTCCTTACTACAGAGCCGCTCCTTAACAGTGATGTGCCCGGGGGTACACCATTTGTCGTTTACATACACAGCCAGTCCTCCTCCCTTCTTCTTACCGCTGTCCTTTCCTCTGTCCGCGCGCACCAGATTAAATCCGTCCAGTGTAGCCGCCGTGTCCGGAGTCAGCGTGTTCAGCCATGTCTCCGTAAACACCATGATGCTGCTCTCCCGGTATTCCCTCTGGTGCCGGGTTAGCGCTGCTAGCTCATCCATCTTATTGGGGAGAGATCGTACATTCCCCATAATAATGGACGGGAGGACGGGTCGGTATCTCCTCCTCCTGGCACGGCGCTCCGTCCCCGCACGGCGTCCCCGTCTCCTTCTCCTTATCTCACGGGGGACGTCGGGTCTTTCCTCGGGCAACACTACGGAGCTACGGAGCGCCAACAGCTGATCCCTACTGTAAACAATAGAGCCATGGCTGCTCACGGGGTCCCCGGACACGAAAAGTGTAAAAAACAGCAGAACGACCACAACAAACACGGAGAAAGTGAACTCCATGGTGAAAAAAAAGTATCCTTATGTCGTAGCTCGAGAAAAAAGTAAGAAAAAATTAAGTTAAAAGGTATGAAAAAGAAAAGAAAAACTCAGGTGAGCGAGAGCTGCTGTAACAGGCTGCCACTCGCGCGGCGCCAGGTAAGAAAAAAAAAAAGTGCAAGATGTGGTGTTTCCACGTTATTCTGTCAAAATACTGGAAGGAGGAAATGTAAATAGCTTATTGTAGCACACGCAACTGGGAACAACCTGGCCAGAATGCAATTTCTGTGGTGGAGACTGCGTGAATTTAATATATTTCAAGGGAAGGTACAAACAGAACTTATAGGCACAATGAAAGATTTTATGCATTTTAAATATGTCTACAAGCACATTCTTAGTGAAGGCCTCAGCTGGAAGCTTGTTTTCTTTTTGTTTTAGTGTTTTAGTGTTTAGTGTTTTTTAATTGTTCAAACACATTGCAGTACAATTACGGTTGTGAAAGAATATTTATTGAACTATGTGACAACCAGGCAAAATACATTTCATGGATATAATGATGCTATTCAGAAATAATTGCAACTGTTGCCGAATAGCTTTATTTTACTCATCAAAACTGTTTTAACAAATCAAGAATTTATTGTTATCGAGGTAAGACTTACTCAAGGACCAATAATAACAATAATAATATTAATATTAATATTAATTAATAATTAATTAAATGTATTATCAGCTACAAAGTATAGTATTGTCATACTATTGTTTGTAGCTGAAAAAACGTCATATTATAGTATTTCGCTCCTATAACATCATACTGTAGTACATCAGAAAAGGTCAAAACTATAGTATGTTGCCCAAAAAAGGTCATACTATATGTTGGACAAAAAAGGTTAAACTATAGTGTCTTGCACGAAAGAGGTCAGACTATAATATGTTGAACAAAAAAGGTCATACTATATTATGATGCCAAAAAAAGGTCATACTTTTTTGTCATACTTTTTTTTTATCGCATAAAAATGGTCATACTAGCATTTTGTCAAAAAATGTCATACTATAGTATGTCGCCAAAAAAGGTCATATTATACCATGTCGTTTAAAAAACCTCATATTTTACCATATCGCACAAAAAAGGTCATATTTTAGTATTTTGAACACAAAAAGGCCATACTATAGCATATTGCATAAAAATAGTCATATTAGTATGTCGTCAAAAAACGTCATATTATACTATGTCGCTCAAAAAAACTCATATTTTACCATATCGCACAAAAAAGGTCATATTTTAGTATTTTGAACACAAAAAGGCCATACTATAGCATATCGCATAAAAATGGTCATACTAGCATTTCATCAAAAAATGTCATACTGTAGTATGTCGCCAAAAAAGGTCATATTATAGTATGTCGCTCAAAAAACCTCATATTTTACCATATTGCACAAAAAAGGTCATATTTTAGTATTTTGAACACAAAAAGGCCATACTATAGCATATCGCATAAAAATGGTTATACTAGCATTCCGTCGAAAAACGTCATACTATAGTATGTCGTCAAAAAAGGTCATATTACACCATGTCGCTCAAAAAACCTCATATTTTACGATATTGCACAAAAAACGTCATATTTTAGTATTTTGAGCACAAAAAGGCCATACTATAGCATATTGCATAAAAATAGTCATACTAGCATTTCGTCAAAAAACGTCATACTATAGTATGTCGTCAAAAAAGGTCATATTATACCATGTCGCTCAAAAAAACGTATAATTTACCATATCGCACAAAAAAGGACATATTTTAGTATTTTGAACACAAAAAGGCCATTTTCTAGCATATCTATAGTATGTCGCTCAAAAAACCTCATACTATAGTATGTGGACATGATGAAAGACAGAGAAACTGGGAATCGAACTGCCAATTCTCTGACTGGTAGACATCCGTTCTTCCTCTGAGCTATAACCATCACTCACTGTGCTATGTTGGTACTATAGTATGTCGATCAAAAAAGGTCATATTATTGTTTGTAGCTCAAAGACATCATACAGTAGTATGTCGCTCAAAAAAAGTCATACTAACCTATTTTGCTCAAAAAAGGTCATACTATAGTATTTTGCTCAAAAAAGGTCATATTATAGTATGTCGCTCAAAAAACCTCATATTTTACCATATCGCACAAAAAAGGTCATATTTTAGTATTTTGAACACAAAAAGGCCATACTATAGCATATCGCATAAAAATGGTTATACTAGCATTTAGTCAAAAAACGTCATACTATAGTATGTTGTCAAAAAAGGTCATATTATACCATGTCGCTCAAAAAACCTCATATTTTACGATATTGCACAAAAAACGTCATATTGTAGTATTTTGAGCACAAAAAGGCCATACTATAGCATATCGCATAAAAATGGTCATATTAGTATTTTGTCAAAAAACGTCATACTATAGTATGTCGTCAAAAAAGGTACTATGTCGCTCAAAAAACCTCATATTTTACCATATTGCACAAAAAACGTCATATTTTAGTATTTTGAACACAAAAAAGACATACTATAGCCTATCGCATAAAAATAGTCATACTAGCATTTCGTCAAAAAATGTCATACTATAGTATGTCGTCAAAAAAGGTCATTTTATACCATGTCGCTCAAAAAAACTCATATTTTACCATATCGCACAAAAAAGGACATATTTTAGTATTTTGAACACAAAAAGGCCATACTATAGCATATCGCATAAAAATGGTTATTGGAGCATTTCGTCAAAAAATGTCATACTATAGTATGTCGTCAAAAAAGGTCATATTATACCATGTCGTTTAAAAAACTTCATATTTTACCATATCGCACAAAAAAGGTCATATTTTAGTATTTTGAACACAAAAAGGCCATACTATAGCATATCGCATAAAAATGGTCATACTAGCACTTCATCAAAAAACGTCATACTATAGTATGTTGTCAAAAAAGGTCATATTATACCATGTCGCTCAAAAAACCTCATATTTTACCATATTGCACAAAAAACGTCATATTTTAGTATTTTGAGCACAAAAAGGCCATACTATAGCATATCGCATAAAAATGGTTATTGGAGCATTTCGTCAAAAAATGTCATACTATAGTATGTCGTCAAAAAAGGTCATATTATACCATGTCGTTTAAAAAACCTCATATTTTACCATATCGCACAAAAAAGGTCATATTTTAGTATTTTGAACACAAAAAGGCCATACTATAGCATATCGCATAAAAATAGTCATATTAGTATGTCGTCAAAAAACATCATACTACAGTATGTCGCCAAAAAACGTCATATTATACTATGTCGCTCAAAAAAGGTCATATTATACTATGTCGCTCAAAAAACCTCATATTTTACCATATCACACAAAAAAGGTCATATTTTAGTATTTTGAACACAAAAAGGCAATACTATAGCATATCGCATAAAAATTGTCATATTAGTATTTTGTCAAAAAACGTCATACTATAGTATGTCGTCAAAAAAGGTACTATGTCGCTCAAAAAACCTCATATTTTACCATATTGCACAAAAAACGTCATATTTTAGTATTTTGAACACAAAAAGGCCATACTATAGCATATCGCATAAAAATGGTTATTGGAGCATTTCGTCAAAAAATGTCATACTATAGTATGTCGTCAAAAAAGGTCATATTATACCATGTCGTTTAAAAAACTTCATATTTTACCATATCGCACAAAAAAGGTCATATTTTAGTATTTTGAACACAAAAAGGCCATACTATAGCATATCGCATAAAAATGGTCATACTAGCACTTCATCAAAAAACGTCATACTATAGTATGTTGTCAAAAAAGGTCATATTATACCATGTCGCTCAAAAAACCTCATATTTTACCATATTGCACAAAAAACGTCATATTTTAGTATTTTGAGCACAAAAAGGCCATACTATAGCATATCGCATAAAAATGGTTATTGGAGCATTTCGTCAAAAAATGTCATACTATAGTATGTCGTCAAAAAAGGTCATATTATACCATGTTGTTTAAAAAACCTCATATTTTACCATATCGCACAAAAAAGGTCATATTTTAGTATTTTGAACACAAAAAGGCCATACTATAGCATATCGCATAAAAATGGTCATACTAGCACTTCATCAAAAAACGTCATACTATAGTATGTCGCCAAAAAACGTCATATTATACTTTGTCGCTCAAAAAACCTCATATTTTACCATATTGCACAAAAAAGGTCATATTTTAGTATTTTGAACACAAAAAGGCCATACTATAGCATATCGCATAAAAATGGTTATACTAGCATTCCGTCGAAAAACGTCATACTATAGTAGGTCGTCAAAAAAGGTCATATTATACCATGTCGCTCAAAAAACCTTATATTTTACCATATTGCACAAAAAAGGTCATATTTTAGTATTTTGAACACAAAAAGGCCATACTATAGCATATCGCATAAAAATGGTTATTGGAGCATTTCGTCAAAAAATGTCATACTATAGTATGTCGTCAAAAAAGGTCATATTATACCATGTCGTTTAAAAAACTTCATATTTTACCATATCGCACAAAAAAGGTCATATTTTAGTATTTTGAACACAAAAAGGCCATACTATAGCATATCGCATAAAAATGGTCATACTAGCACTTCATCAAAAAACGTCATACTATAGTATGTCGTCAAAAAAGGTCATATTATACCATGTCGTTTAAAAAACCTCATATTTTACCATATCGCACAAAAAAGGTCATATTTTAGTATTTTGAACACAAAAAGGCCATACTATAGCATATCGCATAAAAATGGTCATACTAGCACTTCATCAAAAAACGTCATACTATAGTATGTCGCCAAAAAACGTCATATTATACTTTGTCGCTCAAAAAACCTCATATTTTACCATATTGCACAAAAAAGGTCATATTTTAGTATTTTGAACACAAAAAGGCCATACTATAGCATATCGCATAAAAATGGTTATACTAGCATTTCGTCGAAAAACATCATACTATAGTATGTCATCAAAAAAGGTCATATTATACCATGTCGCTCAAAAAACCTCATATTTTACCATATTGCACAAAAAACGTCATATTTTAGTATTTTGAGCACAAAAAGGCCATACTATAGCATATTGCATAAAAATAGTCATATTAGTATGTCGTCAAAAAACATCATACTACAGTATGTCGCCAAAAAACGTCATATTATACTATGTCGCTCAAAAAAGGTCATATTATACTATGTCGCTCAAAAAACCTCATATTTTACCCTATCACACAAAAAAGGTCATATTTTAGTATTTTGAACACAAAAAGGCAATACTATAGCATATCGCATAAAAATTGTCATACTAGCACTTCATCAAAAAACGTCATACTATAGTATGTCGCCAAAAAACGTCATATTATACTTTGTCGCTCAAAAAACCTCATATTTTACCATATTGCACAAAAAGGTCATATTTTAGTATTTTGAGCACAAAAAGGCCATACTATAGCATATTGCATAAAAATAGTCATACTAGCATTTCGTCAAAAAACGTCATACTATAGTATGTTGTCAAAAAAGGTCATATTATACCATGTCGCTCAAAAAACCTCATATTTTACCATATCGCACAAAAAAGGTCATATTTTAGTATTTTGAACACAAAAAGGCCATACTGTATCATATCGCATAAAAATGGTCATACTAGTATGTCGCCAAAAATCGTTATACCGTAGTATGTTGTCAAAAAAGGTCATATTATACTATGTCGTTCAAAAAACCTTATAATTTACCATATCGCACAAAAAAGGACATATTTTAGTATTTTGAACACAAAAAGGCCATTTTCTAGCATATCTGTAGTATGTCGCTCAAAAAACCTCATACTATAGTATGTGGACATGATGAAAGACAGAGAAACTGGGAATCGAACTGCCAATTCTCTGACTGGTAGACATCCGTTCTTCCTCTGAGCTATAACCATCACTCACTGTGCTATGTTGGTACTATAGTATGTCGATCAAAAAAGGTCATATTATTGTTTGTAGCTCAAAGACATCATACAGTAGTATGTCGCTCAAAAAAAGTCACCCTAACCTATTTTGCTCAAAAAAGGTCATACTATAGTATGTCGCTCAAAAATTGTCATATTATACTATGTCGCCCAAAAAAGTTCATTCTATAGGATGTCGCTCAAAAAAGGTTGAAATAGGATTAATCATATTGCAGATAGACACAACATCATGCAACAGGGAATCGAACCACTAATCCTCTGACTGGTAGACGTCTGCTCTTCGTCTGAGCTATAAGCATCACTCCATATGTTATGTTGGTACTGCAGTATGTTGCTCAAAAAATGTCATATTACTGTTTGTAGCCAAAAAATTTCACACTATAGTATTTTGCTCAATAACTATTACTATACTATAGTATAATATGTCGCACAAAAAAGGTCATACTGTATGTTGATCAAAAAAGGTCATATTATAGTATGTCGAACATAAAAAGTCATACTATAGTATGTGGACATGATGAAACACAGAGAAACTGGGAATCGAACTGCCAATTCTCTGACTGGTAGACATCCGCTCTTCCTCTGAACTATAACCATCACTCAGTGTGCTATGTTGGTACTATAGTATGTCGATCAAAAAAGGTCATATTATTGTTTGTAGCTCAAAGACGTCATACTATAGTATGTCGTTAAAAAAGGGTCATAATATAATATGTCGATCAAAAAAGGTCATACTATAGTATGTGATCAAAAAAGGTCATACTCTAGTATGTCGATCAAAAAAGGTCATATTATTGTTTGTAGCTCAAAGACGTCATACAGTAGTATGTCACTCTAAAACCGTCATACTATAGTATGTCGTCAAAAAAGCTAATATTATACTATGTCGCTCAAAAAACCTAATATTTTACCATATTGCACAAAAAAGGCCATATATTAGTATTTTGAACATAAAACGGCCATACTATAGCATATTGCATAAAAAGGTCATACTATAGCATGTCGTCAAAAAACGTCATACTATAGTATGTCGCTCAAAGAAGGTCATATTATACTATGTCGCTCAAAAAACCTCATATTTTACCATATCGCACAAAAAAGGTCATATTTTAGTATTTTGAACACAAAAAGGCCATACTATAGCATATCGCATAAAAATGGTTATTCGAGCATTTCGTCAAAAAATGTCATACTATAGTATGTCGTCAAAAAAGGTCATATTATACTATGTCGCTCAAAAAAACTCATATTTTACCATATCGCACAAAAAAGGACATATTTTAGTATTTTGAACACAAAAAGGCCATTTTCTAGCATATCTATAGTATGTCGCTCAAAAAACCTCATACTATAGTATGTGGACATGACTAAAGACAGAGAAACTCAGAATCAAACTGCCAATTCTCTGACTGGTAGACATCCGTTCATCCTCTGAGCTATAACCATCACTCACTGTGCTATGTTGGTACTATAGTATGTCGATCAAAAAAGGTCATATTATTGTTTGTAGCTCAAAGACATCATACAGTAGTATGTCGCTCAAAAAAAGTCATACTAACCTATTTTGCTCAAAAAAGGTCATACTATAGTATTTTGCTCAAAAAAGGTCATATTATAGTATGTCGCTCAAAAATTGTCATATTATACTATGTCGCCGAAAAAAGTTCATTCTATAGGATGTCGCTCGAAAAAGGTTGAAATAGGATTAATCATATTGCAGATAGACATAGATAGACAGAGATAGATAGTATTTTGCTCAATAACTATTACTATACTATAGTATAATATGTCGCACAAAAAAGGTCATACTGTATGTTGATCAAAAAAGGTCATATTATAGTATGTCGAACATAAAAAGTCATACTATAGTATGTGGACATGATGAAACACAGAGAAACTGGGAATCGAACTGCCAAATCTCTGACTGGTAGACATCCGCTCTTCCTCTGAACTATAACCATCACTCAGTGTGCTATGTTGGTACTATAGTATGTCGATCAAAAAAGGTCATATTATTGTTTGTAGCTGAAAGACGTCATACTATAGTATGTCGTTCAAAAAGGGTCATAATATAATATGTCGATCAAAAAAGGTCATACTATAGTATGTGATCAAAAAAGGTCATACTCTAGTATGTCGATCAAAAAAGGTCATATTATTGTTTGTAGCTCAAAGACGTCATACAGTAGTATGTCACTCTAAAACCGTCATACTATAGTATGTCGTCAAAAAAGCTAATATTATACTATGTCGCTCAAAAAACCTCATATTTTACCATATCGCACAAAAAAGGTCATATTTTACTATTTTGAACACAAAAAGGCCATACTATAGCATATCACATAAAAATGGTTATTCGAGCATTTCGTCAAAAAACGCCATACTATAGTAAGTCGTCAAAAAACGTCATATTATACTTTGTCGCTCAAAAAACCTCATATTTTACCATATCGCACAAAAAAGGTCATATTTTAGTATTTTGAACACAAAAAGGCCATACGATAGCATATCGCATAAAATGGTTATACTAGCATTTCGTCAAAAAATGTCATACTATAGTATGTCGTCCAAAAACGTCATATTATACTTTGTCACTCAAAAAACCTCATATTTTACCATATTGCAGAAAAAAGGTCATATTTTAATATTTTGAACACAAAAAGGCCATACGAGGCCAAACCCTCATATTTTAAAAAATATTTTAGTATTTTGAACACAAAAAGGCCATACGATAGCATATTGCATAAAAAGGTCATACTAGCATGTCGTCAAAAAACATCATATTGTACTATGTCGCTCAAAAAACCTCATATTTTACCATATCGCAGAAAAAAGGTCATATTTTAATATTTTGAACACAAAAAAGCCATACGATAGCATATCGCATAAAAATGGTCATATTAGTATGTCGTCAAAAAACGTCGTGAGTGGACCTTTTCAATTTCTAGTTGAGTACCCCTGATCTAGACTAACTGACAGATGAAAATTTCAAAACCAATAAAACATTTCATTTAAATACTGCTCTCTCAATCACGTCTGTACCGCTCACACAATTTGTCTTAGTGGAGCACCTGCTAAAAGTTCATCACGCACACACATTCTATTAGAATACACACACATTTGCCTGTATATGGGATTTCAATGGATCCTACATGTCCTTGTCTGGCCTGCATAGGACCTGTATTGGCTCCCACCTGTGGGGCAGATTGTTAAAATATCAGGGTCAATCTCACTCTCGGAGTAGCAGTGGGTCTTCATGGAAGGAATATGAAGCCAAATGAGAACACAAGTCTTGCCTCGAATTCCTGATGAATTGCCATGACATTTCGTACATAAATCCATTGTGCCCAGAGCTATTTTTCTAATAACTTTGGTGATCTCTTACTTTTTCACCAAGCAACATCCTTAGGTCAAAATGTATGTCTCTACCTTGATTTATAACAAAATGCTCAAATAATGTTTTATGCTCATTAACTAATGTTAACATTAGCATATCAGTATTATATTCCATTTGTACTGGGAAGTCTGGATTGAGGCCTGAAAATTCAAATGGAACACATCCCTGAAGTTGGAAAGTCAGAGATCCTAAACAGTAAGTAAGCTGTAATGTTCATTTTATAGCATTTTTAATCAGCATTCGTTGCACTAAATCAGCCGTACGAATAATATTGTTCAATTTGTACCTATAGAAATGCTCCAACATTGTAATTTTAGGCTTTATTTTATAGGCTATTATGTCATTCCCAGCTCTTAATTCTGACTTCTGAACTTAATGGAACAGAGCATTATCGGCAGCATGTCGGAATATTGATTTAGCTCCAAGTACCAGAGGTGCTAGCATGGCTTAAGCTAGTGGCAGCTACCAGAGCGTGTAGCTAAAGCTAATGTGAAAGAACCTTAAGTTTTAAATGTTCAAATTCTCTCCAGAAAGTCAATAATTGCTTAATTTGTGTGTTAATTTGACACAATATTTCAGTAAGTTGACTGTTTCTTAATGAGAACACCTGCTGTATCATTACAATTTAGCTAAAGTAGCTAACTAGCATGGTGTGTTCCCACTAAGCTTCAGTCCATGGCAGCATGGAGGCAGCAAACGCAACAGCTCCAAACCAAAGCCAAAACTCTATCCCTTTTTATATATGGGTTATTCTCCTAATCTTGTTGTTCTTTCATTCGTTTATTCATCCTCCCGTCTGGGTGCCTTTATGTTGTTTGTTTTATGATTTATACCACTTGGCTGCGGTAATACAGCATTTTCCACCAGGATTAATAAAGTCGACCGCTCTATCTCTATTCATCACAACCTGTAAGGTTATTACTTTCTGTCAGAGAAACCTCGAAAGAGTCGCTTCGTTTCCTGCGCAAACTGCTGGGACCTTTATTGCATCTCTATATCTCCGGCTGCATTTTCGGGGGTCCTCGTTGAAAGTGGGCTCTCGAGAATTATTATGTTTTATCCATTTGACAAAGATATGCTACCTCTGCATGTACATCATCTCCATGCTATGCTTTTTTATGTTGTCAATAAAGAATTTCAACCAATTAATCAATGGAGGCAAAGCTGCTGTTGTTCCCATTTATTCACTTCACACTGTCTTCCTCACAATTTCATTCACTCATTATTAAAACTCAACTTTTTCGCTACTGTGCTACTATTTAAAAGACCAACTAAAACCTACCTTAATATTGTTCAATTTGTACCTATGAAAATGCTGCTTTTGTGTTATTGACATTTTCTATGTGATATGTTCAAACTTCAACGCAGTGCATGCTAACAATGGCTAACAATAACCTGTGGTTTGTTATTTTCTCCAACATTGTAATTTTAGGCTTTATTTTATAGGCTATTATTATTATTTTAGGCTTTATTTTATAGGCTATTATGTCATTCCTAGCTCTCAATTCTGACTTGTGAACTTAATGGAACACAGCATTATCGTCAGCATGTCACAATATTGATTTAGCTCCAAGTACCAGAGGTGCTAGCATGGCTTAAGCTAGTGGCAGCTACCAGAGCGTGTAGCTAAAGCTAATTTGGAAGAACCTTAAGTTTTAAATGTTCAAATTCTCTCCAGAAAGTCAATAATTGCTTAATTTGTGTGTTAATTTGACGCAATATTTCAGTAAGTTGACTGTTTCTAAACTAAAGTAGCATTTTTAATCCAATATAGGCTGATCATTGTCTTAAAAAAATGGGATGCTCAAAACAGACACAAATGGCTTTGATCAAAATGATATAAAAAAGACTTTAGCATCAAACACAGAGTTTATTCTTTACATCACTGGTCACTTTTTCTCTTCACACACACCCTGCATCTTAAGTGTGAATTGGCTATGTATGTGTACATGTGGGTATGTGCATGGATATGTATGTCCATATATATATATGCAAATATGTGTGTATGTGTATGTATGTAGGTATGTACGTGCATGTATGTATGTATATATGCTTTGCTTATGCATACTCTTTTCTTACTATTTATTAGCATTTTCTCTCCATTCTATGTCGATAATGCATACTGTGTATGCGGATCAACAAATTCAAGAATTTGTACATTGTGTTGTGTGTTTTTTTTTATTTTTATTTTTTAATAGTTTTTTTTATCTTCTTCAGCTTTTGTGGGGTCCATAAAGTTTTATCTTATCTTATCTTATCTTACATAATAGCCTGCTTCCTCATAAATAAAACTTTTTTTTTTTATTTGAACATAGACCCTTTAAAAATTACGGGATGCGGCCCAAAAAGACAGTCTTAGATCCTGCTACCAAAAACAACATGACCCAGTTTCATATGTAGGCAACGAGAACGCCGGCTGACCCCATAGGCCTAGTCCAGAATGAGTAAAGGGAAGTAAAATCAGCCCCATGCAGCCATTCATAGGGAAAATCAGTTTATATAATCTAATCCAGTGGTACACGAGCAGCAAGACATTATGATGAGTTTTTTTGCGGGACAAAGTGTTATATTGTGGGAGCGGGAGTCAGTGAAACAGAAGCTTATTTAGCTTTCACGGATGCATGCTACATTAACCTGTGATTATTTTTCTCGCTGCTGTCCACCGGCGCCGACGGAACGTCGTGCCAGCTGCATCCGCAAAGACGACGAGTCTCATTAACGGCAGACAGGACGTGCCCAACGAACACGGGCACCTGGGCCCTTATGCACAAGGCCGTAAGCAGCTTGTTTAGGTGTATAGTTAAAGAAAATGACGGTATAAACCCGAGATTTAAGACTCACACATTCTTTGGCCTAAGAGTTTTTCACAAAGTATTAAAAATCTGTGACAAGGTAGAAGTTGGCAAGAGGACTACTAAATCACAAAAAAAAAAATCACAAACAAGCCTAAAAAAAAGTGCAATCCACCTCATCTCACCTTTTTGAAACCATTTAATGATATTAACTCCCATATCCCTTTAGATTAAAAAAAATCAATGCAATTTTAAAAGTTTAATGAGACTGAGCTTTTGAGAAGGACACAGGGGCACGTCCATGATTGACAACTGTTGGCCCTGAAAGATGGAAAAGTTCATCCAATTTCATCTGTTTATCCTTGTGAGGTATTTTCAAGATTTATTCATCCATCCATTTTCTATAGCTGCTGATTCCTCATTATTATTATTATTCTCTGCCCTGCTGAAGCTACTGCCTCATCAAACCAACTTCAGATAGTGAAAGAGGACGGTGATGACGATCTTATTATTATTATTTAGAAAAGTTATTAAATAATTCAGTGACTTTGATTAAGCATGAGAATCCTTAATGACTATGTCTGTGTCCTGGCTGTAACTCATTATATGAGGCAAATCTTTAATTAGAAAAAAAAAATTGCTTATCAAAGTTCATTCATTCATTCATTGTTGGGTCACTGCTCCCCTCCATATGAAAAACTTTAATGAAACCAGTTCTCTTAGTTTGAGAGTTCCCTAAATTCTTAAGAAATTTTGGTATTGTGGGGGTAAAATAATAATAATACACAATAATAATATCAATACAGGCTCTGCACTTTACTTAAGGATACCTAATCATGATGTGAATTCACCAGGTGAATTCATCACGCCTCGACAAGCAATAAATGGTCCAAATTTATTTATAGATTCGAGCCCACACCTATAGGATGCTCCAAATTTCCCCTGACAATTCCACTTTCTGCCCTAGATACAAGACCTGGAATTACTCGAAATATTCCAGCATCTATGCCCTGTGCTAGTCTCAACTCTCAAAATTTCTCCCCATTGGGGAAACTACAAAAATGTAGCTCTACATTTGATGAGTTTACATAAACAACTTGAAATGCAGATTAATTGGTTTGATTCTGCCATTATTTTTAAAAAAAATTACTCTTGGATGGATGCAGGTACAGCCTAAAAACCCCAAATTGAGGGGAATTGTTGGATAGTAAATTGGCCCATTGGCCAACTTCTGTCATCTGAATAGAATAGAATATATATATATATATATATATATATATATATATATATATATATATATATATATCACAGAATCAGATATGAATCAGAATCAGATGTGTGATTGCATGGTTGGAACAAAAACCTGCACACACTGCGGCTCTCTAGGACCAGGGTTGGCCACCCCTGCTGTAGATATTATATCAAGCATTTACCGCAGCAAATAATTGCGCACATTGATTTTGCAGAATTGCTTTTTTTTTTTCTCCAATACACTGAGCTGTTACTCCAACCATCATCCAGCTACAGAACACATGTCGTGCATACGATGAGACGCCTTTGCCAGGTAGGGTGATAAAAAACCCAGCGAGAATAAAACGGCGTACACAAGAGCAGCAAAGGAAATGCTTGGGATTTTTTCAGATCAACTGCCTGATTATGTTGATCTACGTGTTTGGGAAAGTATTTAGATGTGATTGGTAATCAAAGCCATGTCAGTGGATATTGAGCTGCCGTGAGCTAATGGGATTCTCCGCTCTCCATCGGTTTTCCGGTTTAATCAACGGTAATGACCGGTGTCTGCGTGCAAACCCAGCATGGGGGGAAACAGACAAGAGGATGTTCTCCCTGTTGTTGTCACCGGAGCGTCACAGCTCATCATGTCGTATGCCAAGAACTGCGCCTCAGCTTTTGATAAGCTACAGTTGAGATTCCATCAAGTGTGTTTTTATAAGTAGTGCTATATTTCTATAGCAGCCATTAGTGTTGTACCTGTATCGTTCCAAATCACTGCAGTGGATTCGAGCCAGGAGTGCTTTTTGCTGAGCGTCCAGCAGAGTATCAGCTTGGCAGCCAGATCATTTTAATAAGAGTCCACGTTACAGTACGCCTCACTCCAAGGAAGTGGATCCTGGTCACTGAAGAATAACGTCCACTCTCTAACATTAGAGTGAGGTTGCCATACATTGCGACTTGTACAAAATCCTTTCTTTTTTAACTGAATGAAACTTAAATAAATCATGCTTGCTCTTATTTCTCTACTTTATTTGTCTTGTTGGTATTTCTTTATTTTATTTCCTCATCATTCCACATTTTTAACACATTGACATTAGGTGACAGTTACTATCTTCACAATGAACTCAAGAGGAGGAATTTAGCAAATTCCCCAAAGAAATATGTCTTTACATTTAGTAAGAAAATCCATGTTTAGACATAATAAAAGTATAAAATGAACTTATAGAGAGATAATACATAAATAGTGTCTATTTCTTTGGTGATCTACAATTGCACAGGAAATTATATGTGTATACATACATACGTACATATAAGTATTATAACATGTCAAAAAGAGTTGAGACAATCGCCTTAACTCTTTAAACAGATTAACTTTTGACATTAATCCACCTTTGGGCGATGCATTTTCACGACTGACCATTGTTATTCATCATGTGAGTCTAGATATGAGACTTTCCTCTACTCACAGAATGGGTTATTCAAAGATGGCGTGAGAGCTGCAGACTGTAATACTAAGCCTTCTAATGCGGTGAAGCAGCATACACAGCCCCACTGATGTGTGATACCTAAATCACAAGCCATGAGGGGGCTTTTCACCATACAATCAATCAATCAATCTTGATTTGTCATCTGTAATTACAGTGTAATCACTGTGAAAGGTAATCCCATCAGGTCTCGGGGGGGTGGGGGCAAGGTTGCACCTGTTGCCTCCTCCTCTCGACCTCAGCAGCAGGGAGTAAAGGGGGTAGGGATCCCTGGAAGACACCATGTGCCGGTGTTCAAGCCCTCTAATGTATACCTGTATGCTCAGGCAGTGGCGAGACGGTTGCAGAGATGGATCATGCTCATCTTTGTGGTCGCGATCGCAGCTGGTTCCATTCTCTCCACCATCTCTTAGAAGTAAAAAAACCTTGAGAGCTGACAGGAGGATATTTTGCCATACACCTACTAGGGTCTAGTGAGGGGGGGCACTGACCTACTGTAAATGGCCTGCATTTATATAGCGCCTTTCTAGTCTTTTTGACCACTCAAAGCGCTTTACACTACACACCACATTCATACACCGACGGCATATGCCATCGGAGGCAAATCAGGGTTTAGTATCTTGCCCAAGGATACAACGATATGCAGCTTGGAGGAGCCGGGAATCCAACCACCAATTTTCTGACTGGTGGACAACTGCTCTACCTCTAAGCTACAGCCGCCCCCTACTGCCTGTTGTTCCCTCATCTAAAATATTATTATGGTATCAAGCCCTTGACAAGCTTCAGCTGCTTGATAAGTTGATAAATTTGAACTGAATCCTGATTGGGGAGATTGCTAAAACATGCAGGAGGGCAGCTCTCCAAGAGCTGAGAGTTGGTGACCCTGAGTCTAGTGTGTGTAGAGAGGAATCCTTCATTTTCCTCTGGCTCAGGAGGACGATCAGACGTCTACTGATCGGAACTAACTAACCCTTGGACATCTGGTCCAGATGCTGATGTGTCACCAGGCAACCTATTGAACCCCAAATTGCACCTTGCATTATTGTGTCTGTGCAAATGATGCAATTACAGGCATGTAGCCTATAGTGTAACGTGCTTTGAGTGATCATACGACTAGAAAGGTTCTGTTCAAGTTGCAGTTAAAAGCTAATTAGTCAAAAGATGATATTTTCCCTTCTGTTTTTTTCTAATCAATGATATTCCGACACCTTATTGGCCTTTTATCGATAGATAATTTAAAAGTTATTTTGCAAAATGTCACACTTTTCATGTTTAAGTACGACGTGTATTCTGCTTTATTCTTTGTGTGCAGTTGTGCGATGTCTCCCCAAAGGCTCAGCAAATCACTGCATGTAGGAAAGTAGGGACACAGCAAAAGTCCAGATTAGTCTTGGCAAATTATGTGACATTTCTCCGTACGTGGCTTTTATAGGGCAACATTTGACCTGTTTCAGGGCAAACGCCACGGATCGCGCAAACAGCACGACGAGAGGAGAGGCATGGCAAGGCATCACGGCGCATGAATCCATCGGTGACTCATCGCCGCGAGAACAAAAGAATCTGTTCCGTGTCCTCGCAAGGTGACTCATTCGCTTTTTGCCTGTCTCTTCTTCTTCTTCTTCTCCTTCTTATATTTCGTCTTCTCCTCCCTCTCTATCTCTCTCCCCTCGCTCCATGCCTCAGTCCACATTCCTTGGAAAGCATTTCATGCCTGAGCAAAGTTTATCTGCTTTATCCTCAGCCATACCTCATTGCCCTCATCATGTCCTGAGGTATCACAAGCTTTGATTTTTTTTTTTTTTTTTCTTTTTTTTCTGGCGACACATCCGCTAAGAGTTACAGAAGTTCAGAGTGATGCAACCGCTCCGGTTGCTGCACATCTAAAGCGCCCGCAGTGTACAGTACAGTGCAAGTGAATCTTCCTGCAACCCTGAAGCCCACACACAAGACATTCACACACCCCGACGTGCACAAATCTGTCAGATCCATAGATATGACAGACGTGTCCGTGCACTCGTGAGCCGCTCAGAACAGAACGGGCCGGGCTCGCTCTCCTCGGTACAGATGCTGTCTGGCGCCTGACATTTGCTGTCCAGCAGTGGCGGAGCGGAGCTGTCAGAACGCATCTCATCTGTTTCCTGTCGCGCTCGCACAGCGTCGATCCCCCTTGTGACTCCATACAGTTCAGGGGAAAAGTGGCAGAAATGCCTGCAGAGGAAGGACGGCTCATTCTTAATGGCTGAGGTGAAGATATCCGCTTCCAGTTTTAAATGATCAGTATCGACGCACCGCTTAATAGAATTTCTCCTCCTGGGGGGGAGGACTCTGATGAAAAATCCATCCAATCCATGTTGAATGAAAGATCTGGATTTGTAGCCTCAACCACTGCCATTCACATCCGCAGTTACGCTATTACTGTAGCTAGAAATGATTAAATGAATCATTATGATACTGTGGTATGGTCTAAAATGGGTATTCAGTGTCAAATATTATTAATATATTATAATATAATTTGAAGATGGGTGTTGTCTATTCAAATCTGTTACTTGAATACTTGGAAAATCTATTGGCTTGCAAAATGTTTAGATTCAGATTAAATAGATTTTTCATTCCTGGTGAAGCTGTGAATTGTGAGCTCATAAGTACGGCTGTTTATTGGTCATCTGGGCTTCTGTAGTAACAAGGTGATGTTAACTCCTGATGATCAGCTAAAAAAATATACAAATATACATGTCTGACAGTTTAAGTTTTTACAAAGAAAATCATTAGTGAAGAAAAAGCCATTGTAAAATATGCAGGACTGAATTCAAACATCACGCATTGACTAATTAAACTATAATTAAGAATTGTTTGGCTTTGAATATTAAAGGGGCCACCCAGTTTAATTTAACTTTCTTGGTCTATATAGTAACAGTTAACATGCCTTTATGGTCCAGAAGTAGCTATTTAGACATGTAGGATTGGCTTGGATCCAGGGGAAGTTACTATTAAATACATGCTCCCTTTGTGACATCACAACAGGAGTCATTTCTTCACGGCTTGTCTTCAGTCAAGTTTCAGCAACAACACAAACTACAAAAAAAATGGTCAGATCACAGTTTGTACATTAGCAGTGGCACTATAGAAGTAAATATTTATAGACAAGCATAATGGGGTTCCTTTAATATTAATGCAGAAACAAAAAATCCAAAGAGATTCAGGCATCAAAAGTAGAAAAGTTGTGCACATATAGACCATAGAGATGTGGAGGACTGAAATGTGGCTATTTTAAATATTTTGCTCATGATTGAAGATTTTTGGTGAAAACACCAAACTCCACCAACTCCAACTCCTGCTTAACAAAATATGATAAGTATCCCAGACCTCCATAACCTTATGTCACATCCTCCTGTAATAAACAGATCAGGCAGCCCATTATCTGTTTTTCCTTTTTTTAACATATAAATATGAAATAATGATGGTTATTTCCAACAAAAAGCCAAACACACAACTTCCTACAGATGCCAGAAAACAGCAAGAGGAAAAAAAAAAGGGAGCGTGGCAGCAGAGAGCTCTTTAATAATGCAGCGTCGGTGCAGTGTGTGCGCGGAGGCACACTGACGGCAACACGGGAGCTTTTTGATGTCAGCTCCTTTTGTGTGCAAGTCTCCTGGCTTTTAATGAGGCGACCTGCCTCATTATTGGAGCTCGCCGAGGCCCCGACGCAGCCACATGGTGGGACCGTCTCTGCTCATTGTGCCGAGGCCACAAATTACTGCAGCTTAGCCCCTCACTGGGACCAGAGGCCGCCCCAGCCGGCCTCCCTAATGGCACCGGAGGGACGCGGGATTGCACATGCACATATGTTCGGCCCGACACGGCTTAATAGGCAATTACTTTGTCGGTCCCATCAGGAGGCAGGTCTGAGATGTGAGGCCGCTCTCATCCCTATCGATTGATCCGAGTCGCCATACGAGAGGCGAAGTGGCCCGAATGTCAGCGAGCGCAGCCTCTCCCCGTGCTTTCATTTAGTTTGCCGCTAATTTGCAAACACACTTAACTTTGCTTTTTTTCCCCAGTCATGGCAAGCCCCGCGACCGCAGTTTTAATTCCACTTGGGTGCGTCTTAAAAAAAAACAGCACAGCCCAGCAGGAAATATCATCAGCCGAATCAAATTAATACGTCTCACAGGCTGTTAAACCCAGATTAACAATATTTCATTACCCGTGGCTTTCCTGCAGTTGCATCACTTGACCTTTTTAGTTCTGGATCAAATTTCGATATGTAAATATCAGTTTGTCCTTTAAACCTAATTAGTTCTTGCACAGTTCTTTACACTGACACCTCTCTCACCGCTGATGCGCTACTTTTTAAACTGAGAATGGATTTACTCAGAAATCAATTTCTCAAAACCAAAGTTTCTCCTCTCACGCTACAAGAAACCACTGGTTTTCCAAGCTTTATTCATTCACTCACACATTGTATAACGTGCCTGACTGCTGAGCTTTTATTCTTGTGTTGGGGTACTCATGTCCTGTCCTGTCATACCTGTTTGTTCGTTCCTAGTTTAGCAACACTAGGCTAAAGTAGCCTTAAGCTACTGCACTTTACCATTGTTAAAAATGTAGTTTAGGATTATCTCGTTTTGTGCACCTGCACAACGCATAGGATAGTGAGAAACGCAACTTCGATCCCTTTGTATGGCAAGTACATGTGAAGAAATTGACAATAAAATTGACTTTGACTTTAAACATCAGCATTAACACCAAAACAGAATTTTGCGTAACAGAGTTGGTATTTATGTGAGATTTTTTAGCTGAAAACCGAGATGTTCCTTGAATCCTCCAATAAAAAATAGTTGGTCTCTGGATGAAAGTTTGCAGGACAAATCTGAAGTGTGAAATGTGTCGTGGTTCAATTTATGACATATTTATGTTCATCACTCAGCTAGAAGTATATATACACAGGTTTATACTCACTAAGAGTACAAAAGTACTGGTTTCAAAACTATTTAAAGTATAAAAGCAAAAGCCATTCAAAATAGTTGCATTTAAGTCAAAATATATAATGCTATATATAATCACTTTTTGGCAGAGATACTGCAGTTTATGTTTTCTACTGTTCCCTTTATAACTAAATGTATTAATTATGATATTTGATAACCTTTAATCATTATTTGGAAAGAGAAAATGTGTTCTATGGGCAGTGTTGGGAGTAATGCATTACAAAAGTAATGGATTACTGTAATGAATTACAGAAAAAAGGTAATATTTGATAATATTATATAAAAAAATTTAATATTTTATATTTTGGCTCATCAGTGATGAGCCAAAATGAAAAAGAAGTGAAACATTTTGACTTTTGACTGCTGCTGATCTTGTTGTAATTTTAGTGAATTTGTATGAAGAAAAACAAAAAAAACACCACTTCAATCCATGTTAAAAAAGGCATTGTATCACGATTTGTACAGAGTAAAATATTACCTTTTTTCTGTAATTCATTACAGTAATCCATTACTTTTGTAATGCATTACTCCCAACACTGTCTATGGGGTATATTGTCATTTTAAAGGTATTGTAGGGGGGAAAGAGCTGGCTTTGACAGGTGTCATGAAAACAGGATGACATGAAATAGGAGAACATACAGATAAATGCACAAACATGTGAAGAGTAGAAAAGCCTGAAAATAATAATAATAAATAATCCAGTAAAGTATAGAGACCAAAGCTGAACCGTGTGTGTGCAGGTCCAATCATGCGACACATCTTTTGCATCATGGTAATAGACAGGGGAGGATTTTCACATGTAGCTATGCCACGTAGATCCAGGGGAATAGCGTAATATAGCAATAGTGTGTGTGGTGTGTGTTGCAGGGGTTGGGCCTCACTCTGCTCAGCTGGCGATCCTCCACTCGCTACAAAAACGCGCCTCAAAGCTCCCAGACGGCAGCTAGATCGCCGTCTGGGTTGCACGCCGTCAGTGTCTCTCTCTCGTCCACATTGTCTGTTAATTATTTATTCCGCCGTCTCCAGCCTCCAGCACCAGTCCATCATCCTCCCGCTGCCGCCGCCCGCTGTGCCCTCCGTCCGTCCTGCCCTTGCCCGGAGCCTCGCCGCCCTGCAGCCGCCCCCCCCCCCCCTTGTCGGCTGTTTTTCCCAGAACTCTCTGCTGCGCCATCTATTTCCATATAAAGGCTCTTTGAACTGCTCAGCTGCTTCATCTCTCTGCCTTTGAGTCTGACTCCCGAAAAAAAAAACACATCACGGAGCCATTTCTAAATAGCTTGTGTTCAGCCGAGTTTATGAAACGCTACAGAGGAAAGGTCAAAGGTCGCTCACTATTCTCTATACCATCGTATTCCTCATTACAGGTGAGAGGCAGGGATACACAGCAGAGAGGTCACCAGTCCACCATGGGGCACACACACCATTTACTCACACATACGCGCAATTTGGAACCGCCATTTGACGTCCCATGAATTTCGGAGAGAGACACGGCGAGAACGTGCAAACTGCACACACCACTGGTGAGATGAAAAATATCCTCTGACCACATGAAGCCGCAAAATCCGCTTCAAATAACGTCGTGGGATGAATATGATAAGCAGTCGGCGGCCATGGCACTCCTAACAAGAAGGCCGGTTCAGCCAATCACAAATGTTGGAGCGCTCTGCACGTTTCCATGGATACAACTCCCTGTTTACCACTGCACAGTGTGACGTCAACTGTCAACCAAAGACAAGAGTTGATCAGATAGTTACAAGCGATTGGATTGGATGAGGAATCTCTGAAAAGGGTTTCAGAAATAGGATCAAACTATATTTCTGCTGGATTATATAGTAGGATATGTACAATACTTCTACTACATCCTACTAGTACTAGTACTAGTGTTACAGATGGCCTTATAACCCCTAGAAGAAGTAGAGGTAGATGGTTTTCCCATTTACACATGATTGCTGAAACTGGACAAAAAAAGTTCACTCTGGGTTCCAGTTACAAAAAAAAACTTTCAGGAGCAAACAACTGTGGTTGCGTGGGGACGAAAGGACGAAACCATTTGAAAAAATTCCACTTTGTTACCTGACACATATCAAATATATCAATGCCAATTTGTGTTTGTAGAAAACTCTAAAGTATGTGTGTGAATGCAAAATCTGTTATGACAGGTAACATGATGTATGAGGTAATGTGTGTGTGTGTGTGTGTGTGTGAGGCCGTGCTGAGAACCTCCGTCTATACTTAGCACCTGCACCAGTCGTCCCGCTCGCTTCCTGATGAAAACGGCGCTACGGCGAGGTGCTGCATGCTAATAGATGTCTGTCAGGCGTCCTCAGTGGGCTCGATCCCCGTGGGCCGATTACCCAGCAGCCCCCCCTCCTCCCCCTTCACCTCCGAGGTGTGTATTTTAGGCGCCGAGCCAGTCGCCCGTCATGTGGTCCCCCATCCTCGGCGCAGACAATTTAGCGTCCCAGCACACAGCAGCAGATCACCCACTCACACACAGTTTGGCGTAAACAATCACCAAATCCCTGCTGTATCCCCGACGTTATGCCACGAGGCGAACTTCCCATATTGTTCAGCACGACTTCCTCATTTTTTTTTTTAAAGCGAATATCAATATATCCTCTCCCGAATGCCGAACGATTTCTTTTAAACATAAAGTGTAAAACATGGAACAGAATACGCACAGAGGGCCTTCTTCTCCACCGCTGACAACTGATGCATCGGCTTCATACGGGCAACGCCAGATTAGAATTTTTTTTTAAAGTGACGTCTCTTCAAGAGTTTTTGGCCTTGAACGGACGACGAACCTGGAGCGCCAGGAAAGGGCACTTTGATGGTTTGAAAGTGCCTGTCAGATGTCACACAGAGTTTGTGACGAAAGAGGAGAAGATAAGAATCCTCCGCAATATTACCACACCTTCCTAATGCTTCAGGTTGGTGTGTACGCATGTAGATGAAGAGCGCAACACCTCGGAACTCCTCCCTTTTGCTCAAAATGCTGCTTCCAATAATCCTCCTTATCCGGTTTCGCCCCCATCTACGGCAGCGTGGCAACATTTTAGCCTCACGGCGCAACGCCATGCCCACACGCTTCTGTTGCATTGATAGTTCGCGAAGTGCATTCACGCCAAAGTTCCCTCAGTTCAGATTCAGAATGATCAAAGACAGCGGGGAAGCGTTCGTGTGCGTTAGACATATTCAAACTTGATTATACGTGTTGTCTTTTAAAGGAGTGTTGAGCATGAATCATTAATTTCCATCCTTAAAAAAAAAAAAAAAAAAGAAAATGTGCCTTGGTTTATTGATGAGATTCACTCCTCCCGCAGTGCTGCGAGCTAAACGGCCGACGCTCCTGAGTTAAGTGACAGGGATGAAGCGGAGGTGGCGGCGAGGGGGGTGAGGGGGGGGGGGGGGGGGGGGGGGGTCGTCACAGGTTGCAGAACGCTTAAACTTCTTTAAATGCATTTGGAAGCAAACTTATTCATTCGTTACACTGAACTCAGGCTGCACAACTTAATGTTAACGGGCAGCGATATGAAAAAAAATGTAGGAATAACAACACCTACGGAAAGAAACATTTACACACTCTCACACACACACACACACACACACACATCTGTGATTTTTTCAGAGATGGAGATGGACGCAGCCATAATGTTTTGGCGAAACCAAGCAACAGGGGACAGAGGTCAGAGCTGTTGTTTCCAGCCATGCTGGTTGAGAGGACTCTCACGGTCGCCCTCGTGTCCCCATCGTCCCGCTTCCACGGGGGGTTGAGGACGGAGGGGGAGATGGGGGGGGGGGTCAGGACGCGCCGAAAATAGCCGTTATTCAATCACGGCCGCTCATTCATCAACCGCAGAGATTTAGTGGGCCACCAGCGGCTCCCCCCATCTTGCGACGTTTCATCCGCAGGGCGAAAGTGTAAAGTTCAACGCGATCCGCCCGGGTAGGAGGTGATGGATTTGGACATAAGAGAAACGTGAAATCGCATTAGGAGGAGCAGCAAACATCAGGAGAGCAGGGAGAGCGACAATAACAGCGACGAGCGCCCCGCCACATGGAGCCGCGATCAAAATGCATCAGCGACAAACATCATCCTGTGAATCTGCCTTTCAGAGTCACGGCTGCAGAGGGCGGATGAGTGATTGTGTCTGTTCCTGCAATAATAATAGTAAAAAAAAAAAAGAAAGATGAACAACCAGGCTGAAGGAGTGCCGCGGGTACTCGAGGTGTATGAAACAGCAGCGATTTGTATCTTTAATCAGAACTTATTGTTCCATTTATCTCATCGCGAGATGAGTGTGGCAACACGACGCCGCAGAGTCTGATGCACGGGCCCTCGCCCCCGGTGACAAGCGCCTGCATCGTTTTTTTTTTGTTTTTTTATGTGCACAATAACCTAAAGCTTGTCTATGGAAGCGGATTCCTGCGGCACAACGTTTAATAAACCCGCGTGAAAAACAACAGTAAATTGCTTTTAGAAGCTCGCGTCACGACGGAACGACCTGTGGTAGGCGCTCGGGGCTCATGCATGATTGTACCCGTTTCCCCCTCTGGTTTTTTTCCAGTGTCGTCTGCAGCAGAATTACATAATTGCGGCGTTCTCTTTGTGAAACCTCAGGGCGCTCATGAGATATGGAGCGGCTGCTTTTTTTTTCTGCCTCTTTTTTTCCAAACATCATTCACCTGTTTTCCCCCAAGAAAAAAAAAAATCATTTGCCACGCTGATGACGATGTTTAAAATCGATAGGGGTTTAAATCACGGGCACACGCCGCCGCTCCTTCCCATGAAGAACAAGGCGCCTGGAGGGCTGACAGGTTTATCGGCCGCTACGCAACGGGCCCCCGCCGCCTGTGACGGGAGCGTCCACCCTTTATTCAATACGCCCCAGTTTGTGACTCGGAATAACACAAGCCGATGCTGGCCCGGGTCCAGGGAGGAGTAAATGGGCCGTGAAGTGGAAATCCAAAACCGGGGAGGGAGGGGGGGGGGGGGGGGGGGGTGGAGGAAAAGCTTCGGAGAGACTTAACCTTCGTCGACTCCCTTGATAAGTCAGCGCGGGCCTCGGCCCTGTTGCTGACGAAGGCATGAATTATTCATGAGTGGGAGGGGCCAGGAGCCTGAAAAACTCAATTACACAGCCGCTGTCCTCGCTGGCTCATTCGGTGGTCACAGCGCGGCAATCATCAAGCTAGTTATCTTCATCTATGTCACATCCTGTTGTGAAGATCCATCTTCACTTCAAATGGCTCATTGCTGTACGTGTTTGTGCTTTTCCGCTTCCTCCTCCCTCACAATGACCTTGATTTCAGCCATTTTGGAAGCACGTTGCCATAGCGGCGCCCAAACTTTTTAACCTCACGGGTTTTCATCATGCGCGGTGTAAAATGAGATCCCAGTTAAGATATCCTTGATGTGATCCTTTTCTTGTCTTTTTCCCCGCCCCTCCGCGCTCTAATTCGTCTGCGGGTTCTATCCCACGTATCTTTGAATCATACCTGGGGGACTGTGGCCTTAAAACGCAATATCAGGATTAGGATCCTGGAGTATAAATGTCTTTTTTTTTAATAAAAAAGGTATATTAAAGGAATCAACATTTTCGGGAATGGCGCAGAGAGAGTCAGATTATAAGATTGCGACCCCTCTCATATCTTTTTTTGTTAAATAGAAAGCTACAACCTGCAGCTCTGCAGGAAAACTGGAAACCGACATGTAAAACTACACATGAAACTAGTTGTTCATGTGTCACTTTTTTTGCACTTTAAAGTATATATATTGGATATTGTTGGATTCTACTCAACCTTTTTATATCCATAACATCTTAACTACTAAAAATCATCTAAATATAGTTTGATGTCTCATTTTAAAACACAGTTCCTGAATATGTGCTGTGTGTATTTCCCTGTAGAGAGGTTTTGCCCACAGAACAATATTAAAAACATCTCGTCCCCCTCATCACCAGGAAGCAATTATGCATACGAGCCTTCAGAATACTTCTTGCGTGCACACTGGTCTCGTTTCTCTGCCGTCCTCTCTGGGTCCGTTTGGCCTGGTGTCAGAGCCGCATGGGTCCGCGCTGACTCTCCCCTGCCGTATCAGCACAATACAACACCCGCTGATCGTGAAGTGGATGGTTCAGCTCGCTGTAGTTCACCTTGCGTCACTGCTGGCCGTGCAGCTTTCAGCCTCCCAGCAGCCTCCAGTGTCTGACCTTGACTACGTAACAGATCCCCTGGACAAGGACCTGCAGACGCTCAAAGAACCACACATTCCATTAAACCAGTCATGATGTCGCCTTTTTTGAGGGGCCTGAACTATAAATGGAACCTTTAAACTCTCAGGATTCAGCTATAAAAGCCTTAGATGATGCAGGTCAGTGAGACCAGTAGGTCCAAGCATTTACGCCAACCTCCCTCACTCAATTAGGCACCAGTTCACTGATGGGCATCAAAATTCCAGTGTCAGAAATGTCAACCTGCACTCATTTATTACTAGAATACAACTGTGCATCATCCACATATTATGAATATATACTAGGCTTCTTATTATTTTGCCAAGTGGAAAAGCATGTACGAAATAAATAAATAAGTAAAAAAGCAGAGGTCTAATATTTGACCCCTGTGGAACCCCTTAGAAGTCTGACGTCTTTTTAAAAAAGGGATCTCCAGTGTTCATTCATCAAATTCATATCGAATTACATATCATCCAGTCTCCTTCACTTTCCAATAATTCCTACATGAGGTCAATTTGTCAGTTTTTGCTGAACCTTTCAAATTGATTGACAGAAAAGGCTATGGATGAAATCACAGCTACTGAGCACAAATGTCAACATTTCCATCTCCATGAAAGGTGAACGCTGATGTGCAGATTCAATTTAAGCTCCAGAAAAAAAGCAAGTAGATGTTCAGATTTGTTCGCGTAGCAACCTGCAGTGCTCAAAAAAATGACTGTAGCTCTTTGAACGGCCACTTGAAGCTGGCTCCAAACGGCTTAATTTAAAGCACAAATATGTTTCCAATCTGGCACAGAGACGGTTTTAATGGGGGAGTGAGCTTTGATATAACTCACCTATTTAAATGTTATTACGGCCTTAAAGTTCTGCAGAATTAAGGAAATGCTTGCTTTCAGTGGCAGGTGGCTAACTGCTAGGGTTAGCTACAACTCCTCCCCAGCTCCACATCAAACATTGTCCTTTCTGGTTCCAAACTTTACGTTTCCAAAACTTTTACACACAACCATTTTCTATATGGACTCTACTGCAGCTATAATAGAAAATCAAGCATCAATTGAAGCACGTTGAACATGAGCAGTTAGACACATTTTATGCAGACAGCACACAAACCATTTGGCCTGTTTATAAATGTTGATGACTTACACTCCGTTGAAGGATGGCAGCACTGTTCCGTTATGGTGGCGGTATAACGGTTGATCATGCTTGTTTAATGAACAGGAAATCCACTCCAATTTGCCAATTTCTCTCTGCATATCTTGTTTCGCTGCGGATGGTTCTGGGGTGTGTGATGTAGCATGAAACCTCAAAGACTGACAGGCTGCAACAATGGGACCATATGTAGCGTCTTGTCACCAGTCGGAGCTTTCTCTGCAGGTCTCCAGCAGCAGGTGACGGGGCACAGATTGCACCTCACGCCGCTCTCTTCTCCTCCCTACAACCGATCTGTCAATCCACGGCGACGTGCGCCGTGGCACCACGCCGCGTACAACTTTTCCGGCCAAAAAATACAATAGGCTATTTGCGGGGATCATGGGGAGAGAAGAGCAGGGATCGGCCGTTGCAGCCAGCAAATCATTTGTCAGCCAAGCAACGTTTTGTTGTGGGATTACACAAAAGATAATGGATACTGAATTCAGTGCACACAGGGGGCCGATGTCTCCAAATTAGCGCTACTCCGTGTTCAATTGAACAATCATTTGACGCCACAGATGTTACACAACAGAAGGAAACATTTAGAGTTGAGTGTCATTTTAACTATGAATTTCTGTCACATCTTCCACAGTGGAATGAAATGTGGTCTAATATGATGATGCAAATGTAAGGGTGCAATGCAACAGGAGTGCAGTTTGTGGAGGTGGGGGGGGGGGGGGGGGGGGGGGGTGCATGTGGATCATGATATGCTGAAACCTATAATTAACCCATTTGTCTTCTTAATTTGCAACAAGTATAATCATGATGATCATAGACCATTCGTAACCTGAAGTTCTAGCAGGAAACATTTCTAGGATAATGCGACCACAGCATTTCAGCATTCAGTCCATTCATACTGCTCTAAAACACACCAATTTCAACATTTCTCTGACTCATCTCATGCCATCAGAAAACTGACAGTGCAAATGTTGTATTTAATAATAGGAAATAAGATGTAAGTGCATATATGACATAGATAAGGAACTTTCTCTTAGAAATCCTTTTAAGCAAGTCTCTTTATGCACTGTCTGTATGCAACGTTTCACACACTTTGAAATTGATATATATAATAATAACTGAGTTTTGGTAAAATGATCATGTGAATTAGAAATACGTGACTTTTTTGGCAATCTTGACTCGAGCGCCCAAGCGAAATCAGCCTAAACTGTAAAGATTACAGTGTGAACGCGCCTGTCAGGATAACGCTTAATGCACCACTACAAAAGCACAATGTGACGCTATTAAGGTGTGATTTACACGACATGGGCACTAGGCATGAAACTGACACCATAATTACAGCACTTGGTACTACAACTGTTTTAGCGTGCTCGAAAATAGGCGTCTAGAAAAAGTGTGATGATCCCTCAGCAACAAGCTGCTAAATGAACCCATTTCCTGACCTTGACCTCTTTATTCTACAAATAACGGAATAAAGGAGAGACTTTAACGCGTGTCACGTTAATAGTTGGGTGATTCTCGAGGGAGTCAATTGCCTTCATTCTGTCATGCAGTGATTGATTTAAACGCATTACTTTTAAAGTTTATGTTCTGGGGAAATAGAATTTCAATGAGTGATTGATAGCATTCTCACCCACTCTCAAATCAACAAAAATAAGCCTCATTTCACTGTTTTGTGTAAATATATTAAGGCTTCATAACATGGTAAATGATGCAGTATAACAGGATATACAATCTGACACTTTATACTCTTTCTGTGTGATATGATATTGCCTCTGCTTTACACACAACAACTTCTTACATTGTAGAAACGAAATTGTTTAAAACAGTTAGTGGCATTTTCTTTAAAGATCTTCTTTACTGTGCAGAGCGATGAGCACTGAGTCACTTCTTAAATCACTAAAAGCCAGAGCGGTTGCAGGCCCGAGCCGCTCTCAGCGGCACGGCTGCGGCGCTGTGTGGTGCCTGAGGTGTGGTGACATGATGTGAGCTGACAGGTGGCACCATGGGTAATACGGCTAAGGCCCCCGTCATGCGGCCTGCTGGGGCCTCGGCCTACCTCACTGACCAACCAGCAGCGCCCAGTCACCGCTTATTAAATTAACTCACGGCTAAAGCTAAAGGTTGCGTACGACGCGGCGGGCGCTTATTTTGGGATGATTCGGATTAGCTACGAGGACAGATGTTGCATCTTTGATGCCTCGCTGTCTCCGAGCTCCCAGGCCTGTCGTAACTATCTAAAAGGAGCAGTTGCAACATGAACGTACCTGGCATTGATCTCTTTATTTTTCTCCATCAAAAGAAATGCACAGATCAGCAAAGCTACTACATACAAATGGCCATACAATAGCAATTTCACTTTTGTTCTTGTTTGAAGGTGTTCAGTAAATTTCCAATGTCATTTATACACTTTGTACCTTGAACGTTTGCAGTTATGCTGCATTCAGCAGGAAAAGGAAAAATAAATTAATCAAACCGTTGTTGTTCTCCCATGAACAAGTTCAGCCACGAACTACATATCTGGACAGATACTTGTTACTGCTCCAGGAAATCTACTGTACTTACATACAATAAAGAAAAAAACAAAAGTTTTGCATAGCTTCATTGTAATGTAGATACAGTACTGTAAGGCACTTCATGAAAAAAATAGGCTTTATCTTTTAAATCCTACATAATAAACCTTTTTGCCTCTTCATTCTAAAACATCTTCGATATGCAAGGTTACAACATCTGGAAAAAAAAAAGAAAAAGGAAAGAAAAATCTCAAATCACATTTTTGCGCACTATGTAAATCTACTGTACTCCACGTTTTCTTTTGGCATTAAGTCTCAAGTTCAACATTCTCAATACTGAAGTCGGGTTCTTGTGCATAATATGACCGACACATTGTCCGTAACCCCACACAACCCGGTGTTTTCTCAAAAAAGACAAAAAACTAAAATTGTGCAATGATTTGGGGTTATGTGGAGTAAAAGGCAACACGCTGTCAAAATAAAAAAAAAAAAAAACAAGTCCCGAGAAAACCAAAGAACTGAAACGTCTGGTTGCTTTTGTAGTAGACCCGCACTCGTACCAACGGTGAAAAAGAAAGGTACATCTGGCGTGGGTTTCAGGGTTTTTTAGTTCGTTTTTTTTTTTAGATAAAAAAGTAGTTTTCGCCAGATGGAAGCGTCGGTGGGATGACTGTTGTGTCCAGTCCAGCAGCCGTGTGTAGGAGCACACACTCCAGCAGCTGTGGATGGAGGTAAGGAGCAGCCACCTGCTCTATCCCAGCTGATCCTCGTACTGTTTGCGGAAGCAGTCTCCGGCCGGGAAGAAATCCCAGCAGCGCTCCTGGTACATCTTCCACACGTAGGATTCCTGAAAGTACACGTAAACTTATACTACACGTAAACCTTTGGATTATACTGTAGCATGAAGTAGGGTTGAATGATTTAAGGTTTTAACATCACAATTGTGATGTAAAGAGTTTTTACCAGAAAAAAGGAGATTTGCCTTAATAATATGTTGGAAGTGAAAGGAACGTACTAGCTATAATTATAATTTACATCATCATTGTCATTACTGCATGGCTGGTAATTAACTTGAATTAACATTAAAAAAAATTGTTGCTAAAGCTGGGTGTCATAGCAACTCTGTCTGTGCTGTGCGATATATTGTACCTGGCCGGTGTGCTCTGTTTCATCCTTGTTGATGAGGTACATCAGAAAGAACCTTTGAACAATGAAACAAGACAAAAAAAATGTCACGTTCACTTTCTCCAATCAATAAAAAGTTCGTCACAAATGAACAACACGAAGCAGAGCGGGTCATGGGTTCTACTACGAGAACTCTCTGTGTTTCCAGCGCATCTTCCCAGGTTCCTGATGCAAATGTCTAAACAAAGTAACACCATCCCATCTCCTGGCATGGCAACGGGCCGCTGGCGTCGCGCCGTGCCCAACCCCGATGAATAGTGCATGAGAGCGTGCGATCGCGAACCTATTTTCCTATAAAGTTCGCAGCATTAAATACTAATGAAGCAACCTAATGAGGTCTCTCTCATATCCTCCGGGCAGCTGACTGAGCGCAAATGAACTGGAGAATTGCTATTGTCACAGGCATTACACAGAAACACTGGCTGGTGCAGATGGAACGAATACCTGAAGGGCTCTCCTGTTCTGGATCGCTGCGGCTATTAGCGACTTTGGCCCTGATTCTGTCACAATGCGAATCAATCATGTGCTTGAATTACACAGAAAAATACAAAACACGTTGGGGAGGGGGGGGGCATGAATTTGTCATCAAAACCGTAAAGAACGATAAATATCACATGCATAAAAGAGGGATACTCACAGGTAGTTGGCCAAATTGTGCTCTTGTAAGGTGTGAGTCTCAAAACCATGAGGTGTTGTGTCGAAATAGTCGTTACCGATCCCACAAATGAAACATTTGGTCTGTGGACAGAAAAGGAAGGAGATGGTGATTACGGGCATGTGCGTTCTGCTTCGTTCTCCACCAGTGCTTTTCCTTTATTTGCTTTGTCTTAAATGAATGCACATAGCCCTTTGTGTGTGAATTCATCATTTGATGGTAATGTGGCTCCATTGAAAGCTGCAAGCTCATTCTTTTTCCCCACCTATGAGTCAAGTAGCAGGGAATCGACTCTCACCTCCATGTCCTCTTTGACTTGTTCTTGCTGGTCTCTCAGTTCTCCAAAGGCGTCAATGATCAAACCTGTGACCGCAAGGGAATTACCGTGAGTACATTGTATATACTGTGTCTTTTGAATCAATGCAGCCACAAAAAAAGAAAATGATCGAAATAACGAATGTTGTTATATTTGAGTAAAACACAGAAACGGAGAGATTCCTTGGTTTCTATAGATAGAACAATTACTCTAAATCTAAACTGAGGTTCTCTTAAATAGAAAAGGTTGTGCATGGTGGAAAAGACCATTCAGTCATTCAGGACACCAGTTGCTCTCTACTAGTGTTGCTCACCCTGGATGATGGCCAGGAGGATGACGATGACGAAGAAGAAGAAGGTGATGTCAAAAAGGATACGGTAGAGCTCATAGGGGTCGCCGGCCGGATCCTCGATCTCATCCCCGATTCCCCCTCCTGCTCTGACTCCGACATACATGTGGAACAGGTAGCACTGTGGGGAAAGCGTTTAGCTTAAACATGGCTACAGTAGAAAGAGACAGAACACTCTTGGTGTCAGTGTGTGTGTGTGTGTGAGCGGTCCTTACAGTCATCATGTCGTCACACTTCATGTCCGGCTCGTCCTCGTCCCCGCTCTTGTTGTAGAACTTCCTGAAGAAGTTGAAGGCTACCACCGTGTAGAGGTAGACGACGACCGCCAGGAGGCCGACAGTCAGCACCAGCTGTGCGGGAACACGCGACACACAGCAACGCTTCAGCACAAACAATATGTCTCTATCTTCCCCACCTGTGGTAGGAACTCCCCTAAATGCAGCCAGCGTTTCATATTATGTCAAAATCATTGGACCTATCACAAGGAATATCATGGAAAATCCATCTATTTCGACTTATAGCAGCAATGCAGTCTGGCTTCTCACATAATCACTGCCTGCAGTTGGACTGAACTCACGAATACAATAGACCATTATTTGAAATGAACAAACTCCATGTGTACTTGGATTTGGGGACAGACCATCTGCAACATAGAATTTGGTGAAATCCCGAACAATCTCACCATGTGACCACAATGATTCACTCAGAAAATGTTTTTTTCCCTTACAATAAAGCCCCTTTAAAATGCTGACCAGTCACTCTGTTGTATTAGATTGGAACCAAGAGCAAACTGATCCCGATGCTACAAGGGCTTTACTTGTGAAACCTAAAGAGCAACGACAGAAGGAGCCGTAAACTGCATTTAGATTGACGGCGCGATTGATCCGGCCCCAAGGGCCACAGGACGCCTGTTCCGGCCTCGCCGTTTTATCGTATTTTCCACCCTTGGAGACTGTAGTGACATTCAATTTTTAGCTGAGGCCTCCGGCCAGTTGCCACAAGGACCCCTGCGATGACTCACAGTCAGAGGTGGGAATTAAACGAAGGCCTCGCTACCTGTGAACTCAAATGTCGACAGATGCTCACAACGCCTTGAATCGCCATTTATACACCCACCCACGCTTCTTTCGCTTGCATCTCCTCACAATCGTTTTTTCATGAGGGAGACATGCAAAGGGACAAGAATTGACACAGCACATGCAGTATTTATAGGATGACACATCCTTGCTCGGACAAGCGTCATTTTAGTGAAACATCCATTATTCATTGTAACATGTTGCAGCCGCTGACGGAAGTGTAGCTGAGCACCAAATCAGCCATGGAGCACGAGATATTCTTATTGGGCTGTTTCCCCAGAGAACATAAGTATGAGAGACTAATATTTTTAACAGATGATAGCACTACCATGCATCATCTGCATTCTTCTTTATATACCGAAACTTGTTAAAAGACCAAATGCAGGTATATAGCTTAAATACCTGTCTGCATTTAAACTTTTAGATGCTTTTATGCTCCAAAAGCACTTAGTTAGACGTGTAGCAGCAGTACAGTCTGCCTTCTTGCACACTCACTCTCCTCGCCTCCCCATCAACACTCTGTACCACAATGAGTGAGTGGTCTTATTCACAGTTTGCGTGGTAGCAGAAACACACATTCATGTTTACACACAAGCTGTGAAAATGCACTTTTTTTTCCCCCACATAGGGCAGCGTTAATTATTAACAGGATGGAATTCTAACATGCCCCAATTTATTGGCATTGTTTCCTTATAGTGTAATGTTAATGTCTTTAAGCTCAGTGTGTTTCTGTGCTCTGGTGGTGGTCAAGCAGCTTTAAGTTTGATAGTGCTGCTTATAAAATATGCAATCAGTAGAACAGAACGACGACTAGCAAAGAGCATGGAAAAGGTGATGAGTCTGTCTTGTGGCTGCGTGGTAGAAGGTCAGAGGCCGCTACGATCCCAACAACTGACTCGGCGCTGACCCCTGCTGCTCTAAACCAGACCCGCATCCTCCTCCTCCTCCTCCTCCTCCTCACCTGCTTGCCGTTATGTGTGACAGAGGACAGGATGGTGCGCAGGGTCTTGAAGCCCATGGCGATGTCCAGCAGATGGGCGGCGAAGAAGAAGTTGTTGTAGTGGCCCAGGATGGACATGGTGGTGTACCACACTAGATACAGGAAGGACTGGTGAGGAAAAGAAGAAGAAGTTGATCAAAAATCAGAACATCATTAGTCAAACCTATTATCCATCAAGTCATTCACTCAGTAATCCCTAAATAAAACTTACATTGTCTGTAAACACTACTCCCAGTTTCCAGATGTGGTACTTTGTATCGATTGAGCTCAACCTGTCGAAAGAGAAGATGAGAACGTTTTAACACAGTACATATTTTCTATTTGACTTCTATTTTTTGCTGTCCTTGTCCATCTTATCTCTCACCAAGCCACCAGCGAGGCCTCTTTGGCGACAGCTTCCTCTGTCGGGTTGAAATCCAGAGCACTCTTGTCCAACCCCAGAAGTTCCGCGATCCTTTCTGCTCCGTACAGGTCTCCGTACTTTTTGATCACCTACAAAAAGAAACAAGATTTAGCTTATAGTTTAAATGCATGACAGATTATACTGAATTAACATAAGCCACTTACTTTGCGTTTGACGAATTTATCCCAGTAGTTGTTGGGGAAAGAGCTGATAAACAGAAACAAATGAGGATTAAACTTTTTTTTTTTTGTAAAAGGATTATGAGTCCAGGTTGAACAGCAGCGGTGGACTCACGGCGTGTTGATGACCAGCCTGTCCCACTGTCCTTTAATGTCGTCATCGGACGGCTGCTCCGTGATGTAGAGGCCGGCGAACTCCAGCTTCCGCGCGATCTCCTTCTCCCGCTTGAACACCACCAGAGGCACCTGGGACACAGAAGGAAATAACCCACAGTTATATACAGTCATCAGTCAAAGGTGTTATGAGATTATATAGAGCATCAAAG
Source organism: Eupleurogrammus muticus (assembly GCA_036785175.1). Taxonomy (NCBI): domain Eukaryota; kingdom Metazoa; phylum Chordata; class Actinopteri; order Scombriformes; family Trichiuridae; genus Eupleurogrammus; species Eupleurogrammus muticus. Next base: position 11,989,276 of record JAYKQN010000012.1, on the reverse strand, counting down.
TGTTTTTATGCCTAGAAGGCTGTACTACTACACTAGAACTAAGTAATAATGGAGCTTTATCAGTGGACATCACGGTACCTTCAGGTAGTAGTATCCCACCACACACAGGAAAGATATGAGCGTGTGGAGTATGGCCAGGCAGCGGAGCGTCGGCGCCATGTAACCCGTGCTCTCCTGCAGGACGAAATACTCCAGGGCGCCTTCCTCCTCTTCCTCCCCGGCTCTTCCTTGGCCGTTCCAGGGGTCCTCGTCGTCCGAGTAATCACCGGTCACCTTGAAGGGGAAAAGATATTTACGGGTATTTAGCGGAAACAGAGCCTCGCGGTGACGGTTTTTTAACGTTTAATGGTGAGCTTACTTTGTAGAAAAGAAGAATAAAGTTGATAGCGAAGGCGACGAAGAGCGCCAGGAAGCGGAGGTTGTAGAAGTTTCTGGCCAGGTAGTTCTTAAAAAAAAAAAGAACAACAACATCACATTATTTCTAGCAGATTACAATTTTCTACAAATACAAATTAACCTTCACAAGTTCTCAATACAAACTGTATTGAGATGGTTTTACTTAAAAAACACAAATATGTCTTTTTAGGGATATCAACACTTTTAAATAACAGCCAGAAAAAGTGTAGAATATCTGACCAGCATCTTGGTCTGGTAGATTTCCAAGCCAGCGAAGAAGCTGGCCATGAAGGCCTCTGGTGGTTCTTTCTTCTGCCCCAGCCGCTTCTTGGGGGCTTTCTTCTCCTCCACAGAAGGCTCTGGGGGGGCTTCGTCTTTGGTTTTGTCGTGGTCTTTCTTCTCACCGTCCTCTGAACTGCATAAACCACGCAACAATCACAATATACACTCAGAAGGATGTATATACACACTTAGAGTGTATTCTTAAATCTCAATTCACATCAGGAGTTAACTAAGATCTTGTTGAGATTCTAGGGACATGTGAAAATGCTGGATAAATGTAGATATAGCAATTGCAATTAATTTAAGAATGAATAACGAACAAATCAAAGCACTCACTCTCCTTTCTCTGAATCGGACTTGTAGTCTCCGTTAGAAGCCTTCTTCTTTGCAGCCATCTACAGCAAAAAGGATTATTGATTTGTGCATCAATGCTGAATGAAAAGTGTTGGGAAAGTCATTTCAAGCTATTCCAGTCAGCACAAGTGTCGAGTAATACTTTGCTACCTTAAGTTTTGTTGTCTTTACTCTAATGGAGTAATCGTTTTTTTTTTAACTCTTTACGTTTGCTTCTTACATTTTGTACACAGTGGTGCTTGCTTTCTATTTTGTATGTTTTAAGAAATAGCCTCGCCCAAGAAAATATCCGGATAAATCGTTTTGCAAAAAATGAAATTTGATCAGATGCATATATATTGTTTTTGGGATAAGTCTAATATGAGTAGAATTATCTTATTCCATTATCGTATTCCATTTAAAGAGTTATCTCTTGATTTTAATCAATATAATTTGTTGTAGATAATGAACAACATTTTTTCCCCATTACAGTACTTTAACTTTTATACCTAGAAAATAATATTTCTCTTGCATAAAACTGATGACAGACTATGTTTTGGGTGTTAAAATCACTAATTCTTGAGTGTTTTATTTATTAGCTCACTCACCGTTAAAATACTTTTAAAGGGGACCATACAACACATAAACTGCAATATCACTGCCAAAAAGTAATTACAGCTCATATATTTTGACTCTTAGGCAAAATTACTTTGGCTAATACTTTTACACTTAGATTGAAAGGCTTGAGGTAATACTTAAACAGCTACAGTATTTTTGAATCTAGGATCTATACTTCTACCTGAGTAATGAATGTGAACACTGTTGACACCTCTACAAGTCAGCCAATCAGAGAAGAGACTCATTAATATTAATGAGACAAGAAATGACTCTTTTGTTCTTTCTTGATCTCCAAACAGAAGTTTCTTGGTACTTAAAACCATAAATGTACATATCAGAGTGGCAAATTGCCACTGACCTCTGCCTTCTTCTGCCTGACGGCGCTGGCTATGGACGGAGCATCCCCCACCACCACCTCCGACACGTCCCCCAGCCCCGGCTCGGCCCCGTGCTTCCCCTCCTTCTTGGGCTGAATGTTGAGCAGCTCGGCCATCAGGTCGGCCTCCCCCGCGTCGCCCTGAGCCATCTGCCCCAGCTCCGCCAGCGTCACCGCCTCACTCGCCTCCATCTTCTCCGTCTCCAGCGCGTCCCCGTGGATCCCGAACTGAGTGGGGTCGGGCATGTTTCCCAAAATGTCCGTCACCTTCATGTTCTTGGCGCCCTCGACGAGGCCGCCACCGAACATGGTGGTCCACAGGATGTGGAAGAAGCCCCAAATGAGGCTGTAGACGAAGTGGAAGAGGCCGGTGATGAGCATCCAGAAGAAGGAGAAGAAGCCCCGCACCATCTCCCTCACGCTCATCTTCCTGAACTTCCTGTACTGCCGCCTCATGCTCTTCAGGGTGAGCAGCTGGCGGAAGTGGCCGAGGCTCTTTTTCACGGAGATGCAGGCGATGGTGAAGGCCGAGGAGGACTCCAGCATCACGCTCTCCTCCTCTTCCTCCTCCTGGATCTCCGCCACGCTCTGCTTGTCGTCTTCGTCCTCCTCCGGACGCTCCACCGGGTCGGGCTCGGAAATCTGAGACGCCAGCTGCATCTCGAAGATGGTGTCCTCGCAGAAGTTGACGAACAGCTCCATCTTCTCGCTCTCGCCGCCTTCATTGACCACGTCGAAGATGAACTGCCGCTTGGACTCCTTGACCTGAGGCTTTTCCCACTGCGTGCGGCTCGACTCGCTGATCTCGAAGTAGACTCTCTCGATGCGCTTGGCGCCGCCCATGATCTCGATGCGGCCCAAATACGGCTCGAAGTAGCTGAGGACGCTCTCGGCCAGGTCGAGGAACGTGGCGAGGCGGGCGTCGTGGGGCATGTGCTCCGACAGGTTGGTTAGCAGCACGGCTACGTTGAAGCCGATGTCCTTGGCGGGCTCATGAAACCGCTCCACGAACTGCTCGTAGTTGAACATGTCGTTCTCGTCGGCCTCGGCGCAGGAGAGCAGGAACTCGATCTCGGACTGAGAATACTGCTTCTGGTTCTCCATGGACTTCTGGAAATCCTTCTTGGAGATGACTCCCTTGCTCTCAGGGTCGTATTCCTTGAAGCTGTCCGACGTGGTCAAGTCCTTCAACTTGAGGAACATGTCAAAGAACTTGAGGATCATCTCCACGTTGCTGGAAGATTCCACCAGGGTATCCACCATTTGTTTTCCGATGGTACCATTGACAACATTCCCTGTGGAGTGACAACAAGCAAAGTGTGTCAATACACATGGTAGAAAATAGCTGACAGATTATACAAAACCCTTTGGTAAATATTAGACTAAATTCAGAGCAAACAACTGTTTTGCCTGACAAAATCCTTGCAAACTAAAGTCATATAGGTACGTTAACCTTCGAGAAGAGACAGCATCATGACGATCATGTCCTTCTGCAGGTCCAGCAGCTCCTTCAATAACTCAATCTGACTGGAGTCCTGGAGGTAAAGCAAGGGGGAAAAAAAGGGAACTTTTCATGACTCACTACAATTTATCACACAGACATCTGATGGCCTCCCTGTAAGGATAATGTCTAAAGTTGCATTCTGCGAGATCAAGGCTGCCTCACATTTGTGGGGACCGACGATGGCCCCGCTTAGGCCCAGAAGGCCTGTTTGGGTAGCAGCGATCCATCAGCATCAGGGTTAATGTTATTTTACTGTCTAGGAGCAGATGGCTAGGTCAGTCTGACTCATTTAGGGTCTCTGAGGGGCCCGTATTCAGTATGCCATGAATCCGAGGCACACTTTGATTTGCTAACCACTCCACCTGTGCTCTCCTTCATCCTGGCTTCCACTGTCAGGCTGAACCCTCTCTGATGACTAGCAGATAAGGTTAGGTGCTTGGACTTCATCCCACTCTGGGATATTGTGCACGGTAGAAATATAATAGATGAAGTCATATATCATGCAGTGTGGAATGACGTGTAATGATACTGCAGTAGCCTGAGGATATTCCTGAGCCTGGAGAGACCTCTAGTGGCAAGAGAGATTTAAAAGAAGCCTGATGGGGACAAATATCAGTGCTGGATGAAGTATAAGTACACAGTACAGTTTTATTAAAGGTTTATGTAAAAGTTGTGATACTACATCTATAATGTAGTAGAAAGCATCATTAACATAGATTGAAAGTACCACTGTAATGATTTGTCTATTGTTTAAAAGAAATTGTACCTGCAACTCATTTGATAATTTATTGATTGTGATTATGATCAAAACATAATTTTTCAAGCAAAAATGACCATAAATTTGACAATTGGGGGGTTTTGTACTACTTGGTTTGACCAAAAAAAGACATTTACAGACATCATCTTGGACACAAGATTATTACGTGGGTTCCTTACTAGTTTCTCTCTGATCTCTGTGTTGCTATTGTACAAACTGTAAATCCCATTAGGGAAAATCTCTGATTCGTGATTCTGGGCTATACAAAGAAAATTTAATTGAATTGATTAACCAACCAAATGGTTCAATATTAAAATAATTAACATTTATTATTAATATTGATAAAAAAATAATGCATTCACCTGGGATAACTTCATCTGCATGTTTGCAAAGACATGCAGGAAGCCCACCACTGCATCCCACAGCCTGCTGTGAGCCAGGCTCTGCTGGTTCCCAATACACGGACCCTGATGCAAACAGTTTATATGGGAGGAAAAGAGACACAATCACAGGATCATTGCACAGTCAAGTTCAGATTATAAAGGTTTAAATAAGTTCATGTTGAGCTGTTTTTTATTGTACTGTACCTGTATATACTCAGTTAAAGAGTTGAAGACCTGCTTAGCTACGGCCAGAGCTTTGGAGAAGTTCCTCTGACCCGCTTCATCAATCACATCCTTCCCAGAGTAGTACCAGTAGAAATCACTGATGGATTCCTGGTAGTAACATAAATACATTCAGCACCTAGTCGAGCATGCACGATGTATGAAATCTATTTCTGTAGCATCATCGCACCTGGAGTCTTAGTAGGTAATCGACGGTACTAATGATGATGTTGACTGTGGTTGTGTTCCCTGTCTGAGTCCTTAGGAAGTTCTGAAAATCTAAAAAGCAGATAATGCATTCAGGGAAAACAGGAATTCACATCGACATGCAGCATGAGGCTGGTAAACAGGAAAAGCATCCGCCTACCATTGTTGTGGCCCTCGCAGAGAAGCTGCAGGAACCTAAAGAGATCCTTAGTGAACTCATCATTCTGCAGCACTTTGGAACCTGGGGGACAGCAAAATTAGATTAACTGTTCCTTTCAATGATAAGAAGCCGTCACTTTTAACGTCAGTACAGGCATTGCATCTCACATACGGTAGCTTTCATTTCGGTTATCAAAGCTGCCGTTGTCGTCAGATTATGAGCACAGACGGTTAATTATAGGAATGCAACAGAGCTATGTTGCTTAATAACAGCAAAGCTTTGTTGGTTCTTATAAACAAAGCTTTGGGAGATTTAATTCTTAGAAACACGCTGGTTAGTATCGTCAAAATGAAATTAAAAAAAAAAAAAAAAGAAAGATGACAAGCACTGAAAAGTGGAAATTTTGAGTCGGCTTCAGGTCACCTGACCACGGACTCAACAATCTATCCAGATGTCAGAGGAGCATGCATGTGTTCCTTCAGTCCAAAGGGCACAAAAGAAAGTGGTTATATTGCATTCGGGGTAAAGGACGAGGAGAGACAGGGAGGGGACAAGGAGGGGAGGGGGTGGAGGAGGATGACGAGGAGGAAGGGGAGAAGGGGGGAGGGGGGGTGAACGGAGGGCAACCAAGATGTCAGCATTGCAGAGAGGGTGAGTAGAATCTAAACCAGGTATTTACCCCGCTCACTCACGTTGACTGCGACCGATGAGTTAAAAAACATGACCGGAAGAACACAAACAAACAAACAAACAAACAAACAAACAAAAACAAAAAAAGCAGACATAAGCAAAGGAGAAGACATCGAGATTCAATCAGAAGGGAATAGGAACAGGAGAGAATGATAGCACTATAGATATATCTTAACATACTCACATTGATTTGCGACGCTGACATGCGGATACAGTCACATAAAGTGTTGGAAAGTACAGTCTGCTCGCTAGGCAGGTGTTTAGACTACGGGTTAGACAGACTAACAGTCACCATCACTTATGCCTGAGGTTATGACATGAGAATGAGCTGGAATATGCATGATAAAAAACTTTTATATACTGTATGCAACCCATCGGACCAAACAGAGACTTGGAAGAAGTGGATTTTAATGTGGAACACGGTGGGTGCTTATAATTGGTAGACAAGACCGAGAACAGGACTTGGACAAACAGCAGCACAAGTTTACCTGCGTGATGGATATATTAACACAGCGGTAATTCTGCGTGACGCACAGGATACATACAGTACATGGATAATGGAGATGGACTTGTAACAACAAACTGAAGAGCAAAAGAGAGTTCCGTCAAGCTAATGGAGAAATGCCACTTGCTCTGGGGCGATGCCTGAATGAGACACCTGCTATCACCTACAGCTGAGGGAGGAAGAGCAAACAAATCTACGGCTTCGGTTCAGAACCACGTAACGCTGAGACACTCAAACTCCTGGGGCCCGATCTACGAAAGATCTGCGTGTGTAAAAAGGAAAAAAAAAACGCATGTGCAAATGTACAAACTTATCTACTAACGGTGCGCACCGCGGATTGCATCCCATGTGCAAAACAAACACGCTTTATCCACTCAGTAGTTTTGCCTCGATGAATATGCAAGATGGGGCGTTTATATGCTGTTGTGCAATGTAGCGGGGAGGAGAAAATGTAAATAGATTATTGTAGCACACACTGTGATCTACAGGCTGCATCTGAATTTAAAACAAGGGAAGGTGCAAAGGGCCGTGCGCAATGCACACGATTGACATGCAAAGAGGAAAGTCATTAAATCAGTCTGCATTGATGTAAAAATACTTGTATTTGCTGTCCACAGATGCTTCCTACTGTACTGAAAGCCTCTTCTGCAGCATGTAAAGGCAACATGATGGATATGTTGAAAGAGCTGATGACTACAATCAATCAAATTAGTTTTTAGTTCATAAAATATGCAGACATGTCCTCTTTTTGCCCCTGCAAACACAACTGTTGCATGTCTGCTGTCAGTGGAATCCGATAAAACTGTCACAATTTTCGTTTAAAATGCCGCTGTCTGGCCACGTTTGCACCTTGTTGCCATGTATGTTACTATTCTGTCAACTACTCGCACATATATGTCAGAATGCACACGCAATTCGTTGCTGTTTATTTGGGATCTTCGTAGATCAGGCCCTTACTGTGCTATAGGAAGTGGTCTTTGTGCTACACAAAGCAAACTATGATTTTCTAAATAACTGCTTCATCTTAAGGCGAGACACAGCAGGCAAAAACAGTTATTTCACACACTGATCAATTTTCTTTTTTGGATTATGGGCTGTTTTCTTTCTTTCAGACTAGTAAAAAATAGAAAAAAAAAAGTTTAAAATCCAGTTTTAATTCTGAAGCACCATCATTTTTACATTGAGAATTTTTACACCCGAAAGAGTTTAATAAACGTCCATTGTTATGGAAGAAAAGATGTTCAAAACTAGTTTTTTTTCAACGGGTATTCGAAGACGTTGATTAAACATTATTCTTTAAACCATATTTTCCTTCCTCTACAATATTAAAATAATAACAGAACCAAGGGCACAGATCTCATTACAACTTCGAAGGGGACCAAAGAGAGTGATGAAAGAGTATTTTCTGGAGGGGACAATAATGTAACGATGGGTTCAGAGAGGGCTAAAACACCAAACCTCCAGACTGTAACTATGCCAACAACTCAGCTATATGTCTAACTCAGAAATCAAGGCCAGTGAGTCCTTAATAACCCAGTCAGGGCTGTCACAAAGGGATGAGCGGCCGTACAGCCTACGTACTTGCGCATGCGTGTTAAAGCAGTAAAGTGCACTTCCATGTTTTATATTGTAATGTTCTCCAGGACATTATAATGGAAGCAGATGTCCTGGAAGCTTCTTGCTGGCAGCACACAGCCTATATAGTTCCATATTTATGACATTTTATATGAAGCACTAAATGTGTTAAAATTACGTCTTCATGCAGACTACTGTACATTTTTCTTACCAGGGCAATATGATTTTGGAGAAATACTACATCTTCACACCCAACAGTATCATCTCTTTTTCAAGCTACAACTTAATCAAATGAATACAAATATTAAACAAATTTGTATTTTGTGCCACGTTGATGTTGTAACTGCATTTTAGCTGTTTGAAAAGAGGGTCTTAGATGTTCAGATCTGATATCATCCTGGTTTCACCTACAAATCCCAGTTTGTGTTCACTGGGCGAAGTCAAATCAGGTATCCTATATGGCATTATTTTTTTTGCATTCAGTACAATTTTAAAACTTAAAGAGACGAGTTAGAAGGTAAAACTACAAGTCTTATTGGATGATATTGCCATTTTGCAAATTAGTGCATATTTACTTATAAAGTGACTCATTTACACATTTAAACATGAACTTTGAGAAAACCTGTAATAACAACTGTCTTTTGGTGAGAAATCAATTAGGGAAGATTCATGTGATACATATTAGTTTTTAAATGTAGTGTCTCGATTTAAGATCCTTGATAAATAGTTTGCTGATCTTCCAGCATTGAGGTCTTACCTATGTTGTCCTTTCGTCACAGTGATATAAGTGCAAATACCACATTGTGTACTGGGTAAAAAATATTTAGAACCCTTATATTAATGCAATCAAGAGTTCTTGGGCATTAAAAGAATTCCCTGAATAAGTAGAGGTGTTGCAGGTGGACACTTGTGTTGTCCTCGTTCTTTCTCCTCACTTACTTGATCCTTCCTCAGTTACCATCCCCAGACCCTCTGCTTTGTTTTGCCTCTCAAAAGCATTCAAGTCCAGGACACTGGCAAAGATGAGCAAACAACAAATTGAAAAAAATGTCAAGCTGCATTTCTATATACCCTATTTTATATTGCGTTTGAGAAATTACAATTCCATTTGGCTTCCGTTACCTGCAAGACATCATCAATCCAGATAGGCTCTTGAAAAAGCCGACGTCTCTTTTTTCCTTCAGGTAGTCCAGCATTTTCTGCAGCGACATAAAAGTTAATCAGAAAAAAATAATAGGTAGAGTAGACAGTGGGTTTATGCTATTGAGCAGTATCTGCTTCAGTACCTGCTGGACCAGTATGTTCCCACCATTGAGAATCGAGATGCCCAACTTGAGGGTGAACGTCACCATGGCAGCGAGTCGCCCTGACGACCAGAAGTCATGCATCATAGTTATACGACGGCGCTGGTTGCATGAAGGCGGACGGGCGGCTGTGTGTTCTCCTACCTTTGCTGGCGCTGATCATCTGCAGCACCATCTCCGCCGCCCCGCGGTCGTGGAGCCTGGCTTGCTGGTACAGCATCTTTTGCTTCTCCATTTCCTTTTCCTGTTGGACATTATAACATGCAACAATGCTGCATGTGCAAAAAACATAAAGAAAGAAAGAAAAGCAGAGAGATGCAGCACCTCGAATGTTTTCTCCTTTCCCTCCTCGTCTTCTTCCTCTTCACCTTCTGCACAACTCTGAAAACAGGAAACAGAATGTAAAACACACACACACTTCACTGAGCAGCACACATTTTGGTTGGAGCAATTCAGAGGATGAAGTACCTTTGCCATCATATCTGCATATGCAATGTACAAGGGATCCTCTTCCAAAGAACTAACAAACAAAGGGAGATAAACATCTACTGATTAAAACTTATATAGCACACAATCACACAAGCTCATATTTAGAGACATTTGTTAGTAGTATATAATATAACAGTAAATATACAGCAATGAGCTCAATGCTTTATTATCTGGAAGGATGACAGGACAAAAATATTGTGCAACACAGATGAAGCAAAAGGTCCCGGCGCCAGGTGGCCAGGTGTGTGTGTGCGTGCGTGCGTGTGTGTGTGTGTACCTGCACTCGGTCAAAGCGTTGTGGCTAAAATGCAGGATGAGCTGGTGTAGCGGGTCCGGTTGTTTCCTGACCTCCTCCTCTTCCTCCTCCTCCACTTTGGGCTGCGTTTTCTGGACAAATTCATAAGTCAATACCGGAGCTCGGCCGTGTGACGTCGCTATACACCACTTACCTCAAAGGCATTGAGTTATATCGGGGAGAAAAAAAAAAAAAAGGTATCGACTGGATACACCGGTCGCATACAGATGATAAACTACAAGCACAAAATGTGTCACAGGCACAACCATGCACACGGGCACAAAGACAGTTAAGGGTGTAAAATGTAGTTAAGCATGACTCTCCATGAGCCCTCACACTTATGTTTAACCACGCTATCATCATCAGGGCACACAGAGCACTCGTGATATCACACACATTGGAACTAGTTTTTGAGGGATTGCCACAAACACGTCTTTGATTGGCCGTAAAGTTTCTACATTTAACTTCTTTTCGTGAAGCCCCATGGCTTTAATTCTACAAAATAAAGATATGAGTATTAAAATAAGGGGGGAAAGGGAGATTAGATTTTCGAAAGTTGTTGTATTAATTTCATTTTTTTTAATCTTTCATTAATGAAAAAGACAAAAAATGGTTCCAATGTGCCTGCATGATAGCCTCTTATCGGAATGCTGCGTTTTTTAATACATTCAAAGAGAATTCATTAAACTCTAGCCTGTAAGCATTTTTTTAATCAATCTATGTAGATCATAGATTCTCATAGGCTACGAGGTCCAAAGCTATTTTCTAAAAAACAAAAAAAGCACTTGTTGTGAGATTATAAAGAAAGCGGGGACGTTCCGTGGTTGTCACAACAAACTCAATGTATGATAGTGGAGTTTTATGATCGTGAACATTTAGGAAAGACACAACTTTCATAAATTTCAGCGGTACGTGGTAAGAGCATCGTCTCCGGATGCTCTCGGCCTACGGAGCCGTACGGCCGCGGCTCTGACATCGGCGGTGATGTCATGCTTAACTAAAAATGGGCCTCTGAGCTGTGAATGTGTGTGAATGGTGGCACTTTAGACAATGACACGTGGAAAGGTGAGTGGCGGCGTGTGCGTGTGTGTGTGTGTGGGGGGGGGGAGGGGCGACGCTCGGCTTGGCGACGGCACACGGGCGCCGTCATGAGAGCACCGGGGGGACGACAACGTGTACTTACTGCAAGGTCCTGCACTAGCTTCTCCTCAAAAGAGTACTCCTCTGTTTCTATCCATATTCTCTGATAGGCCAGGAGGAAGAGGTTAATAGAGCGATGCCTGGGGAGGGGTGAGAGGAGATTAGCCCGGGTTAGAGCGGAGGGAGGGAAGCCCCTCCAGGAGAGGTTAATACTGGTTAGTGTAGGGTGCTGGCACATCCAACTGGTCACCTCAGAGGAAACTGGTTATAAATAAAGAGTGTTAATTCAATCTGGAATGCCTTGGAAAATGATATCATCTGCTAGATGAATGAGTCTGATCTGTTCTGGCTTAAATCTCCGACCAACATCATAGACCAGTGGAAAAAACCAACGGGACATAAGACTTGCAGCATAAAGAACCGTGCCTGGAGGAAAAGCAGGGGAGGAGGGGAAGGGGGAATAAAAAAAAAAGGTATGCAACATTGGACCAACGCTACATTACCGTCAGCATGGAGAGCAGACTGTCATAGTCTGTGTTCTCATGCATTATCTCCAGCCAAATGTGTCGGTAGGCATTCAGGAAGTAATTATTATTTGTGTGCCTGGGGGAGGAGGGGGGGGAAGAGGGGGGAGGAGGTAGAGTACAGCGTGACATTGAGAGGAGAACAGAGGTTGAGTAGAGACAACACACAACATCTGGATGACACTCAGGGAGAGATGACAGAGGTGTCAAAGTATTCGTTTTCTGTATTAGTTTTACTTATCAACAACTACCACTCAACACTTTTTACTCCGGTAGAAGTGTAAAAGTACTGATTTCCAAACTAGTTAAAGTATAAAAAAAAATCAGTATGAATATACAAGAATAAAATAATTAATAATCAGAATAAATAAATGAGCTGTAATTACTTTTTGGCAGAGATATTGCAGTTTATGAGTTGTCTTGTCCCTTTAAAAGTACTAGAAATAATCATCAACTTTAATATATGAGCTGTCATCACTTTTTGGTGAGAGGAAAAAAATGTGTTTTATATGTTGTAGTACCTTTTAAAGATATTTTAACAGGGAGTGTGTTGGTTTTAGTTTATAGTACAGAGAGGTCAAATAATGAACTAGAATATTTTGGCAGAAAATCACTTTTTGGCAAAGCAGTTGTCATAAAAAACTTGCCGAGATGTAGTAGTAACAAAGACCTTTTAAAATGTGAGGAGTAGAAAGCACAAATAACTGCATGGAAATATAAGTAAAAAAGTCAGTTCAGAGAAAATTTTACTTAAATTACTACAGTAAAATACAGATACCAATAATTTCTACTTAAGTGAGGTAACATAGTATTTTTACTTAGTTACTTGACACCATGCATTGTCAATACTGCTTAATTATTATTTGCTCTGCTGAGACATTTCACAGTCGACATCTCTGAATAAATGAGCCGTGCTGTCAGGCAGGTAGGTGGCATCGTCTGAGTACATATTGAAGACGGCCACCCCCAGGTCGGTCTTTATAATTGTTTTCCTCCCTACTGTAGCTGTCTGCCTGACTTCCTGTGATTGAGTTACAGAGTAGCGGCGCATGAAATTGCTAGTGTCCCCCTTTTTTTCTTTTTTTGTTCTATTCCTTGATAACAGCTGCAGGCCAGACATTTGTCCTACAAAACCTGAGGAGGCTGCTCATTAATGCGGGGTCACAACCCAGAAAACAGAAAAAAAATGGGAGTTGTGAGTCAGAAAGAAGAAGAAGAAGAAAGTGTGGAGCTGAGGGGCCTTTTTTTGGGCCAACAAACATAGAGCTGATGCTGCAGTGAATGCTCTCTACTCCCCATCTGCTATCAGAACCACAGGGCCCTCTGTGCTACTGCGCATAATTCATAATTACAAGCCTGTTTAGAGAAGCCTGAGACGTGTATATATATATATATGCTGTAAAAGTATATGGCGGTACCTCGGCAGATTGTAAAGTGGAGCCATGCGGAAACAGGCGACGACCGCTCGCTTCCTCTGCTTCGACAGCAACTTCTGCCACACACACTTCTTGGATCTCAGTGGCTGCTCCACCTGATGGGAGAAAATGCATCAGAGTTCCAGATCAAGGTCACATTAATGCACTTATCAGTGCAATCACTACCAGGCAAAAACGCTCTGCAGAGAACCGGCATTTTCATCAGGCACACATAGTATTTTTTTTCTCCATATATTTCCATATGCAATCAAGAGACATAGCAATTTTTGTTTTGCCACATAAGCACAGCAGGTATAGTAAAGTAAAAGTAACAAGCTGTAAATTCAATGCTTCTTGTGGCTATATCTCCCAAAGGGCACAAATCTTAATTCAAATCTCCTCACAATACTCAGATTTTCAGGAACTGACTTATGAATGGCCACGTTGAACAAAAGGTCACCAAAAGGTCTTAAAGCATTTTTGGCGCTTGTTTATGTCCACCAGCATACACAGAGTGTCGGTTGCAGCTGAAATTATGGTTGAAAATGTGCATGTAGTGGACCTGCTCCAGGTTGAAGACGGCAGCAGAGATCCTCTGGATGCGGTCCACCACCCTCTCGGGGTCTGGAGGGCCGTCGCTCCTCATCACTATGTCCTTGTAAAGGTTCAGCTGCCACCTCACTGCAGGGTCCTCAGACTGTTTCAGAGAAGGGTGTCAGGCACGGTGTTTAATAGATTACAGTCTAAATATAACCACTTCGGCTAATGATGTTCATTTCAACACGCTCACCTTTTCTCGAAGGTGAAGATTCTGCCGAATGTGGTCCTTCACCTCGTCGTCTGTATCTCTCTGTTGAACAAGACACACAATTGCAAAGCGTTTTCTTTTTTTTTTTTTTTGGAATGAAGCTGTTTACATCCCCCTCTCTCTTAAATCCTCACCAGGAGGTAGCGAGTCTTCGCCAGGGAGATAAGCTCCTGGTCCCCTGGGGTGCACATGTTGAGGCCAATCGGCAACATTTTCTTCAGAGCGGCCACGATCAGCGACGTCTGGATGGAGTAGAACTCGCCGCGCCTTTTTTTGTGCTTCCTTTCCTGGTCTTGTCCTCCGGACTGAAAGAAAAATCATGATATTAATCTCACACTTCAAGCAGCTGTAAAGAAAAGTGCTACTAGGGTTTGGTAGGATGTACTGTTAATGCAAAACATATAAAAAAAAATAGGACCCCATTTGTTTTGATTAGTGTTGCACTAAAGCCTTCCCCTTTCAACATTTAATCTGATACCTTGAGAGAAATTTATTGGAGCTTATTTCACAGTGAGCACGCCGATACTGTATTTGAACAAAAGCCAGCGGCGACTGAGATTATTTTTTCAGCCCTGAAAAAAAAAATCCGCGACCAGAGTAAATCTGTGCCAGTGATGCATTTAGAAGAATAACACCTCAGCTGAAAAAAAAAGCAAAAACGCTGTCACAATGGCAAGATGGTACCAGTGAAGGAAAACTGCATTATTGAGCCGCGGCAAAAGCAGCTGGCTCAGTGAAAATACTCTATAGTTATGAATATATACACTGACACACACACACACACACACACACAGAAAATACAATATAAAGTTAACTGCACTGTAACTATTGACCAAACACACCACAATCCATCAACTGCAAGCACACCACTGGCATGTGATCACATGATTTGCTACAGAAGGGCCAGGCTTCATTACTCCACATGAGACGTGTCCCGCCCCTAAAGGCGATGAGTAATGACCACGCTTACCATGTCGCACATGGTGATGAATGGAGCAAGGGCTACCGATAATCAGGTGACATAATATACAGTATAACTGCACTACGTACTATACGGCACAAGCTATTGGCTTTTCTGCTTCATGACTGGAGCATGGACAGTAAGCCAATAAGCCGGCAGGTAAACAGCTCATGCACTGCATCACTCTACCTTTTCCTTAAAGGACTGTGCAAGATGGAGGGATAGCAAGAGAGACAGAGAGACAGAGGGCAGATAGAAGAAAAGAGTGAAAGGGCAATTAATGGAGGCACATAGTCCTCACGGGGACATGCACTGCAATGAAAAAACGTTCCTTTTAAAGGTTCCATTTTATTGCTTCTTGGTTTTAAGGATCATGAGGTGCTATACAAATAGCATCACATGTTTGATCAAATCCGGTTTAAAAAAAAGAAGCTGCACTAAAAATGTGTGTGAATAAATAGCAACATAGATGTGTGTTTTAAAAAAGCTCTAGATAGAACAGCTTGTTGTGTGTCTGTCTTATTAAGAAGAATGAGACTCTTCTCTGATTGGCTGATTTGACTGACTGAATTGTTGTGACATTACAGTTCGTTTTAAAGCACAGTTTCTGAATATGAGCGATGTGCATTTCTCTGATTTAGCATTTGAAAAGTTGAAACTGTCTTTATAACACCTAGATTTTCTTAAAAGCAAGAAGCAATTGAAATCTCACTTTTTATGATATATGGCACCTTTAAATAACTTCATGTGAGAAAAGAAATAAAGTGTCAAAACCTATTTTATACTAACAAAAGGTGAAGATATGGAGCAAAATTTGTTTTCATGGATGACTGTTAGTTTTTGTTTCTACTGTGACAATCACACACACAAACACACTTACAACACAGTCATATTTACAGAAGTAAAAGTCAGGAAGAGGTTCTCTACTCTTTCTCATTCACAAGTTTAATGCAGACAAGCTTTTATGCGAGATGTTTCTCATGTGTTTATACTGTATGTGAGTCTTTTTCAAATTGTAGATATTGACATACTGTATTATCACATATATGCATGCACTGATCTTGATTCAGTTTTTGATGTTTTGCAGCTTTTTTTTAGGATTTCACATATATTTTTTAAGATCTTGATATTGAGGGTAAAGACTAAAAAGATGTTAGCAGTAGTTGTTAGAGGTAAAACCTACCTTCGCCATCTTAGTTTTACTATCTCCAGTCAGGAAGGAAAGGTTATTGATTTCATTCTGCACCACAAAGTTCTGCTCTTCTCTTTTGAAATTCTGAAAAAAAGACAAATACTAAATTAACTTGGTTTATGCTGTATTAACACCCTAATCTACAAGTTTCTTCGTATATCCACCTGTACTGTAGTGGACATCAGGGAACTTACATGGGACTTGCACCAGAGGATAAAGATTTCAGCGACCATCCTGAAGAGCTCATTGGAGTCCACGTCCGGTTCCTTCAGCCACCTTGACCTAGAGTAGGGGCAAGAGAAGTTATTTTCTCCAAATGCTGCTAAAAAAGCAGAATTCTCATTCATTACTTGGGTACAAGTATAGATACTAGGGTTTTAAATACTTATTCACAGGTGTTGAAGCATTAACTTAAGTAGAAGTGTAAAATTACTTAGAAGTAGTGAAAATGTATGAGTTGTAATCACATGTTTATGTGTCATACTGTCCCTTTAAATATATTTGAACAGGTAATAGTGAGGGAGCTAATATCTATTACGTATAACACTGAGTTGTAATCAGTTTTTGGCAAGAAAAAAAAATACATGTATGCATTGTATTGTCCTTTTCAAGCTGCACAGTGAATAAAATGGTGAATTGGTAGCAGGTCAAATAAAGTACTTTCATCGTCATGAAAACATGCTGGAATAAAATCGGAGTAACAAAGATATTTTTAAAATGTAAGGGGAAAGTATACATAGTCTAAATTTCTATTTGAGTAGTAATGAATGCACGATTCTGTGCGCTAACCTGTTGTTGTCCACGTAGCGGATGAGCATGGGGTAGAAGGCGTACAGGTCCCTGCAGAGGACAGCGAACTCGTCCAGGATGAGCAGCTCCGCCTCCTGCGTGTCTCCTTTGCTGTCGGCCTTCAGCAGCTCCTCCTCGGCCACGACCTTCACCGTCTTCTTCTTCAGCTTCTCCAGCGTCGGCAGGAAGTGGCTTTTGAGCAGGTCCGTGCGCGCTTTGCTGATGATGGGCTGCACATACACTGTGAACACAAACAGACAGAATGACGCTTTATCACTGTTCCTCAACTTCATTTCAAATGTGTTGGCGTATCGGGTGCATAAGTAAAATATTCTTAAAATATAATAATAATAGTCTGAATTATGAGACAAAAAGAAAAAATATTCAGTTAAATAAAATCTAACTACAAGAAAAATGATTACATAAAAAACATGCCTATTTATGATATAATTGAACTGTATGTGGTGCTGACATAAATCTTGTTGTGTCTATATTTTAAAATTGACAGATATGCTCTATCCACTCACTGAGAAATGCACACAGCCTCTCTATTCAGAAAATGTGCCTGAAAACAAGCCTTCTGTGACATTGTGATATAACTATACAGTCCCTGCTCACCCCTCATTCACAGTCAATCACATCAGCCAATCAGAAGTGTGATTCATTAATATTAATGAGATGTGACAAAGTGACCTGTTCTGGAGCTGCGGAGAGAAGCTCAAAGGTCTCATATTATGCAAATAACCACTTTCACTTTCTCTTACTAACTTAAGCTCTAGTAGTTGTATAAAAACTGATGCACACAGCCTGGATTTGGAAACTTTCATTTCATGCTGTATTTCACAGCTGCTTTTTCTACTTCCTTGACTACAAAGCTACATAGCACCCTCTGCCTATAGAGGTTCCCAATGGTAACTTAAAATAAATCACAGAGAAAGTGCTCGATACAGGACTTTTAAGAGAATACCCGGTGAAAAAGTGAACCATACAGAATAATGAAAAGCCCACCTGCAATCCTCTTCATCCAGGAGGCCTCGTCGATGCCCAGGTTGTTGTTGAGGATCTTGAGGATGTTTCCCAGGATGAGGCTGAGGTGCTCCGAGGTGACGGTGGTGCAGCAGACGCTGCCGCCGCTGGCCGGCTGGTTCTCGGGGCCCCTCTCCCACCAGTAGGACAGGCAGTTGCACAGCATGGGCAGCACCACCTCGATGACGTGGGGCATCTCGGTGTAGCGCGCCCCGGACTCCGCCATGTCGTTGATGTCCTTCATCAGGCCGTCCAGCCGCGGCATGCCGGGGCACATCTCCTCCACCGAGTCAGGAATGCCGAGGACTAGGAGCACCACAGGCGTTCAATGTGTGATCACAACCATGTCTCCGTGTACAGCTTCTGTTTTCTTACCATATATTTTTACCTGATTGATTTGGATTGATGAACTCTTATTCTAGAACTAGAACAGGGGTGTCAAGCATGCGGTTCAGGGACCAGAACCAACCCGATCCAATGTATGACTATACGAATTGATCAGTTCCCGTTTCTTCACAGAAATGGGAAATCACTGAGCATCTTTCAGGGCTTAAGGGATAAATAGTCAAAGATTCAATTTGTAAATGTAAATGTTTATAAGGCAGGAGATTAGTTCCCCTGCTTCTTAAAAAGTAAAAAAAAATATTTCTTTGAATAAATGGTTTAAATTGAAATGCAACATTAGATTGACTGAATATGGATCATATTATTGCACTTTTTCTCATGTCATCTTGTAAATGTATTGTTTAAATATATAAAGCATTTATTTACATATAAAGGAGTGGAGAAGTTTGTAGGTGTGTGTAATGCTTACTGGTCTGGCCTGCGTGAGATGGAAAAATGTCACATGACTTACTGGCTCGCTCGCGTGCACTCTTGGTATTGAAGATGGAGCAGGGGTTGTAGGTGTTGAGCAGCGGCTCCAGGAACGCGACGGGAATGGCCCCGGCCAGGGTGGCCAGACACTGCCCCAGAGCTGGCAGCTGCCTGAGGGGACACAGGGGGGGGCGTGGGTGAGCGGGTGAAGCCTGCAGCAAACACTGGTGAATTCAGCCACGCGGATGTTGGAACACAACTTTAAAGGTGGCGATACCTTTCTACGTAGATGTTTTTGCCGGTGCCCAACGCATAGAGGCTGGTCAGGATCCGATAGCAGGACACTTGCACATCATCCACTAGGAAAAAAAACAAATAGAGATAATGACAGGCAACCTGAGCTGTGTACTAAAAATGTAATTACTTAGCTAATAGTGCTGCATAGACACTTATATAAACACCATAATATCCTACATTATTATGCATTGCACAGCCCATTTTTAGGAAACAATTTGAGTGCTTGATTTATTTATTTTTGCTGTATGTCCTTATTTTCCTCAAAACCACAGTATTTGTTTGAAATGTATATAAATAGTTTAACAACAAAAGTAGTAGCAGCGTTCTTTTTTAATTCCAATCGATTCATCTTTTGCTACGTTTAAGAATTTAAATAACGATAGCCATCATCATTAAATTGTGTTGTGTGTAAAATTGCATAAAGAAATGGAGAAATTCATCTTGCCTTTTTAAAGGACATGATACAGAACAGGCCGTTAAAATGCAAGAAAAAAAAGACTAAACTAAAGCTAACAGCTTAATTAGACAGCCTGTGTTTCACAGTGTGAAAATGACTTCGACCACATTTGGATGTATTTTGCCTTTTTTTTAATCTGAGTTTGAAGCATTTCATTAATAATCTGACTAATATTTACATGTGTACACTGCACATTGACACTTGGCTCTAGTTTTTCCATCAGCCTCTCTTTGAACTTCCCTGCCAGGAACTCACGGAGCAGGTCCACTCCAAAATGGTGCTGCGTGATGTGCTCGAAGAGCGCGGTCAGGATGGGCAGCAGCGCCACGGTGGTGTAGTTGATGTTCTGCGACACTCCTTTCATTTGCGAGCGGGAGTGAGTGAACTTCCCCAGCTTCAGGTTCTCCAGAGTCTTCTCCAGGTCCTCGGCAGCGTTCTCGAAGAACGTCCTCAGCGCCACCCTCACCTGCTCCGAGCCCGACTTCATCACCGTCCTGTTGAAAGGACAGAGCTACAGTATGGACGGCTCTTAACATGCGGAACTGTGGGTTTACCCACAGTGCTTCATTCTCAGTCTTTGAAGGTTTCAGTCATAAAGTATGTGACACGTCTCTACCTGACAACCCTCACACTGAGACATGAATGATTTATTCAGTCGATTGAGTGGATATTTAAATCCAAGGTGAGTGTTGGTTGCTCAGATAAACTGTATGACACTGGAATAACACGATGCAATAGCCCATTTTTATCAAAGTTTTCATGCATATAAATGACTTTTAATTTCCTTCTTGAACAAAAAAAATCCTTCTGGGGGGGTTGTCTTTGCCATGTTCTCAGGATAGTTGTCTACTATCATGTCATACAATCATGGGTTAATATAATTAGTCTGTCAATTTTCAGCATTTCACAGCTCATAACAAAGCTGAATTAATAATTAATGGCTGAGCCCTGATGTGTCTTTGAATCAAGGAGAGATGAAAGACAGACTGTTGGCATCAGCTGCAGCTTTTCAGCATAAAAAGACGCGATAATACGCTGCCGATTTATGCCTCGTTATATTGGAGCTGCATTAACAAACACTGCCATTGTCCCTGAAGAACATCAGATGCCTCGGGCAACATGTCCTGCATGGAATTCGTTTTTTTTTCCCGCTTATTTAAATGGCAGAGGACGTTCTTTGTTAATGTCAGCGCCTCCCACAAGACGCTGGGGTAATAAATGTTTAAGGAAAACGTTCATGACATACAGCGTGTGCTTCTTTAGAGGTTACAGCTTTAAACCGGGAAAGGCAAAAGAGGCTTCTCGGCTCAGTCATTATTGAACTTGGGCGGCTCGTGTTCACATTTACCAAACTTTCCACTTCAAGGGGAAACCATGTTTATCGTAAGTCTTATGTTGTGCCAATCTCGTACCCACCTGGTGTCCAGGGTGTGTGCCAGGATGTGTAGACAGCTCACCATGGTGGTGGAGTCACTCCCTACAAGACAACATGTGCAAAAAAGCAATCACTATGATGACTGAGGATCTTAAATACAGACCAATAAGAGCTACTAATCAAATTACCTTACCTCAGATTCTGTTAGACATGGTCATGGCTAAGGGTTTGAAAATCTATGTTGGCTTAGTTAAAAAATAAGGTAATCTACTATAATTACTGTCAGGATAATAACAGGTTCCATATCGTAGAAAGTGAGATTTTAATCACTTTTTTTAATGATAAGGAAAGTGTAGGAGTTTACATGTCCCATGTTTCAAATGGCTCAATCCACAGAGAAATGCACACAGCCCATATTCACTAATAGGCCCTTTCCTCTTTATTGAGAGATGGGTTTTTGGTATGTGAATAACACAAATATATATATATATCAACTTTAAATAAAACACATGAATAGTGTATGATATGGGACCTAATATAGGCTTAGTGTAAAGTTATGGTATAGAATATTTACAACACACAACTAAAAAAAAATGCAAATGAAAATCTAAATAATCAACAATTTCAGTGGTTATGGGATGATTTTCAATAATACAAAATATTTTTTTTTCTTTTCAGGTAATCTACACAAGACACTACAGTTCAATAGAAGAAAAAAAGTTATAGTTACATAAGACAAAGAAGGACACACACACAACGACATACATGGATGAGCATTCAGTATTAATCAGCTTACCAAAGAGTGAAATCCTATGTCTGACAAGAGCTGCCAGTTTACAAAACAGGCTGGAGGAGTGAAGGTTAGAGAAGGGAAGGAAATCAGAGTCAAGAGGAGAAGATTAGGCCAGTGTCAGATCCTTTAGGTACAGAATGGTGAAGAGTTCCTGGCA
This sequence comes from Eupleurogrammus muticus, assembly GCA_036785175.1. Lineage (NCBI taxonomy): Eukaryota > Metazoa > Chordata > Actinopteri > Scombriformes > Trichiuridae > Eupleurogrammus > Eupleurogrammus muticus. The sequence goes on along the minus strand of JAYKQN010000012.1, from coordinate 11,967,430 downwards.
TGCTACGTTTCTGCCTGTGAATAACGCTCAGTGTGAAATACCTGGTGACCATCTCCTTCTCCTTGTTGGAGGCGTAACCGCTGCTGCTCAGGTTCTTATTGGGCGAGGAGAGGAAGTAGAGAGAGTGGTTCTTGAAGTACTGGTCGATGAGAGGGAGGAGAACCTGAAGGAGGACGTGCACAACAACAACAGAGAAGCAACACGTTGAATCTGTTGCATCCATATATTCAGCACGGTCTTATAAATGCATTCGCTTCCTTACTTTGGCAAAAAACTTGATTTCTTGTTCATGAGGTGACCTGTCTGTCTTCCCACTGGCAGCCATGGCCTCTGGATCAAGTGCATAAAAATAATATTTATCAATAAATAACAATTAACAGGTCTTCACTATATCCTATGGTGTAGTATCATACCCAAGTGGGCGATGAACTCCTGGGCTGAGTCAACATACTTGAGCAGCTTCTTGAGGAACTTATAGGCAAACCTTTTCTCCATGGAGGAGGAATCCTGCTCAAAGTCCTTCAGACCTCTGCAACAGAAAACAGGATTTGGCTAGAAGTCATTTTTCCCATCAATAGCCTTGTTGGTAGCTACTGTACAGGCCAGATCGGCTAAGATCCCCAATAAAGGGACTAACTTGGTGTGCGTTCTGAAAGATACAAAGAATAACTGCATTAATGAAATGTGCAAATGCAGTTTTTAAATGATTTACGTGTTTTAATAAGGAGTTTGACCAGAAAATTTTAGGCGCTTACATGCGCGAAATGAGGTTTTATTCCCAGAGTGTCTGAATGGTTCAAAGGTAATAACAATAGAAATAGAAGTGAAGTGATATGTTAAAACTGTTTATGTAATTATATTGGACAAATGCTACTTCAGCTATTCAAATGTAACTCACCTCATAACACATCGCAACAGCGTTTGCACTGCAGTGGGTTTTAAGTATAAAATACCCTCCTTTTGTTCTAAAGGAAGTTGAAAAAAGTTTGACAAGAGTGCAATGAGCCAATGTCTTCCATCAAAAAAGATGAATTTGAAGCTATAACCCACCAGTCTGATGTATATAGAAATGTGTGTGTGTGTGTGAGAGAGTCGTTTTCAATGATTTAATGAAGGTTAACACAGTGCGTAACAGCGTTGCACTCTGGCTTCAGATGAGGCGGATCTATCATATCAGTGCTGTGACACTGTACTGAGTCATCAGGTGCTGCAGAAGAAGCTTCTCATACAGTATAAAGCAACTATAGACAGCAGAATCACCCACACTCATTTATAGATAAACACGGTGCAAATAGCGTCGCAGCTCGGTAGATCACAGCGTGTGATACTTCAATCTCTTTACATTTCCTCCTCCCAGTTTTGCACAATAATGTGTAAACGCCCTTTTCTTAAGGCAGAGTACTATCTTAATACTAAGTGGTGCTAAGATTTAACAACATACAAAACACTATTCACTGGTTAAATCCTGTGCAGAATGTTTTGACCTTATGATGCTAAAGCCATTGATTTGCAGGAAGCGGAAAAGGTCCTGGGCCTTCTCTCGATCGCGGGCCTTCTCCTTGGCTGTTAGCGTGTCGTAGGGCACCAGCAGGGGGTGTGTTCCTCCACCTGAAAGCGCAGACAACCCATTGTTCAATAAGTGGCATCTCCTGAGTGTCTGTCTGAAGTGACATGGAGTGGATTCCCCCTCTCAACCGAACCTACTTAGTCAGGACCAGCATAGAGACACTCCAACCTCCCACACACCCGCTCAAACAAAAAAATAAAATACAAGCACACGGCCTCCTTTCTCTATTTTCTATCTGTGCATGAACAAGATCTGTGACTGACTTCATTATTGAATCACCTCTGCTTCCAAGGTCGCTCTTTTTCTTCTTGGCCCAGATGTTATGGTAATTCTCAGCCAGCACCTCCACCATACCCTTAGACCAAAGACAAAAGATATATATATATATATATATATATATATATATAGTACTACATTCCATTATATCGTGATTTTATATCAATGTATTACATGAACTTTTCTCTCTTTTCTTTTCCTACATTATTATGCTACATTTTTTATTTATGTATTTCTCTTTAAAATATAGATACGTTTCTGTATTTATTATGCTATACCATTGGATACACACACACAGTACAAGCACAACCAAACACATGCACCTACCTGCAATTCTCTGGACAGAACCACATGACTTGTGTCTATCGGGCTCGGGTGGAATCCATTTGCCTGCTGCGGTTAACAGGATGCAGATATACGATGAGATACGCTGTGATATCGGCTATGAACTACAGGATTATACGTTCTTATCAATCTGTCTTTATTCTCCGGCTTCTTGACACCGTACTGCACCTGCGAGGCCTGAGAGATCTTTCGCATTTTCTCCGTCTCCCTCTGTTGAGACATGCTCTCTCCATCCTTGGTCCTGTCGGTGCACCATCCCATCGCCAGCATGCTCTTCAGGGACTCCCTGATTGGCCATCTGTAAATCTCCTTCTCCTTCAGGTGCAGATAAGAGGTAAAATTAATCTTTATCCCTTCATTGTGTGTTCATCCTCTTTCGTAAATTTGACATTGTGTACCTTTTCTGTGAGGGCTTTGTAGCTCCTGAGCTGAGGGTGAGTCTTGGCCTTCTCGTCCACACAGTCTCCATATTTCCACCCCAGCAGCACCTGAGGAAAGGAAAGGAATATCCTTATTACCTTCAGAGCCCATCAAGGAGATGATTTATTACTTCGAAAAAACTGGATGAGAGAATAAGCATGCATTACACAACAAGGAGCCATGGTACATTCAGTTCTTGCTGTTCTCAGCTGTTGTTAAATTTTTTGACAGATGCAGGCTAAGCAGTTGGCACGAAAAAAACAGCAACCGGCCCTCTACACAGAGAGGAGCACAATTACTGTCAGCGTGCCCAGAGTAATAACAAAAAGGAGGCATCACCACCAAGAGGGAACAGTGTTGTGATGTTGGAAAAAAACAGAACAATATCAAGATATTGAGCTGAATTTATATCTTCCTGTTTCATGCGGTTGAATTGATGTTTCAATCTGATTGTTGTGCGCTGTATTTCCTTAAGGAGACCAGACACCATTCCAGAATCGGCATTTTTCTATATTTTTGCATTAATAACTACTATACTTTCATGAATTGTTACAAATACCTTTAGTTTATCACTTCATCTCATTATCGTCAACTAACAAACATTTAATTCTTTAAACGACATTTTCTCTAAATGACCTTTTGACCATTCTTGCCACATTAACAGAATTGCACATGATGGTTCATAGGACTTATAACCAGACTTTTATGAAGGGTTTTTTAAATTGAATAAAATAAAATATGCAGTATTTTTTTTTTTTTTTACACAATCCAATAAAACAGCATTATGACGACTTCCTTCATAAAAGTCTAATAAATTAACTTATCAAAACAAAACTGTTATACCATAATAGATTTTTGTAAAAAACGATTTAACAGTATATGCAAATAAGTTCGTATTTAATGCCCTTTTACCTCACCTGCCACACTTAAATTCATTAATATAGAAACTTTTTAATACAAAACAATTTTTATTCTACATTGACTTTCACTATCTTGAGTTTAATCACCCTATCGGAGTGGTGTCTTCATTTCTTTTTGTTTTCTTGAAAAACTGTTCTTTTCAATGTCATGATATTGGACAACTTAGACAAAGGTTTGAAGCCAAAAAAAAAAAAAAATCAATTGATTTGCTCCTCCCTCCCCCAGAGACCATGGCAAAGACAAACCCCCCCAGATGGAGGTTGTTTTATTTAAATGATTGTTTTCAACCCTGTTATGGATTTATCTATTTAATTTATCTATTTAATCATTTAATCAAGTCCCTAGAATGACCCAAAAAAGAATTTTGTACCTGGAATAGTTTTTTTTGTTTATGGGAATATTTGTGCAAGGTACAACTATAGTTGTGAGTCATTAAAATGCTATTTTCTTTAAAGCAGAGTCCAAAATAAAAAAATAGAGACATAATTGTTAGTGACTCATTCACTGACCGTGCTGCCACTTCAAGGAGAGTCTGGATCCTGTCAGCTCATCCTCCACGTACACCATCAGTCAATACATTTCTGTTATTCTAATTAATGCCATAAGCAACTATGTTCCTACTCTAAATGTTTTGTGTTCCATCCTGTTCACATCATCTATTGAATGCTGTTTGTGTGCCCTGTTAAAAGGGATCATGTGAAGGTTTATTATTGGGGTGATTTGTGATGTTTGGGCTGAACAAATACAATTTACTTGACTTGACTCAACTAATATAATTACATGCATGAAAACTTTGGCTTTAATGGGTTATGAACTTTTTTTTTTGTCTTTACCTTCTCTGCCGACCATTTTTCATGAGAATGCTCCGCATACTTGTTGGCAAAGTGTTCAAGCTTCTCGGGAAGCGCGATGCTGGAAAACAAAGGATGCCAACGGGTCAGTCAAGCATGTTTGTTAACGCATCTTACTGCGATTAAAACGAGGTGCGATGCAGAAAGCCAGGCCGCTACTGTATTTCTCATCGGCTCCAGTGTGGCTCACTTAGCAGTGTTGATGGGTTTGGGGTCAAAGTTGCCCTGAGCGTCTACTGAAACGGGCTTCTCCGCGGCGGTGCTCACGGAGGCATCCACGTAGTCGGGTGGCAGAGCTCCAGCTATGGCGCTGAGGCAAGGCATGGCCATCTTGAAAAGCTCCGGGTCATATTTCTGCATTGGGGAAAGGGACGCGGGTTACAGTCTTATGCATAATTTAAGTCTGTTTGTACAGAGAAAACCTTCATGCAAAGTGTGTTTTTAGTGAGAGTAATGCGTTCGCTTGTTCATTTAAATCGGGACTTAAATAAAGCCATAAATTGGCTCCAGTCAAACTGCCAGCGGAAGGGGACGTTAATGAAGAATTATTCTAAAAGCCGCGCTAGAAGCTTTCGGATCAATGACGGCTGTCCAGATATTGATGTTTTCGGGCCGGCCTCCTTACACAGCCTCCTTTTCGTGATTGTGCAATTTAGAGCGATGTGCTGAGTCCAGCCATCTGTATCACAAGCAACCCTCACTTATCGCTACCAATATATGCTGGGCATACATATGTGTTAATCAACTGGAATGACGTTTATCTAACCAACTGTATGAGATACATTTATGTGATACTTTTATTCCACTGCACACACATGTACATGTGTCATACCTTTTGCCAAACCATCTTAAGAGTGATAGATACTTTATTCAATTCTAGCTTCCCTTAGGCCAATAGCGCATAAAATAACTACGGTAGTATATTATTGTCTTTATGTGCTTCATAGTACAAATATATTTTTTCCTGATTTAGTTTTAAATATTTTAGTTTAATATTTATTCATTTAATATTAATATTGTTTTGTTTGTGTTTGAATTTATTTATTTGATTTTTGTTTTCTTCTTTTGGTTAAATTTAAATTATTTGTTACCATTACCAGGACAGCCAAACTCAATTTAGTTCATGAGCCGCATACAATTCAATTTGATCTTAGGAAGGCCAAACCACAAAAAATGAATCTATTAACAACATCAACAGCAAAGTTCTCTCTCCTATTCATGCAAAGAAATACATAAGTTGTAAATGTATGATGTATGTATGAGGATTGTTCTTGAAATGTAGGAAATATACAGATATAAATTGTATATTTAATCAAAAAAACAGGTGCAAGAGATGAGTGACTCCTCACCCTCTGGGATAACGAATCAAATACGCCCCAGAAAATCTTCTTGGTGAGCTGCAGTTCTTCCTCGGATGCGGTGCCGTAGCTGCCCCAGCCCGAGGGCAGGCAGTAGTACTTCCAGTTCTGCTCATAGTGGTTGGTTAGCAACTGGAAAACACAAAGGGCAAAAGGTCAAGGCATGCTTACAGAAAACATGATAAAGAAAAGAGAAAAAGAGATTAGGCAAAAAGCCAGTCTGGACAGATTGGTTTTCAGAAGGGATTTGAAACTCTGTAAAGTGTGTGAGTTGTTGTAATTATGTGATAGGCAGTTGCTTATGATGTAATGGATGATGGATCAAAGGGCTGATGGATTTGGAGGAGATGAACATATAGTTGGATGTCCTCGGCATAGCAGTGAAAATAAAGTCAATGGTGACACATGATTTGCCTGAGAGAAAACATGTCGATTATAAACAGGAGGGGGCCCAACACTGAACCTTGGGGAACTCCATGCCTTACAGTGCAAGTGTGGTTGGATGACGGTCAGAGAGGTAGGAAATGAACCAGAAAAATGCTCAATGCTGTGACAGAGATGCCAATTGACTGTAGACTGTGGAGGAGGATGGTGTGATCAAAACGCACTAAAGAAATAAAGCATGTGTCATAAGTGCAAGTGCAGAAAAATAATCTAGTACATAAAAAATATCAGTCAATTACAAACTTCTTTTTTTCAAGTACAAAAAACATGTGGCACCAATTGTGCTGTGATGTACTGCTCTACTTATACTTGTGTGAGCTAGAAGATCTGAAAAGGCCCTGAGTAATTCACCTTACACAACAGCTGGTGGCGCCAGAGAGGCGGTGTAAATGTGCCAAGCTGTAGCAAAGACTTTTCTTTCATTTATTCATTTAGGAAATCAGCTCTGCCACACTTGCACATACGAAAGAAAATCCAAAAGTGCAACACGAAAAATGAAAAGAATAAGTGTGCCGACCGCTTCACAGGCCGGTCACACTCTATTATGTCTCCAGTATTTCTCTCCTGTGGCCCTGATGGATGGAGCATAGCAGCAGAGCCAACAGACCCGCAATTACACAACCTAACACTTGTTTCTCCTCCTTCTAGCTGCCCTTCCACGCCACAGGATTACGCCATGGCTGCATTGCATCCGTGTACATTTAAGTGACCATGTGTGAGAAGGAGGTGATGTTATATTAAAAATAGAGGTTGTTCAAACAAGCTTCCCTCAAAGCCAACAATTTAATAACCAGAGGTAATCAACGTGTGATATTGCAGGTGACAAAACTGAGGGTGGGATTAGCAGCGGACAGGAAATGAGTGGAAGTGAGGTGAGCAGGTGGGGAATCTTGAAAAAAAAAAGGCAGATAAAAGCCAAAGTAGAGGATGGCAACCCAGAGTGAGGAAAAAGTGAAGACAATTCTCACTCACCCTGAGAGGCATCTTGCAGTAATCAGTCAGCAAGGGCACGTCAAAGACGAGGCGGCGCAGGAGCTGCTGCAGCATGGAGGGACGGAGGTGCCTGGGGAATGAAGTGAAGAGAGAGACGAGAGTGTTGCACTTTAACCACAGCGTCAGACTCCCAACATTTTGTCACACTGACTTTGAAGGATATTTATGGAAACCAGGCTGTGATCTTTACCCTGAAAAATAAAAGTTATGTCTTGGACGTTTTAGGTACATTCAATATCGTTCAAGACTATTTTTTTTTTCAACTTTTGGATTTTTATTAGGGATGCACCGATGTGAAAATTTCGGCCGATATCGATATCCGATATAAATACGGCAGTCACTGCCGATATCGATATTTGCCGATATCGATATATGTAGAGAAAAAAAAAAGTTTTCTGTAGTGTCACAAATTTAGTACAGACCAGAAAAAACACTGTACATTTGAAAAGCACAACAGTGCTCTTTATTTAAAGTAAGGCTCACTGTAAAACTCTGTCATGTGGTTAGAGGAAGTACGGCGGAGCGGACCCGATGGAGCTCCGCGAAGGCGGCGACGTCGGCGGCCGCGGCGGAGGCGGAGGCGGAGGCGGAGGAGGCGGCAGGACGGCGTCCGACACCCCGGAGCAACGTTCCGCGCATTTTTTTGTCTTTTCGGGCGATGCGATGTGACGGAGGAGCCCGCTAGGACCAGCTAGCTTAGCGCGTCGCCGAGAGACACGCAGACAGTGACCCAACTAACTGTAGCGGTTTAACTCTGCACATTGTTGACATATCGGCCATAATTCGTTGATATCGGACCGATACCGATAAGTTAAAAAACGTGACATATCGGCCGATATATATCGGTTGGCCGATATATCGTGCATCACTAATTTTTATCTTATTCAATTTTGATTAATTTCTTTTAATCAAATGTTTTAAAATTTTATCTTGATGCTTTTAATGTTTATGTAAAGCACTTTGCAACACACCTGTACCTGAGTTGCAAATATCTCCTTGGTAAAAAAAAAAAGCATCCTTACTTGCAGACGGACAGCAGACACTCCTCTATGGCGTCTCTCTGGGCCTTGGTGAGTGAGCGGCCCTTGGACAGGCGGTAGATGGTGTGCAGCGTGGAGTCGATGAGGGTGGCGTAGTGCTCGGTGCCGGCGAACAGCGGGGCGCAGCGCGTGAGGAGGGGCAGCATGGCCGAGCCGATGTAGCGGTTCATGGCCAGGGCCGTCTCCGTGGTGCACAGACCCTCCTGAGTAGAGAGGTCAGAGGTCAGTGACGGGCCTGTTCACATTTACAGATGACTTCATTTAAAATGAGTGAACAAAGGACATACATTATTATGTGGCTTAAAACAAGTTAGCAAGTCGCTTAACTTAAAAGAGTAGTAACAACAAATGAAAATGAAGGCGTTACAGCATCACAATACTACTTTAAAAAGGCCAACACGACTGATTCCAGCTCATATACGAGAGCATTGGATTTTTTACTTTTCTACTTGAAGCAGTTTTGAAACTAGCACTTTTTACTTGAGTCACAAGCTTGGGATGATACTTTACCTTCTACGGAAGTATTTTTAAACCCTAGTATACATTTACCTTAGTAATAAATATGACACTACTGCTGTGAAAAAAGGGAAAAATACATTCAGTAATATCTAATGGCGACTTACTGAACTGCTTCATAGAACAGTGTAGTTTGAGGAGTGTTGGTAAGAGTGTTTTTTCTGCTGTGCCACTATTACATGCAGCGGATTGTCCATGATTAAAAGTAATTTCATTCTCTCCACCATCTCCTCCACAGAGTCCAGCCTGACACGGAGGCCACCAGCTTTTTTAATAAGCTTGCTCGGCCTCTTAATTTAATTTCTTTGTTGCAACTCCCTGGAAAACAACAGCACGAAGGGGAGCACCGGTTACAACTGACTGTTGTTGAGCATTGTCCTGCACACACACACACACACACACACACACACACACACACGTCTTCCAGTTCAATGCGTCCACGGTACACAGATGTCAGATTGTCACGCCTGCTGCCGAGATTAAATTAGTATCTGTCAGTGTGAACAGTGTGATCCTGTCAGATGTCAGAGACGAGTGATGCCACAGGTTGAGTGATATTCTTAGCTGCTGCTGCATGAACAGGCGGCAGCCTAAGGGACTGCATAGACAAGAAAAACAAGTCACAGATATCCCAGCTTTTACCGGGGGATCCTCCTGACTTTGTACAGAAGGCGAAGTGATAAAAAAACACACACTTTTACTCCTCTGTTTGTTGTTGGAAATGTTAGAGCTCAGTAGAACAGCCTCATGTTCAACTTATGACACAAGAGAAAGATAAAAAGGACAATAGCAATGTAGCACATTAATTAATTCGTTAGCTAAAAATAATTCATAAAAACACTAGATTTCCAAAAGTATTCACTCACCTACCTGACTTGCCTATGAATAATAACCCTGTCCACAAGGTTCAGGAGTGTGTTCATGGGAATTTTGGACCATTCTTCTTCCAAAAACACATGTGTGAGGTCACACGCTGATGTTAGATGAGAAGGCCTGGTGCTTAGTCTCCGTTCTAATTCATCCCAATGGTGTTCTCTCCTGTTGAGCTCAGGTCTTTATGGACCTTGGGTGATTTGAATGGGTGAGGTAATACTTTTGGGAAATATAGTGTGTATGTCCTCATTGGGGTCAAATGACCTCTTCTACTAATCTCACTCTTCCTCCTGAGCGAAAAATGTCTTATCTGTATTTACTTATTTATTGAGGGGTAAATCCTATGGGTGCTTCCATTTTCTCATGGTTTCCTAAAAGCTACGAACACCCGAGAGGGTGGAATGGAGAGAACATCACCAGAGTCGCTGCACCGGCAAACATGAAAGAATGAGCTGCTAAAAATATAACATTGTACTTATGTTTGCGAAAAAAATGAATTCAAAAGCTAACGTGACCAGCGAGTTGAGAAAATGAGGGTAAACATTGGTGCAGCATTTCTCAAGTGAAGCTAATGAAGGAGAAAGGACTTTTAAAAGGATGCTGAAGTTGCCGCTTTCTTCTCCACAAATGAATCAGTGTTAGCGTCTAAATAACAAGCTTTTCTCATTACTTGGTCATTTATGGACACGGGCAGCAGAACACTCACAGAAAATAGATAGGCGCCATGTTGGCACAACTTCTAACCAGCCAGCGTAGAGCTCAGTGGCAGCAAGCAACGCACAAGACGGTGCTACTTGTGGAAAATTTGACCACTAGATGGAGAGAAAAAACTACACATTAATGAGGAGCTTCTCATTAATATATAGAAGCTTGTCCAATACCATTGATACTTACACCTGCATGATATTAATGTTAATAGGAACGTTCAGTCTTGCTTGTCATCCAAGCTGCTACCAGGTCTACCTACTAGGCCTCAACAATCTAACGTTTAGATCAAAAACTTTTCAGGCAATGCGATCTTGACATTGTTCTTGTCAACCAAGCTCACTAATCAGCATGTTATTCCACGACAAGTCACAGGACTTCTGAGATCCAATCAGTTTAAGCTAGTCATCAATGTCTAAAATGACTTCAGCAGGACTCGAAGCAGACATTTTAAACCCACAGGAAATCCATCCATCAATCTTCTGCAAACTCCACACAGCAAAGTTCCAGCTCAAGGCCTTGAACCTGCGACCTTGTTGCTGTGAGGCAACAGCGCCCACTGCTCCCCGCCAAAGTAAATTGTGAATGAAATACGTGCCAGAAAAATCACTATTCATCTTTTCTTCTTCTTACCGTATCCAGAGAGTTAGCGGCCCTCAGGTCGGAGAGGAATCCAACTTCCAGCAGGTGAAGCAGGAAGCCCTGGTCCTCGATGCCGTACACCCTGTCCAGAAACAGCACCATGGGGGCCTTGTGGTCCGGGCAGAAGCTGGCTGACATGTCCGGCTCCGTCACCGAGCCATCTGAGAGCGATCGGGACAGAGAAACACCTTGAAGAAGAGCCCTCAGACTCACAGACTCATGCGTATTCATTAGGCGGCGTGAGGAGGTGAAGTTTCAGGTCACGGCTTCGCCTGTTTTCACTTTCCAGCCTGACAGCTTCCGCCGGGCAGTCAGTGCTCACAGCAGCGGATTTAAGAGGCGAGTCTCGCCGTGCTTATGCAGATCAATCAATAGAGCAGGACGGCTCTCTGTAGAAATGATCTGGCTTACTCAGAGCTATGGGAGTGCGCAGCAAAGCGTTGCGCTGATTAAAAAGGAATGAGCGGTGAAATGAAATCGATAAGCTTTCGCCTTGCACTTAAATGCGCGGAGTTTCATAACCATTGTACTCTCTCGTGTGACTTCGACGTCCCCATTTGTGCGAGGTGAATGAAGAAGATGTGTCCTGATTGGCGGTGTAAAGGTGAGCGTTATCAGGGGGAACATCCGGAATATAGCACCTTTGTTGGTGATGGGCATTTTGAGCGGTATGCTGATGATTCCCACGAGGTCCTCCGTAGGCACCAGGGAGCGCAAGATGGCGCGAATACGCAGAGCTTCGCCTTTCCCCTTGTTGATGAGCTGAAGAAGGGAGGAGAGATAGAAAAGGGAAATATCAGAGTAAGTACAGGGTCCAAAAAAATCTATAAAAATCACAATTACTCATAGGCCTAAAACATCATCAATACTGTATTTAAAGTCAATATCCACATCAACCATACAATAAAAATAGATCAAAATAATATTGATTGATAGTCTCATAAACATCCTTTTGTACTTGATAACAGAAATTATTGCAGCAAACAGCCAGCTATTTAATAGACAAACGCCAACTCAAGTTTAATATAAAGTCGTCATAAAAATTATAATATGAAAAATATCCAATCAATGTTATCCACTGATATTATTATAGGAAATATTTCTTGTGGACATACATGCATCTCTGGGGCACACCGTCCCAACAGGTCGATGAGTGCAGAGTAGAAGGACATGATGGCGTTGCCCATGTGAACGACCTCCTCCTCATCGTCACCATCTGCGGATCTAAGGTTGTGAAAAGAGGATGATTTTTTTCTTTCAAGGGGCATTAAGGCACAGTTAAAACATATCAGGGAAAAGGGATGATCGGCTCGTCTTAAGGCCGAGTGCTCGGTATCGATTCGATAAGCTTTGCCTGATCTTCGGGGCTTACGCGTCCGAGCTGACTCCCTGGGCGGAGCCCGGCAGGTCCAGAGCGGGCATCTCTGAGATCTTGATGGCCTCCTTCATGGCGGCCAGCAGGCCGTTCCCTCCTTCTCCCCTCAGGGCGGGTCCGAAACACTCCGGGCGACGGATGAGCAGCTTGACGACGACGCTGGAGTTCTCCTCCACGCTCTCACCTGGAAATGGGAGTGAGTAGACACAGAGACGTATATATAACACGTATATGAGGTCAGACCTTTGCTGGTGTCAAGTGGAAGAACAAACGGAAAGAGAGTGCGAGGCAGACGGAGCAGATGTGACTGCTGTTTTACCGTTGACGAAGACGGCGAACCGCAGGAAGGAGAGGTAGCGCTCCCCCTCGATGGGGTTCCAGCCAATGTCCGGATAACCTTTGGCCAGCAGCATGGGACAGCTCTGGAGACCACAGCCTGCCAGGTAGGTGACCACCTACACATGGCACATACAGGATTTCACTGCAGAACTCTTTTCTCCCTCATTTTTGGGGGTTGTTTTTCAATGTTATTTCGACTGTTTGACTGTATCCTTTTAGAGTTAGAAAAGTGTCAAAATATAGTACTTGGTTGAAACATATTAGTTTAACAGAAAAAAGTACAGAAGCTTTTACTCTTCAACTTTTATTTGTGTATTTATATTAAAATACAGGCAAGAAGGAAAACGGGTCTCTGGGTGCTCAGTACCCATAAACCTCTGATCCTAGATTCGGCCCTGATATAGATTGAAGAGGATTACTGTAGGTCTCACCTTGTCCAGATCCGGTTCTTCCAGAGCCAGGGCCAGGCCGTTGTTGTCCATCACGGAGGAAGCAGCAACATCTAGAGGAGTGGAGCCCCTCATAGCTGGGGATGCTACAAGAAAAAAAATAACTTACACTTACTGTCTGTATATTTGCTGTACATCTCTTGAGACTCAGCTCATACCCAAAAGTTTTACTTTGCTAAATCTTCGTCTGCTGAACATGACTTATGCTGGTTGGATCCGCCTGCAGCAAACAGCAGGGGGGAGTGTTTCCACTCTTTCCAAAAATCTCCAGCAGCAGTTAATCTGCTCACCGCAGGTGAACATATTATGCATTACAGGGTTTACAGAGACTGGTTTGCACATTTATTACCTATATTCACGCATTACCTGTAATCACTCTAGGGTCTAGTATGCTCTTGTGAGTGTGAAAATAAAAACTTTCATGTTTGTGCTGAGCACAATTATATAACTTGCGTTCACCTGTTAACTGAGCAGTGTGTGTGTGTGTGTGTGTGTGTGTGTGTGTGTGTTTGACACTCTCTCTACCCAGCAGGGTGCTCGCTGTGACTGTGGCATCGCTATCTTCTAAGGGAATGGCAGATGAGTCGCGCTTTTGGGTTCAATGCTACTATATAAGTGAGTTCAGAGGTGCAGAAATAGTCCTATGATGGAAATCTACTGTGTCACATCCACATTAATGAGATTCTTTTTTAGAGAAGTTGTCTTAAAGGTACAGTAACAGTAAAAGTTTCGAGTCAGTCAAGTGAATGGGAAGTTCTTATTTATTTATTCTGTATTCTGTACCCACCGAGACCCACGCTGCTGTTCTCCAGCAGGTAGCTCAGGTGGTCGAACATGGCTTTCTGGTTCTGGCGGCTGATCCGGCAGAAGTAGCACAGGAAGCGGCAGCAGCTGGCGACCATCTTGGGGAAGGCAATTTCCTGTAGGGTGACACACAGGGAATAAGTAGGGTCAAAGAGCCACGCTGGTTCGTATTTTAAAGTGAGAAATCTAGTCAAAATAGTTGTCAGCTGCAGCCCTCGTACTGAGCCTATTGTAATAGCTTGTGACTAAAGAATGTCGCTGCATGTCTTCCCTCCTAATTAACGTCTTAAAAGTGTCACATCTTCACACTCTCTAGCCACATTCGGCCATTTCTGTCCTTCCTTTGGCGCTGTCAGCCGGGGAAAAAAAAAGGAGAAAGCCCACCTACTGAGACCATGTCTTCATTAAGGTTCACTCGTCCTTGGGACAGTATTCCACACACAAAAGATAACACGACGAAACCGAACTGAAATACAACGTTTCCTTGAGAGCGACATCCTTTCTGTCGAGGTGGTGCAGCGAGCTCTGCGGGTGCCTCTTTAACAGCCTTTGGAAGCAGATACAAATATAGAAGCAGAAGCTGTTAAAACCTGGGATTTGTCTCCTCCGAGGACGTTGACCATGACCTCCATGACGGTCTCGTGCATGCCCAGGATTCTCATTAGGTTGGGGTGCTGGTAGAACACCTTGTTGTTCATGATGTCACTGGATAGGAAAAAACCCCAGATATTTAATGACTTAGTGCTTACAAATGATTTAAGTTTGAGCCACTAAATCATGTAACCAACGCATAGCTTCGCCGAGGCGGCCGCAGCCTACCCGAGTCCATCAATCATGAGCTTCTCCTCCTCTTTCCCCATGCGAACGGACAGCAGAGATCGGATCTGGCCAAGAGAGGCCAAGAGGTTGATGGTGTCCTGGACCGACGCGGCGCTGATGGTGTAAGTCTTCCTCATGGCGCGGAGTAGCTCTCCGATGCTGTCGTACTGCCGCCGCAGCAGACTGAACATCTTGCGGACCAGCTCCGGGTCCTGGATGTGACACTCCTGGGCCCAGCTGACCATGGTCTGGGAGATCAGCTCTTTCAGGTTGGCTGCAGGGAAATATGATTATTAAATATGTTTATTTAATCAAGGATGCATAACTTTAAGGAACTAGTGGACTTAAGATTCAAAAAGATCGCACTAAACATGTAAAAAGTAAATTATATTATTATTATTATGTATATATTGTATAAAATATTTAATTAGTTTAGTTATACTCAATATTATACTTAGTATAGTATTAGTGTTATACTTAGTATATTTAAAAATACAAAGAGAAGGTAGATGAGAGAGGGAAGACAATGATGGAAAAAAAACTAAATTAGGTAAATGGAACATTCTTCAACATGAACTGAAGACGTTTTAGAAAATACATACATTTAAACATTTATTTTAAGGTAGGAGAATCCTGTGAAAATAGTTCATTTTGTTAAATTATGCTTTTGAAATTGATATCTGGAGTGTTTTTTGTCTACTGTTGTAGTATTAGTAAGAAGGGTAGGCGTGAATAAGCTCACAGCTTCAGCCTCTGCCCATTTGGCTTTGGCTATATTTTGGCTGCTGTCCTCTACTATTCTAAGAATTGTATTGTTTATTTGTTAAAATAACCATAATTCCATAACAATGGTATACAATTACAATTACATTTCCAGTAAAGTATGTTTAACTAGAGAGAAAAAAAAAAGTTTTGATCAATTAAGTAACTTTGTTTGCTTTGTTGAGATAGATTTTGTTTTACCTAAATAACTACTAAATGACTTTAATTGGGTCAGATATGTCTTAAAATAGATGCAGATGAACAGCCAATAATCCAATATGCTTTGGAAAAGCAGTTAACCCTTAAATGTCATATCGCCTATCTACACATTCAGCTAACACTAGGGCATTAATGTTAATGAATAACCATTCAAGGCTGCAAACCAACCCATGTGCCATAGTCTTTCCTCATCACAACAATAATTTCATGTTCCGTTCTACCTGAGGAATGTGGGGGCAATATTCCGCCCCCCTTTGTGCTATGTTTTTGGTCACCACCACCACCAACTCCTGAAGGAAATACTGGTAAATGATAAAATAGTAAACCTTAAGTCAACCATTCAGGCACATTCATACGCTGATGGCGGAGGTTGCTTTCACGGAGCCAGAAGCTCATCAGAAATAGCTAATGACTGACTGGCATTTATACACAGCTGCAAGTAAATACCAAGGAGCTGATCACCTGGATTTTGGTTGGATTACGGCTTCATCTGGCTCTTCAGCAGCTAAATGCTTCAAAAATGTTCGCAAGCCATTCAGAACCATGCCTGTCTACTGTTTGGTGTTGGACAGATAAAGCATTAAACACACAGCACACACACACACACACACACACAAAGCTGTATTAGTCTAAAAGGCCCTCCACTTGACTGGCTGCTCCTGTTTCTATACAACTCATAGCTTGAGATCACAACACAAAAAGCGACACGATCCAAAGGCTGCGTTCCCAAACCGGTTCAATGATGCAAATAAGTCCTTGAACACGGAACACAAAAGGGAGTCTCCAAAGTCTTTCACATGGCTCCGGTTGAGCAGAAAGAACTGCACCCGTGTATCAAGTGCCTCTACAAGCCTCCACTTCCAAAGGAGATAATCAGCTACATGTCAGTGGTGTCAGATATTTCCTTTTATTCTGTGGGGGAAAAAAAAGGCACTTGAAGTGCTCATTTTTGAAAAGCCACAGTTAGCACAGCAAAGTGTGTAAAGAAGTAGGAACCAGGTATTGAAAGCTATGTACAATGTTCTGCTTCTGTGGCCTTCAATAAAGGCTTCCTATTTTGCTATTTAAATTTTAGTGGTTTATATTAATAATAATGCATGTTTGTCGAAATGCCCACATTTTTGGCGCTGGTTGAATGCTGCATACCTCTGAGACCTGGGGTTGGTCAGAGAAGGAAAAATACAAGCATTCTGGAAAGAAGGGGCGGCTATATGGATCCAAGGGAGGTTACCGTTAACTTTTCACTGCACTGGATCTTTGTTCTTGTTTTCTTTTCAAATAGTTTAAATTCCTTTTTGAAAATATGAAATCTTTGATTTTTCCTCTTTGAAATTGTATCTTGATGCTTGTAAAGTTTTTAATGTTGTTGATGAAAGATGCTATACAAATAATCTCGCCTTGCCTTCAGCTCCTGTTGTGACATCACAACGGGAGACGTTTCTAAATGGCTTGTGATCAGCCAGGTTTTAACACTACAGGAGAGGTCAGACCACAACAGAACGAGTGAGTGAAGTGTGTTAGCACCAAAATATTATAGAGACCAAAATATTAACACACAAGCACAGGTTTTTCAGCTAGATCACAAGGGTGCGCGTATGTGTATTCGTACGTCTGTTATTTGGATATAAAAATACAAAGAGGAAACAGACATCAATTAAACTGTGTTCAGAACCATAAAAGTCATTTTCAGGATTGATTTCCTTGAGCAATTAGGTGATTGAGTTTTTTTTTAAGACCCCCGGTTGATTGGATCCGTGGGTTTTATGAAGCCTGTTCGACAGCGGGCTATCAATCAATCAATGCGAGGGTGTGTTCTGTGTGATGGTCGGGGGGGGGGGGGGGGGGGGGGGGGGGGGGGGGGGGGCGAGCCAGCGGAATGTTGCAGTTAGCGACAACCCGGCCGCCAACGAGTTGTGTGGGCGTCGAGAGAAAAGGGCGAGAAGCGCCAGTTTGCTCGAGAAATGAGAAGCAGCGCTTTTTTCTGTCCCGGCCAAGGCTGCTCCACAAACACCTGACTCTCACCTTTCCCTCTCACTACCCAACCCCTGTATATTGTCTGTATGTCTGTATATTGTTAGGCTGATGGAAGCCAGCTGTTGTCATGGTATGAAAGATCACAAAGGCTTCTTCTCTCACACTTCAGACGCACGGATTTCGTCTGCACGTTCGATGAGGCGGAAAACGACGGCTTCCGCTTCTCCTTTCACTTCGCCCCCACGTCGGAGCAACGGCAAAAATTGGTGGCGGCACCTTTTTTTTTTTTTTTTTTGTATCTTCATGGGTCTCAGAGAGCAGGATGACAGCGGGGAGGAAAGGTTACAGCTGGAGGGCGAAGCAGATCACGTCGTCTTCGCTCCGGCTTTCAAAAACATACACCAACAAAATGCTGCATGCACTTTTTTCACAAACGGTAAATGAATTCATCCAATTTCCAAACAAAAAGAAAAACCTTCGTTATAACAAGAGAATAAATCCAAACACAGATATAACTTACTAACGTTTCAGCTCTGACATAAAGCTGCATTTATTTTTTCCTGTATAGCTACGGCCTCGTGATGACTCCCTTAAAGGCAAGGTAATTTAATGTGCTTCAAAAGCATCAAGGTCCAATCTGTCAACATTTCCCATCAAAACATGATCCACCATCAAATGTTAACATGCCAACACGATAAACTAACCAGTATAGACATTATGCTAAACATCAACATATTATTGTCCTTAGTTATGGGTACAACTGTTGTTTTATATTCTTCTTTTTATCTCTGGTGTGCAGATTAATTCTAACCATTATTCACAACAGCCGCACTATGAAAGAGACAAGCTTTTAAACACCTGCTACCAACATACAGGTACACCTCAAATAATTAGAATATCATCAAAAAGCTCATTATTGTTTGGATTCACTACAGAAAGTAAATGAAACAGACTTCAAATACTTTACTTCATGTGTGATGAATATCTAATATATGAGGTTCACTTTCTGAAATGAATGGCAGTTTTTTTTTTTATAAACCCTTTTCATGATAGTAATTATTTGAGATGCAGCTGCACATAATCAGAAATGTATTCTTAGGAACAAAAAAAAAAAAAACACACTCGGATAATAGAGTTTGCCAGCGGAGATTTAATTCTCCTCTTTGTGACGCCTGCAGCTGTTGCAGGAGTAGAAGTGATGCTCCTGAACTGCAGCTGCCACCGGTGGCCTCGCCTCTAATCAATCAGCCGCCGCCACCCACAACAAGTCTTCTAAGAAGGAATACGCACTCCTCTATTCGTTCCCTCGGAGGCCGGCGTGGCGGGGTCAAACCGAATCCCAGGCGGAGAGATTGCCTTTTCAGCAACACATATTTCATCTGAAAAATTTTGCCGTCTGCAATTTGGCCACGTCCTGCTGCCAGCACCGCTCTCAGGAGCAGACAGGGGGCGGATTCTACGCAGGGTTTTCCACATGTGGCGAATTTCACGTTAGTTATTCCCTTATCTTGGCAACAAAAGGCAGACACGTCTTGTTTTATTGGGGCGATTCTCAGAAAGAAAAAAAAAAGGTCATATATATATATACAAGAAGCAATAAATAAAACTGTGTGAACACCGGTTTGGAATGACACGCCGTCAGGACAAGGTCAACCTGTGCCAGTCGAGGAATAATGTGCAATCAGCAACTCGATCTGTGGTCAACAACAAAAGTGGCACTTGAGATAGAAAATTACAACTTGTTAGACTTTTATATTCTAGCAGCAACCTCCGGTTACTGGGCACAGTAATTGAATGTTTTTTTGTTGTTCCTGTATGTGCTCACAGATGCACAGTTGTGCCTGTACATGTGTCTATCGGTTCAATTAGGTGAAAGATCAGGTGTTTTTTTCTGTTTCTCCTTTTTCTCTCTTCTCTCATCTCCGGTCGCCCTTCACGCGCCGAGCCCTCTCCTCCACCGGCTCCGTATTACCATAATGAAATTGGAAAGAAATTGAAATGGAAATGACTGCCGCCCCGTGACTCATGACACAGGCAGACGAATAGAAGCGGGGCCGAGGGCGCTGGCGCTACAATAGACAGGAGCCCCTTGCTTTTAATTCTCCGCCTCCCTCTGAGCCAGAGAGAGAGAGAGAGAAAAATGAGGCAAAACACACCATAAACAACCAGAATGTAGCGGGGAGTAAATGGATAACATGTGCTGGCAAAAGCAACGTAACAAACGTACATCTCCTCACAGAACTTCCAAGGACACTTTTTTTGTTCAAGTTTTGGACATTAATGGATTTTCAAACCTATAAAAATGTTCTCATATTCTAATATTTTCCATTTTCCAGCTAAATCTCACCAACAATCAAAAAATAGGGAGGGTTATATGTGTATTTATTTAAGATGCTGTCGAGTGAGGGGTTCATTCTGACTACTTGTTATTCTCCCTTGAATTCTCGTTCCATTCAGACGCAGATGTATCAAATTTTAGAATGATTTTTCCCTCACCTGTTAATAAAATGTTCCTCGATAAATTCTCATAAAAGATGGTTAAAGGATCATTTAATTGCTTAATTGATGTGTGTGATTTTTCTGTGTTTTATGTTATTTTTTTCTCATTAATTCTCTAATTATTGCCAATACAATCCATCAGAACTCTCACTCATACTATATCACATACTGAATCATTCTTGTATGTTAATTTTGTGCACTGTGTGATATTGTCACATATTAGGTGGAAGCTTCAGATGAGCTCACTGGCTCTTTTTTCCCTCTTGCTGCACTGTGTGTTATTTGTTATCTCCCAGATACAGCAGCATCGCTGATATCAGTCAGCAACACAATCGACACACAGTTTTTGCTCACATGGTGCTGCCTGCTCCTTCTCCGTGGGTTCTTCGGTTTTGTGCGACGTTCCTTTGATCTTATAAACCAGCACGAGGAGGCGACCCGTTATGGACGTGTCCTGCTCGTCCTCATCCTCCTCCATAGGGATTCCTACACAACATGAACATATAGCACAGGGGAGTCAAACTCAATCAAGTGCATGGGTCACGGTCAGCACAATCTGATCTCAAGTGGGTCAGAGCGATAATAATTATACGACTATAAATTTTACAATCACTTGAATCATCAGTTCACAAAATAGGAGAAGACCTCAGAAAAAAAGTCCAACTTCTACAATTATTACACATTCGGTCAATTCAAGACATTTACTCAACTGAACGATATATGCTTTCATAAGAGGTGGGTAGAGTTATCTAAAGCTTCTCAAATCTAATTATTTATTGATCATCAGTTTAGTATTATAGAACACTAAAGAGACCAAAAATAGTCAGATTTGATGATTGAAAACCATAGAATTGATATTTTCTTTCTTTCTTTTGAGGCTACAGCTTCAGTACTGAGTAGATCTGCAATGCCTTAGACAACTCATTTATTAGTTGCCAACTGTTTTAATACTTGAATTGATTAGAGCGTCTCAATAATAAAATGTATCTTTGAGTTGTGAACTGTACGAAAAAAAAAAGAAAATTATGTTCCATCTTCTGCGTTGATGAAATGGTGATTTCACACCATTTTCCTCACAGTTCATTCACATTGGACCCTTTAGCGAGCTACTTCTGGCCCGTGGGCCGCATGTTTGACACCACAAACAGAAACTACTACATGCATGGAGCACAAAGCATATTTAAGTAATATCTCTGCCAGATTGGGGTAGACATGTCAAGTGCATTGCGGCAACGTGCAGTTCCTCCTACTTCTTGGCGCTTTCAGTCTTTTATTTTCTTTGTGCAACGGGCGCCATGACAGTTCTTCATCGCTATGGCCGCAGGGCTGAGGGCCGCCGTTTGGATGGCGGAGCCGTGCGGGGCCGGGAAAAACAATCATTTATTAAAACATCAAGATGTCAGAGGAATCTGAGACGCACTGAACTATAACTTCTCTGCCGAGACCGGGAGAGCAATGCACAGGGAGGGTGGTGCTGGGAAACATTTCATCAGCTGCATACGTTTTTCCCCCATTTGAAAAGAATCGAAAGCAATATTTCTTCCAGTCCTCGCCTTATTCTGCATATACAACCTTGTAGCATTATCATATTAAATAGAATAATGGTACATAGACCATGGATCTCACCACAGTGGAGCTGCAGCTGGTTGTGAAAGTCATAGAGTTCCTCCTGGATGTCTGATGGACACGGACAGTCCTCGCCCATACTGAAGGTCAGCAGCATGTTGATCTGAAACAGGAATATGAATTAACATGTGCATACAAAACGCTAAATGCAGCGTTGGCTTACAAACGGCGAACCCGATAAGGTTTCCAAAACGCAACCAATTTGAATGAAAGGAAATTAAATGCCTCTCATGCAAAATTTGATAGTGCGAATCATTTTGATTAATTGGATTCATTAACCACAAAGCATGTAATTAATTACATACATTTTAATTCCTTCAAGGCACTATTTTACATACATCCTCATCCGTGTTTGTCAACTTTATGTAGCAAATAAATTGGCAGTGCAGCTACGTCTATCTTGGGATTCTATATAATCTTCAATCTACTCTCCTAGTCTATATTTTTCTGTAACTAACTTATGAGAAAAAAAACAAAAACTCAAATCAAAAACTTGTAACAAATAAAACTCTTTTAGTAGGTACGATTAGTCCAATATTGATTAGAATTATTTCATATATTGGATCTTATTCCATTGGCAGATAATTTACCTTATTTAACTTAACTTAAGTTTCTTTTCTTGATTGAAGTGAATTTTATATTTTCTAAGGAAGCGTTAGTTTGTTTTTTTAAAACAAGAGCAAATTGACCCAAATCAGGGATAAAAATGAAATAAACCAAAGTATCTGCCAATGGAATAGTTCTAATTCCAATCAATATTGGACTAATCGTACCAAATACAAGATATTTTCACTTGTTACTGATTTAATGTTTTTGCAGTGTTTGTGTTGTAAGATGAAAAGGATCAGACAGATATGCATTTTATCGAGTGCTCATTTCAAGAGGATTATTCACGTCTTTTACTGTAACGTCCGTGTATACTGATCCTCTTATCAACAGCTGCCGTCACCACGTCGATCCCGGATGCATTCGGCTGAAAGTCATCAGTTAACAGGGTCAATCTGTGAATTCCTCCCCTCCTTTAGTCTGAACGTGATTTGATCTTAATGTAGGATTCACAGGGAAAAAGAAAAAAATGGACTTATTCTCCCCTGCGGCACGCGCAGACCCAAGGACACCATGACAAGTCATTAAAGTAACTGTGAAGCGCTGAACTCCATATCCAGCTGTGTCCCGATGGGGGGGGATATGTGTGTGTGTGTGTGTGTGTGTGTGTGTGTGTGTGGTTGAGTGTGTGCTCTCACTGGAGCAGGACAAGGAGGACGAGTTCGCCTTGAGGCTTTAAAAAAAAAAAACACACACACACCAATACATACACCAAAGAAAGCGCGAACGAAAAAATCCAAAAAGAGAATCTAAGAGATAAACTGGCCACGTATGTGGAAAGTTACATAAATTACAGAAAGACGTCACACATGAATCATCCAGTTACAATCCATCATGTGAAGTTTTCTTTATAAGATTTATCGCTTCCAACAGCTGCACGCTACCTGGCATTTACCCTCTGTGGTCGATTCGCATGTTTTACGTCACGCAGGCATCACCAGGGGGGGGGTCACATGGCAGACATGTGAGCTGTTAACACGTGAACGGAGGTGTGGGTTCTCATGAAAGATGTGGCAAAGGCAGTGCAAGGACAAAAGTGGTGTTACCCCAGTTTGCACCTCAGACCCGCTGCCATCTTGGAAAACTGATTTTTTTCAAGTGGAAGATATAGTAGAGGGTTAAGTGTTTTTTTATTGAACAACATGCACTTATCGTCACTGTCAGGGATTTATTTATAAATCAACACCACTGGTGCTATGCCACACTCTTTACACAAGTCTGAGGGTGTTTACTGATCTATTTTACCTATGAAAAATATAATAAAAAGGTTGTGGCTGAATCTCCATTGGATCCTGTCAGCAAAAAAACAGCTCAGTTCTGCCTCTGTCATGCACGTATATGTCCCATAAAGACACAAAGTTAACTTTGACAATGCAGTGTTCAATCACCTTTTTTAAAAGCACAGATTCTTTTTCATCTTTCCTGAAAAATAAATGATTTTGGACAAGGTTTCTGCATAACTGCTGCAATATGTATGTGAACTACTATTTATACACAGAGTTGTCAAGTAATGAAATATAAAAACTTTGCTACTTTACTTTTTTTTTGCAGATTTTTGACTTCTACTCTTTACATTTTTATGCAATTATCTGTATTTCTACCATTTTTTAAAAACATCTCCATAGATACATTTGACCTTCTCTGTCCCCTAAATTATAACAAAGACAATTACACATTATTTTTTTCTTCCAAAAAGTGATTATAGCTCATATATGGGAGTTAAATATTAGTTCTGCCTAAAAATCACTTGTTTTCTCTCTTGGTGTTATATTATATTTGATAGATTTTAACTCTCTTACTCAATATTACCTGTTTAAATACTTTGAGGGGGACAATAAAATGCATGAAATGCAATATCTCTACTAAAATTTGACTTTCAGTTTTGTAATTTAAACCCTAGTAAACCCTAGTATCTAACTCAGCTATTTTTAATATATGCATGTTTGCAGTATCTATAACATGGGTATATAAAGAAAGATTTATTTCTTTTTAAAAAACGTAATAAGACATTTAGTGAATGTCTTTTATTTGATATTAGTTTTGTCATTGATTACAGCCGTTTCCCACCTGTTCCTGAGGCGGTGAGCGGAACTCTTTGGTCTTCTTCGCGGTGATGGCCGCCGACATGTTGAGGGCCAGCATCAGCTCGTTGTAGCGGAACTTCTGGTTGTACTGCAGCTTGGAGACGAAGCTGTCAGAAAAGGACACAATGGCCTCGATTCGGTGCTTCAGCTCACAGTCGCAGAAATAGTGAAGCAGCTCGCACATCTGGGGGGGGGGGGAACAGACAAGGGGTGGGAGATGTGCACGAGGCAAAGAAAAAAAACAAAAACGCTGTTTGCATCACTGTCACACACCTTGACAGCAGCTGTTCGGGAGCAAGTCCGCGAGGAATACACACAAACAGCCGTATGGCTTCACATCATCTCACTTATTAAAGAGGTTTTTTTTTGTTTTTTTTTTACTCGAGAGACCGTTTTGTTCAATACGAGACAGAGCCATTTCATGTTTGACTGACTTCTGAATGGGTCTATTACGGCGGAGCGGCCGTAGAGCATGTGACTGCGAGCACAGCTGTGTTAGTTTAGCACTGAACTGGCACCTGTAGATGTTCATTGATTTTACGCGTTTTGTCAATTTACCTACAGCGGTTTACATTAAGGCTTAACCCATAAAGAGATGATTCCTGATCTGCTCATGCGCATCATTACCTGCCGTTTGACAGGCTCCGGCAGCCTCTTCTCCAGGAGTCCTTTAATTGGCTGTTTAGCCTCCTTGGCCGCCTCCTCTTCCCCGGCCTCCACGGCTTTGTCCTCCGCCCCCGTTAGTCCTTCCTTGTCCGTGGCGCCCGCCGCCCCCTCCTCGCGTGTCTCCTTGAACACGTTGGGCTCGATGAGCAGCAGGATCTTGTGCACGTCCTCGCTGCCCAGCACGCCCATCGTCAGCAGCGTGCTGATGAGCTTCAGGATGGGCACGAACTGGTACTCCACGCCGCCACCGACGGGGTCGCGGATGTGGTGCCCGCCGCCCTGCACGGCCTCCGTCAGCATGGAGATGGATTTCTCCTTCAGCGCGTCCAGCGGGATCTGGGGGCTGTACAGGTGCTCCCGTTTGGTGCTGATGAAACAAGGGGGCGTGAAGTTGAGGCGGGGCTTGAGCGAGGTGCTGAGCCCCACGCCGGGCGGGAGGTGCTTCTTGGAGGCGTCGGAGAAGAGGCGGATGGAGCGCGTCTCGGCCGTGACCGGGATGATGAACTCGTCCTTCATCATGAGCCGCGCCTCCTTGGCCGTCTCCAGGTGGATGCTGATCAGGACGTTGTAGAAGCCCTCGCGCAGCATGCCAGACAGGTACTGGTTGTCGATGGTGTACAGGAGCTGTGATTGGTCGAGGTGACTGCAGAGGGCGTGGGCCACGCGCGTGTTGCCCAGAGCGCAGAGGGCACAGTAGAGCTTCAGGGTGTGGTAGTGGAACCTCCTCATGTCCTCCTGCTCGGAAAGCTCCATGATGTCGACGCACCTTTTGAAAAACAGGAGGATAAATAAAAACTGCACTTTGAGGTTTATCAGTTCATTAAAAAATATTAAATTGATTAGTTGTTTGTTCCATAAACGTGGTTTCCTGAACCTGAAGATGGACCTAAAATGCCTTTTTTGCCCAGACCAGAGCTGGAATGATTGGTCGATTAATCATCTAATATGTTTAAGAAAAAAAATATCCAAATTTAGCTTTTTACTCTACTATAATAGCAAACTGTCTTTGGATTGTCAGGTTCAAGGAGCTGGAACAACAGAATTTGAACCTTCTTCTAATTCAAAATGATTCTAATCGATTATCAAAATAGTTGACTGATGAATCGATTAACCAACCAATCATTGCAGCTGTAGTCTTGCATCATCAGCTTTGAGAAACAGTGTTCATTTGATAAATTACACCATTTTATGAACCAAATAACTGATTGATTAATTGTTTCAATAATTTATAGATTAATTAAAACAGTTGTTAGTTGCAGCCCTCATGTGTTTGTGTGTAAATGAGTATATATAGAAGCTTTATGTCAGAGAGTGTACAGTAATACTGATGAGCTGAATCTGAAACCGGCATTTTTCTGCTTAAAAATGACTCAAATTGATTAACTGATTATCAAAATAGTCAGCGATTAACAATATTATCACCACTCTCATTATACTTTGGCGTATGGCTGTTAATGATGTTTTTTTTTACTATTGTAAATAGCGTTATAATATTATTTAAAAAAATAATCAATTCATTATTTCACTGACATCAAAAATGTCCATTTTGCAAAGACACATATTTATTTATATCTAAAATTCTAGTTACTTTTTTATAATCTTTTGGGAAAAAATGTCTGACGATACCCTACAAGTCTTGTTCTGTACCTGTTCTCCTCAGGTATGTGCACAGCCAACATCTGCAGGGGTTCCACACACTGGACGACCCAGCCGTGTCTCTCGTTGACCCTCGCCGTTTCCACCTTCAGGAAGATGTTGGGCATGCGGCTCCACAGCACTGCGTTGATGGTCTGCACGTCGAGGCGGGGCGGACACTGGGGGACTGGATTTTTATGTTCACTCTTGAAGATGGCGGACGACAGCGGCATGGCATTCTGGCGAGGGCAAACGAACAATTCGAATTATTTGAAGATTAAAAAAAAGGGGCTGCATCTCTGATCAGTAACGTATGGATTGCAATGAGTGAGAGGTAAATCAGAACAATTCTGCAAGTGCACCTTTAGTTTAGCCAGCTCGAACTGAAAGAGATTGGGACTGGTGGGTCGCACGAACACAGCAGGGAAAAGCTTGGTGTTGGGTTCCACCTAGAACAGAGAAAAGAGCAGCGAGTTAATAAACAGGAAACCTGAGCAGCAGCCAGAGTGCATGACTTGTAGAAAAAAGCTGCTTAATGAAGCATCATGAAAATACACCGCTTAGTGTGTGTGCAGTTGTGTGTGTATGAGGGGGAATGTGTACGCATGGACCATTCAAAAGTGTCAGCTGGCAGGGATGACTCAGCGCTAAGTGAAGCCACACAGAATTTCCACCGAAGGGGAGCATAAGAAGATTATACCCCTCGAAAGGTTCTGTGAGATTTACCTCTCACAGTATTTATCTGAACAAACAGGGACACATTCACAGCCAGTTCACAGGTTTTTTTATTTATTTATTTTATTTTAAGTGTTTATGACATCTGTAACCCACGCGTCTCATGGAACGGCAACGCTTTTTAAGATTGAATGCATCAATCCACACTGAACCCAAGATGAACGCACCCCCCCCCCCCGTGACTCCGAGTCACGTTTCATTAAGTGTAATTTATGGAGACAGCCGCTTAAATCACACAAGTATCCACAGTAGTGGGAAGACAGCTATTTACACCTCCCCACTCCACCCCTAGTTTTTTTTGGTGTGTTTATCAAATACCTGCAGATTTCCCCCAATGTGGTTTCACAGTATCGTTGCTGATTATTTTAACTCTCGAGACAAGCTGACGGGATCAGTCAGGATTAAATAGCGATTAATACTTTGTGTTCTTCTGCGTGTCCAAAAGGTCTGCGGTCCAGGATCACACGGTGAAAATGGTTTTGAGTAAAGCAGCTGTCCATCTGATAAATCCTGAGATTAGTTTCAGCTGTCCTTTTTAGACGTGGAGAGCTTTCTCTCTCCTGACACATCTATGACTACGCTTTTTTAGTTTATCTGCTTAAAGGGACAGTAAATATTGTTATTACATGAAATCATGACCCGGTTACTGAAGGCAATCCACAGACCTTGTTGTGAGCAGTTTCATGAAGGAACTATTTTCTTCCTGCCAACTGTCTCACCAGAGCAGCAAGCATTAGCTACTGGTCCATAAGTAGACACATTGTTCCTTCTGCATCCTTCTATGACCAATATCTCAAAAAAAAAAAAGAAAAATTATCTAGATCAGGGGTAGGCAACCCTGGTCTGAAGGGCTCTAATGGAAAAAAAAGCCTGCACCTACCCCTGATCTCTGATCTATATGGACAAATAGCAACACAGGTGCATGGAAAAATCCACATCTTTGATTTTTTTTGGGGGGGAGCTGTCCCTTTAAATGTCCCACAATATTTGCTGCAGTGGCATTACTGCGCTCATGGAAACATTTACAATTGCTGAAAGCAGCTCTGTAATCTTTAAAGTAAATGGTGCTGCAGCAAATATCTGCTGTGTATGTGTTTTGGACTTATTAACCGTATCTACAGCATTTGATCAAGGCTCACACTCACACTCTTGTCTATGAGTTTCCCTGTTTTCTTCAAATGTTGAGCTGTATTGGGCTACAAATTGTCATATTTGGCCTAGTGTTTGTAGCTTCTACAAAATATACATTATTTACCTGGTAAGAAGTTGACGTCTCTTTGCCGTTGACAGTGAACGACACTAAGCCGGTGGCCAGATCTATCAGACATCCGATCTCCAGGTTCACGTTGTTGCGACTCGAGCCGTGAGCGGCGCTGGTCACGTCACCGCCCCACACCATGTAGCAGTTACTCCTCCTTAGGCTGTTTAGAACGTAGGGATCGGCAATTAATCAAGCGATATCAAGCACAGTATTCAAAAAGAAAAGGGGATCGTTGGAAATGTCAGCCTCACGTCTCATGGACCCGTCCTCGCTCGTCGCCCAGGGTTACAGTCACTGTCCGGTTCTTGCTGAGGTTGAAGTTGTTGCTATAGTAATGGTAGTCCGGAGTAACCCAGCCGACCCACACGCCGGCAGGGTCCTGGCCAGCGAAGATCCTCACTGAGTGATAGTACTATGACGACACACACACACACACAAGTAACATAGTTAGCCAATACTGTAGGTGTTGCAACCAAATATACTTAAAAAAAATCTTTATTAGATGAGCCAATACCGTAGTGATGCTGCCATAGTCCACTCGTCTACTTTCATCGCTGTGCCTCACAGATCTCAATGGATATCTATAACAGATCATATTCAACAGGTGTTAACCAAATACACTATGTGAATCAGTGCACTTTGGTATTTTACTTTAGTTTAGATAAAACGCACATATTTGAACTTGTCATGTTCATTTCAAACTAACTGAAACTGAATTTGGAGGAATTATTTGACCTCATGATTCTTCATATTTTAACATTACATAACCCTAACTCAGGGGGCGGTGTGGAGGCGCAGTGGGTCGTGCTGTTGCCTCACAGCAAGTGAGTTCAAGTTCAAGGACCCAGGCTTTGACCTTTCGGTGTGGAGTTTGCAGACTCTAAATTGCACATAGCTGTGAGTGTGTGAGTGAATGGTGTGTGTGTGTGTATGTGCCCCCCACGACAGACTGGCGACCTGGCGAATACATCTTTTCTTACTTTATAGGACTAATGTTTGCTGTGCATTGTCCCTGTTCTTATAAATGAAGTAATCGATTCAAAGCTGAGATTAGTAGGAGTTGAGCACCTGTGTTTGACTTTCAGGGACTCCTCTTCGTGCACTCCGTTCATGTCGACAACAAGACTCGTCTTGAAGAAGGAGTGGAACTCCACCGGCATGCTGAGACGGCAAAACACCATGTCGCCGTTGCTGTTCTGCGTGCCAAACGTCTTGTGGGTGACCTTAAGACACGGGGGGCTGTCGATGGTGCCGTCGATCCTGCTCACCTGTGAAGAATCAGGGGAAAAAGGCTTTTGCATTTATCCGATGACTGATATCGCAGACAGGAGGATGTTTAGCTGAGTCGGCTCCTACTGCGATGTGGTTGTGGTCCTTGGGCACGTTGACGAAGGTGGGCAGACGCTTGCTGAACCACATGGTGAGCTCCCGGTTCATGTTGACGGCGAAGGGTTCGAATCCTTCCTGAAGGCCACACATGGTGTAGTACTTGAAGGTGCTGGCGTCTTTCCCCAGATTCATGCGGCCCACCTGGGCCAGACCGAGGCTGCAGACCGGGATGAACCCTGCGGGACGGGCAGAGGAAGAGAGAGAGGATGAGTGGAGGAGAGAAGGACGGATAATAAATAATAATAATAATAAAGCCTCTGGGATCCCAGACACAACAGGAGGGGAGGAAAGATCAATCAAGCTTTGTAAAAAAAAAAAAAAAAACTATTTAGAGGTGCCAAATAAGGGCGATTTTATTTCAAGAAAGACATATTTTTCACCTTTATCCCAGCGTAATCATTCTAGGTTAGCACCCCCACCCCACATGTGAAGGCTTTATAAAAAGATGTGAGGATGATGTTGAGGCATGTGATGATAACTGCTGCTCTCCGATCACCTTATCAGTGTCACTTTATTCTATGAGCCACACACACACACACACACACACACACACACACACACACACAGAATAGGTCTGCTAACAACTACAAGTCAAACTATAATTATTGAAACAATAATTCAATTAGTTGTTTAGTTCATAAATTTGTGTAAAATGAGTTTTTTCAACATGGAGAAAAACAGTAAGATAAGAGTACACTGATGATCTTTGGGTTGTAGATTGTTGGTCTGAAGAGAAAAATGAAATTTTATGTTGCATCTTTAACTTTGGGAAACAAATGCTCACATTTATATTCATATTATACATTTTACAAACCAAACAACTAATAGATCAAAATACCTGTGGTTGATATTTGCAACTATAGAAGTTCCATAGTTTATATTATAGAAGACTAATAATCAGAAAATAATTTTGAGAAAATTCTTCAAATAGATTATTAACCGATTGATCAACTAATCCTTGGAACTCTGAAGCACACACACATATCTCCTCACCGTCCTCGGTTTCAAAGTCTGTGAAACAAAGCTCGGAGCCCTTGGTGGTGATGAGTATCTCTCCGTTAAGCGTGAAGATCATGGACTTGTCCTCCATGTTGATCATGCAGCCAACCACGTCCCCGGCGTGCCAGCAGCGGCCGAACAAGCGGCTGCCCATGTTCAGACAATGGCCCTATGGAGGAAAGCCAGTGGATAATATAAGCACATAAGTATAAAGTACAGTTTCCTGACTTTACGACTTTGTGTTGAATCCAATGATCATAACACAGCTGATAATGAATGCCTCCGCGCACTGTAAATGGATATTCTGAGATTGATTTGGGTTTCGACTGACAGCTCACCCTGTATCCATCAAAGACGAACGCCAGCTCGTCCGTGCCGAGCTCCACGTCTGGCTTGCATCCAGGCCGGGCCCAGCCAACTTTCATGTCTCCCCCCGTCACCGCGTCGAACTCAAAGTACCATTTGCCCGTCCTCACGGCGCACGTCCTCTCCACCCGGAAGAAGCGGACCTTGTCGATGCTGATCCGCTCGGCCACTTGTCCTGCCGGGGCGGGAAAGGGACAGCCACAGTGTCAGAGGAGGTGTGATTCCTGTCGTTATCCTTGTCAAATTTGAAGGTTCACAGCTTCAAAACGTACCGCCTTCCTGGTCCGAGGGCTCGATGTTATACCCGTAGCCAATCAGGGTGCGGATGGCCTCCCGCAGGCTGTCGCGGTTCGACTTCTTGGTGCGCTCGTCCAGCAGAGCGTAGGGAACCAGGCGAGGGTTGCGCTTGCTCTTCAGATCCTGCAGGGAACGGAAGGGAGGTCATTTCATACAACCCTACTTACCTCACCAGTTGTAGGCCGGCTCAGGGGAGCCAGATCAATTGTACAACTGCTTGTGTTTGTTACGTTTATTGCCATCAGGCATTCAACTTTAGCCATGGAAGTCTCCTATTAGAGCCGCTAATACAGATTTGTATGGCTTAATTTGAAATCCTATGCTGTTTACACAGATCAGATCCAAACTATTTGTTTGGTCTGAAATGATTCAGTGAAAATCTCGTGTGTGTGTGTGTGTGTGTGGTGGACGGTGACACATCCTTCGGCTGCTTTTGAGGAGGAGGCAGCAAACTTCGCTAATTGGCATGCTGACAATTTTCCTTCTGGTAAATGTCACTAAAAACAAAAAGGAATATATTTCAGCCGCTCGCTGCTGCTAATCACAAGCAGCGCGCTGCACACTTCTAAATATTCAGTTGTGAAACTGCTGATCAGCTGAGGTTTTTATTTTTATGTATGTGCTGTTGTGGAAAAAAAAAACTGCAAAAGAGAACGTTTTGCTAATCTTTAAGTTCAATTGAGTTTTAAAAGTTGAATATTTGTGTGTCAATTGGACTGAATCTAAACTGGGTTATTTACAGATGGTAACTGTTATCATATTTGTATGGTTCTAAAACATGTATATCTCTATATTCTATTCACAATTTGCAATTAATCATGTAATTTGTAAAAAATGTAAAAAATGTAAACACACCAGGTTCAGATAATGATAAATTCTGTATCATGCCAGAACGATTTTTCTCCATGAGTCAAACAACCCTGGTGACACGTTCTATATAAAGGAAACGAAAATCAATGGAGTGTGTTGGCAGCAGCGCCAAAATACACTTAGAAAAGCTAATCAACGGAATTAGCCTGTTTCTGTAGCAGTCTGTGTGTGTGTGTGTGTGTGTGTGTGTGTGTGTGTGTGTGTGTGTGTGTGTGTGTGCGCGCGCAGTTTGAGCTCGATGCTCCATCCACGGCTTGTTGCCCTTCCCTGCAGTGGATGCCAGGAAATGTCAGGCTTAACCAACTGTCCAATATGTGTACTGGAAAATGGTATGGTATGGTATAAATGCATGGCCTGTATGGGAGAGAAATTAATGAACCACAAAAATGAGCACATAAGAAAAGACAAAAGCCGGAAACGAGAGAAAAAAATCCTGTTTTCGCTGAAAAAAGTGGGATGTTTCCTTCGATGTATTTAGAGCTGAAGCCGAGACGGTGATACCTGCTGTATGCCGTAGGTCCAGCCTTGTTTGATGCGGTCCTTGGCCCACACGTTGTGCGCATTTTCCGCCAGTTTGTCGACCAGCAGCTCCTGACTTGGAGTGAGTTTTATGTCGGACAGGTCCAGCGGGGACGGCTTGAATCCGTTTGACATCATATAGCTACAGAAAAAAAAAATATAATGGAAAAAATGTACATTTCTCGTACTCATGACTGAATATCCAATGAACTTTGGCTGGATTTGATTTTCAATTTCAATGTAGATAAGCCACAGTGAATCCATCAATCTCACTTCTTTGGGAGTTTTATCTTTTTGAGGGAGTCCTCTGCGTTTGCATTGACCTGAACTACTCGACAGCCCAATGCCAGCAGCGTCCTGCGGGGGGAAGGGAAGAAAAAACAACATACGCAGATGGAATTAATGAAGCCTTTTCTGTAGATGATGTTTAATCCTAACATTACGTCTGCTTTGATAGTCCATGTAGATCCAGCGGGGGGAATAGACAGGGTGTGGGAGGGGGGGGGGGTGTTCACACGGAGCAGTGATGGGTTAAATTGTGCATGTCGTTATCTGTCAGGAAGGGGGGGGCAATGCACCGGGTGCAAAGTGCTCCCGACAAATTCTTCCCTCACTTTACGGAACGACACAGTGACAGTTTAAATTACTTTGACGTCAGTCAAAAAGCCATCAGTGTCACCCAGATGTGTCTGCCACTGCCACAGATCACAATTAATAAACCATAGCGTTCCCCTTTATCATTTAAAGAGCGTTCATGTAAAGCACTTGTAAAGGGTCTCGCTGGGACGGTTGGAAGCGAAAGCAAGTGTCGGGAAAAGGACCACAAACTGATAATCAGCCAGACTTGTTTGGTTTTGCATTAAGGGGTTACACATATATAATAATAAGAGAATAATGTATATCAACAAGCTGAATAATATAAAGTGCAATAAGGGGCTTCCAGAGAAAATATTGAAATCGTAACTATTTTTTCCATTGATGTTTTAAAGGGCCCTATTTTGCTATTTTCCCTGTTTAATATGTATTTTCAATTTTCTATTCATAAAGATTTGTTGTTTTTTCTATCCTATGCACCTAGATCTGTAGCAGCAATACAGTCTGCCTTCCTACACACTCACCCATAAGGACTTCTATTAACCTTTACTCCTGTTGTGACATCACGTTTCTAAATGGCGTGTATATAGCCATTTTTTGGTAAAAGTATGAATAATGGTCAGATCACAACACTATTAGGTATAGATACACTTAAATATTTACACACAAGCACCAAAAAAAGGTTAATTCATAATAGGGCCCCTTTAAAGTTTGGAAATCAGAGTTTCTTCTTCTCTTCAAATACAACAGTATGACTACAGGGGGGAAAAAAAAAACAATCTATAATGCTCGACGTACTTCAGAGTTTCTGTTGACATCTGCAGATTGTAGTTTTTTTCCGTTTCTGGCAGCTTGGAGAAATCCACCAGGCACGGATGCTGCCGCTTATTATCATCCCTTATCTACGAGAGGAAAAAAAAATGGGGAAAAAAAAGAAAAGTCACAGAAATAACAATTTAACTTTCCTTCTGTTTGCTTGCAATGTTGCACCACAGTAAGTCTACAGTTATACGTTTACCAAACGCACTGTGTGCATACGAAACATACAGCTTTGCTACCTAATGTCATTGTGAGCTAACAAGGAAACGGGAATGCGGTGTAAATATAGGATGTTTGCTGCCGCCACTCTAGTGAACGTGTTAGTGGTAGAGGAACAAGGGAGCATGTTTTCTTGGGAGAGATAGAAAGGTGTATGACTGAAATACCAAGTGAGAGGTGTAATGCCTCTCGTGAGGCTGCACTTCATACAAAATAATCCCTTCGGCGCTGCTGCTGCTCAGAGAAGGCGGCATGGCAATGGTTGATGTTTAGAAAACATGCAGGGCCACGTACAGATATGCAGCTGTGTGTGTGTGTGTGTGTCCAATGAACACCAGCCAAAACTCTGCAGGAAATCTCTTCTCTGGCACGTATTTAATTATTATTGTGGAACAAACAACAACTAACAACTGAAAAAATATGTATTCTACGCCACCAGAGGTGAATGACAAACGATATGCCGCCCGCTCCCTCTGCTTTACTGCAGCTATTGTGAGTGCTCCTGTAATTAAACACGCCGACTGACAACTGCAGCCGAACCGCACAATTACACCTAATTATATGTGCATCTCTGCTGTCATTAAACAGGATTTACCACCGCTGACACATTAGCGGTGTGTTTTGACTCTGAGACGTAGCGGTATGATTTCTTGTTCGTCAGGGATGAGTCTGGGATCAGAGGTTCAGGGGTGCCGGGGCACCCAGAGACCAGGACCAGACCGGCCAGGCAAGACACGTTTCACAGGGTTGTACATTTTTAAATTCAATTTCATTCATACATTTATGAATGAAAAGTGTCACATTTTTGAGGAAATAGTTAGGACCAAAAATACCAAAAATGGACCTTAGACTTATTTACGGTCTATATGGGGATACTTTAATATGGAAATGCAACACAAAAAAATGTGAAAGACATTAACAGAAATTGACTTTTTCAATGTTTTTTCTTCCTGTCTGTATCATATTCTACAAATGCATTGATACATTATACACAGCTTAACCATGTATTGTTTGGTTTTGAGCCATTTCTACCTTGTTAAAAAAGGATGTAAGCTAAAACAAAATGGGCTAGAAATGCCTATGTTGCCAATTAAAAAATGAAGATTTTTGGTTTAGGAAACTTCCTGTATTAAACATTCTGTTAAGGTGTTTCTTGCATAAAAGGATGTATTAGTACTAGAGGGAGGACACTCATGTATGTTTGTATTAAATACATAAGTAGAAAGTCGTCCTTACTGTTGATGTATTGTCATCTGTTCCTTCAAAGGTCCCATATCATGCTCTTTTTTGAAGTTTTGTCTGTCCGTTAGTAGCAAAAAAACTCAAAAAAATTTTAGCCAAATTTTCGTCACACTTTCAGTGAATGTTGGGAATGCTACCATGAACAGATGATTGGATTTTGGTAATGATCCGGAAGAAATGCTGGTTTTTGGATAACTTTTTGTTGTTTGGTAACATTGCGGTAAATGGACCTTCTTTTGAGGCCATCTGGTGGTGACATCTTGCACCTGCACAATACTGGATAACAACGTTGGGTGGGAGTCACAATATGCTTGGCAGAGGTCTGAAAGTGCTTTTCTAGCTTTAATTCAAACAAAAGTTCAACTGAACATGGTTTTACAGAGGACTCTCAAGCTCCTCGCTATAAAGCTCCGGAAAGAACAGATCGTTTTTTGGGGTTTGTCTCATTAATATGTGTGAGCCTCTCTGCTGACTTTCACTTGAAAGACTGAAAAAGTGGGTGTGAAAGGGGTAGGGGGGTAAAGGTGGGGTCAGATGGGCCGTGCTGGGAACCTCTAAAGACAGAGGGAGCCGCTGCATGACATCACAAAAATCACAGAAACACAAAGGAGCCGTGAAACAGCAAAGTTTCTAATGCCAGGCTGTGTGGGTTGTTTTTCTGGGTGTTTTATGTATGGGACAACTTTTATAGAACCTCTAGACTTTATATGCAGAAAATAACATGAAAGTCTCTATTGGCATCATATGGGACCTTTAAGGGCAAAACAGGTCACTTTAGTTATTCATTAGCTACTGATCAATAAACCAAGAAATTCATTAGTAAATCTTTCCATTAAAAATATGAATTATTGTTCAAAAATTGTATCACATATAATACAGAAAAAAGGAAATTAATAATTTGTGTGTTTTCATCTAATCGTAACCAAAAAGAAATACTAAAGACGTTGTACTTCTGTGTTTATTGACACTATTGACAGGGGCAAACCCTTGAGGACCTTTAAAGGAAGGGTTAGATGAGGAGATCGATAACACAGCAAGAGCCGGGTGCGGACTATTTTAGCTCACCATAAAGACTGGAGCCTGGCTCTTCTCAAAAACACAAAACAGCTCTTACTAAGAGCTAAATAATAAATCCCTCGTTTCTTGTTTGTTTGATCCCTGCTCAAGTGGAAAGAGGAAAGCGAGACTCCAGGAAGCTCCGGTCTCAGCTGATCAGGATTTGCACAAACGTGTACAGAGTCAGGCTAGCCGTTTCCACCCGCTTCCAGTCTTTATGCTAAGCTAATTGTCCTCTGGCTGTTGCTTCGTAATTAGACACACAGACATGAGAGCGATATCAATCTCCATTTCTAACTCTTTGCATGGTACGATGAAACCAATCAATTAACCCCCCGCCCCTTTTTATTCTAAAGAGGAACAGTTAAATGTGTTTCCTCTTGGTTTATTGTTGCAGTGAAATCGCTAAAACATCCTGTTCTGCCCTTGGGTGAAACAATACTCTGTATTTATGGCTTACTGTGTACTAAAACACAGACACAATGAATCTACCTATAAACAAACTGGGATGAAGCATCTAAATGAAAGGACAAGAGGAGTGTTGGAGAAATATGTGAAATGAGTGTTCGTTCCACTTACCCTCTTTTTTTGGTGTGAACCGCAAATCATAAAAGAGAAAGCAAGATGACGTACAGGCTTTTGTGATGGTTAAATTCTAACACTATAACTTTCTTTTAAAAATCAAATTTGTATAGAAAAAAAGTGTAATTGTGATTATGGATTATGCTTTTTTTTTTTTAAACATTTGATCCAGAGAGATGATCTCATTGTAAGAGTACCGAGTATGATTACGAGTTAAAGGAACAATCTCCATCTTCTCACCTTGCCGTACGACCAGCCCAGCTCAATCTTATTCATGCCCCACAGCTCGTGGATGTTTTCAGCCAGCTTGTCTCGAACTTTTTCCAAATGATGTGGCATGACAATCTAAGGAAAAACAGCGGTATGGTTTTGTATGAACGAAACAGTGAGAGAACGATGGACAGTTTCTTTTGCAGCACAATATGGTTCTAATAATGTTTCTGCATAGCCGCTAATGCCAGGGATTCCTGCTCTTACATAAATCTATGCACCCTAAATAAAGTTTTGTAGAAAAAAACTACAAATCTGTGGAAACTTTGAGGTTATTCAAGGAGATCTGCAGTTGCACATTACAAAAATGTGTAAATTAAAGCACATAATACCGAAGTAGTAGTGTAAATAAGACTATTTTAAATGTTTATTTTACTTGTATGTACATTAACATGTGCATGATGTAAAATGAGCATGGTAACATTTCATATATGAAGTACCAAGGTACAACTTTATGCTTGTTTTAACCATTTTAAAACATATTGCACAGTCTTATGTAGTTTTTAGATTTATCTACATATCTGTGTTACTGGTATGGGCTTTCAGGTGTGTGTAATGTAAAATCAGTGCAATGAAATTCAACATTCAACACAGTTTAATGTCATTTTTCACTTGTAGGAGCCACGTAGCAGAAAGTAGACCTTCCACAAAACTAGAGAGGAGCCCCACTGGGACACAAATTCATGTCTTGAAAGGAAATCACTCTGTCTGTTGAACCGTACCTGGCTGGTTTCCACAGGCGTGGGGATGAAAGAGGCCTGCGACATGAACTGGGGCGTGCCCAGCAAGTCCCGAACCCCGTCCGCATCCCTCTTGTACTCCTTCACCGGCTCCACCTTCATCTTCTCCTTCGGCAGCAGAGCCTCGTAGCACGGCGCGTAGCTCGACGGGGGCAGGAACTTAAAGTCCCCGTGTCGGCCGCCCAACAGGAAACGTACCCTAGGGAGATGAGATATTGGTCATTGGGGGGGGGGGAGAGAGTACAGAAGCTCAGAGCTGAACACTTATCACGTTATAACCTGATAATTAAGTATCAAAATAACATGATAGTTTTGTTATCACAAAATAATAAATAATTAATTATCATGAAATAACATGATAGTTTTGTTATCACATTATAATGTGATAATTAAGTGTCAGTGTGTCAACATGAAAATACTGCATAGTATCACGTTATAACATGATAGTATCACGTTGTAACATAAGTATCACGTTGCAACATGATAAGTATCACGTTGCAACATGATAAGTATCACGTTGTAACATAAGTATCACGTTGTAACATAAGTATCACGTTGCAACATGATAAGTATCACGTTGCAACATGATAAGTATCACGTTGCAACATGAAAAGTATCACGTTGTAACATGATAAGTATTACGTTGTAACATAAGTATCACGTTGTAACATGATAGTATCACGTTATAACATGATAGTATCACGTTGTAACATGATAAGTATCACGTTGTAACATAAGTATCACGTTGCAACATGATAAGTATTACTTTGTAACATGATAAGTATTACGTTGTAACATAAGTATCACGTTGTAACATGATAGTATCACGTTGTAACATGATAGTATCACGTTGTAACATAAGTATCACGTTGTAACATAAGTATCACGTTGTAACATAAGTATCACGTTGTAACATGACAGTATCACGTTGTAACATAAGTATCACGTTGTAACATGACAGTATCACGTTATAACATGATAGTATTACGTTATAACATGATAGTATTACGTTATAACATGATAGTATTACGTTATAACATGATAGTATTACGTTATAACATGATAGTATCACGTTGTAACATAAGTATCACATTGTAACATGATAGTATCACGTTATAACATGATAGTATCACATTGTAACATGATAGTATCACGTTATAACATTATAGTATCACGTTCTAACACGGTAAGTATCATGTTATAACTAAATACTTTTTAGGCATTGGCAGCTTTCTGTACAGGAGCACCCTGTGAAAAGAGGAAATAAAACAAACACACAGCTCCTCTTAGTCCACTTCAATCAGTTCTGGGCGGTGCTCGAGCAGGAACTTTAGCTTTGAGTGAAAACAACATCTCAGGCCATCACGGTGAAGAAGCTCTCCTGGGGCTCCCAGAATAGCTGCTCAAGTAGTAGTGGTGACGCAACCCAGCCCGTTCTCCCTCAATTATTGAACAGCGACGATGTGCGTCTGTCATTTTCTGGCACATTTACGTCCACAGAGATGTTCGCTCTGTTCAGTGGGTCAGGTTCATTTCATAAGCTTCAGGGTTTCAGAATTAACAAAAAAAAATCAGAAGGTATTTTCTTTGGTTTTGTTTTGTTTCTAAAACATATATTTTTAAAACAGCCAGAATTTCATGTCTGTAAAATATTATAAGGCACATTCTAACAGAACAATGATGATTAAATGTGAAAAGAGCATTACATGAAAATATTCACTTCCATATTTTGTTGTGTTTTTTTTAACTTTAGGTGTTGGTGGGATTTTTTTTTTCGTATTTTCAATAAAGAGCCTGGCTCCTGTCTTCATTCTGAGCTAAACTAATCTTCTGCTGGCTCTTGCCGTGTTATCGATCTTCTCATCTCAATGCTCGGCAAGAGTCCTTTAAAGGTTTGTCCCTATCAATAGCATCAATAAACACAGAAGTGGGAAGACTAAAGTATTTTTGATTATGGTTAGTTTAAAAAAACACACACACAATTATTAGATTCTTATCTTCAGTTTTGTGATACATTTAATAAAGGTTTACAATCAGCCATTTTTTCATGCAAAAGATTCACTAATGAATTTCTTGGTTTATTGATCGGTAGCTAATGAATAACAAAAGTGACCTGTTTTGCTCTTAAAAGACCTGTTATCTTGCCAATCTTCCAAGTGAAAACCAGGCAATCAGAAGACAGCCTTATAAATATTTATGGAAAAGACCAAAAATGACTTGAGCTTCAGCAAGGCACTTAAAAGAGCTCTGAAACTACACTGAGGTGAATTATTGTGCTTTAAATTGCAGATATATCATGTTAGGAGTATCGAAAAAAAAAGTGCATGAAAAAGGACCTCTAAATTAGTACCCAAAAGAAAAATCATTTATAGCTTTTATTGTTAGTCCGTTTATTATAAATTACATAATCTCTCTATTAAAAGAAAAAATAACAACTGTCCGAAATGTCAAAGAAGATTAATATACTTTTTTATAGCATTGTTTAACATCTCTGGGGAAAGTCATTCTCTTACACTCTTCCTTTATAAAGGAAAGTACGGTGAATCACAAGCAGTTCCCTTTCCAGTGCTATTCCACTATCTGATATGGTAATATTTATCGAGAAATCACTTTTATCATTGATTGAATTTACTTTCCGATGGATTGCCTGGCCAAATGAAATTATTCTCCTGGAGTCTCTGGGCTTCAAAGAATGGAAGTTGTAATGCGGGAGGCCGCTGTGCTCTACAGTCAATCATGGAATCATGGAAAAACTGCTGGAGCTTGAAATTCATTTTAAAGTCTTGCCAATCACACCATCTGCGGTCGCCGTGGCAACAGAGATGAATATGAAGCCGGCCATTTTTTTTTTTGAATGAGTGGATTAGATGGATTTCATGCGTGTGAGGGTGTGAAGCACAATTTTTTCTTTTTTTGGCTAGTCCGCCGCAAAGAAAACACACAGAGGAAAAAACAAACGGATTGCTCACTTGACCCCCGCGGAGAAGCTGACGACGGGGAAGAAGAGTCCGTCCGTGTTGAAGTTTTCAAACATGCCCTGGACGGGCTGCCCGTTGATCCTGAACGAGATGCTGGGAGCTCCCAGGTCCAGACAGCAGCTCACCACGTCCTCCGAGGTCAGGATGTGCTGGTTCAGGGAGGCGACCGCCCGCGGGATACGACCTGTCCGGAACACACACACACACACACACACACACACACACACACACACACACACACACACACACACACACACACACACACACACACACACACACACACACACACACACACACACACACACACACACACACACACACACTTATGTGAAATACAACCCGGGTA
The DNA here is from genome assembly GCA_036785175.1 of Eupleurogrammus muticus. Classification (NCBI taxonomy): domain Eukaryota; kingdom Metazoa; phylum Chordata; class Actinopteri; order Scombriformes; family Trichiuridae; genus Eupleurogrammus; species Eupleurogrammus muticus. Next base: position 11,925,340 of record JAYKQN010000012.1, on the reverse strand, counting down.
GTGATGCTGGCATGGGTCACGTCTCTCTCACACACACACACATAAACCACAGACACAGATTTAATTTGCACTCACAAATGCACACAGATACACACACTCTGGGCAAGGAGACGGTCCCTGCAGGGCGCTGATTCTGTCTAGACACAACCTGGCTGTAGCACAGGGTTACCGGTTATTGCGATCTGAGTTACACGCACACACACACAAACACATACACTTTTCCGCAAACCACTGACCCGACCACAGATGAAGTCCGTCGAAACCGAAGGAATAGAGGTCGTCGCCGACGCCGTTGCCCCCCCAGCCCTCGCCGCCCCCGGGGTACGGAGCGTAACCCTTGGAGTTGGCCCAGCCCACCCGGAGGTGGGAGGGCTCGCTGGTCATGAAGTGGTCCACGTGGTCGATCATCAGCTCGTAGTACCACTTCTTGTACTGAGCCGACCCCTCGCTCACCCCGAGGAAGATGTTGGGTCTCATGCTGGACAATAAAGTAAAAACACAGAGTTAGTAAATGCCCCACACTGCAAAGAGTATTCTCAACTATTCTTCAATTCACTTGTAATAACTGTGTTTTTTTTTGATAACTTGAAAACAAAGCAGAGCAAAGCAGATCACTTCATTAAGATCAGAATGATGAGATAAAATCTGAGGTTAATATAAAATTAGTCTATATCAAACAGAGTCTGGAACTGTAATAACTTGGTGACACATGTAAGACTAAATTACTTCATTACGTGAACCGTTTGATTTAGTAATTTTGAAATGGAGTAAACAAACTGAAATCTAAAATTGGATCGGCGAAGCGTGGCGTGTGAAAGGAAACGGCACGCCGGGGGTTTTCTAACCTCTGGACGTCGTTGACCAGCTGGGTTTGCAGCAGCAGATCCCTCTTGGGCAGCAGGTGATCGCAGATAAGGTTCTGATTGGTTCGCACGGCCACGCCGTTACACACACACAGCGAGCACAGCACGTCCAGAATCTAAAGAGAGAGAGAATCGGAGGCAACAGGGAGGAATATGAGCACCGATATCGCAAGGTAGAGCATAATAGCTCCCCAACAACCTTTCTAGAGATGACTAATAATCGTTGTCCCTATTACTGGCCAGTCTGACAGCTTCCTTTCAAGCAACCGCCGCATAATTACTCAGAGATGCTTATTAGGCGCAAAAACATGTCCAATAATATTCCTTTGATGTGCGCTTAACAAAGCTGTGAGAATTAAATGGGCCACGGAACTCAGCCAAGGGTGACAGGCCGAGCTCCTTCGCTCTCTGCTTCCACGGCGAGGTGCTGCATTCAGGCTGCTACACGGCCCTCGATTCGTTAAAGAGTTTGATTCATGGTGGTGGTGGGGGGGGGGCGCAACCAAGCCCCCAGGAAGTGTCTGTCATGGAGCTTTGTGTGCTGGTGGAAAGGTGTTAAGCACAATGAATTAGTAGCTACCGTAAAGAGATGAAGGGGTGACAAAAAGGCCCCGGAGGGGAGTGTTATGGAAATGGTTTCGCATCCACTTAACCACTTTGGTGAGCTTAATGAGGGAAAAACTGAACACGACTGGATGCAGACAAACAGGCGCTGTGCGCCCTAGTGGTAGCGTTTACGTTCTCCTGCTCGACAAAACTCTCTTGCAGAGTTTATTGAGACCTGATAGTTGGGTAATATGTAGCTGGAGCCAGCAACACACAGCACAGCTTAGTACCGACACTTGAGACAAGATGAGCCCGGCTAAGACAAGCTAAGAACTTTTCAATGCAGACGTTTTCTCATCTACCTCGAGAAAGCGGATACAGGTCTATAAGGACCTTGCTTTGTGCACTGGATGGTGAATCTGGGTGAATACTTTTGGAAATACAGTGTATTTATTCTGTTGGTTTATTGTTACTCCACCACATCCTCTTTGCTACTGAAAATAGGGACAAGCAATGTACCTGTAGCCTTAAGGTAAAAAAAACAAACTCTGCAGTACTGTGTGGTTCTTAAGACAAAGTTCTGACCTATGTGCAGCTCACCTTGTGATTGCGTCCGTGCTTGTAGAGCAGTGATATGATGGACTTGATGTGTCCTCTCTGGATGATGTTGAGGGCTTCGGGGCTTTCGATCAGAATGCAGTGGAGAACTTCCAGGATGCCTGCACAACCACAAATTCATCAATTTAAGTTGCATCTGAGAAAAACAGCCAGAGGACACTCCTCAAACAGACATGTACTCTGCTTCACGGTAAACTCAGGATGTGTGAAAGAAATAATAAAATAATGAGCGTACCAGAAGACGACTCCAGTCTCTCCAGCTTGCTAACCAGCCAGTCCAAGTTGTTGGAGAACTGGGTGCAGTTGTTTCTGTTTCCTCTAATTAAGGCCGCTGCAGGGGCACAAGCAAAGTGTGCGTGAGTCAAATTAGATAATGTGACGGATTCCCTTCAGTGCGCTGCCAAACCTTACGATTAGAACCACAACAACAATGTCACCCAAAGGCGACACCTTAAAACACAAGCCCTAAAGACAAAGCAGCTTTGACACCCTCATACATATTAATTTGGAAGATGCCTAAGATAGAAGGAGGGAACAACACAACAAGGAGAGAAAAGGCGTAAACACCAGCGAGCACAGATCCACACCCACATGTCCTAGCAACGAAAGACCAGGGTCACCCGACTCAGACAAGACAAGGAGGAAAGGAGGGAGGCATCTCGAATCCACTCAACGCCGCACCGGAGCAGGTGCGTGGAGGAGGGAACGGTGGGAAGAAGGAGACGTGTCTGGAACGCTAATCCCAGCCGCGAGGTGAAATCAGCGTAAATAAGAGTGTGAAGGACACACTTGGAGGGCAAAAAGGGGTCTTCAATATGGCAGGATGAGCTCGAAAATAACATAACATTCTCTCCTTAAGAATGGGACGTGTTCAAGAATAAGAAATCATTAGAGGAAATCATGCCTGCTGCCTGCTTACATTTTTTTTTGCTCAGAGATAATTTTTTTTTGCTTATTTGGTGAAAAAATGTTTTGAGGCAAACATTGTAGTCATCAGATAGAAGACGCAGGCCCAAAGGGAGAGAATATATATATATATATATATATATATATATATATATATATATATATGCCAGGTCACTTTAGTAAGAAAAGTCAATATTTGAAAGAGCATAGTACAAGCAGTGCATAAGGTTAAAGCGATTTTTTTTTGGCTATGGAAACATGGAGAACAACAACATGAAGAGAGAAGAGTGTGTGTGCGTGTGTGTGTGTGTGTGTGTTTGATGACTGATCTTGTTGGACTGATGCCCTGGAAGCACATCACATAGACGGGAGAGCTTCTTTGTATTGTATGCAGCGGGCCACATGCCACCAAGTCTTTTTTCCCACAATGCCAATGTGCGCGCCTGTTAGAGACGGGGTTCTATATGTCTGGTGTGTTTTTGTCCTGCGTATAAAGGCTGCCTGGTTTCTGGGCAACATCAGATTCGCTTGCTACAACACTTTTGGGATGCACCCGATTGGATGAACGATTGCGCTCGTTGGGCTACTCGAGGATTTCAAAATGGATCAGTTATGAGTTATGCTGGTCGCTGATTTGGCATAAAAGTAGACTAGGCCTTAACTTAATGAAATGTGGAGTGACGGATCTCTCAAAATACACCATGTTACAACCAAAAATGTATGTATAAAATGTATATACACCACGGTGATACCACAATGCATCACGCTGTCCTAGGTACACCATGAAAAGGGCAGTGTTGATTTTTATCTATCTATCCTTAATCGACTTCCTGACTTAGATTGATCACGGTATGGTAAACGCCTTTCTTACCCAGCAGCTCATACAGCAGGTTGAGGATGTCTTTCCAGGCTGCTCCGGCCTCTGGACCAGCACACTCCCCAAAGTGGGCCACACTGTTGTACACATTCAGACGGTCGATGCAGTTGGACACCAGAGTCAGCATGCCCTAAAAAAAAAATGCACAGTGAGTGATTCCATGCATCAACAGCATCAATGACCAGACGAAAAGAAAGGAAATATTAAATATATTAATTTTATAAATGGAGCATCTACAAAACTCAGATATGAATAACAAACTCTGGTGATAGCTTAATGTGGCGAAATCTGCAGGATTCAATTAGTTGACCGTCGCGAACGCAAACACTTTGGCTCCCTGCCGTCCCATTAGTTATCGCTGTGATTTGCTAAATGCTAAATGGAGGGCATAAAAGACAAAATGGAAATTGCTGATGATTTATAATGCAAGGGAGAAAAGAAAGAGTCATGAGTCAGCCGTCTGCGGTGACAAAATGACCTTCTGTATGTGATGTATTAGGGGTTGGCCAGGTGTTTGCTTTTGTTGTGTGTTATCATAGAATGTCAGGTAAGCAACGTGAAAGATGAATTGGTGAAATTATGTAAATTGCAGATATCGAAAGTTCTGTATTATATGATAATTGTGCATACAGTATATATCCCGTTAAATGTTTATTAACAATGGCTTGAGGATATGTTGACACATATTTTGTTGTTGTAGCCTGTTGGAGCTACAGGGAGTTTGGAGAGGTGACATCATAGCGAGGCGGCTGACATTTCGTAATTGATGGAAGCAATTAAGGTTCCAGGGGCTTAGCGGGAAAGCCTCGGCGCGTTCCAGCCAGCCTCGGGAAAAACTTATAACGGCGAAACTGCTGACGCTGTCGAACGCGCTGCCTCTAAATACGAGACGGCATTGAAAAACGCCACGAGGAACAGATTGCCTTCGCCTTTCACACACTTTGTCTTCTGCACGTTCGCCGAAGCCTTCAGCCCGCGCTCACGTGCAGTCACTTACTAGGATTGCTTCAATCACGAGTCCAAACCCGTTCCGCTTTATCTCTGCTGCACTGCAGAACAACTCTGGGCTGTTATTAATTGATATTTTAGTTGTTGGCCGCGCCCTTTCCTTCGCAGTGGGACTCACTTCCTCTTTGAACAGATTCTGACGGTTCTTGAGCGAGCGCAGCTTGATCTGCCTCTCCTCATGCTCCAGCTCGGCATCGGGGAGCTGGAAGTAGGTGATGAGGTCGTTAAGGGTCTGGAGCACCTCCTCCACGGGCAGGGAGACCAGGGCCCTGTTCTTAACGCCCAGGCAATCCAGGTCCCTGGAGAGGTGGGAGTCAGAGGGAGAAACAGACACATCAGCGAGCAGAAACACTGGAAAACTGGACTGATTTCAGTGACGACAGCAGCCCCCGCTGTTCTATCATGATCAGTTTTAAAAATACGCAGAATCTACCACTACGACAGAACAGCGTGAACCTTTGATACCGACACTCTGACTGGGAGGCTGAGCGGAGTTGAGAGGCTGCGATGACTAATACAATGTTGAGCCCACAGGTTCACCCATGCTGAAACGCTGATTCCGGCTGGCCTGCTAAAAATAGCTCCTGTCAAATGCGTGGGAAGGATACGGCGGGGTGGGGGTGGGGGTGGGGGTGGGGGTGGGGGTGTGTGTGTGTGTCACAGCCACAGGGGAGGCTGACAAACGCTCACATGTTTCCTCTGTGAGTTCATCACTGAACCCGACCCGGTGGGGGGGGGATGAGTGGGGCCGTTTGATAATGGTAGGCTTTTTTTTTTTTGACCGCCTGCTTTTTTCTCTTGTGAACCGGGCTTGTGCGTAACCGTGACGACAGGATACGCACGGGCCCGGGTACTGGGTGGGCTGTCCAAAGTCAGTAAAAAGTCACAGCTTAACTCTGCGTGCTGCGTGTGTTCTCAACCCGGAGCAATGTTACATCACAACGAACTGTCTGTTTCTGCATCTATAATCCAGTGACGTGGCACTTTTGGGGACTTAATGCTTTATCATCTCTTAAAGTTACACCCAGCCCACCCTTAGCGTGACACTTGCATTTTTCACCGCAATAAAGTGGAATAAGACAAACGAGAGCTGTGATTCGGTGTGATCGGGCAACTCGATCACGTCACTGGGGGAATCGCCGCATATTCGCGGCGTTCGGTGTACCTGATGAATCGTTTAAAGAGTAGCATGGTGTTGCGGATGATGCGCGCCGCGCGGGACTCCTCGGGCTGGCAGCGCTGCAGGGTCAGCCCGTCGTCCATGTGACCTTCAGAATGGAGGCAAGCCTTGGAAAGAGAGAGAGAGAGAGAGAGTAGAATGTGAGGCGCCAGCCATTAAGGCAATATAGGGAAAAAAAGGGAAGGGGCGTGAACGTCTCCGCCCGTCCTCGGGCAGCTCCATGACACAATGTCTGGAACACAGGTGCTGACACTACAGGCGATCTGGCTGTGTTTACATTTCCACGCGCGCGTAACGGCGCACGCCATTATCACTTCTGTGACAGTAGCCAAGGGAGACGGTTTATATTTAGTTGAGGCAGAGACACAAACTAATAGACAATCATCTTTTCTTAATTAACTCCATTACCCTGAAAATGATTATCCTCTCATAGGAATCTCACTCATTTATTAATGTTTTTTTTTTCCTGTTTTGTGCATGCTTTGCATTCTGAGTTGAATAAAGGGAAACGGTGCGCGCCCGTGCTCCGCTCACCCGTCTCTTGAGGGGACCCAGACGAGCAGATTTGACATCAGGTGCCTGGTAGGAGAGCCAGAGTCCCGTGGCCACGTGCATGATGAAGCAGAGCGAGTCCCCGTATTTAATCTCCGCCACCCCCATGCCGTCGATGTCCCGCTTGGGGCTCTGCTCCAGCTTCTCCTAGATGGGAGAAGGGAAAATGAACATGTCAAAAAAAAAAAAACTGAAAAAACAACAAAAAATGTGTACAGACGCCCTGGATGCAGATTTGTTCTTGATCAAACCACGGACCAAATGTCAGATGCATCTGCTGCTTAACACACAATCTACAACAGGGAAAATCGTAGCTGCAACCCATGATCAACATGACGAGTCCAATGATGAACGCTTTAAATCCACATCGGAAGGGTCACTAATTGGCGGCCATATCTAAAACCCCATTACACGGAGTCCAGCTACTCGGTCGGTTCAGTCACAGTCGAGTTCAGCTAAATTAACCTCTAGAATGTAGCGTTCGCTGGTGCAGTAATTCTTGTAATTTTCATTGTCCTTCAAAAAAAAAAATGGCTTTCCACTCCAATGATAGCTGGGTCGGCTCATTTGTAAAAGTTTATGGGTAAAACCTTCCCAACTCCTCTTGGTAGTGTACGGTTAATCCTGCATGACGCACGGGTAACCTTGTGGGGCAAAGGGGAAAGAGGGGCGCGAGCGCGTCCTTGCCTTGGAAGCTCTGAAGCAGAAGGTGGTGGCGGCCGTGTCGGACCGCTCTCGGTCCTGCAGCACCAAGCCCCTGTCGTCGGTCAGGGCCAGGTAGTGGCCGGTGGTCAGGTGCCGCAGTCGGAAGGGCTGGCCCCAGCGGATGTGGCTCCCGCTCCAACTGCGGAGGTCAAACACACAGCGTGGGGAGAAAAAAAAAGGATGCAAAGTTGAATAATATAATATAGACTAGCAATTACCATTAGTTGATCTAAACATTGCTGCAGCTGTGTCTAGTGTGCCATGTCGCGGTGGAGAATGATTAGAAAATGGATGAACATATTTAACTATAGAGGAAAAAAAGCAAAAGAATAAGCAAGAAGATGGAGTTGAGCAGCCTCATTGAGGTAATGTCTTCTTCCAGTGAGGATTCCGTCACTGTTCATCATTCAGGAGGTTTTTACTAGAAATTATCTTCAGAGATCTCTCCTTGCTCCTCCTGGCTGAATCTACTATATAGCTGGATGGTTTAGACAGTTTGTGAAAGTGTTATAGGGACAGCTGTAGCATACTGTGTTGTGGTGTAGTTTATATCTATTAGTGCTGAATGTTGGTGGGTGGGGCTTGGGTTTTAATCGCTTATATAGATTATTATACATTTAGGGAGATTGAAGACTGAAGAGAGAAAGAGGCCATAGTGTAGTGTTAAATTAAGGTCAGGAGAGGGATGAAGGGACAAAAAAAGAAGGAGAAGAATGGAGCAGACAGTGAGGAAAGAGGCAACAGAGCCACATCTCAGCCCACCTGATCCGGAGCGGCTCCATCCTCCACAAGGACCTGGCCTTGGCGCCGGCTTTGCCCGTCTCATAGTTGACTATCCTGGGGATGCCAGAGTAACACACGAGTGGGTGGTCTGCCCGCACATCCTTTAAATTCAGCAGCCGCTGATAACGTCAAGGTCATTCTTGTCTGGCTTGGAGCCGATTGCCACGTCTTTTACTCTCATTTGTCAAACTGATAGCCAGCGCGCGCGTTGGACGTCTCAGACACATAAACACCGCGGCACATGCTGCGTTTACTCTGCCGACTGCGAGCGTCACATCCTTCAAAAGAGGAGACGTGTGCGCCCTGATAACCCACAGCAACACTGTCTATCAGTGATATGGGTGACTGGGTCAAAAGATAAAAGAAATCATTCATCAACCCCCCCCCCAATCCCCAGGAACAGCTTAGAGTGCGTTTGATCGGCCCCGCAAAAAAGGTAAGACCTCTGAATGGCGTGCTCCTTTTGTTGCTTTTCAAGGACAACGCTGGAGGAAAGCTGGAAATTACTTATCTTATCCTGCCCCCCCCCCCCCCCCCGCCATGCTGGATTCTAAAAATAGACACATACGTGTGTGTGTGTGTGTCTGTGTATGTACCATGGGTGTATTATCATAGCTGGATAAGGCACCCTCACTAAGCCAATTATCCCAGTGGCCACTCGGGGTTATTGCAGCAAATGCCTGTGGCCCAAAAAGCATTTTTCCCCGTAGACCAGACTGTAATAAGAGACGTCACAGGGTCAGTTCTAGGATTCTGGACTTTTACCCAGAGACCAAGATTGATTTCACTGTACGATTTGTTGCAATTTCATTCCCACGTTTTTTAAAAAAAAAGTTAGGGAAATATGTATGAGTCTTGGATTTATTTTTTGGGCTGTTACTTTAAAATACAACCCACAAAAAGTAAAACACATGAAGGTTAATCGACTTTTAAAATGTTATCGTCTGCATGATATTATAAAAATACAGCAATAAAAAAAACACATTAGAATAAGAAAAGTTCCTGAAATGTACAAGCTTCTGTATTTTTGTTATATTATGTTCATGTTTAATATTGTGTTTCAACCAGGTACAGCCACTAGTAAAAAAAAAAAGTAAAAATATCTTACATTTTTGGGGTGCTGGCATTCAGTTCTGAGGTGCTATACCACCTCCCAAAAAACCTATGGTCTGTGAATCTGACAACAGGACAAGGTCAATTATGAATGTTTGATTTATGGAGGTTTTATATTTGTAATGTTTTTTCCTTGAGTTGAGTCAAGTATTATCCACACTGTAAAGACTATATGGGCTAAATGGTAGAAAATACTGTGTATCACTGTGCTGCACACAAAGTAAACCCAGAAAGCTAGAATCTTTTGGGGCGTATGCACAAAGTTTGCAATTTTTATTACACTGAATAGCGTTCAGGCCAGCTCTTATAATACATCCATGGTGTGTATGCGTGTGTGTGCCCAGGAGGAAGACATTCCTGGCACCTGGCTGAGTGATCTTGGGCCTTGCCCGCTATTTTGACCCACTTCACGTCCGGTGTGCTATTTTACTGTGACCTACCTTATCTGTGTTGGCAGCTATACTGTAGATAAAAATAACATGGCGTCCATTTTTTGCTCCCGAGATAGCCAAGTGTCACACGGTTCACGAGCATTCGCATCACCGCTAAATCACAGGTCAGTCCCTGTCTCGCGGAGCTTCGAAACTGGTATCGCACCTCTGCTGCTCCTCGCTCTGGTCCGATCCGGGGATGGTCACCACTTCGTCGTGTCCGTGGAACAGCCGCATCACGTGACCGCCCAGCAGGTAGCCTGTCGTAGGAGGAGAGGAACAAACGGGAAAATCGAGATGCTATGACATTCCGGTTCCTGCTCTGCTGATGCTTCTACATCAGCGACCCATCACTCCTTGGACATAAGATCTTGAAAAAAAACTGCTGCCCTCTGGCAGAAGATACAGGACGATAAAAGGCTGGAAACAGACTCAAAAACACTTGCTACCCTGGGGAAATAGTGTCACTTAATGTATGAGTGCCTTGTCTCTGCAATAATATGATGACTGTGCAATATAGTATATATTTGTTCTGTCGTTATGGCTAAAAACTGGATAAATCAATAAAACAGTTTATGACAGCTTTAGAATGACAACCCATTACTGATAGGCAGCCAGGGAACATACTTTGTTTAGATTGAAGCTTCTGGCGAAATTTCTAAGAATCTAAAAAAAAAAAATATTGTAAACATTTGGGATAGTGATAGTACACAACTTCAGATTCGTTTAAAGTGTTTTTTTTTCCCGTGGCGGCTTAGGTGGTCATACACACAAACCAATATTTCATATGCATAGATTAAGCTATGTTATTCTAAACAACGTATGTTTTGTTCTGCATCACCTTGTCCCTAGGAAGCTGTTTCATGATATCTTCAAAACACAAAATCTTCGTCAAATCGCCAAATTCGAAAAAAAAAAAAAAAAAACGCTTTTGGTGAGTAGAACATAACGTTGTGAAGACATGTTCGGATGTTGTGTAAAGTCTGTACCTTCCTCTATGTTGCTACCGGAGCAGATGGGATGGACGTTCCACAGCGTCTGCATGAAGGAGGCGTCCACCTGGATGTTGCCATTGGAAATGGATAAATGCTGCGGGACACAAGGAAACATCACACACACACACACGCTGTTTACTTAACAATATGTTCATCCTAACCAAAAGGCAGATAAATTAAAAAACAAAATGAAATACATCAGCGTGAAACTGTCAAAAAGACACTATACTACTATCTACGTCAGATGGATCTCTCTGAAATCACCCGACAGCAAACAAGTGCTGATTGTGTGGCTGGATTTACGATTCCAACTTAAAACCGAAAATGAAAGGATGTCGACGTTTTTTTGGCAGGTTCAGCCGAAGCTTGAAACTCTCTGTATAATCGCTGATGTGAAAGGAAACTTTGGTGAATCATGTGGGGAAGAAATGCAACATTAATCGCCCAACTAATTGATTAATCGATTTTTATTTTCCCAAAATCTCTGGTTGCAGTTTCTCAAATCTGATTCTTTAATAGTATAAATAGTTGTGGCAATCCCACTGTCCCACTAGTCAGTGCAGCTCTCATATGGAAAAGGTGTATAAATATGTGTATGAGTGTGTGTGCAAGTATGTTTTTTTGCACATCAGACTATAAAAAAACATATTTTGTAGCAGCTGTGTCCTAATCTCTCTCTCTCCCCTAGAGTGCCTCTGCAGCCCGGGGGTGCTGCACGTCCCCGCAAACAGACGACCAGATTGACATTGGTGGCTGCAAGGCGATGGCCGTGGTCATCTGGCTGTGCCCCCATAGCCGCGGGGGGGTCAAACGCCGCCTGGCTGCTGTCAACCAGCGCCACGGATCACATCCAACATGCTTCCCGGGGTTTGCACCGCACAGCGCTAGGACGCTCTAATAGGAAAAAGAGCCGAAGGAGCCAGTTGGAGCGGTGCAGCATGGACGTAATCATTATTAACGGCGGCGGGATGTGCGGGGATGTGACGAGGATGATAACAGGAAGAGGCTCGGTAGCAGGTGTCACAACAACACCGTTATCATTATCCCACCGACCAGACGTTTTCAGAGCAGATCGCATTTTGCTTAATGTTAGCATCCAGAAGAGGTTGTTGCTCTCAACATTCAGTCGGATTTACTGTAAGCCTCCTGCAGGAGGGAGAGGTCACGGAGAAAAGAGCACTATGTGGTAACAGGATTGGGATAATCTGAAATTTTGTCACATCAGGGGAAAAGAGTCTACTAAGACCTCGACATTATGCAAGTGACACACACACACACACACACACACAACCTGTAACCAGGGGTGTCAAAAGTATTCACATACATTACTCAGGTAGAAATGTAGATACCAGAGTTTAAAAAGATTCAACTCAAGCTTGTTACTCACGAAAAACTGTAAAAGTCCTGGATTTAAAAGTGCTTAAAGTACAAAGTATTGCTCTTTGAAAGTATTTGAACAGGTAATGAGTGAGTGAGTGAGTTAAAAATCAAAATAAATAATAAAATTAAAAATTACATATAACACCAAGGAGGAGAAAAAGTGATTTAAGGCTAAATTTTCCCACTGTAGGACTAATAAATGCTTATCTACAACAACCTCTCAGATAGGAAAAATGCATATAATGTGTTATATTGGCCCTTTAAAAGCATTTTAACAGTGGGCTGGGTTGGTTATAAATTAGGACATGGAGCAGGTCAAACAAGGCCCTTTCTTGCTGAAAAATTACTTTTTGGCTCGACGGTTGTCATGAAAAGAAGCCGGAATGGAAGAGGATTTATAAGGCTATTTTTAAAATGCAAGGAGTAGCAGTAAAATAAGTAATGACACTAGTAAAGTCTAGATACTCTAAATTTCTAATTAAGCAAGGTAACAAAGTTTTTGTACTTGGTTACTTGACATCTCTGTCAGTGACGCCTCGAGAATCGATTGGCAAATAATGACATGAACTTACGAGGTACCGCTCAGAGGACACGCTGACGAGGATGAGGTCATCGCCGATTCGCACCTTCTCTCCTTCCGACCTCTGCTTGGAGGCAGGGTGGATGGTCCACCAGCAAGCCTCGCCTGCAACGGTACACACACACACACACACACACACACAAGCTGTCTCTGTGTTTTAAATCCTCACTGTCACCGCACGAATGCTGAGTGTGTGATACGGGAGGAAGGGAACTTGGGACACATCTGAATGCACTGTGGCAGGATTCAAGTCTTATTGAAGCAATGCTTGTTTTTCTGCATAGTAAGAAACAAAAAAATGTTGCAAAAAATAAGAAGTATCAAGATACAACAGGATGATCAAATGTGATGGGGAAATGTAATCAGCACTGACAAAAGAACCAAGCAGCGTGTGTGCACGGCTCCACAGGGAGTATTATCTGAGATCCTGAAAAGACACACACTGATATTTGCTCATGAACAAATAAAGTGCAGTGAGAGAGAGAGATAAAAAGGAGGAGGAGGCTTGTAGGAAGCAGGAAAAACAGCAGAGAGAGAGAGGAGAGACAAGAGTGAAAGAAACTGACAGAGAGACGTAAATGGAGACAAAAAGGAGACAGAGCCAGTGGGGATACAACAATGAAGAGGTGGATGGAAGCACTTTTATTTTTACCTGTTGAGTCCTCCTGCAGGCCCACATCAAAGGACAGCTTATCCGTCTGTGACCTTGATGTCTTCAAACAGGCCAGGTACTGTGGACAATGGACACGACAGGAAACCACACACAAGACAGACACGTCATGCTCACGCGCTACCGTTCATGTTGACTGTCATATACCGTAAATTCACTAATACAGGCCCAGGCCTTTATTTACTCAACATGTTGAGGCCCTTTATCAGATCAATTTGAGGAAAACTACCAGTATATTAAAGAGAAAACAAGACTTTTTGCCTATTTGAACCTAAAAAATAAAAGGATTATTCATTTTTTGAAACAGTAGAGTTTTAGAACAGTATGCATACAAAACATTAGCAATATTAACATAAGGAAAAATGCTGGTTTAAACAGCATTCTGCTCCAAAGTTTAAGCATCCTTTGAAATAAGCCTAAAATTCTGTTTAATCCTCCTCCTCTACATCTCTCCCTGTGGTCTCCTCATCACTCGCGCCAGCGTCTACAACAAGCTCCGCACGTACCGTCGATTTTCCCTTTTGCAGCATGCTTGTCGGTCAACATTCATGTCACATGACCAGACCACTGTAGCCATATACAAGTTTTGTGGTGGTTCTAAAGAGCTTTTTTGCATTCAAATAATCATTTCAAAACCTGATTTCTAATGTATATTAGAGATCAGTCCTTATTTAACAGCAAACCGGTCAATGTTAGAGCCGCTAATGGTGTACCGGCCTAAATTAGAAAATTCACAGTACTTTTAAGTGTTTAAATTCTGCTCCTGGGTTAGTTAGGTTTGATTTTGTGGACTTTTGTTTTTGGGGGGCGACTGTGGGTAATCCCTCACCATGGAGCTGAAGGAATGCCGCAGGAGGATGGCGTGCCCGTACAGGAGGGTCTTGTGTCCGCCGCTCTGCGCTGCCTAAATCAGGTAAAAAAAAAAAAAACAGACATGCACAAATACACGTCAGCTCTGCATTAGTCTCCTCTCCGCCCGCTTCAACCTACACCCGACTTCCGACACTGGACGGCGACCTCACCAACACCTCTGACCCTCGGCGATGACCTCGATCCGGGGCCACGTACCTCCCGGAGGGGTGTGAGGGGATGGAGGAGGGTTTAAGGGTTTGCCGTCCCCCGTCTCACCCAATAAAGACATGCAATCGGACGCGTCTTGTTCCTGTATCCGTGCGCAGGGCGGGATACGGGATCATCTTTACCAGCACTCCGGCTAGAGGAATGTGGGAAGGATGCAACAGCTACCGTCTCAATGTTTAACATCAGCAGGGAAACGACTCCCGCTGCTTATGCTGGATTTGTGTTGAGATGCAGGAGGGATAAAAAAAAAAAAGGAGGACAGGAGGGGGAGTGGGGGGGGGCAAATGATATCTCTACTGGTAGAGATGCAAAGGGGGATTTTCCGGTTGCTGTTTCTGTTCAGCAAGCGACTCCCATGTTACTCACCTTCCTTATGAGCCTCTAGGTAGCATTAAGGCAAGAAAGAGTGTCATTATTGGGGAAATCAACTCATGTTCTGAGCCCTTTTGCCTTATTTTTAAATTCTCTGGCACCAATTATCTAAATCACATGAGGCTGTCAGTCGATCCATTTTTTTTAATGAATGAATGAATCCCATAGCAATGCCGATCGGTGATCAGCAAGATTGGAAATTCATTACCCGAACAACCCCGATGGTTTAATCACAAAAAATGCAATAAGAGCAGGACAGTAATGTTTTATATCTATGTCGAGTTTTTACAAAATCATAAAGCAGCATTTCTTGAAAAACATCCCTCTCCTTCTCTCATTCCATTGCTTCTCTTTCTTCCTCTTTCTCTTTCCATCCCACTCGATTGGCCACTGGGAACAATAGCCAGCCCAGTGATTTGATGCAGTCATGTCGTGCAGGCTGCAGCGCTGGCTTCTGGGCTTCGTGTGTTGCTGCTGGCTGAGGTACTGAGCTTAATGCGGCGAGGCACATCCAGCTGCAATCACCACCAACCAATAAACCTAAGGCCCCCTCCACCCCAGAGCAGGGCAGTGTTTTATACAGATACAGGGAGGGGGCACTTTTGCTGGTATCAGTTAGAAAAAAAAAAAAGGATCTTCTCCACCTGGAGACACATTGCAGCAAAAAAAAACTGAAAACGCAACTGTGAGCAAGTGAAAACGAGCAAAGCTGCATTACCCCACGGCTCGTTCAACTGTGAAGGAGGATAAAAAAAAAGGGGGCTATTGGATCAAGAGAGAAACAAGCTCTGTACTGTATCTCTCGTCCAGCTGTTGACCACAAGTGACATCCTCCTATCAATTTAAAGGCGATGACATTTAGCAGGATGCAGCCTCCCCGGTGTGTGAGCTCTGCAGCAGATTATGTGTGTGTGTGTGTGTGTGTGTGTGTGTGTGTCTCCATAACGGGGTTGGGGGTGTGTGGTGAGAAGAGCCACAAGCTAACGCCCAGCTAATAATAAAAAAAACAAAGAGGTAGCAGAGGAACAGGAAACGCCAGAATGCCAGAGGTCGTCGGTGCGGCTCCGTATCTCTTTGACTGACTGATCTCAATCGTTGCCCTTTCTGACCAGCGACCCCCCCCCACCACCCACCCACCCAACTACAAAATCAAACGGGTCAGTGCATTTATGGATGAAGCGAGGACAAAGTTAGCAATCACTGGTGGTTATTTTGCTAAAAGCTGAGAATGGGCGAGGTTGGCATTTACACTAACTGTTCATGTGTTGTCGTCGCGCCCCCCCCCCCCCCCCCCCACATGAACCCCACCGTCCCACTGTCTCAGTGGCTTCCGGCTAAATCAGGCCAGACTACCGATTTGCTCCAGCCGCTGTCTATTGATAAGCCCATCCGTTCAAAGACGGTATCGATCCCGGGGCCTCAGCCGAGACACATTCAACCTCCATTTCCCCTTTAATGGCGCTTCCTTCAGTCACATTTGAGGCGCCGGCAGAAGAATGATGAATAGGTGGACGATATCGAAAACAGATAAACGTGAGCGGGGAGAACGCACACAAACAGGGTGCTATCAAAAAGTCTCTGGAGTGTTTGCTGCAAAAGGCGCATTGGGTGTTAGGAAACGATATGAGATGAGAAAACTAGAAACCCTGACCGAATTAAGTGTTGGGTTAAGGCCTTAAAGAGGCGCTGATGCAAGAGGAGAGAGGCTGGACTAGCAGTTAAACATGTCCATTTAAGCGTTAATTTAGCATTTAATATTTCGAGCAGCCTTTTTTTCCCCTCTGCTGCAGCTCATAATTCCCTGCCAGCTACACTGAGGCTTTTTATGCTCCACACAGCAGCAGTGGAACCAATGGTCTTGACTTCGACAGTTTTTTTTTTTTTTTTGCTGCAAAGGCAGCCCGCAAAGCTTCCAGCCCGACGACACATCCGTTTATTGCCAAAATCCGTTCAATAAGTACAAGCCTTAATAGCTGAGGATTTACAGAAAATTCTCACCATCATTAGCGACGTGGCATTAAAAGGTGGACTGGCAAAGAAGCTGAAAAGCCTCAGAAAGTGATGCTGAGAGCTTTTTTATTTATTTATTTATTTATTTTTTAACTCTTCCCTATTTCAGAAATCTAGATCTCAGATGTTGGTATCCAATATGAGTAAAAGAAGACTATGACAAATGAAAGCTTATCATATATGGGGGAAGGAGATGGGGGGATGGGGGGGTGCATGAAACAAATGATAATGCAAGGACCATCCATCTGAGTCCCCTGAGGACAGGACTAATGTTAATCTGACGCTAATCCGGCATTGGTGCCGCTCTAGTTCTCCGGCAGTGGAAAAGTGAATCGTATGAAGTGATGTGCATGGGGAACCTTATTGGGGTAATCTATAGAAAACTCTATTTGTCTCTGTCAAGTTGGTTCGAAGCTCAGGCACAATCTACTTACCCTGTGTGCACAACAAAATCCATACGATCATCATTTATGCATGGAACGTTTGCATAAACCACGATCTCTAACGTGACTTGACAAAAAAAATTTCAAGTGGTGAGCTGTTACGGCGAGACCAACTATAGGAGGCTAAATTAGTGAGGGGGGGGTGGTCGAGTATTGCGTCTAATCTACTGCGTCATGCATGAGGGATGACAGGGGCATGAGTGGTGAACATACCCATCGATCCGGGCCACGCATCTATTATGAGGGAGATTATACACAGAAAATAGAAGATAAAGGTGGGAGAATTACACATCTGTCAAGGCAATGAGAACGGAAAAGGAAACACACTTGCAAATAGGACATTTGAAACAACATCGACTATTTTTTTTTTAATTTACAATGGAAATTCTGCAGCTAAATGGCTTTTCCTTAAAGGTGTTAATCGAACGAGTGGAGAAAAAAAAAAAAGGACGTGAGGCACTTGAAGAAAAGCTGCAGTACTGCCAGGGCATCCCCTTCATCTGCATCAATATTCATGAGGACCTGCGCTTGTATGCAGCAGGGGTCCCCCCAGGCCACCACAATGGGCCTATCGTGCACATGTCTTCATAGTTACTGAACAACTAAGTTTAAGTATGAGGTGGCGGAGTATTTGTGTGTAAGCACATGTGTGTGTCATCACTCACCCCTTCGCTGTTCTGTCCGCTCTTAGCCAGCATCTCCTGCAGGGCCCGTACTGACAGGGACTGCTCCAACACAAAGGTACATATGCACAGGTCTGGAGGAACATACTGCAACAAAAGAGGAGAACATCTCAGGTTTATAAAAAACACACAGAAAGTCCTTTTTACACGTGGCGTTGTGTTCTCATTTTATTTAGGTTCATGCTGCCTTGTCGCAGACTTTTACAGCATATGAAAAGGTAGCCAAGTGTTAGAAGTCTGGAAGTGATTCATCAAACATTTAAAACAAATCAAGCAGAAACCAGCAGTGATTACGGTCAACATATATTGTATGGGGGAAGAGTTCAGTGTGTGAGAGTTAATGGGGAAAAGTCCATCCTCCGTGCCAGTGACATGGGGATTCCCCAGGGGTCTGTTCTAGTTCTAATGCTATTTACCATTCATATCAACAACCAACATGAAATATGTCCTGTACATGGCTGCTAAATATGAGTTGGTGATTCATATAACTGCCAGAACATCTAGCAAGGGTCCTTCTATAGGATAATACAAAAATGATTCCGATACATAGCCAGTTTCGCTGAGAAAACGATGGATATCTTTTGGTTTTTGCCCTTTGCACATTATGTCATGTTATGATGACCTACTTGGTCCTTCCATGTTACTTAACTGAATCAAACTGAAAAACTGCAGCTAAAATAAAGAATTGGGTCATCAGTAAATTTGACAATGTCAAATTTTTAGGGATAATTTTATAAATTTAGACTTGTAATGAGATTTGATAAACAAAGTGGCCAACACCAAATACAGTTCATCTGGTGCCTGTACACACTTGTATATTGCATTATTATATAACAAAATAATTAATAAGTAACTTCACTTTTATATATTAGAGATAATATGAGGTTTTTTTTATATACCATCTCCTCCTTCTGTAACCTTTAATGAAACAAAAGACGAGCGCTCTTGAGTACAAGGAGTATGCCATTTATTCATTTCTGGGTAATGAAATCCTTTTAAATGTTATCTCATGCTGCCCTTTGAGGCAAATGCTTGTTGAATTCATTACTATAGTTGGTCATTAATGTACATTATGAAAAGGTAATGTTGCCATTAACTTTCTTCTTTTTTTAAACCTCTGTGGATGTCAGACTGGACTTGGTGTCAATAACACAGGGTGAAGAAAGTACAGTGTGAACTTTACTCAGGGAGGATACAAGAAAAACCGCTGACAGAATTAGGGAAGACGTGATGGAGATATTTTAGTGTATGGCTACAAGATAAATTATACCAACCTAAACATCCTTCCTGGCCTCTTTACTAAATATCTCAGCAACTTCTAAAGTGGTTCATTCTAACCTCATTTGCAAACTTCACATAACCCAGTTTCAGAATGTAACAAACAATGGATTCACATATAGGAATCAACAGGATTTTAAATGGCTGCTGCTGCTGTGCAAACCCCCACAGCAACTTGATTATTATAATCCACGTCGTGGTATGGAACGCTCCGCGCGGCGGCGGCAGCGGTGACGTGATTTACAGCGGCACATGTCAGGGCGCTGACATCCAACGACCCTGCTTTCCAGACAAGTCTCGTTGGCTGGAGACAACAGACACGCTGCCAGACGCACAAATCTCTTAATTTAAACATCAATGTGAGTGACTTGCTTTATTTTAAGAGGATTTATTTTAATCCTTCATGTTGTAAAGACATTGAGAAAAAAACAACAAAAAAAACACTTTACTTCTTGGAGGAATAGGACAACATTTTGGGAACTACACTTGTTTTCTTTCTTCCTTGAGTTAGACAAGGAAATTGATACCGCTCTTTCTTCTTCTTAAGGCCCTATTTTGTTTAATATTTAAATTTTCCGGCCCTGTTAGTTAGGTTAGGACGTAGCTAGGCTTGTAGCAGCAATGCAATCTGCCTTCTCACACATTTACTTTGGAAAAAAAAATCCTGTTTCCATATCTCCCCGATTCACTGAAAACAGCCTCTCTGATTGGTCCAGCTCTGTTGGACCTGTCCCACGCCTCAGAGAGCTAGAGTCAGCCAGACCAACCCAAGTCCACTACAAGCACTCAGGAAGGAGGCTACATGGATCCAAAGGCTGTTACTATTAATGTCCCCTCCTGTTGTGACATCACAACGGGAGACATTTCTAAACGGCTTGTGTTCAGCAACATTACAGAGGAAGCCAGGTCTTATTTCACAGTTTGTGTGTTCGTGGGTACACCTGAGACTGAAATACTAAAAGAGTGATTTCTTTTTCATAATAGGGCCCATTTAAATGTGAAGCTACAGCCAGACTGAACAAAGTCGATAAAACCTGTTTATTAGTGAGCTTTTTTAGAGGCACATCATTTGTTGCAGAATTACAACGTTGCTTCATGCCTTTCGGGGCCTGAGCCGGCCGTTACTCTAGCACCTGTCAAAGCTATCATAATAAAAGCTCTCCCGAGAAGCAATCCCACCTCCACACACCCTTATCTTCTATGGTGGGTGACGAACAGTTGACCTTTGGCCTCTCCGTGTTGAGGATTGTAAAATTTTGGTGGGGAGGGCACTGACTCGGGAGAATGAGGCAGTCAAACGAAGGTCTAAAAGAGAGCGGATGATGAGTGTCCGCTGTCAGGGTGTCCTTTCAAAACGCCCCGTTTGGTTTATCGCTGATCGGTCGGTGGGACAAAGGCTGTGGCTAGATGGCAGGTGAGGATGGATCGCGCCTTTATTTTTATCTCTGGAAAAAAAAAAAAAGGGCAAAAGGGGTTAAAACTGATTAGCTTTGGAAGGTGCTCTTCAGTTTAATTGGAGGACCTGCTACAGCCGCTAATTGAAGAGATAAATAAAGGAACCAATACAAATTCAAGTGCCAATTGGTCGGTGCTAGTGTAGGCAAATATGAAGAGAGCCATCTTGATTCCCATACAAAGACACGGCGTCACTTCCATTATGGAATGGTGGCATCTACAGATGAGAGCCGCCGTATATCACAATCTACCGGCTTTTACGGGGCGAATTGATGTTGCTGTTTAAAGCGTGCGCGGTTTAAATCAACCTCGGCCTGCCAGCGCCGGTTCTGTGTCACCCCATTATTAGAACGGTTTGCCATGGAAAAGCGGCATCGAATTCAGCCATCAGGCATCGGGACCCCGCTTTTGAATTGCCGTGTTTTTTTTTTGTTTTTTTTTCACGCCATAGATTGTCGATCCCAAAGGTGGGGTGGGCGCCTTTTCATAAAAGCGGCAGGCAATGAAGACAAAGTGCCAGATACGGAGAACATCCATCACACCTGTCGGGTGTAATTACCATCCAATATGGAGTGAAAGCCTCACCTCCCTTTGTGCACAATAATGACCACCCCCCCACCCCCACCCCCCGTATGCACACACACTCTTTGTGTGAGCAGTTGGAGGGCAGGCAGGGGTTGTTGAAAAGAGAGAGAAACATACCAAACGCCAGGAGTACACGGATCTTTGATCACATTTTTTTGATCTCCTGAATCAAATTAGTCTTGCACACTTCCACACTGTGGATATTTGCAGTGGCTCCAAAATTAACCCCAGACAGTACTAATGGATTATGATTACAAGGCAATCAATCTGGAAAAAGCTGCCTACTGTCAACAGGCAGGAAGACATTACTGCCAGAATACAGCCAGTGAAAGGTGAGAGCATGCTGGCTAGATTCAATCGATTATTGTAACAAATAATCAATAATTTTTTTGGTTTGTAAAATGGTGTAAAATGTCGATCGCTGTTTGCCAACAGCCGAAGACGCAACATAAAGTGTAAACCAGATTATAATCAGATATGAGAAGTATGAACCAGAGAGTTTGTAATAATTGGCAACTAATCGATTAAACGACTAATCGTTCCAGCTGTAATTGTGGGATTGTGATGACTTTTTTTTTGCAGTAAGAAGTATCATCTTAAAAGATTTGAATTGCTTTGTGATTATAAGGTTATATAAATGCTGCCTTGTGTTTCATAATCCACAGAGAAACAGCCCCCATTCAGTAACATGCCTTTCAACAAGCATCAGGATTTCTGTGAATTTGTGATGTAACCCTTTCATTAATATTGATGACACAAACCCACCTGTTCTTTCTAGAGATCCAGATGGGAGCTTGACAGAGGAGATGTAAACCTATTTGGAGATGATTTTTTTTGTTTTTTTCGGTTTGGTAAAGTCTGAGGTCACTCTTTACAATTCGGATTTTGTCACATGAAAATCAGCCGAATTAAAACATTAAAAAAACACACTTAGTTGCACAAACCATAAAATGCTCATCTGCGATAAAGCTGCAGGCAGAGACGACGTGACAGCACTGTTTATGAAACAACCCATCAATGCAGCCGGGGTCATAATTTCAGGGTATTATCATTTCGCGGTGGGCCCGCGGCGATGAAGAAACGCTCATCAGAGGTGCTGCGGCAGGAGGCGAGCTGTTGTTCCTGATTTGATGAGGTGCTGAGCTACCTTTCTGATTGTCTGCTGGACCTAAACCAGGTTGAACTAAATGCACGGTTTGATTTCTGCCGCGCTCTCCCCTGGGCGAGCGCATTCCTTCTTTCTTTTCTACCGACTGCATCGTGTCACACGCTGATTATATTAGTGCATATATGAACGTGTGGTGAAATGAATTTCATCATGTAACTGCAGAGAAATATAAACTGGCTTTCTCACAGTGAGGCCAGACAGCACACACTGCAGAAAATTTAACAGTTTTCTTTAAGATTTTTTGACATCTTGCAATATTTAAAACTATAAGTAAATAAATGCAAATAACATACAGTTAAACCTTTTTCTCAAAATGACATTTTGACCATTAATGCCAAATCATTATTCATTATGACTCCAATGGCGGCACATCTACAGAATAATACATGATGGTAAAATAATAATAAAAACATAAATATATAGACATATATATTCAGGCTTTTTTAATACCTAGAGATTTTAGGTTTCATGTTCCGTTTTTGTTCTGATTGTAGCAAAGGAAATAAATGGCCTTATTCTGAAGTGGCTTCTGACCTTAAGCTAATACATAACGTGCATGTCAGTGTTCCTTCTCCTTTTTTTTCCCCCCAGATGAGAAAGAAGCCAACGTACCTTTGCCTCAGACGTGGGCTCCAGGTAACACAGTCGATTGCCCAGGCCCTCGGCAGCCAGGCAGAACTTGCGATTCTCCTTCTGGATGCAGGCCACACACTGGAGCACCACTTCATCATCCTGTCAAGACAAAAACGGACTTGAGTCGCTCTGTGTATCTATGTATGTGTGTGTGTGTGTGTGTGTGTGAGTATAAATGCTGCATGTGTGTCCTGCTCCATTAATCAGGGGAAGCGGAGGCCTTAAAAGTATTCCCTCTCCAGTCACTGCCCCCCAGCAGTGGAACCTGAGGTCACCACCGGACAGAAACAGGCTGTAGTTTGCAATAGTCTAACTATGTGAGGCCCTGTTTTAATGGGGCAAACATATGGACTACACTGCAAAAAACAAAGCAATTTAACAAGTGAAAATGTCTTGTATGTGGTACAATTAGATGAATAGCGAGTAGAATTATCTTATTCCATTGGCATGGTTTTTCAGATAAATCAAGGAAAAACATGGGAATAAGACAAATTATGTGCCAATGGAATAATATAATTCTACTCAATATTTGATTAATCAAAAGCAAGAGATTTTTACCTAACAAGACTTTTTGGCATTTTTGGGTGTGTTCCAAGTCATTTTGAAAGGTTGTATATAATCAGCACAAAAGGGTTTGTCTTGGGTAACTGACTGATTCATAGGTGTATTCTAACTAAAGGAATCATATCAGCGTCATCGCCCATCACCTTTAATAGCCAATGCACATGCACATTTAGAAGACACGTTCAGAAGTTGGAGAAGAAATGTCTGGCTACAGTAGAAACATGTGGGGCAGACTGGCAAAAAAATGCTATGGTGGTAGGTTTGCAATACCTGAACCTAGAAGACTGTGCCTTATTTAGCGATAAGGGGTCATTGGAATAATTTTACATTGCTCTGGCAATCATTTTTCAAACTTCGGATAAGCTAGCTAAGGGAGAAAAAAAATAATTTCCTTTCTCATGATTATCATCCATTAGTCACCTAACGGTTCATCTGTAGGTAACATTTCTAAGATAATTCGACCATTTAAATGCCACGGCTGAGAGTTGGTGCATAAAATGGTCATAGCAGGAATAGATCTCCATTCATTCAAACTCTCAGACCCACAGTCAGTCCGCTGATTAATCCGATTGAACTTCTCGTGTCTTCAGAAGAGCCTCGTCACTTTTCCAGTGCCAGCCACGCTTCTATGACCTGTCAATCAAACACCACGACTCAACTCTTGAAAGGCGGCTTCCTTTCTTTGTGAAACACATCGCCCGGTTCTCATTTCTTAGAGCTGACCCCACACTGTTATATTTAATAAAAGGAAATAAGCTGTGAGGATATATATATATATATATATATAAAGAGAGAGAGAGAGAGAGATAATGTGCTTTGTCAAATAAATCCTTTTGGGCATGCCATGGAAATAGAAGTTAATCTTTCAGTTTATCACAGTTTGATCAATTATTTTGAGAACCACAGATATTGCAGCTAAATATTTGGTAAACGTGAGCAGTCACAACTGCATTTGCTATTTATACTTTATGAGGCGTTCAATAAACACTTCACCTTTTAGTGCTATGACTGTTTTAACATTGTCTAAATAGGACCTTAAGCCTCAATTACTTAACAAATTGGTTGTTTATAACCAGGAATATTAGCCTTGCAGGGTCATCATACATATTTAGGCCCAATTTTTAATTTTTTAGTCAGTACTCTGTCTAGGTTTTCGGTGTAATTAGGGGTTTTCTCAGACCATTTATGCAGCATTTCTAAGTTAGGATCGGGCTCAAAGAGTCTGAGATCACCAACCGCCTGATTTGACATGCCAAGATGGCTGCTCCAGCTGTCAAGTAGTAGAAACACAACTATTTAGGTGATATTATGTGCAACAGAGAGTGTGCCAACAATGGCCTGTGGCCATGGTGAGGTTTACTTCACCGTTTTCTTTCCCCAACATTGTAGCTGGAACTGTGCCTTTAATTAGCTGTGATGATGATGATGTCAAGGTCGGCCTGTGGCTGTCAATCATTGTGAGTCACTGTGATTGTCAGATAGTCATATTCTACGTTAACTATTATTCCCATTAAAGGACCTAAAGTAACAATAAATTGTTCCTACTAACCAGTATGTCCAGCACAATGTCGGTGTAAGATGTAAATGATTCCTCTGTGCCATAAGCTGGCGTACACATAAGCGCACACTGATGTCCAAAAGCCATTAAAAACACATCAATAAGCCACATCAATAACATGCTGCACCGCTTCACATGCTGCTTGTAATGAACTACAGTTTATTTTGACTCTCGCCGCCATAATCACCCACGACCCAGTCCACACATTTGAAAAATAATGCAAAAATTGCGCAATTTTCTATGTATCGCCTGCATGCATATTTATCTCGTTTATACTGCTTGTGCATAATGGTGGTTATATAATGGTGTATAATGATGCACTGTGGGTTCAGAAGCATTGGCTGGTTTTGGGCTTTTTTAGAGATTTGCTGTCAGTAAGAAAAACCACACAATATGAATATGATGAGATTCTGCAGTTTTATCATGAATATTTGTATGAGGATACATGAACATTTAACATTCAGCATATAATGCGTCTGTGTTTAAAAGAAGAAAAAAAAAAAAGCAAACTAAGCACTAAAGTACACCACAAGGAGGTAAATCCTATGAATAATAGACCCCCCGCTTCCCTACACGCAGAGTTCTCCTTTTGTCTGTGCCTCTGTGCAACTAATTGGGGGGTTTTCCCCTCTAAATGTGATGATCAAACACATCCATGGCTGATCCCTTTGTATCCACTTCAGGCTATTTACTCTCTTTATATGCTACAAATGAGGTTGGTACAGTTGATCGGGAACATTTAGGGTTTTAGCTACGTATGTAAACCTTGTGTCTTGCATCAGTTATCACGTGCGAGACGGCGCGTGCATCTGTTTGAATGTGTAACACGCTGATATCAATTATTTATCCGGTAAGACGTGCTGAAATTGGAGGATGTCTCGTTCTCTGACATGTCCCAACGTCTGAGTAGAAGAAACGGAGTTTTATAAGAATCTTAATACATCACGCAAATGGTCTAAATTAATATTTTTCTTTCTGCCGAGTTTAGCCATCATGTATCAGCATCAAGTTCTTAGTGTGAATTTTCATAAATATTGAACATTAATAGGTTGATGTTAAAGAAAGTCATAAAAAATATTAATGCTTAACCCCTATTGCATAAAATATTACTTAGACATGGTAAATAATGTTTTTATTCCCCAAATGACCTAAATAATAGATATATCAACATTAATAATATATATTATATTAATATCGTACTATGTAAGTCAATGGGACTCTAATATATAGTAGGCACTAGGAATTTTCCATATTTTTAGCATATAAGGAAAAATACATGGAACATCAAATTACATCATTAAATGTTAAAAAAGAAGAAAAAAAATGGTTTAACTACTCCAGCTAGTGAGTCCAAAAATTCTGAATACTTTGGTTGTGAGACAGGTCAAATGTCTATGAGGAAAAGGGAATAGTGAACAGTATCCCAGCTTTTCACAAAAATGAAGATTAGGAATTGTTGTCGTATGGCAACGCTATGCAGTAGATTAAATGCATTTTAAATCTTAAAACACAGACGAGCTTTCTGCCTTTTTTGTATTGTACGTCAAAGGTTTTATTCTTTTCGGCTGGAAACAACCATCCGATGCTGCCTGATTGTGTTTGCAGCGTTGGCCCTGTAAAAAGCTGAAGTGGAAATAGTTAGTCTTCATGATAGAGCAAGTGGAAATCTGATGATATGAGCTGCTGTGGGACAATAGGGGGGGGATTCTGCACAATGGCCAGCTGCATTATTTAATGTGCTGAGAGCAGAGTGCAGTAGTACAGTAGTAACAGTAAAGCACGGCGTTAGTGCAGTACAGTGGCACAGAGAATAAAGGAGCGTCTTCATGCGTCATGAATGCATGCACATACTGGCCTTTTTTTTTTTTTTTTTTTTTTTTTTTTTTTTTTTTTACACTTGTTTCGAAGCAGTGCTTGAAAATCAATGAAAAACCTCAGGGCCCTGAAAATGCTTGCATGACACATCTTCCTGAGCACTGGTTCCAACTCTGTTGTACAGATACAGTTGCAACGAATGACCAATAAGTTGCCAACTATTACGTCAATCGCCAACTATTTTGATAAATGATTAAATGATTAATGACTCAGTGATCAACATTTATCAGCATGTGATCTGATCTAAAACAACAAAAAGAGGCAAAATACACTGCCACACCTGAGCTCGCCAACCGTATGAAAGCACCTTTCAATAGTGTTTTCATTAAAAAGAATTGCAAAATAAAAGACAGATGTTCCTCTTTAAACAGTGATAAAGAAGGGTTGCAGCACAAATTTTCAACGGCACAAGCGTCAATTTCACAAACAGCCTCCAGGTCATGTAAATCACAAATAGTGTTGCACTTATTCTTAGGAATCAAACATACCGATATCTGCTAATTTTGCACTTTGTGTGTATATTTTGTGTTTCATGTCTTATGACAGGGGTGTCAAACATGTGGCCCGGGGCCCAGAACTGAGCCACCAAAAGGGTCCATTTTGACTTACTGGACAACTTTTGGAAATCATTTTCATTCACTTTTGGATTTTCTAAAATAAAAAAAAAAATGGACAAGTTCCTATCTTTTAGCAGAAATCTGAAGCCTTTGGAGGATATTGTATTGACAGCAGCTTTTAGTGCTCAAGAAATATAATATACACTTAAGTATAATCCTATTTTTGAAATTGCACTTGTTTTCTGAAAATATTCCAGGCAGTTCATCGCCTGTTTTGTAAATGGATGGGACATGTGAAAGAATTCTAATTAATAGTTTTACCTCTTTACATGAAAAATAATGGAGGATCTGAGGTTGTTATTCAATTCTAGGTACAGGAGGTTTTTATGGATCAGTTCCAACTGGTCCGACCCATATGAAATCAAATTGGTCTTGAACTAAAATGAGTTTGACACTTTTGTTTTATGATGTGATGTACTGTGTTGTGCAGTTAGTTTTGTACTATTTTTATCTCTGGGAAATGAGGCCAAAGATAAATTTATTTCCACTGTGGTGGACAATAAAGTAAATCAAATATCCCTACATCTTGTTTTCCCTGTAGTGTACTGTCAGCTATAGGGATTGAAAACTGAGCGCCATTGACAGGAAGGCTTTTCTGATCACATGGTCAATTTGATCAATTTTAACTTTGAACCTTTTTGCAGCGCTATCTGCGCCATCTAACTAGAAAAAAAATTCCAAACCATCCTTGCACTTGCATTAAGATAAGGAACTTCATCATCATCATCATCATGATGATAGGGCCCACAATATATTAAGAATATTCAGTTAAACTACATTAGCATAGCCAAATCATGCATAGCAAGCTGTTTAGCAATAAAATAATTGGTAATAAAATTAATAATACAGAATGGCTTAGTATTTAGTCATCATCACAAAATTATCCATAGTAATCGTTGTTTTGGCACGACTGCTTCACGAAACAATAAAAGCATCAGGCAAAGCGCAACACATTATCCACATAACAATATAAAAGACATAAATATAATTGCCAACAGTCATTGAAGAGAATTATAAGAGACAAATTCAATAAAGGGATTAAATAAAATTAAAACAAGCAAAAAGCATAAAGGATAGGCAAATAAAAGTCACAGCGCAGTGAAAAAAAAAGGAGAGGCAATACTGCCAACGCATCAATCTATAATCCATCATTATAATATATATAAATGAGATACATGTGTTTGCAGGAAGGAGATGTAGGCTGGAGATTACACTGATTGCTGGAATTGATTGTGCTACTCACGGGACTGAAGAGACTCTGGAAGGGGATCGATATGAAAATATTATTCAACTCTGGCTGGGATGAACAGTTATATGGGCAGGTCAACACTTGGCTGGACGGGAACATGCTATCGGCCTCCCTGATGGAGGATCAGATGTAACGGTTTGGGCCGAATAAGGACAGTATTGACCTTATTCCTGCACACGTACAGTATTTGTTTAATCGTAGAGGCTAACTCTCCAGTCTCCAGAGTCGGCCCCGTTCCGCTGCCTCATTTCACCAACTGAAGTACAATTAAATATCTGACATTGTCTTCCTCTTTTCCTTCTCCCTCTGTCACCAGCCTCACTTACTCACTCATCCCCTGTTGTACCTGTCTGCTACAGACTAGGAGGGGCACTCACTGCTATCAATCATTCATAAAGTGAGGCACTAAGTGATGTCAGCCGTAGGCCGCGAAGGGAAGAACGCGCTCTCCTCGATTTACAGCGGGTTTGGTTTACAAAATCTGAAGGAAAAACGTCGAATCAGGTTTCGGAAGGACTGGACGGTGTCCGTATGCAAAGATCTCTGCGTCGTACCTCTGTAGGAACAACTGAAAAACGGTTGAAAAGGGTTGAAAAGTAGACAGTATGGAGAAACCGGGTGTAATGCAAATTACAATCACCAAAAAAAAAAAGAAAAAACTGTCATAAACGTCTCTGGTTTGACGGATTGTGGCTCGTAGAAGCTACAGTAAAAGAAATATGGATAAAGGGTGGGCGACCCTGGTCCTGGAGAGCCACTGCGGGTGCTGCTTTTGGTTCCAACTGAGCAGTAACACAGCTGAATCTACAAATGAAGGTCCTTAGTCAGGGCTCTGGTGGTTGATTAGTAGAATCAGGTCAGGTCAGGTTTTAATCAACTATTGTATGGGTGTGACGGTTTTATAGTCAGTAAAAAAAGAACATACAGCAAAAAAAATCTCTCAAATTTAAGTACTGGAATTCAATTAGAGGGTGCTTCACCCTTAAAAAAATGGGATAGAAATGCCTATGCTTACCCTGCTTGGCTTTTTTTCAAGCGTCTCCTTCCAACCCATTTTGAGATTGAAATTTGGAGATCGGCTCCAATGATTTAATAGGAAGAAAGAAGCCTGAATTGGACTTGGTTGAAGAATCACTATTCTAGAAAAGTGGTGCTTTTAATGGCATTAAGGCTTCAGTGTGGCTCAGATTAATGTTATTTTAGATTAGAACTAGAATTGCACAAAAGAAAGTTTCCCTATTATGAAAAACACACCGTCTATAAATGACTCCCGTTGTGATGTCACAACAGGAGTGGATCAACATAACCGGCCCTTCCTCCTTCCTAGTGTTTGTACGTGAGTGAGTGAGACTAAATTATCTGCATTTAAACCACAAAAACAACATGCTAATGTAATCTAATTCAAATATTAAACTGGGAAAATGCCAAAATAGGGCCCCTTTTGCGGTAAGGGGGAGGGGGGCAGGACCACCGTGGTTGAGTGTGGCTAAGAGAAACATGAATGAGTTACAAAATGAATGAGTTACAGGAGCGATTGGAGCAGCCGGCCCAAATGTGCCGTTAGGACCCTCAGGTCTCCGTAGATGTCATCAAAGCGAACATAAATCACGTGAGAAGTGAGTTGAGTCTCCCAAGGGCACCTTGAGATTGAATTTGACTCTAACATAATACTCGCTCTCACTCTCATCCTTATTCTTTTGTTCTGTGTAAACCCATGCATTTGTCATCTCTGCTGTGTAACGCGTGCGTGTGTGTGTGTGTGTGTGTGCGCGTGTGTGTGTGTGTGCATACGCCCACCAAAACAATAGCATAAAAACTCCACCTTGCTCCCATGAGACATGTGTGAGTAACGCTGAAGCATATCAATGAGACAGCCATGATGACAGAAGCGTATCTTCACGGCGTCGACCAATCGCGGGCTCCTGACGTGCAGCGGAACGATCACATTGGTGGAGACTTTTGCATAGTGACAGGTTGGCACGCCAAAAGGTCTCCACAACACATGAGCCGATCCATGTTTTGAGCTGTAAAGTGATGAAATTCAGACTGATTTCTATAAAACTCCTGTGTCTGGACTTCTGACAATACTGCTTTTAAAGAAATTACCATTATTAATGATAGTGAATGACTACAGGGTTTTAGGAGCAAGTAATGGGCTATTATGGCTCAAGAAATTATAATCCTGGCATTAGGACATTCATAAATGTCCAATTATTCAAAGACCATCTCTTTCTCTCCTCTTACTGTACGCCCCTGCATATATAGCGTTTTTTTTTATTAATTCCAGCCCTATAAATGACAAAGATGAAAAGTCAAGGGTTTGTTGAGTTTAACTTTGTGACTGATATTGTTCCTCTGAACAACACATAGCAAATGTGAACTGAAATGATCTCAGTCTGTAGTACTCAGGCCTTTTGTTTGAAGAGGCTTCCACAGCGTTTCAGCAGGTAGCAGAACGCACGCCGTTCCATCGGCCCACAGAAACACACTCTGAAGACCTTATCATGCACCGCACACGGCTGCAGCACTTTGCTGAAGTATTCCCAAGTCCATTCACTTTTTTTTTGTAAAGCCCAAAGTAACAAATCACATTGCCTCAGGGAGCTTTACACTTTGTACAAGAGAAATACATAAAGCATCCAGCATCCCTTAGTATTTTTCACTATATTTGTATTTATATCTATGTATATAAAATATTGTTTATGATAAAATATGTAGTGTCATAGTAGACCTTGTATTTGCATTTATAATATTTATATGTAATTATTTATGCTACTATTCATATTTATCTACAGACATTTCGATGGAACTGTGTAATCTGTTTTTTAGGTTTTAATATATACACTGACATGGCTGTGTGTAATACTATAATACTTAATGTACTCACATTCTTCATATTTATATACTTTGTGATGGCGCTGTATAATTATTTTTATTGTAGCTTTTTATTATATATACTGACATGTTTATAAGTCAATACTGACCATATTGCTATAGATCTGGGTTAAGTGGTAGGATTAGATGCATTCTACTTCCTCCTACCGCCTTTCAAGCATATGGAAACTGTTTTTTTCCACCTTTTTTATTGCTTATATGTTCCAAATAAATAAAGGCAAATAAATATTGCACAGGGCAAAACTCCCTAAAAAACCTTTTAAGTACACCCTGGAGGTGATGCAACAACACCTGTAAAGCTGGAGTCACAAAACAGAGACACAAATGAGCTGCAGCAATGGAGAAAAAGAGCTAAATATTTGAATTTTTTTTTTTAGAGCGCTGTGGGTCTGGGCGTGATGGTGAAGTGAATTGCGCCAGTATTTCATGTGTTGCTCCCATAAGGCTTGTTCCTTCCTCGGCTCGCGCCGTGCTGCAGCCGACGCTCTGCACAACAACGTTATTAGCTCCTTTCATTTGAGACACTATCTCAACTTTAAAGCGCAGAGGCCACGGGGGAAATAACGGAACGCCGCATATTAAACACTCAGACAGGAACAACGTGACGGGCGGTGTCGTTGTTAACGCGCCTCCGGTAAATGCTTTGACACTCTACAGACCAGCGGGCCACGAGGCCATGTCACCAGCGTGTTCTGTCTGAAAACCTGTAAGTCCTGACTTAGAAAGAACACCAACAAAAAATCGATTAAGAAGGAAAGGAAAAAATATGGAAGCCCAAAAACATAGCCCCATGGAAAATAAAATAAAGAGATAAAATGTTAAACTTATGAGACACTTTTACAAAAGTAGCAGTGCAGCCAAACTGGATTATGAGTACATTGAAGACTATGGTTTCACGACAGATGAAATACTTAATTTTCTTGTTTATTCACATGGTATTGTACTAAGCAAATGCACACTTGGGAGGGGTTTAAAAAAGAAGCAACCCTGACATAGAAAGAATAAAAGCGACGCAGCTGATGTGACAACCTTCATTGAGCAGCAACTGGAAACATCTGTCGGTGTAGTGGTTACAGATGGATGCACCACAGCTGTCTGCTTTTTTTCTCCTAAATATATTTTATCTCATTATTAGGATTTTTATATAATCATTTTGGCTTTTTTATATAATCATGATTTACCATAGAGCATGTTTTTTTTCTTTTCTTGGAGGAAACAGGCTTCCATTATTGAGGAGGACTACTAGGATCACCTGTAGGCCTGCGTATGACTCCGTCCTTTCCCTCACCACCAAACCAGATCACCATGGTCACAAGAAGCTCAACAATTCGATGTGGGTGTTTAAGAAAAAAATATTAGTGGAAAGGATGCATAAATGTGTGACCTCATTGACACAGGAAAGGCAATTATACCTTTCTGTTAAGAGGAAATGGAAACAGAAGATGGTAGAAAGGTGATGGAAAGGATTTCTGTCCACAGAAGCAAACTAAAAACCCACACGCACACACAGCACGTGCCTCCGCTTGCTTTTTTCGTCACCGGGGGGGGCTCGCTGCCAGTCAACGCTGTC
The DNA here is from genome assembly GCA_036785175.1 of Eupleurogrammus muticus. NCBI lineage: Eukaryota > Metazoa > Chordata > Actinopteri > Scombriformes > Trichiuridae > Eupleurogrammus > Eupleurogrammus muticus. The sequence continues at coordinate 11,892,098 of JAYKQN010000012.1, read as the reverse complement.
TAGAGGGCCGACTCGCTCCCCGGGACTTTTGTTCTGGACAGAACGGTACAGCTGGTAGGACACTGCAGAACAAAATACAGCTGGGCAGCAGTCCCCCCCCCCCCCCCCCCCCCCACGAGCGCTCGCAGCAGAGGTGCAGAACAATGCCAGGTGTTCCCCAGGCCTGTGAGTAGGAGGAGAGCAGGCACGAGGAGAGATGAGACTACAGACCGCAGTGACGCACTCTGAAACATAAACATTGATGTAGATTACTGTTTATTGACCCAACCAGCCCTAGCATTACTTTTGGAGTAGTAACAATTAAATTTAATACATATTCCCATTTTAAACTTTACTTTTTTACATAGTTGAGTGCTAATGACTGGACAATGTCTCAATTTACACATTGCAAAGCTGGCTGGAACTGATACAGAAATCATAAATTGTAAAAATGATAATAAAGTGCTCCATCTTTGCTTTTTGACTCGCTGCAGCATCTTACTCCAAGTCATGTTTACAGACCCTCAGGAAATCCCAGTACATTTTTAGACTTCAAAAAATTAAATGCAAATTACTTTACTGGTGTAATTAGGTTACAAACTCAAATATTAGGTGAAGTAACAAGTAGCTATACCTAATGACTTTTTCAGGGTAACATGCCCAACACTGCTGAAGGTGCAACCTAAAATGTTTTTTTTGTCCAATATAATCCAGTCTACAACCCAAAGTTCATCAGTTTACTATTATAAAAGACTAAAGAAACCCCCAAAAAAATAGATTTGAAAACCCAGAAAAGTCTTAAAAGTGACTCAAATATTTGGCGACTAATCGATTAATCAACTAATCGTTGCAGTTTTAAGTTCCTGTAGTATCAAAGCAAATGCTGCAAGATAGATGTCGTGTCCCAGAATATTCTGGTGGCGCTTCCACTTCGCTGTCTTACCGTTGGAGTGAGTCATAGACTCGTACTGTAATGCTCTCTCTCACTCGATGGCAGGACACCAAAAAAAAAAAAGTGTGACTAGAGAAGCGGGTGCTTTGTTCCCATGACTCAGTGATGCTGTGTAAATGGGAGCGCTAATGCTCATCTTCAGGCAAACTGCTGAACACGCTGACCCCCCAGAGCACAGACAGGATGGAAAGCACAAGCAACACACACACACGCGCGCACGCGCGCATGCATATATATGCATCATTAAAATCCCCCAGACCCAGAGCAACACCATAAATTAATCTCGACATCCGCTAAAATTTCATCCTCCTTTAAAGGCTTTGCTGAGAGTGCTCAGGGTTCCGTCTTTATGCGTTGTTATTGACCCGTGTCAGTGGTCCAGACCAGTCTCTAGCAGGTAAAAAAAATGCACAAAGCAGCGTTGGCATGACTACAAATACTTTGGAGAATCTGTAAGCACATTTCCCATTCGAGCGCCTCTTTCACAAGAAACTCGGAATTTGCGCTATCAGCTCAAAGCAAGCTCACTTAGATATGATGTATCTATAGAGGCCACAGATTCACTTTGTAAAGTTGTGTGCAGAAATAATGCATGAACCGCAGTCCTGTCTATTGTAGCTTGGTTGAAAGGAGCACAGATGTGCAAGTCCACGTCCCAAGGATAAATAAATTAATGGAAAAATACTTCTAAGGCATAATCTAATCTGAGTAGGTTCGATAGTCTCATCCATATTTAATCCTCTCAGGTCGTGTGTGTGTGTGGCACATACTGCGCTTCAGAACCAGAACCGTCTAATCACTCTAATTACCCGAATCACCATACACCCGCGCTATACAGCTGTGAACAGCACCGAGCATATGGGCCGAGGCAATCCGTCTCCGGGATTGGACAGATATGGCGATCAGCATGCACCAAAGAGCTCGGGGTGAAAAATGGAACGCCACAGCGTTTGCAACTCGCTGTTGATGGAGGATACAGTACAGAGACGGTTAGAAATGAGTCAGAAGAGGCTACGTCCGTTATAAGTGACGTGTGCTGAGAAGTTCTGCAGAGGTTTATAAGGAGCGCTGCTAAGTGAGCCCTGCAGGAGAATCAAACCCCTCCCAGGTTGAGAGGTATTAAGCCTGTCTGCTCGCTTCAGCACTGGAGGGGGGGGTGGCTGTAAAATGTTTCATTACATCTCACAGTGCTGCTTCTTCTCCCCCAGCGGTGGGGTGTAATGTGAAAGGCTAAGTAAACATTTTCATCACATCCTTGCTTTTTTATGCTTCCAGGCTATTGAACAAAAAAACTGAAAAAAAGAAGCAAGCATCTTATCATACGTTTTAAATAGGAACATGTGACAACTCCATAGCTGGCGGCCTACACCGGGGAACAAAAGGAACAAACCACTCTCCTCTCCCTCTGCAGAAAGAAGCATTATACACCGAGGGGATTGAGTCTGTTTTTTTTCTTAGTGGATGGGAAGGACACAGAGAAAGAGAAAAGGAAAAAAAAGAGGCTGCTTCCACATGCCGACAAGGATCGGGTTGTATTTTTAGCGAAAAAGAGGCTTTCTGGAGGCCTGGCGCGGAAGGCCAGCACGAAGATGCGTTTGTCTGGGAAGCCGAGCGTGAATTTTGACTCACTTAAACTTCGCTTCAAAAGTGTGAGGCTAAGAGAAAGAACCTGGGCGACGCAGGGATGGTAAATCACACTTTTACTTTCAGGTCATGAATGCTGAAGAAGTAGTATAACGTGACCTAAAATTTCAACGGGAGTGGGTGGCTGCAGGGTTTCTGTGGAACGCCACATCACTCATCCACAAAAAACGTGGATTTTTTTTTGTGGATGATATGCTGTTGTATCTTTCCAGTGTGCTATGTATACACGCCATTATTTTACAGGAATAGGTATGCTTAGCTTAGCATAAATACTAAGGCAAAACGTCCCTGTTCAAAGATTCAGAAAATCTGTCCACCAGCATCGCCAAGCTCATCGATTAACACGTTACAATGTAACTCATTTGTTCAATTCACACACTGAATAAAGTGTAAAAAATCACAACTCGTATTTGGGGGATATGTGCCAAGCGATTCGCTGTGGATGCCAGACGACATGCGGCGACTACCCAGTACAGTTTTTGTATTAAATCAAATGAATGAGATTCTATGTGGTAAATATTGAGATTTTTTTTTTTTTTTTTTTCCTATACCTTTGGACAGAGCCATGCTTCAAATCTGTTTGCTAAGCTAAGCGAAGCTAAGCTAAGCGGCTGCTGGCAACGGCTTCCCATTGAACGGACAGATAGAGTGGTATTGATCGTTTCCATCTAACTCCTTAAGAAAGCAAATGAGCAAATTTACGTGTCCAGATATTCATTTACACAGACAAGAGTGTCCATAAAATACAATTCCAAAGCACTAATGGAAAAAACTGACCTTAAAACTTGGCTTTTGCCCAGAAATAGATATATAGTGTACAAATATATATATATATAAAAAACTCGAATACCTGTTCCAACATTGGTGAAATACTTACAAATTATGTTCCCTTCCCCTGTCCTGCAGAGACCTGGCCAGTGTATTACACGTATTCTCTACAAATGCAATAATAACAGTGATCGCAGTGTCAGCTCCTGCTGGATAAAAATACCCATTGTCCTTTAAGGCCTGACCTGACTTAAATTCTTCAGAGTGCTCGTCCACACGCTCGCGAGCGCGGCTGCGTCAGAGATCGAACGGCAGCTGAGACACCGCCGTGTCAGGCCCTGTTTTGTCAGGGGCGGCTCGTGACGACACAGGTGAAGGGTTTACGTGTCGGGAAACGCAGCTGAGACTCGGATAGAGGGATTGACGGGAGGGGGATAAGAAGGCGGGAGCGAAAGTTTGACTGAAAAGCACTGAAAAAAGATGGAAGGCAGACTCTTGTGGGGCATTGATCTGTCACAGGTTTCGTGGGGAAAGAAGCCGCTAAGAGCTTGGCGAGTTACTTTTAAAAGTGTCAGCTCCTCGGCTGCAGCGCCACAGCAACACTTCTCCAAGTTAGGGCGGGCAGGGAGGAGGGAGCTGTGCTGCAGAGATGCTCAGCCCTGTGGAGGGATTAAAAAAAAAAACTTCAGCATCTTTATGTGTTCTCTCACCTGCAGAGACCTGACTTAACGGTTGCCACTAAAGAAAACAACAAAAAAAGCCACCATTTAGCAGCAAATGCTCTGGAAATCAAATAACATGTGTGTTACCGTTCATGCAAACTCCAGGGAACCTCCAACCCTGCTTTGCCAGCAAACGCACATCTTTTATAACGCCCCGTCGTTGACTCTGCGGCAACAAGCCCCTAAGAAGGGAGTGATATCTCCTCGTCTGCGCTGGCGTGGTGCGACAGGGAGGTTGTTAAGGAGGTATGAATCTTTTATGAGGGAGGAAACGCTGCCGTTGTCGATATCAGATGAGAAAAGGCCAAGACTTTGGCACCGACCGGATTATCTCATGTTGCCAACTCCCCAGCAAGGAAAGTAGCTATTGGCTGTCCCAAAAGTGTCTGGGATTCATTAAATTGTATCACTGCCTTATTTGTGTTTACCATGTGTAAGTAATTGTACTGGACACCGTAGTACAAGGGAGGAATAATAAAGTGACTATATGTGTTTTTACATAGTTTTTGTCCATCAATTGAAGTGACTGCAGATACATGCTTCTACACATGTGCGGTTCATTTGAAGTGAACAAAGTCAACGCCACCAGAAAAAGTTGCAAGAGGGGGCTAAAATCTCAATAAATACAACAACAAAGTTGCTAAGTCGACAACAGTGTCCTGACATAGCAACCGCTGTTCTAGATCCTGCGAAGAGATTCACTAAGTGTGCATCAGAGGAAACGTTAAGGCATCTCCTGTTGTGACGTCACAACAGGAGACGTTTCTAAATGGCTGGTGTTCAGAGACCAGACCACAACAGAATGAGTGGGTGGGTCTATTTCTATTTCACATTTGTGTGTTCACAGGAACACCAGAGACCTAAATAATGACATAATAATGCCCCTTGAGAATAATAATAATTAAAAAAACCTCCATAAATTCAGGGAAGACACTCAACTTTTCCCTTAACAAAGGAGGGTGAAGTGAGCCTCGACAGCAGCAGATTGCAGCAGTAAACACTCTCGATGGCTTATTAGAGGCACAGCGGGGAGACAGAACATTGGACACAATTACGGCCGATACCAGAGCTGCTTCATGTAGGAGGGGAATGATTCATGTAGCGTGGCCAAAAGTGGGAAGAGTTTTAATGTTTTGTTTTTTAGCCACGGCACATGATAGAAACAGTCATTGATGCCGTGGTAAAACAAACAGCCGACTCCATAGATGAGGAAAACCCAACTTTTGCTTGGGAAAGATATGTTTGTGGAAAGCAGACCCACCATAATCACTTTGGGACCAGGAGGCAGTTTGGGACAGGTGATTAATAATTAATTAATACTTTCCTATCCAAAATCGCGCTCAGCAAAACTGGAAAAAAATAGTCATTTACTCATTTAGATTATAGCACTGCAGTTAAATGTATCGCGGCTGCTTTTCCAGAGTTTTCCTCTATACAGTTTCTACAGATTTCATGCCGTACTTTTTATTTTTTTTGCGTTAATATTTTGGTCTGACTGTTGTCGTGCAAAGTCACTGGTCTCATCTTTTTCATTGATTGTCCTTTTTATAAATTAAATTTAGTGCTTGTTTGAAACTGGTGGTTATTTATCAAAATATACACCCATATACATATACCCAGTGTTTAAAGAGGTTAATTTAACTGGAAGTGGGATTTTGCACTAATAGATGATTTATTTTTTAAGAAAGCGGAATACATTGACGAAGAAAGCAGTACAGTGTTGGGCAAAGGCTGGATGGATGGATGGATTTGGTGCCATCCTAGCAGCTAATTGGAGCCTGTTTTGGGTAAAACACCAGCGAACGTGGACTCCTGGAGGAGGATGTAATTGACGCGGTGCACACAGTCCTGCTGGGAAGTGACTCAGCTTTGGATGATTGAGAAAACAAAGATAAAACAGCGGGACAACATGTGGATTATTCATGCACAAACACACAACACACATTATTTCCTGTTTTTTTTTGTTCTTCATTATGTAGAACTATTAAAAAAAAAATCCACCCTGACATGTGTTTTCATATAGAGCTGTACAATATTAATCAAAATATATATATATATATATATATATATATATATCATCCCATCGAGTGTGCTTATATTGATTAGTATTGATAATTATTGATTATTCTTTTTTATGTAGAAGGCATTTTATGCTTAATGACCTACTTTTAATATGTAAATGTAGGGACAGGGGCTACAGCTTCAGCATATATTTGTATAATATATTTCATGTCAGCAGATAATGAATTTTAATCATTTTTAATTATCTATTATTAATAGTGATGAGGAGGAAAAGGCTGAATGTTCCCACTTTATATTAAACTTGATTTGGCAATTGTCTGGTAAATTACTATTATTTGATTGCTCCATTATCAAGGGAAATATGATGTTTACAAGCCGAGGAGGGGGCAGAATTCTTTTATGCAAACTTTGAAGGAATCTATTGAATCATGATGTGAATGCTGAGGATAAATATTGATTGTTTTATTGCCCAGGCCTATCTCCACATACTATGTACAGTACAGACATCTGTCTGTCAAGGTGTGGTCTTTAGAGAAGAAAAAGAGAAATGCATTGTGAGATTAACACATCAAACCTGAATAGGGACAGTGCATGTCATGTTTGGGTGGAGGGGTGAATAAATGTAATGAAATGTGTGCAGGGCACAGATCCTACAATCAGTAGCAAGCAATGCTGCATCTTCAAGAACGATGTAATGCATCGAGTCAGCCTTTTGGAATACGACACATTTGGAAGGGAGCGAGCCATGTGAGCCAACACTAACTGGCAGGATGCGAAGCAAAGCAAAGCGATAGAAACGCAGCGGCGATGGCCCTGCTAGCTACGGAGGAGGCGGCGGCTAACAACAGTCTAACAGTGGCTGGTGGCACTGCCTCTGTGGGGCAAGTATGGTGCTCAGGTCGCTTTTTGGGAGGGGGGGGCTTAAAATTAAACAAGATGGCAGGGAAAGGAAATGCAGAACGCACTAAGCAGTAAATTGAGCAGCCCTGTTTAAAGTAACAGAAGTTATGGGCAACAACCAGGGGTGTCGCCATCATTTTAGAATTGTGGGGGACAAATTGTTGTCTCGAAATTCTTCTTAGCAGCTGAGGAACCATACAAACACAATCAGCACAGCACCAGGCAAACAGACTCTTTTAAAACAATATTAAACTATCATAGTGAAACTTTTAAAACTCTGGTTGAGTTGACATAGAACGACACTGGGGCCTCTACAGCACAGGGTGAGTAGCCAGATAATTAGGTGCTAAATGAAAACACAGAACACCAAAAGTTCAGCGCCAAAAATAAATGGGAGTGAAAAGGTGTTGATTGATTGCACTGATGTTTGGTTTTAGATATGCAAAAAGAGGGTGATGGGTTAGAGTCACACAGATGCTCCTATTTAAGACTTTAGCTTCCTCTTCTGACACAAAGATTTTCTAGAAATACTTCATAATAGGAATAGGAATTTAACCAAAAAATCCTATTATGCTGTCAGGATTTTCTTTCAACCAATGTTAACAGAGACATTTTCTCCAGAAAAATAACTTTGAATGCTCAATACATGCATCACGTCGACATCATAGCTACCTATGCAGAAGTATATAAATGAGGCTTTAGCTCCGCCTACTCATGATGCGTTTAGAAGCGGCTTGGGAAAATGTGGTTGTAACAGCAGCAAAAATGTCGCCCATGTACAACAACCTCATGTCTGTATGTTTGTTTTATTTTTGGTTTACTGGATTATTTGTAGTGAATTTTTGTTACTGAAGTTACAGAAAACCAAAAGGTCTATGACTCATCGATGAGAGTGCTATTTGGGAAGGAGAAGGGGGACTGATTTGGTCTGTGGAAATAAACTGCACAAGTAAAGTCAGGGTTTATTAAGACAGTGCAAGTGCCCATAGGAATTACAGTACGTATTTGTGTAGAAAAAGTGTAAGCTTAAAGTAGTTTTCATGTTTGGCCAAATGAGGGTGCGTTGGACTGTTACATCGTCCGTAGCGTGCCAAGCCACCTTATATTGATATCGACTCTGCAGAAGATGCTTTCCTGTACAAATGCAGAAGTGAAGTGCTGACACTTGGAAGCAGCATGGTGAAACTTACTGATGAGATTACTGTAACATGGACGACGTCCAGCGTAGGCATCCTCAGCCGGGCTACGATTTAGTATGAAAGTTCGGATGCTTCTCAGGTTTTCACCTTTTTACCTGTATGTGTTTGCTGAGTCGGCTGCAGTATCAGTGCAGGAAAAAACTGGAAAACAGAGCTTTGAGTTGTATCGAAAATCATGAGGAGGAGCGCTGTTATATGCAGTTTTACACTGTTGATGCAGGATTGTGCTGTGATAGGTAAATCTGTGTGATTTTAACTTTAAACTATACTACTGATATTATATTAGTATCTATCAAAAATTTTCCACAAAACACCTTTGTGCCGTGCACAAGCTATATCTGAAAGCTGAGGTTTTTAATATTATAGAAAGAATTACAGGGATTTACGGACTGGAAATGGTTACAAAATTGTTAATATATTTGTATACTACAATGATTTACAAGATTTTAATGAGCTTTGATGATATTCTTTTTGGACAATTTGTTGGTTTGGGAAAGGACCAATTGAATGAGTCTCATTTATTTATTTATTTTTTATTTCTCATTATGTGAGCAATTTACCACAATTAAGAGGGTTATTGTTTTCATGAGGTCCTAATTAGATATTTAAATTATAGTGTAAGAGATAAATTGTTATAGTCTAGTGCTTCCCAAAGGTCTTGACAATAATCATCAGTGATGTTTTGTAGAGTAGTGGTGTAATACAATGAAAAGTGAATTAATACACAAGTAATTTTAAAAAATGTAAAAGATAAATTGCAACCCTGTAGATCTACAGTATGTATATTAAGGATCACAGCAGCATATCAGTAATGATTACATATCAGACAAGTCCCCAGTAGGCAGCGCTGTCATATCAGGGTTCGGAGCCCTTTGAAACTATGGTTGAAAACATAAATGGCAGACGCGTTGGAGGTCTTACAGCGAAAGAAAAGATCATCGGGGGTATTCTTCGGAAGGAAGCTATACCGCCTCATTAAATATTCATGCTCTGAAACACCAGATCAATCAGGCCCGCTTACTGCATGCCACTGACATTGCTGAGGAAATTTCTTCATTTGGTGGCACAATCAATAGCTCATTACAGCGGCTTTACGCCGGGGTTGTCTCTGGGCAGGCCCCGCTCGCTTAATTCCCTCTACATCGCGGGCCCATCTCATCCGTCCATCTTCATCACGCAGCGGGAGAGAAACAGCCTTCTTTTCTACGAGTTGACTTTTGGGTGAAGTGCAAAAATCGGGGGGGTTATGACGTGGTCTCTGGTATTTTTTTTTAACTGGATATATGTGCGAAATCAATACTGCAACAGGGTTGTGAATAAATGTTCATATGCAGCGCAGGAAAAGGAAAAAAAAAATCAATTTGATCAATACCATGCCTCTATTCATGACAACTTTGGATTTTGAGTAGTTCAAATGCAACTTATCGAGGTGCAGAACCACAAAAAAAATCAATTCGATTTCACACATGTATGTTAGGGATAGGTAATTCACACAGAGGTGAAAAGTCAAAGCTCTCACGCACAGATTCAGTTTCCTCCATCTCACTAGTGCAATTGCAACTGCTGACAAAAAGAAAACATATGACAAACTAACATTTTCTTAGTGAATCCACATCTTCACAAAGCGATTCCGGAGTGAATCTCCGCGCTCAAATCTGCACCATTACGCACAAAACGCCTCTCGGTTGCTAATGAAACTCAGCTATTAGTTTTTTTAATCCAACCATGAAATGACAGCAAAACCTCATCATAATAACATTAGCGCCACCCTCCTTAGTGTCAAGTAGAATGCGATGATGTGCTGAACCGAATTCCCATCAGCGGGAACAATTTCATGGTAATCTCCAATAATTATACACAGGGCAACTGACAGGGTAACAGGAGGAGCCGGATATGGAAAGCAAGCGGGGGACACTTGTGGGCAGAAAGTCTGTGCAAACAAGTACTGAGATAGAGGACACAATTTACAAGAATTAGTCGATCAATTTAGTTGTCAAATATTATGTTGATCACTATTTTGATAATTGAGGGTTAGGTGTTTTGTGTCCGAATGCCTTTCTATGTTCATAGTTTCAAACAAGTGGTTTAGAGGTGCAATGATTAATCAATGATTTGCCAACTTACGAAACGACATTAATCACCAACTATTTTTCATTATCGATACGAGGCATTTTTAGGATAAGACATTTTATGTTGCATCTTTACCTTTCGGGGAACAGTGATTGACCTTTTACAAGAATTGTTTTAATAATCAATGGGTTAATGAACTATCAAAGTAGTCACTACAGTATTTCCCACAGGAAATGTGGTATTGACAGGCAGAGGGGCGGGGTGGTATGAGTAAACTGATGAACTTCAGTAATTTATATTGGTGTCCTAATTAACAAGAACACTGTTTAACCCTCTTTAAAAATACATGTGTTACGGGTCTGTTAGTTGATGTTAGGATTTCCTGAGGGTCTGTGAATGAGTGTTGGAGTAAGACGTAAGACGTCACAGAACATGAAGAAGAAGAGACACAGCACTCGTGAGCTTTTCCTATGCACTTAGTTGCTTTGTAGCCTGTGAGTTTTTTTTTGTTTTTTGGCAATGTAAGCATTGGTATTCGTTGGAGAGGCTGCAGCCCTTATTGACAAATTATGTTTTGTTTGGGGTTTTTTTTGTCATGTCCTTTTCCATGGTCCAGAAAGGTCAAATCATTCTATGCGGTTTCATATGGAGACTCTGACTGTTCAAGGACACCTTTGGTTTGCAGCGTGGACCTGCTAGATATACGACCTCCACCCTCCCAGGATCTGTCAGAGCACCGTTTGGAACGTCCCCCGCAGCATACAGATTACAACGGGCCGCGGCAACATCAGTATCACAGCAGATGCTGGAGGCGCAGCAGCAGGAGGAATAAACACGAGAGGGCGAGGAGGCGGCACATGGCACAGCCAAAATATATTCTTTTACGATTTTTATTTTACACCCTTTTCAAAGTCCCTACTCCCACTCAAACTTCGAATAGGTCACCGGAACCTGTTGTCCCACGGGTAAGTCGTCACGTTTGCAAGTATCTTCCCCACCAGAGGGTGCAAGGAGAGCGTAAACACATTGTTAACTGAGGTGAGCACCATTGAATTATTTTGCACAACCAAAAGGGGAAAATATTGACTCGATATGTTTAAAAAATAAGCTTCTTTCAGATATAAATCCTAAGAGTGGTACAGGTGGACTTGTTAAAGTAGAGATTAATGTATCCTGCCATACCTTAGTCTTTAAGATAACTAAGCTAGAGCAGCCTTTAGCAAAGATGGTGCAACATGTCTCAGTCATCAGGGGCTAGTTGTCACGTGTATCCACCCCTTTTTTGGTTGTTTAATCTGGTATTTTTTAATTAAGAAAGGTAAAATAGATAATCAAGGACTTAAATCCAGTGCATGTTGCATTATATTTTGTTTGTTTGTTCATTTGGCCATTTTCAATTACGTTTTTCACACTCAATGACAAACATGTTCTGTGCCTGGTTTCAATGTTCACTTTAAAGTAAAGAAAAAATGATGGTAATTTTGTCCCTATTTAATTAGTTATAAAATCCATCATAACATTTTATCCCATATAGTAATTGCTAATGCCCCTACTATAACTCACTATCCCAATGTGTATCCGTCAAATTGATGGATCGAAAAATATAACTATAGTACTTCACATCACAGCCCATGGAAAAGGCTTTCAATAACATTATAAATGGTTATGTACGGTGTTTGTGTGTAGTAGGCATAAAATGGGCCATATGGCAATATGGCCTCGTACCATAGAGGGATATATATATATATATATATATATATATATATATATATATATATATATATCCCTGTGCACACATGAAACCCAGAGGCATATTATACCATGTTTTACTAATAATAAGTGAGTGCCTATAAGGATGGTTTTACAAATTTAGTAGAAACGAGAAAAAAAAGCAGTGAGTGAGTTTACGATACAACTTTGTTGGGTTTCCCGCTTCTCCCTCCACTCTCCATCTGTACTTATGACACAAAGGCACACAATGGACTACCGATTTATTTAGAAAACTACTCTTGCATAATAATAAGCAGGCCGAGCAATGTTACCGTAAGCTGATATTTTATTCATAGTATTCACTGTACTTATAATGAAGCCACTGCTGTACAGGAGCTGGTGCATGTGAGGACATTTTTCTTTCCGTTTTACACACAGGATGAACAAAGTTCCTGTAGAATATTTGGCCTTATTAAACTCTGTGCAGCCCTTGTTCCCCTTTGTGGCCCCTCTGCCATTAAACAGCAGTTTCTCTTGAGTCTCCTGGCTCACGATCACTACTGCTCCTCTTTCCTGTAACACCGAATTACCCATGGCGGAGACATCCTCTCTCTTTCCCTCTACTTTCTCTCCATTCCTCCCACCGAGTCGGGTTTTATAGGAAAGGGGGGGGGGATTTCTGCTCGTCACTCCGGGGAAATTACTTTGTGTTGTTAGGGAAAAGGCAGGTTTGTGAACTCCACCTTGACTCCAATAACGGCTCGGATGCCAGCGAGAAACGCGGCCTCCGTGGATCCTCGCGCACTGTTTTGGCCACAAAGTAGCACTGACGCAAAAGCGAGTCGTGTGTCTGAATATGCACGTGTGAGACCGAATTGAGCGTTTGTTTCTGCCGGAGTGACTCAGCCGTGCGCCGTGGACAAATGTGGGTGCGTGTACATGTATGTGTGGGCATCTACATACTGCTCTGCTCCCCTACGCCCGCTAGTTCAGCTGTGTCTTGCCTGAACTGATGAATAATTTCTGCACTGTGCTCTGCCATGGCACGTCTGGTGCAGCCCGACTGCACCACGTAGCTAAAGCTCCCGCATTTGCATTCAACACACAGGCTAAAGCAGGCACGCACACACACACACACACTTTTACACTCGTGAACAGCAAGATCGCTCAGCGCTCCCTCATCCCAACACCATCCAGCCTGTCAGCTGCTTCCCTGTGTAGAGGGATGCAACAATCCGCTAAGCCCTTTTTTGTATTTTTTGTTGCCATTTTTTTTTTAAAGCAACAGCAGTTTTCTATTAGTCAATGTCATCTCACTTCTTCTCCCAGGGGGGATACATCTGACGAGAAAAATCCAACAAACGGTCCAAAACAAAGAAGCAAAAAGAACTTAATCCGCTCATAAAGGTTTGCTTTAAAAAAAAAAAAAAAAGCCCAGTTGTGGATTGATTGGCATTTTAGGGGTTCCGGCCCAGAAAAAGAGCAGCGGTGATGCTGAAATGTCAGCTCCGTTTTTGGACTGGCAGACATGCTGATGTGGTGACCTCTATGTGCCGTGGATAAAAGGTTGGGGAGGGAGAGGATGGGGGGGGGGGTCTGTGGGACAAATGAGCAGGAGGTGTCAGCCTCTTATTGAGTGCAAGGAAAAGAGACATTTTAAAGATCACTGCTGCCATTCCTGGAGGAAAAAAAAAGCCTTTTCAGGTGCAAAAACACAAGACTCATTCAAGGTTCCGTTGCTTATATTGTTTACCTGCATGGGCCTGACTAGAGCTGCAACTAATGCTTATTCAGAGAGACAATTATTCTATCGCTTATTTAAATGATTAATCGATTAGTTGTTTAGTTTATAAAATGGGGTAATTCGTCGATACGCGTTTGATGCAAGCTAAAATGTGACAAACAGTCCACAAAACGAGCATCACTTCACTGTTATAGAAACCTAAAAGAAACTAGAAATTAAACAAATTTGAGAAGCTGGAGAAAGGGAATATGGACACTTTCTTTTTAAAAATGACAAATCAATTAATCAATTATCAAAATAGTTTAAGATTAATGTAATAGTTGGAAACTAATTGATAATTACTCGCAACTCTAAACCTTTCATTGGAAAAGATGAACCTAGGAGGCGGTTCACATACAAAAAAGGGACACTGTCATAGAACTGATAAAATGAACAATGGCTCGCTTCCATTCACCTAAATATTTAACCAGTGTTATGTTTGGTGCTATATCTATATCCATCATCACTTAAACATCCTGGAGTATCAAAGAAAGAACTGTAAGATTAAAAAAAGCCAACAATCATATATTTTTCATTATAAATAGGTAAAAAAAAACAGACAATGTTTAGATTTAAAGTGGCTGGATTCAAAGAATCACTCAAATCAATCAATTATTATCATAATAGTTAGAGATAATGTAACAGTCAGTAACCAACTGTTTTGTCATTTGAAAAAAAGGAATAAATTATAATAGGAGTTTTGAAGCTCCCCAATTAAAACTGAAAAAAAAAAATAGAAAAAAAGCAAGCACGCCGCCGTTTGCCTCCAGTACAGCAGGTTACGCATCTGTGAGCAGCTTAATAAAAGGGGGAAACCACAAGCAGCAGCTCCACCGATATGTGCAACCAAACACCTCCTGCTGTCTCCGTGTCTATCTGGAGGACCTCCAGCCCTCTCCGCTCCTTCATCTCCTCCGAGACGAGCATGTATTTTATATATTATGTCATCATCTGTACTTGTCAACAGTGGAAAGTATTCCTCTGGCCCCCCGAGCGCTGCCAGACATTTCTGAGCTTCAACGCTCACACATTCGGGCTGGGGAAATATATTTTGACTGTGGTTACTTGCTGGGAGATGGCAATTAGTCCACAGCCTATTTAATACGAGATCAAAACATGTCTTTGCAGACTGCCTAAATTAGCTGTAATTTAGGCAGGGTGCAACAATAATGTGTTAAAAAAATATATGTAAAAAAATTACACACACACACACGCACAATTCATTTGCATAGACCTTTGCTGCTGCACTGGAACCCTGAGGCTACTGTCTGGACAGGCGCTAGAATGAATTATACAGTAAGATACAACATGCACTTTGATTCAGAACTCTATTTTTCTCCTAAAGGAGATTTAAGTGGTTGATGCTACATGAACAAGTCATTTTAGGACTAACCCCAGTGTCTGTGTGTGTGTGTTTCTCCCCCTCCACCACACACACACACACACACACACACACACACACACACACACAGTCGACCTCTGTCGAATTCTCGACAATTCGCAGCTTGCAGCGGTGCAGCAAGGTATCATAGGTAAGTTTTGTTTGCTAAAAGGGAAATGGTGTTGTTAACTTCTTCATAAAGATACTGCAGAAAAGGAGGAAAGAAAAAAAAGCCAATAGCTGCCAGGGAGCGATGCGCAAAACAATAGGGCACCTATCACCCGCCTCCAAGATCTGCAACAAGCCGTAAAAAGGGGTTAGCAAAGGTTATGGGATCAAAATAACATCTGTCAGGATAGCCAAAAATCGACAGAAACGGCTAATGCCACTCGCAAAGGAATAAAAAAAATAATAAAAATAAGGGGGGAAGCATTAGACATAATTCCACAGCTTGCCGGCGCCGCGCTTCAGGAAATGTACTTACAGTTCTGAGGAACTGGATTTCGTCCTCTCCTTCTCCACCTTCAGCCATGGCCGCAAAGGAGCCTGTTCGGACTCGGGAAGCCTCCGCTGGCTCCGCTCTCCTGTCGATATTAGCATATATGGCTAATCCGCGGCCATACAGCGGGGAGGGAGACTACCGCAGCATGTGTCACTCAAGCCCCCCTTTCGGCGCCGTGTTCGAGCCCCGCTCACCGCCCCGGAGGAGGAGTGTGTGTGTGTGTGTGTGTGTCAGCAGCAGCAGCGGCGGAGGAACTGAGGGTGGGAGGGGTGTGTGTGTGTGTGTGGAAGGGGGGTGGGAGACGGAGAACGGTGTGTGTGTGGTGAGGAGAGGAGGGGGGGCGGGCAGGGAGCAGCCAAAGTCGTGTGTGCAGCCGAGGTTCAGCAGCGGCGGCGTCTTTATCTTCGACGTCACCGCACGGACCTTATCGATGCGAGCGCGAAGGCGCGAAAATTTGAAACACCTGGAGCCAGCGAAACCGCCGCAGTCCGAACGGGGCGCGAGCTCGTGCCGCGTGTGCTGCGTTCAGGTTCTCGGGAGACGTACGGTAAGCGAAGTGAAGGGGGAGGAAGAGGAGGGCGGGTGGACATGAACCAGTTCAATAAGCTGCCGGTTTCCAGTGCTGGACCAAATCAGGACCATGGTCAGCGCCCCGCATCTCACGCAAGCCTCGGTTTGTGGGGGGGAAACGTCACAATGCTTCAATACCACGGGCGTTCCTAGCGTTGCATTGAATCCCTACACCCATAAATGTCAAATCAGAAAAAATCCAAGAGCTTTTCCTTTTTTAAGTGCACTTTGATTTATGTATTTGTATTATATGATTTAGTCAAGAAGCAAAAAGACTGAGGCAAACACTGAAAAGGTCAGCTTCCTTTAATGTGTTTTATATTTTGTGCATTGCATTTCAAAATAAAAGTCTTTCTGCTAATGTGTGTGTAATTTTGTGCATTGTATTTTAGAAGTCAAAGTACAAAAATATAAGTTCAACATCCATTCTTCTTTCTTTTGTTTTAAATTGTATGTCTGTTTTTAACAAAATGGCAAAAATATTATTTTGAAGTGTATTTTCATTTGTATAGGAAAGGAAAAAAGGTAGAGACACTGAAAATGGAAAAGGTCAATTTTTGTTAAGGTGTGTTACATTTTCTGTAAAATTTTATGTTAAGGTGTGTTACATTTGATGTAACATACCTTAACAATTTTAAGTAACATGCACCTAAATACTCATATTGATGTTGAGAGTTGCTTAGTGGCTCCAACATAATGTTTAAATGAGACTGAACACATTTCTTAGTAACATGAACTTATGTATTCATGTTCATACTGACTTTTGCCAATTTTTTTAGAAGGGAGTAAATTTACTATCTGTGGGTTTAGTGTGAACAAAATCTATGACAAAGTTTTTAAGATGCAGAGCACATTTAGCCTGAAAAGGGACATTTTGTAGGAAATAAATTATTTAGAACATTTATATTGGGTGAATCACCATTCTATTATTTATTAAAAGATACAAAACTCAGTAAAAAAAAAAAGATATAGTACAAGGTCTCTTTATTCTGTTGAAAGAACACAGTTCTATGTGGGCTTTGGTTGTCCAGACATGGGCCACACTTTTGACCCCTAAACCTACTCTTCTCCACAAAACAGTGAATAAAACACGTGTAGACCCTTTTTCAAAAGTCGCTGCTGCCCTCTAGTGTCAATGCTGTGAACTACAAAACTGCCCCACTAATATCCTTTCTGATCCCTTCCACATTTTTTACTTATCCATTTGGTCTTTTTTTAGCACTTGATCTTTATTCCCACTAACTCTAGAAACACTTCTAAAACCATCCTACATTCAAAGCCTGGTTTATTCTAAGCCTTGGCCTGTTGAAACAATAAGGATAACGATATAGTTGCAACTCTTGGGGGGAAAAAACGCCCTATAACTTTTCAGCTACCTTAAAAAAAGAAATTCCACAACAGGTTGTTTTAGATTCTATAAATAGCCAATTAAGGAGAATCTTTTTACTTGAATTAAATGCTTTTTGCATGTAATCATTATGATCTTAGCCTATGGATATTGTAAATGTGAAAGTAAATTAGGCATGGTCACATCTTCTTTCATGCATTTATTTCCATCTGAAGGTCACCAATTTTTGACCAGTTTGAACAGGTTAAAAAAGTTTTAAATATCCATACCTCTGGAAAATGTTGACTTTTAGTGTTTTTAGTCAACCAGCATTGTTCTTTCTATGATTGGAAATAGCATAGTCATCTCCCTGAAATAAGGTGATGTACAAGAGGCATCATTGTGAAAAAAATATTGAAATTTAGGTTTAAAAAAAAGTTTAAATTTGACAGGGGCATACATAATTTCATGCTATATATTTGTGCCTTACATTTTTTTTTCCCTTCCGCTATTTATATAGGTTATACTGTTTGTAACCCTGGGTGGTGCAGTGGTTAGTGCTACCCAGCAAGAAGGTCATAGGTTCAAGTCCTTGAGCTGGTACCTTTCTGTATGGAGTTTGCATGTTCTCCCAGTGTCTGGGTGAGTTCTCCAGCTTCCTACAACAATCCAAAAACATGTTGAGGTTGATTGGTGACTCTAAATTGCCCATAGGTATGAGTTTGTGGGTAAATGGTGTGTGTGTGTGCCTGGTGACCTGTCTGGGGTGTATCCCTGCCTCCTGCCTGTAATGTGCTGTGATTAACTCCAGCAAACTCCTGTGAGAAATAACAGGTATAGAAAATGACTGTTTGTAATCACATAGATAAGTGGACTGTTGGTCTGGACAAAAAAAGACATTTTAAGTTGCATCTTCAATTTTGATTTTGCGAAATCAATTAATCATCTCATTAATTGATAGATTAATGGACTATCGAAGCAATCATTAGTTGCAGCCCCAGTACTGTTTCTTTTGCAGGTTCATTCCATCTGCTGGTGCTGAAAAAGTCACCTTTAAATTACCAAACCATCATATGAATAAAAGTGAGCCATTGTTCATTTTCATTTTATCAGTTTTATGATAATTCATATGTGTATATATATATTTCATATATATATATATATATATATATATATATATATATATATATATATATATAAATAAAACCTTTATTATTTGTATTACTTCTGTCTAGGTTCATAGTTTCAAACAAACAGTTCAGAGCTGCAATGACTAATTGATTGGTTGCAAACTATTACAATAAATGCCAACTATTTTGATAATCAATTAATTGATTAGATTCGTTTTTAAGAAGAAAATGTCTAAATTCTCTAGTTCCAGCTTCTCAAACTTATTATTTCCTGTTTCTTTTGTCTTCTTCAATAGCAAAATAATGATCTATGGGATGTGGACTGTTGGTCTCGACAAAAATTTTTTAAATACATTTAAAGTTGCATCTACAGCTATAGGAAAGAGTGAAAAAAGAATGTCCCTAGTAAAGAGAAATACTGTACCATTTAATTTTTAGGAACAAATAAGTAAACAATTGACCCACGTGTTAGCCACTAGGTGTCTCCGTTAGGTAAGAAATAGCATTAATAAATAACTAGTACAGCACTTTTTTATGCACTGATCTTTCTGCACGTGCAACTTATGTGGGTCTGCTGGGGAAATACCGGAAAAGTGCAGCGACTATTCAGGTAAATGAACCGAAACACAGCCCAGAAACCCGTCACATGGCCTACCTGCCTGAAAGCAGCAGCTGCGCCGGCTCAAAACGTGTTTGCGCCTGTGTGTGTGTATAAACGACGTGGAGCCAATCACAGAGCGGGAGGCCGGCGCTGAGCGTCACTATTGGACGAAGCTCCCGTCAATCACGGACGGACAATCCCAGGCGAAGCAGCGGCGAACACTGGCTGGCTGCAGCACTGAGATGTGAAGATGTATTTGCCATGCAAGTAAACCGGGTAAGTAAGTATTTATCTTTTTTTATTTACAAAAAACTGATCTGCCTTTGCAGGCGCAATTGACGGCAGCGAACATCAGATGCAAAATTATTATTGAATATATGTTTACAATTGAATGCGACATGTCTCTATGCAGGCTGCATTCAATTATGATTTAAAAAAAATAAGGTTGAATACATCGGAATTCCGCATGTAAGTTTGCACGTAAAAACCTTCCGATAGAAATGATTAATCTTAATTATGCTGCGATTTGTTTAACACGGAGCAACGCACTTCAAGGTGACAGTCGCCCACTGCCTTCTGTTATGATGTGAACTGTTGGGAGTCTTACGTAGCGAAATGTTGAAGTAAGCGTTTGAAGCACGAGAAATCCCCCCCCCCCCCCCAAAAAAAAAAAAAAAAACGTGCGTGTTTCTGCTCGCAAACATCTGTAATGGCAGCCCCTGGCATCGGCATTCTGACTGTGTGTCGTCACCTTGTGTGACACTCACGCGCTTTTTTTTGTTTTAATGCGGCAGCTTGTGAAACGTTGATGAAATTGCGGTTTGGGAAGGTTTCATCTCCTTATGTAATGAGGGACGAAGATGAATGGGTGAGGAAAGTCACGTTGAACAGATACTGGAAGTCTAAGCACCGTCTAGTAGCACTGCGGTGTTTGGATTTTGTTCAGCTGTCCACATAAAAATCATAATTGGTCTGACACTCACATATGGATCCACTCTTGTGAAAGGAGCTGTGCTGTCAGTTGGCTTTCAAACATCAGATATGATTTTATATATTTCTTATTTCATATAAAGCTTTAAACTCACACATGTGACTACGTATTTTTATTTCTGGACACATGTTGTGTCTGCAAAGTCAGATTTACAGCTGTGTGCTACTTTCTCATTGACAGCATCTGGACAGGCCGGGTGATGAACTGCAATCCAGGCCCACCTGGCCTCACTCTATCCGGGAGGGGGGTTGACCACTTACTCGGAGTGCTTGGGTTGATAAACGTGGCGCCCGCCATGGAGGGCACGCACACGGTTCTGCTTCTGTATGCGCCCATCCACGAGCGGAGCAACATCAGCCCGTATTTCCCCAAGAGGCGGGCCCCGCGCTTCCAGTACAAGAGCCGCGCCCCTCGCACGGAACTGGCCGGTAATGACCATGACTGGGGAAAGGAGGATCTCGCAGTGTCCGAACAAAGGAGCCAGTCTTCCAACTCCTCGGGCAGACTCCTCAGCTCCCAGCACGCAACAAAGGAAGCTGTCGCGGAGCTCTGCTGGCTGGCGGCGGAGCACCACCAGTTGCTGGCGGACCTCTTATCCTTGTGCAGGGACTGCGCCAAAAAAGTCAAGATGGGAAACCAGGATGGGAAAATCCAGGATTACATGGAGGGCCAGGAAGGTCAGCCTGGAGGTCAGGCTCCCAGCAGCAGCAACGCGTCCCTCGTGGTGTCTTCAGAGCCTAAGAGAGCGACGTCTAAGAGCAGAAAGGTGAAGAAGTTGAGCAGCAAGAAGCTTGACAGCGCTGGGGACATCCTACACAGCCAGATGAAGAAGACGTTCATAAGTAGAACGACTTGTGAGCTTCCTCCCAAGAATAATGTGTCCATGTCTTCGGTGTCAGTGGTGGAGAAGATCCCGGGTACCTCAGCCCCTGTCCACGTCTCCGACAGCCCAATGAGCACCTCTTATGACAGCGCTATCAGCAGCTCAACACTGCCTACGTTGGAACCCTTCAAGGTGGCCGGTGACGTGTGGGACTTCATGGAAGACAGCCGGACACTCGACCCAGACATCGACTTCTGCAACGACTTCTCCGAGTACGACAGCGAGCTGGGCTTCGAGTCGTCGTTTTGCAGTCTGATGGAAGGCCTGAATCGCAGGGAAAGTGGGAGCAACCTTCGCCCTCTTAGGAGGGTTGACTCCTTGGTCGAGGCTTTGGCGGAGGACGCGTCGCCGGTCAAGTCCGCTCAGCAGCTATATGGCGAAATCAACCAGAGGAACACGGGTGTCCGGGTGGTGGCAAAAGTCCAGGACGCGGAAGGTAGAGTGCAACACGTCAGCCGCAAAAGCCCCAACAGGGAAGTGCCCACCACGTCATATCCGGGGACTAGCACCTGCCCACAGGGATGCGGGGAGCGGAGGGGATCAAATGCAGATCACCTGCAGGGAGTCAGCAGAGAAAAGACGGGGAACAAGCGCTCTGAGGGGCTACGGCTACCCCTGTCCCAAACCGCTGAACCTTTCCCCCCGACGAAAGCCCACAAAAGGAGCCCTGTTTCCCCTTCCCTCGCCGGGGTCTTCAACACCTCCTTCCCTGCCTCAAACGTCCTCCAGAGCATGTCCCCGGTCCTGTCCCCGCTGTCCTCCAGGCAGACGAGCCCGCAGCTCAACCACCGTATCGTGTTGCTGTCGGACAAGGAGGCAGACCAGGACGGCTACAGCTCCGGTAACACCGGCGAGCCCAGAGTCTTCACCGAGGTCATCGACAGGAACGGCAACAAGAGGACCATCACGCGCCTGGATCTGAACCTCAGCAGGCAGCCGAACAACTTCAAGTGGAATTCCTCCAGCAACTCCACAACAACAGGTGAGTTTTTAGAAATCCCCCCCCCCCCCCCCGCTACCGCTTCACAAAGTGACTCCTGTTCCAGGCTTGATGTGCCTGTTGACACTTTTCTGCTTTTATCATCTGAGCAACATTGTGCGTTTTGTCAGAATGTACCCTTTATCTGCTTCGTGCTGGATTTCAAAGCGGGACAAGAGAAGTTGACATGAGAGTGTGTGTGTGGTACCCACTGTCTGAGGTTGTTGCAGCAATTACTCTGCAGCACTGAAACTGACACAGATTTTCCAGACAGGGAGTTTTGCTTTGTCGCTCCCGTCAACTTTCTTTCCCACAAAAAACAAGTTGAACCTGTGGGTGGATTTGACTTTCCGAAAACCGCCTCTTTGTAAGTCCACTTTTGCTTTTTTCGCCTGCTATGTCCTGGTCTTTTTTTTTTTGACGTGTGACCACAAATTAAAAACTACCCAACAGAGTCGTACAAGGGGCAAGCGGGGCCTGAGAATCGTTTGGCCGATGATTCGTTTTAACCCTCTCCGCGCCACAGGGAAGCCAGAGATTAGAGGGGGGGGTGTCCCAGATCAAAGGCTCGAAGTTGACACCAAGTTCGACCTACCCAGGGTTCTCGTGAGCATGGTGTTAACTGAAGCATTGCCAATTTGGACTTTGAGGGGTCTGCTGTCCCCCCCCCAAAACACATATCCTACCCAGTTCACAGGAAAAGATTTAGATTTAATCTAAAATGTTATTTTTCTTGTCCAGGCCAACAGTCCGCAACCCAAAGATCATCAGTTTAATATTATAAAAGGAACCAAATTTGAGAAGCTGCAAATACAAAAATTTTTGTATAAAAAAAATTCAAAAAAATACTCAAATATATTTATCTATCATCAAAATTCTTGGGGACAATGTAATAGTTGGCAACTTATTGATTATTCAACTAATTCTTTGCAACTCTACCCGAAATATTACTTTATATATAAATTATATTATTATTTTGCAGACCAGCTGTTTTATACCTTATTATACAGGGCAGGCTTTTAAATAGAAACCAGCCTACTTTTTTGTTTATTTTTTTGTTATATTTAGTGTTTGTTGTTAACATAATTACAAGCAATATAACCTATAAAAAATAGATTTGAAAAGCTGGAGATTTAGGATATTTCTTCTTAAAATCTTTCAAATCGATCAGTCAATTATGAAAATAGTTAGCAAATAATGTAATAGCCGGCAACTAATCGACTAATCTTTGAAGCTCTACTTGGCAAAGCTGTAATAATGTCAAAAGCTCAGGTTCATCAGGGTTTGGTTATCTCCACCCCCACCTCATACCGGTTGTATTTTCACATACTTTATATGGTGATGCTGGTTGGTGACCACTTTGCCCTCTGATCAGTGAGGAGGTGTCCGCGTTGGTTTACAGTTTATCCATCTTTTCCGAAAGCCACTTCAAACTGCGTAATCCAAGCTGTCACAGTCTGATACTTTGAAGAAGACTCTTCATTATTACATCAACCCCCACTGTAACATGGTTAATCATCCCTTTCAGCCAGTTTAATACAATCTTTGCTTTAATCTGCAGCAGCAACCAGATGGCCTCCCATCAATTATATAATTTCCTAATACTGTGGATACTGTGGATAATGGTCGGACTATTTTTTTTTAATTGTCCTTGTAGAGAGTTATTTCAAAAAAGTTACCACATCTGTAATGAAACTCCTGATTGTTGTTTTCTCCAGTTTACTGTGGTTTGTTGAGTTCCATATGAGTTTCTATAGATGATAGACCAATGCAAACCACAGTGCTCAGCTCATCAGCGGCTGGAGGAGGATTGAGCTGAGCTGTGCGGAGCTCAGCTATCTGGCGGGTCGGGTATAAATAACCCAGCTTTACTCATGTGGAGATGATTTGGATCAATTCTCACTCAAATGAGACAATCCGTGTGTGTCCTCTCATACAGTACTTTGGCATGCACGAAGATGCCACATAATCCACATCGTCCGGCAAAGTCAACCTTTGCCTTCAAATAGTTTGCGAGTGTGAGCTCGGTTTCCGCTACTGAAGTCGGAAATTTAGTAAATTTTGTTATCGAATTTTATTTGAATTGCCGAAAATCACAAATACGACAGGAACACAACATCCCTTATCCTTAAACCCTCACATCCTACAAGGAAAAACTCCCTAAAAAGGGACAAACTCCTAAAATATGCTGTTATAAAAAGTACTCTGTCTTTATCCTTAAATACTACATTGAGTCACTGTGCATGTGTATTGGTTATAGGAACTCATGGGTCTGGTTTTAAAAGTAGTAAATAAGTAAATTACCTACATCATGCTATACACACGCCACATCCACAATGAAGGCTTAAAGGACAAACACTGACTGTTTCTTTAAATTGCTCTGTAAAGTGACACTGGGTGTCCTGAAAGGTGCCATCAAATAAATTGTGTTATTATTAATATTATTATTATTTGACATCTTAAATCTGGAACAAAAAGCTCTTTGTGGATTATGCTGCATTGTATCTATTCACCAGGTCGACGCCGGGTTGCCTGATAATTCCATGCACTTCAAGTGCTAACACAAATAAATGAACATCAGAGGCTCCAGCTAAAAACGGCTAAGTGGGTCAGTGTGAAGCTGGCCCTTCATGATTCGCCAGTGTCGAACTAATTATGACCCAGGCTCTTTAATCTCTGCTCTCCTATTGAGGCTTGGTGCTTATTGATGAGTGTCATTATGCAGACGGGAACGGTAATTTAGTCACAAATTCAGTTTTTCCTACATGATGTACCAATGTATTTGCACTGCAGTCTGCATTAACAGAATTTATTAGTATTACTCATTATTTACTCAGTATCTGTGTATTTTTTCATGTTAATATTGTGTATGCTTAGTCTCTTTTAGCCTATTATGAGCTTTTGGATAAAGACAGTCAACCGAAACACCATTTTTAAAGCTGCACAGGCAACATGCAATCACTTTATATATATATATATATATATATATATATATATATATATATATATATATATATATATATATATATCTCCTGCGCTTTCTTCATCATCCAGCCACTGACTCGGGGCAGGGCAGGTAGCTCACAGTGAGTTTTTATGAGCTGTTTTTTTTTTTTTTTATTGTGGCAGCAAAAGTGAACCAATCACTAAAGAAGTTGCGGGCCCAGTAAACTAAAAGGGATGAGTTTCAAGTCCGTAAAAGCTGCAGAGTCAGGCTTCTGCTGGGTTCTCGCCGCGAGCAGCATCCATTTATTAAAATATTGATTGTGCTTTAAAACAATACATATAATATTCCAGGGCAATCTCTCTCTCTCTGTCTCTTTCAAATTCCTTTCTTGTTTTATTGTCTGACGTATGGCCTGCACTATTATAATTAGATTACCACATACGTTCCAGCGATGTCATATGAATCTGATCAGCCCCGAGCACGGATGCTCCCCCCCCCCACGCTCTCCGCTCGCCTGTAATTCAACAATAAGTGCACTGCCGTGCGGCATTGTTCCTCCCTGGGAGAACAAGGACCAACTCTATTCAGTTAATGAAGCAGATTCTGCCAAAACAGGCTAAAGAGAGAGAGCTCCCTCTCGCTCAGTCTGTCTCGCACTGTTGCATAGTTCACGCAGAGAAACAGAGCACAAAGGTCTCTCTCTCTCTTATAAAACATAATCTAAATGACTGCTACAGCAGCACCGGGCCAATTTTGGCTACGAACATCGTGCTGTTGGGAGTTTTCAGCACAATCAGCTTTAGCCTCTCCACTATTTAGATATATACACACACACACGCCAGTTAACTGGAGCAGAGTTAACCAAATTTCAACAGTCTGCCATCCCCAATGAATGAACCCTTCCATCTTGCTCAACTCCGAGTATCCATCGGCCGCCAGAGCTGGATTTAAAAACAGATCTACGTTTTATGGGTAACACAGTGCCCTATCGGAGCTTTCAGCTGGAGCCGCCCCTGCGTGGATGTTGGTAGCAGCGGCGGCCAGAAGCAGTCAATCAGCCAGTCAATCAGCCAGCCTGGCAGCTGGGAAGCCCATGTGTGTGTGGGGAAAAACAGTTGTGACAGGCGCAGAAAAAGCTGGTTGATTTATTTAAGTCCTGCATTTTTTATGATTTATATAAAAGTCTATGATCCTCCTTCCCGGCTTAAAGAAGTGATGGAGGGGGCCGAGGCCGCCAGACGCTTCTCACCATGTCCCACTTATTTGACTCAGAATGATGAGGTTATAGATTTCAGTGGATAAAATACGGTACACTGGGGGAAGCTGTTTTCAGTGTCTTTAATAAGAATGAGAGTGAGGGAGAGTTGTGTTTGCTAATTGGTGACAGCTATGTATTTATAGATATGCACATATATATAAATAGTCCTAGCCCGAAGTAGTCCCATGATAATATCAGAAATGATTAAATTAACTAACTGCTGCTTGTTAACTGTACAAGACAGTTCACGATAAGGATAAGGAGGAAGTTCGATATGGCGATGCTTTCACTGACCATAGGATGACCTGGCGATGCAGCAGATGCATCAATCCATCGCCCCCCCCCCCCCCCCCCCCCCCCCCCCCCCGCTGACACCTCCTCACCTGCCAGGACCAGACGTTAGATGGTCTCCGCACACAGATGCTTTTTTTGTAAAAAAAAAAATATATATATATATATATATATATATATATATATAACAAGCGTCCAGCTCTCTCCCACGCACGCTGTGATGTTCACTGTTAAATTACTGCACCTGTCAGTCATCGGCTGTCGGTTTTCCCCCGAGGAAATGGCGTCACTGTGTGTGTGTGTGTGTGTTTGTGTGTGTTGTGGACGTGTGTGTGTGTTGTGGACGTGTGAAATGCACAAAGTCTTTGTTAAAGTACACCGACTTTGCCAAAGGGCAGTAGATCAAGTATGCAGTATTGACCGTATCTGTTTACTGCAGAAAAAATGTGATCTTATTAGGTAAAAAATGTCTTATATTTGGTGCAAATTGTCCAAAATTAAGCAGAATTATTATATACCGAATAATTTGGCTTATTTAAGTTTTTTTTTTTTTCTTGATTTAAAATTTCAATTGAACTTTTTTGAATTAAAAAGAAAAGAAAGTCGAAGGAAAAACTACTTTAAATAAGATAAATTATCTGCAAATGGATTAAGAAAAAACTACTCCATATTGGAATAATTGTACCAAATACAAAACATTTTCACTTGCTAAACCATTTAATCCCAATTAGTTTTTTGCAAATTCAACACATGCATTCACTACTTCGACCTCCCTAACATACAAACCTCATGCCCTTTTAGATTTTCTTTTTTATTCTCGATCACAATAGTGACTGATAGGAAACGGTTTAGTCAGAATTAAATCAAAACAGTATTTGAACATAGTACAAAAGTACAAAAAATAGCAGCAAACTGTGTTTTCAATAGAACTGCATTGTACTGACCATTAACAAATTTACACCTCTCATGAGCAAAACGTACATACTTCAAAGAATATGTGTATAAAATGTGATGGTTCTAACCGTTATATAGGGTGTTTGATTTACTTCTGTGTGTAAAGAGCTGAGGAAGAATCCAGACACAAGCAGGAAGTAAACTGATCTGGTCATGTGACCTTTCTCACTAGTCAGATGCCATCAATAGAGTTTAAATCAAGACAATCTAATATTCAAATCTTTTAATTAAGTTGATTTCCTTTGCCTAAACTGAAACACTAAAGGGAAAATAAAAACATGCAGCTTGCAATTGTGACCGAGGGAATTAAATGGGGCCCCACGATTGGCTGGCGACCATCTGGGGTGTATCCCCCTGCCTCTCGCCATAAAATGCGCTGGGATAGGCTCCAGCAGACCCCTGCGACCCCGAAAGGGAATAAGCGGGATAGAAAATGGATGGATGGATGGAATTAAATGGGTTAAGATTAAATTTTTTGCAGCGTTACACCGATGACAGAGGTGCTTTCACCTGAAAGTCTGAGCGCTATCCCAGCTGTGCAGCCTGCATTCCCTCGGTGATAGACGCTGTGATTCTGTCTCCGCTTTCACAGCAGCAGGAGGGAGATTAAACGGCAATAAGTGCACAGTTCTCCCCCAGGTAATAAATCTCCCGATGCAGCAGGTTGTTCATTACCTAATGGGTCTTGAGGGTAGCCGCTCAGTATTTGTTTAAAGGCGCTACATTGCTTTGTTGTGCATTACTGGTCTTATTTCCAGCACGCTGGCTCACTGCAGTGTTTGACATGTTTGTTTCTGTCCCTGTCCAGATGGTGGCAGTATGAGACACCTTATGCATATTTAATTAATCGACTGATGGGCTGCACGCAGCCACAAATGCAACCATAAATATTAATGTTATTCGAAGGGCGAAGGGCCGCAGGTTTTTACCTGGACGTTGGTCGAAGGCCAATATTGTGCAAGCGTTTGTCCACCTGCGTTTGAATGAACCAGGCGTTGCGGAGAGAGCTGTTTCTGATCACTGCTCTCCCGGCTTGGCCTCACAGCGAGCTCTGCTCTGCGTTTTTGGAAGCGTCCCAGCCCGCAGTCAGCAATCCTCGCCGCAGAGCCGCGCAATGTCGCATTACCATCACGAAAACTTATTAATCTAATCCTCCATTTTTTTTTTCTGCTTTCCAAATCCCAGATAACTAGAGGGACCTCAGTTCATTTTGTGTGTGTGTGTGTGTGTGTGTGTGTGTGTGTGTGTGTGTGTGTGTGTGTGTGTGTGTGTGTGTGTGTGTGTGTGTGTGTGTGTGTGTGTGTGTGTGTGTGTGTGTGTGTGTGTGTGTGTGTGTGTGTGTGTGTGTGTGTGTGGTCTCTCATAACATGCTTAGGCTCTGTGG
Source organism: Eupleurogrammus muticus (assembly GCA_036785175.1). Classification (NCBI taxonomy): domain Eukaryota; kingdom Metazoa; phylum Chordata; class Actinopteri; order Scombriformes; family Trichiuridae; genus Eupleurogrammus; species Eupleurogrammus muticus. The sequence continues at coordinate 11,863,151 of JAYKQN010000012.1, read as the reverse complement.
ATCCATTCAGGCGGCCTTCCACTTCAATTCAGAAGTGACTGCAGGGCAGTAACAGAGATACAGCGTATGCCCTGCTCAAGGTGAATTATGGGATATTTTAGTGGTTTATTGAACAGGAAGTGATTTGCGTTTCTCAGTTTCCGCATCATAATTCTGAGAAAACAAGCCAAGGTGTTGTCTTACAGCCGGAGGAAACTGAGGTTACCACGGTTCAGGATCTGTACCCTCCCCCACCCCCCCCCCCCCTCCCCCTCTTTCTCCACCTTCGCTCTCTCCTTGCTCGTTTTCTTGAAATAGTGAGTTGTTGTTGCTGTATGTCACAATGGGGGACAATGAATTATGAATCTGAATCCATCCCGTTTCCTTCTCGCATGGCTGACTCTCTTGAGATGTCGACAGCGTGCATAAAGGCGTCCTGTAGAGCAGCGGTGTACAACATACGGCTCGGGGGTCAGAACCGGCCCGCTACAGGGTCCAATACAACTGGATGACTGTACAAAGAAATTTACAGTTTGTTTGTAAGGCTTCTTAATAAAGCAAATATTGCTCAGTGAGTAAATATTTAGAATTAAAAATGCATGAATACGGAATAACTGAGACATTATATTGTTGAAATTTCACTTTTCTCTTATGTCATCTCCTGTTTTTTTAAAATTGACTGCTAAATAAATTGTGTGTCTTTTGCATAAAGAGAAAATTGCAGGTGTTATTTATGTGTTTATTTTTACTAGTGTGGTCCACTTGAGATCAAGTTGTACCGCATGTGGCCCGTGATCTAAATTGGCTATGACTTCCCCTGCTTTAGAGGAAACGGTTTCATGTTCCCATGAGAAGCAGTTGCCATAGCTCGCGATGAGCCTATAGGCTCGTGAAGGTAATGCAGTGTGACTTGTTCTGGATGCAACACACAGGGGAGGTTCTCTAGGTTCATAATGTGTGTGCAGTGTCACTGAACTGTAAATATAAAAACGCTGCGTCCTCTGGAATACACAGAAATGGATCCCCAGTGTACCGCAGCGAATACATTCCCTTTTGAATTTTTGAAATACATTTCCTGTGTTAACCTTTGTCCTCTAAATCACAGAGTACATGAGACTGTCCGGTCAGGAGAGGGCAGTCTCTCCCAGCATTTCCACCTTTTCTCAGGGCCTGTGGATGAACGCGCTCGCACAAATCACCCACACCTGTCTGCAGGTGTCCGTCGTCTCAAGGTTCTGTTTCAGTGAACATGCAGTTCTCAGACCATCGCCGTGCAGCTGCATTTCCTTCTTGACAACAGGAACGGGGATGGCTAAGTGCAGATAAAAATAGCTGCATGTCGGACTCTCTCTCGCTGCCTGTTTTAATGCTAAAAGACTCCTCTTTGCACACACAACTAATTACTCTGTGTGTTTCTGTAGAGGACTCCCTCTTGCGGCAGGATGAAATCTGGATGCTGGATGGCGACGAACCTCAGGAGCCCCTCACCCGCGTCCCACGCCCCGATCATCTGGACTTCCTGCGCATCACGCCGCCTGAGGATGACATCATTGGCGATTCACCCTACAACCCTAAACTGGAGTGCACGGTGAGCGGGGCCCCTAAACATGAATAGCACAAGCACTTAACATTATCTGTTAATGCCTGTGTTCACACCCAGCGCAGCGTAGCGTGGCACTTTTCTTTTTCTTTTTTTTTTCCTCTCTCTCTCTCTCTCTGGGCACACATAGGGATTTCTCTCCACTCGGGCATTCAACCACCTGATCTTGAATTCTTAGAAGTGGATTAAAGGGTCATGGATTCTAATCTGTAGACTGGGGTCCTAAGCCAAAACTGACTGAGATCATTCCTCTTAAAACCTTTCTTGTTCAGTGAAAACATAGGAAAATCTCACATTCTGTTGTAGCCGAGACATTATTTAAAAGGAGAAAGGCAACATTTTTTATAGTGTAGACTATTAAGATTTATTTTTATTATGAAGCAAATGTTGCCTGCAACACAACACATGTGGCCACTAAGCAAGAGTTATGTTATCCTACACTTAAATGAAATAAAGCATCTTGATTTTGGTGCAATTAGTCCCATGCTGAGTAGAAGTATCTTATTCCATTGGCAGATTTTTTTTATTTTACATTTTTTTGCACAAACCAAATTGAGCAAAATCAGGAAAATAAGGCAAACAAGCTAAATGATCTGTTCATGCAATAGGACAATTCTACTCAATATTAGAGTATGCACGGCTAAGTTTTCCTCTGTAACTAGTCTTCAGATTCCAACACGTGTGGCTGAGAAATTCATTCCTGTGGTTAATGAGGCAGATTACCTGGGTGTGTCTGCAGGCGAGTATCAGCCCCAGACACGATTAGCTCAACTGTGAGAATAATGGGCTAACATACCAGCACAAAGGGCAATTGTAGATATAATAAGGCACTGTATTGTTATCTAGATGTTATCTTATGGCTGTGGCGTGACTCTTATCCCTTTTTTTATGTCATCAAACATACCTGTTCCTGCACACGTTTTGTCCTCAGTGCGTGTTAACAGCTGAGCCGGCCATAGTGCCAATGCATTGCTATACTGTACAATATTACATCTGAAAAATTCGACGGAATCCTGTTAGGATGGGAAAGCACACGTGTCGCATCTCAGGAATCACATTAGTCTTGTCTACCGGTGGTTTACCGCCGCCTCTTTATAATGCAACCTGTCATAGTGTGTGTGTGTGTGTGTGTGTGTGTGTGTGTGTGTGGGATGCCACTGTTCTTACATAACCTAATTCCTCATGAGAAAGCCCTACTCTTTGTGTGGCTTTATTTAGATGAAAAAACAATCACTGATATTTAAAATAAAATGGAATAACGAGTATGGTAGAGTTATTTATTAATTTAATTTTTTACGTGTAATTTAAGATAAAAAAAAATCACTTGCTTAGCCTGTGCTCAATGAGGCGTGATGTGGTCTGGAGGAAGACATTGATAAAAGCAGACCTTTGGTTGCCCCAGGCAAGCACAGTTTCCAGAATGTTCTGTTCCTTAGCTAACAAACAAGGTAGAAATATATATTTTTTTAAAGTTAGAGCATATATCGTTGAATAATAGGTCCAAGAAGATGGTTGAAACACCACAGAAGATGTCAGGTATTTTGGATTTTTTCAGTCAAACTCTTTAGGTGTAGGTGTTGTGTTGCTTCTTGCTAGCTTGTAAACTCAAGCTAACATTAGCTTGTAAACTTTATGAATCCCCCTCCATAAAGAAATAGCGCCTGAATCCAAACTTCTCTTGCTTTATTGCACAGTATTCATTAGATATTTTTATTTCAATAGTATGTTGGCATTAGTAGAGAAGGTAAGTGGCTGTAAATTTTCCCAAATGTGTAGTGTACTGTTTCGGCTAGAGTGCTCCCCTGAGCTGCTAATCACAGCAGGTTTTGTGTTAGCTCCAGCTAGCCGCGCTGACTAATCGCGCCACCCTAAGCCCCTTTATTGCAGCACCTCGCCGCTTAAACGTGCACACCGGCTCTCCCTTCACGTTTACTCTTTTACGGAAGTGCGCAGAGGTAATCAGACACCTGTGGAGCCGGGTGTTCGTACGTCCCCTCCCCAGGAAGGGAGGGATCTGGAGAGAGGCGTCCCCGGACTGGGTAGACCAGTGAGACACATTTTTCCAACCTGAGGGTGTTTTTTTTTTTTTCTCTCTCTCTTCCTCGCACACAACAGCTCACGCAGCTTTCCTGTAAACTGAGACAGACAACCACAGAAAGAAAAAAAGAAAGACTCAAACTTGAAGAACGGTTCAGCCATGGATTCCAGACCGAGTACCGGCACATAGAGGAGGAGAACCCGCACCTACATGGACAACGCCGCTCCGTTTCGCTGGAATAGTTGGACATGCTTTGTGGAAGGCAGGTGAACTCTGTTCTCTCCCAGGGAGATTACAGCAGGACATGCTTCCAGCCGCCTGAACAGCTCGACTTATCTCGCAGCGTCATGGGAAACTTTCCCGCTCATCTGACAGGATACTGAATGACTGATACTAAACAGTCACGTCATCTGTTTGTGACAGACATTCTGCTTTAGGAAAACCTGTTTTTTGTGTCCCTAAACAAAATTGCATGATAGCGTAGAGGAGGTAAGAGGAGCTGGGGAGATTTGGACAAAGGCCCTTTGTTCCCAGCCCCTGGTCGAAGTGGAATAGGAGCAGCTTGGATATCTGGAGGTGGGGGAGATGAACCTTTTGTGATACTATCAATGGTCACTTTCTTGGAGCTGCTTCCTGTTTTCGTTCGGCTCTCTTTCACTTTCAGTGGCGGTGACATTTTGAATCAAGATGTACAGTTCATGGAATACCTCGGACGGGCAGGGGAAGCGAGCCATGAGTTCCCTCTCCAATGTCTTCAGCGACCTCTTCAACAGGAACGGGTCCCTCTCGGACGTGGCGTCGCCCGTGCTGACGTCCTACACAGACAAGAGCGTTGAAAAACAGGAACCTTGCAAGGAGGCTGGCGGCCAGCTTAGACCATTGCCTGGAGGCTCAGCTGACCATGATCTAGTCCTGGTCACCAGGGTGGAAACGTATAGTGACACGGAAAACGAGGAGGAGGCGGGCCGACAAGGCAGTAGCCTGTCAGAGAAGCCACGCGGGGGCAGAGAGCCCGAGCTACCTGAGGGGGATGATAATACAGTGGACCATGGTGGCGGAGATGAAATAAATAACGCCTGTGAGGAAGAGTTCCAAGTCCCTATGTTTAGAACACACCGATTTGAGGCGCCATCTTGCAGAGAATCTGCTCTATACTCTACTGTTCTGGCCTCATCGCTTTCTAAACAGGAAAAGGACGATGGTTCTAATAAGAGTACCAACACCATGTTTGAGGATGTAGAAAAATTGCATGGAGGCGAGAACTGTGGTGAAAATGCGGGGACAGATGAAAGCAATGACTACTATGGCGTAGATTGTTCTCTGCCTGTTCCCTCCATCATTTCAGGACATGTGGCTTCAGATAGTAATGCCTCTACGCTAAAACAGCTGGACTTTACCAGCACACAAATGGCTGAGGAGCTTCACTTCAGCCAGGCGTCTTTAACTGTACCCTCCAGCTCTAGGACTCCTAACGACTCGGCCCATTCTAGTCCAGACAAGCAGTCAGACACTGCTGAAAAAAAAAAGTCAGATTTCACAAAACCTATGTTGACCCCATCTGTACCTGAAGGGTCTGAAAGTGATGCCCAGACAAGTACCAGCCTTGCCTCAGAGCACCCGACTGATTCAACGACACCAGAAACAAATACTCCACCTCCAGCGCCATCCGCTGCCAGCCCATCCAACTCATGTGCCAGGGGCGCGACCTTCCCTTCGACGCCATCCTTCCAGATGCCGGCTCTTTTCAGCGGTTTGCGGGTGCTGAAGAAAGGAGCGGCGGGGGACCAGAGGGAGACGGTGTCAGAGATCAAGCAGAGTGAGAAGGATGCGGACCTGGCTCTGCTCAGCCTGAAAAAGACGGTGAACAAGGTCAAGCTCTCCCCTGAGAAGGCAACCTCTCCGCCCAAAAAACACATAGAGCCTAAGCCCGTTACTGACACTAAAAGCATTGTAATGGGACATCTCAGTCACCTCCTTAACCTCGACAACCACAAGGAGACCAAAAGGCCAGATGAGGAGCAGGAAGCCGATTCTGCTCACGACAGACACAACGAGTCTGAGAATGGAGAAGAGGCTGCGTGCCCACCTGAAATAAGGAAAACTACAGATTTGGCTTATGACACCTTTAGGAGCATCTTTGGCCCCAAAACTGTCAGGAAGGACAAAACGGAAGATGTGGATCTGGAGGCAGTGAAAAAGAAAATCAAGAGTGACAAGGAAAATCTGAGATCTATTTTTGAGAGAGCCTCTAAATCACCAGGCAAGGAGCTCAAAAGCCCCACAGAGGAGGAAGTATGTGTCTTTAACCCTATTCATTTCTAAAACTGTGTGCCCCATATTTTCTCAGTAGAAACATGTGTTGTGTTGACTACAAAGACCCAAGATAAAATCAAGTTCATAGATGTATGTGCATTTGTTGTCTCCTTTTCAGACAGAGCTCACGTCGCCTGCAGACAGCGAGGACCGGACTCCGGGGCGTCTGCAGGCTGTGTGGCCCCCACCCAAACCAAAAGATGAGGAAGAGAAAGTGGGGCTCAAGTACACGGAAGCAGGTAGGAACCTCACGATTAGGCTTCCAACTGACTTTTAAAATGATTTATTTGATTGGCAAAGTGCAACACATCTCCTTCATAGAGTCGATCAGGTTGTCGAGTGTGGAATGTTGGTCGGCTTCTTTGTGAACAATATTTGAGTGAAAAGGTTATTTTGTGTATGCAGAAAATGTTTTAGGTCTTTAAGTTCATCTCGTAAAAAACAAAGCAAAAAGTGTTGTGTTTTACATTTTTGTTCAGTGTAATATAGAATGAGTGAAAACATTTGATCACGATCCATATAATTGAGCAGGTGGATTAGTTAGTAAGTTGTTGAATGACGCTGACATTTCCACATAGGCGTGCAACCATCAAATTGATACATGTTATATTGATATACATCATTATTTGTACAACAATTAGGTAAAAAAAGTCATAAAGACTGTACAAAAAACATGAATACAATATAGTAAACAACATTAATTACAGTCTTGCCAAAGTACTTAACCCCCTTGAACTTTTGACCCTTTGCCACATTTCAGGCTTCAAACATAAAGATATAGAATTGGAATTTTTTTCAACAGATACAACAAATGCTTCCGCATGGCACCTTAACTGAAACATCTGGTTGAGGAGACATGCTTGGTCTAGCGATTGGACAGAAATGTACGCAGATCAACACCTTTTATTACATGCAAAACACATAAACGCAAAGTTAAAAGCATGAAAGCTTCTATATGAAATAGGGAATAAAGAGAATTTGAGAATATCTGTTGAATAAATTACATTTGCCATTAAAAAATAAGACCAAATTCAGTCAATTACAGACATGATATGTATTATAACTTATGATGCAAATAGGGCTGCGACTAATGACTATTTTGATAGTCAATTGTATTTATTGACACAATAATTAATTAGTTGTTTGGTTCATAAAATTGAGTAAAATATTGATCACTGTTTCTAAAGCTGAGGATTTTACCTAAAATGTCTTTTTTTTTGTGTCCAGACCAACAGTCACCAACAAAAGACCATCAGTTTACTATTAGAGAAGACTAGAGAAAACAGAGAATAATCAGATGTGAGAAGTTGTAACCAGAGAAAGTTCTACTTGATTTTTACATGACTCAAATTGATGAATTGATTATCAAAATGGTATGGCGATTACTATAATTCTTGGCAACTGATTGATTATAAAAAAATAAGGTAAAAAAAGAAGACTCAGGGAAACAAATACATTTAAATTGGCTGTTTGTAGAACTGAAATAATACCTTAGATGACAAGTCCAATTATTATACATCTTCAAAAAATCTAAAATGAAAAAGTATTAATGTCTCCCCAAAATGTTTAGAGCTTTTATTTTAAGTGATCAAAATTATATTTAAGTTGACTGCTTGCATGTAGAAAATGTGTAAAGGCCTGTCGTTCTTCTTAGTGCGAAAGACTTATATGGCGAAAGAAAGCATTATACAAAGGTCAACCCAAACTCATGTTCAAAGTCTGAAACATATAAGGAAGCAGAGTTTGAGGCTGTTGCGCCGCCCATAGCAGTGGCTGGAAGGAATCTTTGTGCATGAAGTCTTTTGTAAAGACCACATGGTTATTATTTTAATCTAATATATTAATATCTGCTTGTGGTGGCCTTGAATAAAAAACACTTCAATGCCTCCACCATGTGGTGCATTGGTGTAAAGGGATTCCACATCAAGCATAACTAACATTACATAATAGTAATTTCACTTTAAAAGTTGCAGCACCGAAAAAGTACCAGAGAAGGACAAAGTATGGTGCATCACAAAGCTTCTTCAGGTGCTTCAACCAGACAAAGGAAAGATCCACAAACTGAGTTAAGGAGCTCCAAACGCAACATTTAAAACTAAGCATTGTCTTATTGGGTCGGATCTTTGAAACCTTGACGCAAAAGTAGAGCCAACACTATCAAACCCTTGAACATTTACACTTTACTCTAGTTGCTAGAAGACATCCTATGAATCCATTTAAGAACACTGCGAGGCTGTGTCTGGTATCATTTTCAGAATTCTGTACCCAGCCCGTCTGAAGGCGCAATGACACACAAATAGGCTGAAAGCACACATGGCTGTCAATGATTGAATTACAGAGTAAAACAGCTCTCGCTTCATATTTTGTATTGAGTGCAACTTTGTTGACTAAAAGCTTATTGTGTAGCAGCATAACAGCTGTGGATGTTATCAAGGGTGTCTCTTTATCCTTTAAAATAAATTAAGCAAATATGGATCAGATTTTCTCTCCCAGATTTGAGCATCGCTGTTCTCTAAGAGGAGAGCATGTGGATCGTCTAGACTGTGAATGATAAAAACCAACACTTCTGGAATTTGTCAAATTTAAAATCGTACATGTTGTCACATAGTAGTTTAACTTGATAGACTTGAGGTGAATTTTGGCATGTAAATGACCTCTTTCTCTCCTGCAAAGCAAACCAGCATATTTTAGTATTAGTAGGAGTATTGACCTGACAAAATAGTTTTGTTGCAGCTTTCATTTCTGCCAACTATATAATTAGAAACTGGTTGGTTAAGTTGGAAAACATGGCCCTTTTTACAGTAAATGACCCACTCGCCTGTAGAATTTAACCAATAAGGACAGAAGCGGGACATCTTGTTGAAAAGAAAACATAGTTTTAACACAATAAGTCCATTCTCTCAATCTGTACACATTTTTGTGATTAGCGTACATTTATTCAACCAGAACCCAGCAAAATGACTTTGTGATGACACGCAGTATGAGTTGTTGTTCTTTCTTTCAGAGCACCAGGCTGCCCTCTTGCAGCTGAAGAGAGAATGCAAAGAAGACTTGGAGAGGATGCATGTAAGTTATCAAATTAATTTTGACTTGACAAGACATGTTTCAACACTGACTGAAATATGTTGAGGAAAAGAAATACTGTAGTTGAAGAAATTGCAAATATTTATTTGTTCTGCTGTACAATATTAAATGCAAGAAAGATGTTTATTTGCATCCATAACTAACGGCAAATTCATTTTCTGAGATCCTTCTGGCACCTCTACTGTGTTACAGCAGTTCAGTGACCTGACCACAAGATGGCGCTAAGGAAGCGTTAAATGCTCCAGCACAGCAGCTTAAATGGTGCAGAACAGCAGAGCGTTTACTCGAAACATTAGAACATTTCAGACGTCAGTCTTTTTTAAAAGTTAAATGTGAATGTTTAAATCAGAAATAATGTAGTGTGTGTGTGCATGATGAAAAGCGATACAACACATTCTTAGAATGAAGATCTTAATACGATCTTTAATACTGGTACACTAAACAGGAAAATGATTTGAAATACAATGATCAAAACTGCAAAATCTCATACATTAAAACTGCACCGGCTGAAATTGAAAACATTTAAAATGCCCCTCCAGATTTATTTTTATGATAGATATAAAATACTCTACTATTGTATCTGCTGTGTTTTTCCATTAAAAACAATTCAATAATCCTTCAAATCAAAATTTGCAAATATGCAAATATATGTTTTATTTTTGAAGTTGTGTTGGGTATATTCTCAGTATTTGTGCTCTGGGGGCTTCAAGCTTCCAATATTGGCTTCCAAACTATTTATTAAGTTTCCTGTTAAAACTGCGATATAAAAGAGCTCAGAAAAAGATTCCACTTTCAGTCATTCTCTACTATAAGCTCAGGAATTCAACATTTTCGAGTGGAGGGGAACTTTAAAAGTGGTTAAACCTTTCAGAATTGCATGTATTATGTATAATAAGAAGACCACATGTTCCGCCGTATACACATATACACACACACACACAAAGTTTTGTGATGGACATCCAGTATGATGAGTCACTTCGCATCCGAAGTAAAGGTATCCGTGTTTCATTCATCGAAAGCAGAGGTTTGGAACAGCGTCCTACAGGTGTTCTACATCTGCAAGCTTAATCAAGAGGCAAACTCACTGTTTACCTTTGGAAGACCAAAAAGCACATAGTTCTGGCCATTGCACAAAATTTGTACGGCTGATAAATTGCTTTATGGACCATTTCCATGAAAAATCCGACCTCAGGATTGGTTTTCTCAGTCTGTCTGTTTAAAACATTTAATTTGATGTCGATCTTCTGGGGGACTAATGCTGACACTGGGAAACGTATACCGCAGCCAGCCCACAAGAAAGGAGGGAACGTGCCTAATTGTATTTCTAAACGGACACAAGTTAATAGGGGACATGTGTAAGATTCATTGCAACACAATTTCCTTTCTTTCCCAAATCAATACATTGCTTTGGTTGGATTGTTTTTCATTGTTTGAAATGTCAATTGAAACCTGGAGTCAGTCATTAAGCCCCGTTTGAAAAAGAATTGATGGGAATAGGGATAAAAATAAAGCTGAAAAGAAATCAAGACAACTGTAAACTTTCCAACAAAGATCACATTTATTCAGGCCCCTATGAAGAATAAGTTAAACCTAAATTATAGCGAATTTGATTAAATAAATCCATTTAAATAACATTATATTACATCAATTGAAATGACAGAAATTTCTTATATTCTGGACTTGATTTGCTTTTGGTTTTCTGCTCTTGTCCCCTTCTAGTCAGACTTTGAGCTCCAGATCTTCCAGCTTCGAGGTGAGCACGCCGTCTCAATATCGCACCTTGAGGGGGCCCTGGCCAGGTTGCAGCGAGACAAGGCGTACAATACAAATCAGGAGCGAGGCGAGGTCCGCGATGCCGCTGTGTCCACCGCAGATGTGCCACCCACAGTGTGCCGCACCGTGGGAATCCAGACCGACAGGGAAACCTTCATCAAGAGCCCCGAAGGTGATGGTGGCGGGCTGGGCCAAAGCACCACCCTGAACGTGCCCAAAAAACTTAACTTGGACTCCATCGGCCTGAATCTGGGGGTTAAAGCTGAAGCAGCCCCGGGGCCTCCTGGACCACCTCCGCCCCCGCCGCCTCAGCCCCCTCCCCCACCAGGCCTCTCAGGACCACCACCGCCGCCACCCCCTCCTCCTCCGCCCCCTCTGCCAGGCAATACAGGAGCACCGCCACCTCCCCCTCCTCCTCCTCCTCTTCCTCTGCCTGGTGGTGGCCCACCACCCCCACCGCCTCCACCTCCTCCTCCTGGCCTACCTGGGGCTGGGCCGCCACCTCCTCCCCCTCCTCCAGGCTGTGGGCCCCCACCTCCTCCTCCCATGGGGGTTTTTGGTTTTGGCCAGAAGGTGGAGAAGGCTCCGAGGAAGTCGGCTATTGAGCCAGCTTGCCCTATGAAGCCTCTGTACTGGACCAGGATACAGATACAAGACAATAAGTATGTATAAGTTGCTTCAAACTAACTGGCATTGCTCTGAATACAAATTGCAGCCTCATTTCTGTTGGTAATAATAATATTGTATTCACCAAAATAATTGAGGAGAATTCTGGGAGCCACATTACTAATGAATCTATCTAGAAAAAGACAAGGAAGATCCAGGTGTCCAAACAGTCAAATCATGCAAAATTCATACTGGCACATAAAAATTGCTTGCTTACGGCAATTCAATAATGCATTGGTTCCAATAGTGTTAGTTGTACTAATAGAAGTGTTTATTAAATTGTATTTTGTCTCTGCATATATACATATGGCTGTGCAGTCCAATGTGTGATCTGCAGGTATCGCCACATGAGGGACAAGGTTTACAGCACATGTAGGTAGAGCCATGCAGCACCTTGATGCCTCTGTGCACGTCAGTATATTCTCCTCTCTGTGGCCAGTGCCTGATGGAAGTCTCGGGATGCGATCAGCAGCCATGAACTTTAAACTGTAGAAGTGATTGAAGAATTTCTTCTGGTCCCCAGGATGCACCAATGATCCTTAGCAGGCAGTGGATGTGGAAGGTCTCTAAGGTTCATATGTGCCTTTGACAGGGCTCCAGGTTTCTGAGTCATACAACAGTGTGGAAAGGCAAACTGCCTTGCACACAGCTGCTTTGGTGGAGATGGTTACATTCCTACATCTGAGCATGCCGAGGCAGCAGAGACCACGCTGATGTGCATCTGGGTGTCATCATCAATTCAAAAGGGGGGACAGGATGCCGCTTTGGTAGTTGAAATGTGGGATGATGGCAATTGGATGACCATTGGGAATGAAGGTAGACAAGGTAGGGAAGTGGGCAAGGAGAGCATGCAGTCATCTGCATATTGTAGGTCCAGGATGCTTTTAGTGCTTTTGGTGGAGACTTGGCAGACAACAATATAATTCAGGCTGGTGCGAGGGTGATGCCAGGAGCTCTTGACTTTGTTCTTATGCTGGAACGAGGGGTTTGTGATAACCAGTCGATGTTAGAAGCAAAGAGTGAGGAGACCGTTCTCGGTAGGCTTGCCAATACCAGTCTGTCCACGCACATCCTTCGTTAAATCAGATCACTGTATCTCGTTAAAATTCCAAAGGAGAATGAGCTTGTCGATGGATAATGTTTTACTTATGGTCGTGTGCAGGGGGGCATGAAAGAGTTCCTTGAACTCAGGGTCAGCATCCTGTGTTGGGACATATCCACCAATGAAGCGCACAAAAATCATGGCTTACACTTAAACTTACTTACACATACATATTTCTTTACCCTGAATATATATATATATATATATATAGACAAAAAAAACTCAAATGCCAAAAAGGCCAGGTTTATATTTAAAGCTTATGGTTTCATCTACATTTTTTAAACTGGTTATTTGGGGGGGATTACTAAGGAATAATATGGCTCTACAGCTCATTGCACACTCCTATCCATATAGATATCATTCGCTGCTCCACCATTCCCTCGTCCAAGGGCCCTACTGAGATACTCTGTAATTGTAAGTGGATTATCCAGCCCATTTACTGTGGCTGTGGTTGTTGCCTCCAAGTGCCAGGCTTTCAACTTTATGGCCTTGTATTTCCATGGATGGATTAGTGGGGGAAGTTGAGTTGTGGTTCGCACTCTCTCTCCGGTCCTGGCCAATGCTGGAGAACTGACTGACTACACTACAGCAGCTTCACGTCAGCCATAAATCTAACTATAAAGGGGCAAGTTAAGGGGCATTAAATGGGTCAGATGTTTAACTATAACTGGATCAGTTGTATGATCTCTGTTAATGGTGTGAGGGGGGGAACAGTGCGAGGTTTGAAATGGTGCCACCTCTGAATGTAAGCCGTGACACAAAGTGCAGTTGGCAGCGTGTACAGGACAGACTTTCTTGGGGAGGTGTAATAAGAAAAGGAAAATTTGAAGGGGATTCAAATTCAATTACAGTAATAATCTGGTCAATTAGAAAGTTGTCTTCCATGGAAATATTTTCGAGGGGTTTGGATGTGATTTTCTTTTCCAAGCTAATTTCCTGCACTGTTGGGTTCAGAGTCAGACGCTGTCATTGGACTCGCTTTTCTCAGACTCCCAGAAAAGGAGCGTAAAATCAAAAAAGGATTTGGGGACAGTATAATTACGTCCTCAACAGAAGTAAGAGAAAACTCTGGGCTACTCAGGATAAATATTCTCACCACTTCAATAGGAAGCCAACTCCATGAAGAAACTCTTGGACTTGCTTGACCCTAATTGAGTGACTGGCAATGCAATTGATTGTTCTGGTATTCAGGCTACGATACGCCTGCCAGCGTTTGTGTTGCTATATGGTGTCTCGACTTGGACTTATGATCTCAGAGATGAGCCGCCGTGTCATTAAAGTATGACCTGCTGCGATATTTGCGACGTGTCATTAACGCCGCATATTAGAGATGTCATCTTTGCGAAATCTTTCTCTGAAAAAGTGTATTTGTTCCTTACTGTATATTTCAATGTCCATTTGATTAACAGTTTGGGGAGGGAAAGCAGAGACATGTTTGTATTTTAGTGGAGCACAAAAGTGGATGTGTTGGTAACAGCGGAGTGCTTCACTTCTGAACATCCTCTTGACTTAAGACACCTCTTGTTCTTGTTTGTTTTTTTTCCACGTTACTCAGCAACTCGTGCAACAAAGCATTGCCTCCTGTATTCTACTTCATTTTTTTTGGAAATGATATTTAATCACATAAACAAGGTTGTCTTGAACTTGTGTTATTTTTATCACTTGGCTCGTAAACGGTGCTTTTTTTAAAGTACGGATCTGGTTCACGGGCTATTATTGCCAAGCTTTTGTCGGAGGGTGAAATGGAAAATGGATAAAAAAAAAAAAACGAGGGAAGGTTGAATAAACATCAAATTAGGTTCCTGCAAATAGAACACACAATTCTTTTAGCTTTTGGAAAATAACCTAGATGTTTCTACCCGGCCCTAACAATTTGACTCCTTTTCCCAGCAACAACACACTGTGGGGTTCTCTGGAGGAGCCAAACATTGCCAACACCAAGGAGTTTGAAGAGCTTTTCTCCAAGGCCACGCTGCAGCCGAAGAAGAAGCCCCTGTCCGACTCATACGAGAAGAAAGCCAAAACCAAGAAGGTACACTTACTTACCCTCAATGTGCAATTCCTAGCTCACTCTCTTATCTAGCTTTGTTTAAAAGTGGATTTGTGTCTGTTGTCACGTTGGATAATAAATTAAAGAAGGAACAAATGTAATCATGTAAGGTACAATCACAGTGAAGCTCTTTCTTATCTCTCAGTGTTTATAGTGTATCTGGTGTATATATTGTTATAGCAAAAAAACACTTTTTAGTAGAGACCAAAAGCATTTTTGTACCAGGCTGTACACGTGTTTATTTCTGCTGTAAAGTTGGGAAATTTCACATGGGGTGTGATCCCCTTCTCTCGCCAGACTCAAGTGGCCATTTTTTTGGCACCTTTGTATTGGACTCATTAACAAGCACCAGTGTGGGATTTCAAAGCAGAGTGTGTGAGACTTTGTGGTGCATTCAAGTGCAGTTCATAAACTGAACTACTTAACTCAAACAGCCGCGAAAGTTCGAAGTTGAACGATTTGTCTCATTTTCCTTGCTTGAAATATGTGCATCTTTCCTTACTTGCTTGTTCTTTCGCTTCAACTTTTTTTAAAATCACATAGCACAGGAAAATGAGTTTTAAGATTCCAATCTCAAGTCCAAATCCAAATTCTTGTAACATAGGCACATTAGAAAAATTCCAAATGAAATAGTAAGATGCCATCCCAAACAGAATCTGAAACTGTTGGAAATGCTGAGTAAATTTGTCATTGTGTTCCAGATTGACACTGTAAAAAGAGCCGTAAACCATAAATTATTTATGGTGTCGTCGTTACGATTTGAGCATCAGATTATTACTTTATTGCCCCCTTTACCCCGATCCAAGCACCATAATGTTGGTGTTCGTGACATTCATAACAAGTTCGTTACTGCAGACCCAGTGATTAATTTTTAGTAGGTCCATTTGGAGGTTCTCCTCTATTTGTGCTGCTCAACATCCAGCTATATAAACAGTAGCATCAGCAAAATAATATAGTTCTGGCCTTACTTAGTGTGTGTGTGGAAAGTCATTTATATAAATTAAGTAGCGCAGTGGACCGAGACATTTGCCTTGCAGTACACCACACATTCCAAAATGTCAAATGGAAAAAAAGCCATTATGGAAATGTTTCTCACCAATAGATTATGATCAACCAGATCAAATGCAGCACTAAAATAATATATTATAAAAAAAAAGAATAATTTTCCACTCTTTACTTTGTGGTATAATCATCAATAGACTGCACACTTGTTTTCATAGAAATTGAGTGTTTAACCTTTTTTCCCTCAACATATTCACTTATAACAAAGTAATGTACACATCATTTAGTCTTTTTAGATAAAGGAGCTGACGGATGTTCCAAGCAGCCTTTGTATAATATTCCATGTACTCTCTGTATCATTTTTACAAGCTCTACACATAAATGAATCCCTCGTATTGGGATTTAATTTAAGTGCATAATTATTGCACTTTTTAAAGTTAGGCCTTTTGCCCTTTTGCCTTGTTTCTTTCCATAATTCTTGCTTTACTCATCATCTATCCAGGGGCTGGATGTGCTTTAACAGTCAGAATTAGAAACCCTTTTCGCATGAGAGATGGAAAAAACACACACACAAGGAATTTGACTTTGTGCATCCATACGTTTATGACAACAAACAACAACAAAACAAGAGAGATGCATGACATTACAACACAAATAAATAAGGTCAAGTCCTTTTCGTTGAGCATGATGCTCCATGATGTTTCCTAATCCAAATTATCCTTTAAAGATACACCAAATCCTGAAGGGGACCACAGCATAATCCTTCTGAAATTCACATCGGTTGAAGTTTTTTGGAACTTCTCTTCACAACAATGTGCGGTGGTTTCATGGGAACTCTGATGTTTTTAGTTATCGTCGTCACAATATTGTGATCCGTCCAGCCCGCAGGAATGGAATATCCCTCAGAACACTGCATTGGTAAACTGCTAACGATCAGCTCAGTACACGTCTCAATTCTCCCGTGGTTTCTTCTGAAAAAAACGTCTCAAAGTGCAAGCCTGGGTTTCCCCCGGTGTTGAGGAGGACCCTTACCAAACTGATGTGTGCCTTTTAGGAAGTCTGCATGCACAGTGAGGTGTTTAATCCCAGATCCTCCTCCGGAATGTTGGGATATCTGCTTAAGCGTTCACTCCAATTTTTCCTCCAGTGGAAAAATGTTATTTAGGTCTCGGATGATGATTGTTTATTTTTTTGCCGCCATCTGTGCAAGTTTATACTCTAGATGAAATGGGAAGATGTGCCTTTGTGGCCAGATTGATCTAGCATTCCCTTACCCCTACCCGCCATAGACACGCTGATGTCATGTCAAATGCTGCAGCCCCTGCTGCAGCCAGCGCCGTGTCAGCATTCTGGCCGCCTTGTGGTCCTCACCGTTGGCGTCCAAGCGGCTCAAAAAAATCGGCCACCGCCTCAGACTGTCCCCTCGAAATCCATACACATCCCCCCTGTTCTGATCAATTTGTCAAGGCTCCACTCTATTCCAGAGGGCTATGGTTTGTGCGTGTGTGTGTGTGTGCAAGCATTTTGTGCAATGTGTAGTGTGTGTGGTGTGTGTGTGTGTGATCCTCTGTCCTCGATCTCCATCCTCAGATCTCTCTCGTTCAGTCTGGTCACTCTAAACTGTCCAACATTTGATCCAACTCAGACAGCCACATCCAGACACGAATCCTGCCAACTGTCTCCTGTCTGGGATTACATCAGCCTGGAATAGGTTTGACCCCGCTAATGGAAACACTGTTGAAACACATTCATATCAGTCCAAAAACTTTCTTTCGAACATAACATTGGGACTTTTTTTTTGTCTTTTTTGTTATTTGAAGAGAAAGGACCTGCATGGTCTTTAGTTTAGATACCATACACTGGCTGGAGTTTATATCTATGTTTAGACATTTTAATATACAGGAGCCTTATATTTAATATAATAGTCTGTGTTTGGAGCCAGCTTGGGTGTCCTCAGTCCGATTCTGCGATTAAAGAGAGAACGTGAACATGTGAAGGCATGGTTGTTTTCACCGCGCCTCTGCGGGCCAGCTCACTGGAAAGGTCGTCAAAAAAGAGCAAACTTGTTTACTTGATCATTTTTTTTATCGCTGAAAGTTTATATTCCGAGTTCAAAGGGGAAAGAAATCATTTGAGCGAGAAATCATCTGAATCACGAGCCGACGGTGTCTTCCAGGAAGTTCAGCTGGTCAATGGAAGGCGGAGGAGGGAAGGCGCGGGAGGAGAAAGTGAACTGATTGGAAAATCCTTTTACACAATTTGCAAACTTCAGAATAAAAGTATCATACAATCTACACTCTGAAAAGAAGCTCAAATTTAGGAAATAGGGTTTTTTTCTATGCATGGAATAGTGTTGTGTCTTATAAATGATGATTTAGACTCTGGTCAGAGGTTGAAGGCCTCAACATTGCTCAACACTTCAATGAAAACCACCTATCTCTGTCAGCAGATGCACTTCATAATGCAAACGTGTTTCAGTTGCCCGGTTCGTGTCTGTGTGTTTTTTGTGTTTGTGTATGCACCGGCGTGTGCATGTTCCCTTTGCGTGTCTGTGCTCGATGATGACAGCACATCCTCGTGGGTCATTATGCACTTGCTCAGAAAGTGTTGCCAGATCATGCTAACGCCACAGCCCCCCCGGGTGGGGGGGGGGCCTCCGTTCAGCGAGAGGAGATGAGTGGGAGGGAATGGAATGTGTGTACATTATGCATATGAGCCACTTCCCCCGTCTTCCGACAACTCACGCACGATAAAAGTTTCAACTCAGGGGGATGTAGCCGATGCCTACATGAGTGAGTTAATCTTTATCATGTGTGCCACGGTGAAAAATCAAAGCTCTTTGTTTATTCTCGGAGCCCTTCTCTCCCTCTCTGGCTGATTAGCATATCAAAGTGGAGGAGATGACATGGAAGAGAGATCTCCCCCGCCCGCCTGAGTGGGCCGGGCCGGACTGGACCAGGGCTATAATTGCAGGCATGTGGCTTCACATGGGGGGGCAGAGGATGGGCATGTCGGTGCATCCCGATTTGAGGGATGAGGCAGGAGGGACGGACGGAGATGAAGAAACACGTTCGAGCTGAAACGTGCTCTGGAGATGCAAACGCGTAAATGCAAAACGGCGATTTCCTCTGCCCGTATAAATCAAACCCATATCAAGTTTATACATAGCTGATCTCCTTTAAACAAACAGGGACTTTAACCGGTTTATGGGAATGACTTATGAGCAATCATAGTGCGTTTATTAAAGACATATTTGAAGCCGTGGCTATGACGCGGGAGAGTGGGCGTTTGATTAACGCCGCCGGGTGAGGCGGGGGTTGCTGAGTGTACCGTAGCTGGTTATTGATGGGAAGCCTTGATCCAGTTGTTATTGTAACGGAGCAGGGCCGCCGCTCGGCCTACGGTTGTGTAAACTCTGCGCTTGGCTCTGAACCTGCTTCGCCCTGCCCACCGCGCCTAACATCGGCCACCTGCTTCAGCTCAAACCACAAGTCACTCCCCGGCGTCTTCTTCCATCATCTTATTTATTTTCCTAGCCCCCGCTCGCTTTTTCCTCTTTCTCTCTCTCCGCTTCTGCTCTTTTTTTCTTTTGACCTCTCTGTGTTTTAAGTGTCCACGGGAGTTTCAAACGAAAGCCTCTTCCCCCCCCACACAGCTTATCTTTTTTTGTCCACAGGAGGGAGCAGCCAGAGCTGTTGTCGTCTACCTGTCTCAGCATCACACACACACACGAACACACACACTTCCCCTCCGCTTCACCCGGAGCTGTTTGCATGTCTGAAAACCCAAGCGTCCGGCATCAGTTGTCTTTTCTCATTAAGTTAACTGTTTAGGCTAATTGGCAAGTTCTGCAGCCGCAGTGAGCGGGAAGGGTTCCCGGGCCGCTTTTAGTGTGGCCCGTCCAAAGTGGTTAATTAGAGGTGTTGGGAAAGCCTGGTACTCAGCCCCCCAAAGTCCCCAGAGTGGGAGATCCCCAGTGATCCAGGTAATAGAGCTGGAAGCAGCATGGCACCCACTAACGCCCTGTAATGCAATACCTACTTCTAAGGCTTCTGCTCGCCGGCTCCCACTGGACGGCCCAGTAGCCGACAACGCCATAATACCTAATGAAGAAGCCTGACACATTAACTTTTAGAGCGGGGCTTTACTTTGCCAAATCTCTCCCCGGCTCTACAGCTAATTCGGTCATAAGTAATTGTGACCATGTGTAGGCACAAATAAAAATCCTGTGAATTTATAGTTTGTTATAAAAAAAAAAAAAAAAAAGTCCCGCGTCTCTTTGCCTTGCTCTTCCAGACTGTCCTTTTATGGTGCCACTTTTGCCTTTGTACTTTCACTGCGACTTTATATATATATATTTTTTTGGATTATATCTCGCACATGTTCCTCTGCAACACGGAGGTTGTGTTTTTTTTTTTTTTTTAATTCACCCCTGTTTTAACGCCTGTGTCTCGTGGATGCAACTCGTCAAGCCGCGCCCCCGTCGTTTGCATTGCGATGACGCGTTATGAAAATGTGGTGATTAGTTTTGGGTCGGTCCAGATGATTTTTCAAGCTACTTCGACTAATCGGGGGCTTCAGGTGCTTTATGTAGCTCATCATCTATCAGCTGGCTACTAAGTTATTTTTACCCTACCTGTTATCACAGAAATATGTTTGTTAATTTTACTTGGATAATTAGAATTGATGCTAATGTAATTTGATAAAGTAATTTTTTTTATTGGAGCCAAGACTCCAAATAAATAATATATGAAGCAGTTGATTAGTTGATATTTGAAAATCAGCATCACAGTAGATGTGTAAATGTAATTTAATTATGTTGTCTCCTGAATGAGACACAGTCATGTGGTTAATCATAGTTAACTAAAAGTCAGCAAAACCCCATTTATAAATATACAAGGTAGGAGAGTTGATGCTTTGTTGAAACTAGAAACAACATCAGATATTTAATACATGGATCTCAGGAAAAGTTCCATATATAAGATGCATAGAAACTTTGCCTCCTTACCTGTGTTAAACATCCTCTTCTAGTAATAAACCAATCAGGTGTGTTTTCTTTTTCTAGATTGTAAAGATTAGAGCTGCAACTAACAACTATTGTGATAGTTGATTGATATATTGATTATTGGAACAATTAATTAGTTTCATACAATGATGTAAAAATCAATCACTGATTCCCAAAGATGCAACCCACAATGTAAAGTATCTAAAGATAATCAGTTAACTATTATAAAAGGCTAAAGTGACTTAAATTGAATAATCGATTACCAAAATAGTGGCAATAATGTAATATTTGGCATATAATCGATTAATTGTTGCAGATATAGACACATTCCAACATATTCTAATTCAATCTATAGACACACTGTTTTGTTTCTGCAGATGCTGTCTGTTTTCCTCTATATCTTCTTCTAGTTTTCCTGCCTGTATTTAAACATATTGACCTTAGGTAGAGGCTTAGAATAGAAGACGCCAAATGTGACTGTATCCATTCCTCCAAATGATAAAACCTAAATAAAGTAATAAAATTATATATTCAGTTTGGAATTACACACCTAATCGTCCTGAATTAAATAATAATAATCAATTAATTTCCTTTTTTGTTTCTTTCCCCAGATAATCAAGCTGCTGGATGGGAAGCGTTCACAAACCGTTGGCATCCTCATATCCAGCCTGCACCTCGAGATGAAGGATATTCAACAAGGTAAAATCTGTTTGCTGATGTCCAGAAGCTAGCGGGGGGAGTATGATATCATCATAATGTCTTTCGAGGAAGGAGCTCTTATTTAGATTCTGCGGCAATAAACTGAATTTACTGTCCCATTTACGAACAGATTGAGGATAACTCGTGATGAAATGCAGACAGTTATTTTTAGGGATGAGATAGCGAGGCCTGCGGCGGAGAGTAATTTCCTACCCTTGACAGCTACTAATTTGTAACTAGAGACACGTTTTTTTTTTCTTTCTTTTTCTTTTTTTTTTTTTGATTAATTTCTGTTTCAAGTGGAATGTGGATGATTTTTCCAGTCACCACGGTGGGGAAGCTAATGGTTCAATCTGTCAGAATGTGAGACGGCAACGCCGGGATGAAAGTAGCCTTTCACTTATTTTTCTGTCAGGCTGCTTGAAATCCCTCATGCGCTGGTTAAAATCAAATTGCCGTCCCCCCCCCCCCCCCCCCCCCTTTCTGCGAAAGGAGCGAGATGGATCGATTGCATGCTCGGGGTGCTCTGTGGAAAATGCTGGCGTGTGCGCGAGCCGTCATATGTGTGTGTAAACACGTTATATGTGCGTTGGGGACAGCGTGGATTGGCCGAGGACTCGGTCCTGTCCTAGGACTGTAGCGGAGAGAGGGCCTGCCGCCTGCTAGTCTGAGCATGCGGCCAGCAGATCTGTTTATTGTAGCCAGTGACGGTTTCCACAAGCCTAATGGGACTGACACCCCACTAATGATCTAAGCATGTACAAAACCACCTTCCACAGTTCGCAGACACCGAGCGACCACATAAAACCACCTCAAACACAAGCCAAACACCACATTTTGTTTGGATTTTTTTTTCCTCCTTCCCTTTCAGTCCTCTCCTCTATTGCTCTAGACTGTATAGATGGTTTGATTTAAAGAAAAAAAAAAGAAAGGAGCGGGGGGGAAAGGCCCACTTACACCCAGTGTGAGCCTGCTTCCTCGCGCTTTAATGGGAGGTGTAGGTAATATGGACAATTTGAATTTGACAATGAAGGACAGCGCCTTAATAAGCACTTCTAAGGGCTTCTGGTCACTGGCCTCGCCTGCTTGCCTCCCCTTTGTTGCCAAATTAAAAGGACATGGGACATGTAATGTAATTAGAGCTACTAGGGAGGGAGAGAGAGAAAGCAGCAGTCTGGTTCGGGGAGAGAGGGGGTCAACTGCACCCGCCGGAGTGACTGGGGGGACCTCAAGGGCCACCATGGTTCAAGGGCAAAGGGAGGCGCTCCCCCTCAACCTCGACGCATTGCACACAAACACACACACACACACACACATGTTCACACGCCACACATGCCCTTCCACACCAAAGCCGATGAGTGAAAAGTGGAAGGAGAGGGTGTGAGGCGGTTGGCAGGCCGGCTTTGATCTGTCGGTGTGGAGAGATATCCGGCTCCCCTCGGATCAGAGTGCTCCTGTGCACACCGGGGCAGGCCCCCCTTTGGTGTGTGATTGACGGCTGCACGGCTGAGGGACCGAATAATCCACTCTAATAAGATGTAGGAAATGGACTTCCAGCGTTCCCCTCTGATCCAGACATCGGGACCACATTGACAGCTTCACTGCAACAGAAACAGCTGGGAGCCAGAATGCAAAGTATTAACTTGTTAGCGGAAAGCAGCAGCGTAGTGTTAGAAATGTTTCATGCTGACCTGTGCCAGTACGATATGAGAGTGCTGGCACTGAGACCTATTTTTTTTTTTTTGCACCTTTGTTTTCCCCCCATTGCTTTTTTTTTCCAAGCCTAAAAAAATCCTAAATCAAATACCTTAATGATTAAAGTACAATAACGAGATTTAATTATTTATTTGACATTTACTCATTACTGTATACTACATTATTAAATTGATTAGTACCCAGTTTTGCCACCATATAGATTTACTGTAATCTGATGCAAATTAAAAGGTATGTTCACTGCATCAGTTCTTCGTAGTGGCCTGAAGCAGCGAAGTGCCATCGGTCTTGTTGGTGATGATGATTTAGTGACGGCGCCGGCCTGTTGCGTAGGGTCACCATTTTTGCGAGCTGTGGGTGGTACGCGGCCGTTCTCCGGGGCTGACGCCAACCAGACAACCGTCAGCTGATCCGGGAGCCCTGGAGCCTCCTCTCCTCCCCCTCCAACGGAACCATAAACCTGTGACACCTCGCAGACACAGAACAGGAGTCGCTCTCTCTTGTCGTGCCGTCCCCTGCGCTCTGCCCTCCGTGCGCGCTTTGATTTTTACTGTTTGAGTCAGGCTAAACAAACACGCGGCCTTGGCGAAGAAGGTAAAGCATCGTTCTTTCTCTCTCCGGCCATTTCTTAATCCTTTGAGACAATTCTTCATGTCTGAAATATGGACGTCCACCAACCACCTTCCTTAATGTCCTGTTCATCCTCCTGCCTTGATCTAAAAAAAATCATTAGTGGGCTGTGGAGTTTCAGGGTTTCTGTTTTGAGCTGTGGTGAGAGGCTGAGAAACAAGTACAGAAATGATATATATTATTCCCAAAGCAACAGCTGATAGTAGTGGACGACTTTTCACTCTGGTTCATCGAAAACTTTGTGAAGATAAAATGAAATAAAAAACAAAAGTTGCCGTACCCGAACAGGTGTTGTGAATTAGTGTCTTGCCACAAACACTGAATACAGCACATCTGGTGTCTGCACATAATTGTACAGACTGCCGCAATGCATATTCAGGTCCAAAGAATTAACAATACACTGCAACAATAATCCATACTCTGAATTGGCTTCTAAATGGAACATTAAATAAACTTACATTTATATTTCATGAAACATTTATTTTAACTATAAAGCAAAAGAGTTTACTTATATAGAGGCATCTCTATTACTACCCATCTTGCTTTTTTTTTATTATTACCTATTTCTAGTGATACTAAATTGTCTTATTCTGTTGTATGATTACAAATTCACTATGTTGCATATGACTTTTTCAAAAACACAATTTCTGGTGGTATTGCTTTTTCATCTTATATCATATGATCTGCTACTGTACCTCTGTTACATGGATGTGCTCTTAGTGGGGAGTGGATTGTCGATAACCAGCTTTGTAGTGTTGGTTATCCCAGATGAAAATGTTCTGATAAGTGAAGCCAGTTAACGAAAAGCCTTCCTGAGAACGAGCCTCATGGCAAAGCTATAGAGGTCACCACAAAGGTCATTGTATGTGTTGTTCCTATGTTTTCATTCTATGCTCTGTAGGAGGTCTTGTCTCATAGTTCTCCAGGAATATAAATTGCTTTTAACCAACATTTAACCAAATTACAGGGATATCAAGAGTTTACATCCCTGGTCAGAAAAACAAATTTGTTCTCCGAGCACTCGCAGCACTTGAAAGAAAACAGGCTTTGGCCACAGATTGTGTCCATTTATAAGATTGACTGCTTCTAATGAATGTCCCCTTTACTGTTCCAGCTGTTCTTACTGTGGACAACTCTGTGGTGGATTTGGAGACCATTGAGGCGTTATATGAAAATGTAAGTGTGAAGGAAAAGTAGCAAAAAAAAAGGATCAGGGTGTAAAGTACTTAAACTGGTTTGTGTGTCGCTACAAATGAGTTACACAGATGTTCTCATCAGTGCTAAAACATGGTTTGTTACGGTGCAGCATCTGAATGCATTTACATTTACATTGACCGTGCATCTGTTGTGTTTTGTGATAGAGGGCCACCACTGATGAGATGGAGAAGATTAAGAGACATTATGAGAATTCCAAAGAAGATGAGGTCAAACTGCTGGACAAGCCTGAACAGTAAGATCACTTCTACCAAATCACCCTATAGTACTCCATGAAGAAAAACCAAACCAAACCCCATTAGCACCCATTTGCTTATTGCAGCCATTAAATTAGATGAATGAAGTTTCACATGACAGATCAATTAATGCAAACCCCATGACATAACTCCAGTATAACAAATATGATTATCTATGAAAAATAATCAAAGTTAACCAATCAAAGTATAATCTCTGGATAATGGAGAACATAAATGCATTGACGTACGTCTTTCGCAGCATGTGTGTGTGCGAACATGTGCATCGGTGAAAATTGCTTCAGTAGTTTCATCCTGTCAGGGTTAAGTAGTCCGGACCGGTTAACGAGCCCTGGACCCCGCGGTGCCGCTCAGCCTGGCCTTTCCTATTTCCATGTTTGACCAGAGCTGTCACTACAGCTGCCGGAGTCATCCCTACTCAGTGTCTACCTCAGCGGGGCCTAATCACACAGGATGTTACCGCTCCGCTCCCCTCCGACACGGCACTGTTTACAGAAGTCGTCCCGCATCAGGCCAGAGCTACCTTTGATCAGTCGCCGAGCGCCGCTCGCTGCGTTCCCTCCGCCCGACCCCGTGGACCTTTCAAACCCAGCCGAGCAGCACCACTCATGACTATCAGCTGCCCGCCTGCCTGCCTGCGAGCAGAAACATCGCCTCAGCCGCCCTGCATGGGGAAGCACGGCCTGCCAAGGACCCGAAATAGTTCTTCCTGTTAGACGTTTTGTTTAATTCTGTCATAACACATCACACCCCATTCTACCCCCCCCTCCCCCTCCGCTTCTCCTCCCCTCCTGTTTTTCAGGTTTCTCTATGAGCTCTCCCAGATTCCAGACTTCACGGGCCGGGCTCACTGCATCATCTTCCAGTCTGTGTTCCTCGATACCATCTCCTCCATCCGTCGCAAGGTGGACATTATCTCCGACGTCTGCAAAGTAAGAACATCACGGCGGCAAACAGTGCTACTGTCACCATGCTACCGCAAGGTTTACGGACCTGCACCGCCGTTCACAAGTTTGGGGTGTAAAGAAATGTTTTTAGTTTTTAAAGAAAATGAAGATGATAAAAAACTAATCAGAAATGCACCGTATACATTGTTAATGTGATAAATGACTATTCTAGCTGCAAATGTCTGGTTTCAATGCAATATCTACATAGGTGTATAGAGGCCCATTTCCAGCAACCATCACTCCAGTGTTCTAATGGTACATTATGTTTGTTAACTGCATTCAAAGTTAATGAATTAATAGAAAACTTTTGTGCAATTATGTTTGCACAGATGAAAAGTTAGATGGAACATTCTTTGATGAAAACAAAGTTTGAAGAAGAAAAGTTTTATTTCAAATAAAAATGATTATTTCTCATCTTGTCAATATTGTCAATGTCAATATGTTCTTTTTGTGTGTGTGTGTGTGTGTGTGTGTGTGTCTATCAGGCACTGCTAGAGTGCAACAGTCTGCGGGACATAATAGGCCTTGTTCTGGCCTTCGGGAACTACATGAACGGAGGGAACAGGACCAGAGGACAGGCTGATGGCTTTGGACTGGAGATCCTCCCCAAACTAAAGGACGTGAAGAGCAGGGTAACGCACGTGGCCAAAGTTCAATGATATCCTAGCAAACAGCACCTGATTTGGCCCATAAAATCCTTATCTGGTGCTATATTAATTAGGTTACTCATTTATAATTTCTTCTTCAGGACAACCGTATCAATCTGGTGGATTATGTGGTTTTATACTACCTGCGTTACTTTGACAAGGTAAGATGCTTTCAAACAAAAGCATTAGTCGACACTTATATCAACTACTTTATGCGCTTATATATACATATCATGTATTTCTTTATTTCCCAGCATGCCGGTACAGAGAAGAGTGAGTTCCCTCTGCCAGAGCCTCAGGATTTCTTCCAGGCTTCCCAGGTCAAATTTGAAGACCTCACCAAGGACGTCAGGAAGCTGAAGCGAGACCTGACTGGTAGGACACGCACCGAGTTGTACGAGTACATTCATTTTCCCCGCGGCCTAAGCTGCGCAGCACATTGCACTTTTATTACTCTGGTCGGTGTAATTGTACACATTAACATCTTCCACCACAGTAGTTTAAAAGTGCTCTTCTCGCCCCATCCGGAGAGATTTATGGGTATGCACGCAATCTGGACTTTTCCCCCGCCTATGTTGTAAGGCCGCAGCCTCGCTAGTTTTGCAGAACACATAGCCGAAGAAGCGCCTCTATCTTTTACTTATATACCCCCCCCAAACAACAGAGCAACAATTGCAGATAACCGAGTAAAACTCACTTTGACGTTCTGTGCTCAAAGTGTCGTGGATGCGAGCCGCTCCGTAACCCAGCCAGTCAGCCGGGGCCACGCGCGGGTTAAAGGCGATGCCCCCCAGTGCCCCTGGTGTCTGTGGTTATTTAAATCAACCAATAATACGGCATATGAAAGCAATTAGATATGCTCCGAAGCTCTCCCCTTACTTTTTTTTTTTTTTTTTTTTTAGATCGTTGTTAAAACCCTCTCGTCTCTGACCCGGGGGAAAAATACAAAGAGTCTGCTAAAGTATCCAGACCCACCTCAAGCTGTCACTCATTTATTAGGAAAAATGGAAGACCTGAAGACAATAAATGCAACATAAGGGCCCTCGTATTTGATCTCTGTTGTGCCGCAGTCTGGCGCGGCAGCCCACAGGGGTATTGGAATCACAGGGCGAGCATCGGATTCTAGATGCTCCACCTATGACTCCCCATCATTTTTATCTTCTCCAGCCGCCTGAAATAAATATTTATGCCTGGCTATTATAAACGGGCCTAAAGAAAGCAACTGGTCTTAATTATGAAGCGGACACAGATCGCTTCCATCCCACGTCGCGGATTGTTTCAGCCGAGAGGCCGAACGCTAAATCACACCTCGGGGTTTAGCCTCTCGCCGTTTGACTCGGCGCGGGGCGAGCCTGTCTGCCCCTTACCTGATCCTGAGGTGGCGACTGCGGCGGTCGCCGGTGTCTCGCCCTCCAGCCTCGGGTCAAAGGTTGAGGGACTCGGTGCTAAAACGCCAGACAGAAATCCCATCTCTCCCATCCATACTGACAGCTTCTCTTTGTACGTTCATGGGTAGCCAGAATTATACAAATCTCATATAAATACCCTATTTAAAACTGCACAAGTGTGTGAACCCGAGTAGGTAATGACTTTCATGGACCTCGCTGTGTGTTTGTGTGTGTGTGTGTGCGTGCAGCGTCTAGTCGGCAGCCGCGGTCGGGAGCGGGACCCCGTCCGCTCGGCTGCCCCTCATGCTTGTGCAGAAACATGATCCGCTTTTGATGGGGCTTCCTGTTTGGGGAGAGGGTGATGACCTCTCTCTGTGCTCCTCTCGGGGGGAGAGGGATGAGTGGGGAGGCCACGAGGATCTGAGCCTACTGTAGAACTCGCATTTCAAAAAAATATCACCCACGGTTAAAGTGTTACAGCGTCCAAATAGGCACCTGAGTTATGAGATTAGATTTAATGTTTAAAAAAAAAAAAATCCGCCAGAAGTGGGTCTCTGTCACGGCTAGTTGTACATTTCAGATGAGCACTTTCAGGCCGGTGAGCGCCTACATAAAGATCCCTTTAAGTGCTGTGTAATTGCAATGGACAGAGAGGCAGGGGCGCTACCAAATGAAATAGGATCAAATAAAAAGAAACAGTCAGAGCTCATTTGCTGCTCAGGGGAGTTTAGTGTTTCACAGAAGGCCTGGCCCGGGTTAGACATTCATCACTGTGGCAAATCAGACAGTGTCCTGATTTTAAATGGCCTTTAATGTCAGCTTCAGGCAGGGCCTTTAGCCTGAGGCCCGTTTTACGACGGAGGCTCCGCTTCAGAACGCCATGTGCGAAAAGCCAACGCGCCGAGGCGCTGCAGCGACTCGTCTGCCCAAACCAGACCAAGGCGGAATGCAGAATTTGGATTCTTTTTGTAATCAATCGACTGCAAACGAACAAGCTGGAAATAGTATTTTAATACAATAATCAATTCACTGCAAAAATTGAAATAGTCTTTGGTATAATTAGTCCATAATCGATTAGAATGATCTTATTCCATTTGCAGATTAATTACCTTTTTTCCCTTATTGTTGTTTTAAGAACATGACCCATATTTCTTTTTTTTTTTTTTAAAAAGAGGACTTAATAACCTAAATTCAACAATAAAAATGTATGTGTCAATGGAATAACATAAATCTACTCAATATAGGATTAATTGTACCAAATATCAATCATTTTCACCTGATAAGATTTAGTTTTCCATTTTTTTTCTTCTTTTAAAAGCAGTAGAGCGACCCAAACAAGCACGGATTAATGCTCCACCTTCTCTCCTTAAGGCCTGCCTGATGCGTCGACCCGTCAGCACGCCAAAAAGAAAAGAAAAAAAAGTAGGAGCAGGATAAAAGCTGATTTATGAGGAATGGAAAGGGGAGAGACCTCACCTTTCCGTTTACAGGCTGGAATCGCAGGTTTCATCCCGCAGAGAAGGGAGCTGCAAGGTCTGCTCGGGATCGTAGATAATTGAGGATCAGTGAGAGAATTCACTCTCTAGGTATAAATAACTGGAATATGCCAAGGCCAGGGAGCATTGTACCGGTTCAAGCTTTGATGAATGGTACAAAGACTGTAAAACAAACTATTTTCCAAAAAATGTTTTTTTTTTTTTTTTTTTGCAACGCGGCATGTGAGAATTACCGTCTGATTCTACGTGCAGGTATTTGTGAAAGTTGGAACTTTCGGCTGTGCAGCTGCCTGTGATGCTGTTTCACAAAAAGAAAAAGTACAATAAGAAAAACATAAAAAATGTCAATTAACCTATTCCATAAATGCACTGTTTCTGGTGAATATGTACTATATGGGGACAAGTTACGTTTATCCATTGGCAGATAATTTATCTTATTTCATGTTATATTTTTTGTGATTTGGGTCAATTTGGTCTTCTTGTAATAATAAGACTGGCATATCCTTAAAATAAATATTAAATTAATTAAATGGACTAAAATAAAAAAAAACTTGATAATAGGTATATTATACTTATATTACACTCTATATTTTAAGGCTGTTATTATAAATACTGTACATGCAACAATATTTACAGTGCATGATGAGGAATGCTTTGTTGCTTGTTTGCTCCCTCACTGTTCATCAGCCCTATGGGTAGCGGGGGGGGGGAACATTTATTCACGTTTTCCAAGACCGAAAATCGTTTGCGGTGCGTTTGCAGCCTCCAAATTTGCACGCTGTGATTTCCTGGTAGCTGCAGTGGGGGCTCGTGCTCGCCACGGTGAAATCATAAGCACACACACACACACACACACACACACACATCAAAGCCGACCACTCTGCAAACCACACGGGGTATAAAAATCTTTGGATCGCTTGTTTGTTTTCCTTTCCATTTACTTCACCGCCACCCGCTTAACCCACATCTGTTGTCAAGTGGCCTCATTTTACACAATAGCAGGCTCGGTGACTCGCTCCCATTCAGGTGACATTCCTGCAGTATTCCCTAAGTAATGTAAGCGCATGTTTGTAGGTGTTGCCTCCGTATATCAGCTCTGATTCTGTATCTGTCACTCGATTTGAATGCCCACTGCTGCTGAAACCAGGCTTTTACTGTCTAAACCGTTTAATTAGTCAGGATACTGACTCTACAATGTGTTGTCCAATGATATGAATGAATGGCAGTTTGGGAAAAATAATTTAATTATGATTTTTCTGGCAGATCCTGCAATTCCAAGGTACATTTCGTTTTCTTCAAATAAAGTTTCAGTGCACAACAGTGAACTTACATCATCAAACCATTAAAACCATAAATGCAATAATTACTCCTATCTATTAACAAGAGACATGCTGTACATAGGCTACATCGATATATAAGAGCATCTATGTCTTCACTTTTCAATTTAGTCATTAACCAGGATAATGTCTCCATGCAGACCACATTACAGAGGAACCAGGATCTTCCCTGGTTTCCCTTTTCTCTTTCTAGTAACAGTGGAAGTGGCTTTACAGATCGGTGCCGTGGCTCCCATCAGGATCCAGTCTGTCTGTGGTGGTAAAAAACTAGTCCCCCCGTGTGCCCCTGAGCCTGATGGGACAGACCACCGTTACCATTTTTTTTTTTTTTCGCAGGCTGGAAAATCAAAAGCAACTCAGAGGAGGCAAACCAGCAGTATTTGCTTCTTCAGAGTCATTGTACATCCTCGTCCAACTACATTGTTTAGTTTTGCATCTTTTCATATTTACAATGTATAATAATATCTCACTTGTCTAAATATAAACTCAATGTAATTGTGACAAAACGCCCATTGACATCCATTGAATCTCCTGATGCAGATAGTGGCAACTACATTTTCTATTATCTATTGCATTATAATCATTAGGTCACACGTCCACCTATGTTTCTTTCTTTCAGTCATTAGTTTGAATGTTATAATAATTCATATCCTTGTCTGTCCTTTTTGGGTTTTTTTTTAATTGTTAAATTTGATTTATGCTTTTTTCCCCATTTAAGACATTCAAAGTTGTTACAATTATTTGATTTGTAACGCAAAGATGTACAAAACTCATCATGAAATGAGCTTAGATAAGAGGGCAGGACATTGGTTCCTCATTGTTTAATCTCACTCCACATTTACTCAAAGATAATGTAGAAAAAATCAAAATACAAATATCTGTAGATATAGTTGCAGGAAACCCCTCCACGCACACTCCCCCAGAACTGTGTTATCACTCCAAGACAATGTCCCAAACTAGCATTTAGCTTTTTTATTCTTTACAGCTGCTGTTTTGTGGGTTTCCTCCTTGCAGCCTCTGCTGTCTGGACCACATTTGGAAGCGAGCCGCCTCTAAACCGTAGACTGTGCTGTTTTAAACACGGTTTTAATGGCTCCTTTTGAGTTGGGAGGGTGGGGGGGGGGTTTCTGGTAAGGAAATGTGGTTCGTCCAAGCAGGATATTTGGGTTGTCATGTTTGTGTGGTTTGCCGGTTTCTGTTTTTGATTTTGATAACTGTTAAAAAAAAATTCCAGACTGTGATTCCATTCAAAGTTACGTAGACGTTTCCTCTTTGATTTCTCATCAAGAAGTCAATAAATGAGAAATGTAACAGACTTAGTTACCAAGCTGCAGGTGCAAAAATCTAAAAGAAGGCTCTTGTTGTGTTGCAGGACTGTTCGGTTACGTAGACACAGGCGGGTTACGGTACGTCTCGCAGCCATTAATGACTGACCGCATGGACAAACGTGCTGCATGTAGCAAACACGCTGGTTTCTGAGAGGCTGAACAAGCTGCTGTTTACAGCTGAAGTTTCCCTTTCATTCCTCCGTTTGGCCTCCTCTTGCTGATCCTACGAAATCTATTTAGAAGAGCGTCATAAAGACAGATTGGAAGACGCATTTGAGCCCCTTTTTTTGTAGTCCTTTCATTTTAAAAGGGACCCTATAAAGAATAACCACTTTTCAGTGCTTGTGTGTAAATAATTTGCTCTCTTACGTTCCTCGTTCTGCTGTTGCTGGCGTTTAAAAACGG
This sequence comes from Eupleurogrammus muticus, assembly GCA_036785175.1. NCBI lineage: Eukaryota > Metazoa > Chordata > Actinopteri > Scombriformes > Trichiuridae > Eupleurogrammus > Eupleurogrammus muticus. Next base: position 11,830,480 of record JAYKQN010000012.1, on the reverse strand, counting down.
CTCCGGTTGTGATGTCACAACAGGAGCAGAACGCAATAGTAACTCCTGGATCCTCCTTGACCTCTGTGTGTCTGACCAACCCCAGAAAATAATAATCTAATAAATAGATGATGAAAATTGAAATAGTGAATGAAAATGACCAAACAGGGCCCCTTAAAGGAGCCGCACCCTCAAATTAAAACCATAGTTTGTCTTATTCAGGTGTTTCTCCTCACCACATTTTTAAGGAGCCTCGTTTTGAGTTTGTTCTAAATGATTGTTATCCTTGAATGACTTTTAGTTTCCACCTCCTGCTTCACATCGTCCACTTCTTCTATGGCTATGTGGGTCGGTGACAAATCATGGTTGGCAGGATGAGGATGAAAATAAAAATCATGATTTTTTTTTTACACAAAATGTCAAATGGTGCAACCCGGGAAAAAAGGGGATAAATTTTAAATATCTGATCCACCAAGAATATAAAACTAGTTGAGAGCATGTGTTTTTAATGGTTTAAAACCTTTTTAAGAGAGGTAAACTATCCGGTACCAAGTTTACAGGGTTACACCACACGAGAGTTTTGGAATTTTCCCACGTGCAACTTTATGTTTGTCATTTACCTTTTTACCTACTGATTTTTTGTTTTTGTTTTGTTTTTTTATCCCCCCCCCAGCTTGTGAGAAGGACGTGCAGAAGGTGTGTGGTAACTCATCCGAGGAACACCTCCAGCCCTTTAAGGAGAAGATGGAGGGATTTATCTCTGCTGGTGAGTTAAGTTACTTATGCAGCACAACATGAGAGAAATGTCACTTCAGAAACTGAAGACTTGATATATCAATTTCATTCGGCAGTGTGAATCATTTTGAATGATGATTAATTGTCTAAATTATTTTTTATTTTATTTATATAAAAAACTGATGTAGAAACACACAACCAAAGCACAGATGAGTTGTTAACCGCAGCACATAGAGTTGCACTAATTTAAAAGTGTGCTGGCCCAGGGTTGTAAACTATGCTGTGAATGTGTAATCTTTGGCTCCCGTTTAAAAAACAAAAATACTCCTCCGCAGATTGTAACCGCGAAATATTTTCCACCTTTGCACATGAGACAATCAAGAGGCGCGTCAGTCACGGCGAGGCATCGGCTGTTCGCTCCTTCCAAAACCGCGCGTAATGACACACACTCGGATACTGACGGCGATAATGGAGGCCTGGCTCGTAAGCTGGCCTGCCTGGCTGTTAAGTGGTGAAGAGACACCGAATAAAATTCTCCGCGTCTTCAAAGATGAAACCTTCATTTGGACGGCGGATTTACGGGTTGTGAAACCGCGCTTGCGGAGATAAAAAAAAAGAAAAAGACGAAGGTATAATTATGTTTTTTTTGCCATGTCACACAGTCATCTGGGTGCTGCAGAATCCCTCTCTTGGTGCTCGTGTGTGTGTGTGTGGGGGGGGGAGTGTGGGGGGGGGAGTGTGTTTTTGTTCTTGCTGGGAGAGGGCGTCTCGGAGCGCTGTAAGACAGCATGAGGACAGGAGCCTACGGGGCTGTAGAAGGGATCACGTTGCCTCTAACACGGTTCTCATGTACATGGGCTACCATAAAGCTGGCGGGACGTCCCCGGCCGCCGCCTTGTAGAGACTGGCCGGCCTCAGCGGATCAGGCCTGGGGACCACCGTGACAGGAGCACCCCCCCCCCCTGACCATGGTCTGTCCCTTTTCTGACCCACACACACACACACACACACTCTTCATCTTTCTCACACTGCGTTATCTGCATAGTTACCATCTCTGGTAACTTGCTGCTTGCTACAAAATTCTGGTCAGCTCCTCTGACCAGAATTTGTAAATGGTTTTTAAAGCAGAGTGTATGAGTAGACTGAATGATAAATTTCCTCTGATTTGCTAATTGAAGCTTATAAATAGTTTCAATATGTCTAAACTGTTTATTTACATTATGATAATGAGGAGAGAAATCTGTAGGTGTTATTTCTACATTCATTCGTACTGGTCCACTCGACATCGAGTCGAGCTTTAATGGGGCCCGTGAACTAAATTGAGTTTGGCGCCCCTGATTTAGGAGCGTCACAAAGTGCACCCTGGGATGATGGGTATTCCTGGGGGGGGGGGGGGGCGGGGGAGAGAATCCCACCACATCTGATTTGAAGTCCCTCGCAAACCCTTTGTTCAGCAGGAGGCGAGCGGTAAGAATTTACAACACGAGTGCTTCGGTGGGTTAAGTATCGAAGATGAGTGTATACACATCCCCGTGAGTTATGGCTCACTTTTCATTTAAGTGATGGCCGGCGCTGGGCGTTAGACACCAGCACGCCGCTCCACCAAAGCTTTATTATACACAAACTGTCCTCTGCATGCAAGAGAATGCCTTTAAGGCCTCCAATTTTTCTTCCACAGTCACATCATTAGATCCATTTGTTCCCTGATAAACAATAGAAACTTGCCAGTTTTCCACACTTTTATCCTAATGAGGGCACAGATATGACACAGGATTGTGTCTTTTGCTGCCACACTGATACACACACACACACACATCTTCACTGCTAGTGGTATCTAGCCTTGCAAAAAAAGATAAATTTGGTTTCATTTGCTGACGTTTTTTTTAAGATTCCGACTTCTGCCTCCGCTTCGATACAGCGGGCGGTGACCAGATTTTAGTTTGTGGTTCTCACAGCTTTAAAAACATTACATGTATCAAGTTCAAAAGCAACATTTTTCAGAAACAGTGTCCCTATCTGGATAATCCTGAGAACACGCTATCAATAACTCTTTGTACAAAGTAATGAAAACTCCAGCTCAACTAAAATCCAGCTCCGTGGATTATTCCGAGTTATGGGGATTTTAAATATTGATAAATTAATGGTCTAGTAACTCTTATAAGCCTATATACAAAAATCCTGCTAGAAAACCATATTTTTTTAGGAGTACTATAAGATACAATTTCATTAAACTTAAAAAAGATGTTACATGTTACCTGTGTTTGCAATCAGCACCACAGCACAAATCTCCTCACTCACCACTGTAATCGGCTGGTTCCAGAAAACAAAACTGTAAAAGCGGAAGTGACTTTTTTCCCCCCTTTGTGATTTGATTAACCTTGTGGGGGCATCTATACGAGCGAGACCACGTTCCATGACTTGCAGCAGGGTATTGTAGCTGTATCACTCCTTAAAAGACGTTGCAGGGTCCTGTGCTCTTCCAGTGGTTGCAACACAAATGGAAGTGATCCCTGACATTGTCTGAGTTGGTCCATCCACCTGAATGACGTCCCAGTGTTAAATCCTTCCGTCCGTGTGACACGCTACAAAAAAACGGCATCGATTTTGCGAAAACACACATCTTGAACATAAACCCTCCAGTGGAATACTTGTAAAGCTCCCTTTCATAAACAGAATTCCTCCAGCTGTTGCCCGTGCTGGAGGAGCGGTGCGTAATCATCGTGATGATTCCACGACTTCAAAAGGCAAAAAAAAAACAAAGCAACGGTTCTCACATCAAAGTGTCGCCAAAGCCCGTTAAACTGTGACTCATCAGCGAACCTCACTCAGGTGAAAAAGCTCCGACGGTGACCACAGACACACGTGTTTGACACATTTAGCTAGAGTTTCAGAAATGGCAAGTGAGCCACGGTTTATGGAAATGGAAAAAGGCAAATAAGTTAGATTTCACCCTGTTAGAACATGTCTATGATCACTGAGCATCATCTTTAAAGGATAATTGACATTTACTGGATGATGCTGAGCATGTCTGGAATTCAATCACTTATAAGAAATAATGCAACTTTATGCTCCTCTAGATTGAATAGAGCAACTTCAAAGAATACATAAATTAGAAACTTCGACATCTGGCCTCGAAAGATCCCGCCAAATAAATCACTGAACAAAACTAAAGTAAAAATAGAACTTATTTTATGACCAACACAGAGCCGAATTTGTCATACTTTACTCTAGAATTAATCATTACTTTTATGGCAATCCCCCCGTAGTTGTCTACTGGCTAATAAATAAAATAAATAAATAAATAAATAAAAAACAGAAAGAAGAGAATGTCCGATTTTTAAATATAGAAACTTTTAGAAAGCAGATATTGTGATTAAAAGGTTTTCTATCTGTTTTTCTTCTTTTGGCTTGTATCTTCGGGGGAATATATAATATGATGATGTAATAGGTCAACGTGGGCATTCCATATTAACCTATTGTTGGTTTTTCTTTGTTCCAATTAGATGCTAAAACCCAATTTTGAGCATAGCCGGATTAAGCTGGTGTAAATAATCAACCATAGTCACAACTGTCCTTTCTACCAAAAAGGTGTCTGTCTTCTTAATAGTGCTATTTCAAAGACATTTCACATGTCTATGCTTTTTGTAGATCATTCCAATAAAAAAAAAAGTTAGAATCCGTACCACCATTGCTTTTCAAATCCGCTTCATTTGTTTCAGCTGTCGTGTCCACATCACTGTGATCGAGAAAGCCTCCTCGTTGATCGATAATTCGAGCTAAAATGAAGCTTCTTATTTCCATAGCAAAACCAAATACTGTGACATTAAAGTAGAACATCAGGGAAAACAGTTGTAAGGCCGCTCAGATTTCATCTGGTGGAGGCTAATTTCTCTGCACCATACAGAGACACCGGTATGACCATATTTCTTCAGTGCCTGTGTGTGAATATTCAGGTCTCTGTTGTTCCTGCTAAAACACAGTATTTGTGTCAAACAGCAATATAAACCTATCTTGACTCAATTGTTTGAGTGTGATAAAGTTGAACCTCAAAAGGTGTAATTAGGATATTCACAGTTTAGCAGGTGTGTGTTTTTTGTAGTATTTTGTATGATATTAATTTTTTATTTAAGTTGTGCATTTATTTAGTAAGGGCAAGGGAAACTGCATATGATTTCTTTCTGTATGCCCTGCTATACTGCTTTTCTTTAGATTTGCAGATGTGATCTATTGATGTAACCAATCGAACAGGCACGGTTCTCTGCTCAGACAATTAGGAGCCAAAAACGTGGACTTTTATTTTGAAAGACAATGCTCAAAATGTCAATACATTAGCATTGTTTCTTCCTTATTCCTTATTATCTGTATTATATTACAGAAATGTAAAAAAATATATAAATACACTTCAAAATATGAAAAAGTTGCTGTATTTTTGTTGTTATATTATCGCCAAGTAATGTATGTTTTTGATAATTTTCTAGATTGTGACAGATACATTTAAATTGAATTAATTACTGTTAAAAATGCATATGAAATAAAAAAAAGGAACATGAATAAAGATGAATTGTGTAGTAGAAGACAGTAATAACAGAGTATGAGGACAACTTTGTACTGGGGGTTTGTGAATGGCACTGACCCGTATCCCGTTCTGTGGAGGCGCTCCCAGCAGGCCCTGCAGGTGAACCCAAACGCCCCGCACACTGCCTCTTAAAGTCGCCTGTGTGATCTCTACCAGGTCTGGGAGGAGGGGGGGGGGGTTACATCGGAAAAGCCAGTGATCCATTCCGCTTTGAGGTCCCTGCCCTTGATCTGTGACTGTTTCGACTCGTCTTTGGAGCCACGTCCTGTCATTCATTCGTGTTCGCGTCGCTTCAGTTACTTTTTGGAGGGTTGGTTTAAAAAAAAAAAAAGAGAAAATCTGGCTGTTATAGGAAGTTTGACCATCTCTAATCAGCCACTTCCCCCCTTCTCTTTTTTTTTTTTTTATAGGATCTCTTTGAAACCTCGGGGGATATTCTGACGGGCATATTTTTGACGTTGAATATGCGGCGCGGCTAATTGAAAACAAATTCTTGCTTTTTTTTTTTTTTTTTTTTTTTTTTTAAATCTCAGCTCGCGAGAGGCGGAGGCCGCCGCGTCCTCGTGCCTCCTCTGTGATTTAGCAGATAACCAGGAGGCATCCGTCTCTTTCTCGATGCGGGGGTGAAGGAGGCAGGACGTGATGCTTTTACCCAGCATCCCTCTCCTCCTTGAACGCCCTAGCCCGCCCGGTAAACCCACAGCTTTTTTTTGGGGGGGGGGGAAAGTGTGTCAGGGTTTTAAAGCCCTAATTTATTGTAGCTCTCAGCATGCACATCTCATAACTTTCTAGTTAGCGACTACTGGTTTCATGTTTACACAGGGAGCGGAGGAAGAGAGAACTTCACACATCCTCCCTCTCTCTCCCTCAGCCTCTCGGCTCCAGTGCCACCTCTGCACAGTCGCACCAGAGGGGTACCTCAGGCGCCAGCCTGACCCCCACTGAGACTAACGCCATTGGTCACGGCCCCCTCTCTTCTTCCCCCACCTCCCTCCATCCCAGACACGGACGCCCCCCCTCCCTTCATTAGGTTTACCTCAGCCCCATTGCCCACATACATGTAAAAAAAAAAAAAAAAAAAAAGAGTAAAAAGTAAAAGGGGTGGTTGGTCTGAGGCTTTAAGCTCACCTTCTCCCAAAAGACCCCCAAAACCTGCCTTTGAACAATTTTTTGGAGACTTCCCCCTCTTAAATCTTCAAGTAGGAAAGGTCCCCCCCATCATTGTAAAAAAAAAAAAAAAAAAAAGAAAGAAAGAAAAAGGGATGAATCTGGAAAAATGCAATAAATCTGAGATCACAGGCACTCTTTGGCCCTAGATAAATTCTTTGCACCTCGGCCTGGCCCTGCCGCACACATCTGCCTTGCATTTAGACACTTTTACATGGCAGGAGTCCACGGGAGCCTCCAGTTCTCAGGCCTCTCCGCTCAGGCCATGCGGCCCTGCTCCGGCTCTGCGTACGGCGCGTACGTGTATGTCCACACACACACACACACACACACACACACACACCTCTGCACCTCACGCTTCCACAGCGAAGGCATGTCGAACTTTACAATGTGGTTAACTGTCACTTGGATAACACGCTCCCACGCTGCATCGGTGACATCTCAACCAATCGGCTGTTCTTCCTCTCCTACAGCTACGAGTGCAGCTCCTCGACACAGCGGCACCTTCTGGAACCCCCCCCCCCCCAAAATCTCACCACAATCTGCACAAATCCATACTCATTATGTGTCTTTTTTTTTTTTTTTTTTACAGCTCAAAAGGAGCATTCCGCCGAAGAAGACCGGCTCAACGCGGCGCAGAAGAGGTAGGAGAAAGGAGGGGATCTCATCTCTGGCTCAGCGGCGTGTCAGCATTGTGTCTGTGTTTAAAAAGAAAAAGAAAATTCCTGGAAAAAAACCACAAGGGAGTTCTGCCAAAGTGTTGCACACATCACATATCAGCGTGGAGTTTTTCAGATAACTGGTAGCTGGTATCTGATGGCACTAATGTTCACTTTCCCTATACTTGTATACAGTAATATAAGCAGCAGCTGATAAGCTTTCTGGTAGGACGCAGGAACTTCTCAGTATACTGTCTATAGCTACAAGTGACTTATTTTGCAGGATTAAGCTGCGTTTTTTTTTTTTAAGCACATGGAGACCTTTCCACCTGCGAGAAGCTGTTTTGGCGATTCATCTTAATGAAATGGAGAAAATAAGATACATGTGCTTTGCGGGAACAGCAGTGGGGTTCGTACGCACAAATAAAAGTTCGGTATGCCGTGTTTTAAGCGCGAGCGGCCTTTTCTGCTTCCTCCCCTTCGCGGTTCCTATCAGTCTTATCTGCCATGTTTTCGCGCAGAAGACTCCCGAGAGTCTCCCGAGACGTCTGATTTATGGGCGTGAAACGCACTGGCAGCCGCTTAGCTCGGGCCGCAATCATATCTGGAACATTTCATATTGGAAAAAGATGGCGAGCGCCGACAAACAAAGCAAACCGATTATTTTGGCCTTGTTTGGACAGCGAGCGCAGTTTGTTTGCCTTGAACCGTAACTCTCCCGCTCCGCGGATAAATCACGGAACGCACATAAAGGGGGGAGCAACGTGACGCCGGACGCGGGAAAATGGGAACCGTAAACAATCGGCGGGGTCGATCGCTGCGGACGATCCTATAACTCAGCGAACGCTTCCAGGCGGTTCTGTTTCATGTTGGTGGTTTTAAGCCAAGGAAACCGTCGCGGGGACGCGGCTGAGAGTCACGTGCCTGTGCGTGAGTGACACCGCTGTAATGAAGGCGTTGAACTTGGAGGGGACTATTGATCAAAAGGGCCCCGCGCCGTTGCCTTTTAATTAAGGTTTTCCTTTAATTTCATCAAAAGAGGGGGGCTGGTGCTAGGTAGAGAGACAGAGAGAGAGAGAGACCCCTGCTCTCTCTCTCTCTCTCTCTCTCTCTCTGTCTCTCTCTCTCTCTCTCAGGTTCCCACAGAGCCACCTCGTAAAAGTGACACGCTGTTGATGAATATGGGCGTCAGCGGGCTCACTGGGCCCTGGGTGGGCCTGCACATCTGTGCTGGATGAGGGATCCTCACACACACACGCACACACACACACACACACACACACACAGCGGCAGCAGTGGCAGCATTCTAGCTGTTAATAAAGGAAATAGACAACACATCCTCAGCGCTACCTCATACCTCGGCCTCGAGGCCTGGGAGTCAAAATAACCCAAAACGTGACAACTAAATATAGGGTAACGCGTGTATACTTTATGTGTGTGGAGAAGTAGCATTGATTTACATTTGCATAAAACTCATATTCAGTAGTCTGACATCTTACAATATTGAGATACTATATTACATATAGTAGAGAATCTTCTACACAATTAGGAACTGAAAAAAATGCATTTTGGGGCCATTTTGAAAGTTATATTCATATTAGCATTCATGGTACAGATGTTCTTATACCATGCCAGCAGATGACAGAACAATATGAACTTCTCCATAGTAGAAGTGGCTTTTCCACCCAAAGCTTTCGCTCCTTTTTAATCCTATTTACATTGGAGGAAATGCTGATCTCCTGGATGACAGAATAATGTGATCTAGCGATTTCATGATAACGCAAATGTGAGGAAGCGTCTTGTGTGACACCCAAGGTGCTGTTGTCCTGGAGCGTTATGTGGCCAGCGTGGCTCCGTCTGTAGCGGGGGACAAAGCCTATTCCCCCCCCCCTCCTCAACATGCCGTCCCAATTTATCCGCTTCTTGTTTGGGTTCTTCTGCGGTTTCTCTGGTTCTGTCCACAGTTCCGTGCCATTAAACCACCCCCACCACCGTTTCCACCACATCACGCTCAATTTCCCTGGCGCAGCCCTTTGGTTTTCCTCTTTTCGTCGATGCTAAGCCGGGCGCAAAAAAAGATGACGACGGTGGCGCAAAAAACAAAAAAAAAGCACTGCGCCGCTGCAACAAACACAAACTTGTTGTCTGTAATCCTTTTTTTTTCTTTTTTTACTGGGGAAACAAAAAGGAATGTAGTTGCCTGTCCAAATATTTCTGTGATTCTCATGGCTGCTCATGGTTTTGTAATGGGTCTTTTTTTATAGCTGTCAGTGAGGAATGCCGGCTGCGGGCGCCGCACTAAACCCCTCTCACGGCAATGGCACCATAGCATACATCACAGGAGCCTATAGGCGCACGCGTGTGTGCGTTTGAGTGGGATCGCCCTGCACGCGTGAAAGAACGGAGCCCGGCTTCGGGGCATTGACGGGGAAGAGACCTCCTTGGGCTACCTGGGGACACCCCACCCCCTACCCGAGTCTTCTTCTCTTTTTTTCCCCAAGTGCAGGATGATCTATCGGAGCTTTTCAAAAACGGTGCACAACGGCGTCCCCACACGGCTGACATCTTGTCAGTCTGACTCAGTCGTGGAGCATTAAACCTATGGTGGAGAACTAATAAAATACCCATAATAGTTCTCCACCCAATGGGTAGTTTCACCATTGATTACCATGACTTTCAAACTACTTGGTTTGTTATGAATGTAGGGTGTAGCAATGACATTAGATACGTAAAATCACATATATAATTACGTATAGAAGTAACATTATGCAGATAGCTCTAGTAAGTCTATACACACAATCACTATAGAAGAAGCTTCACACGATGACGTGGAAATGCGTCAATGAAGAGTTTGACGAGCGATTTCAAAATCCGCTATCATCTCGTGTCATAGCTAGAGGGATGAGTATTTTCTAGAGAAGCAGATCCCAGCCCGGAGCCGGACCGTAACGCGCCGCCGTCGTGTCTCCGATCAGCGACACCGAGCGTCTGAAGGCCAAGGGTGTCGATGGGGACCCCCACCCCCCCTTATCAAGCCCCCTGACAGGCGAGGCTAGAAAGTGTCTCTCATGTTTGGGTTGGAGAGGGGATCCGAAGCAGCGGGCTGCTGTTCATGTCTCATACGTGCTGCTGAGTTTTGGCTACAATTAAATTAGAGCGGAGGGCCGGCCTATGACAGAACAGGAGGGGGGGGGGGGGGTCCATTTATCCCCGTAGATCTAATGTCTCTGTGTGTTTTATGTGCGCGCACCTGTCTCGACTGAGCTCCCAATGCGCGTATATCATATCGCGTTTCGCGTCTTTGATTGTCCGCCAGTGAATATGTTTGCGGAGGTGTGTATGCGCGAGCTAGCGGCCGCCATCCGTCAACCCGTCTGGCAGCGCCCCCCCACCCTCCACCCCCCACCCTCCCGGAGTGAGGCTGTGGAGGTCAACGTGATAATGGAGCCGCCGCTGCTATTGGCGCCCAGGGCGGACGCTCCCGTTTCCAGCTCTGGTTCTCGCCTCTTTCCGTCTCACTCTCCATCTATCACACACTTTTTTTTTTTTTACCATGCGATTTGCTGTTACTGCAATGTAGAAGTATAGATGGTTAAACAATACTTATCTAGAAGTTGAAGTATCAACTCAATAGTGGAAAAGCACTGCTTCCAAGTATATGAGCTGTAATCTGTTTTTAGCAGATTTAGCTACAACTCGAGCAGCTTATAGTGAGAGTGAGCTAATGTCTAATCATATTAGCTAATTAAATATCACACCCAGGACTGAGAACAAGTGATTTTTAAGGCAGAAATAACTTTTAACTCCCTATATATAGGCTATAATCACTTTTTGGTAAGAGGGGGAGAAAAAATGTGTTTTATGCGTTGTGTTGTACCGTTAAAGGTATTTTAACAGGGGGAAAAAGGTTCTAATTTAGAGCAGCGAGCAGGTCAACTGATGCACTTTCTGGCAGAAAATCACTTTTTGTCAGTGTGACAGTTGTTGGGAAAAACAAAACGGAATGAAATAGGAGCAACAAGACAAAAAAAATAAAATACATCCTTAATAACTTTCTACGTACAAAGTATTTTTACTCTAGTTACTTGATACCTCTGCGTTTAGTTCAGGTTGACTTTTAAATCTAGAACAGTTCAATAAAACACACGAGTCCTCATGTCAGATTTCATTTATAAGTGTTCCTGTGTAATAAAACAGCACCGTTTCCCCCCCCCCTCACAGTTTCCAGGACATGGTGAGCTACTTTGGCCTCAAACCGAAGCCCGGGGACAAGGAGGTGGCTCCGAGCTACGTCTTCATGTTCTGGTACGAGTTCTGCAGCGACTTCAAGAACACCTGGAAACGGCAGAGCAAGAACATCTCCAAGGAGAAGTGAGCGCCTCCACACATTTCTAACTAGAATTAGAGCTTTTAAAGTGACATTATTTTTAACGCTCGTTTAGTAAATGTTAAATTTAACCGATGAAACAGATGAAAAATGAAGCTGAATCTGAAGGATAATATTATGCATTAATAATGCATTTTGTTGCTCTATAGCTTTGTGATTATGCAAATTATTTCAACCAACAGAAGTTAAAAGCAAAAAGATGCCACTGGCCTCTGCAATCTGAAAAGCACAACCATGGCGCCCGAATCCAAGGTTTTAACCTCTCTCCCTCAGCTTCCCAGATTCAGCCGTGTGTCTCCATCACCTCCAGATAGCGGCTTTAACCCCGAGGCATCATCGTGTCAAATTAGCACTAATAATCCTAATTAAACCGGAGAGAGAGAGGGAGGGAGGGAGGGAGGAAGCGAGCACGAGTAGCCTCGGCCCTGGGTCTGGATTTACGACGTTTCCTCTGACCTGAGGCGTCATGTTGGGGGGAGAGGGGGCGTGGTGGTGGGAGGGCAACGGCAGACCCTCCTGGAGGCCGCCTGGCTTTACTAGCGTGCAGCCGTGTCGTGGAACCCGAGCCGGTCTCCCTGTGTGAGACGGAGGAGTTAATGTTCTCACGGCCCCGACGCGACGCGGCCGGCCAATCGCGTCGCCGCATCAGCTCACAGCTGATCGTGCTTATGCGCAATTAAATTTTGTTTTAAAATAGAGTCGGCGCGCTCATAAAAGCCGAGTATCTTTTTTGGTTTTTGTTTTTTCCTTGTAAGGCTGCCTCATTATCTCATCAAGCCCACTGTCTTTCTCTGCTGCAACCTGTGTGTGTGTGTGTGTGTGTGTGTGTGTGTGTGTGTGTGTGTGTGTGTGTGTGTGTGTGTGTGTGTGTGTGTGTGTGTGTGTGTGTGTGTGTGTGTGTGTGTGTGTGTGTGTGTGTGTCTCAGGGAGATACCTAAACATCTCGGGTCTTGGTGTTTAGATATTGTTTTCATAAGTGCTTATCTTCATGATTTAGCTGCAGTGCTTCTGCAGCCTGCTTCTGCTTTTAAAGGCCCCGTGTATATCATGGCGTTTCTCCCCCCCCCCCCCCCCCCCCTCGCCCATAGGTTGAAGGAGGCTCAAGAAAACATCAAGAAGATCACGGCGGAGAAGCGTGTGGAAACCAAGAAGATCAACGCCAACAGCTTGGTAAGGACGCCCCACCCACCCCACCTTTCTGATAGCTCCCTGTTTCGAGATGCGCTGACTGTTCTCGCCGTTTCTCGCCAACAGAAAGAGCGGCTGCGGCAGAAGGAAGCCGGCGTGTCCTCCAGCTGAGCGGCCTCGCCACTTTTTCGCAGGTGCCCCGACGACATTTAGCCACTCGCGATTTCAAAAAAATAAAAAAAATAAAAAAAACCTTCACCGGACTTGTACTACGCCCACTGCCATTCCACCTACTAACAGCACCAGAACCCCCCCTCACTCCCCCCCTAAACGACCCCGTCTTTACGCTCCGCCACCCTCGCGTTGAGCTCCCCTACGCCTGCGAGGATGCGTGGCTGACACAAGCCGAAGTGATGAAAGTCCGAGAGGCCAAAGGGCGACCTCATTCATCCAGCGCGGCGTGACCCCTGAGTCCCCGGCTTGTGAAAGGTCGCGAGGGGTCAGCGGCATCCACAACAGAGCCCAGCTGACACGTCCCCGAAGGTTCTCCTCCTGGCTCTTACACATGCCGAGAATGTAGCACGTAACGCCAGGACCGCATGTATTTTACAATCCTCCCCGAGTACTCGCAGATCCCTGGCCACTCTCTCTTTTTTTTTTCTCCCTCCTAGCGTCCTCGCTTTTTTTTTTTTTTTTCGCATTCACCACAGCTCATTAAAAAGCTCTTGTAAATACGTGTTGAGCAGGGACCGTTTTGCAGTTTTGAGTTCTGAGGAATATAATAATGATCTGTATGAAGCTTGGTGTGTGGAGGTTTTTACCCTGTGTTTGTGTGTGTGTGTGTGTGTTCGTGTGTGTGTGTGTGTGTTGCACCAGACTGACCTCTCCTGGGTGATAGCCAGAGAAGAGCATAACCCCCCCCCCCTCCCTAACCTCAGCCCCTTCACACACACACACACAAATGTCCTGCAGAACACAACAGGTCTTGGCCGTAAACCCGCTCACCCCCAGATATGAAATATACTTTACGCACAGCGATCGCTCCTCCATCGATCGCCGTCGAAGCACTTTTCCCGCTGTGTTGTAGCTCGCTTTCAACCACAGAAATATTTCTTCGTGATGAAATCCTTTTTTCTTTTTTTTCTTTTTTTTTTTACTAAGAAAGTGGATTAAGTTTTATTTTCACAAATGTAATATGGAACTAAGCTCCTGTGCTGTTCAGGAAAAGTCTATTTATGTAAAGGAAAAGATTTATTTTATGCCAAAAAAAAAAAACTTTGAGGCTGTATTTTTATGAGTTGCCTGATAGGTCAGATGAAAGATATATTTTCACACGGACGTCACTTTTAAGGAAATGCATAGAATTGAAGGTCTCCTTGTTTTTTTTTCAGTTTTTTTGGGTAGTTTTAGAACATTCGAGCATATCACCTGAAGCCATGTGAGTTAATACCTCAGACCAACTTCCATTATCGGAGTTACCTATAAAAATTGCACCTTGAATTACTTTTTTTTTTTACCCTTCAAAGTTCACCTGTGCCATTTCTTTTTTTTTTTTTGGATAAAAAAAAATCTATGTAATTTCAGAAGTCTACACTGTGACTCTAGAGAATTTTCAGAAAGAAAAGCGAGCCGATGCCGATCAAGGGATTGTTGAAGCCTCTGACTGTATGTAACCCTCAGTAGTTCTCATGTGCAGTAGGGTGCTCTGTCATTTTATGGAATTGTTTTAAATTTCAAGAATAAAAAAAAAAAAACTCCCAGATGCTGAACAAAAGCGGCCTTTCATTTTTAAGCGGAGTGCGGATTTGACCTTTTGGAAAAGACGCGGCTGAAGCCAACTCCTCTCGGAGTCGAGCGCCGTCAACGCTCTTCGAGCAGAGCTTCGCTTTCAGGAGTCTAAACAAGAGCACGGAGAAAATGTGATATTTACGCAAGGAACCCTGAGTCATCACACAGATTCAATGACTCCTATTTCAAACCGTTCAATAAGCTGCGAGCCGGATCAGAGTCGATCGAGCCTCATTTTAAGATCTTCACACTGGAAGGTGCCTGAAATGAAGTGATTAGCAGGATTAACCTGGAATTTGCTGATTGAATACACTGAAATTCAATAGGATGATATTACAGTGTTGTATAGTGGACATTTCTAGAACCTGGTTTTATCTAAATTCTTATTCAAACATCAGATTATTTATATAATAAAATAACAATGAAGAATAACATTTCTACTTCTAAAATCAAATTTGGAACCTTTATACTAAATTTTAAAATCTCATTTCATCATTCCCCCTTTTATTCGTTTTAGTTACCGGGCAGATTTGCAGACATGTACCAAGAAGAAGTTAAATTAGATCATTTTAGAGCAGAAAACCTTATTTTTCCTAATAAATCTACTTATTTTCACACAAAAAAAACAATATCTCAGGAGGAAAAAAAAGGATGTATGGATTTCAAAATAAAACCTCCAGTTTCCGGTGTAAATGTTCAAATAATGCGCACAGATAATGCCAGCATCCGTTTTATTCGATGTGTCACGTGGATAATTTAATCCAAAGGAATAAACAAACCGGTTACATCAAATAAAGCTCCTTTTTTTTACATGTTACAACTATTTAATCTTGATAGTGTATAAACCACCTGTACATTGTCACGCTGTTAACTAACATAGAAGAAGCCTAGAAAAAAAAACATCTTTGAAATTCGCAGAAATCAATTAGATTAACCTTGAAAGATTCTTGAAATATCGAAATAAGATTTGCCTCTTTTCTTTTTGTCCGTTTACAAATATCGCCATCCGTTCAAATTCCACACAGTGGAAACATCCAGTTTAACAAACACATAATCACATACAAAAAATGCAACAACAAAATCTCACAGGAATGTTCTCTAGTCGCACAAGTGAGTGTTTTTTTCTGTTATTTTTTGTTTGTTTTTTATGGAACTGTGAGTTGCTGGTTTTATTAAATAAACCGGGATCATTCTTGTCTTATTTGGAGTGACAAAGTCGTGCGTAAAATCAAAAAAAAAAAAAAACAACGTGCCCATTCCAAGCCCACGTTCCCGTGCAGTGACGCTCAAAATTGGCAACAAAAAAACAAAAAAAAGGAAGGAAAAAAATCAGTGAAGAGTAAAAACTGTTCGATGCAGGTTGCATTGTCCGTAATTGTTCACACGATTGTGCAAGATTGAGATTCATAGTAGGCGTAGGAGAGGCGGTGGTGGGGGCGCGTCTCCAAGTGGAGACAGGCACGTGTTTCATGGCTGTGTGACAGCCTTTCTTCTTCCTTTTCTTTCTTTCTCTCTCTTTTTTCCTTCCAAAAGTAGCAGGCGAAAGTGAAGCCGCGGATGGTGCGTGCGCGCGGGCGCGCCCCCCCCGCCCGCCCGCCGGGCCCTCTAGTCCAGGTCTATGGAGATGCAGCGGCACTGCTTGACGCGCTGGATGCGCTTCTTCTTGGTGGTCGGCTGCTGATCGGGGCAGTTCAGCGTGAACGTGACGGTGGTGAAGCGCTTGGGCTTGCAGAAGGAGCACGACTGGAAGGCGCCCTCCTCGCGGCGGATGTGCCGCGGGATGTAGAAGGAGTTGCACTGTCCGTAGCAGAAGCGGTTGATGATGGTGCGGCTCACGCAGCCCTCCTCGTGGATCGTCTGCTTCAGCGGCTGCGTCTTGCACCAGTCGCGCTTCAGGTACTGGCGCTCCGTCACGTGCAGCGCCTCCTGGCTGGACTCCAGCACCTCGTCGGCCGGTGGCGGCTGCGGCTGCGGCTGCTGCGGCTGCTGCTGAGGCTGATGCGGCTGCGGCTGCGGCTGCTGCTCCGATTCGTTCGGGTTGCTTTTGTCAGGATGAGGGATGGCGCCTTGTGAACTCCGGTTCCTCTTGGAATCCGCGGGAGAGGAGAGCAGCCCCATGATGAAAACCATACCGCAGAGGATGCGCGTCGGGTTGGCCATCCTTCTGTGGAGGGGGTGGTGGGTGGGTGGGCAGGATGAGGGGGTATTGGAAGGGGTGGAGTGGGGGGGGGGGGAAGAAGAAAAAAGGAATAACTCATCACTCGCGCCAGTGTCACGTATATAAGAGCACAGCTGTCAAAGCGTTTACGCTGCGTAAAAGGCGCACGGGAATTTGGCAGCTGCGCGCAAAATAAATACATAATTAAATAAAAGACAAACCTAACGCTTTCACGTTTATAAAAAAATGTTAATTCTATCATTCCAAAATGTATGATTGAGAGATATCAAGATTTAAGCAAAAAAAAAAAAAAAAAAAAGTCTTGCATCTTCTATTAACTTGCGGTTTGGTTATTTTTTTTTCCAACAGGCGCGCACATGATGAAGCGAAATATTAACGCGTGGATTTTTTTTTTTTTTTTAATTTTTTTTAATTTTATTTGTCGTGAGGAGAAATGTCCGTAATGCACTCACCTGCAGAAGCCTTTGCGCAGCCTCAAAGTCGCGATGGGTTCGAAGCGCTGTCAAACTGTCTCTCCCGCGGCACCTTTCCCTAAGAGAGGTGATCGGCACCTACTCCTGTCGGCTGCACACTGCTGGGACTCCGGACGGGTGGGAGAGTAACCACTCCGTGGACAGGGGGGGGCCTGGAGGGAGGGGGGTGGGCTGGGGGTGGGGGGGGTGGAGGGGTTTAATACAAATTGCTCCAGCGCCGGACTGTCTCCCTTTTAAATGTCTGCCAGCTGAGATGTGCACAACAGTCCCCCCCCACCCCCCACACACACACAACCCCCCCCCCCCCCCCCTCCTCTACATTTATTGGCTGAAGCGCGACGTAGAGAAAAATCAAAACTATCCGCCCCTCAACACTTCCCCTGAACCCGACTTCAAGTGGAGCAGACAACCGGGAACGGCGGAGGGCGCGCCCCGCGGGGAGGGGGAGGGAGGGGGCGCACGCCTGCAGCTCCACACACACACACACACACACACACACACACACAAAAAGAAGAGTTGATTATTATTCATTCAAAGCGTTGAGATGAAAATAACATGGAGGGGAAAAACAATCTAAATATTCAAAAATTGAGGAGTTCAAGGTCCTTAAGGAAATTACAAACACACATGCTTCTAAGAATGTAGTCGAATATGGAAAAAATTCTCATATTACATTGGGGGGGAGAAAAAAAAGTGAATCAAAGTAGAATAAAGGCAATGAAAGTTCATTGTGAAAAAAAAAAAAAAAAAGAACGGGGAGAAGCCAAATACGAGAAACAATGTGAAATCTGTCGTAAACCTGTTTAATGGATTATCGTGATATCTGGTCGATGTTCAATGTGATCTGCGGTTTGATTTAATGCAACTGTTTTATGTGTCCCCCAACGGGTTTTTTTACTCAGACACAATTCCTCAAATGATTATGCAAATCTGGAATTCCCCTTTCAGATCTTTTAGGGAATAATTTGTTTTTATTAGTTTGACCCCGTTTTTTTTCTACTTGACTTGACGATATGAATTCGATAAAGAAGGAGGGGGGGTATTCCTGGAAAACGTCATATTTTCATCCCTGGTTTCTATGGGGGAAAGAAAGAAAATATACTGTAAAACTAATATGTTCAGGTCTATAAATCTAAAGCTAAATTGGATGCACGTGATTTACCTGCATGTTCCCAGTAACCAGTGTTTTCTTCTTGTTATAAATGATCCAACTTCTTCTAGAGGAAGATCTGGAACTGCTTCAGCCGTCAGGGCCACAACATGTGACATGAAGCATCGACCGGAGGAAACAGCGACGACAGCGATTTGACCACAAAAAAAGAAGTTTTTTCCCCCCAGTCAAATCAATCGTCGACATGAAACAGGCTTCAGGAGCCTCCCAGCGGGCTGCGGGGAATAAATCTAGAGGAATTATTTTGACCTTCGCCCGATCACTGGCAACTCTTCAGATTCTTTACAGGATGAAAAACGCACCGGTCGTTCACCTTTTTCACGGCACCGTAACTTTTTAAGCCGGTTGACGTGATGTGTGTGTGTGTGTGTGTGTGTGTGTGGCGCATAATGAGATTTACTTTACAGCTTGGATCAGATCTGACACTATGCAGAGAAATAATATTTATCCTATAAAAAGATCAAGAAGTGCAGCACAGGTTAAAAAAACATTTTAGAAATGCATAAAAAATATAGACAGTGGACATGGAGTCCAAGGCAGCTCTCTGGCCCCCCCTTGTGGCTAATTTCTGCAACTGGAGGAACAGAAATGAAGAGAAAGGTATGCATGGTGTGATTTTATTGGTCTGAAGCGGTTCACATAGCAAAGGATTTTCATTGTTGGTGGTTTTGAAATAAACGGACTGCATAAGGCATAAGACAGATGAGTTGATCAATACTTCTTGGCTTTTCTCCCCCCCCCCACATCAATACCAACAAAAGGTGCATTTTTTTTTCTTCTTTCTGCACATAAAAACAGTAAGAAAATATTTTGTATTTTCAGAAAACAGCTTTAGCTTCAGTAAACAGTTCATTTCAGAGGGGAAAAAAAACTGCCTGAAGGATTAGATATAAAATGCATAAATAAAAGCGCAAGACTTGATCTTAACGTTTCCAGTCATACCGTCAATCAACATAATTTGACTTGCACACTACAACTACTTAACATAATCTTTTAGGCTGAAACATTTCAGCAGCTAAAGCTAAACAAGTGTAAGACAAAAGGAAGTTTTAAGGATCTAACAGAACACAAACAGCACCTATTATAGCTAAGAATAAATTAAAACCCCTGCAGTATGGATTATACAAGTTGACACGTTTAAGTAGTGCAGGTCTGTCTGGTTTTAACAGATCAACCTGCAGAGTAAAGGAGACAATAAGGCATCAGGAGATTCAGCTATAAATCTACAGGCTTGGTAGCAGACAGCAGCCGTGCTTGGTTCAGAGGGTTTCGAGGTGAACCTCTGTAATGCTGCAGGTCCTTCTCTGCTTCCTGCAGCACGCGAGGCTTCTGAGCCGATGGCTCTGAGTCCACTTTGTTCTTGGGTTGGACCTTGTTGGTGACGTCGCCTAAGGCGCCGGCCGTGGACACGCGGGCCGAGCTGCTCGGCTTTCTAGGAGGGACCGGCGGAGGTTTCTTTCTGGGACGGGCGCCGCTGGGCTGTCCCGCCTGTGCCTGAGGGTGAGGGGAGAGGCCGCTCTCCAGGCTCACCGCCTTCGCCACCAGACCGCCGTGGCCTGCAGGGAACTCCTGGTGTCCGGGTCTCCTTCTCTCCCCCAGGAGAGAATTAATCCTCCGGACTGTCTGACGCACAGGAGTGCGCTGGAACCGGAGCGGCGACCTGGTTTCCCGGGCCTTGGAGGCTCTGGGGGAGTAAAGGGTGAGCTTGTTGAAGTGTTGGATGTGTTCGGCCACTTTGTGCTTTTGGGTTTCCTGGCTGCGTGGGGAAAGCGGGCGCTGGGTTTGGACTTCGGTACCGATCTCTGAGGGGGGCTGATTACTCTCATGTACCGCGCTGACTGTTGTACCGGCTCTAGAGGGCGTGCCGGGCCCGTGCTCCAGTTCGGGACCTGGCTTGTACGGCGTGGACTGCAGCCCACAGGCGACGCCCAGCTTGAACTGAGCAGGATTATCAATGTCCAGAGCGTCGATCAATCTGCTGCAGTTCACCTGCTCTGCTTCTCGTTCTCCCACCACGGAGCTTTCGTGGTCACTGGCGGACGCGGCAGCACAAAATGATCCCTGATCAGCATTTCCTGCCAGACCACAATACGCACCAGGCTCAAAAACGACACTATCGATGTGCAAAGGGGACAAAGCAGCTATTTCGATCTGTCCAAATGTAACGTTTTGTTCTGCAGCCTGAAAGTTTGGAGTTTTGGACGCCTCCGTGTCCACAGACAGAACCTTGGCTGCAGGCGTCTGAGGTGAAGACAGGAGGATGTTGCGTGATGCTTCCGCTTCCTGTACTGCGGACCGGACGTCGCCGGCCGACTGTGCGAGGCCTCCCTTGATTTTCAGCAGGGTGGGCCTGGTTCTGCTCGCCTCGTCGCTCTCGCTCTCCAGGCTTTCGGCGCTGGAGGCGCAACACAGCTTCTTGGGGAGGCCAGACACCGCGGAGGGCTTTGACGGGGCGATGGCGGGCTCTGACGCGTAGCTGCTCTTCTTCAGGCACACGTTCATAGGCGTATCCGTGAAGGATCCCCCTCTGAAGGCCTGGGCTCCTACAGGCGTCTCCCCGCTCCACGAGGTCTGGTGGGCGTTTGGGTCACATTGGGGGGTCAGCAGGTTGTTTTCAGACTTGCTGATATACTTAGAATCTAGAAAATGGGGAAAGCAGAAGGTGTTACATAGCCATACAAGTTTGAAAATGTGCTCATCTTTTTTCTTTTTATATTCTAACAAAGTGGTACTCACTCTTGGATTCAGCGTTTCTAGGCAGAGCTGATGGGCTGAACTCTTTGGTGAAACGGAAACTGGTGGTGCTCTCCTGAGTGGCGAGTCTCCAGCCAATGGATTCAGATCCCTTTGTCACCAGAATGGAATGAGAAATGAAAGATTGAAAGAGAGGATTAAGCCTTTAGTAATTGTTGGTTAAAAAGGAGCCCATAGATGTTGCCCAGGATGTAACATTAATATGTTAATTTCATGACATCTGTGGTTAGTTCTTCAGAGGATGATAAAAATCACTCGGAAGAAACAAGATTTTGGATTTGTTGGTCAGCAACTTTTTATTAAGTCAAGAATATACATGTTACCGGTAGAGCATTATAGATATATATGCAGCAAGTCTTTCACCCAACATACCAAAAAATCTTGTTACAATGGATTTTCCAGGTATACTAGTACTCTGTCACTTCAGTGTTGAACATAGTATAACAATTTATTTTTTAACAATGTAAACCTAAAATGTTGTGAAAAAACAATCCGGAATCTTCGTGAAGAAAAAAAGTAAACTTGAGTCACAATGAAAAGTGCTGCTGTGCAAGAATTTACCTCAACATCACACCCCATATGCAGAGTTTTTTTGTTTAAGACAATTAATAGTAGAAGATGCTTAAATGAAGCTTTATTAATATCGTCTTTCACAGTTTCCGTGTCTGTCGGGCAAACACACTTACAGCATCTTTGCTGCTCTTCCCCAGGCTGAAACGCAAGCGCAGCGACTTGCGTGGAGCTTCTTTTTTGCTGACTTTGGGAGAAAAGCAGCCAGCTTTTCCAGATTCAACCCTGAAAAAAAAAAAAAAGGGTATATATATGTATAAACAATTAGCAATGTGATACAAGCTAAGAATGTCATGAAGCTCACATTTTTTAAAATAGTAATTTTACACACAAATGGAGGGTGAGTGGAAATATTTTCTCATTTTGTCTAAATAGTTTTTTTGTAATGATCAGACACATACCTGTTGACCGCGTGTCTGTTGCTAAGCCGACGGCTCTTCCTTCTCACAGAAGTTGCCGATTGTCTTCTAGACCTTCCTGCTGAGGACAGTGTGTTTTGGGAAGAGTCCAAGACCCCCGAAGCACTGTAAGCTAAAATAATAAATTAGAAAAAACACGTAAACTTAACCAGAAACTTTAGAGACAGCAGACTAGTTGATGGATTGGATCAGATAATCACAAATACCTGATCCTGGAGTGGAGGTCCCGCTGAACAGAGTATTGGGGAGTAATTCTATCCCAAGATTCTTTTTGATGGATTTACATTTCTTGTTGGAGAATCCAAAAGTGTGACCAGATTCCACTGGAAGTTTCCTCTTGGAGGTTGGTGTCCCAATCACAGGAGTTGCAGAGGAAAAGACTGGTGCAAAAATATATATATATTATTTTATATTTGAGTGTCTGCACTTTCCTTTTATTCAATTTTGAAGATGATTTTGAACCCAAGCACTGGAATGTGTGAAGGATGCTCCATGCAACCAAACAAGCAGGCAAAGATAATTAAAAGCGAATTGAAACAGGCTCATTCAGATCATACTTATTCATTATCAGGCCAAAGGTGAATCGACTCAATGAAGCACATTGGAAATGTAGATATGAATTGCAACACAGAGGTGGATTTCTGTTTGAAGGAGAGGAAGCTCACTGTTTCATAGCAACGCAGATGGTCATGCTGTGGTGACAAGCAACGCAACCTCTGACCATAGTACCTACCAAGACTGTCTGTCTGGGGGGCATTTGTGGGTGTTCTATTAGTTTTTATTTTATTCAGAGCACCATTGACCATATCTGAAATGTGAAACCAAAGCATTTAAAAACAGTATCTTCCAACAAAATATGCTCCAAAAATTACAGTATTTTTAAAACAGAAACCTAAAGTACTTAAAAGTGATTTGATTTTAATTTCTTCCATATCTTCCTCTTAAACAGCTTTATGGGTCAAATGAGGCAATCATTACATTTTGAAAAGGTCCAACATTAAGGTTTTCCACATTAAAATGTCCAAAATAAATAGACATGATAAATACTTGTTTTTATTATTCCAAAATGTTTCAACCCTACAAAAAAAAAAAAAAAATCAATAATTTAAATCAAGTTAATGGCAATGATTCACTAGGTCCGTGGAGAGAAAAAAAACTGCTGGATGATGAAAAGTGAAGGAATCCAGACCAGAAGACGCTGCTAGCAGAGCATCTAACAATGGACAACCCTGATGATTTCACGTTACTTCACAACATCAAACTGTCATTTTGATTGGGACAACCCCCAGATGCAGAGAAAAAAATATTTTCTAAAGCCTCTGAAAATCTAAATCGTCAATATCCCCTCTATGTAATTAAGGATCTTATGCAGGTAAGTAAGTAAGTGGTTAGAAATTGTTATTAATGTTTCAAACCACATTGACAATATTGTTATGGAAGTCTTTGTAAATATTTCCTGATAGTGGGTTTGATATAATGTAATGTGGTCTATTGTCTCATTTTTGGTTGCAGGTTCAAGTGGTATTGGGAGTATTGGTGGTATTTCTGGATCTCTACCAAGTTAATTTAGCTACATTATATTCATTATTCAAGTTAAATTTATATCAATCTCAAAGATGTGCTTTAGGCTTTTCAGCCCTGTTAGTTATTTTACCTTAGCAGTAGGTGCTGGCTTCCTTTTTCCTTTTATAAGTGTCATGTCTGAATTAGCCGATCTCCCTGATAGTTGTGAATGTTTGTATTTTCTGAACTCCAATACATGTGCACTTTATGCTTTAGGCCCTTATATGGCGATTTATTCCTGATAACAGTTTCCCCGTGTGTGCTGTGGGTAAAGTAATAGTCTGCATAAAATCTATTAAACAGTCAATCCTAATAGGCTGAAAAGCCACAAAAATGTTGTAGTCTCCTTTAAATTTGACACTGCAGTCAGCATTGATTCACACTGGCTACAATGGATTTTATTGGTTGCATATATTCAAATACAGAGATTTCTTTGCAGTCATGGGCCAATTTTATTACATTAATCACTTGTGTCGAATTTGCCTGAAACTGTTGCAGATTTCAACAAGAAATAACACCCGTCTTACCTCCAAA
Source organism: Eupleurogrammus muticus (assembly GCA_036785175.1). Taxonomy (NCBI): domain Eukaryota; kingdom Metazoa; phylum Chordata; class Actinopteri; order Scombriformes; family Trichiuridae; genus Eupleurogrammus; species Eupleurogrammus muticus. Next base: position 11,806,398 of record JAYKQN010000012.1, on the reverse strand, counting down.
GCTGCGTCTGGGTCTCCTCTTCATCCCTGAGTTAAAGTCCAGCTCGGCCAATTCATCGTGAGATGGCGACAGAACCCCCACCTCGCAGCCCATCATGGCTGGAACCTTCTCTTGAAGGAACTGTGGTAACACACCTGCCGCACAGAGGCAAAGCAAGTCATTTAATACTAAGAGACAAAACAGTAAAGACTGACACTAACATGAATGACAAGTAGGGTAATTAATTCACACCAAAGTTGTGGACATTCTCTATGAAGCAGTGTACTACAGCTGCCTGTAGTTTGAGGCGTTTCTCTGTGTTGGCGTTCATCTTCTCTGTACCATCTCCAGAGTGAAGAAGATTGGGAGCCAAGATTAATGCTAGGTTACTGCTATCCATTTTATTCTCTGCACTCCTGCGAGCAAAGAAAAAAGAAAAAAAGCAGTAATAAATATATGATTCCCAAAGTAAGAAGATCTGTATGGTTGTATATAATCAAGAGAGAAATGGATATTACAATATAGCAATCCAAATGAATATAATAATAGCACCTCTGAGAAACATTGTTAAGGAACTCTAAAAAGTGACGCAGGATGCTTAGGTTTCTGTCAGGCAGCACGCAGGACAGCAGCATGGTCGCGGAGGTCCTCTCCTCCTCGTTGGGGAGCTGCTGGGCCTTGAGGAAGGCGTCCTGCAGCTCGCTGGGCAGCACCGGCTCCGGCAGCTCCCTGAAGAACTGCTTCACTAAACCAGCCACGTCACATGGGAGGGCGGCGGACAGGCACTCCTCACCCGCATCCAGCTTCGCCTGCTCAGACAGAAACACAGCTCCGTCATGTTAGAGAATCCCTGAAGTTAATCGTCTCTTTGAAAGCAAGGTCCAACTCGGCTGTCACTTACCCGGAGCGCTTTCAGGCGAACGACTGAGCCCGATTTCCTGAACAAGCCCTCTGTGTCCACGTGTGCCAGCAGTTTCATACACGCGTCAACCAGAAAGCTAGAAGAGAGAGTGACATGTCAACAAAAGGTGTACAAAAACAAGAAGAGAAAAAAAAAAACTTGCTACAACAAACATAATCATAAGAACATGTCAACTTGCCTTGGCACACTCCCACATTCCATATTATAGTATGGTAAGCTCTCCAAAGGTACCCCAAAGACTTTTGCCTGGGGGGACAACCAACAATAGAAAAATAAGACATTTCATATAGATTTAGGGCTGTACCTAATGACCATTTTTATTTTCGATTCAATTAGTCGCTTGCACATAAAAGGTTTTTTTATATCGATCACTGTTTCCCAAAGCTGAAGATGCAACCTAAAATGTATTTTATTCAGACTAACAATCCAGGACTTAGGATCATCAGCTCACTATTTTAAAAGACCAAATAACCCCAAAAATGATCAGATTCAAGAAACTGGAACCAGATTAGGATTTCTTATTCTTAAAAACAACTCAATTAAATTAATTAACAAAACTGTTGGCGATTATTGTAAAAGTTTGCAACTATTGTAACAAACGGGTAATTGTTGCATTTTTATTTTTTATTATCGTCAACTTTTTTGATCATCGAGAGTAGTGAAATAAGATTTAATACTTATGAATGACGCTGCAATGTTTAGTTGATTAGTTACAAATGTATCACATTAAAATACTTGTCGTTTAATGTAATAGTTGGCAACTAATCGATTAACGGTTGCAGCTCTAATTGATTTAAAAAACATGACAACGAATAAATTCCATTAATCAGTCAGTTTGATGGCTGCCAAACATTCCTATGGTTGAGATAAATTCAGTTTTTACCCTCAACAATTTGTCTATAGTCTTCTTGACTTGATTTTACAGCATAACCTAACAAATGGAGAAGTTCCATGTACATTTGAAAAGTCACAAAGTCCCAAGCAAATCTTGTGACTCTTGCACAACATCTTCAAACCTGCTCCCATTAGATTCAGCAAAGGCCATTTTCGCTCCTGAAAATGATCTATACCAGCACTGAGAACTTCTAGCAAGATTTATTGGACAACTTTGCCCTTGCTGTGTCTCGGTGGGCTTGGCTTTTTAAAAAAAAAGTTCACGGTGGGAATAATCACGGAACGGCCGAACAAAAGCATCTGCACCGACTGACATGGGCGAGAACAGCTGGAGAACAAACAGTGGAGGCGTGCTCTCAATACATATGCAAACCACATTCAACAGGCTCAACAATAGTCCCGTCATGGGGATATTCTTAACTTGTTGATTGGTGCTCTTCCATAACAGAGATTCAGGCGCTGTAATTAAACAGTAAAGTCTGTCACACGCTACATTGGTCATTATATTTTTACTTACCGAGGTTGCTGTTGTCTTACAGCTGGCTGCTTTGTTTTTGTTCCAGTTCTTCGTCTTTATTCCGTGCACTGAGCGGAGGTGCTGCACAGCCACCAGCCGCATCATACTTTTCTCCATTTTGCCCCTTAGTTTACTATCGGACGACACGCTCGGTCAGTCACGTTAACGTTACCTTACGTAAGCGAACGGACACTTTGTAACCGGTTCTATTTTCTGTATTCTAACTCATCCTAACTTTACAAAACGGAACATCGACCGCAAAGCACAAAGCTGCTCGGCTCCGAGCAGTGTTTTTTTCACGACGTTACCCGAGCTAACGTTAGCTAGTCACAGAGAGCCTTTCTATCAGCTAGCCTCATGCTACGGTCGCTAACTCACGGAAACAAGTTCGACGTTTAACGGAACCTCTTCTCAGACTGTTAAATGCTTAGAAATTACGGCGGAGTTAATTAATTTGCTAACTATCTGTCGCTAACCATCGTGTTAGCGACTGTCCTTCAGTCGGTTGAGAAGCTGTGGTCTGTTTCCGCAGACGGAGCATTCAAACAGACGCGGCCAGCGACGCTCCGCGCTGTGATTGGCTGGAAATGGTTCGAAATAACGTTCAACTGAGGGGCGCGTGGTTTATTACTCAGGGAACCCTCGCTGGGCGGGGCGGTTTCTGTTACGCCGGATGAACGGGTGAGCGGAGGATGTTAGGTTTCGACCGGCGGATCCCCGTGTTAATATCAGTTGCACTTTCACATTTTAATGGGGAAAAAAGGCACAAAGCCGTGTTTGTACCTATGGTCTGAACATTTTACGTAACATAACATACCTTGTGGTGGGTAAACTCCCATAGATACACATTCATGATTCAAAAGTTGAAACTGTTGCAATAGTACTTAATGTGAAGCAACTTGTAAATTCAGAAAATGATGCAGTTTCACAACATGCATACAAACAGACGCGGGGACTTGCATCAGCTCCTCCGTTCTAGTGTTTAAAAAAAAGACATTTTATGAAACATTAAACACTATTTGTTCACTTACATAGTCTAGTACACCTAATGACAGTGTCACTCATTATGATGTTTATTCGTGTCACTGTAAGTATACGCCAACAAAAAATTTTTTTGGAAGGTGGCAACATCCAGATACAGATTAGTGACCCCTATTTCCGTCACAGTAGCTTATTTTTTTTATTGAAGCAAGGATTTCTTGTTGAAAGTCCATCAGCTGCACAAAGAATTGCATGTTTTACAGTAATGCTATTTCTGAAGGTAATCATATGCTATGTGACGTTCCAGGTTGATTGTGACTATGTTTCGTGGTCTGTGCATATATGGGGGTTGGCATAATTCTGATGTCTTGTATTAATATCATATACCTACTTTCATCTTTTGTTTGGGGTTTTATTCAAGAAAATCCCCAGATTATAAAGTTTCTTTTTGAAACAGGCCCTGGCATTACTTCATTGTTTCTTTAATAACACAGTATCAGATATTTTCACAAGGTCTTATCATTTATTACAACGGAACATACATATATGTACAAGAGACAACAACATAAAATGCATGAATGGATAGAAGGACGTTTGGTAGTGTGTTTAGAAGCATTTCCTGTGGACAATGGAAGGGCCGGCCTCATCGTATTCCTGCTTGCTGATCCACATCTGCTGGAAGGTGGACAGGGAAGCCAGGATGGAGCCACCGATCCAGACAGAGTACTTCCTCTCGGGAGGAGCAATGATCTAAGCAGGAAATAAAGACCATTTCAGTTTAATTGAACGTTTAGCCACCATGTCATTGAACTGGATAATGAAATACCTTTGCAGTTCTCTCACCTTGATCTTCATGGTGCTTGGGGCCAAAGCTGTAATCTCCTTCTGCATACGGTCAGCAATACCAGGGTACATGGTGGTACCACCAGACAGCACATTGTTGGCATAAAGGTCCTTACGGATGTCAATGTCACATTTCATGATGCTGTTGTAGGCGGTCTCATGGATACCAGCAGACTCCATACCTAGTAAAGGACAAGTGCAAATCATGAGTTTTTGTAACAGACACAGGAGACTGCATGTCTTACATCTTCTAATGAACTCACCAATGAAAGAGGGCTGGAACAGGGTCTCTGGGCAACGGAAACGCTCATTACCAATGGTGATGACCTGACCGTCGGGCAGCTCGTAGCTCTTTTCCAGGGAGGAGGAGGAGGCAGCGGTGGCCATCTCATTCTCAAAGTCAAGGGCCACATAGCACAGCTTTTCCTTGATGTCACGCACAATCTCACGCTCAGCTGAGGAGCAATGAAAGTATTTGCATTGTTCAACAACACTTGTGCACCTCTTCTATCTTATTAGCTTGATTACAACAATAGAATACTTACCTGTTGTGACAAAAGAGTAGCCACGCTCGGTCAGGATCTTCATCAGGTAGTCAGTGAGGTCACGGCCGGCCAGATCCAGACGCATGATGGCATGTGGCAGAGCATAACCCTCATAGATGGGCACGTTGTGGGTCACACCATCACCAGAGTCCAGCACAATACCTGTAACAAACAAAAAAGGCCCACACAAATCAGCTATGTATATTGACCTCTTCAAGTATGTCTCACAATATGAATTATATAAATAATACTGAAAATGTCAAGGGACTCACACCCAGCCTGAGAGGGATTAACATCTCTACAGTTTCATATATAAGTACTTGGTCTGTACAATATTGGATCATTGCATAGCTGAGTGCATGTGAACTCACCCGTGGTACGGCCAGAGGCATACAGGGACAGCACGGCCTGGATGGCCACATACATGGCGGGAACATTGAAGGTCTCAAACATGATCTGAAAGAAGAAGAAGTAGCTGAGTGTAAAAAGGTTTGTCTCAAGCCAAAGAACAATTTAGACACCTGGAAAGTAGCAGAGAGTAAAGTACCTGAGTCATCTTTTCTCTGTTGGCTTTGGGGTTCAGGGGGGCTTCGGTGAGCAGGGTGGGGTGCTCCTCGGGGGCCACGCGAAGCTCGTTGTAGAAGGTGTGGTGCCAGATCTGAGAGGGTTAAAAGAGCTGATGTTCAGCCAGGCCTTGTGAATAAAGCGCCAGGTCTACAAACAGGACCTTTATGATACCGTGTCCAGCCTGTTAATTCTGATCAGCCGCTATGAATGTTACAAATGAGTCTCGCTGTCAACACACACCTTCTCCATGTCATCCCAGTTAGTGATGATGCCATGCTCAATGGGGTACTTCAGAGTGAGAATACCCCTCTTGCTCTGGGCCTCATCACCTACGTAGCTGTCCTTCTGACCCATACCCACCATCACACCCTGAGAAGAAAAAAGCAAGAGAAGAACGTGAGATACAAGGCACTCACACTTTGAAGCTCACAAAAGAAACATTTGGTGATAAGCCCAACCTGGTGGCGGGGCCTTCCGACAATGGAAGGGAAGACAGCACGGGGAGCGTCATCTCCGGCAAATCCAGCCTTGACCAAGCCGGAACCGTTGTCGCACACAAGGGCGGTAGTCTCGTCGTCGTCACACATGGTTTTGACTTCACTGGGGTGGTCTAAAAATTTGCGGGAGTGGCAGCGTGGGAGCGCAAGGGAGAAAGACAGTCTGTGACATTGTAAATCCAGAACTCATATGATTAATATATAAGCTGTCACCCAGTGGGACTTTGAAGACCTGCCAGCACTCTCTTATGGCTGTTCTTAAGTTATTATCACTTGTAAATTCTAATACAGCCCGCCTTAATGAGTGCTATATAGAGTGCTAATTAGACATGCCTTCGGCTGCTATTTTGGGCCCAGCTTTCTTGTACAACTACTGATACCATATCTCCACAGCTATGATTGTTCCTGGGACATCTCAGAGCTGCTGAGGTAGCACCAAAAAGGGGCATAACAGAGGGACCTGTGATCTATTTTAGGTTCAGCACCCCCTGACACTAACGGGGTGAAACAAGCGACACTTAGGATCTCCTGCTATTTCAGGTCTGCGGGAGGTGGTCTCAGAGCCAGGCCAGAGCCCATCTGCCAATGAACTGTGACACTTTTGTTTTACTACATGGCCCCAGCTGCCTAACATCATTCATGAGAGCATAATATGTTTAGCAGACTTCTTTAAAACGTCCGTGCACTATTCATAGTACAGGAATATACCAATGTGATACATTTGAGATATACAGTGCCAGCCAAATGTTGGGGCTTTCTTTTCAAATTGAATGAGAATGTACTGTATACAGTGCTACATTTGCTTTCCCACAAAACTTTTCCATATCATTGACTCTAAATCATCTAAATACAACTAAGCATCCAATGGCAACCCATTCATTTGTACTCTACTTATATTGAAAGCCATTATTTAAATGAAGTTATAGCATCCATCTGTTGATCCAAGTATCACCAACTCAAAGCACAACTACTGGACTTTACGAAACCAATAAGACAAATCATCTCAAGCCGCATACTCACCAAGGTGCACTTGTAGACAGATGCTTCCACTGGGACAAAAGCTGAAGGCGAGAAGAGCCCCCTTAAATAAGACCCGCACTAGGTCCAGGGACCAGGGGCGGGGCTAGGAGTTCACACAAGTCCAAATATGAGCTGCCAGCGAAAAAATCAACAAGCCGGAGGAAAGCGGGTTTTACATAGAAGAATGGGGCTGCATTACAATGAAGTGATTTGACTGACTGGCTTTAAATAGAATTTGACTAGAGAATAAACAAGCTCATAAAGATGACACAATTACTCGGGTAGGCCTGAACAAAAAAAAAAAAGAAAGGATGAAGAAGCATCTGTCTCCAATCTGATTATTTATTGCGTTATACAATACATTAATACGACTCTAAACACAATTTCAGAAAGTAATATTAGGAGTAAGCTGTACACCAAGGATGTATGTAGATCATCATTCATGAGAGATTTCATTATTATTTCATCCCTTAATTTGACACATAGGCTATTGTATGTGTTATTTTCTTTATAGTCTTAAATGTATTTTTATAGCCTTAGTGTGATTATCATGAAAAGTGTTTTTTTTTTAGGTTTTCTGATACATAATGTCTACATGCCTGCATGGGCACACCTCTCATATATTTTTGCTACTCTCATAGCCACCCAGAAGGCTCACTGTGATGACACGGTCGGGACGGCGTCACCGGTGACTTGTTAAGGAGATGAAAACATTGTATATGTCTGTGGACCACGCTGCCGGTATGTGCGCTGAGCCTCCTCGGCGTGTGTAACAGCTGAGGTTAATACCAGCTGGGCTCTGTGTCTGATCCGGCTGTCTGAGTGGCCTGTCAGTATCCGTGCTCCGTCCTGATTGGTCAGCCTGTCTCCTTGTAGGGCTATGGTAAGCAACGGAGCCACCGTGGGTTCCTGAGCCACAAGGCTTGCAAAGAGGAGCTCCATATTTGTACCACCCATTTTACCATATATTTTCCTGGATGTACACTGTACCTTATGAGGACATACTCTCACTTAGGCAAGTAATGGTACAAACACAGATCATTCATACACCGTCTTTCCCAAAGAAAATATCATATATGGTCAGACCCCAGGAAATACCATGTGTGACGTTTTTTTTTGTAATTGGCCCCTAAAGGAAATATTTTGATTCAGGCTGTCAAGTGGGAAGACTGATGTTAAAGGGCAGTTGTGTGAGATTATAACACAGCTGGAGATATGCGGGAGCATTCTTCTGCTCCAGCCTCGCCAGATAGAGCCATTTATTTATAGCTGTATTTCCTCTCTCCACAGATAGGAGCTGGATGCAGCTAAAGCATCTCATAGATATTTGCATGACAAAGAAGACTTTAATAGATTCTACTCGTGCTTTGATACATGAGAAATTCCTAACCAAGCTTTTTCTGCCAAGCAACAGTGAAAGACAATGTTTACTCTATGTTTCTAGATTTAAAAAAAATCTACCGAATAGATCTGAATACATTAGGAATAAAGCATTTCATTCTACAACAATACTTTACTAAACTATTTTTTTAAGTATAATTTTGATATGAATTTGTTTCCTGTCACTGAGATTTGTTATATTGCCTGGCCATAAAATAAGACACAACCTGGATTTAACTAAGTAAATAGGGGCTCCTATTGAATAAATACTACTTGGGTGATTATCTTTCAGCTGGAAATGAGTCATTTAACCAACTGACCCAATTCTTAAACAACCATGGGGAAAGAAACTATGAAACTGTCCGACACATTATTAAGAAGTGGAAGGACAATGGGGAATCAGAGTAGCGGGCGCACCATCAGGGGAAGACGATGAGCAGATGAAGTGAATGACCGGGTTAGTCCATCAATGGATTGCTTCTTTCCTGATGGCACGAGCGTATTCCAAGATGACAAAGCCAGGATTCATCGGGCTCAAACTGTGACAGAGTGGTTCAACCAGCGTGAGACATTATTTTCACACATGGGCTAGCTGCCACGGAGTCCAGATCTTCATCCTGTTGAGAATCTTTGGGATGTGTTAGAAATGACTTTGTGCAGGTCTGACTCCATCATCATCAGTACAAGATTTTGGTAAAAAAAAAAAAAAAAAAAAAAGTAAAAGTACACACAGAGGTTCTACCTTCTCTGTTATATGTGGGACCTTTAAAGTTTATATTTCTAAGCTGCATGTTTATGAGAAGTGACTGGCACTGCATGAATCCCTCTGGTTACACATAGTCCATTCATTCATTACAAAACTAGTAGTAGCAGTAACAATAACAGCACTAATTGTTTTAATTCAAATAGGAATCCAGCCAGTGAACACAACCTAAGAGCCACTAAACCGGATGCCATACATCACTCTGAGACGATGCTTTCTCCTGGGTTAATAGAACAGATTGACTGTCACATAAAGATTATAGAGCTAAAACCATACATATAGTAGTTTGACTGGGCATTTTCAATAAGTGCTTTCTAGTGATTATCCATTTTTGTTAGAACTAGATATAGAACAATAATCATTATTTTAAATATAAAGAATTACAAAAGTGCAAACCTTTTTATTCAACAATTATTTAAATTTGTTTGCTATATTATCTTCATCTCTCAGTGTTTATGAGGAGGAACTACAGGGTTTGGTGTTTTTTTTTTAATGTTTTACAAACAAAACATTCATTCCTACTAAAATTATATTCTAAACTGAATCAATCAAATGAGTGTATGCTGTATGCATGCACATCACATTTATCATGTAATACTTCTGTGATTACTAGTCTTGGTGATTACACACACACACACACATACACACACACACACACACACACATTACAGTTAATACTGTGATGACTTTCACTCTTTCACTACAAGGTACACACTACACAGTAAAGTAGATAGAAACTATTCAGCTCTTGTTCAAACTTGTTGTTTGTATTCTTAAACAAATAATGTTTACCCGCAGTAAAATACTAACTGACGTTTAAGTATTTATTTTACTGAGTTTACAGTAGTCAAATAGATCATACTTAACCACATATTACGTACAAATAAAATAATGCATAAACACTTGAGACACTTGAAACTACAACAAATGTTTGTTTTTTTGCTGTAAAATGCTCTGGATAACAAAATAGAATAAAAAAAGTGTCTTTAGCCAAAAAAGTGACACATTTGCAGATTTGAAGTGGTTAATAAATATTAAACTGGCTCTTCACACAAAGTCGTGACGTAAACGTTCACTAGTTGCTGCGCACGCGCGAGCGCACACGGTGACGCAGTTTCATTCCTCCCTCTTAGCGGCGGCAATGCGCCCCCGGCGGCTACAACCGTTAAACGCCGAGGAAGACGAAGAAGAAGAAAACCGAACGAGGCGAAGCAGTAGAAGAAGAAGAAAAAAAAGGGGGGGTAGCGTGATGACGTAGCGCGCGGCGCAGCCCACATCAACACTCATGCCGCGGCTCGTTACTCTCGCCTGCGTGCGATGATAAGTTAGCAAATACCGAGTAGCTGACCGCAGCGAGCTCCGTATTTGCTCAAGTTTAAGTTTACTAAGTGGCCGACGAGCGGAGGGCGGCGGCGGCGGCGTGCGGAACGGAGAGAACCGTCCACCTCCTCGCTTTCCTTCTTCTTCTTCTTCTTCTTCTTCTTCTTTTCCTAGCCTGACGGAGCTGTGGGTGAGACAGACATGTAGAAGGCAGCAGGAGATATGAGCAGCCAGCACACTCCAACACAGGAGACAGACGACTACACGGTCCAGCAGGAGAATGAACTAGAAGCGCTCGCGTCTATCTTTGGAGATGACTTCCAGGATCTGCGCAACCAAGACTCGTGGAAGGTAACAGGATATGTTAGTGATGGGTAAAAGTTATCACTAGTGCAACTTATAAATTGATTATTTTTCCCCCAAAGGTTAAAAGGCCTCCTGAAGTGTATCTGTGCCTGCGACCCAACGGGCTGAACAATGGTCAGGATTGCTTTGCAACCGTGGACTTGCGAGTTAAATGTCGACCCACGTACCCGGACGTGTGAGTACTGACCTCTGACCTTTTCTTCCCATTGCAAACACTGGCCCTCCATCCCTAAACAATAATCGAGTATTTATGCGTATAGCACTTTTACAAACAGACTTCCAAAGGGCTTTACATGGTTAAAACCTCCACTCCAAAAAATGTTTATTCTTCTCCCTTCAGTTTGATGCCAGGCGGCTGTTTTCACATTCATCTGCTGAAAGATTCTCCGCACGCATCATAAGAAAATCATCCCTTAAGAGGCAGGCTTAGGAGCATGATTTGTGACATCGCAAATATTTTGGAAGCCAACCTTGATCCAATATTCAACTTACAAAAGTGTGATGTGGAAACATGAAGCCTGCGGTGCACATAACACTGAGATAACCCTCACCATACGGTAGAGCTGCAACGATTACTCCATAAATCGATTAGCTGCCAACTATGAAATTAATCACAACCATCTATTTTGAGAATTGATCACTCGATTTGCATCACTTTTTTTTAAGAAAATGCAAATTATCTGGTTCCAACACACCTGATTTATTTCTGATTCATTTTTAGTACAGAAGGAAACTGATGAACTTTGGTCTAACAAAAAAAGACATTTTACATTGCATCTTCAGCTTTAAAAAGCAGTGATGGACATTTTACATCATTTTCGAACCAACCGATTACGGATACAGCTGATTGTTTCAATAATTGACTACGAAATTAGTCCGTACCTACAGCTCCACTTCACAGTGAACAAAAATATATATGTAACACAGGTTTTTGCTCTTTTTTTCAAAGCACACAACATGCTAACTTATTTTTGTTTGGAAAAAATACAGTTATTTGGCACTAAATTATTGATTTTTCCCATCTGGGCTGCAAATCTATGTTTTTCTCTGGTTAAGGGGCAGGGAAACTAATCAGTATATATGCTGTTTGCGTCATGCAGTGCATTGTCTTTGCATTAGAGTTGATCTGGGGATTGTTTTTCTGTCAAATGTTGGTCCACTTCTCTTCAAGACTGTGTGGAACTGCTGTATTTTAGCAATCCAGAGCATCCCAAACATGCTCAGTGTCGTAAGTACACAGGCAATGCAAGAAATGGGATGTTTTCATCTCCTAGAAATTGTGCACAGATCCCTGCAACATGGAGCTGTGTATTATCATGCTGCAACATGAGTTGATGCTGGTGAATGAACGGCATGTCATTGGGCCTCAGGATCTCATCAATGTATCTGTGTGCGTTCAAATTGACATGCATATAATGCATCTGTGCAATCCTGCTGTTTAATCAGCATCTTGACATGTGACAACTGTCAGGTTTTGCATATCAAGATATTACTTTGAGAGAAATAACAGATTATTTTATGCAGGCAAAGATCTTAAAGTATAATAGATCTGGTCAAAATGTACTTTAAGTACAGGTAGTCTGGGTATACCTATTCTACGTTGTATGTAAATTTGGCCAGGTGACTGGCTAAATGGGTCCCTGCTGCCTAAATCTCCAAAAATGTGCCTACAAAGCTCAGTAAGAACTCCAATGATGCTCTACTGCAAACATTATTTAATTTTCAAGATTTTACAGATTTGACTGAAAACCACCCACATTTTGGATTGAATAGATAACCCACAAGAATGAGTGCACCTTTTTGTTAAACTAAAAGAAGACTGCAATTTTTTTATTAAATATTATTCTAATCAACTTGTAGCCTAAAACCAAAGTATCCACAGAAGCACACGTGATTATAAAGACACTGGAAAGAAGTTGTGGCTTTTTATGGCCAGAGGGGCACTGTTCTAAAGGCCTGATTGTAATCAAAGCAGGATCAATCAGTACATAAATCCAGCATTGGGTTCTAAATGTCACCTGAGTGTTAATGAGCGACTATTATCTTTGGGCACCGACAGGCCTCCAGAGCTGGAGCTGAAGAATGCCAAAGGCCTCTCGAATGAAAACCTCCAGACCCTTCAGGGCGAACTCGCTAAGCTGGCAGAGGTGCGGATTGGAGAGGTGAGAATGGAAACACACACACACACACACACACACACACACACACACACACACACACACACGCACAAGGAGTTGCACACAAACATTTAACCCGGACTTCTTTTAACCTGTGCACACGCCTTTTCCACCTAGGTGATGATTTACGAGCTCGCAGACCACATCCAGGGCTTCCTGAGTGAGCACAACAAGCCCCCGTCACGCTCTTTTCATGAAGAAATGCTGAAGAACCAGCGGCGGGAGCAGGAGAAACGAGACCTGGAGGAGCAGCGGAAGATGGACCAGCAGCGCAAGCACGAGGAGGAGATGGTTAGAAAGAGAGACAAAAAAATCTTCTTGGGGTTGTCAGGAAATGGGGTGTTACGTTATTGTGATTTGTCTCTGACAAAGAATAATAGCCTCCAAATTTCTCTTATGGGAGCAATGAAGTTTATCTCATCTCATTTACAAGTACTGGATTTATATCTAGTTTAGTCACCAGAAATTCTACATTTCTACACATTCAGTCTAACCACACACACAATACAGATTAAGATGCTTCTGTTATACGTGCAATTATCGTTTTTCCTTTAAAAATCTGAGAAGCGATAGATGTGTTTTTACTTGACTGTTCGTGTTTCCCTCAAACGACTGCACTGACAGCGCTTGTATTGGAACAGGCTGGTGTGACTGAGGTATTTACATCCTTGCAGGAAAAGGAAATTATTGCTGAAATCCAAAGACGAGAGGAGGAGAAGAGAGAAGAAAAGAGAAAAAAGGAAATTGCCAAACAGGTGCTGGAGCTGCACTATTTCTACTGACCTCAATATAAAAGCAGTGAAACCTGCACTGTGTATGTTTTAAATATATATATGTGTGTGTGTGTGTGTGTGTGTGTGTGTGTGTGTGTATTTGTATATGTATGTATATATATATATATATATATATATATATATATATGTGTGTGTGTGTATATTAGTCTGGAGGTGAAAAGGGTGCTTCAACATACTATATCTATTATTCACAGGAGCGCCGTGAGATTATGGAGCAGCAAAACCCTCTGAACTCTGTGTACGGAAAGAGCCCGCCCAGTCCAGTCGCAGCTCCACCTGAGCTGATAGAAGCCAGGAAGGGCAACAGGCACCGGACGACCTCGAGCACACGGCACAGGTACACAACGCACTCTTTCACTAACGGCGGACAAGCGTCTCATGTGAAAAGGATGAAGTAATAATGCTTTCACTTGTGTTTTCCCTCTCACCAGACGAGACACGTTGAATGAAGACAACCACCGCCCACAAGAGCTTCTTCACTTCAACAGCAACACGTTTGGGGAACTCGTTGTCCACAGAGGGAAAAGCTTAGGTGAGACCTGACGAGATGATGTCTGAGTCCAAAGTGGGGCGGATAAAACTGTTTTTAAAGCAGTTTCATGTCTGTTATTCTGAAAGGTGTAAGCGAGCGGCTCGGACGCAGTGTTTATTACGGTTTTGAGGCGAACTCGGGAGACTTTGCCGTGATCTATGAGTGGTCGTTGCGCTGGAACAAGAAGATGGGCAAGTTCTTCACCAGCCAAGAGAAAGGGAAGATTGAGAACTGTAAAAAGCAGGTAAGTGGTAATCTATAGACTATTAAAATGATTAATTGATTATTTGGTTCAATAAAATCATCTAAAATGTTGATCACTGTTTCCAAAAGATAAAGATGTCCTAAATGTCCTTTTTTTTGTCCAGACCAACAGTTCACAACCCAAAGATCATCAGTTTACTATTATAGAAGACCAAAGAAATCAGAAATTAATTAATTTGAGAAGCTGGAAATGGAGAATTCGGACATTTTCTTCTTAAAAAAGACTCAAACTGATTAATTACTTATCAAAATAGTTCGCGATTAATGTAATAGTTGGCTACTAATTGACTAATACGAACTGTTATTTAAATTTTTTTAAATCTTTAAAAAATAGCTAAATCTTATTATCACTTCCTTTATTACTTAAATGAATAGAGCTGCATATAGTCCATATATAGAATGGTTTCTAACTATTGCATTAATCAGCAGCTATTATTATTACGGTAATGTCCAAATTCTCCAAAATTTCCAGCTCTTCAAATCTGATTATTCTCTTGTTTCATAAGACTTCTGTATTAGTAACCTGATGATTTTTGTGTTGCAGACTGTTACTCTAGACAAAAAAAAGACTCTTTAGGTGTATCTTCAGAAAGCGATCGACAATTTACATCATTTTAAAAACCAAATGACTAATCATCTGCATAATGGACAATTATTGACAATTAAAATATTTGTTAGTTGCAGTCCTGCTTTTGAAAGCTATGTCCAATATTCCCGCTTACAAAGTAATACTTTCCTGTGTAGATCCACGGGGCAGAAAATGAGTTTAACTCCCTGCTGCGACTGGAGCACCCAAACCTGGTTCACTACAGGGCGCTGAGATGTGTGGAGAAGGAGGACTGCCTTACGGTTAACCTGCTGGTGGAACACGTGGCGGGGGCCAACCTGAACCAAAGCCTGTCCACCCACACCCCTGTCCCCCTGGACAAACTCTGCCACCACACGGCGCAGCTGCTGGCCGCCCTCGACTACCTTCACTCCAACTCCGTGGTCCACAAGCAGCTGGGCGCCTCTAGCGTGCTGCTGGACGCCGAGGGGAACGTCCGGCTCACTGACTACAGCCTGTCGAAGAAGTTCGCAGACGTCTGCAAAGAAGACATTTTCGAGCAGGCCCACGTGCGTTTCTCCGAGGACGCCGTGATTCCGACCAAGACGGGCAAGAAAGGGGACGTGTGGAACCTGGGGCTGATGCTGCTCGCTCTGAGTCAGGGCAGCGAGGTGAAGGAGTATCCAGTCACGGTGCCGACCAGCCTGCCCGCTGACTTCCAGGACTTCCTCCACAAGTATGTATTGATTCATGCAGTGTGTTTGTGTGTGTGTGTGTATTCATCCAAAGACATTTTCACATATGAATGGACCAATTGATCTAAAGGTTTGTGTGCACGTTCATGGGGTATGGACCCTTATATAAGAGTGATGATCAGACAGGAAAACAAGCAAGAGCAAAAGAGAAATCGACATGCAACAAAGGTCTCCAGGCAGATTGGAACATGCAATGTAGAGACATGATTATAACAATTTGGCTACAACAGCATTCATGACTCACATCTATAAAACGAGGAGCGTCAGTCTGTCAGTCTGTGGCTCACGTATCTCTCTGGCTGACTGTCAGATCAACCTCAGCTTTTGGATATAGTTTGCGCATAGAAGGAAATCTCTTTTGTGAAATTTGTTTTGAATGTATATTTGTATCCCATTTTGTGAAATCTTATAGATGGATAGTCAAAACATCATCGTTAAAGCTTGAATCCCTGTAGATGTGCTGTTGTGGTGTATTAGAAGCACTCTTACCTCATAAGCAATAGACCTGTGTTCAAGCCCTAGCTGAAGCATTTCTTTGCATCTATGCCACAGAATATTTTTTTACAATTTAAAAAAAAAAAAATAAAAAAATACACATACACTTGCAAATCACACCACTATCCTGCAGCAGCACTTTAGTTCCAGTGTTACAGCTCCAGATTACATCCAACCCTTTTTCGTTGTCTTCCTGTGCCGATCATGCAGCCACTGATAATGTGGATAAGTTGTTGAGCAACTTGTCAAAATAATGTGAAAACACAAAAAGATTTACCATTTCCCCATTTACGTAGCAGAGCAGTGTGTGGGACATGCAAAATGAAGTGCATCCAATCTATCTGCTTTTCTATAGGAATACAGACTTTCTACAGGCACGGCACTAGTAAAAAATCTGTTAAGGTTCACACGTTACATCACACCATCTGATCCCAAGTACTGGTGCACTACAAGGCTGTGTGTTTTCCCCTCTGCTTCCTCCATATACACTAATGAGTTTATATCTTCTGGATGCGAATCCCCTAAAAAAAAATATGAAAAGTTTGTTATAACAAGATGTTTTCCACGGTTTCACTACATAGTGTATACTATAACAAGATAGTTTCACTCTGTTGATGCATACAATCGTATCCCATTTTAACAAAAAATTTTTTTTGTTACAACAGTATAGTCTTTATGGCATTAGCCATGTTCTTCAACAGTAGCTGTTCTTCGGTTCTCTGCACACTGTTTTAAAGTCAACAATGTAAATTATCTTCTGATAACATAACATTTTTCACATTATATCAATATGTAATGACTTGTAATGTGGAAAAAATGTGAAGTGTGAATCTATCTTGCTAAAACATAAAATACACTTTGTTAGAAACATTTCACTTTATAATGTGATGTTCATCATTTTTTGTTCTCCCTTCCCTGAGGTGGCAGCTATACGATTCTGTATTATCTTACACCAGCTCAGTCAACATATGACCTCTTAAGACAACCTCTTATGTAATAAAGCCCCAATTGATAACTCCAATTTAGTGCATTTCAGAGGGAAATATTGTACTTTTACAGACAGCTGTAATTACTAGTTATTTTTATATAAAATATTTGAAAAATTATTATTACTATTGTGTATTTAGTGATTAAAACAAGTCTTATAAAACACTATAATAAAATAAATCATAGAGTACTTTGATACTTTAGGTGAATTTTCCTGATTATACTTCTGTAGTTTTACTGAATTAAGATTTCCAATTCCTGGATTTAACATGTAAAAGTGTCTTTTTAGATTATTATATTTCTGCTTCTACTTAACAAATGATAATGGTGTGTGTGTATGTGTGTGTGTGTGTGTGTGTCACAGGTGTCTGTGCCTGATTGATGTGGAACGCTGGACCACCCAGCAGCTTTTGGATCACCCCTTCCTCAAGCCTCCATCACCTAAAAACCTACCACAGTATCCCGATGCCAGCCCAGACGGTGATACTTTAAAAAATCCAACATGGCAAACCCACTGAGATTAATATATCACATAAGTATTTCACATATTCTAGAAATAACGACAAACTAGAATGTAAGGTAGAGGTTAAATATTTTTTAAAAGAACAAGTAGTAGGTACATATTTTTATTATCCACATTACCAATTCAATAAACCCAATGGTTCTCTTTCCTCGGCTCATTAATATTATATATAAATTAATAATGGGGCAATCATGACCAGACAAACGTCATATCAAGTTCAATATAAAGTAGTTACATTCAGCATTTTTTCTTCTGGTCTGTATTAAAAATGATCAAAAACACTTTTAACACAGTTATCCACTCATATGTAATATTTGATATCAATATATGTTCTAGCTGTATTGCCTGCCTTTACATTTACGTAATAAATGTAGGTCATTAATGTTCATAAAATATTTAAGAGGAACTTATCAGAATTATCAATATCAATTTAAACACATTTTTATCTATAGGCTTTTTTTTTTCCACCCAGTCTTAAAATCAAGACAAAATGGCTTATCGAGACAAAGCGAGTGACTAAAATTACTTGATTTAAGTCAGCACTTTGGCTTAGAACGACTAGATAACTTTTACACACTAATATAAATGTAAAATTCTTACACATAATAATTGAGAGAATTTTAAGGGATGGCGATCCACATTATTATCTCATACTTCTTGGTCCTTTCTCAGATCTCGCTGTGGACTTTGCGTCCTCAGTCATCCCAAGAAGCCACATGCTGAAAGCTCCGTTTAGCTCTGATGTGCAGAGACAGTTTTCTCGCTACTTGGATGAGTTCGAGGAACTCCAGCTTCTGGGAAAAGGAGCCTTTGGTGCTGTGATTAAGGTACGCATTTGTGAATTGTCTTTATTTTTTAAAATGTATTTATTGTAATGCACCAAAGTCTCAGACTGGCTCCTCTTTTTGTAATTGTCCACAGGTTCAGAACAAACTGGACGGCTGCTACTACGCCGTGAAGCGCATCCAGGTGAACCCGGCCAGCAAGCAGTTCCGCCGGATCAAGGGCGAGGTGACCCTGCTGTCGCGCCTCAACCACGAGAACATCGTCCGCTACTACAACGCGTGGATCGAGCGCAACGTGAGCTCCGGGGGCCCCCTGAGCATCACGGACAGCTCGGAGCCGACGAGCGCGGCCGACAAGGCGCCGCGCTGCGGAGATCCGCCGCAGCACCTCAACGAGCTCGGCCTCCTCGACAACGTGGAGGCCGTGGCGCCGCCGCCGGCCCTGTCCAGCTCAGTGGAGTGGTCCACCTCCATCGAGAGGTCCTCCAGTGCCAAGTGTAGTGGACACCAGTCAAGTGATGAGGACGACGATGATGAAGATGTGTTTGGTGCCTCTTTTATGTAAGTTAGAGTAACAACACCGGAACTCGATACATGATCTGCCCTTTCATCTATTTTTTTTAATTTTATTCATTCAGGCCGTCAGATAGTGACTCGGGGGATGACATCATCTTTGACAACGGCGACGAAAGCACAGACGAAATGTCGCAGGTTTGTGAGTTTCTACACATTTCTTTTTGCTTTCTTTAGATTCTTTTCAATCTGCAATTGACACTCCGGCATCTTCTTCAGCAGGTTGAGCCGAGCAGGAGGCCGGCGACCGACACGGTGGAGAGCACGGACTCGGAGCGGCCTCTCGTAGCACATTACTTGTACATACAAGTGAGCTCCTTCTTCCTATCAGCGCCACTTATTTGCCACTAGAGGCTGCTGCATACCTGTGTAACATGTTCACTGTTCCCGACAGATGGAATACTGTGAAAAGAGCACTTTAAGAGACACAATAGACCAAGGCCTGCATCAGGACCAAAATCGACTATGGCGGCTCTTCAGGGAAATCCTGGACGGCCTTGCCTACATCCACGAGCAGGTGTTTGTCTGTCTGCATTTTTCACAGAACCCATCTTTTACAGAAGTATCAGAGAACAGCATTGATCGTCATGTTTTGTTTTTATTTCTCTTGCTAAAGCATAAAGGGTAATATCGGTCACCTATAGCTGAGCTTATCTCCTTCTCTGCTTTAGGGGATGATTCACAGGGACTTGAAGCCTGTCAACATCTTCCTTGACTCGCAGGACCATGTGAAGATTGGAGACTTTGGCCTTGCTACGGACCATCCTGCTAATGTGGTAGGCACTACTGTCAGCAAGCAGAATATGTGGTGACTGCTACACTGTATTTATATAGCATGTAGACTTTCCTTATAATGATAAAGCTATCAATCAGACCTTTTTATGTAAAGGAATTCATATAAAGTATTGAAACTAGTCTTGGTTCATTGTAAAGTACATTTGTAGATTTTATTTTTATTTTTAAAAGATATGAGACAATGGTAGTGGCTAATTTCCATCTCTAGTTCCAGCTGCACAGTAAATATAAAGTGCTATTTAATTGCACAATACTCAAGGCATATTACAATAATTAAATACCAACAATGGTAATTTATGATACCAAGTGTACCTAGTTGTATAGAAATAAAAAGTGGTTGTTGCATCGCATGCTGTCCTACTGCCTAATAATAGACTGATAGAATTGCACACCAACAATGGTAATTGTAAGATACAGTTCCATAAATATGTATGAAGCCAGTTATAAAGTGGTTCTGAACCTGTGAACAAACTGTTGATTTGTCCCAGGCTGCAGGTTTATTTGAAATGGAGGAGTGTGGCTCTGCAGCGCTTCCCAAAATGGATCCAACAGGTGCGAGGAGTTACAGAATTTTTAATACTATCTGGCATTATTTGGTTTAATATTCAAGCACTTGACACTTTGCGTTTTTTTCCATCCCTGTTACTGCCAGGTAACATGACGGGCATGGTTGGTACTGCCCTCTATGTCAGTCCAGAAGTTCAAGGAAACACCAAAGCCACTTACAATCAAGTGAGTTTTGCTTTTAATTATCATTTTTTTTCCACATTGAGTTCACAACACTGCCTAATACAAGATCATTGACAGTAAATTGTATTTGTTTGCTCTCTTCTGTTCCTTTTTATTTTTCTTATACACACATCCACACCCTCCCCATAGTACTTCAGGGAAAAAGACAGAAAAACAAAGTAAATAAGGGAAAGGAAAAATAAAGAAAGTGGCTAAATCGATATAAATGTATATTAATATCTTGTCTACGGCACAGTTTTGAATTTAAAGATAATCACTGGTCTCCTCTGGAGTAATTCTCTAATTTTAAAAATAATGGTAAATAACTACGGTTATATTTTTGAATGCAAATTTTTCCAAGATTTCACTTTCTAGCCATAGTTATCTGGCTATTAACACTACAACTAACGACTATTTTATTGATTATTGAAGTAAAAAAATCAGTCAGATGTTGGGTTAATAAAATGGTGCAAAATGGTAATTGCTGTTTCCCACATGGAGACCAGAAGATTCATCCTATAATGTTGATTGATTGACTCTCAAGTGAGTTTTTAGAGCCTCATTATTTATCATTCCTCCTCGTTCTGTCCTCAGAAAGTCGATCTGTTCAGCCTGGGCATCATCCTGTTTGAGATGTCCTACCGGCCCATGACCACCGGGGCCGAGCGCATCTCCGTCCTCGGCCAGCTGCGTGTGGTACGTCCAGGTTCAGGGCATTCAGTGTCATGTGGGGCTTTGAATCTGGTTTGTTACTTACCTCATCTCTTTTAACGTTGCAGGAGCCCATCTGCTTCCCTGAGGACTTTGCTGCGTATGAGCAAGGAACACAGGTGAGGATAACATGGAAAAACTGAAATGAAATAAATAATATTATCTTAACATCGTCATATCTTTTCAAGCAATGAAATCATAGGCCAATATCTTTTACAGTCCATAAATGTCCATGTGGAACTTAGAAAGTGTTTAAACATAAGATATACAGAGAAAAAAAACATACACCAAAACATGCAAAAACATGCACCAAAAACACAATTTTTCTTCCTAAATTACTGAACGTTAATCACATGATTACCTGTGCACATCATTACGTCATTATACACACATTATACATCAAAATTTTAATTCACATTTGAACCATTTACATAAGGAATATAGAGAAAATGCAAATATAAGAAATGTCTTAAACCAAAAGATTTTGTATGAAAAATAATATACAGATAGAAATGCAGCAAAAATATTGACATGCTTTATTCAGCGATGGCTACACATTGATTTTCGTTGTGGTTTCAGAGTAAGGCCAAGGTGATAGAGTGGCTGCTGACCCACGACCCGGCCCGGCGGCCCACCGCCCAGGAGCTGCTGAAGAGCGAGCTGCTGCCCCCGCCCCAGATGGAGGAATCGGAGCTGCACGAGGTGCTGCAGCACACCATGTCCAACGTCAACGGGAAGGCGTACCGCAACATGGTGGGCCAGCTGTTCGCTCAGAACACGACGCCAGTCATGGACTTCACCTACGACATAGACCTTCACAAGGTGTGGCCTCCACTTGTTTGCTTTTCTGCCGGGCTTTACCTTAACAGCAACAAGACATACCCTATCCTTAGATAGTCACATTGTGCAAGGAAAAACTTCATAAAAAGGGGGGGGGCTGTAGCATCATGTATTTGTAGAATTATGTACAAATACGTGTTGCTACAGTATACAAGAAAAGGGTGTACACTGTTAAATGACTGATCTTATCACAGTGAGCTGATTCATAAAAAAATCCACATATTCTCAATATGTACAAACAAAATTCATTCATTCAGCGAATTTGTAAAATCAGCAACTAGAAAACTTCCTATGGAAAACACAGATTCTTTGTGTGGCTTACAGGGAATATTTGTTCTTGTAAGAAAAGCACAATGCACCTAGAGAACATGGAGCTACACACAAAAACATCTCTTGTTAGAATATAAACTAAATCAGTAATCTTTAGTTCTAATTTGGTTTGGTGACCAATCTGGGAAAATCCTTCCCCTCTCCACCTTTAGATGTCACTGCAGACACACGAGCTGCAGCACCAACCCCTCGTGTCCTTATGTGCTACTCCGCTCATCTGTGTGGAGCAGCAGAAGGCCTGTGAGCGCTCTAATCGGTGTCTCCTGATCCCTAACAGAGGCTGTTTGTTTGGTCTCCCTCCAGGGCAGCTTCAGCTTCAGCAGTGCCAAATTGCAGCAGCATGTGTATGAAGCAATCACCCGGGTCTTCAAGAAGCACGGTGAGTACACTGCACTCCTGCGAGCGTGTGACTCTCCACCGCGAACCACTCGGACTTCCCGACACGGTGCACGAGGCTTGTTTTCTGGACCCCGACATCTGCTCCAGTGAGCAGGCCACTAAACAATACGCTCACTGTTGGGCAGCGCAGGCCCCTGCACAGGTGTTTGTGTTATTCTTGCCGCACCGCTGATGATATCCAGCTGTTCCTGTTTGTTTATGCACGCCGTGTATCTGCTCGCACGCATCAGTTCTCTAAAGGGCGAGGGTTATGTTATCTCACGTAGATACAATAATACGCAACGTTTGCCATCAGGCGCAGTGCGTCTCCAGACGCCGATGCTACTCCCCAGGAACCGGAAGCTGTACGAGGGCTGTGAGCCGGCCTGCTTCATGGACCACAGCGGAATGCTGGTCACGCTGCCCTATGACCTTCGCGTGAGCATAACACACACACATGCACATACACATGTGGGGCGTGCAAGTCCGCGCTTGCACACCAAATGCTAATTATACAACCATTGCATCAGCACATGCAAACACACACACACACACACACACACACACACACACAGATAGTGTGAGGCTGCAATCAGCAGCCGCCTTAAGATCCTACTAAATGCTACACTGTGGTTGATCACAGCTTTGTATGACTTCACTGTCATTATGCAAGTGCAGCCAATGTCGCAACTCTCTTTTTCACTTTAGATGGCGTTTGCAAGATTTGTGGCTCGCAATAATATAACCCATCTGAAGAGGTAAAGTTGAAGGATTTAACATCTTTATACCAGTAATCTTTGTACATTATACATCAGGCACAAAAATGTTCTACAAATTACTCTCCTGTGTGTTTTTCTTTTTATTTGAAAGTAAACTAGTGCTGCAACTAACGACTGTTTTGATAGTTGATTAATCTATTGATTCTTGAACCTTTTCTTACCTGTGTCTCTGAAGTCAAAAGCAAATTTATTAGATTCATTGCATGTCAGGACAATCCTTGGTTTACTTTTGTAACATCAATCAAAAAGCTACCCTTAATAACTAATTTGCATTTAACTAATATAGACGACTATTGAAAACGTTGATCCTAAAATGTCTTTTTAAAGAACCTAAAGACTAAAGAAACCAGAAAATATTCAGATTTGAGAAGCTGGAACCAGAGAAAAAACTGACTCTTGATGGTGAGCTTATATGCTTCTCATCTCCACACACTATTAAGGGGCAGAACAATTTCTCATGATTACATTGAAAATGCAATATGGCCTCCTGTAATTGTTTATTTTCAACGTCATCATGCTTTCAAAGATGTCCTGCCTACACATAATATATTACAGCTGTGTAAAAATTCTGTGTACAGATCAGGTCATAGTAATTTTAATGTTTTTTCAATGAAACTGAGTGCAAAATATCATTCCTCCTATCATATTGCAATTTCAATATCACTCACAATTACAGCAAATATGTTTTCCTCTTTAAATTCGTTCAGCCTTAGTGCTATTTAGACTATTTGAACATAAACACTGAAGTAGATGTTTGGCATTGTTTATTCCAAAGAGCACACTATTTTTACTCTCACAGACAAATATGTCTGTTTTTCCTCTCTCTCTCTCTCAAGATACAGCATTGAGCGTGTGTTTCGCCCTCGGAAGCTGGATCGCGCGCACCCAAGGGAGCTTCTGGAATGTGCCTTTGACATCATCACGCCTGCCACCAGCAGCCTGCTCCCAGATGCCGAGATCATTTACACCATCTCCGAAATAGTCCAGGAATTCCCGGCACTTCAGGTCGAGTGCTTTGAACCGCCTGTATTCTAAATAACCCGCTCAAAGTGACAGTTTGTGCTGTGCTGCCCCCACCGTAGACTCACATTCACAGTCAGAACAGTTTGTTGATTGGCCGGATGCCTCATTGTCCTTTTTTTATTTTCCTAGGAATGCTGTTTTCTCAACCTGTACCGATGATGTTTTTTCCCTTTTTTACTTCCCACTCACATTCCAAACATACCGATGTATGTGTAAGCGCCACAGACTTGCGCTATTTGTTATAAATCTGTATCCACGCAGCCCTGGTCCACTTCCTTTCCTCCCCCGGCCTGTACAAACCACTTCCTGTCTCCGCATCCCAGCGCGTCAATCTCCAGTCACAGTTCTCCTCTCATGTCACATTAACCCAGTCAACCCGGGGTCTGGCCTCCGCTTCATCCCTCACAGATCCTGTTTCTGATCCTCTCCACCAACCAGCTCTTTGTGTGAAAGCTTTTAAGAATACGTGAGTCAGACAGAATGAGAGGGCAGCCCGACACAACAGTCATTATTCAGAGAGAGGCGCTCATTGTGCACTGCTGCTCTTGTTTTTGACTTTAATTTGCAGCCCAAGAGGGTTAAAGGTGTCCTTGCTTTTTTTTTTCTATGACCACAGGAAAGGAACTATAACATTTACTTGAACCACACCAGCTTGTTGAAGGCCATCCTGCTCCACAGCGGCGTCCCCGAGGACAAACTGAGCCAGGCCTCCAACATACTGTGCGATGCGATGGTCAGTGCAGGTCACACGTGCATCACAGATGTTTTCCGCACTGAACATACACAACATTCACTACCAAAAATAGCAGTGGTGAAATATCTATGGCTCTGTGTTCTCCATAGACTGAAAAGCTGACCAAACGGGAGGTTGAGGCGAAATTCTGCAACTTTTCGCTGTCCACCAACAGCGTAAGTGTCCCCTGGACGTTGACCTCTGAATCTATGAACCTTCGCTATAAACAACCAGTCCTGCAGCAGCACATTTTTTCCCTGCTTCTAAACATCCGTATTTCTCTGTCTGTGTGTCTCCTCCTCTTGTTTTTCTCCAGTTGCAGACATTGTACAAGTACATAGACCAGAAGGGGGATCTGAAGGACATGGTGTCGCTGCTGACGTCGCTCACCAAACACAAGACCGCCGTCACCCAGCTGGTGAAGCAGGGCCTCAAAGACCTGGAGGAGCTGACCTTGCTGCTGCGCCGGCTCGGAGTGAAGCTGCAGGTGCGTCGCCGTGGTTCGCCACAGCAAAGATGGTGTAGAGCCGTCGACATGCAGCCTGCGCACGC
Source organism: Eupleurogrammus muticus (assembly GCA_036785175.1). Classification (NCBI taxonomy): domain Eukaryota; kingdom Metazoa; phylum Chordata; class Actinopteri; order Scombriformes; family Trichiuridae; genus Eupleurogrammus; species Eupleurogrammus muticus. The sequence goes on along the minus strand of JAYKQN010000012.1, from coordinate 11,780,502 downwards.
TTTCCGCCTTTCTTCTAACGCAGATTTGTATCCTCGTTACAGGTGGTCATCAACTTGGGTTTAGTGTACAAGGTGCAGCACCACTCCGGGGTCATCTTCCAGTTCGTGGCCTTCATCAAGAAACGCAAGCGAAACGTGCCGGATATCGTGGCTGCCGGAGGCCGCTATGACCACTTGGTGGGTTGTCTCGGTTCTGCAGCAATAAGGTTCAACCACAGGCCGGTTTTATTAGAGGGCTGATGTTGCACAGGCGCGGTGAGAACATGTGTTTCTGATACCACTTTTGATACAATTTTTAAGCTGGTATTGGATTTACACAAGCCTTTTTGTATACATCGTTCTTCAGCGTGCATTTATAGCGTCATAAAGACTTGATGCAATCTATAAAAACTTCGGCTTTCGCCGCGGCGCCAAGCATTTTTGTACGACGGCCAGATCTTTTAGCCCAACCGACTGTTTTCTTACCAATGCTGTAAGAGCACCAAGCACATTCCCACGCAACCAATAAATAAACCGGCATGAACAAAACCTGTAGCTGGTACTTTAAAAATGTGGGCACATACACATGTAGGTGTTACCACATTTTTTTTTTCTCCATCCCCAAATTCCAGATATCCTGTCTGTATTTCATTAATGCCATGTGGTGCAGTGTTGGTGATGGAGTCTACATGATACCCCCCCTTTTTTGTTCTTTTTAAGTGTTTTTTTCCCCTCTGTGTCGCTAGATTCTGGAGTTTCGAGGTCCAGCTTCCACAGCGCCGGTCCCTTCTGCAGTAGGGGCCAGTGTGGCCCTGGACAAAGTCTGTGCTGCCATGGCCAACATGGAGGAGCCAGTGAGAGACACACACACACACACACACACACACACACACACACACACACACACACACACTGGGATCTGACATTCCTAATTATTGTAATGAAGGAGCAGCAGACAGACTTTCATATTTAATGATGCCTTATTACAGCAGTCGGCCGCCACACAGCCACTTTTAGAAACATGTTAATAACTATGATCACTGTGACGCTTGATGCCACGGAGTTATATTTGGAGCTGCATTATTTCCTATATTTAAGATTCACAGTGTAAAATGTGCTCTGTACACGCCAAGCGAGTCGAAAGGTAGTCGCAACCTTTGAAAAGATGCGTTATTAGATTATTTAATATAAGGGGAAAATGTTTGCTTTTCTTATTGTTTGACGTCTCCCCCCCCGCGCCATTTTTCCCTGATGCATGTCCGTTCTTCCTGTCAGCCACCGGTGAGCTCCTGCGATGTGCTGGTGGTGCCCGTGGGGCAGTCTTCAATGGTGAGAGCCATTAATGTTGTCCAGAAGCTGTGGAGCAACGGCGTCTCAGCAGACCTTACCTACGATGTTTCACAGGTCAGTGGCCTGATCGACAGATCAACTCTTGAAGCGAATGAATTGTGGGTCTTGATTTTATAACTAAAGCGCCAGCTTCCAAATGCTAATGCCATACCTGTAATCAACCCCAGACCTTTGTTTTTTCCGTTGCTCTGTTTGATTTTTAATGCTGCTCATTATGCCTTTTAAATTGCCCGTCAGCGACAAGTACTTTATGAATTTCAATTGAATTTGAATAAAACAGCTTTTAAATCTATTGTTCAGAAAGAAGGAGCTACACAATTCATAAATCCTTACTTCAAGTTGGCCATGAATAAGGCCATGTTAAAGCTGACAGTCTGTCCTTTTTCTCATCATTAAATGTGTCAGTGTCCGAAAAATATATGGATGCTAGTTGTAAACGAGTTTCACAGTGAAAATGCATGAACAAGAACACAGGAGACCCACGCCTAAATATATCTCAGCCAAAGGAAGCGGAGTCCACTCCTCAGTAAGTCACTCCCTTTCTGTTGCTTCCGGCCCTTAGATGGGGAAAAAAAACGGACAAACACCACTGTACATGTAAAAGCTGAAGCAGGAGGTGGAAGTTCGCTGCCATCAAACGACTTCACATACACTTGGCGGGTGTATTGCTTAGGAACCAAAGAACTGCAGTGGCTGCTGTGATGGCGTTAGAATGAGCAAATCTCAGGGAAAGCTGCAAGCAGTGATACCAGGGGCTGAGCGTTAGGCCTGTTCCCAACAGTAATTGCGCAGAATGGGAGATTTCCTGTGCTCCCTGTCTTGCTGTAACCTTATCCGTCCTACAGAGGGCAACACCTGACTCCTGACCCCCCCCCCCCCCAAACCATGTGGAAAATGCCCCTTATCTCTCAGCAAGAGACTTATCATAAAAAGGATCAGGAATAGTAAACATCCCACAGAATGGGAGACGTTTGCTGGACATATAGGGACAAAAAAAAGATGGGATGGGTGACGTAAAAAAACGTTTATATTGATAATTATTGAAGATTATCTTTTCAATATTTTATAAGCATTTAATATGCTTAGCAAGCTACTTTTAACATGTGATAACGTTAAAACATACGACCATGTATGTATTTGACTGGCTTTTTGATTCAATGATTGCTCCATTATCAGGGAATTTTTTATGTAAACCATGATTGAAACTATCAATATTATATTGAACTGCTTTGTATATATTTAAATATTATTATATTAATGTTTAATTGCACAGGCCTAATATAGAGTCACTTCTGTCATATGTTGAACATGTTTCCAAAAGTCTTCAGGTCCTAAAAACTCCTGATTTCAGTCCTTCATCACATCCGTCATGTTCATAGACTGTTCATGTGTACACACTGATCTCAGCAGTGTGTGCGTGTGTGTGTGTGTGTGTGTGTGTGTGTGTGTGTGTGTGTGTGTGTGTGTGTGTGTGTGTGTGTGTGAATACGTGTATACGACCTCTCTGGCATACCACTGTGCCTGTGTTTTTCTTTACTATTTATAAGCTATTGTTGTGTTTTTAACGGTCTTTAATGTCTTCTGTACTGGCGCAGGACATAAGTAATTGGCCACCTTAGACCTTACAAGCAATTAGGAAAGTCGGGGCTTGGCTGGAAAGGAGCGGCAATACGTTCCAAATCATCAAGCGTGTTTTTTCTTGTTGAGTGGTGTGAGACGTTGAGAAACGCCTCATTCGGATCTTCTCACGCTTCGCGCTCGCCCTCGATGGACCTCTTACAATCTAAAGCCTAGCGTATACTTCTGCGGACGTAGCTGTGCCATCGACATGACGCGGGCACTGAGCATTCGAGGTTTTATGATGGGGGGAACGCCTTTCTCCGCTGAATTCTTGCTTCCTCTTAACAGTGGCAGCCGTAGGCCAGTCAAAACATATTCCCTTCTTTTGCCCGTACCTGTTTTTCTTTTTCCTCCTTTCTTTCTCGTTTTTTTCCTTTTTTTGACCCTATACCAGACTTTTCTCTCCTCTTTTAGCTTTTTATTCGCCCCCCCTCGTCCACATGCAGTGTTCATGCCCATCCACCTCCAGTTGACGGCTTATGTTTTGACGTGATTTGTTCTGTCAATAGGAAAGTTTCTAGAGATCAAGTAATACACACACACACACACACACACACACTGACACACAGTTGGGGTTTGTTCTGCTTTGCCGTTAGTTCCATGAAACTACACTGGGTTTGACACACACATATACAGTACATACTATCAGGGTTGAATGCACTTTCTGAATACACTTTGGTTTTTCTGTCGTGAGTCACAGCGAAACACTCCTTCTCGTTCCAAACAAAACTCTGCTTGAACCGACTAACCGCCACTGGAGAGGAATTCTCGAGGTCATGAATCCTGCTCTCATTTTGTAACGATTTTCAATCTGAAAGTTATCCCAAATATGCCTTTTACTCACTGTCCCAGCAACCACATCAGTCACAGTGGGTAACTAACCATTTAATTCTGAAATCCCTGTATAATGCCAGGCTTTTAGTGATTATTTCATATAAATATTTTCAAACCCCACTGCTATTATCTTTTTATTTCTTTTTTTGAAAATATTGTTTTATTGCAATTGTTTTGAATTAGAATTCCCTAACTAAATACATATTCTTAGCTTTAAGTAACAATACTACATTTCCCCTTTGCTTTGTTGGTATTTCTGATTAAAAAGCAAAAATCTCCCTTTCTATAACATGGGACCTTTAGCGGATGCTTAAACCACATACAGCCTTAAACCCAGACTCTAAGTGTGTGTGTGTGTGTGTTTTGTCGTCCCAGTCTCAGGAGACGTTGTTGGACCACTGCAGGCTGGCCGGCATCACCTGCATGGTGCTGGTATCTGACAAGGAAGGCAACTACGTGAAGGTATCTGGGCCGTACAGAGCGGCAGATGATCAGATATCTGAAGCCAGACTCGGCTGCAGCAACGTCATATTTAAAGTCCTTTTCTCTCGAACTTTAGGTGAAAACCTTTGAGAAGGATAGACAGTTGGAGAAACGGATTCCAGAGTTGGACTTGGTGGACCACATCATTCAAAAATGTCGGACCAAATTCGAGGAGAGAAGCCTGAGGTAAAGACGTTGTGGTTTTAGCACGCAGCTTTGCACGTCTGCGAGCGATGTGAAGTGTGTGTGTGTGTGTGTTTTTTTTCCTCACAATGTCGCCCTTGTGCTCTTGCAGGGAAATATCTGAAAGCATGTCTCTTCAGAACCCCAAAGGATCACAGCCCAACACCACAGGTACTGTGTTCAGCCTGTCTGGTTACGTCCGTACTCGTCACAGTCGGCTCCTATGTAAAGTGTAAACTGTGTATTTAAGGTATCGCTGCAGCATTAAACAGCTTCTTTGGTTTCATACAGTTGTGCGTTGCCACCAGACACTAAAGTGTGATTGATCCTTGTGTTACACGACAGGGTTCTGGCAATGAATATAATAACCTTAAAGTCTCAATATTTAATTGTTTTGGACATTTCTGTATTCATTACTTCAAATGATCCCTGCAGTTTTCAAAGCTACAGAAATTGGGAGTTTTAACATTAATTTTCAAACAAAAATAACATTTTTAAGGGCCCATATTGTGCTACTTTCCCAGTGAGTGAGTGGTCTTATATCACAGAACAGAGACTTAAATATTTACAGGCAAGCATTGAACATGTGTTTTTTTTTTTTCTCAAAATGGGGCCCCTTTAAGCCACAGTTTCATGATCATTTATTTTTCCTCGCATCTTGGTCGTTTTTGTTGGATCTTAACAAAGCAAAAATACAACTTGAGAAAACATTAGCAATAACTCAGATAGCACGCCCATCAATGTCGGTGAAACATTGATTTTTAACTTGAAACTTCTTCATTCCATGCTTTTATCAGTTTTAATCACTGAGAAGACAACTGCAGATATTTCAGCTGCAGGTAGAAACCTCCTGAACATCTGGATCTTATGATATTAGAGAAACAAGCTGAGATCATTTTGGTAAGATTAGTGTTTACAGGCAGATACACCACATGGGGACAATGCAAAAAATACAAAATGCATACAGATGGAATTAAAATTATAATAAAAATTGGCAACATATTTAGTCAGAGGATGGAGGTGAGTGTTTGAAACTTGTTTTGAATTAAACATTTTTTTTTTTTTTATAGTGTTATAACGTTCCAAAAACAAAGATGGGCACATTTTTGTCTAATGTTAGTTACAACTCGTGTGATCCCGTATTGTACTGTGCATTTGGGTCAAACTTCAAATGTGACAAGCTGCTGGAAATGTTAAAACTCAGATGGATAAAACGTGGTCCGCAGGCTCATCGGAGCAGCACGGGAACACCAGCACCATGAACGTGAACGTCATCAGCATGGACAAGGTTTCTGCCAGTGCAAAGCGACGCTATGAGACCCAGGTCAGCTCTTGACACGCACAAGTTGTAGAAACAATTCTCCCAGTAGAACCCGTCTGTCTGGTTAGGGTCAGTCACGGAGAATGAGCAGGATCAAATCAAAGTCTCTTTTTTTTTGTGCTCCCTTTTTTTGTTTTTTCCTCTTCTAGATCCAAACCAGATTACAGAACCTTGGCAGCAATTTGCAGAACAAGAGCAATGACATTGAGGTCCTGGCGGTAAGTAATTTGCTTGTTTAGCCCTTTCATCCCTTCCAGTCCACTCTACCCCCCCCCCCCTTTTTTTTGTTTTTCTAGTTTGCTCTCCCACCTTATCTCTCGAATTCATGTGTGAAATCACTGAGCTCGGACAGGGCTTCTGATAGCTAAAACAGCAAACATCAAAGCGGCCCCCTTCTATAGTTCCACGCCTTGTGTTAAATTCTCCTTTGCTGGAGGTAAGATGGAAGCGAATGCACCGCGGCCACTCCAGAACAATGAACACTAAACAGAAGGCGGCCAGCCTGTCATTTTCCGCGGGATGTAAATGGCTGCCACATTGAGTTTGTTTGTGGTCACGTTGTAGATTTACAGCCTGATATTCTCAAAGTAAATCACCACCGCTTTGTCCTATTTACCATGTCATTACGTATTCCAAATACATTCGTTATTCCTGTCCGCATTGTATCAAACAATACTGAGTTATTGAAACACAACAGCATAATCACCTTTGATTCCAGTAAGCTGTTGCCTGTAAGTCTTCAGCATTGCATGTCAACAGCCTGCTTGTCTATCAGTCGGAATGGAACACAGTTCATTTTTCCAAGGATATACCCAGGAGGCCACTTGGCCCTTTCCTGTGCGAGGGATATGGAGTTCTCTCATTGAAAGTGGAACTTTAAGCAATTTTCTTATGTAAGAGTTGGGCAGATTATCTTGCGTTAAAAAAAGAAGTCATGTAACCTGACACAGTGGATATAAAAGGTATAGTAGATGATACATTTTTAGCTACATTATAAATAGAATCTGCCCTACAATATGTTTTGTACTTGTCAGATCAAGGCCTCATTGTGTTTTTATGTTACCCTATTGTTTTTTTTTGTATTCTCCTCGCAGGTGGACCTGCAGAAGGAAACCCTGATCAACTTCCTGTCTCTGGAGGTTAGTTCCTAACCGGAGAACATTGCAGAGTTAATAAAAGGCTGCATCCTAATGAAAGATGCAGCAGCACAGGGCGGGGGCGGAATGGCCAGTAGAGGTCAAGATCCTAGACAGGAAGAGGGGATCCCTTCTCCTTCCTTTCCAGTCGTGTGTGACGAGGCCAGGGGAACACCCTCGTGTCTTTTTCCTGCAGCCAGTGAGACCTGCTGCAAGATTCCGAACTTGCACTCCCATAATAAGCCTCGCGCACACAGACAGGCACACTCTAGAGTTCACAAACGCATGCTTAAGAGGTGTTAATATTCACATTCCAGACTCCCGACCAAGACCCATAAAAACCCTTGTTCTCCAAGAGCGGAGGTTTAAATAAAAAAAAAGGACTCTAATTATATTGTGCTAAGAAACATAACGTAGGATGAAAAAACGCTCTTTACACCGCTGTTATATAAGCAAAAAAGACCTCCGCTCCAGAAATGAATGGGCCACCTATACGGCCGAGCCTCTCACAGCATGTGTCAAAGAAAACACGTTTAGCGTATAAAACACACGACAATACTGAGTGTGTAAGTACGCCAGGCGAGCAGGAAAGGCCTGTTTTCTTAAATCGGGTAAATTACCCCGAGTCACACGAGCGACCAAGGAAATCTATAAAACCCGATGTAGCTTTTGCACGTCTACACTTGACATGAGAAAATATACTCTTTAAGTCCGCGGATGAAAAAGCCCATTCATTCCTCCAAAAAACATCTTCTGCTTATTAATTCAAGAACAAGAAATGAGGCTCTACGATGTCCGTCACGGTGAACCTAACATGTACCACCCTAACATTTTGTCACCTCACCTTGTCTCTTTTTTTTGTGAATCTTGTTGCTGTAACTCGTTTATTTCTCCCCCAGTTCGATTGCGAGGAGCAGTTCAACAGCAGTGTGAAGACGCTGTTATCTCACCTCCCCAAGCAGCGTTACCTGAAGGCCATCTGCGATGAGATTCATCATTACAAAATTAAAAAAAGGTACATTTGGTACATTCTTTTCTATTGGTTTACACCACAACAAAAGCAACATGTTTCACACCAGGCCCAGCAGGCGATAGAGGAATTGTCAGATGAAGATTAAAAGTGTTTAAACCCTTTTGTCAAGGTAATGGCTATCTTGACTATGAGTGGAGACCACCAAAAGATCCATCTAGGTCTTCAAGACTCCAGTGAAATATTTCAGGATCTACTATTAACCCTTTTAAATCCACTGACAACTGTAGGTGCCAAAGTCTATGAATCAAAGTAAACATAACGTGACTGTTGAATGATTCAACAGATATAAATGGGCTAATTAGATAGGCTATTGGTTCAGACTCTTTAACAATTGTTGAAATGGAAATCCATTTGTAGGCCTTTGAGATATTTAAGTTTGGACCACAGTGAACAGGCAGATGCTACTGTTTTAAAACTCCAACTGTAATTGCACAGCTTAGTCTTTAGTGTCTTTTTTATTGAACTCTTTCTCCATACAGTGCAGACACACACCCTTGCAGAAGATGAGCCGGAGGTCCCTCTCACTTCCACACTTTCCATCCCCACTGATTTTTATTTGTATTAAAATGAAACCTGAGACAAACAGCGGAATACAATTCAGACCACTTACATAAAGCCCCCCCAAAAAAGGGGCAGACTTCCTTTTACGGGCAGCTGCCACCCCAGAGCTACAGCGAGCCCACACACTCCAGGTGTAACAGTGACAGTCAGTCCTTCAAAGGGAGCTATTAGACGGATAACTACTGCTTCGAAGAACATTAAATCCTCAGCTGATCCCGTTTCCTGAGGTGAAATCTGGAGAAGGATTTGCCTTGTTTGGTCTTCTGATGTCTGGCTCTTAACACCCCGCTTGATTGACACTGAGATTGCAACGCGTGGGGGCGGGGTTTAACTTCATCCGGGCATTATTCCCCCCAAAAAACTCCGCAGCAGAATGTTTTTTTTTTTTTTTTTTTTTTTTTCCTCAAAGCCCAAGCTAAACCCTAAGTGCTTGAGCTCCGAGCGTTTGTGACGCTAGCGAATTCCCGTAGAGAGATCAGCCCTGTGAGAGGATTCGGCGGATTTTTCCCCTTTCATGAACGAGATGGTAGCAAAATCAAAGCCACTCGCTCTGGCTTCCCGTGCCTGCCCCACCAGAGCAGTTGGTTTTCATTTCCTGTCTCTGCTGTGTGTTTGATTTGCCATTTAGGGGGAGAGAGGGGGGGGGGAAGTCTTCACTGATAAATGAGCCTCACAGAGGCAACAATGAAAGTATTCAGAGGGTGTTTTTTTTGTTGTTTTCATTTGAATGTTTGGGCACAAGCAGCCGAGGCCAGATGAGTGGGTCAAAGGGCTCACGCTGTAGTCACCTGGCTGCAGCACAACCATGAACTACAGTCGATGAGCATTCAGCCAGAAAACTTTCGTTTTGGCTCAGTTTCAATCTCTAATATTCATAGCAGGATTTCCTAATCTACAGAAATCTTAAGATTTTTGGAAACGGTCCTGGCTGGACTTCATTGTCTAATATCGTTTGGTTAAAGTCAGAATTGACAGATGTTGTCCTCTTACAGGGTGGCTGTGCTGGTTTTGTACAGCTACAGGGACGACTACTACAAGATCCTTCTATGAAGACCGGGAAGTGGCCAGCTTCCCCTCAGGCTCAGTAAAACTGTTACACCGTTTCCACCCTCGGACTAAAGAATCTGCTTGAATATGTGACAGATTTATAATGTTTTCCATTCGGAAAGTGTGAACCCCAAAGACGTGATTCTTTTTTCTTTTTTTCTTTACCATGTTTCAATGGTAACCGAGCTCTTTTACCCGATGCCATTATTCTCAGTGTTTTTGTGGAATTTGCTGGACCTTCCTACAACTGTAGAATTTGAGTGGGGAGGGGCTTTTTACTGAAGATCATGTGTTACAAATAATATTACATTTCTAATGTAAAATGGGACAGAAAGTTGAAATAAATCACTTTTTCCCCCCACCCATGTGTTGTGCTGTGTTTTAGGTGTACAGGATTACCATTTTCCTCCAGAAGCCCCTGATGATTAACTATCTGGATACTGAATTTCACCTCCTAAACTAGTTTATCCTCATTTGCAAGCCATCAAGAGTTTGGTACATTTTCATAAATACTTAAAAGTTTACCACAAGTTTTGGTAGCAGTTTTTGAAGCATCCGAGGCCTGGGAACCTGACCTGGTGTTTGCTTTATTGATCCTTCCGGAGAAGCTTCCTCACCTTGAAGTTTATGAGGCGAGCTTTGACGGACAAGTCAAAACAGCGCAGTCTGCGCCGAGGATTATCCAGGTTTCCAAGTCTGGCTCGCGTGACTCTTGTGTTTTCCGGTGTTTTATTAGGCTTTTTCGGATAGATGAGAGGGTCTACTCTCCTTTTGCAACTAGTCAAATCTCAGAGGACACCCCCCCCCCCCCCCCCCCCTTCCCTTCCTTCAGAAACAACCCGACACATATGTTTGTGCTACCGAGATAAGAGAACAACCTCGGTAAGCGAGCGAAAACAATCGGATTCTAAAGGGAACTAAATGAAGACAAATCTCCCATTTGGAGCAAGACCCGAGAACCAGATGTGCACGAGGCTGCGATGGAGCAATTTTAAGAAAAGAAAAAAAAAAAAGCACAACCGATACCATCGAGGATGACATCACTGCACTTTAGGGGATCGTTCTCCCAAATGTTTAATTACCGTCAGCGTGGGCTACTTTGGTTCACACATTTATTTTTCAAAAAAAAAAGGTGTAAATGTTACAGTTCATCATCTAGGAAACATATTTACAAGGTTTGCAACACTGAAATAAATAAGGTTGTATAGAATATAGCAGATAGAAACGGTAAATGGTCTAAAAGTTCATTTTTCCAAAAAAAAAAAAAAAAAACTCAAACTATAGTTTAGTATTAATAAATAAATCTATGTGAAAAAATAAATAAGGTACTCTTCTGTCCTACTAATTTAAACTACTTTTTTTTTCCTCTTTTTTTTTTTTTTTTTACACATAGAACAAAGAATTGCGTAAGCTTTTACAGTCACCTCTTCATTTTAAAGCACATGGTCATGATTCAAACCGACACAAGTCTACCGAGTTACTAAAAACACTTCAATATAAATTGGTCTCCGACCAATTTTGGCATGAGAATGGTCTTTGTGTGTTGAGGAATTGGCAACGGATCGAGGATCCGGAACCAAAAAAAAAAAAAAAAGCCTTTTCTTTTGAAACCCCAGGGCTGTTTCGTAATGCCCCTCGAGTCTATCCTACTGATCAGATTGGTACGAAGCCTCCAGCTGCAACAGCGTGTTCACTTGAGTGGTTTAACATCTCCCGTGTGCTTAATATGCCTATCAAATCCCTGATTAGGGCCTTGATCCCTCCAAGAATCCTGCAGCAGGCTTTGTTAAAAAACACTGGCTCCGAAGGGAAAAGTGCTACGTCTCTCTTTATCTCGCTCCGATGCTGTAATGTGCACCATCATGTACAATTACTCGCGAGCTCCCCTCTAAATGCTCATGTCACGTATTCCACTAGTATACGGAGAGTGGACGAGAAAAGAACCATCGGTGACAACTGTACGACAGACAATCAGAATAATGGGTGGATATGTTGCAGTTTTTGATGATATCCGGCTAGCGCGGTTATTAAATGAAAACAGGAAAATGCGTTTAAGGCTATAGGAATTAAGGCTTTAAAAAGGAAATGATTACTAACCATCACTAACATTCGGTGTGAACAGTAGCTGCACCCACGCACACACACACACAGGCTGTGAATGTTTAGTTTCCATTAAGTCTCCTTTGTAATAATAATTAAAAAAAAAATGACATTCTTTCTGGATGAATATCACCACTTCTCTGAGACTTTGACAACCGATTCCTATCAAGTCTATGCCGGCTACTGTAATTCAGACACATTTAAAGAAGAAGTCACATATTTCACTTTCCGAGAAGAGTTTTCTGAATGGAATGACTCGGGTCGAGTCTGTTATTTGGGAACATGACGGGGGGGAAAGGGAATGTTTTAGGCTGGCATTTCTTAAAATATTTCAATCTGGCCCCATATAGACACCCATAATAAAAAAAACACACACACACACACACACAAGAGGTGTCTCCGAGAACAACACTACAACTAGTACAAATACTGTAGCAATATACAAAAACACTAAGATGGAAACCACACATTCTAAAAAAAAAAAAAAAGCAGGGGTTCGGATCTGCAGGGTCCATAAAGCGCTGCTCACGTTATGATTTGGCTGCTGAACAGAATACGATCCAGCGGGATATTTGGGTCTGTTTGGCCTCCCTGCTGATGATGATGAGTATACATCCATGAAGCTGGGGGAGGGTGCATCCCCTTTTAAACCACATCCCAAACCCCTGTCCTAAAGCTCTGTATCGTCCTCTTGTCGCCTTAAGAGTTCCAGTTTTCGAAAGGAGGCAATAATAATAATAATCAAGGATATTACAATGTTCACAGGTTAAAAAGTCTGATTCGGACTCTCCGGCTGCCTCCTCCTCTGTGGTAAAGTAGAACGTGGCTGTGTCCATTTTTTAAATTTTTAAATTTTTTTTTATATGTCCACCTTTGCATCCGCCTTCCCAGCATCTCGATCCACCCAGTGGCCATTGGTGCAAAAGGTCCAAACACGGGAGAACATGGCACATTATAAAAGAAACAGAGGTCACTTAGCGCATCCGTCACGCGGAGAGAAGGGTGGGAACGAGGCGGCGCCCAAAGGTACGTGTGAGGATACACGGATCGCCATGGAAACACAGCAGTAAGAGAGAGTAGGAGGTGCCGGGCAGCTCAGATTGGCTGAGTTTGGGTGTTTTTTTTTTTTTTGTTTCGTTTGCTTTTTTTAGCGCGGCGTCCAGTCGTTGCCCATGCTCAACTTGGCCCTGGGGATGGTCATCTTGTCCCCGCAGGGGGAGCTCATATCTGGCGAGAAGTGGATGATCCCGCAGTCGCTCTTCACGTTCTGAAATTTATTCTCCTTGGAGGGCTCCATGTAGACCACTGAGTTCTTGTTCACATGCTTCTTCAGGATCACCGTCTGCGGAGGGAACACGTTTGAAATGGGTTAGTGCAGATTGACGGTCTTGATGGCCTGATTTGTGTCATGCAAATCCACCGTGAAATGAGCCTAATTGAGTGGGGGGAAAATCTGAATTTGTCACATGGCATTCATCATGTCAGGACTGACATGACCTTGTTTCCGGTTCAAAGTGCGGGTTCAGAAGTAAGCGCGGGGACGCTATTTTAATCCTAAATGAATGACAGCTCTAAAGCTGTACAGTATGAAGCAGAGCCTGGAAGATCAAGGAAATCCCCACGGCAGCCATCGACAGATTAACGCTGCACACACACACACACACACACACACACACGACTATTTGTATGAGAGAGTGTGCACGTAATTTAGCGTGGAATTTTATGCCGGTGCTTCAAAATAACGAGCGGATTCCTGCGACGGCCGCTCACCTTCTTGGGTGCACTGTAACAGGACATCTGCACCCACTTCTTCTTCTTGTTGATGAGCAGTGCCACGATGAGGAAGATGATGATGGCCAGGAGGAGGCCCGCCAGGATCCAGGCGGCCGACTGGTAGATGAGGGCCATCTCTGTCTGGCTGGGGTAGTTCTCGCCCAGACCAGGCTCATCTGTACAGACACAGACAACATCAATACTATATATATATATGTGTGTGTGTATATATATATATATATATATATATATATATATATATATATATATATATATATATATATATATATATCCCATGTGGCACAGAAAGCTCCCCCCTGCATTAGTGAAACCTCTCAGTTACTAAATCTAAATCAAAAACAGCTCATGTCTGCTTTATGGTCCCATATCATGCACTTTCTGGGATTTAACCTAAAGTTCAGATACACCGAACATGATATATTTATGGCTCTCCAGTGCTTTAATAAGTTATTGTAATGGACGCTGCATGAATAAAGTCTTTAGGGGGGAATAAAAGGGGGAATAAGCATCCTAAATATGATTTTTGTTTCTTTTTAAAAGGGGAAAGGATTGCTATCACCAAAATACACCAGGAGAAAAGAAAATATGTAGATTTGTTGCTAGTTGCTTTTTTGTAAGAAAAAAAAAGAGTTTCTAGAGGGGGTCTAAGTATTTACTGAATCTAGTGGTAAATCTGCTAAATTAGCAACATTGGCTAACCTGGCTAAGTTAGCAGACCATCACATTCTTACCAAAATCCATTGGGATTTCGGGAAAAATATATAAAACCTAAAACTAAGCCTACAGTAAGTCACTGGTCTCTATCATTTGTTATCCATTATCCTTGGGGGGGGGGGGGGTTGTGCAGTGATGGTTGATTTTCCTATTCTTACTCATTCTATTTTGCAGCGTTTCGGCGAAATCGTTCATGTCGATTGTTGACTTCTAAGCTCACCAAATGAAAGTCACAACTTTCGCTTGTGTAATGAAATTAGCATATTTATTCCACTTATCCAGCCGCAATTTTGGCGTTCCTTATTTATATTCAATTTAACCCCGGTTATTTCCCGTAGTTTACAACTTTCTCCACTGTTTTACTTCACTGGAACCGCAAATTCAGATTTATTTCATGGTAACTGAACGCCCCTTTAAACAAAGACGACACCGGGTATTTTGGGTTAGTTGAGCTTCGTATTGTTATTTAACTGACTGAATAAAGCCATGACTTTTATAAACTTTTATTTTTCTTTTCAGTGGTGTTTCATACTAAGCTGTGGGAGCTCGTGGACCCAAATTTTTTCCGTGTTTATCAGGTACAGTTTATCTTTTTCAATGTTACTGTAACTTACATTAGCATGTGTGTTAGCATGTTACAGTCTGTACATGAACGACACGGGCGCTAATATAGATGTTTTTTCCCGGTTATTCTGTTTTTATTCCAGTGCTAAAACAACGCCAGAGACTGTCATTCCTGCAGGGAAACCGGAAGTCTGAACAAAGTGGGCGTGATGGTGAGGGCGGGTCGCGTCTGGAGCGTCTACACATCATAAGTCCAGGTAGCGTCTCACCATTCTGGGAAACGGTGCAAGTACGTGCATTGTGTTTCAAGCATGGTACAGTTTTAAAAAGCCATGATAATTTCTATGGGATGGGACCTTATAACAGAGTCATGTTAACAATTGTATATTTATCATTATTGTTTCATATCAGCATGTGTATACATTTCACTTATTTACCAAGGCAACTATAACATGCTCCATGAGTATAAAAACTAGCAGGTATCAGTATGCTAGTATGCATTAAGGCTGCAACTCATGACTGTTATTTAGTTTTTTACTATTTTTGATTCCCAAAGCTGAAGATTCGAATTCCACAGCTCCAAGAGCATCGGTTTATTACTATAGAGAACTAAAGGAAGCAGAAAATCAGATTTGAGGAGCTAAAACCAGAGAATTTTGGACAATCAATTATTGAAATAGTTGGCGATTAATGTACTGATGGCCATCTGATTGATTAATAGACTAAACCCTGTAATGTTTCCACCTGCGCACGTCATCTACTGCAGCCTGTCCGTCATGGAAGAGGGATCCCTCCTCTGTTTCTCTTCCTGAGGGTTCTTCTGTTTTTTTTCCTGTTAAAGGGTTTTTTAGGGAGTTTTACCTTATATGATGTGGGGGTCTAGGGGATGTTGTGTTGCTTTTGTACAAACTGTAAAGCCCGTTGGGGCAAATCTGTGATTTGTGATTCTGGGCTATACAAATAAATTGAATTGAATAGAGGAAATACTCTACATGCCGATGACACCAAATATTTCGGATGAAGATATTACTAAACATAGAATCTGAAGAAGAGGGTGATGAAGGCAGGGGAGTGTGGGTAGGTTGTTACCTGTTTCAGCAATGATGGGTGGAAAAGTGACAGTGGTGATCCAGGATGCACTCTGCCTTGTGGTCGTAACTGTAGCCTTGGGGGCGTTGGTGGACACCATCACTGGCACTGACGTTGTCATTTCTGCCCGGGACAGGAATAAGATCCATTACTGATAGCATTGCTGTAATCCTAAACATGTCAGACAAAGAAGTCTATAACCGTGAGTTTGTGTGTGTGTGAACCCCCTGGTGACTCGTGGATAAACTGTTTGTAGGAACTGTCCTCTTAACTTCCACTGTACCTGCTTTGTGAGGGCATTACGTAAAAAGCTCCATTTTCCCGTGGGCAAATAACAAAAACAAAAGGGCCGGTGGAACGGCTACATATCAGGGTGAACAATGGGAGCCTATGCTGAGGTTTTCCTCTATAGGAAAAGCTGACGTCGGGCTTTGCCTTCCTGTGCTGCCACGGGGAGAGTGTTGCGGGGCCGATTCAGCCGGGGGACAGGAAACACGTGTGAATGTGCGGATGCTCGAGGAATGTTTTCGCTCGGTGCAGACTGTGTGTGTGTGTGTGTGTGTGTGGGTGCGTGTCACATGGAATGTTGTCATGAATGGTCGTGTTTGCCTATGTAGCGCCAGGGTGGCGAGGACTAATGAGCAAACATACACAGAACGTTCAAGTCTGGAACCCACCGTTCCCTGCAGTTACTCCCATTTTTTTTACGTTATGAATTTCCAACTTTCCCCACTGACAAACTGTGCTTTGTTCTTGTGGTAGAGCTGAAAACAATGGCAGTTTTCCACGGTTACACAGGAAGTGTTACCCAAGATGTATGGAATATAAACCATATTTAGTATGTCTAAACTAAGATTTTTGTGCAATAACAACAAACCGTAGACATTTTTGTCCCACCTACATACTCACCGAGACAGTGTGGACAGCACTGGCCCTTGCGTAAGACGGGCACCCTGCAGTTGGCAGCCGGACATCGCTGTGAGAAACACTGAATAGTGCTGTTGTTGCAGGTGCAGCTGGTGCAGGCATTGGCCTTCCACGAGTCCCCGGCCAGCAGCACGTCGCCGTCGCTGGTGATGCAGTACTCCTGCTGGCTGTTGTTGACTGGCAGCAAGGGGCTCAGCGTCTCGTCTGTAGTTTGCAAGCAGATACGAAAAGTGTTAAATTAAAGAAAGCTAATGCATTGGGCCACGTAGTAGGACATATTCCAGCTTCTTTGTCACTTAATGTAAGGTCAGACCTATGGTTTAGCTAGTAGATGAATGCAAATATTCAGGGAGACAGACCTTATTTAGTCTGAGTTGTATATATATAGGACATGTGTCTCTTGCTAAATAACATCTCAATCCACAAAAGATATAAGGCCTTTATGATTGCATTCAAGATAAGATGCACAAACAGAAGTGATTCCATATGGCAAATGTCATTTCAGTCGCGGGTCTTATCGCTCTGTCCCATCATACTCCCAGAGGCCTGAGATCTACAGCTTTCTCATGAGCGAAGGCTTCGTCAGCATGCGAACACACTGCACACGCCCTACTGTACATCATAGGGCCCTGTCAGGGAGATGTGTATTATTCTCACATTCCTGGTGACCGGGTCCATACATATATCAAAGACCGGCTTCTGACAATCTGCTTTTGTGAAAGAGGGGGGGAGATGCAGCGATAAGGCGGGCCGACATTCTCGAGGAGCAGCTCACAGGCGCAGTCATGCATTGCTGATTTGTGGGCCTCACGCTCGGGAGTGCTTGGGATATGTTGCTTCTGAGTGTATGGGAGAGAGACTTGAGTGTTTGGGTTGCAAGTAGTAAATAAAATATGCGCGTGTGCGGCTTGTATATTCCCATAACCGAGAAGGAAATGGCGAGATTCTGCGAGATTAGATAGATTCTTTCCCTTCCAGAAAGTCGACAGCGAGACAGATGAACCTCCAACGTGGGCTGCCGGGCAAAAACAGTCCACATGTGCTGCAGCCTGCCTCGGAGGATCACTGTGTAAACCCAACCGGTCTCGGCTGGTTTCTTTATGAGCCTGTGTGCCTGACATAAAACCGCCCGACATGCAAGAACTTCCAAAAAGCCACATGCTAGTAACGCATCCAAAATAGATTTATACTACTCTACCTGCAAACCCCTCTCGGAGTTACTCAGCTCCTTTCTGTTCTGAGATCTTTTTCACCTTACCTGGGCATACGTGGCAGCAGGTATCCTTCTTCTTGATGGGTGTCTGGCAAAGGGCCGGAGGGCAAACTTCAGTGTCGCACAGGACACGTCCCTTCCTGCAGGTGCAGCGTGTGCACTCGTCCAGGTTCCAGATTTCCCCCTCCACGTAAAATTCCCCTCCGGGGGCTCTGCACACCACCATGTCCATTCCTTCAGGCTGACCACTACCCGACTCATCTACAGTAGGATAGAGGAAAGAAGAGAGTGGAACAAAACAAAAATTATGTCCTTGCTGCTATCAAATTCTGGTCTAGATTTCAGCACCAAACAACACATTCAGCCTATAACAATAGGTGTTACATGATGAAGTTCACCAGCAACCTTGAGGGTGTAAACTGAGCCATAGGTGACTAGAATAAGGGATGTGAGAATGTACGGGAGACCCGTATCCATTAAAAAGAAGCCCCGGGCAGTGGAGGGCGGTGTCGTAGTCGTGTTTTGACACCAGTCTAGTTGAAAACATCTTTCTGTCCAGCCGAGTAGTCAACATCTGCAAAAAGTTAGCCTGCAGTCCCCCGACTGCAAGGACTGCGTAGCTTCTGAAAGTTGTAGACATTCTTTCACTCCTAAATATTTGAACAGCGAACTGAGTCACTCCTCCATAAATATCCTGCGTGAGGTCAGAGGGTTGTGGATAAAGAAAAGTCCATGTTCCATTTTTGAAAAAACAGACAGAAACTCTGACATTGCGAGTTTAAGAGCCTAAAGGTATTTGATGATCCAAAGCTCACAATAAAATGAGCTTTCATGGGACTAGATAATGTGTTTTGCTAGATTTGCATGCAAGCATGTGAACTTACTGCAACTCATTCTTAACTAAGGTATTTGTGAATCAAGTAAGATCTATTTTAAGTTATAATTTTTTTGTTATCAAGTCATCACTGATTCACTCTGAGATCCCATTGCACAGCAGTGTAATCCTGAAAACGAGTGCAAGCTTTAAAGTTTTATTTGACTTGTTGATATCCCTAATAAGATATATTTGTGGTTTTACTACCAAAAACCATAAATTTTATTGTTACACTTAGTTATACTCAATATACTTTTACACCCCCTTCCTCAAGCCTCTCTATGGAGCTCTATAAGAATAAGGTTGTTTTGTGTCTGTTTCATTAATAATAATGACCCTCTCCTCTGATTGGCTGATTTGAATAGCCAAGAATGGGTGACTTTCACCAGTCTTGATTACTTATTTTAAGGTATAGTGTCTTAATACAAACCATGCTTGGTTCTCTGGGGGTGCAACTTACGACTATTTTGCTGTTTATTCATTATTGAGATGATTAATGAATTAGCATAAAAGGCTGAAGATGCAACCTGAATTGTCTTTTTTGTCTACACCCAGAGTCCACAATCCAAAATTCACCTTATTTACTATTATGTGGGAATAAAGAAACCCCAAATCAATGAGATTTGAGAGCCAAAGAATTTGGCAATGAATCGATTGATTGACTAATCATCACAGCTCGACTATGAATTAAAAAATTTGATTGTTTTTTTTGTTTGAAACATGCCAACACATGGCCGCTATTGTAAACACAGATGAATTGATGGTAAGAGCCTAAAGGTCATCATGTGTAAATGAATTTCCTATGAGAATGCTTCTGCCCCGATCAACAATATCCAAGCTGTGGCTGTTGGGGCTGCGTGGAGCATGTTTCTAAATGATGTCAATCTCAGCTCATCAGAATACACCAGATAGGAATCAGATACAGTTTCTGCTCCCACCATCTTTCAAAACAAATCATATATCAAGATTCTCTCTAAAGTTAAGTTGGATCCTATATAAATTGACAGGGTCGGTCAGAGACTGGAACAAAAGAAAAAAATATATGACGCCTCATAGTCAAAAACAATTCAAATCTTACTTTTTACAATATGGAATGTTTAACATTGGCAATAATCTCTCATTGCACAGTAAAAAAATCTAAGCACGCAACTAGGACATGTGCAGTAGGTGGGATCACTTTACATTTTACAGACCGGCTTCATTTTCTCCTCCAATTACGTGTGGCTAACCTGGGGTCTTATCGTCTTGCTTTCTTGCCGTATCTAATTTCCAGATGTCAGCAATTATAACTGTAGGAGCACAACGCTATTATCCTAGATGGGTACGGTGGCCGAAACATGTTCTAATCATTGAGAAATGACCCTTTGGTACTGGATATAAAATGAAGTCACTCGTGAATAGCAAAAACATACCCTCACACGTGGGACAGCACTGGTCAGGCCGCACAACTGGGTGGGAACAGCTAGGCACAGGACAGGAAATGAGCACACACATCTCACGTCCGGAGTGGCAGTAGCAGTCGCGGCAGCCGTCGTGCCAGCTGTCGCCTTCCTCGTACCGGTGTCCGTTGGACGTGAGGCAGTAGCTGGGCACCAGGGTCGTGACGGTAGTGCTTGGAACTTGGCCGCTTTCTGGAGACACAAACATGAAAGGTACATGCATGACTTGGGTGGCTCAGAACTTGTGAAATAACAGTGTGAACATTCATAAAGCCGCTTTGTGCGCCGTGGTTAGGGAACCTCGTAAATCCAATGTGGAAATTTCATTCAGCACTTTACAGTGAAACAACCCAGTGTTGTGGTCTTTCCAATTTCATTAGAAGCTAAACATCCGAGCTAAGGGGTTAAGAGTTCCACACACTGGAGGGTCTTTATTACATACTTAGTCGCCAATGATGAATTTTTTAATCCATCTACAAGTGAAGCCTTTTGTTACCTGAGAAACACAAAAAACACAAACCATTCCAAACAGGACTAGGTCAGATATAGTGTATGACTGGACCTATTAGGACACTACCACCTTGTACCACTCTTGGTCCACATTATTAGCGTAGCTATATACAGGCTGACTGGATATGTCAAAAGTCAATAATTATAATTATTCATAATAAAGTAAGTATATGCCACCAAACATTTTGAACAACAACGCTACTTACGCTCCTAAAACTAAAATCTTGTTTCTCAGGGACACATATACATACATTCCTGTTAAACTCTTGTAGCTTGTAGGGATTCACTGGGATTAAAAACAAGATCTTTCTCCTCAGTTCAGTTTGAGGTTTAAATATATCTTCTCTTTCATTTCAAGCTTAAAAACAAACATGAAAAAAAAAAGTTTCCAAAAACAGTTTTCTGACTTTCGAAATCGGGTAAACAGCGGTTTATTTGCAGTAGGTGTTGGTCTCTGTGTGTCCCTCTGTTTATGAACGTGAGGAGCCAGTCACACCGATACCTGCACCTCAGTGTATTTGAGGCTGAAATATTTATAATGCAGTGAAATTGGCAAAATAAACACATCACATAAAACGCAGCACGGAATAAACATGGCATATGTGTACTGTACTTTGTTTAAACTTCAGGTTGAGGTGGGAGGAATACAAATTAGAGTTGCATACAGGGCTCCAGGATATGGGTGAATCCAAATATATGAAGAACCAAAACAAGCAACCAGTAAAGTCTTCGCAGCCGAGCAGCAAAAGGTCACAGGAAATCAAAACTGCAGCTTAGCGGCAGGAACTCAATTCTGCTAACAGAGCTCACCCATTTTTCTCTCCTCCAGCTTTATACTGCTTACATTAAGGCTTAATATTGGAACTGTAATGACGTATTAGGAGGTAAAAATATATTATCAATTTAAAGTGGTGGTAATATATATATATATAATAGACCAGGATATGGGCTAAAAATAAATTATTCTTACTACTTACAATATTTGACTTTTAAAGGTCCTGGATTTTATTTGAAGTTTTGATATCCCTAATAAGATCTATTTGTGGCGGCAAATAAAAAATCATCTCATTGTAGTTTTGCATTTCCAGCATACCTCCGGAGTTCTAGAAAGAACAGGTTGTTTTGTGCATATCTCATTAATATTCATGAGCATCTCCTCTGATTGGCTGGTGGTTGAGAGTGACTGTACACACGTCACAACTTCACAGAAGTCCTGACTCATTGTTCCAAAGCATAGTACAACTTCAAATTGATTTGTTTACATGTTCCATTTCTGAAATGGACATTTGAAATATTTCAATTTGGGAACTGTTCTGTTGAACAAGTGGTCATCTCAAATATAATCCTATACAATATAGATTTGTTTTACCTTTACACATGCAGATGGAGCAGCCCTTCCTGTTCTGACGGTAGCCATCGCTGCAGTGTTTGTCGCAGGTGAAGGGCGGACACTTGACACAGCGGCACATCTCGCAGCCATGCTTGTTCCTCCTATGGGACCACAAACAAACACATATTATCCTTGTTTTTAGGATTATTTGTTGAACATTTTGCCTTTGTTGATAGGAAAGTGGAGAGACAGAAAAGGGAGAAAGATAGTGAGGGAGTGATATGCTGCAAAGGGTGTGGTATGTGCCCTAACCACTTTGCTATTGGGTCGTCCCAACAAGTGCATATCGTACAAATCACTCACATATACCCCTCATTTACCTGAAGAGCATGCAGATAAGGAAACAATGCTTCTCCTTTGAAGCTCGAGTGGAGTTTAAAATCATGTCACGTTGAGGATAGCTACAAGATGAGCAGAAGTCTGCGGAGCCACATGATGATGATGTTGCGGTACAGTGTTGTGGAACGCCGGTTCAAGTCTAGTATGATCAACATCTGGACCTGCTTTCCCTTCTCTATATTAGCCGCCTTTGAAGGAGGCCAAATAAAAGGCCACGAAGACGATCCCTGCGGTTTGCACATCATACCAGCCGAGGGAGCAGGCTAAAGCCAGTTCAGATGCTTTCCATTTACCCTGTTGCATCCTTATTGCTCCAAAAGCCTTTGGCAGACACATAAGAGCATAAAGAAAGCAAGAGCCAGATGAGAGCTATGTAATGTAGCATAGTGATTAGGGGAGTACGGAGAAGGACAGTTACAGTCAGATATATAGGTGATGGATCCTTTACAAAATTAGGCAATTTTACTAAAGTGTGACATTAAAAGGATATCTTTACACATAGAGTTGGGAACACCATCAAGGGCTAAGGCCAGAAACAGACCAGGTGAGTCGAATTATCTGCCTAATAAAACATGGATGAGCTGCAGGTGATATGTCTCATCAGACCCCGCGATGAAAGAATTACCTGTATCTTCATTTCTCTCGCCCTTCCCTCCTCTATGTCTGTCTACCATCTCTTTCACCCTCTCCCAACCACCTAGCCTCCCTCTCTCTGTCTCTCCCTCCAGGGAAGCGATGATACTTATTTCACGATGCAGCTGGCCTCGTTAGGTCCGGGTAATTACTCCATTAATCTTCATCCACCGGGGCGCCGAACCCTGAAACCCCCACCCCCCCGTGCACACCGCAGCGTCTCATAAAGTGGACAGGCCAGCATGTCGGGCTCAGCGAACAGGCGACCCTATCTGTGCTGAAACAGCAATAACTATAGCTATTGAAACAACATCACAAGGGCTCGGCTGGTGCCTCACTGTACAAATACGGAGACAGAGAGCACCGCGACCTCCAGAGCAAGGTCTTTGTTTGAAAGATGGCGTGTGGAATGCCAAGCAGCGCTCTGGGCTCCGGGGGGATAGAGGGGCTTTTGGGAGGCATTGGGAGGCCCCGGCCTCCGGACTGCTGGCTCGGCACAATTTCCAGAAAAACTGCGATGTCCGGGAGGAATGTCATTCATGACTGGTCACAGTGATGATATCGCCTTGTGTCTCATCTTTGGAAAAAATAACTCATTCATATGAACACACTCCGAGAATGTCCTTCATCTCAACTGTTTACACAAATGGGAGTCGTTCGGCGCATGTTTTCGCATAGTTTACGAGGCTTACGATCATGGTCCTCAGTTTTGGGTATGTACATTACAGTACTCACAGGATGTCATCAATACCACCAGTATAAACAGAAAGATCTGCTGTGCCTTTTGTTTCTTTGTCGCGACTGTACACAGGGGTGCAGTGTGGGAAGATAAATCCGCATTGTACGGCTGGCACGCTTTCTAAAGGGATTTTAGACTTCTGAGGTCTGAACCACTTATGAAGGTTGAAGCCAGGAGTTCCTGCTCCTCCTCTTTTTCCTGCAGGGTGCCCCTCATCCTTTCTCCTTTTTCCTCTGGCATTCTCCGCAGAGACGTATCAGGCCATCTTGAGCCGCGGCTCCAAAAAGAGCATGGTTGAGATACCAGAAAAATCCTGACTGTATACATTTCATAAAGGCTGCTTTTGTCCCGACGTGTTTTTTGATCGCTGTTTTGAGACGGGATGATGATTTATGAAACGCGAGTGGTGCCCGGGGACCGAGAGACCGCTTCCAGATGTTTGATTGGGTTAAATAGGATTAGGACGAGAGGAGTTGCATGGGTCTGAGAGGCTTGTGCGGACCTCACAGTGAATGGCTCTCATACAAATATGCACACGCACTCTCACACACAGATTTAGAAACCTGGATTGGCCACCAAGGTAGGTTCTTTGATTATGTTGCCAAACCACTATTGCAATAGTTCGCTTTACCTCCTTTTGACCAGGACCAAACAGGCCTCTGGGTATCACTTGATAATAAATATAATAAATATCTATTATACCACAGCAATTTCCATACAAGTTGAGGCCAGTGGGAAGCAAACCAATGCCTTTAATACAGATTTAAGCGGCTAATCATTTTTCCAGGAGTAAAGCTCCAGGATAGTTGAGGGAAAAAAAAGCTCCACATGGTACACAAATAATTATAAAATGTATTCCCTTTCCCTGATATAACAGAATTTCCAAATATTATTATCCACTTCCCATATGGCAACAGTATGTCACATCACTGATAGCCACTGATCCCTTTGAACAGGCAGAAAACACTGATGACGAATGAGAGGAGCAGGACAAGGTCACTAGTTGTACTTACACATAACCGTAGGGGCAGGTCTTAGTGCAGGTCAAAGGTCGGCACTTGGGCATGGGGATGCTGCACTCGCACACTTCACAACCGAAGTCGTCCCTCTCGAATCCCATCGGGCATTGCAGGGAACAATATTTTCCCAGGTCGGGGCAGGAGTCATCTGAAAGAGTTGAGGGAGAGGTCAACCCGATCGCAGGCAGAACCATTTGTCAAAGGGCTGAGGCGCAAGTTGCTACAGGGAACATTCCTGTGACACAGGACCTTTGCAAAAGGCCGTAACCATGGACACAAATATGCTGTGATAAACATGAACGTGTGCACGCAGCTGTCAAAACCGAGCGGTTGCTGGATCGTTACATGTCCACCGAAATATGTCATGTCACAGACTTTGTTCGTGCATCTGCAAGTCGGCCCCTGATATTTTCACCCTTTAAAGTTATAAATAGGATCTTACTGTTGAGGCACTGGCAGAGCAGACATCCGTTCTTGTCCTGATGGAAGCCGAACGGGCAGTCACCTACTGACAGGGAGCAGTTCTCCAAGGGAGGACACAGCATGGGGCTAACTGTTTCATAGGAAGGTTCTGGAGGGCAAAAAAACAAAGAAAATAACAGAGGGGTTGGGACTTTACATCACATCAGCAACATTCAAAGGAATAAATAGACATGAGATGTCTAAATTCTTTTTTACCTGCGCCCAAGATCCCCTCAGCTGTGATACCTCATCTGTGCCTTTTTTGTGCCAAATGTAATAGCCACTATTCACACTGCTTTTTATTTTGCAGTAAACAGTAATTACAGATAAATGTAGAGCAATTACACCAGGGTGGGTCACACTCTAAGAGGTATTGTACCTCTCTGTATTATTGTGCTGATCGGTCTCCCATTAATAGGCTGTGTGTAAAGAGCATCTTTAGCGAATATAATAGTGTCCCCTTAGATTGAAATCAGGCTTTAGGAACGGCTAGTTCCTCTTGAATCACAGCCAACCTGTTATTGTGCAGCCCCACAATTTTAGGATCTCTTGGAAAAAGACACACAGACACACACTCACACACACACTGACGCACATGCCATAGCTCTTTACCGTAAAAAAATGTCTCTCTGCCACGTTCGGTGGGAGGAGCGGTCCAACGAGCTGTAACTAATTACGTTCACGAAAAAAAAGGGATCCACTTAAATTACGCAGCCTCCCGTATTAAAAGCATGCCACAGCCCCTGCACACACACACACACAGGTGGGTCTCATTTTGGCGGGCAAGGGTAATAAAGGAACACAAAGAACCCCGCAGCTTGAAGAATGCTCCGAGGCCTCCCCTTTAATGAGCCCATGCCGACGCAGCCTCTGTGGCGGAGCTTGCTGGGGGCCACGGGACCCTCCTCCCACATGTGGTATGCGGGCTAGAGCGTAGCATTAAAACAAGTGCATTTAATTTCTCGTAGTCATCCGTACCTTCGCAGAAGGGACAACACTCTCCGGGGATCTTGACGGGGTTCTGGCAGCTCTGTTTGCAGGCCATGGCTGTGCAGTGCGGTTCCCCGTCCACGCACTGGCAGAAGGTGCAGTCGTCCTCTTTCCACTGCTCCTCATGGGCCCGCAGCTTATTGTTCACCCAGCAACTGGCCTTGGTGCTGTCCATCGAAAGTAACTCCACATCTGAGGGGATAAAGAAAGACATAAATGCTGCATTAGCGAGCGAAGGGGGATGAAGAGTAATGTCAAACTGA
This sequence comes from Eupleurogrammus muticus, assembly GCA_036785175.1. Lineage (NCBI taxonomy): Eukaryota > Metazoa > Chordata > Actinopteri > Scombriformes > Trichiuridae > Eupleurogrammus > Eupleurogrammus muticus. The sequence continues at coordinate 11,753,896 of JAYKQN010000012.1, read as the reverse complement.
GAGCATAAGTCCTATGTGTTATAGTACATATTCTGCTGTAATTGAGTTACAGTAGAGCAGAGATGGATGAAGCAGGATACTCCATAAGGGTGCTAACTGGTGTGTCTCTGTGTCTTAAGAGGGAGGTTCATGATTTAGTGATGACATATGAAGAATGGAAGCACATTGATGGCAGTGATATTCATAAGTGCAGCCCCTGTGAATTCTCGACTAAAAGTGTGAATCTTTTCCTGAGAGTTTCTGCTATGATCCTAAAGGTCAAAGTCCAGGTCAGGGTTCGATACCATAAATTTCCCTCTACAGCCTCAAGAAACTACATTGGGGATCTGTAGCCAGTAGCTGGTTGTAAGTAGGATCCATAAAGTTTGGGTGAGTTTAGGAACAGATCTGGGAAGGTTGAGGTGATGTATATTGTGCGTCCCGTTACTGGAAACCTTTTTTTCATGTTTCAAACAGTCGCTATAAACAGTTTTAATTGTTTTTGTTACACTGTTTATTGGCAACAGACGTGAGTTAAGTTAGAGGGTGGTCTCAGCATTTTCCCCAAATATCAGTGTCAAACAAAGGTGTGTACATTCTTCCGTGTTTATGTATCCAGTACAGCTTACTGAATGTTTGTCAGAGGGGGGTAAAGATGTAGTGTGCTGTGATCCCAGCGATGAGTTTTTATCTGCTGAGGTTCCATCCATCTGGCTGCCATTACCTGCCTCATCTTTTAATAGTGAAGTGTCACTTCAGGATTTGAATATTTCCCTTCTATGAAGTTTGGGGAATCATAGAAGACAAAACAAGAAAAAAAGAAACGCAGCACATTCCTGGTAGAGATAAAGCTTCCAAAACAATAATTCTACACCTTTCATACCATACATTGTAATAACAACTCTAGTTGCTTTACAGATGAAGATATGAAAGAGGATTTATTCATTACTGTGAAGGTAGTTTTACTCAAGTGAAGGTTTGAATACTTCTACCACTCAGTGCAGATTTTTTTTTTTATTGAAAGTTAAACCTGTCTCCTGCTGCTGCTGCCAACACATTTACTGAGGCAGGTGAGAGTGGAAAAAAACCTGTTAAGCTGCGGCTTATTAAACCACAACTGGAAGCTGAGCCAGAAGATGCTAAAGTTCCTAAATGCTCCTTAGAGCCGAGTAAGTCTGCGCCAGCTAGGTTTTATCGCCACAAATGGACCCTTTTTCGCATCACATTTCATCATTTTGATCAAATTCTCCGCAGTGGTAGGTAAGAGCAGATTTCAATAAGCAAACAGATGAAAGCATTCCACTCCATCTAAATGCTTGCACATTCCAGGTGTACCTCCAACACCGACCCGGCCACATTTCATTTGCGGTCTTTATCCTCCTCTTTCATGACTGTAGCCACGCTGGCAGTGGCCGTGACTGGTCACTGTCTCACATCAGATGATAATGCGGTTGCCATATGCGCTGCCTGCAGCTCCATTTTTCTTTCTTTTTTTTTCTTTTTTACAATTCCAGGTGCGCATATTAGAGCCCTCCGCTAACCCATCAAGCCGAGCCAGATATCACAAACAGTATGTGTGCAGTGCAGTACGCTGCAAGAAATAGGGCTAATACATTCCCAAGTCTCCCCAGAGGAAATGAATCCCCCGCTGTCTCTCTGGTGCACCTCTTGTATGCAAGGTATGTTAACAACTGTGGAAAGCTTTTATATGAGGAAGCCATTAAGGTAGGGTCATCAGAGGTAGTCAAGGTGGATTTCGATATCTCCTCCACTGCTCTGGCGTAAACTTTCCACCCTCCTTCTCAACTCCTTCTCAACTGGCAACACAGGCCTTGTCACGTCCCCAAGTGCCTAAATCTCAACGTGTAAATCTTTCTATTTAATAGACATGACAGGATAACGCCATATATTTCTGATCTAAATAAACATTGTGATTAAAAATGTGCAAACATCACAGTGTATAAACGAAAAGGTGAAATGAGTGTACCTATGCAGACGGGGCAACACTCGCCCTCGGGAATGTAGAAGTTTTCACAGTCCAGCTCGGCGCACTCGGCCTTGGAGCAGAAGGAGATTCCTCCCCGACACTGACACAGCCAGCAGGGGTCCATGCGATACACTTCCCCTTCGGAGAACTCTTTTCCGTTGTGGACACATTTGGGAGAGACTGAGGAGGAGGAGGAGAAGTAAAAGTAGGATCAGACAGATTCCGTCAACCTTAAAAATGAACACCATGTGGGGATGATAACGCCTTACACACTTCAGGCAGGTTAAGAACGAGAGAGCTGGGCTTTGTCTATCATGTTTCGTAGGGATTAGCACCAGAGTTTCGCACTCATGACTGTGTGACCAAAAAATATGCAAATGTCAACTTTGATCTGTGGAAGAATGTTCCGACCGTATACAGCCGAACACAAACGTGTAAACATCCATTCATTCCCCGCTATTGACGGAAATGTTTATTGGAACCAAATGGTCCTGAGGTAGACGTTGATGGCTGAGGTTACGCCTGTGGGGTGGAATGGCATTTATCAGACGATAAAGCCAAGTCGATGAGGAGGAATTTCACAGGGATCTATCAAGCCTTGAAAAGGCATTGGTCTCTCGCGGTGCGAGATTAAAAGAAAACAGTGGTGGGTCTGAGGCTTTGGCAGAATCTGGGCTCGGTCCGCTTATGGCAGGTGGAGTGAATCAATGCTCTGGTCTGCCTTCCCCCTGCAGCATCCAAGCCCTTATAACTGCTTCAGCTCTATTCTTTCCCTACTATGAAATAAAATGAGCTTAGTTACACCATCTTTGGGAAAAAAGAGAAAAAAACACGGTCTGGAGCCTGTATCACAAAGCAGGATTAAGAGGTTATCAAGATGACTTCAGGTGTAACCATGGATTTTCGGTACCAAAAAAACTATATCACCATGGCAACTTCTGTCAAACAGCAAGCATATTATATACTTATATATTTTTTATTCTATTTCCACTCTAGTTTCAAAAAAGAGTTTCTAACAAACAGCTGTTGACATTGTTCGTGACACTAAACACATGGTGATTTTAGCTGCAATTTCACTAGAGTTGATAATAACACAAGACAAATGTGTAAAGAATGAAAATATATCCCTTTCAGTTCATACGTTACAAGTTACATCTGCCATGGTTCTGATTGCTGGATAGGGTATTCCTGGATTCACAGTGCGACTTGATTACTTTGTGATACTGGTTATCCTGAATCACCAGGATAACAACCAGCTAATTCGAATATATCTTGGAAATGTGAAACCTTGCTTGTGATACAGGCTACCAGATTTGTGTACAGTCAAAATATACAGTAAAGCCTGAATACAGACAGAAAAACCTTGACCTGAAAGTCTGTAGATGGTTCACAAAAAAAGAAAAAAAAATTCTATATGACACTTAAGTTACAATTTCTAAAAACCAAAAAAAGAAAAAAAGAAATGTGATTAAACATTTTAAAAAAGGCGACAGTTTGTGGTCAGGGGGAGCAGGGAGATTACAGCATGACATTTCAGTGGTGATACCGAAATTACTCGTTTCAAATGTAGGCTTCCATAGCGGTTTGAGTGACTCTTCATTGTAAGATCTTACTGTGCCTAACCACACAGTAACTTCTCATCAAATACACTGTAACATTAGCAAAAGTGAGGTAATGCGGTTATGCAAGAAAAGCCTGCAGACTCATTGAAGAGTAGGTACCCTAGCCAGTTTAGTGGACGCATCACACAGAGAGCAGCATATGTGGGACCAGTCGTTTCTATATGTGAGTATCTGCATCTGTAAGCTATACCTTTTGAGCACAGACTGAAAAGTGTCTGTGCCAATGACCCCATTCCTACCAGCAACCAGCACTGCTCTCTAATACAAAGCAGGTGGGCTAACTGAGTTGAAAAGTAGAGCAGGGGATTTGTTGATCTTTTATATTCTCTTCCCAGCCATCTTTTTCTGTCCCATTCTTTCAGCTATTTTTTTTTTTTTGACCCCTCCTCCCATTCAGTTTTTCCTGCCATTCTGCCTTTTGCGCGCATGCAAAACCATGCAGAGAAAATGCAATAAGCGCTTCAGCTGGCCGAAAATCAAAAGGCATGGCAGTGTCTTTTTAAAGCTCGCAGAAGCAATAGGAAGTCACATGAGAGGATGTTCACATGTGATTTCCGCAGTGTTTGTTAATGGTAATCCCTAAAACAACTCGCGGCACAGAGTCTAAATTCCAGTCATGCTTTGTGATGCTCAGTCTTCTCTAAATTGAGGTAAGGATTGGATGGATGAGATGGAGAAGCCATAAAACATTGTTCCTAAATCTGTCTAAACCATGAGACATGCTGGTGCTTCTTGTGGTTTGCAGGCAAATAAACAAACCATGGCGACAAGACATGATGGGATTCACCATAATCAACTTTACAGTGATACTTTTTGATCAGCTCAGAGCACCAAAACTAAATTTGGAAATATGAGTTTGACTTATGTAACTAACATAACCACTCATCAACTTCTGAGGACATGGTTGCCGCGTGTTTACAACAAACTCACGAGTTCCCTGAGAACCATTAGGGTGATGATTTCAACACTCACGCTTAACGGCAGTGTCGATTTTTTAAAAAGAACCTTCTCCGCATCCAGGGCTGACTACGGGGCATGAGGCGTTGATAAACAGTGGACCACAGCTGAACAGAATCAAATGGGATCAATCTGTAATATCAGATGACATCAGGTCATAAAGGTGCTGCCAGGTTTACTATGCCGTCCAGATACAGCCCTTCTCTAGCCAACAGGGGAGTCTTTCATTGGTGGAAGCCAAAACACACAGGTGGGGCGTATTGTCACCGCGAACGCTGACCCTGACTTGAATTTGAGTACACACCAAGTGGGCAATGGAAACAAGTTAATCAGTTCAAGTCTTACACACAGAGACGAAGGGGGGGGGCATGTTAAAATGTGATCCTTTAGAGGATGGGTATGATATTTGAACGTAATTTTAAACACTATTTGCATAAAGTACATTAGATGCCTCTGCAAGAACGGACAGTGCATGTACTTGTCCGTGTCCCTGTCTATGGAGCGTTCAGTCATGCAGGCCTTAACGGACGGTAGGGGCAGCACAAAAGGCATCAAGCCCCGGGCCCAAAGAGCAGCAGACACTTGTTATCAAAACACTGATCCCATGGCCCCCACGGCTGCCATTCAGCCCCCGCCGGCCTGCCGGACTCGATTACCCTCCCCACTGGCAGAATGGAGCACATAAAAAGCATTCCCATCAGTGAACTGTTGAACCTTTTCCCTTTGGACGTGTGACCAGACAGGAACCCTTTGACACTGCACTTCTGTTGAGCAAATTCTTAGCCTAAGCACTTTTCTGGTCACTGGGCTTGTTAAGTCCATTAATTCCGGGACATGGCACTCATTTATACATGTGGAGGGGCCAGAATGGGAATTTGTTCTGTTGGTAAAACATTGAATATTTGTTGGGAGAGCAGAGTAAACAGACCAATACCACAGGTCCCCTCCCTGCCCTTCCTGACTCTCCTGGTTGTCTTTGGCCCACAACATAGAGCACTGAAGTCTCTCTGTATGTGATCAACATCTACTCTCTCACTTTTCCTTTCTCTCACTTCTTCTGTCTCCAGGTAAGAAGATGGTATGAGTGTACTGCTTTAAAAGACCCTGTATTTAATCTCCTTTCAGGCAATAGAAATATTCACAGATACACCCCTGAAAAAATGTCTTTGAACCATGCTTTTAACCCTGGGAGGCATCAGCCCACCCTGATAAACAGCTCAATGGTAATTATCCAATCAGTGACTTTCCTTTTCATCTATGGTCATTTGACCAGCAGGGAGGAAAGCATTTACTCCAAAGGAAAATAATTGCCTCCTCAAAGGCGACGAATCTCACACCAACTGTGCCATAGCCAAACCCCGGCGGGAGACCAATCGAAATGGATCGTGTGGCGCACGGTTCGGTGCAATCACCTTTTTGGCACTCAAAGACATCGCAGCAGTCTCCTGGCTGGCCGCTGGCCTGGCTCAGCGGCACGGCGCGCTGGCCACTCGGGCACTGGGGCTTGCGGCAGGCACGGAGATCACAAGTGCACCGCGGTGGCAGGGAGGGGCAGCAGCCGGCGGGGGGGATGTAACTCTTGGTCAGGATCGAGCCCTTAGGGCAGGACGGCACCTGCAGTTCTGGACATATCACTCCGGCACACCTCAGCTCCTCTGAAACACACACAGACATGCATATACATATTTAGATTCAGATGGGTATCCAGCATAGCATATTGGTGCAAAAAAAGGCAGGTACAACTCCTTTCTATGCAAGTGCACTATGCTCTTGACAGTGCCCACCTTTCTAAAGGAAAATGTTTTTTCTGTACATGTACATGTGTGTGCACGTGTTTGTGTAAGGGCTGCCTTCTCATCTTGTCAGTTGAGCCGTTTTGAAAGGGGGCTACTCATCTTACGGTCTTCGCACAGTCGCCAAGTCATCAGATCCCCACTCCAGCCCATGACAGCTTTACAGCATCCCGTCTGAGAAGTGAGAGTGGGGCTCTAGACAGGACAAGGCGAGCCAAACATCCCATCACTTTCCTTAAAAAACAGCCATTAATACCAGGCAACCTCCAACCCTCCCAACAGAGCTTCTCTTTTTTGTCAGTGTGGAATCTCTTTTGGCTCACGCATGTGTTTGTCTATATGTTTTCCATAGCCAACATAATAGCTCTGATACCCCCCCCCCTTGTTCGGGGGTGCAGGGGCACTGAAAATCAGGGCAAATGGGCTCATGGGTGTATTTTGGAGCCTGTTCAGGAAAAGAAAATTGGAAGGCCCCTCTGTACGGACATTGTATGGGAACAGTAGCCACCTTACAAAGATTGGATTACCTAAACCAAAGCGACATGTTTATTTTGGTTCTCAGTGCCACTGTAATGTATACAGCACAGACAGAAGTGTGGGATGGGGGGGCACAGACTCATGCGTTGTCCTACAATTGTCAATCACAGAGTAATTTCCCAGATCCCCTGCTGAAAGCACTGTAGATAAATGCTTTCTGGCCCTTTGACAGTTAAAGAGGGAGACTGGAAAGGCGGCTTAACTGGCACATGGGTGGTGATGGATGAGAATGAGGAAAAGCGGGTAATTGCGCATAAAATTTAGAGCCACACTTGACATTTAAAGGAGGAAAAGCATCAACAAACGGCTGCTTTGAGAGAAAATTATGTTAAGTGGCTTACCATTAAACTATGAGGAATGCTTGACAATCTTTGCGTACATCTCTTTTATTTTTCAAGGAGAATAAATGATACAGGTTGAAGTTGCATAACAGTGATGGGATTTTTGTAGCATTTCCAGTAGCAGCTATTGATGGCCTTCCCAGATTGGGGCTCTCTCGCAGTCTGTGCACCGCAACACGATTCTCTCAGAGGATGTGCCTCATCCCTGACATTTGACGACCTGTAAGTGGATCCTTCTGGGTCTTGCCAACAGATGGGGAAGCTGAACCAGTGAGCAGTTTGGGGTCCAGACCCCTGATCCCCTGATCCTCCTGATGGATGGTGCTGCTCCAATAGTCCTTGACTGCCGAGCTGGACCTTACAAATCAGACTACAAATTCTCATCCACACCAGCTCTCTCAGAAGCACTCTGGTCTGATGCTGGTGATGCATTTAAGTGCTCATTTGATGTCTTCCTGTCTAACCTAGAATAAACACTGTGACTTTGACTGCTGTGTCTAGTTGGGTGGGGGTAACATTTCTGACAGTTGGATTTAAGGATAAAGGGAAACGTTGAATTTTTCTGGCTCCAGATAAATAGAGCAGGGGTGTGAAGTATCTTGTACTGTACTGTTTATTCAAGCAACCTGGGAACAGTGAGGACTGCCACAAAGCTCTCATTGATAAACTTTGAGGCTGAATAGTGTCATAGAAAATGAGGGGGGGGGAAACCCTTAATTTTAAGGAAGGCTACAACCCTTTTAACATTTTTGGCCTAATTCCTATGCCGGAGTTAAATAAACTGCAGTTGAAAGCGCTGATTGGCAAATGTTTTACCCTCAAATGAAGTCTGAAACGCTGTCTGCTGCTGCTCAGTTGAAGACTAGGCTTTGCATATGAAAACCTCCCACTGTTGAAAAAGCCATAGAAATTAGCCCGGGGTGATCTTGCACGACGTTCTGCACCGAAAAACACTTTCAATGTATTGTGCGTGTCCCAGAGAAGGCTGATTACTCTTTCAGTTGTGATAATGGCCGGGGTTAGAGTGCGCTGGGAAAAGCAGCTGGCAGACATGCTATTGTCATTCAAATGAACAGGATTGTATCCATCCATGGAAACGGTTCAACCCTTGCAAGTCCAATTTATATAATTTTCTCTTTGGCACATTTATAAGCACAATAGGGGACAGAAAAAAAGTCAGCGGCAAATGGATTTTTATCCTGAGCTGTTTGTGTTCTATCTCTCGGTGTAAGTGGCTGTAATTAGTGAGTCAGCAACCACAAAACCAATCTTTGTATCACAATGGTGGCCATATTCCAGCTTTGCACAAACACAAAAGGCCTGATTTGGTATGCTTGATAAATTCGCTCAGCAGATTAGGCAACATGTGCGCCAGTGCAATTGTAAGATAGCAAATAATGGAAAACCTTTGACCTGGACACACAATCTGTTAAATATACAGTCACATAGACACACACACACCTAATGCTGGTCTGGAAGAGGCGGGGATATACGGAAATTGCTTCATTACCACGGCTTTTGTAAACAATGCATATTTCTGGCATCTCGGCAAGCTCATTGAAGAAAGAATAACACCTCCTTTCTAAATGGGTTTTTTCTTCGCTTCAAGCCAGGGTACAAGGAGCGCAGTCTTTCCCCCCGATCCGGAGCAACTCAGCCAGGCAGAGGAGGCTGTGTTGACAGCCTGAGTTTACTCATGGAAAAAAAGAAGGCGCACAATGCGAGTCCTGTTCACCGACTGACTTTGGAAGCGAGTCAGCGGAGAACAAAGCTGTCTCAGTCCGGCCGCCCCTCCGTGGGTATTCTGGTCGGTCCTCAGGTTTTATAAAGTTGCTCTGCGAAATCAGGTCGGTCTCTTGCACTGAGCTGCAGGGGGCCTGACCCCGCGCCCGCCGGCAGTTAACAAACCGGGAAAGTAGGCATTGTGCATCGGCGTGTGTGTGCGTGTATGTGCAAGGACCACGGAGCAGGTCTGGGAGGGTGTCCAGGCCAAAAGGCACAGACGAGTTCACTTTGGTGGGAACTTCGCACCACGGTCAGAAAACTTGAGGTAGGCCCGCGTCTGCTGCCTGCACGCCTTGCTCTCTCACCCTTTGGCTAAATATTTGCAGATGAAAAAAAAAAAAAAGTGATTCCGGCGTGCCAAGCAACAACGCTACAGCTGTGAAAGAGCATGTTCCTAGGTGACGTAATGAGAAAGTCCACGTGTAGGCGCGCACGTAGATGCGTTCATGTATGTGTTTGTGTGTTTGCCCTTGCAAGTGTAGACAGCATGTGTGCATTCCATGGAAACACACCCTTTCCTTGCCATCAGATGGCCGGCAAGATTAGCCCGACAACAGCGAGCGAGAGGGACTTCTATCGAGGTTCCTCAGACAAACAACACCGCAAATATCTATCACAATGTCTGGCACGAAATGTGAACCGGGCGAACATATTCTGACATAAAGCAGTGGAAAACAAAAGTGAACAGCTGTCACGTGTACTGTCCCAAAGTGGAGGCCGTTCCTTTAAAAAAAAAAAAAAAAACAACTCAGCCCTCATCTGTATAAAATGCAGAAAACAAGTACAGTATATGAGATCCCTTGGGTGTAGACAGCTGTTGAATCAATTGTGGATGAGGCAGTTGAGTTATGTATGGATTTTTGGCCACAGCGATCAGTTCCCTTTTAGGGGAAAAAGGGGGGGAAAGGATGGCTGACAGAAATAAGCCTGGGAAGAACAGGAGTTGGCTTAGGGCGCTTTGATTTGTTAATGGTTATGGTTCAGTCAATGAGCTGTGGTTTGAAGCATATATTTACTAAATGGAGCGAGGGTTAGAGCCAGACGTGGAGGAATTGTCTCAGACTTTGTGCGTGTGTGTCTTGGCTTGTCCTGCTGGCCTAATGCTGGCGGGTTTGGTTAGCGGCTGACCGAGAGCAGCGAGTGGGCTGACAGCGATCCCAGTACACTTTAAGCGAGGCTCTTTGTCTCAAATCGCCACACAAGATTTTTTTTTTGTTTCCTCTATGAAGTTACTTTACATGTACGCCCACACACGCACACATACTAGGAAACAAGCAGGTTACAAGGCACAACACGAGGACCATGGCTTCGTGATGTCTCGTGTCACTGGCTCGGTCAGTAATAGCTCCGCCACAAGAAGGCCGAAGCCAAGCAGAACTAACGGTTCTTTCACAAGGTTCAAGAGAGGCTGGCCAGAGGTGGCAATAGGTGGACAGGTTGATCTGTGGGAGCAAAGCACATTTGTACCACGATGGCACCTCGGCGGTGCCTCCCCGTCTGAACTGCGTGTGAACTTCAACACACCTGTGAGGAACACATTACCTAGTCGCCTAATTGTACCTCGGGATTTTAATTATCCCTGCTCTTAAATACACCGCTTGGTGCTACTTGGACACATCTTCAGTGATGAATCCGAGGTCATAGGGTGTTTTTCGAGTCTTTCATCAAACACCCAGCGACCCAGCCGGATCTGTCGCCACCTTAAGGCCTTCTCCGCAGCCTCTGTGATGTTTTTGATGGCCCTTTTGCACAGCTGGCCTTTAACTCCAAGGAGTTTGAGGGTGCGGGTGAGGGACTGGCCAGCAAAAAACCATGACACCCCACCTCAACTGGCTCACAGCACGCCTTCCAGCCCCTACTTCGGCAGTCCAAATCCAACACACTAGCTCCCTATTCCTCATACTTTTTAATATAAAATGATGTCAGCTGTATGAAAGACCTAACTGCTTACAGAAGCTGCAGTTTCTCATTCCTGTCAGTAAGACAGCAGGCAGTTAGTGGGCTTATCATGAATGAAATATGTAAACTGTCCTGGAGTATAAAATTACAAAACACCACCCTACCAAGACCCCAGGGCTTGTACTTGACAGAAATACCTCAACAAAATACTTGGCCTCAGTCGTGATTTCCTATCTTCCTGTGTCCACTTACCACATCCTATTTACTCCCTGAAAAGTGGGTAATATATCTGGATTCATCATTTTGTGTCTCGCTGAATGTTTGCAGCCCGATGACATTAGCAGGAGCACAAGATCCGAGAAAAACCAAAAGAAACGACGTCGCCGACATCACCATCAAAAGCAAGACAAAAAAATGTTGAGTGTAAACAGATAGCGGCAAAGGGGACGAACTGACGAGACCACTGAGTGAGTCAGAGTGAAAGTAAGAGGAAAGCCAGGGCCAAACCGCTACCATGTGTTAGTTCATGGGTCCTGAGAAGAATATATGTTCTTGACTAGGTTTCTTGAAGTGGTGTGACATAAGGTCTACTGCGATATGTGAAGATAAAGCAATCAGTGGAGCTTTGAATGCAACCTGGGCATGCTAACACTTACTATCTTACTAACCGCTTATATCTAAAGAAAACAATGGTTGGAGACAGAATTTTAAAAATTATATATAAATTATATATACATATATAAAGCCTATCGAGTCCCAGTCTGGTCACAGAGGAAACTCCTGCTGATGACAGACAAAGGAAAATCTCTGCCGAGACATCTAGACAAACAAGATAATTATCTCGCACAGACACAGATGCAGACTCACAGGCTCATCGCACACACGTGATGACATATAAACATTCACAAGCGTGTGCACACCTTTCCACATACGCACGGATACAGCAAAGACACCACACACACACACACACACACGCACACACACATCCTGGCCTCTTACTTAATGAGGGGCCATCAGAGGGGTGGGTGTGTGTTGCGGTGAGAACTCATAAGCTGCTGAAAAATGTTGTTTACAGTTTTCACTGGCGTAAGTTTAAACTGTCATCCATCGGGCTCGGGCTGATAGGGAGATGGAGGAATTACAAATAAAATAAAAGTCTAACAGTATATTTTACATTTTTTTTACTGTACTCTACTGATTCAGCCAATTTAGAGGAGATCAATAACGGTAATGAGACAAACACAAAATAACTTGTTCTTTCAAAGGCTCCAGGGAGAAACTTGAGAAAGGAGAACTAAACCTGTATTGAGATGATTTTTGGTGCTCAAAACCACACATATATGTTGTTATAGTTATAAAAATGTCAAATAAAACACAGGAAAAATGCACATTATGGGACCTTCAAGTATGTTGTTGCATAGTGCCATGAGGTTCCCATGCTAAAATGCTGTGAAATGTCTGGAGACTGTAAAGATACAGAGAACCTTGAGTATCAAAGGGAAAAAAAACACTACCCGTCACAGGTCACATGCTTTGGACTTAATCTGCTCACTTGCACTATTTTCTCAGTTACATTCTCACGTTTTCTTACTTTGAAAAGCTTTTTGAATCAGATGTTTACCCAACATAGACGATGGTTGGCACAAATGTCAGTCAGGAGGCAGCCGCCACTTAGCACCTGTCTATCTACCAGACCTCAGACAGCTGACAATACAAATGGGGAGACTAAACCGACGGGGACAAGAGGTCCCAAAACACTGCTAAGAGTGGACGTAATCACATTCTTGTGGTCTCTCTTTTCTATCTCCCACACAGGAAAAAAAATATATGCATTTACACAGAACTAAGGGATCTGAGGATTTCAAACAATCGACTTTTTCATCAACAGCCTGGGCCACCCTATCTCTTGCCAGTTACATCCACATCTCTTTTTTACTCTCGACATCTCTTAATTTATGTTTCTTGTACTCCTGAAGGACGTGAAGTTTAAAAGGTCTACATTTAAAAGTAAAAGTGCCCAAAATGTTGAGTACCAAAACATTCATTGGTCAAGGACAATATGCTTCCCCTTACACATAATAAACTGGGACATCATCCATAATTCCTATATCTTAACATAAAAATGAGTTGAGAAAAGCTGCTGGTTGGCTGGCAGGTTTGGTTCGCAGGTTACCTGCAGCTTCCTGGCACTGGCTGCGATTGATGTAGGCGAAGTGGTGGTGGCAGCTCTGAGACTCGCACACGCAGCCGTCTGCGGTCAGGTTACATCCGGAGAACATGCAGGCCGGGTTGGACGGCCCCACGTACTTCTCCCTGTGTCTGTCCCGGTGCTCATGCCGCCGACCCTCTGTAAAACCAACAGCGGGCGCACGCATAAACCACAGTCATCGATGAGTCACAGACAATGGCACGACTTAAGAGTGGAGGGGGGGACCACCAGACAAATTCTTAGCATGTGTGTCATCACTATGATATGTAAGTAGCATTAGTCACCTCAGAGAAACATCTGTTCTGGATTAGCCCTTCTCAAAGGACAGCATTATTCCCCCCGTTACTCATTCTGTCTCCATCCGTGCATCTGCGAGGGCTCACCTGAAGTGCCGGCCTTCATGCAGGTTTCCTGGTCTGGGTAGGTGAACGAGCCTAAGCAGGAGTGGCGAGCGTCGCACACACACTGGCCTCCCACTCTGTCACAGCCCGTCATCAGCGGACATCGCTCGTCCTCCAGGCCAGCCTCTGGATGGTCGGGAAACACTGTGGGGGAGGGGGAGTACAGAGGACATTAGAGACAGAGTATGAACTTCTCACTTTGGCCGCACTATCTATTTTAGCATGGGGGAAAGGAACTAACACCAGCCAGGGCCACAGGTAAAAGAGAAATCGCGAGGCAAAACGTGCCAGAAAGTGAGATGTATTTCTCCAAAAAAAAGCGCCGACTGGGTCGGTTGGCTTGCAGCCTCTGTTGCGACACATTGCCCTGGCACAGCCATCGACTGAAGTGACCAGTGTGTTTATGGGCTGCCGTCCCTCCTCCTCCTTCCTCATCGTGCCACACTACTTCAGCCATTGAGCCCATTTGTTTGCTTTTGTTCCGCAGCATGAGGCCCTCCCAGGGTCTGCATCTCCGCTGGCTGCTGGAACGCCTCTCTTGTACCAACGCCACTTACACCATACCCATTGTGCCTACTAAGCCGTACCCTCTGAGATGGCACCTTAGCCCCACTTGGACAAAAACTAATTATAGGCAGCACAGTGGGAGGAAGAGAAGTGTCCTGTTAGTGCCATGTAGCTGAAGAACCATTAAAACCCTTGGATTAGAAAGCCCCCACTTACACATTGGCAGTGTTGGGGAGTATTTAGTATTATAATTAAACTATACCATAGATATGCATACATCTGAATGTATTCCATTTGGTAAAATATTCATATGCACAATATAATATTGATTCTGTTGCTTTGCATCTCTTTTGCCAAGCAGGAATGATTTACTTTGGCATATTTCAGTTGATGAGAAACAAAGTTGACACCATAACTAAAGTTTAGGATGGCTTGTAATGAGCCTGTCTCTACATCTAAGAAGACTCAATTCATCTGGCAGTAAGTTGAAGCATTGGCTTTGATTCTCTTGTGTGAGTTTGAGCCACATTCAGTATATTTGTTAAAAAAGTAATTCAAAGGAAATCAAATATGATAAGTTTAATTACTTTGATGAAGTGATTAAAATAGATGCATTACTTTTTAATAATGAACTGTAAACTATTAAATCTTGAAAGCAACCTTCGCAACACTGCAACGAGCAACACTGTTTCTTTCATGCATGCATGAATGAACACATATATCAAATTACCCTTCTTCATAGTGGTCCAAGATTAGTAAAAGTAGCAGAGTAAATAGGATGGCGCCAACTGTAACACAGAGTAACCGCTTTTCCTAAGCGTTTGCCTCCCTGGCCTCAAACAACAACGCAGAAGCGTGATTGGAGCTCACATAATACTCTGGCTTGCCTCTCCAAACAGCTGTCAACATCACAAACTAAAGGTAAAGGTGAGATCGTCAGGTATAAACACGAGCACCTCATTGTGTGGTTTCTTTTTTGACCTGCCTACTGTGGCAATCCTACAGTACCTGAAAGCCTCATATAATGAGAATCTTATTCATTCTCAGTTAGGGGTCGGAGAAGCAATAATGGGATGACCCAAGGTGAATGGGCAAAAAAAAATGGAATGCCATGGCTTTAATTTTAAATGCTGCAAGTTATACTGAAACACACGTCAATTTATTTTGATTCAAAACAGTTTTCCCACTAGAGGAGAAAGTCACTCTTTTGCTGAAATACATTTTCAGGTGTTTTATACACTTTGAAATCATTGGAAATCACTTTCTCTGAAATTAAGCTAGGTTGTATTGATGACTCCTGGCTAATAGTGGCGGCGAAGGTAACACTAACCTGAGCCAGTTTGTGCTGTTAATAGCTCTCCCAGACAGCGAGGAAAGAGACTGGCAAAGCACAAGCAGCCTTTTCAATAAACTGAACCGAAAACTTTCCCTTATGATTTCCTCTCACCTTGAAATGATCCTCACCTCTACATTTTTTCCACCCGAGGCTTTTCCTGTGCCTGGGAGGGTCTTTTCATTTCAGATGGCAGTGGCAGTGGTGCCTGTCTGTGTGGGTGTGCTAAATCTTTCATGTAGAAAAAAAGGGAGGTAGGCATCAAAATGATTAATAAAAGACTGGACACCGAGAACACTCTCTTGCAGATGAATTAGCTTGACATCAGTCAGCCTGGTTTGCGCGAAGCCGTTCTGATTCGGCCCAGCCTGGCCTTGTTATCTCTGGCCTGGCATGACTCTTGCCTGGGTCTATGGCCTCATCCCAGAGGGATTCCTCTCTCAGCCACTCAGACTGCTTGTCTTGGCATCCAGACTCGGGATGGGAAAGCTGACCTCTAGAGGCCCTCTGGCTGATAGTGAGCTAAAAAGGAAGTCCTTCAAACATTAGATAATACCAGAGGAAGGGAGAAGTAGATGGCATGTGGACGCAGTGAACATAACGTCCCTGTAAGACAGACGTTCTGTTACGTAGTTGGTGGCTCTGGAACTTGGAGTAGGAGTACAATGAAAACCTTAAAAACAAACCATTTACCTGACGAAACTAAATTTTAATATACAATTTGCACATTGAAACAGATGTGATGTGTTGAGAGGACCAGGATGACGTTTCTTCAGAGCTGGTGGCTGATTAGACGAAACTGAACATACACACATCTAAACTTCTCTCTTCTGGCAAGCTGCAACTTTGTGGGGCTTTTGCATTTATAGTTTGTATTCATACATCCAAAAAACCCAAACCAAAAAAAACGGGTAACAATTAATTTCAAGCATATTCCAGCTTGACCACGGAAGTGAATTAACAGGTATTCCTTCATGTAAAACTTGTGAAGCCACAGAACAATAATAGTTTAACAAACTGAGTGATCCATTACCAAGGTATTGCATCCCTCTCATGTAATATGCAACACGTCACCTGTGTTTTAAGGTTGATGCCATTCGCCACAAACGCAACCTGACCACCCAGAAAACCAAAAACCGTTGGCAGAAAGGCATGGGATCAGAAAGCGGAAACATTTACCTCCTACTCCTGATTGCAAGTCTAATCACTTTAAGACCCTCGTAGCTTGAGGAGGGAAATCTGGGATCAGCCTCCAGCAGCCTGCCTACCGTGGCCCCTGAAAACACACTGGGAGGTGTTGATTTACCCCCACCTAGACCCTCTGGGACATTGAGGCTGTGTGTGTGTGTGTGTGTATGTGTGTGATTTAGAGGTCAGCAGCATGCTCTCAAAGGGCCCTGGAGCCACAGGACCAGAGGCACGATTCAATCAGAGCAGCCATTAAGTCTTCCGCTCTTTTCAAAGCCATTCATTTACGGAGGAGATGTCCTCCAGACACTGGTCTAACCTGTACATAGGGCACAATCAGCAGTAGTGCCTCCTGGGACGGCCTGGAGGTACAGAGAACCCCTGAAAAGCCATGTAAAGCCCTTGCTTGGACCACCCCACACAGTGATGATGGGAGGGGAGGGTCAGGGGGATCCAGATCCCCACTGGGAGCTGCTTACTCTCTCCTACAGTGCCGTCAGTCCACTTCAATCACCCTGAAATTGGCCGGACAGAGTGCAGGTGGAGGGGCAGGAATAAAGGGGGGGTGTGTTTGGTCCTCAGGGGGAAGAGCATTGCTACTTACTTACTCATTGACTGTGCGAGGAACCTGACACCCTAACGCATGTCTTTGAAGTTCAGAACATTGCTCAAATTGTGCGTAAAATAAGCGCGTCCACGGTAGAACGCATCTCTGCTTGGCAGAGCGGCACAAACAATATACAGGAAAACAAACAGCAATTCCACACCTAAATTACAGTATTTTCCAAAAGATTGGAAAAAAAAAAACACAAACACACACACATTCCATCCAACACAAGTCATTTTTGTCCCATCTCAATTCAGTTATTGGGACTCCCACTAGAGCCGGAGTGTAACCCAGACTGCCATACTTATTGCCCCCCTTTAGACCTCCAGGTAAACCAGGTAAACGCCAACACAGTTGCTGCAGCCAGGACTACACTGACATGTGGACTTCGATGCCTTGGGGCCACTTGAATGGGATTGAGGGTGAATGTTACTGTTCGCACTATTTCCCTCTGTAGTGCCACAAATTCTGTTTGGATATACCTTTACCTTTTGCATTCTCCTCTGTCCTGCCACTAATTATTTTGAGGATTATTATCATAGACGACTACCCACCTTTACACACTCCGGTCTCGGGTATAGTGGCGGCTCCTGTCTGGTTGACGGAGGCGCAGGTCAGCCCCAGCGCGCAGTAGCCGTGCAGCCAGTCGTCGCCGCCGCAGGGCTCCCACTCCAGCCGGGCGCACTGGTCGCAGCATCCGCACGGGTCCCTGGCCAGGCTCCGGGCGCCGTCGCAGGCGGGCGGCGCCCGGGCGGGACACGTCCTGAGGGCGCAGGGCGTGCACTCGTGGGCAGAGAGCGCCCGCGCCAGAAACAGGACACTCGATAATAATAAGACAACGGAGCACTTGCCGATCATGTTTGAGGAAAAAAAAAAGGCTTTTTTCTGTTCCAAGTTTCCCCCCCTACCCTCCCTAGACAAATCACTCCGCTTCTGTCAAACGGAAAAGCCACATGAATTCACCACAGTGCGCACTGTTATCTCCCCCCCCCCAAAAAAAAAAGAAAAAAAAAAGTTCGTCTTCTTGTAAACTTTTTTTCTTTTTTTGGAGTCTTCCCCTCAAGGAAGGATTCACTTCAAAAGCGACAAAAAAGGGGGGAATGATAAGAAGTAGAAGAAGGCTAAAAGAAAACGCCACGATCCTGGAAGTGTGCGTTTTCAATCGCGGCAAATATCCGAGAAAAAAAAAGGTTCAATACAAAGCAGGTAGACGCGCGTCTCTCCGGAGGATCAAATGCACGTTAGAGGAAAAGAGATAAAAAAAAAATCCCACACCGAGACGCTGGACGTCCGCTAAAGCTCTGCTCCTCTGCTGCTGACAGCCACACACGGCAACGCAATCTGAGACCTAAATTGACATACAGGCATATAGAAATTAGCTGGTGCACCCCTCCCACTGACTGAAACAGGCGCGGACCAGTCACAGGGAGCGAAAAGGGGGGAGGATTTCCACTGATTTATCCCCACAATTCGTCCCTGTGTTGCGCAATGATGCAACTTTGAACATCTTGAAAGCAAGTTGCTTCATTTTTTTCCTGCTCCATCCTCCGCAAATCCGCAAATTCACTGCCAGTAAAAATGATAATAAACATTTGTAGATAGAAAGAAGAAATACATCGCCCACAGCCTACCTGTAGGAATAGAAATAAATTCCCCTTTTTCATCTTGAGTAATTGTGTCATACTTGCCATTGCAATTGTAATAAGTTCATAGATCAATATATATATATATGCTGTGTATAATGACATTCTATTCTTTTTTATTCCAGCCAATATCTTTTGTCAAAAACTTTTAAAAAATGCATTTCCAGTAAAGCTATTGTCAGCAACAGATAATCCGTTAATACATCCACAAGTCTATCGAAGCCTTAATCAAACATATCGGGTATGATGAAGGCCATATCATTCTACAGCTCTGTATTTCGTGTGTGGATGAGTGTGTGTGCTTGACTGTGTTCGAATGCATCCGGTTGTGTATCCAGGTGGCTTTGGCGTGGTAAAAGGTCATCGGATGTTTGTTGAAGCTGTGTTTGTGTGCTCACTTTGGCAGATGGATGGTGTGTGCTGGCAGTGGGCACAGCTGGAAGCTGTATGTGATGATGCCACAGGCGCTGGAGACCTGAAGCAGTTACTGTCAATTGATTTGAAAGAAACATAAATATGATATATAATAACGTTTTCCCATCCAGATTTCAGTTTTTTTTTCCCAGGGTCACAGATCAATTAGGCATCTGAACCAATCAAGTGTGATAATAACTCTGAGCTCTGCTTTATATAACGTGAAGCTGCCAAATCTGAGCAACTAATGATAAAGTCCAAAGAGTGAGGTTGGTCTGATATTGGGGATTTTTATTTTCCAGCTGTCATCGGAAAGATTTTGTCTTGAAACACCAATCGGTTGTCATCTGAGAGGGTTTTATCCACAATGTCAACACACACACACACACACACAACAGCACCTCCTTCATTTGCAACATCTGCCTGGAGCCACCCGCTCCAACACAAACACAACATCCAGGAAACCAACCCCGCAGCATGCATAATAAGCCCTTGCAACACAACTCGGCTCTTGTCCTCTGCCTCTCCCTTCGCCCTCCCTCGCTCCATCCCTCCTTAAAAGCTCTTGTCAAATAGGCCGACCCACTGACCGCTGGCCGGACACCCAACTGCTGGTTGACAACAGATCAGACCGGGCCTTGGAGAGCCTTCGGTTTCCATTGACTTGCAAAGATTGCAACCCAACGGCATTGACCTATTTGGCTGGGTAATGAGCTTTCAACTGGGGCCAGCTGGCCACTCTGAAGCCCCTGGTCCACGATAGCAGGTTTGTTTTTGGCCCAGCGAATGGTCACAGCACCTTCTAGTTTTCTTTCTATCATGCTACCCACTCAACGTAGGCCGATAAATGCTTCATCAGAGCAATTCTCTCTCAGAGAGAGCAGCAGGCAACAATACAATAACTGGAACCAAAGTGGGATACACCCTCATCAGACTCACTCTGAGTTTCAAATGTAGCATGAATGTGGCATTTGGAAAACTTCCCTCCGTTATTAAGTTGGGTGTCAAACACCACAGTCCATTGATGATCAATCATATTGGCTCTGGGTTCCATTTCCTATAATTGCCAGATCCTTGCAAAGTTAATTACACTTATAAGTGCCATGTTCTCCACCACCACGTGTCTGGGTGCTTGCGCTTTGCATTTATATGTGAGTTTCTCAATGGAGAAAACAGAGGGGAAAAGGTGGGGCAGTGGAGGGCGTCTTGCAGGACTTGAATAACTGTAGTGTGTGTGCTAATGATGTTCTGAGTCACGGAACTCTGGGAAAATACAGCGGTAACGGTGCCAGCTTCCCGCTTTCCTACACTGAGGTCCCTGGTGGGATGAATGTAGACACAGATTTAGGTGGTCCGTAAATTAGAAGGGGGAGGCATGGCACGGGCTCTGGGCTCTGGGCTCTGACCCAGAAATCGGATGACCTCTCGCTGTCACCCCACTACCGTTGCGTCTCGCCACAACTGATTTGCACCCTGGTGGTGTGGAGGCGTCAGATCTGGTGTTCTTTGGGACGTAGATGGGTGTGAATGGAAGGTCTGGAGGTGAGCTAACTGGCAGTAACTGGCTGACACGGGCGCGCTGTGGAGTGTTGAGCGCATGTGGAGTGGACAGCGTGTGGGACACCTGATTACGAGGCCCCAGCACATGCTCCTGGGGAGTTTTTTCCCCCCTATAGATCAGCGTACAGGCCCGGTTTATCGCCTCTTGTCTCGCTTATCGTTTGAGCACCCGGTGCCGGGCAGAGCCACACTTTGCAGATCCAGGCCAAAGGGTGGAGGGGGCTGTGGTAAGGAGTGGGGGGCCCAGGGGCATTACGGAAATGCATACTGACAGTTGAAAGAGTTTCAAAGCCATTCAAAGATCTACTAAATAGTGGAAATATGGGGCATTTAAGTGTGGAGGCTAAGCAACACGTACATTAACGAATCTCTTGAACAGACTATTTCATCTGTCCTTCATATAAGCTGCCAATTCACAAAATAGGTGTGAACTAGCAAAAAAAAATGAACTGGCAAGCAAAACAATGGTTTACTTTTGAAACAAACAGATGCACAGCATATTGAGGTAATAATTGATGAGGTGATTACCTCTTTTCCATTACTTCCATCAAGAAAGACTCACAGTGCTTTTGTTTCTTACTTTGAACTGAACATTTGTTTAGACCTTGGTTGGAAACACACAAAGACTCGCAATACAAAAAAACAACTCACCATGGAGCAGATAAGGGCGTATTCTAGTCCATCCTACAAAAACACTGCACGTTATAACGTTGTCCTCCTCTCTTCCTATGACCGTTCATTTCCTCTTGTCCTTGACTCCGCTCTCCCCATCGTTGTTTTCTCTTTCTCTCTGTGAGGTCTGGTCTGTTGCTGTTTTCGTGCGGGGACTGTAATGATGTGTTTTGACACCATCGGGTCTCCTGCAGTCTTCTTCTGTCTCGGTCTCGCAGAGGTCCCAGATTCATCACAGCAGCAGGGTAGCGATGACCTTCTATGTGCTGGCAGTAAACCGTCCTTGCCAGAACATGTGAGTTCAGCGAGTTTAACCGGCCCTGAGGGGTGAAGTGCGACACACTCGGGCTTTGTAATCGGTGAATTGGACGGTTTCTTTGAGTTAATGGTGTGAGGACGTAAATTTAAGCAGATGTCTGGTTACCTAGTTTGTGGTGTGTCATAAATTTTGACGTGTAAACCACCACTTTGTGAAGTCGCATGGATGTCTTCTAGCTTGTTTTGATGCGGAGGAAAAGACGGACGAGCTGTTTGACGATCAGTCATGGTCATACAATGGCTGTCTGACAGCCTGTTGGTTGGTCCTCCACTTTTGTCTAGACTGAAATATTTTAACAGATATTGGCTGAAAAGCTCTGATATTTTTTACAAGACATCCATGGTGCGATCAATGCAACTTGGACTGCAGACTTTCCCTCTAGTATCACAAGCTGGTTAATGTGTTTCACTTATCCAGTGATGAATCTTAACATCTTATGGGGTTTTTGTTTCAACTATCCATCCATCCAACTATTGGATGGAATCATAGATAAGAGTCTTAGGTGAATTAGCTCTGAGCAGATCAGTCATGGCTAAAATAAAAAGTCCAAACCAGTCATATCAGGCTATAATGAAATGTTTTAGTGAACATAGTGTTGACGTGTAACATGTCGTGTTACCATTTGCATCAACACTTTCCCAAAGAGCTGTAATGACACATAGGGGTTTCTGGGTTCGATTGGCACCCTGAGTCATTATGACTCAGTCCTAGGCCATTGCTCTACTTACCATGCCTCATATCCTCCTGCCTCCTGAAAATTATGCCCAACTGTGGGCCTCTTGCTCTCCCTCCATTTTCCCAAATTCGGGGAGATCCTCTGACCTTGAGCGCAGGACGGCCACCGGCCTGTTTGACAGTCAGGTGGCATGCTAGCTCACCCCTGTCGTGCTACATCGGAACGTTAAGTGGAACTCTCAGAAGTTTTAATCTGCGGATCTATGTGATGATGACGATGAATTCCTCAGTGGATTGGAACCATAAAGAGCCATTGTGTCCCGTTGCCGCAACACCTGCCTGGTGTGTCATCCCTTTCATACATGGGATCATTGAGATTATTGACCTAGTGAGTCTCTGAGGGTCTACGATTACAGTGAATGAGCGGAGGGCGAGGCCCTAACCTAGATTTTTTCTGCCCTACTTCGAGTGGGTGTGGCTGGATGTATTTGTCACGTCGATGATCTGAAACTGACTGTCATTGTAAAAACACTTGTAGAACAAATGTCCTTCTCATTGCTGTAAAACATCATGGTTTGCTCTGGTGCTTGGTAGCAGTGCAACAAGCTGTAAACACAACACTCTCTGAAGTTGTCATGACTAACTTTTTTGGAAAAGAGTTGCTTATTTATACATCTAGCAGACTCCGAGTCTGGTTCATTTTGTGTGTCACTGATGTTAGCGGACCATCTGAATCGTTTTGCTTTGCTCCTTGTTGGTAATGGATATGGTTTTTGAATGGGGTCTTTCTTTGACACAGTCTTTGACAATGGAGCAACTTACAAGAACAGAGGAACAGATTGAAAAAAAAAACGAGAAAAACAATGGGGGCTGTATTTCTTTTTTGTTCTTTTTTTGGTTACAGTCATTTTGGTCTCTGTTTCATGTTTTAATTGTTTGCATCATCATCAGAAAGAACCACATTGTATTCAAGAAATATACAGCATTCTGTTTTACTTTTTGTTTCCATAGATGCATCTCAATTTCCAGTTTTATTAACAATTAACAAATGATTTATAGGCAAAATCTCTCCAAGCCTCACACATTTGACCTAGTGGGGAGAATCTACACCGTCTCATCAAATATTAACCCATTGTCTTAAAAATGCAGCAGTGTTCCTATAGTGGAGATTAATTAAGCTCATAGGTCTTATTGTGAATGAATAAAATATTACTCATGGGCAACTCTTGCTGCCCAATTAAAACATATAAAATCTGGCTTTGCATAAACATACACCTGTGACAATACATGGACGGTTCTAGCGGCTTCTGTGGGCTTTTGGGGGGGGGGGGGGTACTCAGGTAAAGGTGCCAGATTTACAGGCAGACCTCCAGCTGGCAGAGGAATGTCACAACCTGTGTTTCAGCTGTAAATTCTCACATAATTACAGTGCCACTCGCCCAAACATCGAGGTGAAACAACCACCTTGGAGGGGGAAAATGATCACTGCCTAATGTTATGTCTGGAACACAGATTTACTCTTGTCTTGGAGGGGGTGGTGGTGCTGGTGGTGGTGGGGGGGGAAGAAAGGGGGGTAGGGGGGGAGACAGGTGGCAGGAGCAAGAATGCGAGAAATGCTCAAGTTCTTTGACCTTTTATGAAGGTGAAGCGAAGAGTTGACATCATTACCATAGCTGGCATGTGCCTGCTTGCAACGCGCGCGGACCGAAGGGAAGGAGATGCGGGTCAAAACGAGGGGGGGGAGAGTGTGCGAGGTATGTGCTGTACAAATACCTCTGTAAATCCATAAACTTTATGTTTACCAGACGTGTAAAACATGCAAATGCAAAATGTTTTAACTATCTCTTCCTGGCGAGAGGGTTCAGTGGAAAGTATTAAATTAGTAGTAATGTATTTAGATGAATACAAATTATTCCATGAAAGGTTTGGGGGGCTACTACGCTATAGTGGACCAGGTTTAAGCAATTCAACATTTTGGGAAAAACACTCATTAGCTTTTTGCTAAGTGTTAGATGAGAAGATAGGTACTCCCATCACTATCAATATGAAGCTTAATGCAGCCGATTCTTAGCTGAGCATAAAGACTGAAAACAGAGAGAACAAATGCCTAAAATCAGCTTCCTGGCACCTCTACAATGAGTTATTAATCATCTTCAGCTGAAATTCTTTGTTGTTGTAGCCTTAGATTGGCAGCTTTTTAAAATCATTCTTAATCTCTTTCCCTATTATCTATTGTTGATACTAATATACGTTTAAAATGCCCCTAAAATGATTTAAGTCCCCTCTTCCACTCAAAATGTCTTTAGCGTGCACGTGCAAAATCTGACACTAGTAGACTAGTTTCACATTCATCTGCTTGAAGGAACTAAAATTATAATCACAACTCAGTCATGGTTCAATATCCAACGCACACATGAAGTGGACACTTGGAACCTCTGGTGCACATGATACTGAGAATGGATTTTACAGTAAAGCAGAAGAAATTCTTCTTCCAGTAGATAAACATTTGAAATGAACAATTTTACATATGGTATCAGACACGTTATTGTGCTGTATGCGCATGTGATTAATCTTAGCTTAACGACAGCATATCTTCATGTTTAATTTGAGTGAGAAATGGACTGAGGATTTTGACAAGAATCACAACATTTTTTTGTTTCTTGATGTAGTGCTGCCACTGTGTGGTAGAACACAGGAGGTACAGTCAGACAGAGCCCTACACCTCATCCAGCATCATTAGAGTTTTCAACGACTCAGTTTATCTCACTTAGCATAAATCCCATGATAAATCCCTCTGCCTGCTGCTCGGATCATGTGAGAAAGAACATCTAAAGGCAGGAAGTCTTCATTCCTCCCGGGGCCTGGGTTTTTACTGGCTTCATCACACACTCTTCCTGTTTTTCCTCTTACCACTAACCACCAATAAACAATACTAGGAAGGGGTCTGTGCTGTTTGTCTAGACGGTAGGCTGTAAGCCGTGTCTGATCCGATTCAGTGTGCGGCCCGACAACCGCCATGACAACTGACCTGAGCGGTTGGGGTCACTGAGAATAAAAGAAGCTCAGACCGGTTTCCAGTAGGTGAAATCTTCTGCATCCTGCATTTCCCATCATCTCTAATCCTCGGAGGAACATGCGGATTAGATGATGCTGTCCATCATTCTATTGTTTTCACTGAGAGATGAAAATGATGAACTAGCCTCTGCTTTTGATTTGTGTTTTACCACCGAGGTGGTCACAGTTGTCATAGAATCATCTCATTTTGCCTGATGCTGCATGCAGTTTATTTTCAATAGAGGGCAGAGTGACACAACTATCCAATCTCCAGGGTTTGTTTCAGGCCACGGTCGACTGCAAAGAAGTGAATAAGTATCTAATTTAATGCCACAGTGCGATTATTGATCAGTTATGCCCAATAAAGCAGAAAAAGCAGCACTTGTTTTCGTATACACACTTGTGAAATGAAACAGGAATCTGTGATGCTTTGTGAATGTATTGCACCTTGACCTTTGCCTCCATATTGTTATTATTCTGTGTATCCCTCAGCAGAAAAAAAAAGAAAGAAGCGCTGAAGCAGAACCTGCACACACTCACACACACACACACACGACTGTAAACATGAATGCTGAAGCCTTGAAACATGTTGTTCTTTCAAAACAATGACTAACTTGATGCGGTGTTCGCTTTGACAGATACGAACACCTCACTCTCTTTGAACCCTCAAGAGTCCTCTGACTAATTTCTTCACCGACATTTGACATGGCTGTTGCAGGCTGCAAGTGACTGTGTGTGTGTGTGTGCATGTGTGTGTGCGTGTGTGATTGAAGGTGAAAGAACGAGAGGGAAAGCCAGAGTCAAAGTAGGTATATAGGGGCAGACTTTCTGGAGCCGGCCCCCACATGCCCTCTAACTACCTGTTGCTGGTCAACCCGACCTCGTCTCCTGGAGCCGACTATGTGATAAGAGTGGCAAAGAGCAAGAAAGAGAACGGACAGAGAGAGAGAGAGAGAGAGAGAGAGAGATGAGTGAAAGCCAAGATTGGATGCAGGGAGGGGATGATAGCTGAGACAAGGTTGCAAAAGTGAATGAGAGTGAAAGAAGGAGACAAAGGAGAGAGGGATCAACAAAAAAAGGAGCGATGGCAGAAAGAAAGAAACAGAGAGAGTGAGAGAGAGAGAGAGAGAGAGGGAGAGAGCAGAAAGTCTTGCCCTGAGGCATCGTTTCTCTGTCTGCGCTTGGTGCAGCGAGGCCAACAACAGTGTCATACACAGCTGAAGACATTCACTGGCTGCCAAGAAGCACATCTGGATTTCCCATAATGAAACGCAGTAGGCTGCAAAAAAAGTTTTTTTTTTCCTGTGCAAAGATACAGTAGAAAGAGCGATCGCCGCTAACATTTGGTTGTGTTGGTTCATATATACGAACAATGGGGGGTAGACGCAAGCAGGCGTTATGTGTTCGACAAGCGGGCAGATGGGTGAATTACCGTGTGACTGTCAGCGAGTGGGAGCGGTGCGTCCCGCGACTGACCGCGCCGGTGCCAGCCATAGGGCTGGGAATCTATCATTTCACAGTCTTAATGTGTATTTACTGCTTCCAAAATACACCAGATACACACACACTCGCATGCACACACACACACAGTACACACAAACTCACTGGCAAGCTGCATGTGCACCATATCCTCTACTCCCCCCCCTTCAACATCCTTGCACAACACAGAGGAGTCGCGCGTGCTCAGGTTACACGTTACAGGTTGGACCTCTCGATTGCTCCCTCGGGGCTGTTCGAAAAAAAAAAAAATGAGGAGAGGTGGGGAGAGGAGAGGAGGAAAAAAAGGCAAAAAAAAGAGGAGATGATGATGGAGGGAAGGCCGACAATAACAGCCTGTTTCCTCGCATGTCGGGACCTGTAGCCCTAACCTACTGCACCTGTTGTGGAGCCTCACATTAGCCGGAGAGTGATATGTGTGTGTGTGTGTGTGTGGGGGGGGTCTGTGTAGTGATCTAGTGTGGCACCTGTATCGTGGCCTAAAGCCAGCTGGGGGGAGGCCAGCCCTGGACGCAGTATCCATTCACACTCTCTATTGCACTCGCCGACGCCTGTAGCCTCCTGTTAACCCAAACTATGTGTGTGTGTGTGTGTGTGCATACTCCTGTATACAGTGCATCCGTGTGCGTGTGGTGTCATTGGTGTATGTACACACACACACACACACACACACACCTCCCGCTCGGGTCTCACTAGGTAATTGGGTAAGTGTATAATAAGGTTGGTCATGGGTATCTGCGACCAGGCCGGGGTAAACGTGACCCAGGCAGCAGCGCCGTTTGCAGGAACAAACCGAAGATCTGTTTATGATTTCCAGAGAGTGCTCGGTGGGGGGAGGGAGGACGCGAGCCGCGGTAGCAATCACGTTTAAGTTTTGGTCTGAGCTGCAGGACTGTAATATGAATCGCTCACATCCCTCCTTTGTTTGTTGTTTCTTTCTGCGTAATCACACACTGTTTATTTGACATCCTCGGTTGCATTTTATGCTATATCAAGGGTTATATACCAGAACCGGCTCACTAAATGACAGTACTGAACTGAACCAGTTTAGGGCTGATCTGATGACTGATCAATTAGTTGTTTGGTATATAAAATTGTGTAAAATGTCGATCACTGCGTTTGGAAGCAAAAAATGCAATCTAAAATGTCTTTTTTTGGCCTAGACCAACAGTCCACAACCCAAAGCTCATCAGTTTACTAATATAGAAGACTAAAGAAACCAGAAAATAATCAGATTTGAGAAGCTCAAACCAGAAAGATTGAGGATTTTTCTTATTTTATAATAATAATAATAATAATCACTGCAGCTCTAGAACAGTTCCTATTTCTTCACAGAAATGTGAAGTCAGTGAGCATCTGTCCGGGCTCAAGAGATAAAATATGTACAGTTTGTAAATGGTTTGTAATCAGGAGGTAATTCATGACTGAGAATATAATGAATTTATATAAAAAGAGGGGAGACGTTCGTTATTTATACAGAAATTTTTACTGGTCCTGCCCAGTAGGGCTTAAATTGCTCTGTATGTGGCCCATAAACTAAAATAAGTTTGACACTCCTGCTCTATAGCTTGTTGGAATTTGTTGGAATTCCAATTATTTATTGATTTGCACAAGACAACTGCACAACAGCATGAACAAATTAAAAAAAAGTAAAATTGTAATTTATTTTTGAAAAACTAAAAATGGGCGAGTTGAATGTCACTTTATGGTACATACATTTTTAAGTGACAGTATGCAGCCTGCTACTTATCTCTCTTCATAACCTGCCGCAATTATCTGATGACATTGTGCAGCCCCCTTAGCCAGAAATACGATCTCTGCAGGTTTCTGTGGAGAACAGCCCGTCTTGCCAATATTCCCCCGGGGGGGACCGTCTTTTCTTATAGTCTGTCTGGCAGTCCGTGCCACACTACACCACATCACTGTGCGCTCCAGCCGTCGCGTCAGACAAGAAGACGGGTGGATCTCCTCCTTGTTACATCACATCCCGTGGCCTCGATGACACGTTTTCAACACGGCCTTTCTAGTTTTCTCCGGGGGAAGACGCTTGCATCCATCCCTCGAGACAGGGATTCAGGGAGACAGTTTTCTGTTTTGCGCTTTCCCTCTAACTCCCCTCTGATTGCTAAAAGAACTACGTGACCACATCATCAAGAGCAGTGAGCCTAGCGTGGAGCTTATTATCCTCATTGCCTCCACTAGGAGCAGGAAATGAACTAAGCGGGGCTGGAGGCTGTTCCAGGGCATCTATTCTCCAAGGGGTTCGCACTACAGTGATTATGTGACTTTTTTGTACCAACTAACCAAAACACAATTACCCAATTCCCTAAACTACATATAACTCTAATAGCTTGCAGTTGGTTTTGATAATGCTGATGTAAGTTGGTGGGGGTACATTTGAAGAAGTAACCAATTTTGCTGCTCTTCATTCAATATACAGCAGACAATACATGAAATTATATGAGCTTTGCATCATGTGCCCGCTTTGTATGAAAGAAAACCCCAACTTATATCCCACCATTCCTCCCAGAAACCTAAATATCTTGTGGTCACTTAGGACTTTGTCTTACAATAGACCAAATAAACATAATCAAGAGGCCTCTTTTTACATTTTTTTTAGTAGTTTTTAGGGTCCATTGCCATATGTCAACACTGTACCACATTGAAAAATAATGAAAACAATGTAGATCGAGTTTAAATTGCAATAACACTGTAATAACATTTCAAATATGGCAATGAAATAAAATGTGGGAAGGACATACAAAGTTTACTATAGTGTGGGCTAGAATGTAATTGCTAATAATAAAACTACCATTTACATATGTATTTGTCAAATTGAGGGATCTGAAAACATAAGCCTGGGTCCATAAAGTTTACAATGTACTTATGGACAGTGTTGGCCCATAAATAAACATGATGCTAACATGCTAGGCTAGCGAATCGGGGTCGTTGCCTCATGGCAATATTGTTTCATACAGGGTTATATAACATGATAATCAAGTAGCAATCAAAGAAAGAATAAATAAAATAAAACCAAAAACAAAAGATAGATAAAAGTACGATAAGAAAAACGGGAAGGGCACCGCTTTCCCCAGAATCTAATTATACTTTAGGTCATCATGACATTATTGCTGATATAGGACAGAATGGAACCTCAAGTTTTATGGAACGATGTTGGAGATCCTTTACGTAGGAACAGGAGAAAGATTTCTGATACTTCAGAGAATGTGAAATTATCACCCAGGCTGTCAGGGTTTAGAAAGACACTAAAGATGATGGCAGCCAACAGTTAGAACATAGGTTGGTCAAATGCTGTGGTGCAGAAATGCAGCAAAAAAAGGCTCCACAATTTAACACGTCTCCCGTGAGGTTTCCCCAGTCTGACAGGGCTGTCAGTGGGCATTACTGCTTACTTCCATCTCCTCTCCCATATTTCCTCTTATTTCTGCCATATTCTGTTCTCTCACCGGCACCAAAGAAAAACCCGCTACGTTAAAAGTTCCTCTATCAAGCATGTCACTTTCTATTAAATGCCTTCCCTTTTAGATTTATTTTGTAGTATATGCCTCTACCTCTCGGTGTCCCTTTCAACTTTTTTTTTTTTCTACCCAGCTCCCTCCTCCATCCCCCTGTTTGACCAAGTCTGTAGGCTAGTTGTAGTCAGACAAGGCGGTCTCTGTCTGAGGACTTGTGTGAATACGTATGTGTGTGCGTTTTGCAACTGTTGATATCTGTGCGCGTGAGCACGCTTGTGTGTGTGTGTGTGCGTCTGTGTGCACGCGTGTGTGTTTAAGCATGCCTTGGCTGAGCCTTGGGGGCAGTCCTCCTTTGTCCTTCCAACCATCTTCCAAGAGATGAATGCATCTCCAGGGAATTGGCCCCAGAAGAAAAAAAGCACCTCCAGCCTCTACTCATATTAAATTCTGCTGAGCAAATACAATATAGCAATGGGTTTTTTTTCTTTCTTCTTCTCCTCTCTCTCTTGCTTTTTTGAAAAGGAGCTAATTTCATGTGTGCAAAAGTGTGTAGTGTGTGCGTGTGTGCATGTGTGCATGTGGGGGGTTGAGCCATTTTGGAAAAGCTCACGGAAAGCATTTATCATGCAGCGGGCGAGCATATGTCATGGCTCGGATATCTTAAAAAAAAAAAAAAAAAGAAATTTTGGTTGCCTTTCGTTGAAATGTTCCGGATTTCATGCTATCCCCTCGTAGCCCTTCCCTGTCACAAGCTGTTGGCGAGCTGTTCTAGCCTCCTGTCATCCCATTTGAGACCATTTACTGTTAAGGAGCCACATAAATGCTGGCCATCGTTTGCCCATCCTCGCATATGACAGAATAATATGACATATGAGAAGAACGGGTTCTCTCAGCTCCTTTCCTCCCTTCTTCTCTTCTTTTTTTCCCCGCAATGCATCCACTTGCCTCTCCTTTCTCTCTCTCTCTCTGGTCCTCCTCCAGGCTTAAGGCTCAGCACCTGTGTGCCCCTCCCCCACCCAAACTTTTCTCCCTCCCCCCTCCCTTTGGCGGGATGCCCAATTGCGCTGACACAACCATGGCTCTTTGCATGAGAGCGTGCAAGGACGTACATGTGCATTTGTGTATCAAATTGAGAGAGCCCATTTTAATTACGCACACATCCCTGTGCTGCAAAAAACAAAAAACGACAGATATGTTTATGAATTCGGGGTGATTCACCTCTCGCAGCGCTAACCTCTAACCCTCAGCGCCTACTCCTACGCTTCCCCTCTGTTTCTCATCTTCTCCTGCTACTGCCCCGCGTCAACTCCCTTATTTGTCGTCACACGAACCGGCTGCGCTATTCATTCTGATGCGATTTTTTTGCTAGTAAAAAAAAAAAAGAGAGAGATTTTTAATAGCCTTGCACCTGCTCTCTAGTAAATGGCACTATAAAACAGCTGGGGATGTAAAACTTTATTCCACATCCCCATGACCAAAAACCACCCCACTTCCCTCTCCCCATGCATCTTTTTGCTCCTCAAACTTAAAGCCTTTGTCACTTTTCTCCCCGATTGAAAACCTGAGCCAACATGCAGGCTTGCAAAACTCTCTGGGCTATCTCTCCTTCCTGGCAGCACCCACAGCCGCATGGCACTGCCCCAACCACATGGTTTTAATACTCTCCCTTCACTCCCTCTTTTTTTTTTTTTTTAAACCACTTGTTTTGCATCTCTGTTTTGGTGCACGTGTGCACGTTCACACGCAGTAACCCCATATCAAGACGTTTCTTAACAGAAACATAACTTTATGGCTGTCTTGTCACCGGGACGTGATGGATTCCTGCTGTGCATGCGTTCACTTCTTACGGCATGTGGCATTGATTGCACTATTCTGATCCCACTGTCAGCCAAGCAGTCCCTCAAGGTTAGACAGTAATGTATCACTCATGGCCTCGGGCTCGTCTACTGTTTCCACTGCACATCTGATCTTCCCCCTGGCTGGAGGAATTGTGCATGGTTTTCATTAGCAGAAATACTGCCAAGGAGCAATCATTCTTTTACGTTCCTCGAGTATTGACCAGTATGCTACACAGACTAACTACATCTGTCTCCCTTTGCATACAGAAAAACAGAGTTATAGCACACATGGATCCAGAGAAGCAATCCAAAATTCAAGATTGTGAGTGAATGAATTATTCTAAGCAGAATCAATTTCCTATTTCACGTTTATTTTGATTCTCTCTACACACAAGCCTGGGATTCATGATTGTGCACTTTGATAAGGCCATTACAAAAAAAACATCTACCTTGATTTCTAAAAGAATGTGTGTAGCATCAATGTAATGTGTTGATGAGGGAAAGTGTTTGGTTGGTTTTTGTGTATGTGATCAGTGCTTCACAACCGTGTGACAATTAACCATGACCATGAGAAGTGGCTAATCCCTGTCATGTGACCGTGGAGCAATTTGAGTGAAACATGAATGAAGACCAGTAATTAGAGTGGCGGGTATCCTCCATCAAAAGGAGCCAGGATGAGATGGCTTCTTTTGAGTCATGCTGCCCACTTTAATCTAACTCTCTAATTAGGCACCAGAAGAGCAAACAAAGACAAAAAGAGGAGCTTTTGTTTTCCAAAGACTGAGATCCATCTTCATCTGGCGGTAAACTGCACATTGTAGTGGATTGTGTCTGACACAACAATTACACAGTGTGTTTGGTTCCCTGGCTGACGAAAGTTTTCACACAAAGACTCAACAGGCGCTGCCAAATGCTGGATAGTTTCCATTAAGGAACTCCGTGAGCCAGACACACATTCACACACACACACACACACACACACATACACATACACACACCCCAATAACATGCACTGCCCTCCTATAATGTATCACCTGGACGCTGGGCAGTAGCCAGAAAAAGAACCCCACTGGGACAAAGGATTAACGTTTTTAAAACAACCCCCTATGAAAAAAGCCCCCTAATGGGACAGTGATTACTGACTGGTACAATAGACACATGTGCACATGTGAGTATGTGTGAATATGTGTGTATTTGCTCAGTGTGAACTATACCCTAATTAAAACCCCTACACTTATATATACTCCCTATTATAACGACGAAAAACTCAAATGGCATCGACCAAATAATAATACAATGTGTATATATATATATAACCTGATATAACCTTAACCTTACACCATGGTGCCCTGCATTTTAATTATGCAAATTTTATCTGTGGCATTTTTTTTTAATTCGCACAATTATATAATAGCCTGTGTGTGATTATTTAGTTGAACTGTATTGGCTTAAAGCTGTGTTAGTTGTGAATATTTTTTGCCAGTTCATTAGAGGTAGGCCCAAAGGCAATTTGTTAAACTCTCGCTGCAATGAATTCATGACTCATTATATGCCCGATGTGAACATACTTACTTGGCGGTTTATTGAAAATGCTTTTGTGAAGTGTAATGAGTGGATGTGTGGCATTTAACTGTGTTGATATGATGCTGTACAATATAAGTCACTCTACAAACTAACCAAGTAGCTATTCTATAATAACCATTAAGGTTTCCGCTGGAAACACTGCTTTCACCTCATCTCTGCTTTACTGCGGCAGAGTCAAGGGAACAGTTTCTCTACTATAAACCTTCCTGGGGAAATATTCATTATATCCGGTGGAAAACCAGACTTTTCAACTTTTGTAAATGCATTATGTAACAACGGGAACGGGTTGGGTTTGTTGTGCATGTCATACTGTGTTTGTTGTAAATATTGTTATTGTTCAACTCCTATCTGGTGTCGGATGTGTATTATGTTCAATTACTCTACAGCACAGGTCCCCAAACTTTTTCCTGTGAGGGCCACATAACTTTTCCCTTCTCTGATGAGGGCCCGGGAGTGCCTAAATGTAAAAATTATTGTTTTCCAGAAAGCCACAATCAAATAACCCTTTCTGAATTCTTCACAGAACAAAAGTCAGAAAATAAATAATAACACTATTTATGAAATAAATAACCAAATAAGTCATAACTCTGCTGAGTGAGAGTTGTATTAAGCACTGTGCTCTGCTGGACAAATTAGGACACTTCAACACTTTTTCTCAGTATTATTTATTTCTGTAAAAAAATAAGTAAGATTGCATAGTGGCTAATATACTGACACATACACAACAATCAATTGGCTGGACCAATTAATCTATTGAGCTCTAAAATATATTTTTCATATATATATATATATATATATATATATTGCCCTTTATATAAAAAAATGTTTCTTATGAATCTAAAACCTCTCCTGCAAACAGGAAAAAGAAAAAGTTAGAAAAAAGCCAATCTCACAGTTTGTATGGTTCCAGACCCCTGTCAAACCTTTTCCCTAATTAGCCCTAAACCTTAAATAACTTCAACACTAGCGTGTACCCTTGTTAGGGTATACTCAGCAGAACCTGTCAAAATATAACACCAACACGCTTACGTCCTACTTCAGCAGCCTGTCAGAGCGTTGGCAAAAGCAGTCTCTCTCTACCTGCAACAGGCTTAATAA
This sequence comes from Eupleurogrammus muticus, assembly GCA_036785175.1. NCBI lineage: Eukaryota > Metazoa > Chordata > Actinopteri > Scombriformes > Trichiuridae > Eupleurogrammus > Eupleurogrammus muticus. The sequence continues at coordinate 11,718,921 of JAYKQN010000012.1, read as the reverse complement.
TTAAATGACAAAATGGCTTACACAAACTAGCAGCTAATAAAAATCCAGAAACAATGTTATCGGCCTTTGTTATTGATTTGGATGGCATTGGAGAAAAATTTTGTTTTTGGAACAGCCATTCCTATCTGTCTCCACATCATGATCCACTTAGGCTAGACAGGACTTAGTCCACCACTCAAAAGTTATCAACTGTTTCTTCCACATGTCCAAATGCGGTTATGAGGAAAGGTACCTCAACTAATGAAACTGCTGCATATAGGTTTGCAACACACTGCTGTGAACTTGTAAAAGCACTTTTTCCAGGTTCTGGTGTAGACCCATTTGCACACCTAACACTGACTCAGAACTTTATCACTGACTCAGAACTGTAAATGTGATCTCCCGCTAAGAGTCAAACTACTGGTCTCTGGACCTTCCTGGTCAACACTTAATATTAACAGTGGTGACTCACACTTATTCTCCACTTTCTCGAACAGTACCCCCTTAAAAAAACATCTCTGAGCTCTAATCATGTCAAATGCCTCAACTACTGAGATCAACTAAGCCTTAGGCAATTTTCTACAGTCCACTGGCTTTAAACCCCACACATCAAAGTGACCCACCATTTTACACCCGTAAAACCACCAACAAACCCGTTCACAAATCAGTGCAGCCACCTGTCCACCAGAAGCTGAACTTCACTTACTAGTATTATCTGGTTCCAAGAAACTATCCAGGCACTGCTATAGGGTGCAAACAATTTATGTGAGGCTAGGGCAATAAAATGGAACTACAATTCCAGGACAATCCCTAAATGATTAAAACCAAATGGCGCTCACCTCTACAACAGTACATAAAATTTTGAGAACAGTGATATTGCTTCCACCGTCATCTTTAACTCCGTAGGGCTTTGTTTTAAGTCCCTTGCTGTACTCCCTGTACAAACATGACTGTGTCGCTACTTTAAACATCATTGTGCGACTTAGCTGTGATAAGATATTCATGAGAAAGTTTACCTGAAAGAAGTAGAGGACATGACTCACTGGTGTCAAATCATTACCCTACTTCTGAATGTTAGCAAGACTAAGGAGTTGATGGGGAAATTTGGGAAGAAGCAGGAAAGAACTATGCCCTCTTTATATCAATGGGGCTTCAGTAGAGTTGTTTCAAAGGGGTCATCCAAGATTCTTCTCTGACATGGGAACATAGGACCCTTTTTCAGAAAAGGCATTGTGTTTAGGGTTAGAATTAGTGCTAGAGTTAGGGTAAGGTAATAGAGTTTAGAGGGATTAGATTAAGGTTAGGAGTTAGGGTAAGGGTAGGGTGAGGGATAGCGAGGAACATGGGATTGTTGTACAGTCACAGAACAAACCATAGAATCACACACATATGCTGAGAGGCTCTGGAAGAGCTTCTATCCTCAGGCCACATGGGTCATGAATAAGATCACTTCCTAAACTGTGGCATTTCATTATTGACTCAACAAGAAATTACAATGCAAAGCCTACATTGATTTATGGTTGATTACCAAAGCTGTTTTGCCCCTGGCATTTACAGGCACCCATATACATATACAAAACTATAGCCTACAGTTTTATGACAAACTGTGACTTTCTTGACCTCAAAATATCTTTTACATTGACAAATAATCATCTATGTATTTCATGGCACAATTAATATTTTCCTATTGACTACTGTACATATTTTTTTTTCCAAAATATGGTCCCAGGATTATAGTAGTAGAAGTATACAGCCATCCTGTCAGTGGCTCATTAAAGTTGCTAGTGAAAACCTGTCAGCAAACAATTAGATTTACAGAATTGTCTTTTTCTGTTTTTGGTCTTCAGCAAAATCTCATACTCAACATTAACCAGCTATGTAGTCTACAGTAGATCACGTTAGGTAGAACTACTAAGTAATGCAATCACTTTTACAATTCTATTATTTTCAGGTGTTAGCTTTTACACTTGCAGCTTTGTTGCTGTTTTTCTCTTTCTGTGTTGCAGCATTGAATAAAAAACCTGTGACCTCTGTCACGTGATGACAAGATGGACATGCTCCATATGGCCTGGTGGAAATCTTGCCCACTGTCATTATTCCCTGCTAGACTTTCTAATCTCTGGCAGTATGTGTGTGTGTGTACAGCAGAGGTCTGACCACTGGTGCCAGCTGTGAACAGTAGTCCCTCATTAGCACTATTTTCATGTGACCAAGCTGCACCGCAAGATACACACACACACACACACACACACACACACACACACACACACACACACACACACACACACACACACACACACACACACACACACACACACACACACACACTTTCAAGCAGTTGCATATAAAATCACACGTGCACATACACACACCACATGACCAGATGAAGAGGAACCATTGTTTGGCATCACAGGACCTCTTAATACAGACACTCACAATTCTCCTTCTGCATTGCTATTCGTGTAACCACCAGAGTCACCCTTGTTTCAATATTCTGTGGGTTACATGCTTCTACATGCTTCCACTGACTAAACACACAATCCCCCTGTGTTCACGTCTGTAACTGTTGCCGCTGCGCCCATGTGTGTTTCAGGCATAACAGAAATCAGTGTTATGTCACACTAGTGCACATAGAGATCTGAAGAACATGGACAAACACCCTTTGCCTGCCCCCTTAGGGTGCCACTTCAGTTTGCCCAGTGTGACAAGGCCACATTGAGCTGTCAAAATGTGGCAGGCAGTGACAGTGGCAGGGCCATTAGCCTGCCGAGCTAAAGCGGGTGAGTTGTAACCCCTGACCCCAGCGTCTGGAGCCCAGGGATCAGAGTTCACAAGGTCACGGAGGGGGTAGAGACGTTTGACCAGCTCTGACCCCTGGTCTCTGTTCTGTGGAGACCAGTCACAAGACAAACATGTTCAGCTATGATTTATGAGCTAATGGACTTGTGACTTTGACTTTTTAAAAAGAAAAAAGAAAATGACATATGATGCAATACTTCTGTTCTTTGCCAGCTTTTTTTTTATCTGTCTGGACATTTACAACTTTAACCTTTTGTCAAAAACCTTTCTGTGCAAAATTATAGAAAAGATGACGAAGATTTTATTTATATGCAATAAATGGTAATGCAATTTGTGCAGTTGCTGCTATGATTGTATGTACAGATAATACAAACAAATTAACTTAAGTATTTAAGTAAGTAGTATAAATAGCCTTTCAAGACAGTAAATCAGCTGTTTTAACTGCTGCATCACACTCAAGCATGCACATAAATTATATTGTGTTAATCAAAACACAATGGGCACCCAGGATCATGTAACAGTTTTACACGTCTGTGTATAAAAGTCAGCCGTGTACATCCACACAAACTATAAAAAATGAATGTGGCCACTATATCATTGCACTCTTCTTACTGAAACCGAGGCAGCTGCTGTTTCTTCGGAACACACAGCTGTGTGACTTAAACCACATAAACCACAGACACTTGAGATAAATGCACCTGTGACAGCGTCAGAATATCCCCTCCCTGTCTGACCTGAGAACCACATCCCCTCACCAGACACATACGCCCAAAACCAACGTCTGCCCCATTCCACCTCACTGCACTAGTGTCTTACATGTTCGTGCATTAACACAACGAAGACACATGAAGACAATCTCACAGTACAATATGCAAAGCTTAACAAAACACAGTTGCTAAAATTGACAAATATGCAGAGAAGAATAGTGACACCTTTTTGTGGTTGACAATCTTTGGGGACGTCATTACAGTTCCTGTTTTTTTGTTGAGGTGCACAGCCGTGTGTCACAATACTGCCTCATTCCCTATGAAAACAAGTAAGTGCCACACTGTCACTTCCCCTCTTGCACCATGAACCCCCTGCTGGCATCCTGTGTCAGAGTGATAAGCAATCCCTTGATACCTCCCGGCCCTCTCCGAACAAAAGAACCACAGGAAGAGGTCAAGCACTTGCCACGCAACGCCTGCCAAGAAATTATAGTGCTCCATATGTTTCAGGTTGAGGCTAACTCAAAACAAATCCCCTGACTGCACTATTCAATCATATACAATTAGGAAAGGTTCAACTCACTTATAGATAGACTGGTGTTATTTGGCTTAGGTAATGATGATTTACCTGTGTGCTGTCAAATACTGTCGGTCTGATCATCATTCACCAGCACCCTCACTGACCTCCGAAACCTGCTAATTACATTATGTGTTGTGACTGTGTTCACAAGCAGGCCATTTTTTGCTTTGTGCGTGTATGTGAAGTGAACGGCTGCCGTCCCACCTCAGAGAAAGCAATTGTCCATCACTACTATTAATCTTTTATATGGGTTGTGGAGTTACAAAGAGGCTGTTTAACCTTCTCTGTAGAGAAGTCTGATGCCTGCCAAGGTCAAACAGAGCCAGGCTGTTATTCACTTAGTTCTTGGGACTCCCAGCTGAGGGCTGGTGGTAAAAGAAAAACTTGGGTCTCAGAATAAAACATCATCAACAGCGGCGATGACATCTTGGTCGTGCCAGGAAAGGTCTCCTTTTCTCCAAAACAATCAGATGATCTGCTTCAGTCACATTTATTTACTTTGCCTTGCTGCTAAAATGATTCCACTCAGTCCCATTAGAAGGAATAAACCCAACCAGAAACAAAGTTTTAACAGTGAGAAAATGTAGTTTTTTTATCACCTGGCCCTCCTACTCAACTTCATGAATGCAGCTACAGTAACACAAGTTGGGAAAAGTGGGCAGAGTGATGCAGTGGTAATGCAAAGTGGAGGAGGGGTAGTGCCACATTTAAAAAGAAATCTGCTTTTTAGCCAAACAACAGCCTGCTGAACATTACTCAGCGCAAAGTCAATCACTCCCAACTGGGCCTGCAGTCTATTCCCTTCTTGTTCAGTCCAATGCATGACTGTTTCTGTTTCATAAATCACCGGGGTGAACCAAGAAACTGATTAATAAAAAACTCAGAGCAAATGGGGGGCAACGCAAAACATCTGTTTGCGCCGGCATGAACCCATCAGCGATGGCTTATAAATCCTGAGAAGCCAGTTTCTATTTGGGTTAAGAATCTGAGACCGAAAACACTTTCCAAAGGACACTAGTGCCCAGCTCTTTCCAAAACAGAAATAAGACAGATGCTGGATCATGAGTTTGTTTAATGGCGCAGGGGCCAAACAGAGGCTCAGAGCTGTACTTGTCAAGTGTGTGGAAGGGGAAAGGCAGTGTTACATTTTAAACTGATTGGCTACCTCTAGGTCAACGCGGTCAGCTAATAATATTGCAAGCACTATAGTTATAAAGCTATCATAAAGTCTTAAAAGTTTCAGTTCAGCAATAAACCAACGAGAGCAACTCCATGGCTCTCTCTAAAAAATCAAAGTAACATAGTCGAAGTTTAAGTCTCTTGATCTTGACACAAAACACTTTAAACTAAAAAATGATCTTTATTAGTGGATGGAGTTGGGTCAGTTAGATGGAAAGAATTCGATGTTCATATTTGAGTTTTTTTAAAGCAGCTATAACCTGCATTCATTTATTTTTTTGGCCAATTATCGGAGCTTAACAAACTGTTAGCTCATATCACCTTGAAGGGAATTCTGGCTTGTGCACTTTTCTTGGTTTTATTTGAAGTTGTGATAGCTTCAAACAGTTAAAATGTAAAAATTCAACCCGATATAGTTTTACAGTAGCTTGGCTAAAGCCATGATTACATGAGGCCACGTCTCCATTCTGAACTTCTCCTTGTTGCAAATACTACTGTCCTTGACAGACAAACTCCTTCAACCAGTCATTGGTACAAGTTCTTGAATCAACCTCCTCTTTTCTCTTTCACTTAAACTCTCTGCACGTGTTGTTTTGCTCTGTCTCAATAATATTCTTGACCCTCTCTCCTGATTGGCTGACTGTAGATTGGTCCAACTCATAGATTCTAAAGTCATTTGCAAAAAAAACCTCTTACAGATCATATTTCCGGATAGTTTTCTTTTTTTTTTTTTTACAATATGCATATGAAACCATGTCTTATTAAGTGTCATTTCACAAGCTTAGTGAGGATTTAAAATATTCCTCAAGACACAATGGCACATACTTAACCTAAAAAGTGATGATTTTGAGGATAAAACTGTTTCATAAAAGGGAGTTATATGCTAGCTGCTGCTGTAGCTCACTGTGGGAGTAGGTAAGTTATCAGTTGAAACAGTCATGTTTTAGCGAGTCAGTATTTATAGTAGTTTTGAATTGTGATAATTTATCATAAACATACATTATTATTGCATCTGTGGAGGTTGCACAAACTCCAGCCTGTCAGGATAACAAGATTCTTTTGGTTTCCTAACAGAAGAAAAATGGTGCTGGGTGCTTTTTGTTCAGCTGAAGGAGTGGAGCTCCACTGTTTCTTTATTAAATATACTCAAATAAAAGTACTCAATAGCCAGAGGAAAAACACAAAATGTGCATAGTAATGCTAAAACGTAGCCATAAATGTAAACATAGTACTTATTTCAACAATTAATGGATGTTCACATGGGAAAACAAATAAAACCTACAATACCCACAATGGTTGAATAAACCAACTATTATACCCTTATGTATGAGTAGTATTATATACTGATATTTAATAACACTAACCTTTGTTCTGAGATTGTGCTTTTTTTTGTGCAAGTCATGTTTTATTTATTTATTTTTTTAAATATTCGCTAGATGTATTAGGATAGTGTATCTTGCTTTTCTCGCTCACAGATGGTGATGATAAATCACTAATGTTACCACGTATTGTGAATGAACATTACGAGACAGGAGGTAAAGAATCTCTTAAGTATCTGTATTGCCCGTTACATGATAGAAATTTGTACAGTATTGTGACTTGAGCACAGTGTTTCATATCCGTGGCTAATGCGTGTAAGCTAACACCCGTCTCTCGCCGGGACATCTGCCCTACTGTCCACCAATTCTCCTGGCACCACAACTCAAACTCTCTCCTCTGGTCACTAATCCCTACTCTTCCCCCGATCCAGACTGATGAATGGGTGATATCGGCTCAACTTGATTCGACTTAGCTCACCTTTTTTGTGTTTCAATTACCACAATCTGAAACCTGGTACCTGGTTCTATTTTTGGCATCATCTCCTTTGGAGTTCTGAGCTGAGCAGCTACTGTAAAGTGCAATAGCCAGTCTACTGGCCGTTGATTGGCCAGAGATTCGCTTCACGGGAGGAGTTGAGTACAACTTCCAGACATGTGTGTGAGTTAGTGATCAAGTGAGTTAGCGAAGCACGTGGCTCGTGCAAGAAATAGACTTACGTACGACGCTGCACTTTTGTGCTTGTGTGTTAGTAGACCACCTACTTTCACAGTAGCCAGTTTCTATTTGGGTTAAGAATCTGAGACCGAAACGCTTTCCAAAGGACACTAGTGCCCAGCTCTTTCCACAACAGAAATAAGACAGATGCTGGATCATGAGTTTGTTTAATGGCGCACGGGCCAAACAGAGGCTCAGAGCTGTACTTGTCAAGTGCGTGGAACGGGAAAGGCAGTGTTACATTTTAAACTGATTGGCTACCTCTAGTTCAACGCGGTCAGCTAATAATATTGCAAGCACTATAGTTATAAAGCTATCATAAAGTCTTAAAAGTTTCAGTTCAGCAATAAACCAACGAGAGCAACTCCATGGCTCTCTCTAAAAATTAAAGTAATAGTCGAAGTTTAGTTCTCTTGATCTTGACACAAAACACTTTAAACTAAAAAATGATCTTCATTAGCGGATGGAGTTGGGTCAGTTAGATGGAAAGAATTCGATGTTCATATTTGAGTTTTTTTTAAAGCAGCTATAACCTGCGTTCATTTATTTTTTTTGGCCAATTATGGGAGCTTACCAAACTGTAAACACATATCACCTTGGAGGGAATTCTGGCTTGTGCACTTTTCTTGATTTTATTTGAAGTTGTGATAGCTTCAAACAGTTAAAATGTAAACATTTAACCCAATATAGTTTTACAGTAGCTTGGCTAAAGCCATGATTACATGAGGCCACGTCTCCAGTCTGAACTTCTCCTTGTTGCAAATACTACTGGCCTTGACAAACTCCTTCAACCAATCATTGGGGCAAGTTCTTGAATCAAGCTCCTCTCTTCTCTTCTCTGAAAACTCTCTTAAGATCCTTGTTGGTTTTTGGCTGACTGTAGATTGGTCCTACTCATAGATCCTAAAGTCATATGCAACAAAAACCCCGTACAGAGCATATTTCCGGATACTTGGAAACACAATGCACCTGAAACCTGAAAAAAAATCTGCCGCTGAAGTCATGGTGAGTTGATCTGGTACTATCTAAGGAACAGGCCATAAACCAATAAAATGTATGAATAACATATTGGTGGTATACAAGTGGAATGATAATGAGGTCATAATGTATGACCTCATAAATTCACAGAACTACAATTGAGCCATGAAAAGGAAAAAAAAATCTGAATCCAGGCTAGATGCATTTTTCCATCAACTCAGTTCAATCAATGCATGGGACAGTATATATAACACTGTATGCCCTATGTATATATAACACTTGACACATGAAAATGGCAACATAATAAATATGCAGTAATCTTAATATTCTATGGCCCCAACAAACACATATGGACCAACCTACTATAAACACTATCCCTCTATGACCATAGTGTACCCATCTTCTGATGGCTACTTCCAGCAGGATAACACCACATCATAAAGCTTGAATCATCTCAGACTGGTTCCTTAAACATGACAATGAGTTCTCTGTTACTCCATCGGCCCCTAAAGTCACTAGATCTCAATCCACTACGGCACATTTGGGATGTACATGTAGTGGAACAGGAGATTCGCATCCTGGACGTGCAGCTGACAAATCTGCAGCAACTGCGTGATGCTATCATGTCAATATGCACCAACCTCTCTGAGGACTGTTTCTACTACTTTGTTGGATATATGCCACAAAGGTACTAGCAAGGTGTACTCAATGAGGTGGCCTGTGAGTATAAAGTACACCACCTCACACAAATGGGTTTGACTCATTTGAAATTGAAATGAACCAAGAGGTTGCAGACTAATCTGTGAATCAGTCTGGTGATACCAGGTTAGCTCTATCTTGCTCTTTAGTGACTAAATGCTTTAACATCAGAAAGTCACTATCTTTGTGTGTCTGTCATTAGTCTGAAAAGTGGAATCTGTCACTTTCACACTAGTGAAAGTCACATTTGATCCATTGTTGGCATACAGTATGAAAAACTGAAAAAAGAAATTAAATTTAAACAACTGATTCAATTCCATCTGCTGATGAAGCTCATGTGGCATGATGGAAAGTTTAAAACAGTTACGATATGGACCTTGAGGTGACACTGTTTTGTCAACAAGATCAACATGATTTTAATGGACGGTGTAATTACATAAATAACAATCAATGGTCTAATGTTGATTGAGGTTAAACATACTCCCCCATCGTTTTATCGTCCATACATTTCTCTCTTTGTCTCACTGTTTTACAAAGCGGTTTATATAAAGCATGTTACTTATGACTTGTGAAAATGTTGGTAACGTTGCCAGAGTCTGGATGAATCACAGACAAAAGAGAAGGGAAAAGATGAAAGGCTAAATTGCATCGGAGATCCCTCTTTAGAACATCAAACAGTGAGTGTTTCTCCCAGCAGTCAGCGGGGCTCCGGGGGGACGGAGTTGTAATTTCCTGGCAGAGAGGGGTTGGACATGTGGGCACTACTCGGGCCGACATCAAAGACGGCAGACCTCGAGAACACTGGCTGTACACACACTCTTTCTGTCTCTGTCTGTGACATCTTTCTCTTCTTATCTGTCTTTCACACCCTCTGCCATTTTTGCCTTTTTTTGCTCACATATATATATATATGTGCAGCTATATTTTGGGATTTAGTGTTTATTCATGGCCTCTAAGGTAATGTTCTCCAGTAAAAGAAACATGTGAAATCTACATGAGGGTTTAATAGGCTTTGAAAGTAGAAAGAGTTTTAAGAAGAACTTTTTTCGTGTAAAAACATGGTAAAAGTACATTTTTGGCTTAGTCAGTAGTACTTTTTCTCAGTTATTCAACTGCTTGCTTGTAAGATAGAGGTGAAAGAATCAGTCGCTTCATCTATCAAGATAGTGCAGCATGTTGCTAAGTAGCAAGGACAAACTATATAACGTATAGTATTTGGCTCTTATGACACACTCTTAGAAAATATATATATATATATTATTGCGATGTGTAATGCATGATAACTAATGCTTTCCATCCTTAACTCTTATCTGAGATTGAACTGGGTTTCCTTGTTTTTCTGACTTATGTATTGCTGCAGTCATAGTTGTCAACTGTTCAATTTAGTGTGTAGGCCTCAGTTATTGTGTGGAGTGGACCTTGCTGAAAGGTGATAGGTGATATCTCAGTCACTGGTCATTAGCACGAGCTAGGATGTATCACCTTTTCAACTATTACCGCTCCTGCCTTCTGATCAAGACAGTAACACGTAATTAATTAACTGCAACGTCTGAGGAGTTGAAACAGCTCTGTCCTGCAAAACTGGGAGCAACAGCTTTCCAGTCCAGGGAGTGGGCTGTAGGCCTCGACCTAGAGGAGCAAAGCTCAGACAGGCTGTTTAGTTTAGGACTAGGTTTGCATTAATCTGGCAGGCTCATAAGGATCCTAGACACATGAGCATTGATGATATTACTAGCTGCTAAATGACCATGGCAGTATTTCACTTGCATCTGCAAAATTTAAACCACTAAGTTATCAGATCACTTTAAATGATTATGCATGAGAGATTTATAAAATGTAATGTTGTAGCTGACCTATTACCATCTATCTTTTTAAATGCAACAGATGCTATTTCACAGCTAAACCAAACATGATTTAACATGAAACAAAGAGATTTGCACCATTTATCCGTCAACTGCGTCACCTATAAATTACCTATACTTTCTATGACATAGACATTACATCACATTGATTCCAAAAAGAAACTATGTATGTCTAATCTGAAAGATTATTGAGTTATGTAACACATCTTCAATCAGTCCTCAACATTAAGTGTAATTTATCGACCCAAAAGTCAGAAGGACAAGACAGATATGTTTTAACTCGTCTCTCTGCCCTGACATCTGCCTCCAATCAAATCTCTAATCTCTAGCAAGCCTATCATAAGACCTTGAGTTCACTTATAATGGTTTGGCACGGTGCACTGTGAAGGCAGTAACTGTGAAATCACTGTATCAAAATGCAGCAGTCTACTTTCACCATGGTTTGAGCAAAAGAAAGCGGATCATGAGGAGTTAATCTTTAATGAACCTGGGGTGATAGCAGTAGAGGAAACTAAGTAATTACATGATGGGAACGTTTTGGTGTATGCTATCCAAATAACACAGTGTATTTCGTAAATGCCAATAATCAGTGCACAATCAGAAAACCTGGCTGAGACGAGTCTGCTGTAGGCAGTGCGATGTGTTTCTGAACATGGTATATGTTACAGGTGGATCAGTGTATGTACTGGGGTCAGTGAGCTCTATATTATACATGACAGCCATGGCTGGTTTTCATTGTTGCCGCAAATTGGTTTCGCTGTTGAAATGGAGGGCGCCACGTGAATGTGAATCGTATTATTAAGGGAAGGTGCATTTTCTTTTTCCATTTGTACCTGCATTGTATACAAAACCAAACATTACGAGCACAGTACAAAGTGTACTATTATGCAAATGTAGAATCTGAATGGATGTCTTGTTGGACAGTGTTGCCTACAATGATGTTATAGAAACTGAAGGACAGTGTTTCTTATCATTGTGATGTGATGTGAAAGTTCTAGTTTTGGCTGCTGCCCTGCACTGTGGCCTTTTCTACTTGTCAAATTTTGCTCTGCAGAGACTGGTCTAACACAATCTGCACTAATATTGGCTAGAGGCACACACACACACACACATGCACACACACACACTCATGCACACATACACACACTGCCCAAGGCATAAACATTCTGAAGGCAGCAAAACAATCAGAAAATCAGAAAGTACAGCACAGGCAGAGGGCAGGGTCTCAGTATAAACACACCGCCACACATTTGTTGGGTTGTAAGTGATGATTGAGAGCATTTGTTGGGGTTTTGAAAGACTGACTCAGAAATAAAAACTCTTTGACTTTGTGTATTGTAAAAATGTAAGAGTTTGCAATGTTATAATTATAATATGTATAGATGATTTCTGAACTAGAATGACTATTTGTACCAAGCTGGCATTTAGGCCTGTGTTATAAAATGTGATTATACTCTCAGTTACAATTTATTTTTGCTTCTGTTCTGGTTGGATGATGGAACTGGACTATTTGAACAGCAAGCCCTGTAAAAAAACACATTCATGATTTTTTTTTCCTGGACATTATCTGATCTATAGTTTTTTTGTTTTCACAATAATACATACTGTAGTTTATTGGAACAATTGGAATAGTAGGAAATAATCAAGTATTAATCAAGCAATGTTACATTCCAAGTTATAGCATTGAATGGCATTTAATGGTGTGTGGAAGGCATAATTTGTATTATTCTAATCCGTGACAGAGATTACATGATTTGCGTTTGAAGTTGTCTCAGACTGTGATAGATGTGAAATTAAAGATAACGGCGAAAGAGGTGAAACCCATGCAACTCAACATGAAAGAGCCCTGTGTCTGCCTCCACAAGTAAAGAAACAGAAACGGAAACTCTCGCATCACTTGGAAATGTTTAGGGACCTGCAGAAATCGACTGTTGTCATTATGTGCAGAAAACGCCTTCACATATTTTTAATCGAGGAGACATGTGGCTTTCCCTTATTTGGCATTATGAAGTTATGGCCACTTGTATGTATTAATTAACATTGTGAGAGTTATTGTGAAATTTGATAGTTTTACACCTAATCTGCTACTTTACACAGTAACTCAATGTTATAGCTATACTGTTACATGAGTTTGCAGTTTGCAGATTTCGGGAACGCCTCAGGAGTTTTCCTTAAGCAGGAGACAATAGTAGAGAACAGAGCATTTTACTGCCTGCAGCCATATTACAGGATAATTACAGCATAGAGTTTTGTCTGGAGGGGAGGACGTCCAAGGCCGCTGGAACTGCTAATCTGGAACACTCTGTTCAAAAATAAGTGGATGAGAAAGGGCCCCTGTCTCTCTTTCTGTTTCTTTTTCTTTTTTTTTTTTTTGAACGAGTGTGCTGGTGCTCACACTTGTGTTTATGTGTAAAGCAACGAACTAGCCGGCGCAATTGTACACACACACACACACACACACACACACACACAAATGGCCTCGGGCACTACGAGCCGAGCAAGGCTATAATTTAGAAAAAAGCAGGCTGAGAGGGAGGTGGCTTTCTTGGCCCAACTCGCCTCAGGTAACAGCTAAGCCCGCAGATCTGAGTCAAACAGCTCTGACGAGGGAGGACGGCCAATTTGCTCTGAGCGGGAGAGTCTCTGGGAAAAGGCCTGAGCTGTGGGAGCAGCTGGGGTTGTCAACAGATTATTGCATCAATATGAGTGACAGGTCAAGACCCACCTCCTGTAAACTCACTCCACTGCTCGCAGCGCCCCCGTGTTGGGGGTAGGGGGGTGGTGGGGTGCAAATTCAGCTTTTGCTATTTTGCCTTTTTGCCCCTTTTTCCCCTCCCCCCCCCCCCACAAACCCCGGTCAAGCTTGAACCAGGTGGCGGCATTGTTTGTGGCCGGACCTTTGAGGTTTTTGCTTGTTTTATGTTGAGGGTAGAATTTTTCCACTGGCACACTTAGCGTGTCTCCACACCGCTGCTCGCCTATCAGAGCTGTGTGTGTGTGTGTGTGTGTGTGTGTGTGTGTCAGTGGCCCCACTAATGCCGCCCAGATGAGGTGAGGAGAGAGGAGTAGGAGGAGGAGGGGGAGTGGGGAGACGTCTAAAAGAGACATGCTTACAGGAACCTGAGTGAAGAAGGAAACTGCGGCACGGCAGGTGTGAGAAGAGGGGTGAAGCAGCCCCCCCCCCCTTTTTTTTTTCCTCCCTTCTCCTTCCCCCCCGGGGCTGTGGTGAGACAGGTGACCTGCAGAGTCACCACTCGCAGTGCTGCTCCGTTATAAACAGGGCTGCAGTCATAGTGGTCAGACCATGTCACTGTAGCCAGCGGATGTCTTTGATGTGTCCTGTTTCAAGGAGGACTTTGCAAAACCAGAGTGTGTTGGCCAGGGGTACAAGAGTGTGTGTGTGTGTGTGTGTGTGTGTGTGTGTGTGTGTGTGTGTGTATGTGCATATGTGGTCGGGTGGGTGGGTGGATTTTGTGGGGTGGAGAGATGCAGGACATGGGTCAACTGCTCCCTTTGAAGATGTGTTTGCATCCAAAGCCAAGGACAACATAAAAGGAAGAGACAAATTATATTGAACGCGCATGGATTAGTTTAGTTAGGTGTGCATAGTCATCCTGGTCATTTTTTTTTGCTTTCAAGCTTTGCCATAGAAGTGTTTGCTCTTCCAACTGTCCGTCGTTTGCCGCGTGATTTATAGATCGTACAAACAATGCACGGTGAGTGTGTATGATGTTATGACTTGGAGGAAACATTTGGCTGTGTGCATTATACACAACTACTGACATGTGTGTATGTGAGGAGGTTGTGACAGCAGGAACATAAGTTCACGCCATATGTTACTTTCCTTATTCTTTTCTTCTTCTTCTTCTCCCTTTCTTCATCTGCGTCAACCCCGCGAACACATTTTATTTACAAGAAACACATGTATGTTGTGCGCATTCGATGGCCCATACTTTCATGGCACGGTGTATTGAGTCTGATTTTGTTAAAGAACACAACGGGCTGAGGGTTGTGAATCTGTGCGGGTTTTTGTTTATTTTAAGATGTAATGTTATACATCATCTCAATACCACAAGCATTCAGTCCATGTCAAATGGATAAGCCCCATGTTAGAAGCAGTTTCTTACAAGCACCTATGACTCATATGATCTCATGGGACGACATAAATAGCAAGATGTGTGTGTGAAGGCATTTGAATGGTAATACAGCAGCCCAAATCAATGCCAGTCTAGTTAGAGACCCAAACAAGGATAAACAACAACCGTATCAAAAAATATCGCCATGCATTAGCGTAATCCACACTACAGTATCTCTCTCTCAATCTCATGCACACACACACACACACACACACACACATGCAAACACTGCAACCTAATGTTTCCAGCGGCTGCCGTGTGTACGCCGTGCTTTGTTCTAGGCGCTCTGACAGTGAGTTGAGGTCTCACGAGGCGCATGTTGGAGTTGAAAGCTCAACGGGCTCTCTGAAGTGGCCGGCTTTTATGTTGCACATTGTGCTGTAGCTGGAGGAAAAGGTAGCTGCCAGTCCCAAAAAAAAAAAAAAAAAAAATAGACAAACTTATTTCAAAAGCAGCATATGTCACTCCTCCCTTTGTATCTTAGAAAATTGAATTAAACCCTTAACCCTCCCCCCCCCCATAAAATCACACTCAAATAATTGCTGGCAGTGGCGGGTTTGCAGCCCATGCATGTCAGAATTACAAAACTTATTAAAGTTTGGATTAGTGCCGCGGGCTGCTTCCCTCACCGCTGAGGTCAGGGTACATGTCAGGACATGAATCTAGCAGTAGGACAGCTTTCTATGCTGGGATTAGAATTAATTATTGCTGTGTGTGTGTGTGTGTGTGTGTGTGTGTGTGTGTGTGTGTGTGTGTGTGTGTGCATGTGTGTGCCTAATCTGTCTGTGCTGAGTCACAGTGCGGTTACCACCTCTGCTATTTAATAGCCCCCCTTGTAATGACTCTCAATATTAGACACTTATTACGTTAATTGTGCTCAGACGGTGACAGACTGTGTTGGGCCCAGCTTGTTTTTCTTATAAAACATCACAGCAGTAGGGTAAGGACTCAAAAACATAAATACATAAATAAAAGCAGTAGTTACACCTACAATGACTTAATGAGACAATAAAGTTATTTTCTTATTTGTTAAATTCAGCAGTGTCTCAGTGTGTTTGAGTAAGTTCAATAGTGCAATAGTAACATGCAGTTAAATGCCCCTTTATAATGACACAATGGATCAGTGTTACTGTCACAGGCATGTTTGCAATCTTAGATTAGATTTCTCTGATCTGTGCCAGGAGCTCCTTTCCCCAAATCAAACTTCCCCTCACATCCCCTCCGTACTCTCCTGAAGCTCTTTTGCTAGTGGCAACACGTTGTATGAATTTAAGGAAGGCTTACGTTAAAAAAAAAAAATCGTTTTCAGAAGGAAATAGCATTAATTTTATGAGATTCTCGTCCCTATAAATCGTCTCGTGGAACCGATTTTGCACCGTACACAGTCGTTACAATGTGGGAATAAAAAGGCAGGCCAGGATGTGCTGCGTTAATAATGAGTTGCTTTTATAAACTTTTTTTTTTTACGAGCTTTTATAAGCAGCTCATTAGGATCTCAAACAATTGGCCGACCCTCGCTGTGATTAATCTGGATGACAGAGTCATCTCCTGTGACTACTCGGATGGTTCGAGGCGCTGGAGGGATGCCAGCAGGGAAAGAGGCAGCCGAGACAGAGGAGTTATGTACTGTATATGAGGCTAGAAAAACAAAGCTTGGGACCACAAGGTTAAGCGTCACTCTTTTAACTTCGTAACTGCTGCCAAGGGAAGCATCTCGGCCAGAGATCCTCCGGTACATTCAGACTCCAGCGGTCAAAACAGCAGGGGCCGTACCCAGCAATTCCCAGTTCGTCTGTAAATTATGATCCTTCACGTGTAGGTTTTATTTGATTTGGCGACACCTGTGGTTCCTGGTAGTAACGGCAAATGCGTTTTAAAGGTCCCATATTTTCACATTTCTTGGATTTTATTTGAAATTTTGATGTTCCTAAGTAGACATGTTTGTGGTGTTATGTATCAAACATTAACTCTCTCAGGCTTCTCTGGAGCTCTAATTTGTGTCTGTCTCATTATTATTAATGAGCACCTACTCTGATTGGCTGATTTGGTTGGGTGGTGGATGTGTACTTATGAGATCAATTCACAAAAAGTCCCTGCAGTTCTTTTCAAGGCAGTTTATGAATATAGGCTGTGTGCATTTCTCTGTGGACTGAGTGTACAGAAACATCATTTATATAGCACACAGACCTTCCTTGTATAAAAAAAATATATAAATTCCACTCTCTAGATTATGGGACTTTTAAAGGGGCATTGTTATGAGAAAAAAAAACACATTTTCAGTGCTTATGTGTAAATACGTCGGTCTGTGGTGTTCCTGCTAACTGATGTGGTCTGTAGTGTTGCTGAAATCTAGCACAACACAAGCCATTTAGAAGTGACTCCTGTTATGATGTCACAACAGGAGTGGAGTTTAATAGTTAATAGTAACCGCTGTTAGATCCCTGTAGCTGCCCCCTCCTTTCAGAGTGCGTGAACTTGACTTCCCTTTGCCCTTGACTAACCCCAGCTCTCTGAGGGGCGGAACATTCCCGACAGCTCGAGACCAATCACGACAGAGTGGCCGTTTCAAAATGGGAGGAGGAACACAGGGTTTTTCAAAGTGAGTGTGTGAGAGAAGGCAGCGTGTATTGCTGCCACAGGGCAATTTTAGGTTCTTTTGGACCATAAAAACATCAAAGATGCTTTGTAGAGCCACTCTGGCATTTACTTCACACAAGACATTAAAATAACAATACAGACATAAACACAATTAGAAATAAGCGAAGTGTATCATCAAAAAGAACAGTGGAGAAGTTAGTTGGACACTTAAATCCAGAACTCGGGTCTAAATGTTCCGCATTATGTGAAATGTGTGCATCGTTTTCTGTGAATCTGTTGTGCACAACTCCACAGTTTGAATTGCATTCTGTCAAGTCCGGAACACAGAGAAGCAAATATTAGGGAAGCAATTACAATGTGATTTGCAATTACAAAGTGCAGCTTAATCCTGAGGATTTGCAATTCGAATCGAAGAGTTGAATCCCTTCAAATCTGTACCAGTAATATTTGCTGTCTCTCCTCCCCTCTACGGTTCACGTGCACAGAGCCAGAGCGTTCTAATCAAAACGTAATGGGAATCTCATGATGACACGGTCAGCAGTGTTGTGTGGCTGCACAGACCGTGGCGCCACTGACAGATAATGACTGCTCGTGTGATGCGCAAATATATAACATTAACATTATGTTTAAATAGAGGCCCCTCAAATCACCCTTACGCGTGATTGGCTGAATTCGAAAGGGCATAAAGTGTGTGGAGGTTTTCTGCATTTGAACGCCTGAAATAACTTTGACGCTATCAAAGCTATCATGTGGGGATTTAGTCCCTGTTTAGTTGCCAGGGACAGTTGTCTGTAAACCAGCTGATTCATCGTGTGTAATTTCATTTTGAGGAATGAGAGTGTGGCTCAACCGAACAAATAACAGAAAGATTAAGATGGCAAAAACCTCTCGGTGATTCAATCTTTTGATCTGGCGCTGTTATCGAGAAAAAAAAAAGGGAAAAAAATGTCTCGGATTTCGAATACAGTCAAAGAGCCTCTGTGGTGTTTTATTAGCAGCACAATGTAAAGGGGGCCCCCTATCCAGATAAGAGGTTCTTTATGGATGGTGTTTCCCCAGGACTGGAGACCTCAGGGCCAGCCAGGAGATATTAGACGATTGGGCTCTGGAGCCTGGAGTCTTCGACCCAGCTGTTCACACAAAACCTTCGCACACACAACACGTTCAGCCAAAGAGGGCACGCAGGGGCAATAAAGCTGGGTCAGGTGCAGGCGACATGCCAGCACTATGACTTCAATGTGTGTGTGCGTTTGTGTGAATGTGCATGTGTGCACGGACATAGGCGTTTTTTTTTTTTTTTGTATGGGATGTTTACACTGACCTAATCAAGCTGATCTCCTCTATGTGCACACACTCACTCTGTTATGTTTTCTGTGCCGACTGTCTAATAAAACCCCTTCAGGATTATAGCAAAATCTAATGCACGGATGTCTGTTATGAATCACTATGACACAGTGTTTGTGTCTATTTTATTTTTTTCCGACTGCGAGCTGACCACAGACACGAAGTGCAGCGTGCAATAACCACAAATGTTCAGGCACACAACAACAGTGTCGAACTCGTACACTTGTGTTGCGTTCGGTATTGAGACATATGGCAAACTGTTGTAACTCAGTCACGACATGGTCATCAGCTTGTCTCTGCACGGGCCTGCCAGCTGCTTCAGATCATGGATTTAAAATGGAAATATAAACCTGTATTCCAACCAGGAAAGTATTATTGACATAAAAAAAAACGAATTTTTAAGAATGTTCCAGCCCAGATAAAGCAGAAGAAAATGTTTACAAAACAGGCTTTGTGGCTTTAATAGTCAGTCTCCTGAGCATGATGAGTGTTGAGAAATGTGTCTAAAATGGCCCAGAAAACAGAAAAGGGTGGTATTACGAGTAGGTTTCATAATGTCTGTCCCTCCTCCAGAGCAAGCTCATTCAAACAGGGAGGTGGGCATGGCAGGATATCCTGTCCAGGCAGCGGCACTGAGCCATTCACTATCACTGGCTTCTGTTGCAATGTTTTGCCTGTGAGAAGATTCCTGCTTATGCAACAAGCGGCGACTATCCACATAACTGAGGAGCGCAGGATCAACAGAGTGATTAGGAAATAAAAAAAGAGGAATTTGCAGTGAGAAACCGTGTGTGGGGGGGAGAGAGAGAGAGAGAGAGCGGCCGGCTGAATAGGTGTACGGCCCCTTTAAGGAGCCGGAGAGGATGAGCCCCCCTCGGGGGCCAAAACTGGGGCTTTGTTTAAAAACTGCACGCTCCAATCTGCTGCAAGATGCTGACATCAGCAGAAGCCGGGCCGGGGGTCAGGTGGGGTCGAGGCTGCCACTCACCCGCTGCGAAATCAAAACAGTGGGCAGATGCTGCAGGCTCCTGAGGAAGAAGAAGAAGAAGAAGAGAGAGAGAGAAAGGGGGGTTGGAGGGGAGGGGGGAGTGGGGGAGAAGAAGAGAAAATAACCTGTAACACTTGCCTCCCCCCGATTTATGGAGTGTGCATAGACATACGTTTTCTGCCTTTGCCTTTTCTAATTCGCCCTCCAGAAGCTTGAAATGGTGCCAAGAGACCCGAGTGAAAATTTGCCACATATCAGGTCAAACATTATGTACTAAATAAACAACCTTTATTTCAACCAGGTAAAGTGAAATATATCAGGACTCTGGACAAAAGTTCTGCCAATTATTTTCTTTTTCTAACCCTCAATGCAGTGTGTTGATAAATCATATCCAGAGAGAGCTTACATTTTTATTTTACATCATATCCTCATGAAAAAACTGGATATGATTGAGTGTTGCTGCAGGATAGCTCACAATAATCGGTCGCGCGACCGTTATAAAGGCATTCTGTGGATGAAGTTTCGATTTGGAAAGACGCAGCCCTTTATTACAACACCTGTGGTCTGTTTCTGGTGAATGTAGGGTCACAGTGTTCCAGTTCAACCAGAGCGGATCTGTCACTGTTGCAGGGACACATCCTGCTGACACATCCTGCTGACTTAATTTAGCCGTTTCCCCAAATTAAATCCAATTCCCTCTCCCTCTGCACCATGCGTCACTAATTTGCGTTAATAGGCCACATTCTCATTCGTTTGCTGTATTTGGAAAGTCAGTGTTGCGGTGATGTTTCAGGTACACTGTGCCGCAGTGTTTCTGAAGGTGTATTTAAGTCGTGATTCAGCATGAATCATGATAACCCCCCCCTCCCAACACCCCCCCCGAGGTAAGGTCTGTCAAGATTAGGCTAGTGATCTTTAAGGTGAACTGATCTGTGCTGCAAAAATACTGCAACACCGCGAAAGACGACAATCACCGCACACTTTACCGCCTCACATCTTCGACGCAGACCCTCGAGACGCGCGGGGCAGATAAGGATCTTTGAATCTTTTGAACTGTCGGCGTACGCGCAGGTTAACTGGGTCACAGTTGCCTCTGCAGAGGGCATGCACATGCAGTCAATTTGGCCACAGAGATCTTTCACAGCTCCACCCAGTTCAACCACTATCTGACTGACTGCTGAACTTTTAAACCCTGGCATGCAGTGGTCGGCAGGAGAGCCTGCCTCGAGTAGAATAATAATGTTAGTAGTGGTGAGCTACCCTTGAGTAGAAAAAACATTAGAAGCTGTGTTTTATATTGATTTTAAGATCCACTTTTAGATGCTGTTAAAGTCACTAAAATTCACGAATGGCTGATTGAGTGTTTTATTAAAAAAAAGAAAAAAAAGAATGGAAATGTTCTCTATGTAAGATGTTTGTTTTAAAATCAGACTGTAAATCTCAAAGTGGGACTTTGACGGTTAAGGAGGAGGGACTTAATTGCATTTACAATCCATGGCAACGTTGATGGGTTTTCTTTTGTGCTGAAGAATGTGACAAATCAAAATGTCAGAAGGAAAACATTGCACTCCGTTTAAAAGGATATTGGACTGTGCAACACGTGGACATGCCAGTTAAAGACTGGTCCCACCCCCTCCCCCGTCAGCTGTTGAGTGACAAATAGTGTTGACGTCACCGATTTTCAACTGATCAAGTTCTTTCAACGCTCAAAAGCTTCACACAAAGGTCTCCTGTGATAAAGTGGGGGAAAATGACTCAACCCGCTGTGGATGTTCTTGTACAATTTGAACAGGAGCTGAACATGTGGTCTCTTAATGACATGCACCGCCGTGTGGTCACAGGTGTGCATTAGTTGGGGTCCTTTACATGCAGCTTTGAATGTGCTCTCAGCCAATCAGAGATGAAGGTCAAAGGTAGAGGTACCCTTTTTTTTTTAATAAAAGACTGGAGCTTGTGGGTCTTATGACAGTCGCCAGGCAGAAAATAATGATAAAAGCAAGGGGGGGGGGAGTCTGGGGAATAGGGATAAGATGAACAGCAAAGCAACCGGACAGGCACAAACAAAGTCTGATATATATAAACATGCAAGATCTCACACACACACACACGAACACACACACACACACACACACACACACACACACACACACACACATGCTGTGATTCATAGGCAGGCAGAGTCAGTCTCCAGCAGGGATCTGTCCTCACCAGTAGGCCTCAGGGGACAGCAGACAGAATATTTAAGACAGGCCTCCCTAATCCCTTTAGTTAGACTGAAACCATGCACACACACACACACACACGCACACACATGCATACACACACGCACACACACACACACACACACACACACACACACACACACACACACACACACACACACACACACTATATTTAGACCAGTGGATTCATAAGAAAACAGGATATCACCGAATTTGTTTGTCTGCTCACATCTGTTTGTTTTACTGTGTGTGTTTATGTGTGTGTGTGTGTGTGTGTGTGTGTGTGTGTGTGTGTTGTTATTCTTTCTCTATATTTCCACTTGAGAATTTCCAAAACAATTGTGCATCCGAGGGAAACACGAGAAAGAGCAGGTTTTAGTCCTGAAATGTCACTGCAGTCACTACACTGCAGCCATGTAAAATGTACAAATTAAGATTCAGATACATTTTTACAGTACAGCTTGTATGATGTGTCGATGCCTTATTTTTTAAAAAATATATATAAAACAGATAGACACATATTTGATATTACATATAAGGCAGATAGAAAATGTATGATACTAAGACGGGCAGATAGACATAGACAGACATGTGGTTGACAACCACATGCTTGTCTGTTGTAAACTGCATGACATTGGGTGAGGTTGCAAATTCAAAGTTCACCATTTCAGAAATAAACCACTATGTTCTCAGGGAGCATTGATCACGTGCACGTGTGTGTGTGTGTGTGTGTGTGTGTGCAGGACAGCGGCAGTGAGAGGTACCTCCTGTTGCTGCTCGTATTGTTTGACAGTTTGTGCTCATGTTTGTGCGTGTGACATAACAAAAGGTCATGAGCCCGACTGTGGTCGCGCATGAGTCCCTGACGTTTCAGTTCCAAGAGCGAGGCATGGCCGAAAACGTTCATAGCCACCTACACGACAGTTCTACTAGATAAACACTTCTACTCCCACTCGCAGCTCTTTCTTTCTCTCTCTCTCTCCCTCTCTGGGTTGATGAGAGAGTTGTTTTTATTGGAGCAGGGCTTGCTCCTAACTCCCAGTAGAAGCCAGATGATTGTTTTTGCTGCCCGGGGTCCAGATCCTACCTTTCTAGATCCTATTACTGGGACTGTGGATGTTTCCAGAGAGAAGGGAAGAGAAGAAACTGCATCCTAGAGCCCCAACATTTCCACAATTTTCACCATTTGAAATAGACTGTTTTGCTACTTTATTCTTATATTCTACAGGAGGTATTGCATTTTCACTCAAACTCACACATTGAATTTAAGAGTTAGGTTTACTAGGAATCTTGTATATGATGTTTTATAGAATGATTCATGTATAGGATAATGTATTGTTAACTAATTCTACACTAAACTACCCTACAACATATATAATATTCATTTCAGTCTAAAATCTACAGTTTCAGAGTATATACCCAAAATAATCATTTGATATTTTACTTGCTCCTTATGCTTCCATACAAGAGATTTTTTAATGCTAGGATATTACATGGAGAATTTGTGTATAGGATTGCTACATAAACTGTTAGGAGGCGAGTTCTCTTCCACCACTGAAATATAGTCTTACAGAATAATTCTTGGTAAATCTGTGCTGCTAATTCAGTATTCCTTTTATCGTATTTATTGCAATCTTTCTTTTCATCTGCAAAATGAACCTGGCAGCACAATTTACCAGACACACACACATGCACACCTGTCACACATGTGTGTGCGCGCTTGTGTGTGTGTGTGTGTGTTTGCAGTGGACAGCCCAAGCAGCTGTTTGCCATTACTCATATCAGTGTGTGCTCCTTCTCTCCCTCTCTGACCCAGTGTTATTCTTTCTAAGCCACCAGAGCTACAGTTCCTCTATGACTGTGTTAGCCCTACCCTGGCAGCCCGTTTTCCCTGCCGCAGCAGTTGAAGCAACTAGTTTGGAAATGCCTGTCTGGCTTAATCACCCCCCCCTCTTCCTGATCGCTGTGCCCAGAATTTGTAATCATATAACAAGAGAGCTGAGGGGAAAAGTTACACAGGACCTGTTAAATTATTCATTGGCCTCCACTTGGTCGTGTGTAGATGTTGTTGCTATGGTAAACCGGGACGGTGTGTGAGTGTGTGCGGCCGTGTGAGTGCTTTTTTTTGTGTGTGTGTGTGTGTGTGAGTAGGTGGGTGGGTGGAGTTTGTGGTTTGGAAAAGAAAAGATTAACCATCATAAGCAAACACACACAATCATGAATATATGCCAGAATAAGCACACACACACACAGAGGGTGGACAGAACCCATCATCTTATTTCCTCTGTACTAAGGATTAAGACATGGCATTGAGGGTGAAAACCTGCACGTAGCTGTGAAAGCATGTTTCAGAGTCTCTTAATTGACCCATACGGCATGTCAGAGAGCAAGTCAGAAATCTCACAAGGCAGAGACGAGCTTTATTACCCTTAATTAAGATGGCATTAATGACTTCCCTCTGGGCCTGGACATAAACATCCAGTTAGCGTTTTACAGAGCGCAATTACCTTGGTGGCGTGATTACCTCAGAACCGGAGCCTCCGCTGGCTTCCTCCAGCGAGTAATAGCTGGCCGGGGCAAGACATCAGCTTGTTTAGTTTAACGTTTGCAAAATCAGGGTCGTACACACCAGAGGATAACAAGGAGAGAGAGAGAGAGAGAGAAAAGGGCAGAGCGAGTGAGGGATATATAATGTGTTTCGCAGTTTTTCCGCTATATGCAGCTGCTTGAACGTAGAAAAAAAAGCTTTAGGCAAATGGTGCAGATGGTGGAGTCAGTAAATGTTGTGGAAACGCTGTCAATTCGAGTTCGGGGCTGTTATCAGGAATGAAGCTAATCTCCCGATCTTTTCTCAGTTCAGTTAGGATGATTAACTCTAGTGTAGGAAACCACCATCTCAACCCTCATTTACCTATCTAAGCCTGAGTCACTAACAATCCTATTCCATCTGATATAATTATGTTTTTTCAGTTAGTGCTTTAACGCAACGAAGCTTTAACGAAAATAGTTAATTTTGAATCGAAAATCGTTGCTTCAGTTTATTTATTTTATTGCCTCAAGGGAAACCAAACCCCATTTTCCCCATTTCATCACAACTGATTTTGTAACCAATTCACATTGGCTTGTTCTACTCTCTGGTGAAGGTGTCAGGAAAAAGCTGCTGATCAGAGGAGGTGCACTTTTCTGAACTGGCAAAAGACATCTCAACATACTTTATATTTTATCATATCATATATTTTATCATATATTATCATACGTCATATATATGACCACGTAAGTATATCTTACATTCAGCATTGTTGCTGCAGAAAGTCTGACTTCATTCTTTTTTCTTACACACGATTAAGTCAATTCTTCTAGGTAGCGTACATAACGCGCACGGTAGCTGTTTTATGTTGGCGTCTCAGATTTGTTAACCACCACAGCTTTTGGCATGTGATTGAACTCTGGTTGACACATCCCAGCAGGCCTCTGGGCATGGAGGGATTGAGGTCAGCTTATGGATCCGAGACCGTGAAGGTGTTTGCAGCACAACAGCTGATACGGGGGGGGGGGGTTCGGATGGACGTTGGGTCGACTGAAAGTTAATAGGCTGAGGGGACGAGCCTAAGCCGCGCAGACAGAGTACCGCTCTTTGCCGGGGATTTCCAAGCATGATTTACCCAGAGAGTAGCGAAAGGTCAAGTCATTAACCCCTTCATTGATAATTCTTAGATGTTCAGGCCTCTGGCATCAACAAACAGTCATGCAGTCCCAATAAACAGGATTACGACTGTGGATGAAGCCACCCAATGTATCACATGTAAATAAAACATCATGTTCATGGACCATGCATCAAACATTTAGGCACATTTGAGCAAATTATGCAGTTTAATACCCATATGCGCACGTGTGATGACTTATTTCTAAGAGTTAAGGTCACAGTGAGCATAAAAGCACTCAAAATAATAGTAATGTGCATTCTCTGTGCTGATTATAATGTTAATTGACAACACAAACCTCCTTGTCCCATGCGGCAACATGAGCATGACTTGGCTCTGCGGAGTCCGCAGAATTGGTGGGAGCCATTGTAATACATAAAAACCTCATGGGCGTGATTGAGAGCGTGAGGTTTTTTTCGAGGGTGTGAAGACCACGTGAGAGATGTTGTCGCGGGGACAAAAAACAGAGAGAGAAAGAGAGAAAGAGAGAGAGAGAGAGTCGGAGAAAAAGGGAGACAAGGTCTCTTGTTTCCCCTCCGCTCTCCGAGGGGCCCAGCTGCCGCGGCGTTCATTATTCCAAACGCAGCGGCATGACACTGGATTGATACAGCCACTAGTAAACACCGCTCACACGCGGGGGCCCGCGACGCCAGCATTAGCTCGGCCCGCGCCGGCAGCCGGAGCGAGTGACACGATCAGCCCATGTGAGAGGAACGGCCAAGTCAGATCGGAGCGAGAGATAAAGTGTCTGCGCATTACACACGCTGTCAGCGATTGCACGGTTGCTTGTTTACCCAGAGACTGAACACGATACAAAGAAAACTTGACTAAAACCTGCGCTTTTTAACCGTTAAAGCACAAACCTAATGCTCCGCATAATAACCCTTCCTGGGCTGTGTTGTTTGAGGTTGTATTTTTAAGTCGTTTCCACAAAGATGAATCATTGTTCAATTTCAACGTTGAACTCCCCGAACTCTCGCAGTGTTCCCCCGTTAACTCAATTTCCTTGCTGATTAATAGCCGCATTTTTTTTCTTGTTCATATTTTTCCTGCTCCGACTGCGCTCCTCGCCATATATAAACAAGTCCATTGAAAGGAGAAGGCCGGCCCTTGTGAGGCGAGCGGAGGTCAGTACCAAGCAGATGATCCCAGGGGTCACGGAGGGCGGTGGGAGGAGGAGGAGGAGGCTCTGTAGGCACTCGGAGGGTATTTCTGTCTTGTTTCCCTACTTGTGATTCCTAATGGTCTAATCTAGTGGGGGGGGGAGGGGGGGGTGCGTGAGAGCGGGGGATTGCCAACTTCCACCCCCCCCCCCCAAGCCCCCGCCCCCTGGAGAAAACTCTGGAGTTACGCTCGGGCTGGAGTGGGTAAGACAATGTCCAGACTCTCCACGTTCAAACTCATAAAAAAAAAACAACCATCCTGAGAGGCAACAAAACATCGCAGTGACACAGACGGGAAGGTTCCTGAAGTCTCGACTCGGGAACCTACGCTGCCAAGTTTAAATTGCCATGAGCCTGGAGAGACAAAAAAGAAAGATAGAGAGAGAGAGACGGGTTTAAAGAGACGGACTGAGACTGATTGCCCACTCCCTCGCTGTATATTTGGCGACAAAGTTCAAGAGTTCAAGATCGTATCTGGATAGTTTGTCTCGAGCTGCTAACCGCTCGACGCCACTCTGCCAACCAGCGCTGGTTTGGGGCGACTGACCATGATACGTAGATCATAAAAAAGCTCCGCCGTACGGGGGGCGGTTCAGCCTGAGTTCATGGAGGTACTCTGAAAGAAACAGAGAGAGAACAGCGAGAGGAAAAAAAAAGGAGGGGAGAAGCTCTATCGAGCCAGCAGCACCAACCTCACAGACGACTGTTAAACGCCAAATCTCCTGCACACTTTTCTGTTTTTAGGAGCTAAAAATAACAAGGGAAGGACTACACGGTAATTCTTCACATTTACTACAATACGGGACAAGAGGAGTCCACTTTATTTATTGCCCACTTAACGAATCAGCTGATCTACCAGTCGACGGTATATTTGTTGCATGCACCTCCTCATCTAAACATCCTAAAGCAGAGTAAACTTAAAGGCTCCCACTGGACGAATAATGAACGTGACCACTGGCCAAGTCCCATTTCGCTCCGTCCTCTGTTTGTTTTCCCCAGCATTGTAATTACCTCCACCCCCTCCCCAAAAAAAAGCCTGAAACTACTCAGTGGTAAACAGATCCAACAAACCCCGGGACCCTGACCCAGACCCATAAAAAAAACACAACACGGGAGAATAGGGGAAGGGGGGAAAGGGGTTGTGGGATAGTAGCTCATAGGGGCGAACATGGCAGTGCAGCAGCGGGGGTGGGGGGAGGGCACGTTAGCGTTCCTGTGCGCGGGCGTGCACGCACCACCGTTCCCTTTAACCCCTTTCCTCTGGCTCTGACCCTGGCCCCCTGCCAGCAACAGTCACAGTCTAATTACTGAAATCTGTGTGGCAGCTAAAGGCATTGTAGGAGTCAGTATTGTGCGGAGGCCCGTGAGAGCGGTCACCATTCATCCCCCGGGTGCCCTCTATTTACCGAGGTGGAACGGGCCTGTACAAGGGATCTGTGTTTTTGTGTTTTTGGAGAGAACGACAATTTTTCCAACGAGGCGGCCCCGAGACGAGTCGGCCGAATGATACACGGTGTGCGACAGTGTGTCAGCGCATTGAGTTGGGTAACTCGCCTAAATGAGACCAACTGTGGTTCCGTGTTGCCATAGTCTGACACAAAATCAACAAAGCGACAATCTTGCTAAGAATTCATATGGTGTTTTTTTTGCCTTTCCTCCTATCATAATAAAACTACTATAGTCTAGTCTAGGCTATAAGGCATCTTGTTTGCTTGACAAATGCTTTAAGCAAAAGTATAAGGTTTCCAAGTGCTTCCTGTCATATGACATCACTGACTTCCTGCCAACTTAATCCCAAGAACATGGTGAAGACAAAAACTCCCAGAAAGAGGTCATTCTCTTTATAATAATTGTTTGCCCTGACATGTATATACGTAATAATGGCTCTCTACGACTGTAGAGTAGAGTAGACTTGTTAGTGACTTTTCTGATATATGCATATAACTGATAATTACCATACAATTTTAATATTATTATTATTATTATATTAACAAAATGTACCTCTCTAAAGTAAAAGATGGTTGAGCATTGATACTGTCACTGATGTAGAGTAATTTTCCACATGAATTCCCACTGCACCATATTTGCATCTCATTACAAACTCTCCACGCAACACTGTGCTCTGCGTGGTATAAATATTACCCACATTTATTATTCCGTCTCTTTTCCACCTCTATCAGAAGAACTCACGTCAGTGTTTTTTCCCTGTGTGTCAAATCCCTCCGCTGGTAACCAGATTAGAGCTCCGCTCTCGTGTCCGCTCAGCGGGGAGGGACTGGCTACAGTTTCGATTCCCCCAGCCCAGCTCTTTATCGCACCCATGACTGGATTTATTAAGCCTAATGCTGCTAATCTGCTTGATTTTCAGTGTAAACCCATTAGGGGACATGCTGGAGGTATGATAACGGCGGGGGAGATGATAGGGAAAAAAAACGCGTTCTGTTTTCAAGTGTGAGCCAACTTCTTGGCATTTATCAGAGGGACTGTGATCTCGTCAAACGCGGACAACTGTCATAGGTCAGGGGCGTGCCAAAAAAACAATGGCGTTAGTCGCCTTGTTATCGCCGCCGCTCTGAGACAAGGTGTTGTTTACATCTGCGTTATCTTCCCTAAGCCAGATCAGCGCTCGCCGCTTTCCCCAGGAAACCTTCAAAACGGTATCGGGGAAGGCGTTCTCCCTCTCTGCAAAAAACAAACCTGGGTTTTACATAAACGTCTCTCCGCAATCCCGACAAAAGCTTGTCAAACCCAAACGATCGGCCATGTTCAAATGCTCAATGAGACGTAATAACATGGTATCGCGGCGGCTTTCCGAGCGGTCAGGCTGCAGCGGAGGGCCCCCGCCTGGGTTCCTGCCCCGTGCGGTGAGTTTTTTCGGGTGGCCGCTGCTCCGTCTGCTCCGCGACCACAGGGCCCACCGCCGTCTCTCCCCTCGGCGTCGCGAGCCTTTCGGGTAAGGCAGGGCCTACCCTCGCCGCGCCACAACGCAGCGAGGCCGCAGTCACACGGAACTCCGACACCTCGTCTGTGGCGGCCGTGCGTTTCCGTCTGCCTGTTGTCGCCGTGTGAAGAGGCGAGCCGTGCGTGCCGGGGGATGGGAGGATGCACCCCGCCGACACTTTCACAAGCTTGTGCTGAGTTTCATATCTAGTTCAGAGGAAGATGCTGCATATACTGATATAATAACTGCAACTGCAACTCAGAAGCATCACAATGTTAGTTTATGTGACATTTACGGCTGTAAGTGGAGCAATGAGTGAAAAAAATCACACAGTCGAGGCCGGGTCTCAAGGTCATAATAGTGTTTGTAGGTGAGTTATTGTACGGAGTTAGAATAGACGCCGCAAGCTATTTTTTACCATCACCACGCTGAAGTTTATAATAAATCAGCGCTTGTCAAACACGGATGTTACACACAACTACACATTATGCCGCTTAGTTTTGTTTTCCAGCCCTAAACCCTCATCTGTCTGCATTCGAAATTTATTCGGCTGTCTTGGAAGAGAATTATTTATGAGCAAATCTGTTCATTGGAATGGCTTGTCTTGTTTTTGCTTTACCTCGCTCTCCCCCGACGCTGTTCTGCAGGGACCCCCTGTCAGAATCATCAAGTTTTTTTTTTATTATTTATTTATTTAAATAGAGCCAATGCGCCAAAGCATTGCAAACAAAAAAAAAAAGTTTTCTGTTTTTCCAAACATGGGGGATATAATTAAATCTTTGTTCGCGGATATTATAATAATCCAAAATATCCACTGGTCCCATTTCCCTGAGGTTATTAATGAGAGTCTGTGTATCTGTTGTTTTATTTGTCTTAAACTGGGTTTTTCATGTTGTCCCGTAGTGGGACGGAGGAGATCAGAGGTTAATGATGAGCAGCTAGAAAAGAAAAATCCCGAGCGGTTCACGATTCCAGATGTCTTGAGCGCTCTCTCTCTTTGAGAAGTGTTGGGTTCAGGAGTTTACCCACAATCTGTGGGGGGGGGATCTTCACGCAAGGGACGGCGACGGTGGACGCTGCCCCAGACACCGAGGACGACTGGACACGTCCTCCTCTGGGTGAAAATTAGGGACGAAATGGAAAAGACGGAAATAGACGATAATGCAAAAAAAGCAACACTGGAGAAAGAAGTCGCTTGAAAGTCCTTTTCAAGGAATATCCTAGGCAAACTGTTTTTTTTTTCAGAAAATAGAATCTGAGGAACAAAGCAAAATCAAGCTTCGCGCTGATCGCGAAGGTTAGGGTCCCCCCCCCTCCCCCCCCGGGAGAGGAGAGAGGCGAATCCATGACTTTGTTTATTGCCAGCCAAGCCAGCCGGCCCTGCAGCTCGTGCAATTGTTTGAGATGAGCTGGCGGGCCGCCAAGCCTGGAGTAAATCAGCACTGTCAGTCAGCAACAACAGCCAGCACGAGAGGGGGGGGGCAGCCCGGACAGCATGTCTGCAGAATTGGAGGAGGAGGAAAGGGGGGGTAGGTGCTTTCTGTGTGTGTGTGTGTGTGATAGACCTACAGATAGCGAAGGAGTGGAGGAAAAATGAGCAATAGAAGAGGAGGGAAAGAGTACCAGGAAAGTGGGGGATGGGAGGCGAGAGAAAGAACACAACAAAAAAAAAACTCAGACGGAGAGAAAGAGGAGGGGCAGAGAAAGATCCAGAGAGAGAGAAAGAGAAAGAGAGACCCGGTGTTCTGTTGTGAAACATGAGCTCGGAAAAACTGCTCCGAGTTTAACACTCTACCCAATGTTTTTGCAGTTGTTACTGTTTGGAGGAGGTCCATTGCGTGAGCCGACACACACACATACGCACGCACACAATTGTCCCGGAGCTCCACCCCTGGTGCTCTGCTTGTTTTGTTTTTTTTTTCCTTCCCCCCTGGCTTCATCCCCTTTTCTCGCCGTGCTCCTGTTATCAAAGGTGAGGCGCGCTAACGAGACGGGGCCCCGGCGTCTCCAGCGCCGCCCCCCCCCCACATTGCCCGACCCGCTCGTTCTGCACCTATGGCCCCCTGAGAGGCCTTCCCCCACACCCGGCCTCCGGGTTGAAGATGTGAAGTGTGCGTCCTGGAAAGTGGGCACGAGGCGAGTCCCTCTCTCATTACCGCGCACCTCGGGCCGTGCCAGCGCGGAGGGCTTCCTCGCGTGTCCTCAAGAAACCACGCTGGCTCCTTTTATTTTTATCCTGCTACGGGAACCTTTTTTTTTTTTTTCCTCTGCCAATTATTTCCCAACAATGACCCCACTTGTTTATCTACTGTCTATTGAGTGACATCCCTCTCCCGCTTTGCCCACCTCACCTTATCATAATTAGCCAGGGCATGTGTCTTTTCTCAGCTACACGCCAAGTGCATGGGTTTTTCACACAGGGCTTCACGGGGTGTAGCTTTAAATTGGGTCCAAAATGGCAGTGGATAAAGTATGGAGACTTTTTTTTTTCCTTACGTTTTTGAAAAAAAAAAGTGATAAGTTGGAAAATATGGGTGGGGGGAAGGGGTGGGGGGGGGGGCAATAGCCAGCAGGAGAAGGAGAAGACAAGTTCAGCAGGTTCATGTGCTGCGCTGCTCGGAGGATTTAAATCCCTCCCCTTGACCACAGGATACTGCTAGTGTTTGTGAGTCAGAGATTTCTGTTGTGTGTGTGTGTGTGTGTGTGTGTGTGTGTCACAGCTGTGAGGCCCGGGAGTGACTGCAGCTCAACAAAGCACTGAGCTCTGCTGGGTTGCTCCTCGGTAAACAAAGAGAACTCACAGTGGTTGTATGGTGATTGCCCAACCTCTCCTCGACGGGGAAAGTAAAGAAAAGAGCTGGTCGAGCGCGGCAGATTAAAGGAGAAGTCGCGTATAAGAGCGTGGGGGGGGGGGAGTTTTTAATAGCAGGGGGAAAAAGAGTGTTGCTGTCGCAGATTTAAAAAAAATAATAAAAGTTTTCTTGTTGTTGTTGTTGCTTTTTTTTCGCCCGCTACAATTTCTGCACATCTCCGGGCTGCCGGCCAAGGGGATGCCCGAGGAGGTCAGCTGTGTTCAGGCACAGCAGGCGGGGGGTGGGGGCGGGGGAAGAAGGGGGGGGGGGGGTTGCCCAGCTGAACCCCGACCCAGCCCCACTCCCCTGAACAGCTACACGCAGCGCTGTTGGCTTAGCTGCTTATTTGACTGCCCCGTTTGAGCCCTGCCAGATGTGAAAAAATGAGGGGGGGGGGGGGGAGAGCCTACAGATATATCTAATGTCCTTGCTGCCTCCATAAATACCTTTCTAACAATTAGGCAACAGAAGCCAGTAGCAAATCCACTCAGATCTGAAAAGTTGAAGCACACACTTACTTACTCTTAGAATTAGGTCCCAGCTACACTAGTCTAAATCTTTTTTTTTTATGCAACACTGATGCAAGTGACAAATATCTCAGACTACACAGAGACCTCAATACGCTCTGCCTGAAATCCTGCGACACCATGCCTAGGACAGTAATGGCTGATGAGAAAAGTTTCACATAGCTGCGTGAAAGGACGTTGAACAATGGTAGTGATTCGAGAACACGGGCGGATCTGGATTCTACAACAGGCGGATTGACTTCATGCAGGGGTCTTAAAGTCAAACGTAAGCTGCAAACGATACCAAGAGCACAGACATAACGTGAGCCGTGTCCGCCAACGTTGTGGTTTTAAGCAGAAAGTTGTTTATTTCGGTTTGACAAGTCTCCAGATGAGTGTCGTGCTGGTGTGGTTCAGAGGCCAAACTGGATTAAAAAGTGTGTGGATTAAAAAAAAAAAAGAAAAAATCATCCAGTTGGGGTCTTAAATTCAGGGTAGCATTGTCTGTATGGAGTTTCAGCATTGTCATTATTGTTTGTGTGAATGGAGGGGTTTTCTGTAGAAAAGGAAGGGTGACAAACATGCGGCCCGGGGACCAGAAACAGCCCGCTGGTTGACTGTAAAGACTGTGACAACAACAGCAACAGCTGGCTGACTAAATATGGAAGAGTGAGACATCATATTGTTGAATATGCACTTTTCCCCCCTAATGTCATCATTTTGTAAATTGAGATTTAATCATAACTAATCAGTTAAATATTTATCATGTGTTTCTTTACATAAATAGGAGAGGAGAAATACATCGGTGTTGATATTAATACGTACGTTTTTACTGGTCCAGCACACTTTGACATCCGTCCAATTCCACTTTGTATGCAGCCTATGAACTTAATAGAGTCTGACACGGCCGCTGTAGGGGAAGTACGGGTGGTTGCAGCGGTTTTGCTTTTGCTGGTAGCCGATAGAAAATATCTCACTACTATAAATGGTAGTTGTGTCGTGGGCCCGTATCTGAAGTTGCGCCACACGCCGTTGCACGAATGTGGGGAGAAAAGTAAAAAAAAAAAAAAAAACTGTGACACTGATCACCGAGGGATAAAATGAAAGGAGAACTTTTTTCATTTGAGCGGGGTAACTTTAAGACGTCTGGAGCGAGGCTCAAAACCTGAGATACAGAGAAGTGGTTTTTGAAACCAAAAGAGATCCTTGATGAGACTGAATGAGACAGGGAGTGCGTGATATTTTGCCTAAAGAAATAAATGGCAGGAGAAGAACAATATTTAATAAAAGTATAATATAAGCACATCAGGCATCATCTAATCTTCAGAATATAGAACTCATTATTAATTATATCTTCTGTTGCCATTTATTAGCTCTTTTATTTACCCACTTATTGCATTAATGTCTTTCTTGACATTTATTTGCTCTGAAATGGGGTCCGGGGTGATTTATGGCCATAAAGTCGGAGGCGCCCATCTCGTTCGTCTTTATTGTTCAACTCGAGCGAGTGAGACAGTGACAAACCAAACCAATTTTTCCATTAACATGGAAAGCTTCTCATAAATGTGGGTCACGCTCAGAAGATTCTTTCCCGCTCCCATTCTGGACCGAAACCACAGATACACACCACATCAATTCCGATCCGAGGCCCGATGTGGGATGTGACTCAGCTTCCACGCTGAAGGAACAGAAGCAGAAAACAGTTCATACGATTGTAACTTTTTTTTTTTTTTTTCCTGTGTAGCTCGTTATGTTTTGGCACTAACAGTTCTGAGGCTCGTGAAAGCGATCCAATCGAGCGTCTAAGATAGGGTTGCAACTAAGATGAAAATATCTTCTACTCTATCTGAGTAGAAATATATATATTTAGATATTTTCACTTGTTAAGATCACATTTTTAAAAAATTTTGTCAAGACCAACAGGCCACAACCTAAAGATCATCAGTTAACTATGAGAGAAGGCTAAAGAAACCAGAAAATTATTTTTTAAAAATTGAGAAACCAGAGAATTTGGCTTAAATCAATTAACCGATTATATAAAAATGTAATAGTTGGCAAACTACTAATGGGGGACATTGTGTTGCTAACTCTGAGAATCTGTGATTTGTAACTTTGGGCTTTAAAAATAAACTTGACTTTGCCTCCGTAAACAGCTGGAAAACAAACTCTGAGTCTCTTTCCACAAATCACACGTATATTAATTAACAGAGGCAGGGTTGAAATGATAAATACGTAATTGCATGTGTGTGTGTGTGTGTGTGCTGCGGTGAGAATCCAGCTGAAGGGTTCTCGGGGTCGTGGGGGGCGGGCGGTGAGTCTGCGGCCGGTGGCGTTGAGCAGGTGCTGAGGTGCCTGTCACCCCTAATTTTCCATTATTCACTCTAATGCAGCCACTTTATTCACTTAGTGACACAGCACACCGCTTTGGCTTCGCGTAAGAGGAACAAATTGAAGCTGCGGTCGGAGCTCGAAGCAGAAACTCCTCCTCACTCTGGCCAAAGAGAGAGAAAGAGACAGAGAGAGAGAGAGAGAGAGCTGGGCGAGGAGTTAACAACGTAGGCTGCCGTGTTTTGATTGGCCTCGCAGACATAAACAAGAGCCGTACTTGTGCGTGACCCCTGGGCCTGACCCCAGAGATAGACGCTTCTCTAATGGGGGTCTCTTTCAGCAGGCGGCCGGGCCGAGGGGGAACAGAGGAGCCATTGTCTGAGCCGGGGGGAAAGCCAACGCTCTCCCTATTAAAAGTGCTGAGGCCAAGAGGAGAGGGCCACGGCGCTGAGGTAAACAGCCGGGGAGACATCCTTGGCACAAGGCTGCCTATTAGGGTCCAAATCTAGGAAAATATCACTCCGACTCGCACTAAAAGCAAGCAAACACGTCTCTGCAAATGATAACACCGTGGTCCACAGTCATATGAGCTTCATATGTTTTGACAGTTGTATAAATAGCACTATTAATGTCTGCAAATTCCTTTGCCAAAAAAAAAAATCATAAGACAAAGGATTAGGAGGGGAGTGGCGAAGCGTTGTGTACGCTTCAACCAACCATGACTCGGGTAGAAACTGTTGTTCCGTCTCCAACCGCATCCCTCCCGACGACCACATGCCGTCGGCGCGTGCACACGCGGGTAGGTGGAGGCCGCGGGCGAGGGGGGGGGGCTCTTCCGCCCGCGAGTGACCAAAACAGGTGAGTCAGGCAGTCTGCAAAGCGTGAAACTGTACCTGGCGTGCAGGACAATAGGAGCGCCACGCGTCGCCCCCCCCCTCTCCCGGGGGGGAGGAGGGAGACGGCGGAGCATGGGCAACTGCTTCGACCTGTCCTAGAAAAGAATTTCCAAAAGGAAAGTAGCCCACGTATACACACGCAGTGTGTTGCATTCTGTGCACAAAACTTTTAAAAAACCTTTGCGCGAATAATGCACC
This sequence comes from Eupleurogrammus muticus, assembly GCA_036785175.1. Classification (NCBI taxonomy): domain Eukaryota; kingdom Metazoa; phylum Chordata; class Actinopteri; order Scombriformes; family Trichiuridae; genus Eupleurogrammus; species Eupleurogrammus muticus. Next base: position 11,682,231 of record JAYKQN010000012.1, on the reverse strand, counting down.
TGTATACCTTACACATACCAGTAATGCACACGGAACTTTCATGTTCACACATGTCAAGAGTAATCAATCATTTCCATTCCTTGAGGGCATCCACGCCCGCAGTGTAACTAATCTTCAGGCTTAGCAGCAACAGCCTCAACCTCTTAGGAAGTGACAGTAATACGCTGTGAGGTAACTCTCCTCATTTACTTTATTATATGTGGGCTCATTCAGTTGTCATGCACCACTTGCCTGTGTGTGTGTGTGTGTGTGTGTGTGTGTGTGTGGAGGGGGTGATGAAGTCGTTAGAGAGTTTTTGGAAGCCCTGCCGCTCTCGCTAAATTAATGACCTGACACTAAGAGGGAGGTGATGGGCACAGGCGCTGCCAGAATGCCTGGACAGCTTCAGATGCCTGGCTGCTCTCAAAACACTCTGCTAATCCATCAGTCCATTAGTGCAGGGCTTCACATATGCGTTGTATTCAAGGTGGTTTAGTAAAGACAAAAACAGATATTTTTGGCATTCTCTTATTCGATTTTCCTAGTTTAACATTTATATTTTTAGGTCTATTGCTTGAGCAGCACTTCAGAGCAAGTTAAACCAGAACAGAACGAGTGTGTGCTCTTATTTTGCTGTTTGCGAGTTAGCAGGAACAACAGAGACCTAAATATACTCACAAGCACTAAACACGGTTTTGTTTTCATACTAGGGCCCTTTAGACTGCTACATTTCATTATGAAAAATCAGATAAATATCCGTTCATATTTTCATATAGTAACATATGACAGAGAGTGATTTGAACCATTAAATGTCCAATTTCCAATCGTCCAATCAAATGCCTCGTTTGTCCTGCTTGTGTTTACCGTTAGCCTCAAAATGCACATTCAGGTAAACTTTAAGAGCTTGTGCTGTGTTGTTATTATGTGTAATGGTTTGTTATTTAAACATTAAAACACAACTGGACACCTTCAATAAATTTTTATTGAAAAAAAAAAGTACCAATAAACAACAAGAAATCCAGAAAAAAAGATTTGTAGAGCAAAGCTCCATATGTACAGCATATTGCACTACATAACAAATTGTCTTTACTTCCAACACAACCAAAAAAAAAAATATGTATAAACACAAAAAAATGAGTGCACAGTATAGTCTCGAAAACACACAGTCAATGTTTACAAAAATGCTACATTTTCGCTGGGTCTCATTTCTTGGTTTTACAGAGAGTGTGTGATAATCAAGACTTGGTTTGAAAACTGAGCAGTTAAAGGCATATTCCAGGAAATACATGTACACTTTATCTGTTCTGTAAATAAGGGCAAATATTTCATAGTCATAAGCTAACGAGCACAATTAACCACAACAATGAATTATTTTGGTTTGCTTGGTTTCGTTTATACACCACAATAAGATGTGCAAGGAATGTTGCAAGTTCATTTTTTTTTATATAAAAAAAATGCCCTTGATCTCATGGACTTCAAAAAAGGATCTCACTCGCATTAAAAATTATTTTACAACATTAACTGTCCTTATAAAAGCAGACCCCTTTTTTTTCTTAAGAAAATACATTTTAAAAAGTTAAGAAAGACCATGAAGAACAAATGTTATTAAAAAAAAAAAATCGAAACTTCAAATTTATATAAAGTGGACTACAAAATTCAAGACACTGACGGTTTTCCGTAAAATACATGTCCCACTCTCGGGATACTCGACGCTTGCACGCGGGTGGTGGGTGCAGCTTTGGGAACCTCATTCTGACATTTTACAGGGCACCATGGTAGATTGTTTCCCTTTTCCAATAAATCAAACAGGCCGCCCGTCCGAGCTTCTTGGTCACTGCACAGATATACAGCCGACGCGTGGCAAGAACAGCCCAAGAGAACAATCCAGAGTATATACTATACATGAACACACAACAGATAAGGGACCCATGGGATCTACAGAAACAAAGTACTTTCCAGTGCATGTTGATTACAACACAATGATCAAGATCAAGGAATTAAACACATAAAACTAACGCCCTGTGACTTGAAAAGAAATATAAAGGCAACCTTTTCTTCTTCTTTTTTGTTACACGTGTTTTGAAGCCTCTATAATGTAATCTATATGATTAGTAACGGGTGGGATGGGCAATGACTCATTAATTATAAGGGGAAGGTTGTGTCCCGTTAAAAGGTTAAAACTTCAAAACTTGCATTGAAGCTGCTGCTTTTCCAAACCACAGATTGAGACTTGGGTGAATTGGTTTGTTAATGATAATGAAAAATGGTCAGGCCAGTCTCTGAAAAAAAAAAAAAATCACAACCTTGAGGTGATACTCCACCCAAAATCTATTTTTTGAGGATCAAACTTGGAAGGTGACTGTAACTGTGGTCATTATGCATGCATGTTGGTTACAGGACTACTTGTAGAATCCTGACAGTTCAATATTCTAAGAGTAGTCACAATTTTATGGCCATGTGGAATGTTTAGATGCACTGTTCCACCATTGAAATCCATTTTAAACTAATGTTAATTCAAAGTGAACTTGGCTCCTGTTCTTCATGGATGATCAAACGATATAAACTCCTCACAAAATACACAGGGTGAGTAATAGTAAGATGATAGAACTTGGGTTGAGTATCACAACAAAACACTGTCAGGGACAATGCGGGCCAACCTGCTCCGCACTGAGTCAAACAACTAACGCATATACAAGTTCAAGACCAAAACGAAACAAAAAAAGGAAAAATAAGAAGTAATTGCACACACAAGTGTATACAGTAGAAATGGGCAAATACACAAAAATAAATAAAAAGGAGGAGAAAAAAAATAAATTACAAGGAAAAATGAAACGACGAGAAATACCCAAGTAATGAAGGAGCAGAGCGAAGGGGAAGTCAAGAAGCCAATGGTGCGACAGGGCACTACGGGGACTGGCTCAGCGTTCAGGATCCGCAGGAAACTATAACCACAACCACATTCAGTGCACCTCGCACGCCTACTACTACTACTACACGCTCGGTAGCCCCCGTCACCACCACAGTCAGCAAGTCAGCCTCCGCACCGCTCGGTCAAACTGTACCTTTATGTGTGTGCTGAGAGCTTGGCCGTTTTTTTTTTAACTGAATAAAAGACTTGACAACGCCTTGAGAGGTTTGATCATACACAAATGGTTAACAACACTGCTCTTCCTCTAACCGTGTAACAGATTCTCAAGGTTACCAGTAGCCCACCAAGTCTGTCCCTGAGACATCCTTTAAGAAAAAAATGCGAGGAAACCCTACGTATGCAGTGATAAACTTGACACATTGTAAGGAGCAAGTAATTACAGACCCCTGATATGTATTGCTCCTTGGGTCCAAAAGTTGGCCTGGGTTCAGCAATGGAAAATATAACAAACAGCATCTTCAACAGTGTCTTTAAACATGTTCATATTTCAACAGTAATTACAGCCTTTTTCACTTCTGTTTTAATTTCAGAGACTGTTTGTCTGCTGAGTCAGTGGTGTTTACGTGTGCTAAAAATGTCCCCAAACTGGATCTGAGCACCAAAGACAATACAGGAGCACCCCGCAGAATATAAAATGGTGTAAAAACCCCACAAAGGTAGCCTGAGAGGAGATTCTGTTTCACAGATTGATTATGCAGTATTGTTTGATGTTCAGAACACACGCCAGGTGAAAAACAACCTGGGACATTTTGTAGCCTGAAACGTTGAAATTTCCTAGAACCCATATCCAATCCAGATTCCAGACTGTGCTCAGTCAGGTCTCGACGTTGATTATTTGTCTTGGACTGTGAATTTAGAAAAAGTGAATTAAAAACAAACAAATTGCGTGGTAAGAAAACAACTGAAAACCTTCATACAAGACAGAGGTTACACCGGTAACAATCTGAACTCTTGAAGGGTGTAGTCTAGTGCAAAAACAGTGGATCCACAGCTCCACTTCAAGGGCATGGAGGTCCGAAAAACAATCACATGGAAAGAACACATCTAAAACACAGGGATACCTTGTTAAAAGACACTAAAACTGGAAACAAGGTCAAAACACGAGGTGATGGCAGACTAGACTAGTTACACTAGGGGGGGGGGGATACTTTGCTCTGCGTAATAAACAATGTGCCTGACTAATGTTGTAACCTTCAAATATACAAATATTCTACATAACAATAGTCAGCACACCACAACTTCCATCTAAATATCTTTTCTTTGTGCTACATTTCAGACATCCAGGCAGCTTCAAAGTCAGTATATAGGATATCCCTAAAAATATACATATATAGTATATGACCTTTATACTAATGTGATCTACCTGTATTCTCTAATTTTCCTCATTCTTTTGGCGGTTTTAGGACGTTCCTGTCCACCAAAATGATTGAGGGAAACAGAAAACACAGAAGGCAAGTCTGTACATAAACACATCACCACACAGTTGGGTGTCAGAAGTGATGATTGTGAGGATTACATTTGTAGGCTTAGAAAGGTGTTTGTTAAAATGGGTTCTTTTGTTGTGGCATGGTCTCAACCGTGAAACCATTTATTACACCTAACTGCATGTGATGTGATAGTCCAGCGTTATTTGGAGTTTGTTGCATTGTCAATAATCCTTCATTCATCTTTACTAATGTTGATAAAAGCATTGAGCAGAATAAGACTGCTATACACGGGTATGTTGGCAGTCGCCAGGCTTGTTATAGCACTAAGTGATGTTTGGGACTGTAAAGTCATAGTTGTAGCATGGATCAAATATTATGTGCATATTCAAAGATACTTAGATGTGTGTGTACTGGTGTGAAGACTTTTTCCATGTGCAGAAACGTAACCTTTTTCAGATGACGATAAGGGATTGTGTTTAAAGTTAATACCACAACAAAGAAAAATGGGGCATTGAACAAGGAAAAAAACAATACATGAAAAACAACACAATAAAAGGAAAAAGATAAATGTTCCATCGAGGTGAGGTGCAAAATGCTTTGTTCTGAGAAGTTGCCTCTTTGGAAAAATTAGTAAAACAACTTGACTGGTTACCCTAGAAACTTCAGAAAAGAAAACCACACACACCGCATTTCCTTTTGTTTCCTAACCATCTCATCTCATCTGTAAAAAAAAAAAAAAAAAAAAAATTGCGCAATACTCATTCTGGCAGAAAAAACATTGAATAAGGCATTCCCAGGGTCTGTGGAGGTCATTAAAGATGGATACATTGTGAAGTGCAAAAAAAATTTAACAAGAACAATGTACAAAACTACTACACCACACGTATACCAAAATTATGAACATTGTCCTGTGAAGGAATCTCGGGGCATCATGGCATCTTCTTGGAAAGAAAAAAAAAAAACATGCGTCCTTGTATAAAAGTTAGTCGTCTCCGTCCCGCGGTGACCTTTGTCTTTCTGTTGTTTTTTTTTTGCGCCACGACAGACCCGTGTTAGATTTTGACAGTGCCATTAGGAGTCCAGTTCCCTCGCGGAGTTGATGAAAACAGACGCGGGTGGAAGACCCCCCCCCCTTCTCACCTCCGCCCGGCGCCACCTCCTCCAGCGATGAACCCCCTGTCAAACAGTAGGCTGAGCAGGGCTGTGGCCAGACGCCACAGCAGCGGCCCCTGGTTCCTTTGGTTTCGATGATACTGCGACAAGAAACAAAAAAAAAAAAAGACAGAAAGTCAGGGCGGCACAAATCCAGCCGTGATGAAACAATCACAACATGCAGTGCTAGAAATAGTCATTAGCTGTGTGTTCAGTGTAAAGCTTCAGTTTATGTTTTCTGGGATGTGCGCTGATTGGCGGGGAACACACAGCACATACAAAAAAAAAAGAAAAAAAAAAAAAAGAGGAGGATAAGACAAAACCAGACACCGTAACGACGCTGATATTTCCACAACAGTCTGCTTCTGTCCCCAACACTACTTATTAGAGAGGCCTCCTTTTGTGTGTGGGATCCCGACGCAATCCGGGCAATCCCGACCAGACGTTTCCAAACCACAACGATTCATCACACGGTCACACTTCTCCTAATCTCTCTGGCAGAGACCGACCAGCGGCGGCGGCGCAGGCGGAGACTCGCTCCGTGTTTTTTTGCGAGCCAATTGGATTGTGTGCGATTAGGCGGGGGGATAATGCTATCTCTGCCATTGAGAAGCTGAGATAAGATAATTGCGCCAAATGGGATTAGGGAACTCTTGACGATGGGGGCGGGGGGGTGGGGGCTCTGAAAAACAATATATCTGCAGGGGAGAGGTACAGTAGCCGAGCTGTGCACATCAGCAGCTCATCTGCAGACGAAAGGCAGACTCCGCCGGGGCCTGATAATGCTGCAGCTATTTTCAGACCACGAGGGTCGTAAACTAAGTAGACTCGAGATTAGTTTGTCATGACAATGCATGAAAGTTTACTACCATGCCTTGGCAGCATTCTGGTGTTTACTTAAGACGAAATATCTGAGGGCAGAGATTAGATATGCCATATTTACATGACTGTTAAGGTGGTGTCCAAATGTTGACCTAGTTAGAAGTGCTATTGTGAAATGCCTCTGGGTCTCTATATGCTTATCGGTTTGTGGTGAACACTGCAGGGTAAGGCCGGAGAGATATGTGACAAGTTTATCACAGTAAATAGTTTATTTTCAGTAAATATCAATAATTACTAAACAATGTCAATGGCATTTGTATTTTAAATGCAATAAATGTGCACCAATTTTCTCACTCTATGCTGTTTATGAACAAAACATCTTTTAAGTGATCGGCTGCCTGCGTGTCACTTGTTGCATGCTTCATTATCAAGGGATTTGATGGGAGATTTGTTCTTGCAGCTGAACTTTGCATATCTGTCATGTGTCAGGTTTACGTTTATGCATTTTTTTAAACCATCAAGCAATTTCCTATTTGCTTTTGATAAACTGTCTATTGCAGGGTGGGAACCAGAGCCTGACAGATAAATGTTCACATTCAGTAGTCACTAAATAGTAAACTATTATTTTGTGTTTAAAATCTACCTATCACACCTTTGTCTTCTATCACTGCTATTGCTTTACCTCCCAGGCATTGCAGGGTGTTGCATAAGCGTTGTCAGGTTCCAACCATCATGTGTTCACCTTACTCAATACCCGTGTACTACTTTTTTTTCCAAAAAAAAAATGTAAAGGTATAATAAAAAAAGTAGACTGCTGAGAATCTCGATAAAACCAGTTCTGTTATATGACATATCCAAATCTTGCCTGGAGATATTTTGATGAGGAGCATGTCTGCTCTGTATAATCACAGGCAATAAGAATATACCGCACAGACAGGATGAGCTCATCGTAAAACGTCTAAGGTGCTGTTGCCAGCCAGCTTGAGTTCAACACTGACAGTCTATTACATTTCAAGCCAAATTACAACGAGGAAAAGTTAGTGTATAGTGTATTTGTAGTTTTATATATAGTATGTCACTATGTTCCAGAGTACCAGTAAAACCAGTAAACTGAAGGATTTATTGCAAGGCGATGTTTACTGAAAGCTACATGAGAAGCTATCAATCTTTATAAACAGAAACAGAGCCCTCCTCTGACAGTGACCTTTTGCCCTCTGTGCTATCAAGCTGGCAGAGTGACACAGACAAACAGTGAAAGAAGAGAGAGTAAGAAAAAAAAAAAAGAGGTGTGCGCGAGCTTGTTGCAACTTAGTCATGACTCATGCCACCAACTGTCAAAATCAGACGTGGGCTCTATATTTAGCCAGGGCGGCGGAGCGGCAGTCTCGCCAGATGCTCGGTGTCGTCACTCTGACACCAGCCTGATGTGCTTTATCAGTGTCCCATGCGGGCTGTCTGTCAAGCCAGCTGTGCAGAAGCTCCCCCCCTCCTTTATCTCTTGGGCAAACAGGCCGGTGCTGATAGCGAGAAACTCTGGATTAGTCACATTAGGGGGAGGAGACAAGAAGCCCGGGGGGTAAACAAAGAATCATGGTGTTAACCGTGCAAATGGACATCCCTGTCAACAATATCCGTCACAAACACCATGTGGATGACTTTTAAATCCACCAAAAGCATCCAATAGTGGCCTTGTGTGTTTTTATTTCCAGGGCAGGTCTGCTCCTTCCCCCCTCTTCAAGTGCTGAAAGGAGAGAGTGCCGTGCCCTCGCAGGAGATAAAGCCACAAACATGCACGCGCGCATGCACACACACGATATTCAAGCCTGCTTTCAACACCTCCTATCGAAGAGCACTGCGAGTCGTTTCTCTTAAAAAAACATGGGAGATGAAACCCAACTCTGTTCTTTGCCCCGTGCAGGCTGGAGCCGTCTTCCTGCCATTGTGACTGTCATTATTGCTGCATCTCAAATGGCGGGGGCCAGGCTCACGTCAGCAAATCCTCCAGGGACCTCTGCGTCCCCTCCAGCCCTCTCTGACTGAGAGAGCAATTTATCTGTCAGCATCCACCACCGGCGCTCCTTCGCCACCTAATCCCTGCTTTTTTTTTTTGCCAGGGGGGCCAACAGGCTCCCACGGAGAACGCTCGCTAGCCAACATCGCCCCCCGCCCTCATCAACGAGACGGGGTGGCAGTCGAAAGACACATAGGACGACTTGGGGACACTGAATAAATGCAATTGCCCACTGACACAAGCGGGAGGGGGGCTGACAAAAACTATTATTGAGTGAGAGTTTTATTAAGCTGACTGTCAGACAGTGGTGATAGCGAGAAGTGAGAGAGAAGCAGAAAAACAAGTATGGGTGCATTCATGCGTGAGCGTGTGTGCACGCACGTTCGACACAATTAATTGCACAACCGTACCGCAGAGCAAGAAATAGAAAAGCACAGACTGCAGTGGACTCACGCATCCCAAAACCGCACAACGGCGGTTGGCTCGTAAAAACATCCCGCTGAAACTCAACACACAGTGGCAGAGATGTTATGACATGTGTCGACAATAGCCCTACTGCTGTCTGTGACAGTTGCTGTTACAAAACCCTTCATTGTACAGAGGCCTCATCTCGGCTCATTCATGATCACATCGTGCAACTCTGCCGATATTTGTAGCTCCAGGATGTGTGACTTCATGGGCCCGTTTTCAATCTGACTGTCCTTTCGTGTTTACTCAACCAGGAACGACAGCAGCGCAAGCCACTTCCTCATCCCCCGACCCGGGTCTGTCGTTGGCGTGCGTCACATCCAGACTGCGCTGCACACACACCCATGCAAGCCTTGACCGTCTGGTTGTCTGCTGGTGTCGTGAGTCATGCTTAGCCACCGGGTGCATAAATAACCTCAGCCTGATAAGCACATGAGAAAATCAAAAACTGTCTTACACCTTGGTGTATGACAAAAAAAAAAGCTCAAGAAAGGGGAAGGGTAACGTTCCCCTACTAGGAGTTTTACAAAAAAACAACTAAAGATGGTTGTTACTTGATCATTTGAGGTTAGTTTCTAAACCTCATTGCTTCATATACTTGCTTCTGCCATAATGGACCCCCCCCTTATTATGGCAGCATAGACTTATTTGGGTGTCTCCTGTGGCCGCTCCTCGCCCAGGGAAGGGGCTGACTGGAGACTCCCTGGAACCACAGCTGTTCCCCTCAGGGCTCACGGGTCGAGCTTCAGGTTACAACATGTTTACAGACTCCCGCCACTTCTCCTTTTTCTTTTTTTTTTCCTGGACTTATTAGTATGTGTGTGCTAAAATGTGCATGTGGGAAATTACATGTCGATGTGTGTGTGTTGGCCTGTTACCCGCTTGTGCAACACGAGACTCGTACGTGTAAAAGACAGGGGGGGAAAAAAAATCTCCAGAAATGGTGTTATGTATGTTTTCGCTGGTGCGGCTGGCAAAACCCAACAGTTGTGTCACGGTTTTTTTTACAACACGCCCACATATAAGCGACGCCACGCAGCGCACAGACTCGGTGGACGATGTCACCCTGACCACAATGTCGTGTGCTGTTCGAGGCCAGGCATCCCTGCATTGCCACTTGCCTCCATATCACACTGTGGAAACAGGAGAAAAGAGAGACAGAAATAAACAGGAAGAGGAGGCAGGGGGAGGGCCTGGGGTTAGTGAGGAGGTGGGGGAAGGGCTGCCCTGCTTCAGCAACGTCTCTGGCTGAAGGGAAGAGAGAGGGAGGGGGGTGAGACACAGGGCTGAAAGTTCTGCATGTGCAGCCTCTCCAAAACAAATACAATGCAATACAATAAAAGAGAGCATACTTTGAACCGCCATTAATCTTTGCTACATCAATATGTGACCCAAACTATTGAAACTAAAGAAAAGGGTGTGAATTGTGTTGCTAATGTGTAGGCAGCTCTTTGTTTTCGGCTGTTAACACATGGCTACACTTACAGAGACACACAAAACAAAACATCCTCTAGTTTTATGGCGGTCATCTGTAGCACGACACTTCCATAAAGTTGGTGGAAACTAAAAAAATAAGTCTGTTTTAGATTAAAATAATAAGCTGTTAAGACATGGATTAGGTCTGCAACTAACATTGCAATTCTGATATTGATTAATCTATCTAAGTTTTGAAATGATTACGTGATGTGTCATTTGCTTAAAAGAATGCTATAAAATGTCTTATCACTTTTCATGTGTTTATCACTTGTCAAAGATGCAACCTAAAATGTCTTTTTTTGTTTAGACCAACGGATCATAGCCTACTATCAAGACTAATGCAAACCAGAATATATCGGATCAGTTTTCAGAAGCTGGAACCAGAGGTTTTCTCTGAAGATTTTCTTGTTAAAAATGACTCAAATTAATTAAAACAATTATCAAAATAGTTTTCAAATGATACAATAGTTTGCAACTAATCAATTAACCGACTAATTTTTTTTTGATACAATGAGCCTTGATCAGAACAAAGCATAACATTAACATGAAGTTTCAGCCAACACTGCACAGCTCCAAGTGGAAACACTGGATCAAAAAATACTGCAGTTGGCTCATGTTTCATTTTATTTCCCCTCTTGCTTGAGAAATAATTGGGTGTGAAATTCATCACAGAACCATCGATTTTGTTGTGTTTTTTTTCTCATATACTATCAATATAATGGTAAAGAACCGGTTTGATTTGTATATTAGTGGAGCGTCCAGGCTGTTGTGCATTGTATCTTGCTGACTCAGCTTGTGTGTCATACTCAGAAGTTTTAAGAGACTTATTTGCCTGTTGGCGGTCACATTGGTAGTGTTTAGTCACAGCTACAGCCACGCTGCCATTAAACTAGAGGCCAGCGGGGCTGTCTTGAGTTTGCGATGTCAGAAACTGTGTGTCTTTTCCCCCCCTCACCAGTTGTAGATGTTCCCGATGAAACTGATCTCCTATTAGCTGGAGTTTCTGGCCAATGCAGGTCTCCATGCTGCGCGCCACAGGGTGCTGCTGCGGGGGCCGCTGCTCCATCCCGTTCTGCTCTTCTTCGCTCCCTTGTCGCCGTGCTTCCTGATCCCTGACGAGCTCAAAGTGTGCCGGGAAGTGCAATCGAAAACCTGCGTTGCCTGTTGAGTGGCGAGGCGGGTGCTTATTAATTTTAACAAACACAATCACAATTGCGCTGTAAGGGGAAAAAAAAACACAAGTACAGCAATGACACATAGACGTGGCACCACAATTCTATGTCAATGCTGATGATGCAACAGGTACAAAGAGCAGCTGAGAACTTCTGATAAAATCAAATTGCTTGACTCAAACCACAACTTTCAAAAGTCAAACAAACAACACACATGACAACAATTTGACGCCAGTTACTGAAGCTGTCATGGAGCTACTCCGCTGTGACAACTACGCGCCACTGTAACTTTGCACTTTGATTGCCACCACCGATTATCAGTTGCGGCTGATGCAGGTGAGCCCTTCTGTCACGTTCCTTTCAGTCACAGTGCCAGTCTGCCGCCTTTTCAACAGCACGGCAGCTGGGTACACTCTATAAGGATCATAAAAGCCGCTGTGATTGCGACTGTCAGGCGCCAACAGGCAAGATTAGCGCTTCAATGTCATTAGCCATTTCTCACAGTAAGCTGCATGTCAGAGTTTTTATTGACTTTTATAGCCCTGTGCTATGTTTCGCTTTTTGAAACGCTGAAATGCGTGTCACCAGCCTCACCGTAGAAGAGTGGTCTGGGCTCCTCTGCGACTCCACAGGGCAGCATGCCGTTGATCGGTGCCAGGACAGGGCCAGGAGTCTGTGTGCCCCGGTCTTCGCACTTTATCTCCCTGAATGTGGTGCGCCAGCAGTGTGGATCTGGCTCAAACACATCATCCTCCTCATCGTCCATACGGGGGCGCTATAAGATGACCAGCCTTGAGAGTAAAATGACAAGAGAAAGAAAGGTTAGCACATTAGTTAGTACATGACAGAGATTTATTCTCCAGGGAGTAGATAAATCAAAGACATCCCAAGTTTCCTCCCCGGTCCACATTAGGCCTGATGAGATGATCTCAGGCACATTCATTATTTCAGAGCATTCATTATCATTATAGACAACCTGTCTGGTTCATAATGACTGCCCTCAAATCAATAAAGCTGCATTGGACAAATTGGGGAAGAGAAAATGAGCAACAGTCTGCCTCCATTTGCGGCAAAAGCCTCAGTGCTTATTAAGACAAATGGCTCTGTTCATCTCAGTGATGAAACCTCACAATTCACTGCAGTTATAAGACTTGTTTGAGCTGCTTTTACATAATTGGAAGTTTTGGCTGACAAGGTTAAATGGGAGGTATTGAGGAGCCTTCTGATGTCGCAACGGGTTATATCACTAATATCCAGTACTTTCACAGCATTAGGGCACATATAATTACCTGATATTTACACAGTGTGCAAACTTTTTTTTTAAAAACCAAGAATAAAAATCCTTAAAGCAACTTTTCTGCAGTGTGGAAAGATTCTTAAAAAGCAACAGGGAATCTCACCAGGGTCAATAATGCACACTGCACGGTGCACTCAACCCTGAATCATTTGAGCGGGTCAAAGAGTTATCAAAATATGGATTGAATTCGTGTTGCCTCACCAGCTAACCCCCGAGTCGCCGACGAGTTGTAATACAGGGTTAGGCTACTACCACACTTCCAAATTAGGGTCCAAAGAAAAAGGGTAATGACAGTCTTCAGGGAAAATCCTAAGCCACTCTCTCCTTACCCTGGTCTGTCAGCTTGCCAGCTCCCCGAGAGGGAGTTTTCATTTCTTCACCCCACAGAAGCAGATTGGCCTGTCTCTATGCCCAGACCTCACGATATACTGTGTGCCTTTGCAATAAACCCTGTGTGTAAAACCACTTAATGCTTTGTTTTGACAAACATCGAGTAAGAACATGAAGACTAAGGGGGAGAGAGAAAAAAAAACTAAGCTCAACTTTCAGCTGTGACCAGGCTGTGAGCTGCTTGTGGCAGACAGTGGCTCCCCCTGCTGCAAACTAAATAACTAACAACCTAACAATAACAAAAGGGAAGGAGGCATAGAGGAGGGGGGGTTAGCTTATACGGATCTTACCGACATCATTTTTATTTAACGACATCAAGAGACTCACATCACACCATTTCCACTCAATGTAATCATGCAGCTCTAGATGCAAGTGGCACATGGATCCACTCAGGCTTAAAGCAACAGCCGGTGCCAGAAATGTACCAAACACGCTTAAAATAGTTACAAATTAAAAACATATAAACATATATATTACATCATTATTTTAATACAAAAAAATGATAGCATGCGCAAAAAAACAAAAAAGGGATTATTAAAAACATTATGAAAAAGAATTGTGAACACATGATTAAAATGTGTTATTATACATTTATACACATGAGTCGTTTGAGTGCATTGGGGAGAAAGCGGTTGTCAATAGGTTTCGATGAAGGTCTGAAACACCAGAGAGACACTTGCGGTGAAAGCAGTCGCCTCAAGTCCATTCACCGCCTCGTAAAACCGGGAAAGCCGGTGTAATTCAAACTCGTTGTATGAATGACAGACCGTGTTAAATACCATTTCTAGCCGAGACGGTTTTTGACTTTTATTGAGAGAAGCCGGCGACCCTAAAGTACCCGACGGCTGTCCGAGTTAGGTCCATTTTTCCTCAACAACGTCGACGACACGTTGTTTTGTTGCGGACGTTCCCTGAAGCTCCGGCTCGCCGCTGAGCGCGTGGAATAACCGCATTTAAATGTTTTTTTTTATTTCTTCTGGAACTTACCACAAAGATTGGCTTCGTGCTTTGTTTTGGCTTTCTCTTAAACTTCGGAGAAGAAAAAAAATAAAAGAAAAAAAAAGCGGACACCGAGTCAATATCCTGCCAAGTCAGGCAAGTTAAGTCCGTATCACCTCCGCGGCTACTTCCATTCTGTGAGGCAAAATGCGGAGCGATTTAATTTCGCCGACTTCAGCTCCGAAATGACTCCGCCCGCCGGGGCGTGGTGCCGCGGCTGGTAAATAAACCCCCCCAGCCGTACGCGTGCACAGCTCTCGGGTAACTCTACAGCGTCCCGACAACCGCGGTGTGTGCCCCTTTAAGAGGGCGGGACATGAGGTTGTTTCAACCAATCGCTGCGTTTGTTTTTATCCGCCTTCTGCATCGCGTATTCAGACACGTGGACGGGAAATTCCCCGTAGCACGAGACCGCTTTTTACTCTACTACCCGCGCTCATTTGGTCACAAGCCTATAACAATGTCTGTCAGCGTTGATATCTGTACAACTTGACCTCATGAGCCCTGTATGGCGGTAATCTGTGTAATACGGTGGAACACAAGTGTATTCTTTCTAGCAAATGCAATTATTTTAGTTAAACCTGTCATATAATTAAAGCCACATGACTGTGCACGTGATTTCATAGATTAGGGCATAGCAATCTTCCAAAAGGAAGTACCTGCTGAGAAGTCAGGTCAAAAGTCAGTTGCAAAGTCATAAATGAAGCAACGTTGCCGATTGTGATTCTGATTGTGTTTATGATATGTTCCTGCCTTAAAATATGCTACACAATGATGAAAACATGTTTCATATTTTTACTTCAGTCAGTTGTTCGCTGTCCCAATTTAGAAAAATGTGGTGTAAATGTGGGACAGCTTGGTTTTGCTAACGCCATATGTCATAGTCATATGTTACTAAATTGGTGAAATATGCATTTAAGCACATTCAGTGTGTTGCTGTGCCTGTCTCACATTAGGAAATGCACATAAACTGAGGCAATTTGGCACAAGAAATACTGTTATATTTGCTATTTTGTGTCAAGAGTGTGATATTTACATTTTCTTTTCTATTATGATTAGAATACCCCTTGGAGATACAAGAATCAGAATATGTATTGGGCAACAATACAATATTGGCTTAATATAAAAAATATGGGTCATTCGTAGAAATCCCCCATTACAGTTTATTCACCCTACATACACATTGCCCCTAAATACAGTGTAACAGAATCACATGTTTTGCCAAGTAGGTTTGCACATCCACATAATTTGCCTTGGTGTTGTTGCAGTGCCTAACAGTCAAATATATACACTCATTATACAGAAGTAATCCTAAATAATGTAAAATCTAAATAAACAAAAAGTGGTCTTAAACCAACAAAAACAACAAAAAAGCAAGTCGTTCATTTATTAAATGGATTTAATTATCTGCTGGAGATTGCCCATGTATCAAATACCATCATTATTTTCTAATTGATTGAATACATACTGTTGATCCTTTTATTTTGTACTTCTAGGTTATTTTTAGTGAAGCAGTCACTCTTGTTATGGCGGGCAGGGCAGGTGCTGGTTATCTGCCCCCTCCCCTCGGGCCTATCACTAATCAATAAACCCGATTGACAGCTGGAGCTGAAGCAGACCCCCTGCATTCTCTCACAGAGCATTGCCCTTCCCCCCAACTCCTCTTTTCCCATCATTGAGCTGTGGTGTTCTACCACTGAGCTCTGTGGGCTTGAATTGGATAGACCTTGAAGCTTTGTTCCACCTGTGGCCCAATCCAAAGAAGAGGGGATGCACTGTGGAAGAGGGGGATTGGTTTCCACACTCGCGATACGTGATATTGGAAACTTGATTACTTGATTGCATGAGTGACCACTGTAAACAAAAAAAAGCTCAAAGATATGGGAGCGTTAGTTGCAGCTTCCTTTTGTGCCTCAGCCAAACAAAAGAGATTCTCCCAGACTAAGAGACTGCCAATTACTACAAAGCAAGTTTTTTGAACAGTTCACTGCCAGTTGACACAGAGCATAAATGTTAAAGATTAATGTGAGTTTTTTTGTATTCTAATTTGTTATTGTTTTTTATAATTAAAAAATAATAATCCTGAAATAAAATATTAATGACAATCATAAGTATGCAGTATTGATGGAAATACATATATCTTAAGAACACACACTTAAGTTATTCATTAGCTTTGTGATGTATTAGAAGATGCACAAATCATTAAGGCCATAAGGCAACTCTCAGTGGGACTGAAAGCCAGGCCTCTATAGCATAAATAATGAATATGGATGAATTCATTGCGGCTCTCACCACTATCTCGTAACATAAATTGACCTGTGTTTGCATTGTGCAAAGCAAGTGTTCATAAACAAGTTCCCATAGACGCCTGAGAACCCTGAGAGAGAGCAACGGCAGGCATCAGTTTATGTTACATCAGAATCGCTTCTGAAGAGCAAAGCACACACACACACAAACACACACACACTTGCAGAAGTATGTGTGCACATACCCATGCACGCAAACAAGCACAAACACACATGGCTGCACAATCACATGCCCTACTTCCTCTATAACCTCAAAAGCCAATTCTCCCTCTTGATATCTCATTCTCTATATGCATGCGCACACACCCTCAAGATGAACACACATTCATGCAAACACACACACACACACACACACACACACACACACAGTGTTTCTCACCCAAACATTCTCAGCATGTGAATCCTGCCTGGAAACTGGAAAGGAGGGATTTCATTTGCTCTAACTGGACATGTTCCATGGCAACCACAGCATCCTGGCTGCTTGTGAGTTAGATGAGGCATGTGTGGCACACTGACCCAATGGCAGAGATCATACTGGAGCAGTGACCTGATAATAAAAGGGGCTTTTGCCATTCCTCTTGTCACTTTGAGCTAGGGAGAGCCGTAAAGACACCCAGTGATCTTTTTTTCTTTACTGTCTCATACAATTAAAGTGGTATTTTAGTGAGCATCCCCTTAAATGCTAACTTCAACAACCAGGGTCAGGAGTCTGTCTGATGAGAACAAAAAAGCTGGCACTATCTTTGGAGTCGCATGTGTTTGCACACACATGTGCATCCATGTAGAAATAGGTTAACCTCCCATATGATTACAACAGTTATCACATCATCATACTGATTTGTTGTTTTTCCTAAGCAAAATGGCCTGGAGAAATAAATGCAATATATGACATGCCTTTACTCAAGCAATATGCAATGCACTGTATATTGTTTTTCACACAGATGAAGATAGATGGATTTGGATTTGTTATAGTCAAAGACACAACAGTCAAGAGGTGACAGCTGAATGAAGAGAAGAGAGTAAAAGTGTGCGTATTATTCTGTCATTTTTTTTGTTTGTGTCTAAAACCCCTTACAGGTCCTTTCAGGTGAAGACTGACTGAGTAATGAAGCAGGCATGGAGAGATGGAGTGGGGGTAATTTTGTACCGCTTTTATAAATTGTGAAGGTGAGGAGCGCGGCCTAGTTATTCAAGCAATGACACCTAATCTGAGCCTAGTAACTGAGAGCGCTGACACAAACTGCCACCTTTGTATGTGCTGTCTGGTAATCATAGATTCCCGTCTGGCTCCCTGCTGGCCAAACCTCACACTCTCAAGGATGGCCTTTGTTATTGTGGAGGATCATATCACCCACATTAGTTCTGATTCCCGAGAGAAACAGAAATAGAAATCGCCAAATATGTTTGGTGTAAAAATATCAGAATGTTATCAGATCACAGTAACCCGTAAGGAACATCTTGTGTCCAGCCGTTTGGATAAGTGAAGGCACCATCACTCTGACATTTCCCACAAAAACAAAGTTTTGGTGCCAAGTATAGCATAGCCAGCTGTGAAAAATGTTGGTGACCTATTTCAATAAGTGTGTTTTGGGCTGAGTGAGATTTCTTTTAGAAAAATATAGAAAATTGCACTGTAAAAATTGGAATCTTATAGGGCCCTATTTTGCTATTTCCCCAATCTAATGTATTGATTTTAAAGGTATATTTATAACAATGTGGATGCTTTTATAATCAAAAAGGACCTAGTTAGACCTATTTAGCAGCAATATAATCTGCCTTCTTACACCCTCGCTCTGGAAAACCCTGTTTCTACATCTCGCCTCTCTACCGAAACAGCTGCTCTCTTGTCATTGGTCTAAATTTGTTGGGGTTGGTCAGACAAACAGACATGAAGTACAAGCACCCAGTAATGAGTGGGTTATCTGACATTCCTGGTGTGACATCACAACAAGAGCTATTTCTAAGTAGTTCAAATGAATATTAATATAATATTTTGTTTTTGCTACAATTACTCCAATACCAAGTAGAATTATCTTGTAATATCTTATTCCATTGGCAGATATTATTCCTTATTTCAAGTTTTTTCTCGATTTTGGTAAATATAGTCTTTTTTAATCAATTAAATTGTAACTTTTTGTCTGAATGCTGTTTTATTCACTCATATTATTGAGTATCATAATTTTATCATAATTCTCAAGTTCAATCTCAAATACTTTTTTTCAATTAAATATTAGTCAAATTATCTGCCAATATTTCCTGCTGATACAATTATAGTTACATGTACAACCTTTATACTTGAATGCCGCTGTTTGGTTCAACATAAATGATCTACTATAATCCACTGCTTGTTTCAATTTATTCTTGCAAAGTGTTTTGTGGCATTACATGTAGGAAACACCAAGATAATGAATTTTGTTTCACAAAAATCCCATGAGGCCATTCATCGCTCATATTTTCACCTGTAATAGAACCACAGTCACTATGTCAGTGTACAGGTCCGTAGCTTAGACATGTTTATTTCATTCCTCCATTAATCCCAGCTCACGGAAGTCCTTCTCTGTGAGAAAAAGGAGGAAAAGTGAAACTTGAAACTATCCTGGCATGTTTAACAGCTCCACATATGTTGACCCTTTGCTGAACCCACCACCATTTGATGTTCACGGCGTGCGACCGTTGCCGTCACGTAGCGCGGACCTGTGTGATACATTACCGTTTATATTATAGCTGAGGCGCACTGACGTCCAGCTATTCGCAGACTGCAGGTGATGCTTTCATGTCAAGCGAGAACCATCACTTGAAATACAGAGGCCTGACTTCATTCTGTCTGTATTTTGGCCGCCGGCTACTCAGAGGCAGGCGTCTCCTCAAACACTCTGGGCTTCACTTAATGAGACTCGCTGGCATGTCAAGCTGTTTTTGCTTGCTCTTTTGAGAATATAAGCGTGTATGTGTGGCAGAAAATGTTCATGCACAAACACGCACAGAAGCCCATGGACACAAGCAGATAAGATTGGAAAACACGTTGGAGATGTCCAGTTATCCACCCTCTTTAATCTGCAGCACACATTAAAGCCGCCACGGGCACCTCAAAGCAGGCATGTCCTAACAGCTGTGGACATGACTCTGTCTCAGCCTCTGAAGTGAGGCGGCACAGCGGGATCCGCAGCCGCGCGGCGGCGAGGCGGAAGATGAAAACTCCGAGGCCGCTCGCCATGAATGAGTCAATCTCGCGCCAGGGCTGTGACAATCCAAAGAGCCCTCGAAACCCACTGCCCATCAAGCATGCACAAAGAAGCTTTTCTCTGCCTTTAAAGGCGTCACACTGGTCCTCCCGACACTTTGAAATGCTGATATTGTTTAATGCATTTTCATCACGCTTTCAACATTTTAAAACCCTAGAGGTACTAATAAAAAAAGATCAAATAAACCTAATAAATGGCTTAATATTTAATCACCGGTGTTCATTAAACGATTTGAATGAAGCTGATTACAATCCCCGCTCATGGTTCTCAATCGGAACAACCATGGCTGTATAAGGATTTATTTATTTGTGACTTAATTAACTGTGGATGGCTCAAAGGCGACTGGCTGCTGCATGGAGGTCCAGCTTAGAGGCCTGGAAGCGCTGTGTGGAAGAGCACCATTAACGGCATCTATCATCGGCTACTAATTATGCTGCCTGTGGGCCCCGACTGGATCTGGTTTCAGCTTTGGGCTCCAGCCACCAAACACTTAGCATTCATATTTAATCACACCTCATTATCCACCCCAACAATGTAGAAAAGGAGACAGAGACCTTACCTGATATGCCAGACAGACATGGTCAACATACAGACAAAAAAAAAAAAAAGAAAATCTCAAACGAGCTGCCACCCGCGAACACAAATAGCAGCGACACGTAACGCTCCCCCCCCCCCCTCCCCTGTCAACGGGTGTTCGGGAAGAGTTCTGCGGCTGTGCTTGAAGTGACTCAACCCCTTTGATGAGAGCTAGCACCCCATTTCTGTGCTTTCTCAGCAAGTTGTGCCTTTTCATGTGAGATCCCTTCCTTTCTTTTTCTGGTTCAAAGAGCGGCAAAAGCAAACAGCGGCTAATCCTTTATCCTCACAACAACTACTGGCGTGTTGTTGGGTTATCAGCTTAGAGTCACCATGATGTCACACTCTTCAGGTGTAAGGAGTCTGATGTTGGACATCAAATACGACTTTGGTCTCCTCGGGCCACCTGTCCCTGTTTTTGTCATGCAGGCCGAAACAGAACTGACTCATGCTTTTTTTCACTTAGGCAGCAGACACAGTTTCATGATAAGTGATCAAGTGTCAGTTTTTTTTTTCTTTTCTTGCCCTTTTCATTCGGCTGCATGTGCACGCGTGTTCCCTGGTCCTCTCATGTCTTCTTTATTTGCTTGTAATTACACAAGAACAAGGTTGCCAAATGTGCGTTAGCAGCCAGCTGGAGAGCCACTGTATCTGATGTGCTTCAGCAGCTCCTTTCAAGAGCCGGTCAGTGCAATTTGTACTTAACACTGGTGAGGATAATTATCCAGCACTTGTTCGTCCAGCTCTCGGACTGAAACCGGAGATGCTGCTGAAAGATGCAGGAGCTATTAAACAAAAAACACGGTGCTATCCCCTTTCTTGAAACTGTGAATCAACAAAATAAATCCAGTCTGCCACGACAGTATATTTCCCTTCATGATTTTACAAATCTGGGTGAGAAAACAATGCCTTGTTTGTTTCTTTTTTTGATCCTTATTTACATACATAAATAAAACAACACAATATCTCGGTAGAAATTAATTATTTTACAGATTTTGAAAACTAAATTAGTGTAATTTTTGTCTTTTGTATGCGTGTTACAAATTGACAACTGAATTACATTTTCCTCTAACACCGAATCCAACAACTCATTATCCAGAGTTTGATGCCATCCGGTTCGCTATACTTGGTTCAGAGCCTAGACATGGTTGTAGAAGTGTAAACAAAACATTTAGGAGTTATTTGACCCCATGTGGGGACAAGTAATCAGAGTGACCTCAGACACTGGCGTCTCTCATTTCTCATCACAGACAGCCGGCCAAGAGAGAAAGTCATCAACAGACACGTACACTAACCCCACAAACCCCTCAAGGCACGCTCGAAGAAGCAGAAGCGAGCATTCACAGACGCACTTATGCACAGTTGCTGTACCATGACAGTATATATAATATTTATACACATAATGGGAGAGTCCTGTTTATTGGTCACTCATCTTTGTCTTTTATTTATTTCTAGCATTTCTATTTCTGGTTTTTGGACTGATCAAAACAGAAACTCGTGATGAAACGCGTGTAATGCAATATGCCGTAGGTGTCACAAGCTATTACCCTGAATTATTAATCCAAGAAAAGCAGCCTGATAGTAAATCAATCATTCAATCGCGATCTGATGCACAGTCTGCTGAAATATTAGCTGGTAGGGAAACGCCGTGTAGCGGCCCGTGAATGTGTCTTAATGTATATTTCATTAAAAATTTACACTCTGGTCAAGAGGACCTGAGAATGTGTCAAGTATATGGGTGTGTGGGTGTGTGTGTGTGTTGGTGTGTGTGTGTGTGTGTGTGTGTGTGTGTGTGTGAGTCCGAGAGAGTGGGTGGGGTGGGGTCACGACGTCCGCCCGTCTAGTCTCGGTCTGGAGGGCTGACAGTCTGTCATCGGGGTAGACAGGAGGGGTTATGTGGGTGTAGTGACCTGCGAGGCGGCGTTACGTGAACCCCCTCGCGGACCTCGATGAAGTCAGATTGCCTAATCCGCGCAAAACAAAAGTGCTGCCAGTCAGAGCCGGACAAGTCGTCAACAACAGCAGCAACCGGCAGCCTGGGAGATTTTCGGCAGGCCCCGGGCCCTCGGCGAACGTGCACGGGTCCACTTATGGGATATCGATGTTGTAAAAGACGCCCGGCCCTTTACGCTACTGCTAATGGTCTCTAAGTGTTCACTAGTGAAAATGGACTATGCATTTTCATAGGTGGTCATCGCAGTATTTGTTGGGTTAAATAGGACATGCTCATTACGGCTGCGTTCTGCGTTACCTCGTAAGTGCTTCTGATGATTGGTCTCCAAGTGTCAAATAACAATCAATGCTTGGCTTTCAAAGCTGCAACTGCGTATGAGATTTAAATGTAGGATTGTATTTAGGAGGGAGCGTGTCTGATAGAATAAATGAAAGGGTTTGCCATTATAGATAGTTTATTTAAATCTCACATGTAGCCAGGTGCTACTCATCATTGTGTGACGGATGTGCTTTTTATTATGGGGAGCTTGTTTCGCTTTGATAACAAAGCAATCCAAGTCATCACTATCCAATATCTGCACGTAGTTTTTTTCTGAAACACTGCAGCCCACTGTAATTCATACTGTTTATACTGTCCACAGTTGTTTGTTAGCCAGCTGATGATAAGCATCTCCAGTGAACCCTAATGAGCATTATGAATGAGATCATCATCCGCCGTAATGTTCAGATGGAACAGATAATGGAGAGAGGCCAGCCTGCTCGGGCACTGACGGTTTCTTCTGGTGGAACCCCCCCCCCCCTGTTTTGGCAACTTGCACATATTTCCCCACCCGCTTGGGATGATGTCATTTTTCGAAAAGCTTTGTTATTCCGCGTGAATATTTAACCCACATAAGCGGCTCCCGGACAAGACGCGGGGAGCTGCGACGGTGCGAGTATGAGGTGACCCGGTGTTGACTGCCCCACGAGGAATTCCCTTTGATTGGGCTCTTATCTGCTCGGCGATCGATACATACACGGCTCACATCAAAGCACACCATGCCATGGCGAGGGTGGGGGAGGAGGGGGGCGGAGTAATAAAATATCAATTATTAATAGAGGGGAAGGCTCGCCTTTCAAGTGGAGGAGAATTTAGATAACAAAAATCAAACAAAATCCATCATCCACAAATAACATCATCAAGGTATTAAAAAAACCTTTTAAAAATTCACACATTTTTTAAAAGCCTTCACGTGTAGAACTAATCCTATTGTTCGTCCGTGCGCCGGTTAAATGAGAGTTTTTAAAGATCGGCATGAAAAGATGGGACTTGCGTGTAACCTTCAGGCAACCTTCAGTTCACAGCTGTGGGACATCGCTGAACGTGTGACCCTCACCTCCACATAACCCCAACATCTGTCCCACCAAAGCCGGCGTGCACGCATCCATAAACCATGCATTCACATGCACCTGAACCCTACACATCTCGTCCTGTGGCGCTCGATCGATACAACCCCCATATTGGCTTTGTTCTTTCATGTTTGAGTCAGGTGGCCAACAAAGTTTTTTTTTTGTTTTGAAATTCATGTTTTTTGATTCAGCTTGTCAGGACCTATGATTTATTGATCGGAATGCCTCCTGCTACGAGAGGAAAGAGAGAGACTGGCATTGCACTTTGGACCTCTCCACTGTTATTAGACAATGTAAAGCTTCATGTTATATACCTCCATGTGGCTGGGATGTTAAATATTCATGGGAAAAAAGAGTGAACATATGGATTAACATGCATATTTTATGTTGCCAGTCCCATAAGGTGAAGAAATGCAATAATAGAAGAAAAAAATCCTCTCTCTCTCTCTCTCTCTTCTTGCCCTTTCACTTTGCCCGTCGGCAAACCGCTTGCAGTTTCTACCCTGCTGTAGTTAAAGAAAAAAAAAAAAGTCTAATCGCTAATGAACCTGTGAGAGCGTTTCTGGGTCATTCTTTCCCCCGTGAAGTTCACATGAAAGCGGCTTTATAGATTTCTCAGACCAGACCGAGTGTGCTGTGAAGTTTTCTCTCCGCTCCCACCTCGAGCCTCGTACCCCCCCCTGCCTCTTTCTGGCGGGGCCCAAGCGTGCACGCGGAGGGGTCACGTTTTGTTTATTTCATCTGACTGGCCGGAGAAATTAATCTCCAGCAAGAGCGCTGCTTTGTTTGCCTCCCTGTTTGTGGTGAAGATTGCTCCGTGAACTCCTCGGCTCATTTTCCTTTCAATATTAATTCGATGTTTCTGTACAGATTAGCAATACAATATACATAACGCAGTGCTACTCTCATACGGCTGAGAATCCATTCATTTGAAGCTAATCATGCTTGACAAGTGCCAGAACATGTTAAAAATCATGCAAATATACATTAACGTTTTATTTAATTATTCATGTAACACAGCATATTATAGCTGCTATTAATTAAAAAAATATGCATAAAGCTGAGCTGGGGAGGGGGCAGCGGCTCAGTGGGGGCCTCTCCCTCCAGCGCTCCCTGGTTGCCTAATCTGCTCCTTTTGACAGGCTAATGTTGCCTTGCTCTGGGATTCTCTGGTACTCAGCAGGAAGGTCCTG
The DNA here is from genome assembly GCA_036785175.1 of Eupleurogrammus muticus. Lineage (NCBI taxonomy): Eukaryota > Metazoa > Chordata > Actinopteri > Scombriformes > Trichiuridae > Eupleurogrammus > Eupleurogrammus muticus. The sequence continues at coordinate 11,657,450 of JAYKQN010000012.1, read as the reverse complement.
ACCACCTGCAGCCCAGGACAGCCCGGGAATGATCACATCATTGCCTTTAACAAAGGCCCCACTCAAAGGTCATGCCGGGGAGGGCTATTTTAGTTCCCCATACCAGGCCAGTGGCCAGAAGAGCCTTTATACAGTGATCCCAGGGGAGTGGGGGCTCCCTTTCAATCATCATTGCCATTTAAACCTATACAGAGTGGGCAGAAAAGTAACACATCAATGAATTACAATTGAAAATACTTTGAATTGTCAAAGGAATATTTGGATGAAGGCTTTAAATATATATAGATGTGGTTACAATTTAGCCAATGTCTCTTTCTGTGGACTAAATGTGCACTCGGCCTACAATATTGCTTTCAAATCTAAGTGAAGGTACTCGCACATTTTCTTTGCTTCTGTGTTTAATCATGCTGTCCTGTTGGTCATTTTAGTAAAGTCAGTCAGGATCCCATGAATGGTTTCTACAGCCCCATCATGATATCTAAAAAAAATGCAACTATCCTGTTAGCTCCACTGAAATCAAACTTGCAACGTCAGACTGACGAGTGACTGAGATAACTTTCCGTCACAGGGTGTCTGAGCTCTCCCTTAGAAATAGTGTAAAAACCACTGCTCCTTCTCATCAAGAGGAGCCAGATGGAGTGGGTCAGATATCTAGTGAGGCTGCTTTCTGGAAGCCTCCCCGGTGAGGTGCTCTGGGCACGTCCCTCCGGGGGAAGACCCAGAACACTCACTGGGAACTATGTCTCCCAGCTGTCCTGGGAACACCTCGGGATTCCCCTGGAAGAGCTGCACGAAGTGGCCGGGGAGAGGGAAGTATTTGTCTTTTGACTTTTTTTGTCAACCAACTTCATCAATAAATTGATTCACAGCCTTTGCATGTAGACTGGGACAAGGACAGCAGACCAAGTAAAGGATTAAACATAGCTCCACCTAACTGTGCATGTAAATGTACTGATTGACTTTTGTTTGATTTTAGTTAAATGTCTCCACTTTTTGACGACTAGACAGATTGGTCATAAAATGGGATTGTCTACACCCCTCATGATAAATCATACGAACCCTGTTGATCTCTTGATGTTTCATCTAGCGCCATCATCAGGTAAATATTCATGTTCGTCCAGTGCTTTGGTTAATGAATAAATTCATCCGTACATCCATGTGTGCGTGTGAACGTTAGACACCTAACATGCCGAACTATGATGGTTAATGCTTGACCTAAACATACGTTAGGATTGTAATTTCATTAGCATGGTGCTGTTAGCACTCATCTCAATGCCTAACTCCAGCCTCAGGTAAATGCTTGCCCTATATTCACAGCATATGTAAATTTATTAGACCTCAATGCCTCCTGGCCGGTTACATTGTAAAAGATTTCAAGAAGCATGTAGTCAAACCTGTAAAACCTGTTCCTTCCTTTGTTAGGCGTATGAGAGTTGTTGTCTTCGTGGTCAGTTTCTACTTATGAGCTGAACCCCCCATCACGGTGAGGAAGAGGCTCATGCTGCATCCATGCTTCTTTGTTTCTGCCACAAAGGTTTTTATTTTATATTGAAAACAACAAGAGTTTTCAGAATTAATCACTAATCTACTTTAAAAATTCCTGCACACACGAATCACATTGTCATAGGCAGCGGGAAAAAATGCAGCCTGGGACACATCACAATGTAAATATTAAAGTGGTATTGATTATTCATCGCCGGAGGAAGCCATGGGAAAACCAAGATGCATTAGTGTTTTTCCCTCTCTGAAGTTGCGATTAGCATATGCCAGCAAATCTGTGCAGTAATGCGTGAGGCGGTGTTTCATTTTCAGCAGAAATTGACCATTTCTTCGGTGATACCACGTTAAGAAAGCCCCGAGCATCCCGCTGGTTGAAAGACGAGCCTGCCTTCTCGTCGGCTGGCGCTACGCCAGCCAGGGATTCCTGGCAAACATCAGGCAGACAGACAAATCAAGCAGCTGGCAGCTTTTCAGACAAGCAGCAGACAGCCACCAACCCAATACCTCAACACAAAGGGAATGATGTCATGCTGTCTCCTGCCTGGCAGTGGTGGCACTTCCCCGTCAATATTACTGCTATTAAAAGAACAGTCTGGAGGAAAAGAAAAAAAATGCTCATTTGAAAGATAAACCACAAAGTACCCGTAACAAAGGCGCTGTAAGGAAGCTCCGCACCACAAAGAATCTATCATTTCCATCAAATTGCCCCGAACGCTCCCGTCTGCCACATGTGCGTAACTCTACCCCTGCGTGATGAAATCGCCAATTCATAATGAAAGTGGATCTAAAGGCGTCTCCTGCAGTGAGATCATTCCTTTCTTTTTTTTCCCCTTAGACTAACCTGGGGGGAGGGTATGGGTAGGGGGGGTTTGGTCGAGTGTGCTTGAACAAACTAATAATTGTGGTGAAATATGAGAGAATACAATGGATCATCGCACATATTTTTCATATGCATGCGAGACCTCATGAGGAACATGTTAGCCTATTCCCCCCACCCCCGTTTAACCTCACCCAAGATGTGTCTCACCTCCCACTTCCACATTCCCTTCCTTTTATTCCTCGCTTCTTCACACTCCTTTGAGATTCATCTCCTAGTTCGCACCTCCATTGTGACATGGGGTCCAAGGTTTGTTATCTCGGTCCTCGTGGGCCGTCACACCTGGCCTCCTCGCCCCATCAATAAAAAAGAGACTAGCTGACCATCACTTAGCCCCCCCCCACCCTTCCAGTTGGTCCCTTGCGTCTTCTCACTCCTCACCTTCCTCCAGTGGCGCGACACCTGAGGAAGGTCATTGCTCCGCTCATACCCCCCACTGACCAGCCGAGTCTAAAGTCCAGGATAAGGTTACTGCTGTGGGGGGTGGCGAATCGAAAGGAGAGGTCAGTTATTGGGTCATGGGAAGGATGCTGATGGTATTGGCTGGACCCCTCAGGGACAGGCTGTAAACTGGTGATGTCATGGTATGCTTGAAATTCTGGAGGGTGGGTGGAGGGTGGATGGAAGAGAGGAATTCGCCCGAAATTTTTTCGGGAGGTGAGGGGTGGGACGGTGCGTCCAGATCGGAGATGTCAATCACTTCATTCTTGGGCCACATACAGAGCAATTCCATCCAGTAAGAATGAACACATAAATAACACATTTTCCCTCTTCTTTTTTACATAAAGAAATACATCATACACATTCACAGAAACTTACAAAACAGGAGAAATGACATAAGAAAGTGGGAATTTCAAAAATGAATGAATGAAAAAATCATCTACAAATCAAAACTGTAAACATTTGATCCCTTGAGCCCTGAAAGATGCTCACTGACTTCTCCTAAATGAGGAACTGGTCCATTTTTCTCCCCCCACACTCTGTACAATCATCCAGTGCGTTGGATGGGATATTGGACCCTAAGTATGAATTACTGACAATTGGCACTATCCTACGACATCTTCATCATTTCTCCCTTTAACCCCTTCACTGACGCTGACTGGCAACCGCAGCCAAAAAGCGATAAAGATCCTAAATCACAAACGTGGCTCTGCTCGCCGAGGTGACCTTGAGTGAGCCCCGCTGTAATTCTAGGACGGTGACGACTGCGTTTGTGTCAACCGCAAAGACGCCTGTCCATGTTTCTGTTTGTTTGTTCGGTTGGTCAGTGGAGGTCTGGGAGGCACAGCTCTGGCCAGTATAGGGTGCCACCTGTGACCTTGTAAAAGAGAAGTGATGAAATATTAATGTGAGAAATCTGACCACCTGTTGTTGTTGTTGTTGTCTTTTTTTCTATTCAGTGTCTTCACAGTTCATAGATTACAATTGCTCCACATTGCATCTTCACACTTTATCTGACACAAAGTGATTACATGTGGTTATAGTTAGGTACCTGAAGGGGCGAAACATTCTAGCAGCGTTTCAAGTTATGGCTTTGAATCTATTGGCGAGCGCTTGACCACATCAGGTGTGGCTGTGCCGGGGTGACAGGCACGCTCGAGCCGAACAAAGAGTCACACACACTGGAGGACACTCTACCTTACATTAAATGGTACAGCAAAAAATATCATCTTCAATATTTTTCCTGTACATGCCTGGAGGAGTAAGTTTGTTTTATTTACCTAGAGAAGTGTTGACCCCTGTTGTCCCCCTATGCCCTCCATGTGTCACAAATAGCTGTGTAATGTGAGGGGCAGCTGTGATTGCGTGTGTGTGTGCGTGTGTGTGTGTGTGTTTGCATACAGGCATAAACATGCAAAGACAGCCTAAACAGGTGCTTTGGAGTGCATGCATAGCACACACACACACACACACACACACACACACACACACACACACACACACACACACACACTCATAACCCCTGATAACCCACCACATTCCAGCACAAGGCTAAGCCCGCTCCTCCTTTTCCTCACACCCTTCCTCTAAAACTCGTCGGACTCCCAAACACTTTGATTGCGAGATCCGTTTACGCCTCCAACCCAATAGCAACAAAATTAGCGCCTCCCCATCACGGTTATGGATCGCGTTATATAGAGGATGAGGTCACCAAGCCAACGCATAGCTGTGCTGCCTCACTGTCACTTTCCTAATTGAAACGACAGGCTGGGTCATATCTCTCCTAAGTTAAGATCCTAATTTCCTCAACAGGATTGATGCTGACAATGTTTTATACACGGTGGACATACATATTGACATGTGTGTCCAGATGTTTATGTGTGTAACATGAGGCTGTCCCTGTCACGGATGTCAGGTCATCTCCTGACCCCGGTGATGACAGGTTCACGAGCGGGACACGGGGGACAGGGTGAGGGATACAGCTGCGTGTTCGGGTTGGGTGACCAGGGCTGTGAATGTGGTAATGTAGGGGAAAAATGGTGCTATAGCATGGGGGTGAAAATTCCATTAAGGGCCTTTAAATACACATCCACCATACGGCACTGAGCCACAGACTCATGGATTAAACCACAAAAAAAAATCTGGTGAATACAGTGAGTCTGCAGTGCAGCTTTAATGAAAATATAGGGAATAGATAAAATAAAGAATAAAAAAAATATAAACACAATATATATTGTGTTTATATTTTATATTGTGTTTATATTATATCTTATTTATATTCTCTGTTTTCTGCTTCTACCTTTCGTTTCTTTTGCAGTTTGGAGCACGCCATTTCCGTTTGAAACGTGATCTCGTGAATCACCGACAGACAGGAAAACACTCTCACGCAGACCTCGTGTTGTCATAGTGACATAGTAACAAGCTCATATTTTGTTTTTCTCCATTTGTCGTGACATTGGCTACGGGGGAAATACACCCAGGAAATAGCATGGCAATTGATTACGCCTGAAACACTATGTAATAATAATAATGTTGATAATTAGGATTTTGTCCTGTCAGATGACCAACAGGCCAATGCAAAATGGGCTTTTTCACACGTTGTGCAGCATTCACTACTATCAATGAGGCGAACCATGACATCACCACAAGGACCACTGACTCGATAATAACGCTGATAATAAAAACTCCATCAATGAAGCCCACCAGGCTTATCCAGGCTGTGATCAGGTTTAAATGTGTTTAGTGCTGCTGGCGGGGCGGTAATTGCCTCAGCAGGGTAGCAGGACGACTTTAATGACATTATCAATCTGTTAGCAACCACGGAGGAGCTTGACTGGTTCCTCTGAAGGCTCTGTCATCCATCAATTCATAACAAAAAAACAAAAAAGGTTTTATAATGTGAGTTTATTGAGACACGAAAGGCTTATAAATAGATGGATAGATGGATTCCTGAGTTTTCACAAGGGGGCAGTACCAACACATTTTTCAAGCATCAAGCTCCCATTTATTCCACCTCATTTATCTCTCCCCTGCTCAGGCCTCTGATGTTATTTGCCTAAAATCCTGGGGACATGAAAGGGGCACTGTTGCTGTAGACATTGACAGCCTGTATCTCCTACATCAGAATTGAAAGGCAAATAGTATGACGTGCATCTTGATTGTTTTTCCACAGACAATTTGTTTGTTTCATTTGAATAAGGACAACTGTACATATGCCTATCTAGTCACTGTGTAAAAATAGAACGCATTTGCGTAAGCTTATGAATTACAGTCTTAAAAACATGGTTGTTTTTAAAAAGGACCAAGCAGGATGGTCTCAAATTATATATGGCATTACAAAAGAAAAGAAAACTCAATAATTCCACCTAAAGAATTTGCATCTCAGACTTATGGATCTACTTTCTGCCCCTCGGATAGATACAATAATCAAATCTTTTGCGCAAAGAAATGATATATGTGTATACAAATAAATAGTCGCACAAGGAAATGAAAGATGAAATACATAAATGAATTAAAAAAACTTATATAAAACGGATAAAAACTTGACCAAGATTGCATTATACATTTTGTCTATCATATGTATGAAATGCCACAATAAGAAACAGAATTCAGAACCTGGCTCTGTGGAAAATGTAAAACATACACATTCAGTATTTTGTACTTCACTAAATGTGGTCATGTGTAACTTTACTGTAGTTTTTAAATGGCTGTGTAAATAGTTGATGGTGCTGTCTTTGCATTTTCAGGTAGTGGCAACAAGATCTGACGATAACCACTAACTTGTTCATAAACTGTGTTCATAAATGTTTTTATTTTAAAGACACTGACACAAATCTAATCCCTTTTCCCTTTTTTTCAGAAATACGAACAATCCATTTTTGAGGGTTATCAACTCGTGCAGCTTGGTATGTACCTTCCTTTTTTCTTTTATGAGCCACGCATTTGCCGTCGTGCGAATGTCAGAAATGCTCCAAAGGCCACTGAGAATAACTGTACCTGAGAGTTCAGACACACATGGAAAAAAACTCACACACATGCAGATGAGAGTCCATAACTGAATGTGTCCCAATGTTTGCTGTAAACCACAGACAGGCCATGATAGAATAGAAAAGGTGAGCCAGTCTCATTTGCAAGGTAAATCCCACATGAAACCCATCATTCAGCACTGGGAGATGACTTTCAGGCGGATGCAAACCACTGTGGAGCGTGGCCATGCAGAAAACCCCCTCAGCCAGCGCTTCCCCTTAAAACGAACATAGCCTCACGGTAATGTTACCGCGCTTTAGAATAATGTTTCCATTGGATGTAAAGCATCGCTGGATATTTGTTGCGAACCTGGCAATTCTGTTGTTCCTGCAAAACCATGTCTACGCTGAATTGGGTGAGTAAATCTAAAAAAAAATTCAAATATTTTCCTTGTTTTAAGCCTTTGCCAAATATCGATCTGCTATTTGCCTTAGGTACATTATATTGGTTCATTGTGGACTGAATCTCAAGACAATTTATTTAACTTTATTTCGTAAATTCCTCAAACAGACATGTGCCACCATAGGAAGATAATGCTTATTAATGGAACAAGCATTCAAGAAGGGTGTCATTTTTCCTCAGGTACGCTTGACAACAATGCAGTAAAAATTGTTTCATTTTTCCTTCTTTTTAATCAGCATGAACACTGGTTTCACATCTTATTTTCAGAGCCCCAGACATTTGGTGACGTTGAAGTCTGTTTCTGTTTCAAGCAGAATGAAAGATCCCCAGGTATTGTACGATGTTATTATTACTCAGCTTAAGATCAGCAGAATTTACTATTCCCCCCAGATTATGACAGGTAAGAGTTTAAAGTGTGAGCTGTAGCTTTCGGGGTGAACTATCACTTTAAGGGAAACTGAGAAAACCTAAGTATATATATTTTTTTCACTACGTCCTTTCCTTGTGTTGTTTCTCTTGTTCCGTTCACGGATGTGTGTGAAATGTGTCGCTTCTATTTTCAGACTGCTGCCCAGACTACAACATAACGAAACATGGCAACAAGAAGTACATATATATGAATGAAAATATTCAAGAAGATCAATATATATTACTGATGCTGTCACCACTACAAAATTTCAATTGTTCACCATCAACGCTGTGCAATCAATCAGGTAGTACCAATATACCACTCACAACATAATGTATGTCATCTCTCAAGTAAATCAAATAGATTGAGATCATAGTATACAATTACCAATTAACAGAGATTGGTGCTAAAATAAATGTAGTAACTGGTACTGTTACAATTGGTGGCTGTTCACCAGCCAGTTGACTGGTGAAGGAGTTCATGTTGGCACACAGAAGCAGTGAGAGAGTGCCCTCTATTGGTCAGAAGGTAGAATTCCTTCACACATGGAACATTTGGCTCCTGTACTGTAATGGATTCATAATTGTATTTCTGTTGCAGGTTTATTACATATACAAAGCTGTTTGGATCGAGGTAACATCACAAATCTTAAACAGTTGCTTTCTGCACCAGCATACAGCAATGGTATCACCCTTAATAAGGTCTGTTAGTAACGTAATTTATATATATATATATATATATATTTAGGAATCCAAAGCTATAAAGTGGAGGGCTGTGAAGAAGATCAATCCTATAACCAAATGTGCTGCAAAGGTATTGTATCCGATTGCATTCCATTCCTAGAGAGTGCTGAACACAGCAAAATGCCTCTGTTTGTGCATATACGTGTGTGTGTGTTTTGATATGCAGATAACACAGAAGGAATATGCATTATCGTGGATGGGACTGAACTGAAGAAGTGTATGACATGTAAGCTACCAGGAAAAAAGCCAGAAATGTCTATCACTGAACCCTCCGATGGGAACAATAGCCCAGAGAACGCGGTGTAAGTATCCAAATCCTTCATCGCAGGAGTGGCAATGTGAGTAACGTTCAACGGAGTTTGCTACTCAGGGAGAATTTATTTGTTATTTTCATCACAGAAACGTCATGAATAATCTCACCTCGCTGCTGGAAAAGATGGGAAATTCCAGCTCGGCGGCCATCACAATAGGTGATGTTAAAGGGTTGCTCACTAAACTGTCCAGCCAGGATCCGACCGAGATCAAAATCGGCATTCCAAGTGCCAGTGCAGGGAATGAGCTGATAGTATGTAGTCTTACATCCTACAAGATATTAAATATTATTACCCCCCCCCCCCCCCTTCTCATCTTTTGAGAACCCCTCTTCATTTTTTTTTGTAGCTACTTGGGAATAGCAGCGATTCGGACACACGCATCTCGCAGGAGATTCAGATCCCTGCCGAGGCCTATGCTATGGCAGTAGAAAGAAACGCTTCGTTTGCTGCAATTTTCAGTTTCCCCGGAATCCATCAGGTAAAGCCAACAAGGGAAAAAAGTCAAGCTGACCTGATAATAATAATAATAAAAACATTATTTTGTGATTTCTTTAAAATGATCATTTAAATAATGATTGCAAGAATAATAAAGATGTTATTCCACTTTCTTACAGGACAACTCCGACAGTTATTTAGTCAACAATGAGATGCTGGGAATTGACATGGGAGTTGAGATCTCCAATCTCTCACATTCCATAGACATTCTCTACAGAAATGTGAACAAGGTAAATGACTATCTATAATTGCCAATGGAATCCTGCTTGGACCGCCCCCCCTCTGAACATGCAATTGATTGATTGATTGAAATTAGATTACAATTCTAATCCTAAGTGATTGTGGTAAGCATAAGTAAAATAATTTTTCTGTTTCCTTCAAATACAGACAGGAAATGTTGCCTCTTGTAGGTCGTGGAGTGGCACAGGTACTGCAAAAATTTGCACTACTACATATATATATATATATATATATATACTTTATTAGGCCTTCAGACACATTTTAAAACTGATTAGTTTCCGACATTGTCATCTTATCTTGATTGACCCTTTTGTTTAAGCACTGTAAACTTTACTTTAAAAGTACTATTTGGTGTCAGAAGGACTTGCACTATGCGCAGAAGACTTTCCAGCACCTGCTAACATCTTCTGCCTTCTGTAGGAAGACAAACCTGGATCACAGACGGCTGCGAGACAAAGGAGTTAAATGACAGCATCACGTGCCAGTGCTCTCATCTAACGTTTTTTGCGCTACTGATGGTGAGATAAGCACACAAATAACAAGTCTCCGTTTTACCGTAGCTTCCGATGACATTGAACGCGTCTTCTGCCATGTCTCTTTCTTATGAATCAGTCACCTCCACCCGGCAACATAACAGCAGCAGACTACAACGCTCTGACCTACATCACGTCAATCGGCTGTGGCTTGTCCTTATTCTTCCTGGCAGTAGCTATCTTCATGCATTTTGTCATTAGGTAAGAGTTTTTTTTTTTTAATTTTTCCTTTTTTTATTAGTAAAATCGCAAACAACAGACAATGCAATGTAGGGGTCAAATAGATTACACAAAGTGACAAAATATTTACATGTAGAGTGTGTGTGTGTGTGTGTGATAAAATGGTATAATACTATAATAAGATGCTATTATATCCAATGATAATGTGAATGCAATGTCTTCTGCCACTGATCCTTAATCCACAGGAAAGGCAGAGCCACCCAAGCCACCACGATCATGATCAACCTCTTCGTGGCCATGTTCACCATGAACCTGTCCTTCCTCGTCAACAGCAACATCGCAGACTTGGACAACTCCGGCGCGTGCGTGACGATCGCGGCGGTCATGCACTACACGTTGTTGGCCACGTTCAGCTGGTTTTTCGTGGAGGCTCTGCACCTCTTCGTCAACCTATGGAAGCTCCCGAGTGAGATCAGGCACTACATGGCCAAGATTTGCATCATGGGATGGGGTAAGAAGAGTAGCTGAAGAAGTAACTATTTATATTAAAATCATTGTAATGAGCATACATACATTGACATTTAACAAGTCCTTATAAGGCGATTAATAACATTATTGTGTATGTAAGACTATATAATGCATTAATAAGATTAGGTTAGTGTAATTAAGTAATGTAAGCATTATAAACCTATAGTTTCTGGAAGATAAGAAATGTACTGAAATTATACAACAACCTTAACAATGTCTTATTAAGGATAGTAGATGTAATGTAATTAGGGATTATTCTCACTTCGCAATTTATTTGCTGACAATAAATGCATCCAAGTGTCGTTCAGTTGATAAAAGGTTCAACTATTACATAATAGGCAAACAATTTAAACTCATACATTATAAATTGTGTTAACTTGTTTCCTCTAAGCTATAAATATCTTGTTATCTTTTAATACATCTATAATGCTATTATTAACACCTACATAGTTTTTTAATGCATAATAATGTTAGTAAGCATCTTATAAGGACTTATTACATATATTTAAAAAAAAAGATATTACAATGAATAATGTAAGTGTCTTAAAATACTTGTATGATGATACATCCACTCTATGACATAACAGACAACTGTTTTTCTCTTTAGTTACACCAGCCATTGTAGTGGTCATTCTACTTGGCTGCAAAGAATACGGTCTTCTGGTCATTCATACCAATGATGGGAATTCAGCAAAAATGTGAGCAGCTCTCAGAGACTGAATTCCTCTTTTATTCACGCAGAGGCATTCACATTGTTCACGACCGTCATCTGATTTATGCTTCTAGGTGCTGGATTACCGATCGAACTGTTCTCCAGTGGGTGAACATCGGCTATTACGCCGTCGTTTTCGTCTTCACCTTGAGCATATTCGTTTTAACCGTGCAAAGGTTTATGCTTCTGAGGCGCACAACGGGGAAAAACCAGGACAACAGCAACACCAAGGTGAACACCTTCTCCATTCTGGCCCTGTTCATCCTGCTGGGGATCACCTGGGCCTTTGCTTTCTTCAGCCACGGACCCCTGCTCATACCCTCCTACTACATCTTCACCGTCCTCAACTCCTTGCAAGGTACGCTCCACATTCTCACACACGCCAGCTCCACTAAAACACTCACGCAAACACTTCTCATGGAGTGAAATATTTGTGCATTGTGTCTCGCAGGTTTCTTCCTGTTCATCTACTATTTCAATTCCAGCAAGATGGTCGTCCCATCAGCCAGCAGCAGCAGCAGCAGCAGCACGATCGCATCAGAAACCGTCATGACTTCTCCATATCAATGAAGTGCGTATGTGCTTATTCAAACAGAGAACGAGACAACGTACAGTGACTGGGATTATTACTTTTCGACACAAGAGGGCAGCATTTTATTTCATGTAGTCACGTAGATGCTCAGGCGCAGAATGAGGCACTGAAAAGCCGTGGTGGAGAAGTTGTTCTGGACGGAATAACTTCCCTGACCTGAAACGACTCGTTCACTGCGGCTTCATTGAGAAGATCGGCTTAAAACATGTAAATAGTATTCAACGTGCAGTGTAGTTTTCCTCGCATGCCATGGCGACAATTTATTTATTCCATTTGCATCCCATTGTGCAAAGCACAGCTACAGTACAGATTGCTTCTTTGTGACTGTATGAATAAATAGACAGCATTTGCTTATACAATAATGCCTGACATCACTGCAGTTTTGAAAAATGGAAAGAGCTGAAAGATGCATTGTTCCATTTAAAGTCAGTGAAAAAAAAAAAAAAGTATTCCCGCACGCTGGCCTGTTTCTATAAAATGCCGCGTGTTCTTGATTGAGTGACTACCCTGACCTGAAATGGCTCATTTGGCCTACCTTCATTGAGGAAAAAAACAAAACATCCCAATGAGTTGAGCACTGACAGAGAAATATGCAGTCTCCTGGAAGTCATTTGTGTGGATGACACAGTGAGTAAGAATCATCTTACTCACTTCGCAACTTGTAAAAAAATGTTGTGATTCAATCCGAATTTATCTCGATTCAGCCACACGCCGAATAAAGCGTAAATGTCCGCGAAGAAAAATGTGAGCCTTTTATGACTGTTGTGGATGTCATCCACCGTGAGATGTCGAAACCCAGAGAAAGGAAAAAAAAAAAAAAAGTTGAAGGGAATTGTTGTAGTTGAAGTCCTCCCTGACGTGCGCTGCACAGTGTTGGGGGCAGAGTTAGAACGCTTGCGCTTTGCGTGACTGCAGATAATTAGCTTATGCCTGCAGAGAGCAGTATCCACTGCACAGGGAGCACTTACTGGCTGACAGAAATGAGCTCATGGCTACCTATAGCGATAAGAGGCTTGAGGGCTTCAACCACCCTCTAAAAGATGATTGTATTTAACTAGAATTTATAGCATTTACGTAAGTTAAGTGTGTGGTGGTATATTATCCACTATATAGACTATATATATATGTGACAGTTTAAAAACCTAAGAAAGTCACTGGGGAAGAGAGTGAAGGGTTCAAGGTCAGAGGAGCAAGATAAAATCAATTTGAATTACAATTGTAGGACGGCTAAATGAAGGAAATTCTAATCAATTCTTTATTTGAAGGAGTTTGGCAGGAAGTATTTATTTTATTTAACTGATACATATATAACTTTGATTATAATTTATACAGGACATTAGGGGTATGTAGAAACATCATCTTTTTAATTAACATTCTGCTTGAATAGCTTCATGAATTCAGTGATCTGCCGTATTCTTGAAATGTTTTGCCTTATAAATTTGCTGTGATCACAATAATGTGTAGTCGCTGACATTATTTGACGTGGCATTCGTTTGAAGAAGCGGTTGTAAGAGCGTTGTACAATAAAGTTTTATGATATCTTGTGTGGACACTGGGCTATTCTTTACATGAGCGGGTCCACGGGACTGTGGGCTTGGAGAGTGACATTCCAAAATAAAAGCGAAGCCTGTTTGTTTATCTATGAATGATTAATCTTCTAAATAACCAGCGGAATATGAGGATAATTACTGCCATACACATCTACTTTATATTCATGCACTTTCACGCAAAGAGCAGCAAGTTTCTACGGTGTACCTGTGTGTGTCGTAACTGAACTTACAGATTTTTTCCAAATCACAGCTCTAAGTAAATGATTGTGAAGAGCGCTGTGGATTTTCTATGAGAAAAAGACGAATAATTCAATGTTATTCTGAGGGGTTATGATTAAAAGTGTTTTTTTTTACTGCTTTGCTTGAAAACATCCATCTCTAAGAAGCGTTCTCTGTGTTGAGACCTTCATGGGACATTTGAATAAATACGTCAATCTCAAAATAGGAAGGGTGAAGAGCATTGCATTTTCACACCCTCCCATAAAACTGTCTGTTGGTAAAAAAGTGGCCGTCAGAGCTAAAAAATAACACGTGTAGAGGTGTTTCCTTTTAGTGGAGGGGGAACTGAGAAAACATTTTTAATTGTTCTCAGCCTTAAACCATATGTACAGTAGTGGCTTGGAAAAGCACCAACACATTGGCATGCATCTCCAAAAAAAAAAAACTCTGTCTGCAGTTCTGGAACATCAAGCACAGATCCCAGTTCTCCTGAATCACAGATGATTGACTCAATTAATCAGTTCCTAAGCTGTCCTTCTAAACCTCACTTTCCTTAGTCTCTAATATAACAGGAATGACAATAATAACTTTGTTCTTAATCACAGCCAACGTGTGAATGGGATTGGTTTTATGAGTAGCATATTTCAGGTGCAGGAAGAGAGACATTGGCTTTGCATGTATTTTATTAAACGCAGTCTGGACTCAATCCTGTCCCGTAAAAAGCCAAATTGACGATCTCGAATGACCTATAAAGCCCCCGAGGTCTTGTTCCTGGAACTTTGCGTGTCTGCAGGAAATATGATTAGTCAAATATAACTACCAACGCGCTCGGTTGTATCTTTTATTTAATTCGATAATAATGTACAAATACTTATATAACTGGCTTTCATCAACTTGCAGTGAACATTGAAATGGAAATTCGACCTTTCTTGCAGACAAATGTACGAAAACACAGAGTAACTCTAACTGGATTTTATTTTATGCACTCCTGTTTTGACTTTTTTTTTTTTTTTGGGGGGGGGGGGCGTCTAGGCAGCAGACTTCCTAACACCCCCCCTCTCCCTTCTCCTTTTTCATAAATACTCAAAATGATTTATTTCCTTGTAACTTTGCTCATGAAATTGATGTGGACCCGGGGCCTTTGTAGCGTCTGGTTTCCCTGCTGGCTGCAGTAAAATCAGGCTGAGGTCCAAGCGAGGGGCAGCGATTGCGTGACTGCGGAGTGGGGGAGCGCCGACCATAAGTCTCGGCGAGGAGGCACCTGTGAAGTGCCCCGCCTCCCCGTCGGCCCCAGGACCCAAAGCACTCAGGCTGATAGATTTGAGGGCCCGTAGTTAAGTGTGCAGATTTATGATAGGCGCTTGCAAGCACGTGAGGAGGGACTGTGTTACTTTTGCATGGAGCACGAAATGAGGCCTGAAAGAAAACTGGGAGAGAATGAGGAGAAAAAAAAATCCAAGGTGCTTTCAGGTTACTGGCCTTAGCTCCAAAAGACTTTTGGGGAAGTGGCCAGATATGGTTGTGAATGCATACACTATGAACTGGTTGTGTGTTTGTCGAGAGCGAGAGCCAAGGGTGAGGAGGGGTCACGAAAGGGAAGAGGCAGAAAGGAGGAAAGGGGGGGGGTCGGGGGCGAGGGCACGACCTGTTGAAACATTCAGATTGAAAGCTTGACCTTTCGGATTTGAAGCTTGTCCTCCCCGCGGCCGCCTGTCTCCCCTTCGCACGTCATGTGCAACAGCAGGAAGGATCATTCCCCTTCATGTCATGTAACGGGGTTCCCCCGCGTCCCCCGCGCGACCTTTGGCTCCCCATCCCTTACCGCTGTCGCGGAGCAGAGGGTCTGTCGGCCATCGCCGGATTTACCACGGCCGACACCGTGGAAGGAGCACG
This sequence comes from Eupleurogrammus muticus, assembly GCA_036785175.1. Lineage (NCBI taxonomy): Eukaryota > Metazoa > Chordata > Actinopteri > Scombriformes > Trichiuridae > Eupleurogrammus > Eupleurogrammus muticus. The sequence goes on along the minus strand of JAYKQN010000012.1, from coordinate 11,641,796 downwards.
AGGGCTTTTTCGCTGCAGGATTTGCATGCACCAGTTCCAGCTGAAATTTCGTGGTACATTTTGTTCAGCGGAGAGGACAAGTAATAATTGAGAACGGATGAGTGGATTTTTGATGTTTGTCACTATACACGTTCAATAAAACCACTTGTGCAATGTAACTTTCAGTGGCAGTGGGGAAGGTTGTAATTCACGGTCGCCTGCGGAGCTTTAATAGCGGCCTGGGGAAAAAAAACAAAAAAAAAACATTAAAAAACACTGTCTGCATCAAATATTGCTGAAAAATGTAATTGATCTTTAAAATCTTCACAGTAATTTGTGTGTAATATTCCGGTATGCATGTCATTATATCATCCTTCTTTTAGGCGACGCTGCTGCCAGCATTCCTCCCTATTTTATTTCTTATTCAAGCAGGATTTGAGCAGACCTCATAACTACCAGTTTGGTCCCACACTTTACAGACATGAAAGCTCATGGGTAAGAGGCTAAAGCCGCCTGGATTCACTCATACTGCGCCTAGTTTGCTTACTATTGGCTTGGCTGTCGTACGGCCTTTAAAACTCACACTTTGTGAAGTTGTGGTATTTGCTTCACACAATGGTGCAGGCATTCCCACAATGATGAAGCGTTTACTGGAGGGACTGATTCACCCCTTAGCTTTAAGTACTGCAAAATTACTAAATCTTCACAGGAGGAAACGGAACATTTCATTTGCCTGCGAGACACCGTCTATGACAGACTTAGTCAACTCAGACCTGGCTCAAGCTATAATAATAATAATAATAATATTAATAATAATTAATATTATTATTACGTAGTGTTTCAGGTGTAATAAATTGCCATGCTATTTCTGGGTGTATTTCCCCGTAGCCAATCTCGCACCAAATAGAGAAAACAAAATATGACAATGTTTGTCGTCACTATGACAACACAGTAAGGCATGAGGTCCGCGTGAGAGTATTTTTCTGTCTGTCTGATTTATGAGATCATGTTTCAACAGAAATGGCTTGCTCCAAACTGCAAAAAAAAAAAAGTTGGATGCAGAAAACAGAGAATTTAAGGTGAAGTGGACGGATGAATACAAATTTGTACTGCCAGCTGGGAGCAGTGCTGTAGTTTAACGGACTGTTAAAAAAGGTCATACTATAGTATGTCGCTCAAATAAGGTCATACTATAGTATGTCGCTCAAAAAAGGTCATACTATAGTATGTCGCTCAAAAAACGACATATTATACTATGTCGCTCAAAAAAGGTCATACTATAGTATGTCGCTCAGAAAAGGTCATACTATAGTATGTCGCTCAAAAAGGGCCATACTATAGTATGTCGCTCAAAAAAGGTCATATTATACTATGTCGCTCAAAAAAGGTCATACTATAGTATGTCGCTCAAATAAGGTCATACTATAGTATGTCGCTCAAAACAGGCCATTTTATACAATGTCGCTAAAAAGAGGTCTTATTATACTATGTCGCTGATAAAAGGTCTTATTATAGTATTTTGGACACGAAACGGCCATACTCTAGCATATCGCATAAAAAAGGTCATACTATCCTATGTCGCTCAAAAAAGGTCATACTATAGTATGTCGCTCAAAAAAGGTCATCCTATATTATGTCGCTCAAAAAAGGTCATATTATAGTATGTCGCTCAAAAAAGGTCATACTATAGTATGTCGCTCAAAAAAGGTCATACTATAGTATGTCGCTCAAATAAGGTCATATTATAGTATGTCGCTCAAAAAAGGTCATACTATAGTATGTCGCTCAAAAAAGGTCATACTATAGTATGTCGCTCAAATAAGGTCATACTATCCTATGTTGCTCAAAAAAGGTCATACTATAGTATGTCGCTCAAAAAAGGTCATACTACAGTATGTCGCTCAAAAAAGGTCATATTATACTATGTCGCTCAAATAAAGTCATACTATAGTATGTCACTCAAAATAGGTCATATTGTAGTATGTCGCTCAAAAAAGGTCATATTATAGTATGTCGCTCAAAAAAGGTCATACTATATTATGTCGCTCAAAAAAGGTCATATTATAGTATGTCGCTCAAAAAAGGTCATACTATAGTATGTCGCTCAAAAAAGGTCATACTATAGTATGTCGCTCAAAAAAGGTCATATTATACTATGTCGCTCAAATAAGGTCAAACTATAGTATGTCGCTCAAAAAAGGTCATACTATAGTATGTCGCTCAAAAAACGACATATTATACTATGTCGCTCAAAAAAGGTCATACTATAGTATGTCGCTCAGAAAAGGTCATACTATAGTATGTCGCTCAAAAAGGGCCATACTATAGTATGTCGCTCAGAAAAGGTCATACTATAGTATGTCGCTCAAAAAGGGCCATACTATAGTATGTCGCTCAAAAAAGGTCATATTATACTATGTCGCTCAAATAAGGTCATACTATAGTATGTCGCTCAAATAAAGTCATACTATAGTATGTCACTCAAAATAGGTCATATTGTAGTATGTCGCTCAAAAAAGGTCATACTATAGTATGTCGCTCAAATAAAGTCATACTATAGTATGTCACTCAAAATAGGTCATATTGTAGTATGTCGCTCAAAAAAGGTCATACTATAGTATGTCGCTCAAAAAAGGTCATATTATACTATGTCGCTCAAATAAGGTCATACTATAGTATGTCGCTCAAATAAGGTCATACTATAGTATGTCGCTCAAAAAAGGTCATACTATAGTATGTCACTCAAAAAAGGTCATACTATAGTATGTCGCTCAAAACAGGCCATTTTATACAATGTCGCTAAAAAGAGGTCTTATTATACTATGTCGCTGATAAAAGGTCTTATTATAGTATTTTGGACACGAAACGGCCATACTCTAGCATATCGCATAAAAAAGGTCATACTATCCTATGTCGCTCAAAAAAGGTCATACTATAGTATGTCGCTCAAAAAAGGTCATACTATAGTATGTCGCTCAAAAAAGGTCATACTATAGTATGTCGCTCAAAACAGGCCATTTTATACAATGTCGCTAAAAAGAGGTCTTATTATACTATGTCGCTGATAAAAGGTCTTATTATAGTATTTTGGACACGAAACGGCCATACTCTAGCATATCGCATAAAAAAGGTCATACTATCCTATGTCGCTCAAAAAAGGTCATACTATAGTATGTCGCTCAAAAAAGGTCATCCTATATTATGTCGCTCAAAAAAGGTCATATTATAGTATGTCGCTCAAAAAAGGTCATACTATAGTATGTCGCTCAAAAAAGGTCATACTATAGTATGTCGCTCAAATAAGGTCATACTATCCTATGTTGCTCAAAAAAGGTCATACTATAGTATGTCGCTCAAAAAAGGTCATACTATAGTATGTCGCTCAAAAAAGGTCATACTACAGTATGTCGCTCAAAAAAGGTCATATTATACTATGTCGCTCAAATAAAGTCATACTATAGTATGTCACTCAAAATAGGTCATATTGTAGTATGTCGCTCAAAAAAGGTCATCCTATATTATGTCGCTCAAAAAAGGTCATATTATAGTATGTCGCTCAAAAAAGGTCATACTATAGTATGTCGCTCAAAAAAGGTCATACTATAGTATGTCGCTCAAAAAAGGTCATATTATACTATGTCGCTCAAATAAGGTCAAACTATAGTATGTCGCTCAAAAAAGGTCATACTATAGTATGTCGCTCAGAAAAGGTCATACTATAGTATGTCGCTCAAAAAGGGCCATACTATAGTATGTCGCTCAAAAAAGGTCATATTATACTATGTCGCTCAAATAAGGTCATACTATAGTATGTCGCTCAAATAAAGTCATACTATAGTATGTCACTCAAAATAGGTCATATTGTAGTATGTCGCTCAAAAAAGGTCATACTATAGTATGTCGCTCAAATAAAGTCATACTATAGTATGTCACTCAAAATAGGTCATATTGTAGTATGTCGCTCAAAAAAGGTCATACTATAGTATGTCGCTCAAATAAAGTCATACTATAGTATGTCACTCAAAATAGGTCATATTGTAGTATGTCGCTCAAAAAAGGTCATACTATAGTATGTCACTCAAAAAAGGTCATACTATAGTATGTCGCTCAAAAAAGGTCATACTATAGTATGTCGCTCAAAATAGGTCATACTATAGTATGTCGCTCAAAACAGGCCATTTTATACAATGTCGCTAAAAAGAGGTCTTATTATACTATGTCGCTGATAAAAGGTCTTATTATAGTATTTTGGACACGAAACGGCCATACTCTAGCATATCGCATAAAAAAGGTCATACTATCCTATGTCGCTCAAAAAAGGTCATACTATAGTATGTCGCTCAAAAAAGGTCATACTATAGTATGTCGCTCAAAAAAGGTCATACTATAGTATGTCGCTCAAAACAGGCCATTTTATACAATGTCGCTAAAAAGAGGTCTTATTATACTATGTCGCTGATAAAAGGTCTTATTATAGTATTTTGGACACGAAACGGCCATACTCTAGCATATCGCATAAAAAAGGTCATACTATCCTATGTCGCTCAAAAAAGGTCATACTATAGTATGTCGCTCAAAAAAGGTCATCCTATATTATGTCGCTCAAAAAAGGTCATCCTATATTATGTCGCTCAAAAAAGGTCATACTATAGTATGTCGCTCAAAAAAGGTCATATTATACTATGTCGCTCAAATAAAGTCATACTATAGTATGTCACTCAAAATAGGTCATATTGTAGTATGTCGCTCAAAAAAGGTCATCCTATATTATGTCGCTCAAAAAAGGTCATATTATAGTATGTCGCTCAAAAAAGGTCATACTATAGTATGTCGCTCAAAAAAGGTCATACTATAGTATGTCGCTCAAAAAAGGTCATATTATACTATGTCGCTCAAATAAAGTCATACTATAGTATGTCACTCAAAATAGGTCATATTGTAGTATGTCGCTCAAAAAAGGTCATACCATAGTATGTCGCTCAAAAAAGGTCATATTATACTATGTCGCTCAAAAAAGGTCATACTATAGTATGTCGCTCAAATAAAGTCATACTATAGTATGTCGCTCAAATAAGGTCATACTATAGTATGTCGCTCAAAAAAGGTCATACTATAGTATGTCACTCAAAAAAGGTCATATTATAGTATGTCGCTCAAAATAGGTCATACTATAGTATGTGGCTCAAAACAGGCCATTTTATACAATGTCGCTAAAAAGAGGTCTTATTATAGTATTTTGGACACGAAACGGCCATACTCTAGCATATCGCATAAAAAAGGTCATAGTATCCTATGTCGCTCAAAAAAGGTCATACTATAGTATGTCGCTCAAAAAAGGTCATACTATAGTATGTCGATCAAAAAAGGTCATCCTATATTATGTCGCTCAAAAAAGGTCATATTATAGTATGTCGCTCAAAAAAGGTCATACTATAGTATGTCGCTCAAAAAAGGTCATACTATAGTATGTCGCTCAAAAAAGGTCATCTTATAGTATGTTGCTCAAAAAAGGTCATACTCTACTATGTCGCCCAAAAAAGGTCATACAATACTATGTGGCTCAAAAAAGGTCATACTATAGTATCTTGCACCAAAAAAGGTCATACTATAGTATGTGGCTCAAAACAGTCCATTTTATAGAATGTCGCTCAAAAATGGTCATACTATCCTATATCGCTCAAAAGAGGTCTTATTATACTATGTCGCTGATAAAAGGTCTTATTATAGTATTTTGGACACGAAACGGCCATACTCTAGCATATCGCATAAAAAAGGTCAAACTATCCTATGTCGCTCAAAAAAGGTCATACTATAGTATGTCGCTCAAAAAAGGTCATCCTATATTATGTCGCTCAAAAAAGGTCATATTATAGTATGTCGCTCAAAAAAGGTCATACTATAGTATGTCGCTCAAAAAAGGTCATACTATAGTATGTCGCTCAAAAAAGGTCATACTATAGTATGTCGCTCAAAAAAGGTCATATTATACTATGTCGCTCAAAAAAGGTCATACTATAGTATGTCGCTCAAAAAAGGTCATCTTATAGTATGTCGCTCAAAAAAGGTCATACTATCCTATGTTGCTCAAAAAAGGTCATACTCTACTATGTCGCCCAAAAAAGGTCATACAATACTATGTGGCTCAAAAAAGGTCATACTATAGTATCTTGCACCAAAAAAGGTCATACTATAGTATCTTGCACCAAAAAGGGTCATACTATAGTATGTGGCTCAAAACAGGCCATTTTATACAATGTCGCTCAAAAATGGTCATACTATCCTATATCGCTCAAAAGAGGTCTTATTATACTATGTCGCTGATAAAAGGTCTTATTATAGTATTTTGGACACGAAAAGGCCATACTCTAGCATATCGCATAAAAATGGTCATACTATCCTATGTCGCTCAAAAAAGGTCATACTATAGTTTTTTACACAAAAAAAGGTCATACTGTACTATGACGATCAAAAAAGGTCATACTATAGTATGTGGCTCAAAACAGGCCATTTTATACTATGTCGCTCAAAAATGGTCATACTATCCTATGTCGCTCAAAAAAGGTCATACTATAGTTTTTTACACAAAAAAAGGTCATACTGTACTATGACGATCAAAAAAGGTCATACTATAGTATGTGGCTCAAAACAGGCCATTTTATACTATGTCGCTCAAAAATGGTCATACTATCCTATATCGCTCAAAAGAGGTCATACCATAGTATGTCGCTCAAAAGAGGTCTTATTATACTATGTCGCTCAAAAAAGGTCATATTATACTATGTGGCTCAAAAAGGTCATACTATATTATTTTGCACCAAAAAAGGTCATACTATAGTATGTCGCTCAAAAAAGGTCATACTATAGTATGTCGCTCAAAAGAGGTCTTATTATACTATGTCGCTCAAAAAAGGTCATATTATACTATGTGGCTCAAAAAAGGTCATACTATATTATTTTGCACCAAAAACGGTCATACTATAGTATGTCGCTCAAAAAAGGTCATACTATAGTAGGTCGCTCAAATAAGGTCATACTATCCTATATTGCTCAAAAGAGGTCATACTATAGTATGTCGCTCAAAAGAGGTCATACTATAGTATGTCGCTCAAAAGAGGTCTTATTATATTATGTCGCTGATAAAAGGTCTTATTATAGTACTTTGGACACGAAAAGGCCATACTCTAGCATATCGCATAAAAATGGTCATACTATCCTATGTTGCTTCAAAAAAGGTCATACTATACTATGTGGCTCAAAAATGGTCATACTATAGTATATGGTGCAAAAAAGGTCATACTATATTATGTTGCACAAAAAAGGTCATACTATAGTATTTTGCACAAAAAAGGTCATACTATAGTATTTTGCACAAAAAAGGTCATACTATACTATGTGGCTCAAAAAAGGTCATACTATATTATTTTGCACCAAAAAAGGTCATACTATATTATTTTGCACCAAAAAAGGTCATACTATAGTATGTCGCTTAAAAAAGGTCATATTCTACTACATCGCCCTATTTTCGGTCCTCACTGTAAGGAGCTATATATACGTTATGATGCTTTTCTTTCAATGAAATTGTCCGAGGGATCAGCCCCTATATCTTTGATCCTAGACTCATCCCCTGGACTTCAACAAATTTGAAAAATTTGTTTGTTGAACAATTTTGAAATTTGAAAAAAACACAAGACAAATAAGGCTTTTGTGTATCTTCAATCCTTTATTTTAACTTGTAATAAAATAAGAGCAAAACACAATGTTACATTTATATTTTTCTTCGTTGTGGTTCACATTTATTACTAGACTTTAACTGGAAAGTACATATGAACTACATATTAACAGAGATATGATGTGGAACTCTGGGTCATGTAAGTAGTTCTTAAGAGAGTTCACTTTGAGCTTTAGGATAGTTCACATGTTGTTAAGGACCCGGGTTACCAAAAGACATTTGTAATGTGAAAGGTATTGCTTGAAGTAACAAACCCACAAACATTCATCATTCAACTCTACATTCTCCCTCATTTGTGGGGACAACAAGAGTCTGTCAACACATTGTTTTGTTGGTTTGGCACCCATCTTTACTGTTTTGGTTTACGCTAACTGTTCTCTCCAAGGATTTTTTTTCTAAGTAATGCATTTCCTGCTTTACCTGATAAATACCCAACTACAAGCAACTACTTACAATACTTGTAAATATTGCTATTTGTCCATGCACCATGTTTTGTATGTAATGCATTACGTTGTTACTGCTATTATGTTGTTTTTTTGATGATGTTCTGTTTCTTTTTAATCTCAATGTGATTCCTAGTAAAAAAAAAAAAAGAAAAAGCAGGTTAAGAGACAAAAGAGACACATATGTGTCATATGTTTTTGGTGACGTTTGTCTGTTTGTTTATTAATAAGATAACTCAAAATGTTTTTCCTGGATTATAGTCAAATCTTCAGCAAATGTTGGGAATGGTACCATGAACAGATGATTCAGATTCAATAATGATCCAGAAGAAATCCTGATTTCTGAATTGCTTTGAATTTTAAATTGTTGTAGCATTGGGCTAAATGGATGGTGATGTCTTGCACCTGCAGAGCTCGGCCGACCTCGGCTTGGCGGAGGCCTTTTTAAATCCCAAAGATAGAAAGCCATCTTCTGCTGCAAAGCAGTTAGCGTGTCTGAAAAAAGGGAATGACCTACCTCTGCACATTAGGCAGATTTCCTCAATGTCCGTTTTATAAAACTATTTTTACAACCCATTTTTTATTCCTCGGCTTTGGAACCCATATGAGATTTTGCTTTTGTTCATTTCATGTTTTATGTTTTTTCATGTTGTTGTGTTTTTTATGCTTCATATTTTTTTTTTTTATGATTATTTATGTACAGCACTTTGTTTCAGCTGTGGTTGTTTTTAAAGCGCTCGATAAATAAAGCTGAGTTGAGCTGAGTTCAGTCTATGAGTGTGTGTGTGTGTGTGTGAGTGTGTGTTTCTTTGACTCAGCGTAGTGCACGTGCATGCGTGAGCACAAATGTGTCTATGTGTGCACCCCCAGTCCGCATGTGATTTGGGTTCAGCTCCACTCACTGCTAAAGCATGATAAACTCTTTCTCACTTACCTCTGGGAGCCATCTATCTCCCTATAGTGTTCTCCTCTCCAAGTGTGAGAATATATCCTTCTGTATAAATAAATGAACTCAGATCACATGAGACGACCAACATGGAGAGCATCCATTCGTGCTAGTCCTATTCCGATCTTGTTTGCATCTGTTTGTTTGTATTTGGGTTAGTGGCAGTATAATGCGAGGGACCACCAGAAAAGTTTGTTTCCTGGAACAGCGGAGGATGGTTGTGTTTTCATCTTCTCCACGGCTCCGTTTTTAGTGTCTCTTGATTGTCATTTATGGCGTCCTCAGAACATAAGGATGTGGCTCTTCTAAGTAATTCCTGTATTGTCCCAATATGTGGTCCGGCTCCTTTTTACTATACGGCATTGGACAAACCACGCAATTTGGACTTGATGAGCGTTCATTTGGAGCGAATAAATCTTCATCCGAAACGGTTTCGCTTTGAATGCGCCCATCAAACACATCGAATGAAAGATGGGTTTCTCCCCTGTCGGGCGGCAGTTGGTTGGTAGTGACATTTCTAAGTAACATGACGTGATAATTTTACCGCTCGGTGCCGGGAATGTACGTTGTTTAAGGGGTGGGAGACCGATCCGGCTCGTGGCGCTCCCTCCTGTTGCGTGGCTTCTCGTTAGAGACCAGTGTCTGTGTTTATAGCCGAAGCATGACTTCCAGCCTCCAGAGCCAGACAGCTCCAAGTGATTCCATCGCAGCAGAGGTATCATCTGAAGCGGTGGCAGAGGTTAATCTGGAACATACTTTAGACTATGTCAGACTGTGTTATCCTGCTGTCCTGACATCCTGCCTGATTTATGGGCCTCATCTTGCTGCTGTTCGCCATATCTCTTCTTTGACTTAAAGGATTAGTGGGAAGTGACATCACCTGGAGTTCCCTGCTTCTCTGCCTATGCTCACGATTTTTAAAGAGGTCTGTGAGTCGAGATGTTTCGTGCAAGTCTGTGTGTGTGTGTGTGTGTGTGTGTGTGTGTGTGTGAGCGTTAACCAGTTGGAATTATCGTGCACTGACTCCGGCACACTACACCCAACAGCCCCCCTTCCTCCCCCCCAGTATCTGTTCCAATCTCATTTCATTGTTGTGTTGAGTCTAATGATAGTTCACTAAACACTGTGGAGAGTAAGATCAACACAGTCAGTGAAACCCAGTCTTCATCCAGGGAATTAAGACCACATGTGCATATGTGCTCGTTTTGCCTGCTCTCGATTCAAATCTTTATCTTATATAGTTATTATGGAATTTTTAAAATAGCTATGACAAACGTTTTGGGTGTCTGCTTGAGGGTTTCACTTTTTTGACGTTGTGGGTTTTCCATTGGCTGCCACTGGAAGATAACTTCAGGTCAGTCGGTCACAAATAAGATCATAGAAATATTACAACCAGCTGGATATCTAGAGAGTTATTAAGCCTCTATTAGATGATTCTACACTGTACAGATTATACCCACTGGTGGAGAAGTGAATGGAGGTGAAGCACATTTGATGTTTTTTCTAGGAGACTGGAATTTGTGTCTCATTGTAATACTTAGGTGTTTAACATTTTTGTTTGGAGCTGAATGTCAGTGAATCTACGCTCAATCTGTCGCTCAAAAAAGGTCATATTATAGTATGTCGCTCAAATAAGGTCATACTATAGTATGTCGCTCAAATAATGTCATACTAGAGAATGTCGCTAAAATAAAGTCATACTATATTATGTCGCTAAAAAAAGGTCATAGTATAGTATGTCGCTCAAAAAAGGTCATACTATAGTATGTCGCTCAAAAAAGGTCATACTATAGTATGTCGCTCAAATAAAGTCATACTTTAGTATGTCGCTCAAAAAAGGTCATACTATACTATGTTGATCAAAAAAGGTCATACTATACTATCTCGCTCAAAACAGGTCATACTGTAGTATGTCACTCAAATAATGTCATACTAGAGTGTGTCGCTAAAATAAAGTCATACTTTAGTATGTCGCTCAAAAAAGGTCATACTATAGTATGTCGCTCAAATAAGGTCATACTATAGTATGTCGCTAAAATAAGGTCATACTATAGTATGTCTCTCAAATAAGGTCATACTATAGTATGTCGCTCGAATAAGGTCATACTATAGTATGTCGCTAAAATAAGGTCATACTATAGTATGTCGCTCAAAAAAGGTCATACTATAGTATGTCGCTCAAATAAGGTCATACTATAGTATGTCGCTAAAATAAGGTCATACTATAGTATGTGGTGCAAAAAAGGTCATACTACAGTATGTCGCTCAAATAACATCATACTATAGTATGTCGCTCAAATAAGGTCATACTAAAGTATGTCGCTCATATAAGGTCATACTATAGTATGTCACTCAAAACAGGCCATACTATACTATGTTGATCAAAACAGGTCATACTATAGTATGTCACTCAAAATAGGTCATATTGTAGTATGTTGCTCAAAAAAGGCCATACTATAGTATGTCGCTCAAAATAGGTCATAATGTAGTATGTGGCTCAAATAAGGTCATACTATAGTATGTCTCTCAAATAAGGTCATACTATAGTATAATGCTCAAATAAGGTCATACTATAGTATGTCGCTCAAATAAGGTCATACTATAGTATGTCTCTCAAATAAGGTCATACTATAGTATAATGCTCAAATAAGGTCATACTATAGTATGTCGCTCAAATAAGGTCATACTATAGTATGTCGCTCAAATAAGGTCATACTATAGTATGTCGCTCAAATAATGTCATACTATAGTATGTCGCTCAAATAAGGTCATACTATAGTATGTCTCTCAAATAAGGTCATACTATAGTATGTCGCTCAAATAATGTCATACTATAGTATGTCGCTCAAATAAGGTCATACTATAGTATGTCGCTCAAATAAGGTCATACTATAGTATGTCGCTCAAATAAGGTCATACTATAGTATGTCGCTCATATAAGGTCATACTATAGTATGTCGCTCATATAAGGTCATACTATAGTATGTCTCTCAAATAAGGTCATACTATAGTATAATGCTCAAATAAGGTCATACTATAGTATGTCACTCAAATACTGTCATACTATAGTATGTCGCTCAAATAACGTCATACTATAGTATGTCTCTCAAATAAGGTCATACTATAGTATAATGCTCAAATAACATCATACTATAGTATGTTCGCTCAAAAAGGGTCATACTATGGTATTTCGCTGAAAGAAAAACATACTATAGTATGTGGCTCAATAAAAGTAATACTTTAGTATGTGGCCCAAAAAAAGGTTTTACTATAGTAATAAATAGAGTTAATACACATTTGTGCTGCCAGCAGTGTCGCAGTACAACAGACTGTTTCAGGCCACCTTAACACTGGAAATTTGATTAGTGGACCTTTTCAGTTTCTAGTTAAGTACCCCTTTTACACAGTCAAACAACAGCGTGGGCTACAGCATTCAGCGTTCAGGAGGTTTATTCATAGTCATGCCACGGTGGCAGCCAGGTGGAAATTAAATATTTGTCCCTCTGTCCTTTTTTTCCCCTCATCATCCCTCAATTCGAAGTGTTCCTACACAGCCAAGGTCTTCTGCATTTTGTCTTCTCCTGGCCAGCGTAAACTGCAGCGTGACCTATGATGTTCACAGCTGTGAGTGAGTGGGAGTGGGTGAGATGTCAGGCACCCAAGCTGAGATAAATTCCACATGTTACCGATCTAATGGCCCTCCCCGCCAAATGAACGGTATATGACAAAATATGTGCTGACAAAATGCATTTCGCAGTTTGCCTTTGATAGCCTACATGAAACAAAACAAACAGATTTTCTGAATATTAAAAATGTACAATGCGATAAAGTAACTTCAAAGCCGAAGTTTGCCACATCGACACACATTCTTCTCCCGTCTCTATCATCACATTGTGCATCAGAACAGATCCCCGGAGTGACATCCCTTTGAAATGCATACGCCTCACATGAACCTATTCTGTAGATTTGTGTTCGTCCTGTCCCATTGCGCCTGTCTATATTTGTATTCGCACTCAGAACACAATAGAGGAAATTTGGCAGAAGGGAGAATGTGCAGATGAACGTTAGCGTGAGCATTTGTTGGATTACATCAGTGGGAACAAGGGAAATCTCAAAACGCTGCCACAAACCCCGCGCTCCCTTTTCCCCGCCGCTCTGTGTGGACGGCAACAGGGATGGTAAACTCTGAGTGACCTGCCTGTGCATGTCATTCCTACAGTGGGGCATATTTCCCTTTGACCAGGCAGGGAGGTCACACACTCAAACACACCCGGCCACACATTACCACGCACATTACAAAGCCGGAGCTCTTTCAGCTGGTCATTGCTGGATTGTCTCCACCTCCACACACACGCACACCCAACACCTCGGCCATTGCTCCACTCTAAAATGACCCCTCCCTGAGTGTGGTCAGAATGTGCCTTTCACACGGGCGGCCGGCCAAAGCAAATAAACCAGCAGCATGCCAGCTAACGAGGGCATGAACAGGGTCAGGGGGGGGGCTTGCCGGGAGGTGCCAGGAGTGACAAGAGGGAGGGACACAGTCACGCAAAGAAAACAAGCCCAGCAAGAGCGAGCCAGCCTTCTCACGCAGGGGCCCAGACATGTGTCTTGTCATACAACAGCCACCCCCATCAACCTAAATTAGGGCTGACGGAGGTAATAAAGCGAGGGAGCAAAGGAGACAGAGGGGAGAGAGGAGCGATCCCCTCCTTCTGTCCGGGGAGCGTAAAAGTGAGAGGGGAGGAAGGGGGGGTTTGGGGGGGTGGTACTGGTCACCTTTCAGAAGACTCATACAAAACAACTGTGGTTACCTCAGTGTACCTCAGAGTGACAGGCTCTCTGCGTGGTGAAGCCACAACAGTCAGATCCGTCTTACTCACACACAAACACACACGCACACACACACACACACACACACACACACACACACACACACACACACACACACACATCATGTCCTCAGTTAACCTTCATTGAAAATCAGAGACTATTGAGAATATGAGGGGTTGTGTTGTTATCAGTAGACTACATCGATTATTTTCAGTGAATATGATACTTTCTCAACCCAATATTGTAGAGAAATCTGTCATAAAGCAGTGGAAAATAATCCAGGGTTTTGCAGGATGTTCTAATATCATCCCTCTTGGTTGCAATATAAAGGTTTAAGGTTAAAAGTCCCACACTTGAGTGTGTGAATTTTATTCCCTACATTTGACCTTATCCCCCAAATCCAACCCGTTGAGAGCCAAACAGGAAGGCAGTGGGTTCTGTTTTTTAGAGTCTTTGATCTAAGATTCAAATTCCAAAGCATTGATTGTCATATGCACATAAGAAACTGGTATATTGGACAATGAAATTGTTCCTTTGCAGCCTAAGATGAATACCAGTATGCAATCCAGCTAGTATACAATAAAATGGTATTGCCATGGTATGACTCCACTTGCGTTTGATCTCACGACCTCCCAGCCCCAGAGGAGACACGCTACCACTTGTCTACTGACAAACCAGAGACGAAGTAGACCCACTCTCACAGGGAGAAAAATCAAATCCATGCAAAAGCCACAAAGACCTATAGCTCGACAGTGAAAACTGTCTATCTTAGTTTTATCTATAGCTAGACTACATTTCAATCTTTAAGGGCTCAAAATGACCCGTTGACCTTTTGACCATTCACACTAGATCATTTTTCTCAGGTCATTTTTCTCAGACTCCAAAGGACACACACAGAACTTCACATGATGGTTCATAGGATTCACTATCCAGACTTTTATTAAGGCCTTTTTTAAAATACATAAAACGTATTTTAGATTTTATGTGACTTTGCAGTTATATATGTGTAATATGTGCAAAGGATGCAACTTTTTTGACATAATTCAGGAACATTAATCAAATCCCTTTATAAAATTCTGATGAATGTGCTTTTATCAAAACAAGACACATAAAGACTGTTTTTGTGCACAATATGCCAAAATTGAATATTTAAATTAATGAACATGTAACACAAAAAATGGTTTCTCATGTTTACTTTCAATATGTTAAATTCTGCTATGATTAAAGCAAATTCAAATTCTATCCTGGTGTGGTGAGAGAGAGTTTTGTTAGTTTTCACTGATCATAGTCACAGAAATGCGCGACTCCTTTCGCTGTCTAGCTCAGAAAAAAAATCAGAACTTCAAAGAAGGAGGAGATCATTGATGAGGCCGGCCTTCTTCCACTGAGAGGCAGCCAGTCTGATGGTCTGAGGAGGAATATGTCAGCTAGCATAGGTGGTCCGTGCCAGATGTGAAGTATAGGGTGCCTCTTGGCCTCTGAGAGAGCATATGGAATACATTGTGTGTGAGGGACTCCACGGAGACTGTTCTCTCTTAAGCTATTTGGGTTTCTGAGGCAGCTCCCTCTCTTCCGTGCAGAAACTGTGGGATTTAGAAATGTATCACCTTCGGCAGAGGGTGCAACAAGGAAGAGGGGGCAGCAGAGCAGGGGTACCGGGTAAGAAGGTCAAACTATAGGGTTGTTTGTGCCTGTGTCTGCCTCCATGGGAAACCTGGCGATGTCTCGGATTACGCTATTCATGCATTAACGCTTTGCAAAAGTCTCATACGAAAGTAAGAATTAAAAGAGCTTAAATTACATATGTTGTATGCCCTCTCATTTATTAATATGGAATTGGTCAACACATCTGGCTCAAATAGAGCTCCTCCGCGAGGTTGCTATAATAATGTCAATGACTTACCAAAGCATATCGAATGGGGAGGAAAGAGCATATCATCACGTACAAAACGCAGGGCCACCATTGGTCTTCATTGCACATAGTGCATCTGTGAAATTGTTCCCAAACAACTCCAGGGTTCCTCTGACTGTTCTGTAAATTAAAAAAAAAAACTTAATGGGAAACCCTTCCAAGAATTACCATGCATGTCCTTCATTCTCTTCCGCGATAGTTTACTATTGCTTTCTCTGCCTCTTTCCATTCCTCACACAATATTTTACAGAAAATGGTAAAGAAAGAAGAAGTGAAATATGAAATGCAGCTAGAGTCCAGACGAGAGGATCAGAAAACGTGACACCAGGACTGAAGAAAACCGTATCACACAAATAGTCTGCGGTAAATATTCGTTGTCTGAGTCACCTTGTCCCCGGCATCACAACGCTGCCAGCTAATGGGTATTAGTCTGCCAGCAGCCATGTGTTTACATTCCCTCATAAATGTCTGTAGCGCCAAGAAGAACAAAGCCTTATATAGACAAAAATCCACCGAGTGTAGCATTTGAATTTATCCCGTACCTAAACAGGGGAGATTAGGCAAGATACAATCACTGAAAATGTATTTTTTTTTTCTCAGGCCAACCTGAGTGATGCCGTTACACAAACGGTACGGATCGTTGCTTGAAAGCATCATTACGCCTGCACGGCTGCGTATGTACATACGTGAATCTCAGCCGCTTGAGACTATGCCTCCACGGCATAGAAAAAAAAAAAAAAAAGACGCCGTGGACTTTCGGGAGCAGCTGGAATTTGCAAAGAAAAAAAAAAAAACAATAAGTACGAGCGGGAGAAAAGCCAGGAAACTGACTGGTAATTTGTATCAAATGATGCTACAGGATGCATGTGCTTTGGGAAATCACATTTAATAAGTTAATAGATTTCTTGGCACTCTCTGTGGCGCTGTAGGTTCACTCCAAACAATAGACAGATGTCAGCGCTCATTTCTCTTCAAAAGCCTCAGGAGACCTAATGACCTCAAACATGTCTGTGAAGAGTCATTTAATTTGTCCAGGTTGTAGTATTTATATATATATATATATATATATATATAAATTTTTCGCTCATGGTACTTAAGATTCAGGGGATAGTGGATATGTTCTTTATCATTTGTGTAAAACTTTACCAGACAGACAAAAGGGCCTATAGGGTGGACATGTTTATGAAATGAATCATCAGAGAGCTGCAAAAAAAAAAGCTCTCTGCTAAAGAGAGGGCCTGACCCCTGGAAAAGTGATGCAGTCACGGCCATCTGTCAGCCCAAGCCAAATATGACAACTCTCCCTTTTTGAAGAGCACCGGAGGGCAAGAGGCCGCCGGAGTTGTGTCATCTCGCAGTGTTATTTCACGTCAGCTCGCTTTTTAAGAGCTGTAATCACTCTCTCTGTGTCTCTGGACATAAGTATAAACACTTCAGCAGCTTGTTGGAGAGATATCCCCGCTCCTCCATGCAGCAGCAGCAGCAGCAGCAGCAGCAGCAGCAGCAGTGTGGCTGGTGTATTGAATGTCTGCGGTTCAAATGAGAAATTCTGTCTCCTCTGTCAGCGGAGGCTGAAAGTGAATCAATAAATATGACCACTGGGTTGACACCCTTCAAAAGTTCTCTGAGAACACAGTTTATGCTCATGGACTCTATGACAATCACAAATTAGATGGCGAGGGTAAACAGATGGGTTAAAGAGATTTTTGCTATTTTAATGTCAACTCGTTGAAGGGCAGCAATAAATAAAAATTACATTCAAGTGTATATTAAAAGTGTTTTGCAAAGATTTGTAAAATATTTGCTGGTGCAGCTTTAAAGTGTTTCTACATTATAAAGACTATAATTCATAGAAGTATGATTGATGATAGAAATATATTTTGAAGAATGAAAGCTTGAAAGTAGGGCTATCAATAAATATTGTCTTTATATATGTCGATAGAGGTAATTATTGATGGTTTATATTTGGCAAATATTTGAGGTTATTTTTTTGGGTTGTATCATGCTTAATGACCCAATTTTAATACAGGTGATATAGGTAGAACATGTATTTATATAAAATATTTCATATCAGTTGCTGACAATGACTTTTAATTATTTACCTGACTGTTAGAAAAATAGGGCTGAATGAAACCACTTTATATAAAACTTGATTTGGAGCTGTTTAAATCAAGGATTGATCCATTATCAAGACAAAAATTATGTTTATGAGCTAAGGACAGAGCATTGTTTTTTAATGCAAACCTGAAGTGAAAATATCAATTCTATATTAGTAATGAATTCCTAATGTATTAGTGTAATGTAGTAGTATTTTCTTAATGTATTCATTTTGATATTGACTATATATAAACATATATATATATTGATGCTGTTTTATGGCCAAGGAATACTTGTGTTTGAAGCTGTTGCGAATGATAATTTGGATTAGTACTGAAGTATGAACAAAGCTATATTGTCAATAAATTGCATAAAGACTGAATCCACAAAAAAATGTCAGAAATGCTGGAAGCCAGTTTTCAGAAGTGGTGATTAGTAAGCTTTTTCCCACCCAAATATTGCAATGCTATGTGTGCACCGGTGTCAGCGCAGCATCGCTCTGCAGGGCCGGGGGGCAGCAGCTGAACTCTGCCCTGGGCCACGCCGTCCCCACCCCACCGCTGCTGGGACGATACCACAGACTCATCCGCAGAACTGGAGCAGCGAAGGGGGCTAACCCGACCGCTCGCTGACCCGGCTTCATTTTCAGGATACTAAAATGAACCGAGCTGCTCAAGTGGAACATACGGAGGTGCAAAAAGAGAGGGAATCACGGAATATTATCCGCCCAATTACACAATGAGAAGAGCGGCCCGCTGGTAGTATCCATACTGCACGTAATGTTCAGTGTGCCTGC
Organism: Eupleurogrammus muticus; assembly: GCA_036785175.1. NCBI lineage: Eukaryota > Metazoa > Chordata > Actinopteri > Scombriformes > Trichiuridae > Eupleurogrammus > Eupleurogrammus muticus. Next base: position 11,623,061 of record JAYKQN010000012.1, on the reverse strand, counting down.
GGCTGAGCCACATACTTCTGGAAGACTTCTGAGCACGTTGCATGATTCTACTTAAAGACCCTAAACCATTCCAGGAAAGCATCCTCCAAAAATAGTGCTCTCCTCACTTATAACAGGGTGTTTGATATTCCCTACAGAGACACGTCTTTGAGCACAGCGGGTCTAACACAACGAAAAACCATTCAATTCCTGGGAATGGTATTTTCTAATTCCAAATAAAAGTGATATTTTTTTCTTTTCAGTTCATCTTACATTACATCGCCTGCACGGAAATTTTTTTTCTTCCCCCCCCTCCCACTAGCTCCTATGGTTTCCTTTTGTTGTAAAACATACCTTTCTGACAAGCAAGGTTTTGACAGGAATACAAACAAGGAATTGAAAATGTCTGCAGGATGATCATGGCGCACAAGGCCATAGTTATTTTTGATGATGTGATCCTTTAGATTATGACTTCAAAAAGGCACAATATAAAGGCATTTATAGACATAAAAACATCAAATGTGATGCTTTTTGTGTGTATATATATATATATATATATATATATATATATATATATATATATATATATATATATGCATGTACGAAATAGTTGGAATTTCAAAGGGAATGGTACAATGGTTATTGTTTAGACCAAATATGACAAAATTCATTTTCCTCCTTTTTTTACATAATCAACACCATGTGAAAATATGACTGAGAGTTAAATTCAACAGTGCCGGGTTGTTATACATACAGTATGTCAGAAATACTGCTTACTTACACCACTTTCGCAAAACCAGTCAACCTTCAGCCCGCTGAAGTGAATTGTGCTTTTGCTGTGTTTTTTTGTGTTTTTTTTTTTTGAAAAAAAAAAACACAAAAAAACAACAATCAGGTCAGACAGTGACAATTTTTTCCAAGGATCTCTCTCTTTCTCTCTGCATATTGCGGTCTGGCGAATGAAAACACGCTCATTTCAAAACATCACCATCTCTAACTAGCAATGTCCGGTGGTTACCTCTTGGCTGCCCGCGATGGCGTTGGCCCAGAAGATGTTTTCCTTGGTTCTGTTTACTGGTTTTGTCTGGGTTGTTTTTGGCTGTCATTTTTTATTATTTTTTTTTTCCAGTCTTGGCGCACCTTTGTTCTGTCTCAAAAAAAAAAAAAAGACGCTTAATCTTCATTCAGATTCCTGTGTTTTTCCCTAGCTCTTTCCTTTCCTAAGTCCCAACAGCTCCCCAACTGCCTGTTGGACCCCTGGCTTTCTTCTCCCTGCTGCCCCCCCCACCCCAAAAAACCCCCCCTGCCACCCCCTTTCCCTTTTCCTTCCTCCCTGTCGGTGGTGTGCGTGACAGTAGCTCACTGAGAAGTGGAAATGAGACTAGTAAACAATGATTAGCTCCAGAGCCGGAGCGGCCCGGCCTACCATTGGTCCCGTCTCCGCTGCAGCGAGCGCCCACCCGCTAGCACATGAACATGCGGACCCCCACCCCTCGCCCCTGGGCCGCCAAACCCCCCACCCCCCTTAACCCCCCCCCCTACCCCTCAGCCAGAGTCAATGCAGGGTCAGGGACAACCTTTCACAGCCAGGTTACAAGGGGTAATCACAGGCAAACACAGCAGCCACACGCAAAATGCACACACGACACTCACCCCCCTTCCTCCCCGCATCAACTCCTCCCCACACATACACACACACACACACACACACAAGCTACCCCCCCACCATCCCTCCCTCAGCCACAAACCTGGCTCTAATTAGCGTGATGGGGATGCAAGTGGCCACATGTGTATGAGGAGCAGACGCAGGCGAGGAGGAGGAGGAGGAGGAGGAGGAGATGGAAGTGGAAGGAAGAGGAGGGGGGGGGGCAGAATTCCCCCTATAGGAATAGAAAGGTGGAGAAGAAACAGTCATCCCCAGTGCAGGCAGTGCATTTCGAAGACATCGCTATGTCTCTGGTTAACCGAGGAATCGTTCTGGAGTCTTTGGTGCTGGGCCACACCGCATTTCTCAAGACAAACAGCTCTCAGGCAGAGCTCTCGAACCGGCGAAGCTCTCTCAGCATCTGTAAAAGCGTGTTTAAGGACCATTATTGTGAAAGAATGACACATAACACGTAATGTAGTTACACTTAAGTTACTTTATTGTTGTCTTTCGGTGTATTGTCACAATGCAGGCGTACAGTGTCTATTAAAAGGTGTTAGTTATTCTCTTAATAAGTGAGATAGTGCTATACAATAAAACAGTTTGTGAGCGAAGCTGTAAGCCAATTAAATCATTTTCCTGTGATATCTTTTATAGCACTGAAATATCGCTTTGTACATTCAGTCACATAACACTGGCTGCACAATGGGACACAGAAGCAGTTAAAATGCCATTCAACTTCATGGTGAAATGTAATTAATGTTTTATTTGACTAATGTTACCAAAGATATAGGCATATGTGCAGTGACTTTACCTAAATGTCACAATTGAAAATTAAATTTTGTTGCTTCTGATGGATGAAAATGGATTCCAGCATTTATTTTGTATTATTTTAAAGTTGTTAAATTATCCCAAATTTTCTTTCCCATTCTTCACTCCTCCTCCTTCTTCTCACGTCGGTAATGACTGACTGTGTTTGTGTTGTGCACAAGTTTCTATCCTTCTGATTTGCTTTGGAAACGTCTGAAGGAGCTTTAATTAGTCTCATTACAGCCCTGTGAAAATAAGCCTCGCAGTCGTGGGAAAAGCAAGAAACGAATGAAAATGAGGGGGCACAGTTTCATTTTAATAATAAATGAATAAGACACATTGGAAGAAGAAAAAAAAATACCTGACTATATATATATATATATATATATATATATATATATATATATATATATAATATAACATGAGAGTGCATATATGCAAAAAATAAATGAAAAAGACTAAACTTTTTATTGTGAGTTTGGTGCATTTTCCCTTTTAGATTTTGCTATTTGACATTTCTGAGGACTGTAACTCTGTAAGAAAGGCAACTGATAAAGGGGGATTTTTTTCTGTGTTATGATGTAACCTGAATCTAGGATCAGTATTTTATTGCTGGACAGAACTGAATTATGAGCCAATTCCTTATTTGAGCCTTCACACACGTTACATTCAGATGCCAAGGAATAATACATGTGACTGTAAGATAGAAACTTGTCATATATAAAACTGTAGTATTTGATTAGATTAGAAAAAAAATAATATAACATAATATTTTAAATTTGACAATCTTTCAAAACTTTTTTAAGTTAATTTTAAACAATTGGAAAAACTACTTTTGATCAATTTAGGCTGATCCATTTTCTGAATAGACCAAATAGCCTTAAACATGTTTTCATATGGCAAAAAAAAAGTATTTTTATTACAAATGAACAGTAAGAGTTTACAAGATTAGCGATTTGCTGACTAAACATGAAAGCATGTCATATTGTGGAAAGGCTGGTTTTCTGCGCACACATTGCATTTCTAAAATCCACCGACTGCAACTTTTTTTTTTTTTTTTTTTAGCAGAGAATTAAACTCTTTTGAAACTCCGTAGCATGCAAAACCAAGTTTCAAGCAGAGCGAAACAAAAAGAAGAAGAAGGAAAAAAAAACGATCACGTAGCTGGAAAAAATAATTACATATATTACATTAGACAAATCCAATGCAAACTTTTCTTTTTTTCTTTTTTTTTCCCCCACTGAGTCTTCTGACGATAAATCACGTTAGAAAGATTCACTTTGAAAAAAAAAACGTGCAAAACGCCGCCAGTAATCCCGATTGGTAAAATAAAATTGCCTTTTTTTTGTCCTACTGTATCGGTCACTAGTTGCTGGAGTCGTTTTCTCTGGTGGCACGTTCACGGTCCAAGAAAAAAAAAGAAAAACGTGACGTGACGCGACGCGACGCGCGCCTCGCCTCGGAGAGAGACGGCGGAGAGATAACGCGTCCGTAGCGGGGTCCGCGACGGCTACCACAATGGGAGGAGTATGGAAGTCACCCCGAGCCCTGCCCACCCGAACTGCCAAACATATAAGACGCTGCAGAGGAGCAAAAAAGCAGCCACTTTAAACCTTCAAAATCTCCATGAAACGACTGACAAACTCCACCATAAACTCACCATCCTTTCACATTTTTCTTTCATCATAATCACCCCACTGGCATCCGCATACACATCTGAAAGATTTTTCTCATCCGATATGGATATACAAGAGCTTTATCACTAAATAACCCTCAGTTTGTTGAAAATACTTTTTTCTTTTTTCCTTTTTTTTTTTTTAAAGGAACAAGTGAGCAGAAAGTTTGTCAAAATGGCACTGGACGCTGAGTTTGGCGTAAAGGGCAGCAGCATCATCAGGGAGTGGAGCGGACAGGTCCAGCCCGCTCTTGTCGCCTCCTTCGTCTTCCTCTTCTGTCTGGAGGCCTGCCTGTGGGTCAGGAACCTGCGGCTCAAGAGGCGACTGCCGGGACCCTTCGCCTGGCCCGTGGTGGGCAACGCCATGCAGCTGGGCCAGATGCCTCACATCACCTTCGCCAGGCTGGCCAAGAAATACGGCAACGTGTACCAGATACGGCTGGGCTGCAGCGACATCGTGGTCCTGAACGGGGACCGGGCGATACGTCAGGCTCTGATACAGCACAGCACAGAGTTTGCAGGCAGACCAAACTTTGCCTCTTTCCAGATGATCTCTGGAGGCAGGAGCATGACATTTTCTAATTACAGCAAACAGTGGAAAACACACAGGAAAATTGCCCAGTCCAGCCTGAGAGCCTTCTCCTCTGCAAACAGCCAGACCAAAAAAGGCTTTGAGCAGCACGTTACGGCTGAAGCCATGGAACTGGTGCAGGTATTCTTGCGCCAGAGCACTGACGGACGTTATTTCAACCCTTCTCATGAATTTAAAGTAGCTGCCGCTAATGTGATGTGCGCCCTCTGCTTTGGGAGACGGTATGGACATGAGGACCTGGAGTTCAGGACCCTGTTGGGGCGGGTGGACAGGTTTGGAGAGACAATAGGGGCAGGTAGCTTAGTAGATGTCATGCCCTGGCTCCAGTCCTTCCCCAACCCTGTCCGCAGTGTCTATGAGAACTTTAAAAACCTCAACGAGGAGTTTTTCACCTTCGTGAAAGACAAAGTGGTGCAGCACAGAGAGTCCTTCGACCCCGATGTGACCCGGGACATGAGCGACGCCATCATCAACGTGATCGAGCACGGGAAGGAGAACGGCCTGACCAAAGAGTTTGTGGAAGCCACGGTGACAGATTTGATCGGAGCGGGTCAAGACACGGCGTCGACCGTCATGCAGTGGATCGTCCTGCTCCTGGTGAAGTACCCGGACATGCAAGCCAAACTCCAGGAGCTCATCGACAAGGTGGTGGGCCAAGACAGGCTGCCGTCAATCGAGGACAGGAGCAGCCTGGCACACCTGGACGCCTTCATCTACGAGACCATGCGTTACACCAGCTTCGTCCCAGTCACCATCCCCCACTCCACCACCACAGACGTCACTATCGAAGGTCTCCACATCCCCAGGGACACGGTGGTCTTCATCAATCAGTGGTCCGTCAACCACGACCCCCTGAAGTGGAAGGACCCGCACATCTTTGACCCCACGCGATTCCTCGATGAAAACGGGGCCCTTGATAAAGACATGACCAACAACGTCATGATTTTTTCCATGGGCAAGAGGCGATGCATCGGTGACCAGATCGCCAAGGTGCAGGTGTTTCTGTTCACGGCGGTCCTGCTGCACCAGTGCAGTTTCGAGAGCGACCCCTCTGAGCCCCTCACCTTGGACTGCTCCTACGGGCTCACGCTCAAGCCCCTTCGATTCTGTGTCAGCGCCAAGCTCAGGGGGAAGCTGCTTGGCTTGGTTTCCCCAGCATGAACATCCCAATACTGTGACTCAAGGCCAGCAAAGACTAAACACTTTTCCCCACCAATAGCATTTAACAGTGAGTACCAGCATACATGCACTAAATCCTTTTGTTGTAAGACTTTCATATTTAATGATGATATTTAATGAATATCTTTAACATAGTCTGTGTTTGAATTATTGTTGGTGGGGGGGGTTGAGAAAATGATTTCAAAGATGTAATGTTAGTTACAGGTATATTACAAGCTCATGGACTGTTGGGATCAGTGCAAGTATTACATTTCTGCTTCACAAAAAATACTCTATACTTGATTCGAGTGTGTACATAGTTGTAAGTCTGAGTTGTGTGCTTGTTTTACATCCACCATTGAGCATGTACATGTGCAGGAAATAGCTACAAATGTCATTTTTTTAACTAACATAACTGTATATGAAATGCTTGTGAATGTTACAAACTCCCGTGATGACTAATTGTTCTCAAATGTAATGTGTAAAGAATATATTTAACCTTTGCTACCTTAAAGCAGTTACGAAATATTTTTTTATAATTTCATATTTCAGGTATGGAAACAAATGTAATGATGTTTAATCTATTTCACTATCTACTGTACTCAAAGCATATGAACACATTAAACAAAGAATGTTGATGAAAGTGTGTGTGGGGGGAGGGAGGGGGGAAGAGAAGCTGGGAAATGAAGAGGAAGTCTTTCATCAAGAAGTGTCCATCAAGGAAGAAGACACATCGCCATGAACCATGAACACTTCCCTAACTTTATGCATCCAGGGTTCTGTTTTACTGTACAAGCACTGAGTTTACCCCATGCCAAACACAAGTCTTACCAGTACACACGATGCAGATGTGCAGCATTTGTTTTTTTTTTCACTCACGAGGCATTATCATAACCATGTTTGTTTACAAAGTTTACAAAGTAAGGTTTTCAAAGCTACATAGATGTCACTACACTCTCTCGGTCAAGAATCGACGCTATACTACCCAGTGGATGTGTTTTGCTGTCTGTGTCGAGGCAACTCTACTCAGTGGGTCTTGAATGTCATGATAGAGGATACTTTGTTATGTGTTGGCTTTATACGATGTTGAAATAAAAAAATAAGCTATATCTGAAATGAATAAAATGAGCTGTCAATGGTCAGTATAAAATGTCTACATGTTTTATTTCTACTGTGAACTGTACATCTCTGACTACAATATGGAATGAGTCCTTCAGTCCTGATGCATTATTTAGCCAGTTTCAGCACTGTGAGATACGTGCCAACAATATGACATGTGGGATCACCATTTTTTTTTTTTAGATGTTTGTCATTACTCATTTTTATAAAAATAGAGAGCTCTGGAATAGTTGACGTATGGCAGAATTTTTTTTTTCTAAAACCCATGGGTGAAGTTTTTTTTTTTTTTTTCCAAGTTCTTCATTTTCTAGCACAAACCCCCACAGATTTATAGCTGAAGACCTCTGCTCCTGATTCTATTTAGATGCAGCCACAACCCCTAACAGCTACATTATCTCATTGACTTTTCTTTTAAAAAGCTAATATGCCAACAATAGCTCTGCACTGTTTACAGTATATGTGTTTTATGGAGCATACTAAACTGTGCTGTTTATGTATATGTTCAGTGTTTGGATCAGAAAGCCTGCAGCTTTCACATCCCAAAGCCCTTTCCCCTGGATGGTTATAATTAACAGCTTGGCTGTGAATAACAGGCCCTTAATAATGTTTAAAATGGACATGGAAAGTGCAAACAGTAAATCATCTAGCCCCAGAGGAAAAAACAATCAGCTTCAGTATTCGTCCATTAATTACCCTCTATGCTACAATTGTAAACTTCTATCCATTCCATCACAATGCTAAAGTGCATCATTTCCAAACATATACTCGACATACTTGAATTTCCATTTGATATATTTTTGACAACCATCTTTCAGGTCACACGTGGTATGTGGAGTTGTTTGTCCTTTTAAAGTGTCATGGTAATCTCTATTATGTTCTTTGGCAATAAAGCTGTAAATCTGTAGTTTTTGGCAACAGGGCCTATTAAGTAGCTGCTCTCCTTTTCCGTCATCCTACAAGGGACGCTGCTGGAAGCGGGCCTGAGTGGGAATAGGACTAAGGTCTGCAGGCTGTGGTCAAAAATGGGAGGGGAAAGATAATAAAAAACCTGAGTCGCTGACCCCTCCCACCATAGAGATACATATAAGCGAAGTGTTATGGCTCGAATCCGCATTCTTCTAAAGTGGTCATCTGAAGACGCGAACTACAGCTAACCACTCAACCTGATCGAGCTCCTCTCACTGGCTCCTGTGTAGGAGGGGTGAGACGGCATGTGAGTGCTGCTCAGAGTCCTCCTTTTTTAATGGCTATTTATTTATTCTGATTATAATATACAAAAACAAAACCACTTTTTTTTATTTGCCTATTTGAGTTACCTTTTTCTTGGAAACAGTGGATAATAATGGCTCAAGTGGACGCTGAGTTTGGGGTGAAGGGCAGCAGCATCATCAGGGAGTGGAGCGGACAGATCCAGCCTGCTTTGGTCGCCTCCTTTATTTTTCTTGTCTGTCTGGAGGCCTGCCTGTGGGTCAGGAACCTGCGGCTCAAGAAACGACTGCCGGGACCCTTCGCCTGGCCCGTGGTGGGCAACGCCATGCAGCTGGGCCAGATGCCTCACATCACCTTCGCCAGGCTGGCCAAGAAATACGGCAACGTGTACCAGATACGGCTGGGCTGCAGCGACATCGTGGTCCTGAACGGGGACCGGGCGATACGTCAGGCTCTGATACAGCACAGCACAGAGTTTGCCGGCAGACCAAATTTTGTGTCTTTTCAGTCCGTCTCAGGAGGGAAAAGTATGACTTTCACCAATTACAGCAAACAGTGGAAGATACACAGGAAAATTGCTCAATCAACGATCAGAGCGTTTTCATCTGCCAACAGCCAGACCAAGAAAAGCTTTGAGCAGCAAATTGTGGCCGAAGCCACAGAGCTAGTTGAGATTTTCCTTAAACTCGGAGCTCAGGGCCAGTATTTCAACCCTGCTCATGAGCTGACAGTAGCTGCAGCTAATGTGATTTGTGCCTTGTGCTTTGGAAAGCGTTACGGACACGATGATACCGAGTTTAGAGCCCTGTTACACAAGGTGGACCAGTTTGGACAGACAGTCGGGGCTGGCAGCCTGGTGGACCTGATGCCGTGGCTTCAGTCGTTCCCCAATCCGGTCCGCAGTGTCTTTAAGAACTTCAAACACCTGAACCAAGAGTTCTTTGGGTTTGTGCAGAGCAAGGTGGAAGAGCACAGGGATACTTTTGATCCAGAGGTAACAAGGGATATGAGTGATGCCTTCATTGGTGTGATCGAAAAGGCTGACAGTGACAATGGACTCACCAAAGCCCACGCGGAGGGAATCGTGTCCGATCTGATTGGCGCAGGTCTGGATACGGTTTCCACCGCTCTTCACTGGATCCTCCTCCTGTTGACGAAACACCCTGAGCTTCAAACGGAACTGCACAAGCTCATCGACAAGGTGGTGGGGAGGGACAGGCTGCCGTCCGTGGAGGACAGGAGCTGCCTGGCCTACGTGGACGCCTTCATCTACGAAACGATGCGATTCACCAGTTTCGTGCCCGTCACCATCCCCCACTCCACAACCTCGGGGGTCACTATCGAAGGTCTCCACATCCCCAAAGACACGGTGGTCTTCATCAATCAGTGGTCCATCAATCACGACCCCCTGAAGTGGAAGGATCCACATGTCTTTGACCCTTCACGCTTCCTTGATGAAAACGGCTCCCTGGACAAGGATCTCACCAACAATGTTATGATCTTCTCAGCGGGGAAGAGGAGATGTATCGGTGACCAGATTGCCAAAGTAGAGATTTTTTTGTTCTTTGCAATTCTTCTTCACCAGTGCAGGTTTGACAAATGCCCCGATGAAGACCTGTCTCTAAACTGCTCCTACGGTTTAACCCTAAAGCCTTTAGATTACAAGATTACTGCCAAACACAGGGGAGAATTACTTGCAAACCAATAAAAAAAACTATTTTTTTCCTCCAACAGTGATTTAATACAAGGTATGTTTTCCAAAACATATTTGTGGCTTGTATCAGATTTCTATGTAATAAGCTTTTAACTCCAAAACTGCTGAGCACAGCTAGGTTCAAATGATAAGCTTTTTACTTGTGCTGAGAATGAATCTTTAACCAAAGACTATGCTGTTAATTAACCAAACATGCCAGTTCATGTACCCTGTAAAAGCTATTTAAAGAAATGTGAGTTGTATTTTATTCTGAAAATGTTGTGACTGCAGACTGAGAAAACCTACGCATAGTGACTGCACTAGATTTTGCAAGAAACAGGCCGCGGGGTTGGGGATATTTCTTTTGTGGTGACCACAGAAGAAATAAACCATAATTGTGTATTGTTATTTATGTAAGTGTGTTTAGTGGTGTTGCCCGTAATTGTAATATACACCAATGGTGATGAATTGGTTTCACTTTAAGTGCTTTTTTTTCATTGAGAAATCATGTGCCGGCAGTTTCAAGTGAACAATTAGTCATCAGTGACACTTGTTTATTCTTTTATGTAATAAACTCCTAATGTTTGATACAAGTAAAACATGTACAATCATGTCCTTTTAAATAATGCATAATTCTGGTAATAACTCATGTCACATGTTTAAAAACTACTAATCTCAAGCACTGTCTTCTTTCTTTACTACACATATACAACATGATTTGCAATGAATACTATGTTGTCTGAGTAATACTCTGTATAGAATAGCTAAATCATGTTTTTGTAATGCACATGACAGTGTGACTAAAGCTGTAAATGTACAATAAACACTTGTGCTGATTTATAACAGAATGTGTGGAGTGTGTTTAGTCAGAACAACCAAAGTGTTTAGAAACACGGGCCAAAGAGGTCAAGGGGATAATAATAGATCCTGATGTCTGGTGTTGTGAAAGATTAATGTAGGGTACAGGCCCGGGATGCTGTCCTTCTGAACTCCAAACGCCGGCTGTGACTCACTACATCAGTACAGGCAGCGGTGAGCAGCCACGAGCTTCACTCATCAATGATTAACACGGATCCTTCTGTACTTTTGACTGCAGCGTCATTTTGTTTTTCTTACCAAACACATTCAAATGCAGCCAAGTCAGTGCAAATGTCCCAAACACTGAGTTGCTCCTCATTGCTTCAGCTGAAATCATAAAGGTGGGAGACAGAAAAGACTAGAGATGTAAAATACTACCATTTTTGGCATTCAGAGAAAATCTCAAACAACCACTTTAAGGTTGAGGCGCCCTTGTATGCCAATAAGAAATATTTGTCAGCCCGTGTGTGTGTCATATCCCTTCCTTGAATGGTTTCATTCTGTAGGACCATGTTGCTACTTTTTTTTGGTGTGGTTTGGGTTTGGCAGTAGCAGGCAAAAGTTTGGACACACTTTCCCATTCACTTGAATGAGAAAGTGTTTCCGAACTTTTGACTGGTACTGTATGTTGTTTCTGATGCTTTAGCATGCAACACGAGCACTGGCGACTTGATGGGGCACTGGAAAGTGAATTTACTTCAATATCATTATTTTCATCTACTTTTGCCCCGCTACTGTTGAGTGGAGTTTTTCTGCTTTCCAACTGCATTACATTAATCTGACAGCTTCCGATTAAAATGTCACCAACAAAAATAACGATGAATTAGTTAAACGATAATCATGTCTATCTATCATGCACTTTTTTACAATCCTTTTTGGCTTGTGACAATACAGTTGCAGTTCTGTCATATTTCAGTGGAGTTTTATATAACAAGAACCACGACACAGCTGTGTTTATAATAGCGTCTGCAATGGTAAGTCCCATTATTTTTTACCACCTGTATATTATCAATAACACTCATGAGATTTAAACATATTCCAACAAATGGAGTCAAGAAACCTGGCTGAAAGTCCTGGCTGACGTGTGTGGTAACACTTTCCTTCCACTTTCTTTAGTTTAGAAAATCCCAAACCACCCAAACTCAGATTTTGTCCCTGCTGTATAAGCATGTTACTGCTTTGGAGTCCACCTGAGTACGTGCAGGAGCAGCACTGTGGGTGAACTCTAAAAAAAAAAGGAGGCTTGTTTTCACTTAGCGTTATACAGAGCAGACTGGAGACATTCTGTGCTGTACAAGCTTTCTCTCTCTCTCTCTCTCTCTCTTTCTCTCTCTCTCTCTCTCTCGCTTTCTCTGTTTGCTCTGCCACCGCAAGGACCTCAGATGGAGGAATGGGCCGCCTGACCTCCCCTGTGTTTCCATCACAGCTTTCCCAAAACATCCATGAAATCCGTCCAACAGAAAGACTCCCTTTCACCCCGAAGTCACTCGCTCTTCTCGCTCCCTCTCTCCCGCTCTGCATGCCCTGCAGCCCTCGACCTGCCGAAAAGAAAAAAAAAAAAGTGCACGGGGCCGACAGTTTTTCAGCTCTGAGCTTATTCGCATTCTGCACGTACGCAGGAGCCACAGGGTGACCCCCCCACCCCCCCACAAGGTTCTCCGTCGGCTACCGCCAGACACGGCTCAGCACTTTCCTGGAGGTTTTCTGCATCCAGTCACTGTTTGTCAGAGGAGACGCAGTAAGGTAGAGTTACTTGGAAGCGGCAAATCTCTTCCCCTTGTCCATTGCCATCGTCTGATGAAACACAGCGGATCATTGTGTCTGAGCATTGGCCCGGAGTTCTCTTTTAGCCGGTCTTTCCTATAACATCGCCCTCAACACACCAACACACACCGAACACGCAGCCCCGCTCCCAAATCCAGAAATGTTGCAGACAAATAATACAACTCGCAGGCCCTTCAATCAAGCAGATCATAAATCATTCAGTTAGTAAACATTCTTATTTAAATCACAAGGAAAAATTGCATCTGGGAAGGGAAAAAAAATCATGCAAAGTAACTAGACATCAACTGTTTTTTTCCCCAAGAGAACACACTGGATAAACGTGACATTTCCAACAAGTCAAATAACCGCGGCCCGAGGTCAACACATACTCACATCTCTCTATTCACAGCAGCATATTTATACAAGAAGATATTTGGCCTCCAGTCTCCAGAAACCCTGCTGCGGTAATGTGACACCGAGACGGAAATTGACAGCTTCTGCCTGACACTTTAATAAAACTGATGCTCCACTTTTGCTCTCTCTCTTTTTTTTTTCTTTTTTTAAAAGGCCACTTTCCTGTCATTGGAGCACCTCGCAACTCACAAAGAACTTAATTGTGTCCGAAAAAAAAAAAAAAAAACAGAAAAAGATGTGATTTTCATGTAATATATTCCACAGGTTTTTTTTTGGTTTTTTTTCGCGTGATGTTCCTCGGTTAGCTCAGAAACATGTTTCCTCTCTTTTTGAAGCCCCCTGTGGAATTATGTCATAATCATATAATCATAAACACCGAGCAGCACATTATATTGTTCCAGTTGACATCATAATCAATTTGTGCCACCTTTAAGTTTGGGGTGTCCTGCTCTACACAATCTATATCCTGACACACCGATTGAAGACAAAAAAAAAAAAAATGAGTAACCCTTCAGTTTATTGTTTTGGAAGAAAACTACAGACAACCATCACATAGACATTTGAAGTGACCCTTTTCAATAAACAATTACACAGCTCATTATTATAGGGCGGGACGGCTAGTGCTTGTTGTTTTGTCCTTGCTGGGATTGTGTTTTGGAGCGGTGGCAAGGAGAGGACCTTTCATACAAATTGACGCGTCGTGCAGTTCCATTTGCCACATTTCTTTCCATAAAACAAACACTTATTTTTTTTTCAAGGAAGTGCAGGAGGAAGTGATTCACACCGGTCCGTGGAGAGAGCGGACGGCGAGCATGTGGTTAGCGTTGGTGGATGGGAGTCCACATCACGGTCTGATGGTCACATATTAACTGCATTTGAACGGGCGGCGTTGTTCGATATGGAAACTGAGTATTCCCTGTCGCCCCGGGATTGATGTTAAACGGCAAATTTGGAGTTTGCACCTCTTGTCTTTCCATCAATGAGACCTACGGAGGCAGAGGTTGTGTCGGGATTTACAACATAAATTCTACACTTTTGTGTGTGTGTGTGCGCTGCACTGTTTGTGATGTGGCTTAGCAAAGCTAACAAAACCGCATTTGCATCCTTCACATTCTCCAGTGTCTTTGTCTAAACAGCTGCACTTCCTTATTCTCTATTAAGGACAACATGACCTGGCAGGATTTAACTCAAGCGAACGCAAAAAAGAAAAAAGAAAAAAAAAAAAGAAAATCCCTGTTCACTCGCCAAACCTAGAAAGCAAATTAGATTACTATAGTATGTCTCCTGCAAATAACTCATGATCTCATTTATCTCGTGATAAATCAGTCCCGGTGGACCTTTGTAAAGAGTGAGTATCTGAGGCTCCCCTGTTGGTCTGAGCACCTTCGAGACGCCATCAATCTCCCGCGCAGCATCAATAAGGAGCCACTGGCACCACACTCCGAACCCAGACGGCAACCTTCTTCATAAGGCACATGGATGCGTCTCCAAGGAGCAGACATATCTGATTTGTTTTGAAAAAAGGGGAGGAAATAAATCAGATTATTGCTCTGTGTATTTTCTCAAGTAACATGATCACGTTGGAAGAGCTCAACGGAGGGGATATGTCATGCAAAGAGTGTGAGAGAGTCTTGGAGGATGACTGGAGGACGTGCAGATAAGTGCCACTCTGGACTTTCTAAAAAAAAGTGACCATATATGGTAAATAAGCCAAAAGCAGATGAATAAAAAAAGTACCCAATAGTGTATCTGATACTGATTCTGATTTGCTTTTTTTTTTTCTAAGTGGATAACATTGCACTCTGCAGATAACCAGAGACACAGTGAGGCCTGGCACAGGCCAAACAAAGTCGAACCACGTCCTCTTGGCGAGGCCTTACGCTCCTTAGCACGCACCGCGGCTCGTCGTCAAATTAGACAAGCTGCCGTATTACCAGACGAGCAAAACATGACGATAAATAAAAAAAATAAAAAATGAGCCACTTTGAGGCAGCGTTTTTCAACTGAGGGAGAAAAATCATTAGACTTTTAAAGTGCGTGTTGGTCTTATGAAGGAGTTGGATGCTGCACGGGACATGTTTTTCTTGCTTTCCATGAAACTTTTAACATTAAAATCGTCATATATATAAAAATATATATCATATATATATATGCATTTCAGGAGCATAGCCTCAGAGCAAAAATTCGGACAATAAATAGTTAAGCTCAGTCTAAACAGAATGCCAGTCCAAGAGTCTGCGCCTGTGGTCTGAAACAGTGGCCTTGGCATGGTGCACTCTGTGTAATCATCTGAATCCACAATGAATATGTGATATTTTATAATCATTGGTAAGCGAGAGCAACATGTTGTTATCATAGCCATCAAGACCAATCGGGATGCGGTCGTTCATATCCAGCGTTTCGAGTGGGATTCACCAACGCGAGGCTCAATTGTCCTCGCGTAATTGTCGTTATTTGTGATCAACAGTGATCGGGTGGAGAAAGGCTAATTTCCCGCCGCGTCTGTCACGACCCGCTTCAGTTTTCATGGTGTCTAGAGATGCAGCTCCAGTGTGGGTGTGTTTGGGTATGAGATGTCTTGTAACCGTCTGGCCCCGGCAGAAAAAAACAAAAAAAGTCAAACATAACAGCTACCCATAATACATTGCTCGGCTTGCTCCCTGCAGAAACCCCTCTCTCCTTTCCATCCTCCGCTTTTCACGCCATCCCACTTCAAGCCCTCTGCTTGGCAATGCTCAAAGCCAGACCAAAACAATTTAGCAATAAGCTATTTGTGTTTGTAAGGATTCATTTCAGTTGTGTGTGTGTTTTTTTTTGTTGCTTTTTTATTCTCCTTTTGTAGTGGGCTGCGATTGCCCATCAGAATTTCCCCACTCACTGTGAGAGAATAATGATTTTTTGCTGGAGCTGACCGGTTCTACTAAAAATATGTTGCTCTGTTTAAGGCTTGGAAGCGTCCAGGCTTGGAACATGGTACGCTTGTTAACAACATGTCATGTAACACTTACAGTTCCTGTTGTCCTGTTTGCTTTCTCTGAAAGAAGAAAGAACGGATATGCGGCCAGCACAAACAATGGAAAGTGTGTTTTAGCCCATTTAAACCCAACTATAGGTCTATGACTGTCATTTTCTATTTAAAATATATCAATATATTGATATAAAGCATTTTAGACAAAGCAAAAAATTTAGTTTTTTAAGCCCAATGACTTCCTGCACCTTCCTCCCGGCAAAAACATATGGTAATTTGATTCAAATATTCAGATTTTCATCCTTGAAATCTTTATTCTACTGTCCAAGTTTCTAGAATAATGCCGAAAAAAAAAAAAAAAAATTATATCTGGGATTTGTCATTAAAATCCTCAAGGCGGATTACAAAATGGAAAAAAACAGATACAAAATATGATTGTTAGTGACTCAACTGAATATATGCATGAAAACGAACTAACTAAGAGTAGTTGTCCTCATAGATTCCCAGGATATTTTCGCACATATTGCAGCACATTTTCATTTTTCTTTTTGCACACGGCTGATAAAAGCACCAACATTTCAAGAAACAGGGAGCCGGTTCCTGGAGTTCAGCGTGCACATACACATGGACATGCTAAGACATGATGTACCCGATGATTTATTCAGCACTCATTAACTCCATGACAGCACAGGGTACCAGAGGGACATAAGCAGCGAAGCGGCTCACATGCACAAGGAGAAGTCGATGTCGGGTTCATCTCTCTCTGGCTAAATCCATGCGTCATAACCAGCTGAGTTTCTCTCTGAAGCCGTTCTTTTTCCGGCGGATCGTGACGCCGCGTGGGCGTCGATTGGCCCACAAGTTACATAAACTTTAATACCGCGTGAAAAAAAAAAGGGAAATTAAGCGTGATGCTCGATCGGAGGCAAAACGGAGTCCAACCTTTTATTAGAGGACGTGCGCTAATATTCAGCAAGCCTTAGAAAACAGATGTCTAGGACGCGTGAGCGCGTCCACGCACGCGCTTTGACTCTGCAAGTTTTCGTTGCAGGAATCGTCAGCTGGGTTTGCAGGCCAATACATCCGGTGGGCTCCGACGCCATAAAGGGTGCAAGGGGGAGCGCTCGGGATGCACAGAGAGAAAGAGAGAGAAAGAGAGAGAGAGAGAGAGAGAGGGAGAGAGAGAGAGGTCCCGGAAGACCGCTTGATCTGGAGCGGAGGTGTGGATCATAAAGAATAACACCGGGGGATGAAAGGCGCTTATGGAAATGCTGGGGCTAACACGGGGTTCCGGAGACACCGTTTACTCAGCCTGCCAGCATTAGACGACTTGGCGGGCAGTTCCTCTCCTCCTCCTCCTCCTCCTACTCCGGGGGCGCGACAATCCAGTTTGAATCCACAGAAGGGGAAAAGCCGAGAGGACACAGAAGCCGGTCGCGCCGCGGCCTGTTACGCAGTGGCGGCGAGGCCACTTCACACCCAGGGAGATACTAATCTGTCAGTCAAGCACAAACCGGGATTTCAACGTTGATTTCTACATGAAACCTGTGTGATCTCAGGTCTGATCATCTCTTTTCACCTTCTTAGCAACCAGCTACAACACAAAACCAAAATGCCCTTATTAATTTTGTTAATTTTCTTCTTTCTTCTTCTTTTGTTCTTAAAAAATTGAGACGGTATTGATCCGTGTGAATGTATATTTCCAAAGTCCTATTGCATCGGTAGGCGAGATGTACGATATTCTGCACAAAGATGTAATTTCAACACATTTTTATGTTTCATATCAAATGCCATAAATATGGAACTCTTTAGGCTATATACTGCCAACAAGAAGCTTCCAGGACATCTGCTTCCATTACGATGTTCTGGAAAACATCACAATATAAAATAGGAAAGTGCACTCAACTGCTGTGATGCACATGCATATCAAGGCGATAACTTAACAATCCTGATT
Organism: Eupleurogrammus muticus; assembly: GCA_036785175.1. Taxonomy (NCBI): domain Eukaryota; kingdom Metazoa; phylum Chordata; class Actinopteri; order Scombriformes; family Trichiuridae; genus Eupleurogrammus; species Eupleurogrammus muticus. The sequence continues at coordinate 11,605,223 of JAYKQN010000012.1, read as the reverse complement.
TATCACCGACTCACCAGCCAAGATTTAGCATTTAAACATATAATTGAGGAGTTAACCTAGTTGTCTATGGTCTGGGAGTCTGGTGTTGAACACTCATCCATCATTACATTATTACCAATATCTCGTCTAGGAAAATACAGCTCTATCCCAGTTATTATTATTTAAGACTATCATTTTTCACTATCATGATTAAATTGCTTGTTTTCTTCTGATAACGAGCTTTCATTTATCAACTGCAGTAAGGCTCTAGTATCTTTTCAAAATAAAGCGCGTGATGGACATGAAGGGGAAATAGAAAAGTTTATAATAGAAAAACAATATAACAAATAGAGGCCTATACAGCTACAGACAGACTGTATCAGGATCATTTACACATAGTTTGTTATTTTCTGCATTACAACTATTTTTGAGATTGTGGGTAAGTGTAGCCAATAACAATATTTTCCTTTGATTTGGTGATTAAATTGGCTGTGTCACTTTTTTTTTTTTTTGCAGGAAACTCTTCTAGTTGAATTTGTAAAATCCATGTTTATGACTTTTAAACTGATAAATTTTGCGCCCTACGGACGCGTTCACCTTGAAAATGTACATGCAAAAAAGCAACTGGTATTATCATACATCAATATTGTTTTCTGTGTTTTTTTTCACAAATCCCTTCAACAACTTCTAACCTGCTCAAAACTACCAAACATCCAATCATTTTCAGGATGTTTTAACCTTGATCCTTTGAATGCCACATTATTTATTTGGATTAATATATGGATATGTCAATATGTCAATAATTAGCAACAAAATGAATTTGGTTGCATTTTTTTAAGCAGTGCTGGATATTGCCAGCCCCGAGGTATCTAATAGGTAAATAATTCTCCCATTGACTTCCATTACAAGCACATTTTTAATCTCACTGCTGTTACAGTATAAAACCATGCGTTCTGTAATGTCAGAATTTCATTTTGAAAAAAATTAGTGATATTTGACAATTTTATTGTATTAGGCCAGATTCAACCACTAACCCATTGTAGGCCGATGCATGGTATTCTTCTATGTATGCGCATTATATTATAGGTATAGACTGTGGATACCAAGGTTTCCATGTAGGCTACTTTGGGCCGTGATGTGGCACTGTACTTCTGGCCTGAACAAAAGAAGAAGAAGCTAGAGTAGCCCATGTACTTAATTCTACATTTGGCCCAAATATCACATAACAAATACAACCAGTTTTGATCAAAATGTGGCAAGTTCCCATTGAATAGTCCAGCTGTGTGGGCTAAGTGTCACCTTTATTGAAACACACGTAGACCAGCTGAGGCCAAAATGAGGCTTTCAGCCTTGATGGGCCATATATAACATGGCAGGGTCCTTACAATAAGTGTGATTCATTCCTAGTTCACATGTTTCTCATTTGCTCAGGTAGTAACTAACAAGTAACTAAGTTGAATTTCCCTCCAGACGAATATTTTCGGTAAAACTCACGCTTCTATGGATCTACGGTGAAAGCTGCTAACTGCTGTGCAAAGTTATTTAACGTAAGTGATCACAACACGTACGTATTGCAGCGTTTAGTGTTTGCTGGGTGATCTCATGGCGTTATGTAAGACAGCTGTGCCCTTGCCAGACGCTCAGGCAGAGAGCAGGGGAGATATTCAGGTGCAACGCCACAGAACACGCTGCTCTCCTCTCTGCCTGCCATACTTGGAAATAGTCGGTCTAGCTCGCTCAACTCCATTACCCCAATAATAATCCTATGCCAAGGCTTTGAAAGAGAGGGTAATAAAATATGTTTTTTGAAATAATTACAGCTTTGATGTTTAAATTACAACAGACACTTAAACCGTTTCAATCGCGGCGCTATACGGACGTCTCTATGTCAGTACAGTAGCGCCTGCTGATTACATAATTCACTTCGGGCAGAGAAGGAGTTAACATGTGCGGCGAGTGGATGCGGGACCTCTCGCGTCGGGGCTGCAGCTCAGCTTTCAAATGCAATTACACTTTTAGTGCAAATTGTACCCACTTGCAAAAACTCTCGCGTGGTAAAATCACACGAAAAAAAAATTCTGATCCCGACTTATTCAGATGAAGATAAATGACTTGATTCTGAATCATGATAACCTAATTGAAAGAAATTAGTATGTTTCCTCTCCGTTGGCCCCATGGTGCGAACCACAAAAAAGAGAAAAGGTATCGTTTATGAAAGTGAGAAACTTGACGGGAAACTTATGATCAACATGTTTCGTAAGTACCACGAACATCCCATAACTGCCTGACAAGTTGTGGAGAGTGTTTTAGTAAATCATTCGAGAAGAGAGGTTTTCAAAGTGGGAATAAATACATAAATCTTATATTAACATTGATGTTAATATTGTGTACGATTGCCTAGTAGTTTGGGAGTAATAATAATTTTATCAACTGCTGTGAATACACTATGCACCCAAACTTCACATTTCTGTGAAGAAATAGAAACCACTTTTTCTTAGAAAATCCAAAACTTTATGTCCACTTGTTTTTTTCACACAATGCAGTTATCCAGGGGCTGGATTGGATGCTTTGGCAGGTCTTTTTTTTCCTTCAGGCTGCTTGTTTGACACTGTTGGTTTATGGTGTCAAATAGCGATATCATTATAAATTAACTAAGGACAGGTGTTGGGGGGAACCTTTTTTCTATTCTTTGTCTGAGGGTGATGCCCACAGTCTCACACTTAAAAAAAATCCCCGCTTCAGAAGGAAAGCGCACTTTCGTATAGCTTAAAATCTGCGAAGCAGCGCTTGATGACTCAGAGGAAGGGGGGGGGGGGCTCAGGAATGAATGACAGCCCGTGACTCAGATTGGCGCGCACGCTCACAGGTGGCTTTGGTTTTTGCTTTCCTGTTACTGGGAGACACTAAAAAAAAAAAAAAAAAAGATCATCCCCATCCCCGCCGCCACCACTCCTGAGAGCCAACCCCCTGTTTCGGTGGGCAGAGCGGGGGGGGGGAGTCAGGAGTCGGGGGTGCCTGTTCCAATTCTCCAAACCCGGGATCACATAGCGGAGGAGAACCCATTAAGCGAGCCCTGGACTTTGGCTGACTCCGCCGTGCAGCACAGGCTTCTCTGCGTACCCCCCGCCGTCCCTCCCTCCCGCTTTCTCTCTTCCCCTTTTTTTTTTTACTCCTCCCACGCGCGCTCTCCCACCCCCCGCCAGCTCGCCTGCCAGGAACTAAGACGTATAGGCCTCTGCAGAGAACCACCTCCAAGGTAGCACTTCTCCCCTTCTGCCAGCAAAAATAAGACGTTCTGCTCTTTCTCACCCCCGACCCCCACCTCCTGTCTCCCCATCCTGTCGAAGCAACACAAGTCCCTCTGTATCACAGCGGTGCGAGAGCTGCCAGAAGCCACGGCCAACAGCTACACTCAGCTTTGCCCCCCCCCCCACACTTTTTATTCCCTCTGGTTCTGAGAGAAATTTACTTTGCCCGGGAAAATTTATGTAGATAGGGGCCTGCCAGTTGCGAGGCGATGTGTGTTCTCTGAGATAGGTTACTATGTACACACTGGAGCAGACCACTTGTTGCATTTATTGTTGTTCCGTTTGAAATTGGGAATTACATGGGTTGTAGAGCATCTGGATTTGGCCGTGTTTTAAAACAGACAGAATCAGGTCCAAGACAGCGCTCAAAAAAAAAAAAAATAAAAATAAATAGCCAACCCATGTCTTTTAGCACAAAGATAATAGAGGTTAAATAAGTGCAGGAACATGCTTGAGACAGACAGAAAACACACGTGCGCGCACAAACTCAATTACAGGGACGTGTAATTGATTCATGGTCAAGTTGTAACCCCAGGCACTAATTGTAACCGTAACAATGAAATGCTCCACAGTAATCCTTACCCCAATAACTCGATTCTAAACCCTTAATCCCTGAGTAGCCCCTTTAAAAAAAAAAAAAGACAAGACTTTCTAATTTTAGAGAATATTAGTCTTACTGTTCTTGGGAAAATTTGAACAACACTAATTTGAACAACAGTAACTCAGTCTTTAATTTTTACAGACATCCAGTGAGCAGCAAGTATCTGACTCTTAAGTTCACTGAAGCCATGACTGGCGATAAAGCAACTTGATACCACTAAACAAACATGAATGCATATTTAATATCTGCCCAAGTAGTTGTGGTAGGTCCTTAATATTGACGCAGACCAACTTGAACCTATCGAAGTGAGACTGTTCACTTACGTAACGGATACATCTGCATTTTAGGTTCCGGTGACGTTTGAGCGCAAAGGGACGGCTGCTTGCGTCCTCCTGAGTGGACCAGCTGAGAAAACACTCCTCTACTGCACACCCTGCGACCTAAAATCTCCCCAAAAAAATAATAAATAAATAAAATAAATAAATAAAATAAAATTTGCACAAAAAAAAAATTGAATTCCATTCGCTCACACACATCCCACGGCGCCCATTCCGTTTGGCCCGGGGCTGACATCACGCTTCTCATTTCATAACAGGCTGCGAGAGAGAAGAGTTTAACATGCAGTACATCACGGGGCAGATTTATGGCGAGTCATAAAAGGTAGTCCTAGTGTAGCATGTGAGGTTCGAGTGAGAAGAGGAAGGACGTCAGCGGATTTCATAGGAAAAACATACTTAACGCCGCAGCTCCGGGCCGTAGCCAACTCCACCATGTAAGGTGGAAGACATGTGGGAAAAAAAACAGTGTGGTGCAACAGAGTGCAACACATGACGGGACAAAGTCAGGGCCCCAAACGATTGATTCATCCTCATCCACATTTGAGACAGGTGAGTTTAAAAGCACACACATGCAGGTATATATATATAATCTTAATTATTCATAATATATTATATTATTTGCATCTTTTAACCTAAACCTCTGCAGAATTACAGGTGTGGAGGAAACATGTTTGATTCATAAACAGACCTCCTTTTACTAGGAAAGTAAGAACTCTTCAGGCATATTTTTGTGCAGTTAAAAGGGAATGTTCTTACTGTGCAGTGACTTCAGGCACTTCTTCCCTTTGTTATTTGGTTTTAGCATGCAAGGGGAGGTCTTGTGATTTTTAACTCGCATTGTTTCACAGCCCCGCAGGCTGACGAAACCTCCTCCTGAAAATGTTTCGAGCTCAGTATTGCACAGAAATCAGGGGACAAGATATGATAGAGATGAAGCTAAATTACAAACACTATTGCGATCATGCCTAAGAAAGCTCCATATGTTAATCACTTCTAACAGCGGCCCTTCGCTTTCATCCCATAATGCATCTCTGTTCTCCTAATGGCTGTGGTGACTTGTGGATGACCATGTCCCTGCTCATAAAGCGTGTGTGGTCACCGAATGGTTGTAATAGCATGACTATGTTGTTAACCATTATCCATTGGCCAGGCCTGATTTGATGACTTGAGCTTTTATGAAACACTCTATCATGTAGATCACACGCAAGTTCAAGAAGAACAGAGGGATGACAGCTAATCACTTTCGCAGCATATACAGTGAGCAAACATACAAGGATTTAAACAATACTTATAGTACAAACAATGTAGAAAAAATAGATCCAACAACAAATAAAAAAAGGCCACAACTGCAGATGGAAGCATTTTCACAGTGTGTTTATTTTTCTCACAGTCTAATATTTAGACTTGTGTCAATTTAGCCTATTTAGGAAGGATTAGCAGCGAAATGGGAGTGATACACTTCGGGAAAACTGGAGCGAGAGCAAAAGCATTTCTGTGATTCACCACTGTTGCGACCTTACAAGCAAACTTTCATTTTCCTGTTGTTGGGACGCTTGGTTTTGACATCTGGCAGCTCACCGTCGCTCAATCAGCTCGGTAATGATAATGCCATTACTTTTATGAAGAATTTGCCAGAAAATGAAGGCTTTAACAAATAGCAGACTGAGAAGAAGAAGAATATATCTTTTTTTCAAGAAAAAGGCCAGAAAAAAAAGAGTGACACATCAGGAGTGCTTTCCCAAGAAGAGCACGATTGCGGGAATTTGTGCTCATACGGGCTGTGATTGGAAATGAGGCAGACGTTTGTTTAGCGTGGGGAGTGTTAATTTGTCAGAGTGCTAATTAGATGTAAGCAGACCTCGTTGCACGGCATGCCAATGACAACATGCATGGGGAAACCGTACACTCACCCTCGAGGAAATGACTGCACTGGAGTGATGGAATTCCATAGAGGCCGAGGACATTCATCACTGGATGAAGAAACAGCAGCCTGATGCCAACACAAGAATCAACCAAAACTGTTGATTGAGTAGGCAAGGGTTCGTGGAACAGGACAAGGAAGCAAGTCGCTTCAAAAGGGGTAAAAGGAAAAGAAACATTCCTGATGCGTAGTCCGCTTTGGCAGGTCATTACCTTGGTAATATAAGAATGCTGAACCAGCAGCGATACGCATAGTTCTCAAGAATCTGGCGAGAAGGCCAACAAGGCTTTTATTGGCATTCAACTTACGTTTGGACTGCAATTCAAAATACCTTGGACACCCCTTCCAGGCCGCTACATGCCATCCGATGTGGTCACATGCGATGAACACATTGTGTGTGATTATCTAGTGAATAGGGTTTTTTGAGGCATTAGGAAGGATGACTTAAGTCTCACTGATGTGGGAAGAGGAGCAGCAACTCAGCAACACCGATTTTTTTTTTTTTTTCTTTTTTTTTTTTTTTGGATAAGCTTATGACATCTCTTTCAGATAAGAGTTGGGAGGAAACAGATAAAGCTTTCCATGTGGCATGTTCTTTTTCTGGCTCATTCCTTCGCCCCGGCTTGCCAGAGACATCTGTTTAATGGAGTGGTACAAGGAGAATGAGGGGTGGGGAGGGGGCAGAGGAGGAGGTGGTGGGTTTAAATGGAGGAACTTCAGGGGGGGGAACACTGAACATGCATGAAGGAAAATAGTCCTTACCAAATGACCGTGATAACTGGGGGGGACAGCAAAGTGTACTGATCTGGGCAAGTGGCCAAGCCAAACAGCCTGAAAGGGGGGGGGGGGGGTGCAAAAGCCACGAAAAGGGGGGGGGGGGGGGTTCAAATAAAGTATATGGAGGGTAGAAAGGACAAGGTGAGACAAATGCCATTACTATCCAAAAGACGACCTACAACTCCCAAGCCAGGGTGGGGGGGCGGATCGGGGGGTCCGGGGCTGCACAGCATATGGAGTCACCTGTTTAATGGTGCTTAGCATGCGGCGCTAAAACACAAACACGGCACACACATGACTGCACTCCCCCCCATTATGTGAACACATACGGTACATCGCACAGGGTGCATGCATCTTATGCATCCTGCCCCCCCCCTCCATCTTTCTTGCATACACACACACACACACACACACACTCAATGACCTCCCGGGTGCTGTGTGTTCCGCGCAACGGCGTGTACTGCCAAGTCACACAGCTTGAGCAGCAGGGAGGTCCACAAACCCAGAGGGAGATGGTACGTGACAGAGAGCAGGCTGTGCATGAGTGTGTGTGTGTGTGTGTGTGTGTGTGTGTGTCCGGTTACAGGGTCCAAAGTGAATATTTAGTGAATGCTCTCGAAAAAGTCTGCGCACTTGCATGAATGTATGGCTTGCTGAACCGCGATGAGTGGCAGCGTGTTTTGACAATTACGGTTGTTTTTGCGGAAAGGGGAAAGGGACGGGAGAAACAGCACAATAGGACAGGGGGCATAACATCTGAAATCCATATGTTCGTTTGGCAAAAACCATTTAATCAAGTCCGTAGCTTTACAGAGGCAAAGTAGCTGCATGTAAGGAACAGGCCCCTCTGCGTCGGTTTTGCGTTTGCGTGTGCGACGCGTATACAGAATGTTCTTGGCTTCGCCACACGAGTCGGGAGAAGAGAGGAGGAGAGGGCAACGTGAGCTCCCACCGCTCGTCCCGAACTCTGTAAGTGATTTTCTCACCGTATCTTGGAGGAAATGATTCATTAGACTAGTTTGAGATCAGTCTGCCATGGAATAAGAAGCAGGTCCTGCAGGCTGGTGCAATTCTGAGTGTGCACCGAGACGAGAAAAAAAAAAAAAAAAAAGGAGAAAGGAGAAGCAGGCGCGAAAGGCCGTAACCGAGCAAGGATGGATGCAAACCGGAGGAATAGGGAGGCAGAGCTGGAGGACAGGAGGAAGGTCTGGAATGAAGATGGGAGGGGACAAGATGGAAAAGGACGGAGAGGGGAGGGTAGAGGGGGGGAGGGGGGGGGTCTCTGTGGCTTTGAGTCAATGGTACAACAGCTCCCAGACAAGCTTGTCTTTCCTGGAACACCGCAGGACCACTCAGCACGGAAGAGAATAATGCAATGTACTAATCCTTCTGAGGTCGACTTACACACGAATTTGTCAAGAGATTTACTGTCCTGCCTCAGCGCTGCAACAATTGGGAAACTTGTGCTTATTATGATTGATGGGAGATTAAATTAGAGAAAAACACTGGACAAAAATCGCAACTACTGACTGCACTTCTGTTATATTCTACATTGCATGAAGGCGTTTGTTATCACAGTTTTTTGAATGTGCATATTTATTAACTGATACTATATCAGATGTGTAGAAACAGGCTCCTTTGCAGGATTTGTTCTCGACAACAGCACACTTTGAACTCTGTGTGTCCACGTCTGTGTAATGTTAAACCTCTTGGAGACATTTCTGTTGTGGATCCAACACCTAATGGTGTTTCATTGCCTCTTTCTCAGTAGGAGGATACACGCTGCATCTGTCCAAGTCGTCTGGAAACACAGGGTCATTGCAGAGCTCTCGGGAAACTGCCATCAGTCCAAATGTTCCAACCCTCTACTAATTTGTCGATTTTAAAAGTTAGAAACACATCTTTGTGGTGTTATTTTTTGCAAAAAGCTCCAAAGCCTGTGCATCTTTGAACTATATTGAGAAATGTGGGACACTTTCTGTGACACTATAACATCCCAAAGTGACCCACTGACATGTGCGCTGATAAGAGATAAGGAGGCGCCAACTTACTGCTACGAGGAATGCGATGTGGAATCAACAGTGAGAGGAGTATTGAAGATAGTCCAGACCTTTTCCCAGAAGCGGGGGGGGGGGGGCGGGGGGGGTGCTGAGAGTGAAAATGAAGAAGAGAACAAGCAGAGATAAGAAACGAATGCCTGGATTATATGTTAAGCCTCATCACTCAACCTCCCACTCCGTTTAATAGAAGTAAAAGATAGAGGACAGAGAAATAGAGTGAAAATGCAAACAGAAATAGCACACATCTATATGAGTGTGTGTGTGTGCATGTGTGTGTGTGTGTAGCAGTGTGGGTGTCCCTGTCTCCCCGGTGACCCTGCGCTACAGTGGAAGTTTGTAATAAAGCAGCAAATTATGAATTAGATAAGTGTCAGTGAGCTATTGGTCTGGGAACACAGCAACAATCCCCACCACACTACATCTGAGAATGTGACTTTCTACCCTCAACTTCATCTATCATCCTGTAAAAAAAAAAAAAAGCCCGTAACGGCCTGTATGTGTGAGTGGGTACACATGGGCACTGCCAAGAATTTTCACTGAGCCGGTCACGATAGCCGGGGGGCCTGTTTTTAACGTACTTCGAAAGACCCGACTCGAAAAAGTGTTGAATGGTCAGATTCCAGACGCCTTTTTCATTCATGGCTTCAGACCCAAGATGCTAATTTCCTTTATTATCTTTATAATTTATTGTCTTTCCTTCAGTGAAGTGGTGCGCTCGCAGCGATTCTGGTGAGAGCTTGATACCGCTATGGCTGAGGTTTTGGCGTTTTCGCGTGATTTGTGTGTGCCACCTGCACTTCCAATCACTCTCAGCCAAAAAAAAAAAAAAAAAAAATCCCCTACTCTGATGTGAAGGATGCCGGGCACCGAGCACGGGAACCCCTTAAGACATATGGGGCCGATCAGAGACAGGAGTACCATGACATCACTGTCACATAATCGACTCTCGTCCGTCACGTCTTTTCCATCCGTGTCGTCGGAAGAAAGAAAAAGCCGTGGCTATTGAAGTCTCGCGTGATTGCGCCGTCGACTGTGGCCTGCAATATTAAAGACCGCCATGCATCTGGATATTCATGCACATGTAGCCGGATATTTAACAGACAGTCGGGCTCTTCCTTTTCAAGGATTCGCTGATTTATTAACGGAAAAACATGTAGGGCCTTGAGTGGGACGATGTAATGTCTGCTTCTGTAGCTGACACACGCGCTTTTAAGGATTTACCAGTCGTAGTAAATCACAAACACTTCGGGACCTTGTAATGTTTTTTTTTTTTGAGATATTAAGTAACCATGGCAACGGGGGATCACCAGAAGATGTAACAGTAAGTAGGTGAGGAGGGATGTCTGTATCCTGCCCGCAGACGGCATCAGCGGGTACAATAAAGCTGCTGAGATTCAAAACTCAACGCACATCACGCGACTGCGGTACAGCTGCAAAAGACATGACAACAACGGCGAGAGTTCCCCCCAAGCTTCCTCCTGTAAGAGGAGGGGCAAATGCCAGGGCAGTCGCTGTGCTGTCTTGTCGTAATGCGTTAAACAAATCCAAGCTGTCCCGCCGCTCTCGCCAAGCCCGTCGACGTAGCCGTTGCTCTAAAAGAGAGCAGCCGTTCCTCCCCTCCAGTGAGGCTGCGGCGATACACTGAGCAGATTACCTTCGCCGGACCCGTTCGTAAACAACAACCACATGTTGCGACATATAATAAAAAACATGATAATAACCACAAGCCCGATGTGAATCACGATGTGACTCCGTCCCCCGGTATGCATCCATGTTGTCACTGCTTTCCAAACATAATGGCATGTTCTGATGGTGAAAACTCACAGTCATCAACCAACATGACAATGATCTGTGTCATGGCATGTTTCGATAGGGAATACTGACAATCACTACATCATCATTACATGACAATGATGTGTGATGTTAAATAATGCAATAATGGGGGGTGGGGGGTATGATATAATGTCCTCATTCAACATCTTGAACTTTAAATTCTCATCTACTAATGTAAGTCTACTGAACGTAAAATTAAGTTAAGTTCAAAATAATTCGATTTGATTTAAAATCGAATTATTTTAAATCAGAGTGAGTAAATCGAACATAAATCTGACTCTATGTCTTCAGGAATTGACTAAATTTGAACCTCAGCCATAGGAATAGACTGTTTTATAACAACCTGCAATAGTAATACATGTATAGCGTTTAACTGCATCATTACTGTTTGCTTATAGTTTTCTTTGGATTCCACCTCATTTTCATGTTCACTTGAACGATGACTCGGGGGGAGGATATATGGCAATAAACACTTTTATGATCTGGTAATGAGAGGGAATAAAAATTAATGAATGAGCTTAAAAGTGGCGGTCGGGCTGGGGTCTTAAACATGAGATGGTTCGGGTTTTCAGGAAATTCACCAAGAACGGGGAGTACTCTCTCGATGCATCCAAGAGCTACATTCTAGTTAAACGTGCGGGGAGAGGAAGACGTATGTCTCTATTTAATGAACCATATCATAATATGATTTGTACAGGGTTTTTACTCAGGCAGGCTCAAAGCGTTAAAAAAGTATTCCTGGAAGTTTCATAGATGGGCTAAAAGAACTTTTCCATTCAAAAAGACATGAAAATGATTGTCTCCCTGTTAGGCAAGCAGCTCAAACTAAGAAGTGATAATAAGCACAGGTGTCAATCTGTAATCTCTACTCCTTACAATTTTAAAAAATATCCTTGATACCACTATTTTGTTCCGGCTTGTTTTAAACTGCCATGCTAAATTTGCTTTATTTTTACTTTTATATTTTAAGAAGTTTGGAAACCAGTACTTTTACCCTTTGTACTTGAATAAAAGCTTTAGTTGATAGGGCAACTTCTACTTCCCTGTTGCTAATAATCCAATCCCATTTATGGGACATGCAACTCACTTTGCACAAATTCAAACTCGGAGCTGAGGTGATGAGCGTGAAGGAAACATGTCTTTGGGATGACATTATTCTAAATCAGAGCGAGAAAGTCTCCCTAAACAAACTCCCTGCAGCGCGCACAACCGCTCAGAAACGGCATCCTGGCGTTTCTCAACTAAAACGTTAACCTGGTGACAGCGCTCCAAATGCTTCACGGCGTCGGTACGTGCGGCCCCGATTTCGTTGTGTGATTCCAATAAAGCCAGAGGTATCATTTGTCAGCAAGCTTAAAAAAAAAGGAGAAGTCGGAAAAGGTGAGGTAAGGTGAAAAGGGAGAATTCAACCTTGCTAAGGGTGTTGGGTAATATAATGGAGACACTTTATGTAAGACGCTGGGTGTAATCTGGAAAACAGCAAAGGAAAGGAGGTCAGTGATGTATCACCTTGCAGAGGAGGGACTGAGAAGCTCCTCGGGAAGAGGGAACACAGACACAAGAATAAACACGCATGTATTAACGTCTCAAGAAGAAATACATGGCTCAACAATGCAGCGATTCATCACAATTAAGCAGATGTAAACCTATACGGTGTATAACCCTAACACCCAATATGTCAAAGAGCTGCCTGTTGCCTCCGCTCTCCCACAGTTTAAATCTGTCTCCTGAATATTGGACTATCACTCCGACAAATGTACACCTACGGTAAATCATTACATGCTCACAGTGCCGGCTGTATAATCCACCCCCCTGTTCGGTCCCCGCTCTGTGATTTAAAGCGATTGCTTTAGCAGCACAGTCATCCAGTGGGGCTCTTCACCCACACATATTCACAGCAAGTAAATCAGTCAGGAATATTCATCTTAGGAAGCTGGATCTAGTGTGTGGGACATCTGAGGCAGTAGAAATTATGAGCCATTATGTTAGTGTGTTTTTTTAAAAGGTCCCATATATACCACTAACAATTTCAAGGTTTGAGTACTAAAATAATCTTTAAATATTAATACATTCCCCCTCTCGAGCTTCCCTCTGGAGCTTGAGAAGGAACAAGGAATTTTGAGACTTTCTCATTATTACAAATGAAGTTCTGGCTGTGATAACTTCACAGAAATCCTGAAGGTTTTGTGCAATTATTTACTGTATTTATACAGTAATGGAGACCTTTAGTGTCAAAAAGCAATTAAAATCTCCCTTTTTTATGATATGGCACATTTAAGAGTGATTGCATAAAGTCTGATAATTTGCCATAATGCAACTAATCAACTTGCCGAGTAGTTAATGTAAAAAAGAGGGGGCCAAATTGTTTTCTGAGATTTTCTCCTGAGTCTGTTGCAGGTAAAAACTCTTTTATTAAAATGATTATTTATCACAATATCCATTTTTCCAGTCACTTGCCACTACTTCAAGGTGGAGGTGACCAGCGATTTAAGCATACCTGCTTATTATTAACCTACAGTACTACTGTATAGGGGGGGGGGGATGGGGGGAAAGGGAAGAAATTCCAGCAAGTCACTGGTTTGAATGCAGACCAGGCCAAGAAGGATCTATATTATAATGTACTGTATGAAGAATTTAGCGGTAACACCTTCTTTTTGTTGATGTCTAACAACTGTTCTAAAGTAAAGTTTGGTTGATTCTTGTTGCGTTTTTTTTAAACATGTATAGAGATGCTACAATAATAAAATGCACACATTTCCACATGCTGAAATCTTATACAATACGAGTAGACTATTTGACGGAAGCCCTTCTGCAACAAGCCGTCACACTTAAGCTGAAAAGGTGAAGGCAAAGGCCTCATCAAAAGATCAAACTGCTTCCTGTGGACCCACCGGGGACGCACTCCACTGTCACCACAGGTCACGGAGGAGACGACCTCGGGCTCCAATAACCAGCAGCAGATGAGCCGAGCGCTGGAGGACGCAGCGGGAGGACAGGAAGCGGGTCGGGTAGGAACATGTTTGGGGAGAGTGTTCGTTTTCGGCAACAAAGCGTTGTTTGGGGGGGGTGGGGGGGCCTCAGTGACAACCCTGCTGCTTTCCTGTTTTTATTTCCTGAGCCTGGTCTCGGGTTAACAGGGACAGATAAAACACAAGAGAAGACACATTCCATAGTAACGACCCCTTTTTCTTACTGAAACCACCGATTGGCCAAACAAAGAGTGATTCTCCAAAAGGGAATGCCGTGTCATTCGACGAAACGCAATGAGTGGATGCGGTGGTTGAACTCCGAAGATGAGAAACAAGAAACTGTGGATGACAATAATCTTGGAAGCCAGTAGGTGGCAAACTTCTCAGCAAGGCTCCACAAGCACCTGTGTCCCTCTGAAAGAAGGCGCTACGGATTACATGGTGTAGGTCATTTCTGGAGATCTTGCAAACAGGCCCCATTCAGACCCACAGAACAGATTTTTCTGTTAATTATTGTAAATAAAATCCTTTAAGTATTGATTGCGGTACAGGCCGGGCATATCTGAATGGGTTTTGGTTTGCTCAGATTCATGTCTGCCTACCATCAAAATATCAAACCGTAATCAGCCTTTAAATTACCCTTCCCACCGTGCATAACATGCAAAGCCTGAGTGAATGTCCGATGGGCTCTTCTGGTCTCAGCGGGACATTACATTCATATTGCTGATTTTATCAGTCCCCGCCATTGTTGTTTGCCTTTGGTCTATGTCTTTCATTTCCCTCTGATTCACAAGACTGATCCAAAATTATTACTGCTGCTGAGGAGGAAATTAATAAATCCCTGAGGAGGAAATTAGAGTTCCAGACAGTGTAGGTCCAATGTAATACATGCATGCACACATAGTATATACCTTTTAGTTTGTTTGTTTGTTTGTTTTTGTGTTTTCACCACATGCATGAACTTGATCCTTGGTTGGACTTGAGGAGCCAGTCAAGAAAAAGTGAAACTCTATTTACATTTTTTCTGTTGCACAAAGGAATAATAAAAGTAAAATTCTCAATGCAGTATATCTTTTACTGTCATTTTTATAAACTTGAATTTTATAAGCCTACTATACAAAACTGCCCACTTACTAATACCTGTTCAAATACTTTTAAAAGGATATAAAGTGATATTATATATATTACATATTTTGATTGACAGGAACTGATTTCTTCAGTACTATTACTTATATATTTTTTTAGATATAGATATAGACAGATAGTCTTTGCATAAGAAACAAATCACTGGTTAAACAAAACAGTGACTGAATGGTTAAAAGTCTGTTTGTTAGGCTGCAGCACAGATGAAGTGATGTATAACAGTATAATAACTCCAGTTATATAGAGTCTAAACATTTTTTTAACACACTTTAAATGAAAGCCTGAACATGTTTTTTTTTTTAATGGGCATTACCATCGAGCTGCTAACAGCACTTCTTGTGTTTTAGTTGATGTTCAGGGGCTGCCTCAGCTCCCTCTCAGCTTCAATAAAATATCAACAGAGGTGTAAAGTTCAAACGATAAGTATAGTTTCAAAGCTCTTAAAGTAGGTGACGTCACAGAGTTTTCCCACGGCTAAAACGTTCAGACACAGTGACAACAGGCTGAAATGAGACTGACAGACGTTCAGCTGATAATTGAATTCTTGTAAGGAAAAGATCTCTCAGACTTTTTATTAAATTCCAGTTGGATGTGGTAGATTTTATGACAATTGGACAGAGTAGATTTTGAAAAGAAAAAAAACCTTACCCATGCATACCTAGAATGTGTGATTAAATTGGTCACATTTTATCAACTTGTTCACATTTAACAGTTTTTTTTCCCATAAGTTCTTGGCCTATCTACTTTAGTGTTGTATGTGTTCATGCATGTGGTCACGTTGGAGACCTGGGGAGCTTCCCCCCCTTCGTTCGAAAATCTTTATATGCACCCCTGCTAGATTGTTAAAAAAAAAAAAAGCTAACAAATCAGGTCAATTTAGGGGGTCCCAAAAATGTACCCAAATAATGAATGTGAATACTTTTGAACCTCTGTGCATGTGCGTGTGTGTGTATATATAATATACACACACACGCCCCCTTAATAAAACTGAACTATAGGTTTCAGCGTGGCCTTTTACTGTGGCCTGTCTAAGGACACCTGTAAATATCATGACGTTTAACCAGCAATCTTGTCAGGTGGGAAGGAGTATCTCAGCAAAGGGCTCACTATCACAGATTTAGACAGTGAGTGTACAACATTTAACAGAAAAGTTTTTTTTTGTGTGTGTGTATATGTAGAAAATGTTTTAGATCTCCTTGAGATCTACCATCCTACATGTTTTAGGAATCCTGCTACTCCAATGCACCTGATTCTAATCACCAACTCACAATCAAGTAGCAGAAGCTTTCCAAGGGCTTGTGAGTAATTGTAATCAGGTGTGTTAGAGTAGGGAGATTCCTAAAACATGGAGGATGGTAGCTCTTCAGGAGCAGGATTGGGCAGCCCTGTTTTAGATATTTAATTTCATCTCAGAAAAAGAATAGACGCAAAAACAAAAGCACTGCATTTATATTTTTGTTCACTAAATATGAATAGATATATGCACGATTGCGGACGTTCTCCAGGAGAAGATGGTTTTATTGCAGGCTTCACTGTCCTGCTGCTTCCTTGTTTTTTCCTATGCTTGACTCTGCCTTTTTCCTTCTTCATACATACACTTAAGCCCAACATTAGTCCATACCACTGTCAAATACAAGGGATTTCTTTATTTTTTCACTTACAAATTAGTATCTCACTTCAGTTTTTACATAAATAGGACACAAAAGAAAGTCTGAAGCCATAAATGATTTGTGTTTCGTTAGAATGTGTAAATAAATGGCGTGAAAACACAAAAATCGCATCCAACAAATGACTATGATATAGAAAGCTCCTGGCAGGGCATGCTTTGTGAGTGAAACCTTTCTTTATATATATATAAATATATAAATATATATATATATATATATATATATATATATATATATATATATATATAATTTGTATCCACTTTATAGTATAGAGTTTCTTTTGTGTTGTATTTAAGTAAAAACTGAGGTGAAATACTAATTTTTAAGTGAAAAAATGAAGAAATCCAGAGTATTTAAGATAAGATAAGATAAGATAAGACTTTAATGATCCCACAACGAGGAAATATGTCTGTTACTGCAGCGTACAGAGTATAGAAAAGAAAAGAAAAGCTAAAGAAGATAAAAGCTATAAAAAATAAAAATACACAACACTATGTACAAAATTCGTTGATCTGCATACACAGTATGCATTATGGACATAGAATGGAGAAAAAATACTAACAAGAAGCAAGAAAAAAAGTAAAAAAGAAAAAAGTATGCATAAGCAAAGCATATATACATACATACATATATGCACGTACATACCTACATACATACACATACACGCATATTTACATATTTGCATATATATACGCACATACATATCCATACACACATGTACACATATATAGCTAATGCATACTTAAGGTGCAGGGTGTGTGTGTAGAGAAAAGTGACGAGTGGTTTGTGATTTGATATGGGTATGAATAATTTTGGGCTTAAGTGTACATAAAAATATTAAAAAATAATTTAAAAAATCTACAGGCTGCTGTATTTTTGCTGTAAAAAATATTACTTTTCAACCAAGCACTGTATTATGTTGACAGTTTTGTTAAAAAAAAGGATAATAATGTAACCTCTCAAATTTTAGGGGCTGATATATGCACATCTCGTGTCATCAAACCACCGATTACATCAGTTGAGCAACGCCGTACCGAGCGGAGCAGCTGCTGACAGATGTGGAAGGGGGCGCGCTGTGATTGGTCCGCGGCGGTGGGTGTTTCCGCATTCCGCGCGGAGCCGTCAGGCAGCAGAAGCGCAACGAAATTGGAGCGAGGAGCGTCACGTCTGAAGGAAGCAAACCTCCTCAGTCATACCCAGAGGAATAGCGGTCCGACGCCAGGGAGGAGGGATGCCGTACATCCTCATCAGCACGCAGATCAGACTGGTGTGTATCTCCCATCTGTGCACGTGTCCTGTTAGGCTGGCTGGGGGCTGGGGGGTGGGGGTTGGGGGGCGATCGAGTTCTAAACTTCAGGGGGATTATTTGTTTGGCCGAGCAACAGTAATCAAAATCATCACTCGCAGATTACGGTTATGTGCTGGTGTGTAATATTCTGCATGGTGGAAACAACAAACAATTATAAGGCTACAGACTGAGCAGCGTGCGTATGCTTGTGCTTTTTTTTTTTTTTTTTTTGCACACTAAATCAAAAACACCTGTTGCCCAGTCTTATTGCCTTATTGCGTATGGCCATTTTGTAGCACCAAAAAAAAACAGAAAAAAAAACAGATACTGTTTAAGCAAAGAAATCATGTGCCAAAAGTCAACTGTCCTGTGAACCTGTCTTTCAGGAGAGCGGCCCAACAAACGTGGGACACGAACACTCGGATCCAGCAATCATGAGTTACCTAGGAGCCAGGAAAATAACCATGCTGGGAAACAATTTGTGAGTATTTAAAAACGCGGAGAGGGACTTATTGTCCATGTAGGCAAGAAGAGCGATTTAGGGCTGTGCCACATATTGATGTTGTGATATAAGACTAGAAATTGGAGGCCATAATGTTGCCTTTTTGTGGTTTTTAAAGGCTCCATTACAGTACAACTGTGTACATGTTCTAGTTGGTCAAACTTAATCTTACAATTACTGGTTGATCAGATCTGTAATATTCTCATACATGAAAGTAGGTATGTCAAAAAAAATGTAATTTGACCAAATTTTAGACTGAGTTGGCAGGGCTTGGATATACACAAAGTTTAAATTCATCTGTACACATTATAGATCATTACTAATAAAAACAAATCTAATTACATATATATATTGTGAAGGCACTAATAGTCATTCAAACCTTTTTTTTATCTTGCAATATAAATATTGGGGTATTTGGTACAAAAATATTGTGATATTTGATTCTGTCCATATTGTCCAGCCTTAAATATTAGGAGTTTGTATCCTTGTCTGATATTTGGGAAGCCATCTCCAACACCATTGCCCAACCACGGAATAATAAACTGTGCCGGCACTTTTCCAGTGCTGAAATCCACTGGACTCCCCGGTGCACTATAAATGTGCTTACACTGGGCTGTATTTAGGAACTTAACACTGGTGTTTCTTTCATTTTGGAAGTTAACGTGTACATATTGACAACAGAGCTGAGATCAGGTCACATGGAGGGGAGAGGGGAAAAAAAAACAAAAAAAACTCCAATGTGGTTGAGGAAGCCTGCTGCTTTGCAGATTTTGGAATAAACCATTCAAGCTGATGGAATACAGATCAGGGAAGTGTTGTCATTGGCAATCTGATTCAAATGCTGCTGGGAAATGAACCAAGGTGTGGAAGGAAGTGAACAAGCACCAGAACAATTAACAGTATTCTACTCTGCGAGCAAAGTTTACTGAAAGACAGAGAAATCCCACATCTGTGGAAAGTGGAATTACTTTGTGTTTATACTCATTTAGTTCCGAGTACCATGTGGACGACCCACCTTGCTTGGTGTTGGACAAGCTGGAGAAGATCGGTTTCCGTGTAATAACGATGACGGGGGTGGGACAGACGCTGGTGTGGTGCCTTCATAAGGAGAGTGATTGATCATGAAGTAAAGTGGTGACTGTATCCAAATACCTCTATATGCCTTTTAAAAGCTAAATGAACTTAATACAGTTTTGTTTGCCTTCATTTTATTATAAAAAATACATCATAAGAAACCAGATAAAATCAGATTTGACAAGCTGGAACCACTGAATTTTAACAGTTTTGTGTAAAAAATCATGCAGATTGTTTAAATTGATTATCAGAATAGTTGGCGAATAAGATGAAAGTTGGCAACTAATCGATTGATCAACAAATTGTTGCAGCTCTACTTTTAACTAATGGTGACCAAGCATAGCAAATGATGAATAGTTTTACTGTTAATGTCATTTAGCAGTAAAAGCTGATGACAAGCAAATCTGAGAATTCTTCAGTGGACACAAAAGGCCTCACCCAGTTCCCCTATGAACCACTATGCTGGATATGTTTGTACTTGCAGCAATGTCTTAAGATTTTTTGTAAGTGTATCGATATGCTTATAATTAAATGATGTGTACTGCTTGTGTACTCAATAAAATGAAGCAATATGCAGTTGTTTTTTGAGTTTTACCACAGACCAAATGGAACATTTGTCCTCTGATAATCTTATGAATAGTCCCTAGATAAACATCACACATGAAAAAAAATGATATACCGTAAAAAAAAAATGAGAATAATAATAGCCAATCATTTGTTAAATCACTTAACAGAAGCAGCGTTTGAGACCCGGCTGCAATTTGGGACAGATGATTAATTCCTTCCTGACAAAAATCTGGAAAGCAAGGTTATAGGACTGTAGTTAGATGTCTTGTGACTTCTCTCTCTCTCTCTCTCTCTCTCTCTTTCTCTCAGGTTTTCCTCTGAGTTTCTGATATTTTACGACAAAAAGTCATATCATACTTTAATTTTTTAAGCTGCACCAGAGCCATACTAATCAACAATTAGGCAACGTCACTCCATAAGGTGATCTTTAAGGTCATGAACAACGCGCTTGCATTAAAAAAAATGCAAGCGCGTTTATTTATCATAATGTGCACCTGCTCCGTGCATTTAAAGGAGACTTGGCGGTTGATTGAAACTGGATTATTTGATAATGTATGGTAGCCTTAATAGTGAGCGGTAACTCTGTGGCACCTTACAGGGATGCTGCAGGCTGAGCGCGCACGGTGCAGTAGTTCTCTTATAAGACCTCGAAAACACGCTGGGTGGTTTCATGACGGCCCCAGGTCGGCCAGCGTCACTAACCCGCAAAACCGAAGCCCTCGCCAGCCGGCTCGCAGCCAATCTCCTACCAGACCCCGCCGCCTCACATGTGGCTCCAGCCTCCAACCTCTGCCCCAAAGGTGCCTCCCAGCCACAGTTTATATTCACGGACGTGACAACCTCGGCGCAGACAATGCGAGGAAGACGGGGAGGAAGAAGGTGCTGCGAAGATACCAAGGTTCTGCTTTAATTTGTTGATAGCAGACCATACGACAGGCTCATCCTGCCATCCTGGTTCTCGCATGCAGCACTAGCCACCGTGGGCTCAGGGCAGGGTTGGCGGTGAATGTGTTTCCTGTAATTGTATTTCCTCTTGTTGTCATTTGGACAGAGTTTGTGTGTTTCTGTTTTTTTTTTTTTTTTTCACATTGCCAGGATATAAAAAGGTTATGCATAAACAAAACCATGTGACGAGGGGATTTTGCAGGAGGAGCGGCGCAGATGTTTTCTCCACATCGCTCAGCTCCACGTTGTGTAACAAGAGCCACGGCGGGGCAGCGCAGGAGTGGCAGGGAGATGGATGGCTGGGGTTTGGATGCTGCAGAGCTGCCATGTGGCTCCTAAATAACACAATGACAGGAGAAAGCGCCGCCACGCAGGCCCACAAATACAGACGCACCATTACGCCATAGGTCCTCAAGGGACAGGAAAATAAGACTATTTGGATGGATGGATGTTCCACGGGCAAAAGACGCTGTTACAAATCGCCGGGTGACCGCAACGCTCTGGCAGGGTTAGGGTCTGATTCATTGTGGGTCGCAGCATGTCACTTTGGAGAACACAAATAAGGAATACGGAGTATCTCCGAGATAGCTG
This sequence comes from Eupleurogrammus muticus, assembly GCA_036785175.1. Lineage (NCBI taxonomy): Eukaryota > Metazoa > Chordata > Actinopteri > Scombriformes > Trichiuridae > Eupleurogrammus > Eupleurogrammus muticus. The sequence goes on along the minus strand of JAYKQN010000012.1, from coordinate 11,583,660 downwards.
TTACGTAAGACTATTGTGAAAGAGCCTAAAAACGGTAATAAAATAACTTAAGAGGAAATCTGAGGTCAGCATCACAGGACGTTTTCAAAGTGTGGCGTGTACATCGATTCAAGCTGACCCGCGAAGCATCTGAAATGGAAACCCTGAGGTGAAGAAGTTGCCCGGGCTCCAACTTGTCATCTTTACGCTTTGGATTGTTCTGCTGGCAGCGGGATTTTTTTAAATATATCTTTGAGCTAGGCCAGCTGCTCCAAGCCGTGTCCAAGCTTTACGATAGCTATGCTAACAATCTCCTGGATTCGATTTTGAAAACGTATGAATATGTTGCAATATTAACTCACCTTTAAGAACCTTTCTTTCAGGTCAGATCAGGTATTGATAAATAACATCAATGATTCCAAACCTTTTTTTTGGCCTGTAATTCCTTAAAAATGAAGCCACATCAACTTTCCACATTTTCTTTTTTTTTTTTTTCAGAATAATTTTTCCTTCTCGGATTGTTTCATTTGAAGGATTTTTGGATTCCTGAAGAGGTAATATCCAGTATTTCACAAGTATTGGAAGGAAAGTATGAAAAAAATGAACATAATTCTGTGCAGAAATATAATTTGTCCTCCCATCCACTAACTCTTTCCCCGCCAGCATTTTTCCCCCCTAAAGTCACAGATCTTTCAACACCTCCAGGATATTCAGTGCTATGAATATGTAAACAGAGGGACTATATAAACAGAACGATTTTCTTGTTTTAGATACAAATATTTTGTCCTAGATTTATTCGTGAAGATTAGCCTTTTTTTAATCCAAAAATCCACTTACCACACAAAAAGCTGAGAGAACTGAATGTTTGTCAGACAGAGATCTTCAAAGTGCCTTAGGAGTACACACGTTTTGGAGATTAAAAAAAAAAAATGTCCAGCAATGGCTAGCAAAAAAATGTGTTATCTAATTACCGTTTGCAATGCTGCATCCACTCTGCTGCTTCTTGAGACACATTCTGATTCACTAACTTTTATTTCCACTGAAATAATATGGAGCCTGATGCATTTAATGTCAAACGTATCACAAAGTGTACCTTTTTTTTTCCTAACATCCAAAAACTTCTGATTGTGGAATGGGTGATGGGAATCTGAGTCCCATCACCCTTGTTCACAGTATGGCTAGTTCACGGTGCTCTCCAGGTATTATTCCATCCCATCATGCAGCATAACGCAAGCTAAAACACTTTATAATAAATTTTGTCAAGATGGTCCATCCAACAGTGTAACAAGGGGAAAAAAACAATTGACATAATATATCTTCAATATCAAGAAATCGTTTAAATTGTGCTAGTGACCCCTAGAGTGTGATTGTCCCAGTGACCCCCAGTGTCGGAATGACTGATCTATACACCGTATTGTGATAAATGGTTTGTATAGGTTAGCTTGGATTACATTCAAATATTCAGTCACACATCTACCTCAATAGAAACCTCAAGATGAATGAACGGCATTGTTCAGCCCTAAAATTGTGCAGTCCACAAGACCTCTTCAGTCTGGAAGAGAGCTTTAGAGATATTGTATACAAAGCCCAGGAAACAATCATCTAAACCACTAGATCTATAATAGAGGGCCTCCAGTGTATGTTCACTTTTCATCACATGAGCCCACAAGAATTCTCATAAAAAGCCTACCTAGTGTTCCAATCTCGGCCTGATTACTGGTTTAACATGGGGGAGAAATGATTTCCACGTAGTCACATATCGCACGATCTGCGGTTTGGATCGACTGCGACCCGCCAACTCATTTCACTTGAGCGAGTGCGCAGACAATGGAGAAGAATGATTTTAACATTACACATTGTTGGCTACAGTAATGAGGTAATGACTTGTCACAGCGAACCAGACAATGGCTGACAGATGAAAATTGCATCATCATACATTTTGATAACGTGTGGTGTTGCACAGCCAATCTCCTCTGGCTATTTTACAATACAATGAACAGGTTAAATGGCACAATCTTTAGAGGTCTAATAGTTTGATCAGGTGTAACAACCAAGGCATAATATGATACATGAGCCACATTGCAAAATTTGTTATGATTCCTAATGATTTGAGTATTTTATTTATAAAGATATAATTAAATGTGTGACAGTTTCACCCCTAAACATTCATTATAAAGTAATATGAATGTTCATCTCATTTCAGACTAGAAGACATTAACAATATTAAAGATCAACTGTGTTTAATTTATTATGCGGCCATGTGTGGGCAACATGTTCATGCATTAATATAATATGCTTACACAATATACTATACCTTTTCATGCAACCCTGCACCCTGAGTATTAGGACTCCTACCTCTGAATCCTGCAGGCCCTCAATTCCTCTCTACTCTGAATTTCCCTCAGTTATCCTATGATCTTTATAAAAAAGAGACAGACACAACACATTTATTATAATTTTGGCAAAAAAGAGTCTTTATTTTAGCACACAGCATATCACATACAAAAGTAATAACAAGACAAATAAGAGGCTTTATGAAACTAAAGCCTGAAACTGGTATTTGTTTAAAAAGGATGGTACCCGCGCTCGATCCTCTCGTGCTGGACTTAATCAGCCTTCCTCCTCTTCCTCTCTCTGAATTTGTTCTATGAGTCTCTGTCGCTCAGCAGCCTGCCTCATCCTCATCATCACCACGCTCTCATAGTCGCGTTCATTCGTCAGGGAGCCCTAGAGAAGAGACAGATGTGAAATGTCACATTTTACTGAATGTATTTCTCGTTATGATATTATAAAGTTTTTTGTTTTTTTTTTTAGTTTCTTTAAGCCCTACAGTACACTCAATGTAATTTTTTAGACATTGACAACCTCTTATCCCACTTTTTTTATGATGAGTTATTACATAGGAGCAAGTCCTGAAAGAAAAAAAAAAATCATGGGTATTTGTATTTCACATCATAGCAACAGCAGCAGCATGTGGAGCAGATGAATCCACTGTCCTTGTCCGCTGAATGTCCACTCTCATGACCGAGCCTGCAGGTGCAGAGCAAATGAGTGGCCGACTCAAAGAAAGATGCTCGCATGGAGCAACTGTGACAGGGTAATTCTGCTGCCTGGGGGTCATTAAAGCCCCAAAACCAGGGCTGGGATTAGGCCTGGCAGTCCCCCGGCCTCTGTGTGTGTGTGTGTGTGCGTGTGCGTGTGTGTGTGTGTGTGTGTTTGAGTGGCTCTGGCTTAAATGAGCATGACGAGACACACTCTTACTGTCTGTGGCTAATGACTAATCAAGCGGTGTAGTATGATAATGCTTTTATGTGCATTTATGTGCATATTTAAAACATGCACAATCACTCATAAACACAATTTTTTTTATAGAAGGGGGAGGACTGGCCATGTGTCCACAGAGCAAGCCATTGTTTTATAAGATTATATCCAGGAAGTCTGCCGGGCCAAGGAAGTGTCTCTTTAACAAGATAGTAGGGGTTGCAGCAAAGTGAGCGAGCGAGTGAGCGTGTGCATGGAGAACTGGCGGAGAGAGAGAGAGAGAGAGAGGGATTTGAAGAGGAGAGGTGGGTTTTTGTCAGTGCTCTCGCTGAGCTAAGGCATCTGGAAAACATCACGGGGGGACTCCAGCGTCCATGTGCTGAGCGAAAGAGGGTAAAAGTGTGGAGGAAGAAGAGAGGGTTCGCTGAGGGAAGGAAGTTTCACCCCCCCCACCCACCCTTGGATTGAGGAAAGCTGCTATTATCATTCCAGTAACGTGAGCTCAAGCCCTTGTCTGGCACGTAACTATGAAATATCACGCGAACGCCATTAGGTAAATAAACAAGTCTTCTATCTTCAAATTAAACAAAACACAAGCAAGTATACAAGCAGGCCGGTGAAAATACTCCCTCCTCTTCAGCAAATGTATATCGCCGCTCTGCCCTGACCTCTACTGGTCACAGCACCGAAGTGCGTCTAAAAAAAAAATTACAATTGGTATGACCTCTTCCCTATCCAGTGTGGTCACGGGTGCTGATAATGTATGGGAATTCTGTGCATTAACATGTGCTTTGAAGGCAGCGTGACGCATTTATGGTCAGGATGAGAGATGCTTCCTTGCCCTAGGTGCTAACTTACCATGTACATGTTTAGCCAGTGCATCACTTTGTAACCAAACAATTAGGTGTGTACATACATGGCTGTGTGTGTGTGTTAGTATTGTAGAAACAGCAGGGGCCTTGGATGAGTAGGAGACCACAGAACACAAACAACAGCCCCCCCCCATGCAAAGCCACGGGGAGGGAGGATGCACGGCCACTGCGGAGGTAGGATGGTAGTAAAAACCTCACACGCACGCATGCACACATACAAGCAAGCCAAAGGATTAACCATGTGACATCAGCACATGGCTCGGCCTCCGAACAGCACACCCCAGTCGGACCCCAGGCCAGTGATGACATCATGGATACCAACAGCACTGTGAGTCAGGCGGCGCACACACACACACACACACACACACACACACACACACACACACACACACACACACACACACACACACACACACACACACACACACACACACACACACACACACACACACACACACACACACACACACACACACACACACAAATATACAGACAGACAGACTCTATTTCTACACATAGCAGGAAGTACCTTTGCATCGCAAGTGGCCACCGTTTTCTCCCCAGCACAAGTTGTGAGATCAGATGCAAATTACAGCATTGCAGTATGTGTGAATATGTGAGCATGAGTGAGGATGCAAATGCATTTTTTTGTCCAGACCAACGGTCCATAACACAAAGATCACCACAAAGATCTTTTTTTTTCCCCTTCTCAAAAAAGTTTTATAATAGCTGACAACTAACCGATTAAATTGACAAATTTCTGCTGCTCCAGTACACTAAAAGTGAAATTATAAACCTGTGCTGCTTTAAAATAAGACTCTACAAAAAAAAAACTGAAAAAAGCATCATTATTCCACCTAATACATTTGCCAAAACATTCAGTTGGGTTGAAGGCTGAATTGATTTGCATAGTTTTCATACTTAAACCTTATTTACCGATGCAGATCCACTGCTAAATACAATGGCTCACACACTGACACACACAAACCAGAAGCAGGAGCACCTTCTGACATCTCTGCAGTTCTGTATGCTCTATATATAACTTTTTTTAGTCTGGAAACAACTCATTCCCTGAAATGGAAATACAAATGCTTGTGCAACAACCTGGTTAACATTTTCAGGTTATATATTTGCTTCGAAATAAATATTCTCCCTTAACATTACAGCTTGAGGGGTTACAAAACAGATTATTAACCGAGTTATTCATTAATGAAACTAGACATCAGATATCTCAAACTAGAGAGTCACTGAGCCAAGAAGGAACTTTACAGGCTTTACTGCCAATAGAAGAAATAGGCTTTTTTCTTTAACAAGCCTGCTCTGTGGTTGAGACTAACACTTCTGGCCTCTAATGCACTCTGGTGAAGTTAATCAAGAACTATTTATCTGCTGTGTGTGCATGTGTGCGTGTGTGCGTGTGTGTGTGTGTGTGTGTGTATGGCGTGGTGGTGTAGTATGGGTTTCTATGTGTGTGAGTGCATCATTGAGGTTTGGAGTAGGTGATTTATGAGAGGTGAAGACATTTGTGTGCATGTGTGTGTGTGTGTGTGTGCATGTCTGAACACTCCTGCTAACTCAAATAAACAGGCAAGGGGTACTGCACATGCAACACCGGAGCCAAGGTGAAATTCCTCCGCACACAAAACCTAAGCTTTGTAAATGGTAGAGGATTAATCATCATTCATTATAAGACTCGGCAGACATGAAACCCCAAAGGTCTGGTCTATTATAATGTTTTTGTTAGTGAAGAACAAACACTACGCACAGATTAAGGCCCAAATCTACTTCCTGTATTTAACCCTTTACGCGCACGTGTCCTGGGAACATCTGGTTTCTGAACACAACGCCGGCGCGGGACGGCCTTTTGATTGGCCAGGAAAACGGCAATATGTCTTGCATAGAGTAAGTCTGCAGATGCCGTGCTAGCGAATACATCTACAGATCATTGACTGTGACAACCGCAGTTATACAAGGCAATTATTTTATATGCACGCTGCAGAAATTACATCCTTCAGACTAAACCATGGATCGGGAATATTATCTGGATACGACATTGTGAGTTGGGACATGAAGGTAAAATGGCCAGCTCCCACTGTAAGGATGAAATCATACTACGGATGTGGAGTCTGTGCGCCATCGACCTCTGCCAGCTATTTCTGGTTTAGCCCTTTTTAACTTTGAATGGGTTGCAATTAGGCATGGGCAATAAAACAATATCCATGTAGGATAGTCAATACCAACATCATCACTACAATAAGAAATAGTTCAATATATAACATAGATAGTTTTTACACAAGGTTTGGATAAAAAAAGTTGCTTCCTCCCTAGCATGTGAAATTATATAATAATAGATCTATTGATAATGAAGCAGTTGCTAGTCATTTAACAGACATTCACTAAATTAATGAATGTTCTAGCTATATGTACATATTAAAGGCTAGTTATTCATTATAAAATGTCAACCAAATATTAAAAGAAAAAAAAATCAATTATCCATTTTGATTATTATAATTTTATTTATTTAACCCTAGTTGAAAGGATTCAAAAGTACAGTTGAGGCAGAGAAAAAAAATGATCCACCATTTTACAGCTGCTTGTTTCCCCAGATCAGTGAATGGGGGAAAAGAATTTGGGCCTAAAAATCATCATGTGACGGATGACATGCTTGTACTTTAGCAATTTGGCCCCAATTAGATTGAATGGCAGGTGAACTAAGTTGTGAAAATGACATCCTTGAAAAATATTCCAACTATTTTAAAATCCAAAATCTGCTGACCGTCCGCTACAGGAAAAAAAAGACCCTGTATAATTACCCCAAAGTGAATGAGTGAGTGAACATTATGTATAGGTAGTTGTAACTGCGTGAGTACAGCAAATTTAGCGAGAATATGAGGTGCCTTATAATAGATGTGTATATGTGTGAACGTGCATGCATGTGGTCGTACACGGTCACGGCATTGGAGCGAAGAGAGGCCTGTTGGACGGAGATGGAGAGCGCCTTTGGAAACCCTTCAAGCAAAGGAAATAAACAGTGAAAACGGAAATGGCAGCAAAGGCCTGAACTCCTGGTGCCCTGGCATTTCTCTTTATGATGGATGAGTCCAGAAATCCTTGAAAAGGGAGATGTGAGGGGGGTTTGGCGTCTTTAATATCCAACAATACATCACTGTAAAAGCAAAATTATGTCTTTCACGTACATAATGTTCTGGGAAAAGCCCTCTGATTGCAGCAGATTTCCCATTAAAACAAACGGGGCCATGGGACTGTAAGAATGTACTCTGAACCTTGGAGATGAAAAAAAGAGCTTGGGGACATTCCATGCCAACTCACCCAGAATTTATAACTTTTCTTCGTTCAGGTCATGGATTTTCTTATTAAAAAAAAAAAAAAAAAAAAGATAATCCTATGGCTTTACCCCAAGACTATTATTATTTTTAATTTGGCCCTCTGAGCAAAATTTCATGGTTTTTGCATGATTGTTACTGAATAAACTTGTTTCTGAATGTATTATTTTAATCATATACACAAGATCATTTGATATATTTTCTCCTAGTATTATTATTTTTTTATTTAAAGGGAAAGTGCTTAAGTGTTGACATTCATTGCAGATATAACAAAATTAAGTAGTTGTTCCTGGCTGTAACACTAGATTCAGTATTTTCATTTTATAGATTGATATTTATATTCTGTTGACTTCGAGCTTTCCTAGCGCTGTGTGATACCAACTGAGCCTGTTTTTTTTTTTTTTCATAGGGTTTCGGGAAATTTACAAGTTACAGCTTGTAACCGTTTGGTTGCATACGAGATGATGTCATCTGTTCTGTTTGCCTGGACAAGATATTAATCTTAATCTTCCTTTGTTCAGGATGTATATTTTTGTTGCCAATTTTCATGAACTAATTTCTGGCATTAAGTCATGTCAAGTCAGTTTTATTTGTATAGCCCAAAATCACAAATCACAGCTTTATCTCTGGGGGGCTTTATGGTCTGTATAGCAATAGAACATCCCCGGGACTTAGATGTTAATCTGAATAAAGAAAAACGTCTTAAAATGACCTTGAATAAGGAGAAAAAAATGGTAGAAAGCTCAGGAAGATGAGGGACCTTCCTGCAGGATGGACAGACTTGCAATAGATATGTAAACACTAATTATTTTCAGCATTAATTAGTTTAATGTGATAGTGAGATATAAAAATAAAATGAACAATGAGTCATATAACATCTTTACATTGTTTAGCAGCCCATAAAAATGTTTTAAGGAAAGTAAAATCTAATTATTTGGAAGGAGTGTTTGTTTTAAAGCTTCAAAAGATACTTTAGGCAAGATCAGTGTCACTGATTTTGTTATGCAGGACCAAATCATTTAATAATTTGCTGGAATACAACACAGAAACAAAACTGGGTTGCAAGAAAATCAAAGTGATGTTAATAGAAAAAAAATCCATGACATAAACTAGTAGGGCCTACCATAGATGGTTTTGTATGGTATAGCTCTTGGATATAGTGAGGGGAGGAAAAGGTGACAATTGAATGAAGGTTCTAAATAGACTAGATAGAATCTTAAAATGTCTGTTTAGTGTGTGTATCTGCATTCCCATGTTAACATGGCTCTTCATCTATTTATTGTACCAAACACACAACTAGTGGAATGTATCCTGCCGCATACTGTGTGCTTCAAATCTGATCTGAAGTATTATTGATTTTGTACCAGGAGACCATTCTCAGCCCACAATGACGTCCCACTAACAGGAAAAAGAATAATTACTGTGGAATTACTATGTAAATCAAAAATTGTTGCACCTGTTTGATAAAGGATTTTTGTTTTATCAGAGTGCCTCAGCCTTTTTCAGTTTTTTTAAACTTATATGAGTGATCTGTCTTAATGAGGACCTTAACTTTTTTTTTTTTTTTTAACATTTATGCATTTTTTTTTCCTGTCTCCTAACCTGGATTGTAGCACTCCCCCAGCTTTGTTTCTCTTCTATAATATACAGTATGTCAAAGAGCATAACTAAATCATCCAGTGGTTTTCTATTATTTTATATATTAACTAATCACTCTGAAATACCTGAGTGGATTAGTTATTTCCCCATTCACTATCTAGCCCATTCATCTTCCTACTGTGTCGTCTCTGACGAGAGAGAATTGATTAAAAGCTACTGTAAGCTTTGTCATGTGTTGATAGGCCTGTACTTGAAATTCGATAATGTAACACCTGGATGTTGACTTGTGTCAGAGATCTCTGTCATGAGGCAAATAGAAGTCTCAGCACTTCCTCTTAGTAGCCAGACAGAGAGACACCCTCGAGTTTCTATTGGAACACTGTCAAAAAAACATTGAGTCATCACTTTGGAGACGAGGATGCTGACAAACGCACGCGGCGATGCTTCCTGCCTCCAGCTGTTTATCACTGGCCTATGTTCTGCAAGGAATATAGAAGTCCTAAGTAAAGCCAAAATTGATGAAAGGAAATTACATATAAGTGGCTGCTAGAAAGTAGTGTGTCATCAATGTGAAAATTACTGCCACAGAAAAGTTAGCATCCAACTGAATAATGGACCTGCTACAGGCAGATTTTCATCAAAGCACGGTATGTCCTATATTTGTCGACTTGTTTTTCATCTGAAAAGAATCCGACGCAGCGCTGGCTGCAAAATCTCGCCCGAACGCCGTCTGTTTCAGCGCCACGATACAGCGGAAGCTGGGGAACACACAACAAAGGGCAAGACGAGCATCCACCAAAAGCGTTGGTTTAGTCAGTCAAAGCAATATCTGGAAACACTTTTTTATCCTGCAACAACAACAAAAAAAACACGCAACATTTCAGGGCCCCGGCATAGCTGCATCCACCACACTGCCCACTATGGTCAGGCCTTAGAGAAGAGGCTTAGACGGAAATCCAGCTCGGGCTAAAACGCATGAGCCCAGAGGCTGCGTAGCACGACAGGACAACTACCAGAGCAGGCTCAACCTTGGTCAGACAATAGGTCTTATGAGGTCATTTTACACCACTTCTTCAATACGATTGTCTACTAGCATGAAAGCAGGTTTTTGTGGTTGTAGGTGGAAGAATGGTGGTGTGTGTGTGTGTGTGTGTGTGTGTGTGTGTGTGTGCGCGCTTGAGTCCTGAGTAAATGTTATGAATGATAATTTCATTTGCGTGAGTAATTTGTGTCTGGTCTCTCAGACGGTTCTCTGGCATCGCAGCACGCGGCCGGAGAACGAGAGAGGAATCGGGCGGCAACGCCTATTGTTTATTGGATCGATTTGAAAGGACCGGAGGAGCGGTGAAAGATTTACCTTTTTGCGAGGCAGCTGGATTCATTAGATCACGGGGGTTAGTGAAAGATACAATTTGTCCATTTCCTCTGCATGAGAAAGTTTAGTAAACAAGAGGAAAGCAACGAGACAAGAAGATTATGCAGCCGTGGCCTTTTTTTTTTTTTTGTTGCTGGAACATGGTGTTACTGTAAAGCCTGCCTGCTATATCAATGCATCATGTAGTTATTCATATAATTCTAGGTTGGTTAAATATTAAAAAATATATATCATTCTTTTTCGGTTACACCATTTGACATTTCGGGTAAAAAAAAAAAGAATAGCATAAAATCATGATTTTTGCAAAAATGCAAATGGGCTTCTAAATTTCATTTTCAGAGACCTGATGAATGCTTCTTAAAACTAAATTTTAAAAAGTTTCTCATCTTGCCAACCATTATTTGTCACTGACCCACATTCATATATGCATACATAAATGCATGCATGTATGTATATATACACAGCATATGGTTATATAGGGGATGAAATTCCAGAGGTGGCACGCTGGAGGCGTGAGAATTAGAAATGCAACACTTTATCTCCCTTGTGCAACACAGCAAGCCTGTACATACATGTCTGTGTTTGACGGTATGCTTTGATTATATAGCGGCGCTGTGAGCCTCCAGTCAGGCAGAAGGGCCTGTGGAGTGGGCCGACTCGGGGGCTTTACACAAGCCAACAGCAGGCAGGAAATCAGGAAATCAGCAGAGCAGAGTGACAATGACATGGGGATTAGAGTTCGGTTAACCCCCCTCTCCTCTGGGTAGCTGACTACAACTTCCTTTTTTTTTTTTTTTTTTTTTTTTTTTTTTTAACATAGCGTTCACACATACACACACACACTTGGACGCAAACACAACCTGTTGTTGTACACTCAGTAACCTATTCAAACACCCTACCCCTCTCTCAAACACATTCACACACCATCAAGCAGCCGAAATGAGTTGCGGCGCTGTGGTTTCTCCTGCCGATCAGCCTTTCTCAGTGCCGCAGGAATCGAATCAGCAGCTACAGCCCTGCACCCACTCTTCCTTAGGTTATGGGTGCAGCCAGCCGACCGGCAGGACTTACTCTAACACTTATGACTAAAAGCCCAAGTCACATCGCAATCAGGATGATATCACCTGACGGCTGGCAGCCATCCTAAAGTGGAATGACTGCAAATGTAAACTACACAAAGCCTTAGGAAGGGGGGAAAAAAAAGAAAGAAAGAAAAAAAAGCTTCCACCTGGTTGCCTTAACGCTCTTGTACTCTGACCTCACCTGGCTTATCTCTCGACCGAGAAGACTTTCCTCTCCAACACCTGGAGTGTCCTGCAATGCAAATGGGAGTTTGCTCTGGGAACATTACGCAAAATAAGAATCAAATGTCCAAGGACTGGGAACAATCCCTTAAAGAGCAGCAGAGACAAAGGTAAGAGAGAGCAGTTTTTTTTTTTTTGCAGTGAGGATGTTGTGTCTTTACTGCAACAATTTGGTCTATGAGCTAGTTGTGACACTGGGGAAAAGGACTGTTTTACCTCACTCTGTTTTCTGTCTCACGGCAGTACAACCGGGTCTTCTCTTTTACCGTTGAACAAGCCCTGTCATGTCAAGGCAAAGCTCCGTGAGGGTGTGTAGGTATGAGACATAACCTAGTTTCCTGACAGAGACCTGTGTGCATGTGTGGGATTCAAACATCCTGTATTTGCTCAGGAAAACAGGTAAGATCAAACTAATCAATCTTTATCTATTCGATTGTTAACTATAGTAAAAGAGAGGAAACGAGGAGAAAAAAAATCTTCAAATCAATTACTTTTAAAGTAAAGTTAATCTTTTCATTAGACAGATCATTTGGAAAGTGTTTCTTGGCTAATCTGTTTTAATAAGGCATCTTTCATTTTTTTTTTTTACTTGGCAATGAAGTGTTTCCTGCACTCAATGCTCATGGCTGAAATCCTGAGACTCCTCCTTGGCCAAACTGACATGTTTGGAAAGGAATGCTGTTGTGTCCACGCTCTCCGATCTCCCGCTGCTACTAAAGTACCGATAAAACCTTTACAGGCCAACAAATCCTGTTTGCTGTAGTGGCGTACAAATTTACAGAGTGAGTGTTTCAAGTCACGAACACAGATCTAATATGTGCAAAGCTGTTTGGGAGAAATCGTTAAAATCGCAGACACCGAGCAGATTATCTAATCAGCGTGCCTACGTGGATGAGCCGAGTTACAAAATAAAATGATTACAGGTCACGGAATACAAAGAGGTTCGCTTAAAAAAAAATTAACTAATTAAAAAAAAAGTTTGTTACTGGATTGTTTCAGTTTTACTGTTTTTTTTCCCGTAAATTTTGAATAATGTAACATCCACAAACTATATTAGAAATTGTCTATAATTTATGTTGTGATAAATATATTACTTAATGTTGGATGTAATAGAAAATTATTATTTTATTCATTCTCAAATCACTGAACTCATAAACCACACTAAAATAAACAGATCTCATCATTAGTATTTCTATGAATATCATTAACACAGTTATGTTACCATCATGGTTTCAGATTTAGCAAACCCAAGATGAGATATTGACAGACAGAAATAAGTGTAAAAACTCACATTTTGTTTGCTGTTATGTATGATGCATTAGCAAGTGCCAGTGGGGAATCTACATTTGTGTTATTTTGCTTACTGGAAGTCTTAAGTAGGCTAAAGGACCTCCTTTTTTAAGGATAAACAGCAGACCACACCTGCCTTTATGGGAAAAACTGGGATGTGAAGAGTAAATATTTAAAGAGATTAAAGCTTCAAACCGTTGTGGCAACATCCCTCTGGTGCCAAATATCAGTGAATTTCATTAAACCGAAATCCAGTGGAGCAGGTGCAATCTCCCAACAATGGCTGCCGACACACCACGAGACGCAGTCTTGTAATTACATCTGGCACTGGAACTACATGACAAGTGCAAACAGAGACCTGCTATATTCTGGCCTGATGAAAATGAAACCTGAATTTATCAAAATGCATTTATAAACAAAACTTGTTTTTTTTTTTAATTTTTAATTATAATTTCTTGTGTTTATCTGCAGATGGAGTTACGTTTTTGAGCTTCACCCCTTTCTGAGGATTCACTGTTCACAAAGGAGGAAATAGAAGATATAAAAGACTTTTGAGAGTATATAAAAAGAACATTTGTGCTTATATTTTAAAATTACTACCAACATGCCACTTAGAACATCCTTGTACAGAAAGCAAGCCACTGGTGGTTGGTCCAGCAGGAACTCGAGACGCAGGGACGTGCTGTCTGTCAACATGATCAGCCTACCATTGGCTGATTTCCGCCACATCTCGCATATCGGAAATGACGCCCACGCAGACAGCTTCGGAGACCTGTCCTTCCTGGAGATGGGCCACGGCCTGCTCCTGCAAAGCTCCCAGAGCGAGCAGAACCTCTTTCTGGCCTGCTCGCCGCCACCCAAACCCCCTCGTCTGAATTTGGACGGAGCGGAGGGTTCGGACAGCCCCGACTGGTCCGCGGGCCGTCAGCACAACGCCTCTCAGAAGAGGAAGAAATGCAGCTCTTTGCCACTGCTGGACAGCGATGACGGAGATCTGGAAAAGGCAGATGAGTACCAAAGAGGGACTGACGTTGCTCCGGGTCAGACTCGCGGCTTTGAACGGGGCAGCCTGAGTTCTGACAGGGATGGAGACTCCTGCGACAAACCCAGCGGACAGCAGAGGGAGGAGGACAGTGGCTTTTCCTTTAGCCTTGACCTGGGTCCGTCGATCCTCGATGACGTTCTCCAGGTGATGGACAAACACCACTAAAATATCGGCCGAGGATCATTAAGAGATTGGAAAACAGTGGAAAGATCCAACTCCAGTCCTTCTAAAGGACGCACTTCTGATTGTATGGACAAACCAGTATCCTAAAGATGCGGTCATTTCTTAAATAAATGTTCAGATCTTTGTTCCTACGCTCTTATGTTCCTACCTACCCCCTCAGTTTTAGTGGAGGTAAACTACTATGCTGGAAAGACTGAAACACAGGATGAAAAATGTTCCCTTTCTTCTGCATTTCATTTAAAAAAAAATACTATAAGAAATCTAAGATGAACAGCAAGCATGATTCAAAAGTTGTTATTCTCCGCATATTCACCCCATGAAGAGATAGACACAATCATTAAGTTAATAACTGAACTCGGTCTGATGTCAGACTTGAGGCTGATCATTTTCACCTTCTTTTTTTACATTCCTCCTTTTTTGCTATTGCAATCCCCCCAAAACCACACAGCGCAGCACTGAAGACGGCTGTTAAGACTTAAGAGTGTTGTGTTTAAGAAAAGGAAAAGCTGCGGCTGGAATCCAAGGTCCTCGAGCTGTGATGTCTTGGCTCTTGGCGTGCTTGCCAATCTATTGTGTGCAGAGGGCAATTTTTCCTCCGCACGCATCCCAGAGGCCCCACTCAAAGGTACTGCAGACCAAGGTACCCCCCATCTCTCGTTCCCAACAATGCAGTGAAAACAAACACTTAGCTCTGTTTCCAATAAAAAGCCAGTCAGTGGTGGCAGGTTGGGCTGCAGACCAAGCCAGGCCACAGGTCTAATACCTCAGAAGAAGAAGAAGAAAAAAAAAAAAAAAAAGTGCCAGAGCAGGCTGTTTTCTTAGCTGCAAATCAAGAGTACAATGCTCTGGTGAGTGGTGCACGAGACGGAAAGTGGTAAAGAGTAACACGATACTTCCACATATGCAGGGGGTGTCGAGGGAGGACGACCAGAGACATACATCCATTACTGCGGCGAAAGTCCTGATGAGGGTTTAAACACTACCGTCTGGCCAAACAGACCCCCCCCTACCTCTGACACGTGAAAAATACACGCTCGCATCTCACATACACTTGCCGGTGAGTGCAGGGAAACGCGCATAAGCACGCATGGTTAAATTGAGATTTGTGCATACTGCTCTTCTGACAGTCCCGCCACATTTTCCTCAGTCTGCGTCTTCGTGGGAGGTTGCCAGCAAAGGCCGCGGGGCGAACCAGTCAAAATTCTTAAGTGCCTCGGGGGTCACGCTGCAAAATATAGGAACCACAAGTCTCCTGCTTCTAGCAATATATTTAGAAATTCTATTTATGTCCACAAAAGAGAAACAGCAATGTTTGTGGGTTTGTCTGCGCTGTATATCTGTTCTGGCATCTCCCATTTTAAAAACCATCATTGCCCTTGTTTCTTGTATACTGTATTTCTTGACAAAAACACATTGTGAAACCTTTTTTTTTTTTTCAATGAAAAATGAGCTGTATTAAATTGTTTTGTACTGTATTTTAGGGGGAAGTAAAGAAAAAAGTCTTTCAAGATGAATGGGATTGTGAGTAAAAGTTCTCTACATTCCCTGATATATTGACTATTATTGAGTTTTTAACGGAATCCACTGTGGAAGCAATGAGCCTTATCAGACATATATACCCAACACTTTCCAGAGAAATTATAGCCTTGGATTATCCTGCACAACAAGCAGCACAATATTATTTCAAGGTGGAGAGACACACAAGCCTAAATTAGACAGGCATGTCAAGCAGGGTTTTGTGTAGATCCGCAAATACTGTGTTTCAGTAACCTGGACTTTGAAACAACGGTTGTGCGGCACACCTGTGTCACAAAGAGAAGGCGTTCAATGGATAACCAGGGTATGCCATCAATTTGCAAATATTTTTCTATAAAAGGCCACTTTTTTATCATAACCAGGAAGGGGAGACCAAAGCTTTATTTGTTCATGAGGAGGAGGACGAATTGTGCAATGTCAGGCCCGACACTGTGAAAACAAATTATTGAAAAAGAACATGAGGGAAGACAACTTTGACCAAATAAAAACAATATTTAACCATTATGCCTCACAAGGACCATTTTATAGCCACGGAATTTGTCATAGTTTGTATTTTTTCCCGATTAGTTAAAGATCAACCACAGCTTCTATATAAAGTCTATAATAAAACTATGTATAAACAATACTAACTTTCGGCATGTGACAACCCTCTTAGGTCCAATTGAAACCCATTAAAACCACATTTTTTATGCCACAGCTGCTACGGTATAAAATAATTCTATTTAATAAGGTTTTCAAACTGAAACCCTGGCTTCCAAATTATAGTGTTTTTTTTTTTACTATTTTCCAGCTGACTAAGCTACTTTTGAAGAACAAATACATGCCACTTCCTTTGTTTCCACTAGGGGCGTTGCCATTTCATGCATTTCGCATTACTTAGCGGTCATCATCAAAAGAAGTATTGTTTAAAGGGTTAACATTAGAAAAATCAATAGCTAAGATCAGGACTGATGTTGGTTAAAACTCTGTGCAAATAGAAATAATATTAATTATAAGCATGATAATGTAGAGCAAGCTGCTCATTATTTTAAAAGAAACCCATCAGGTTAATGCCAGTCTCCTGCCAGGGTTCTTCTTGCAAAAATTACCTGTTTACTACTTACATCACATTTTTAAATGGCCGTTTTGACTTAAAGTTAAGAGGATAGTCTATTCCAGTTAAAAAAAAAAAATTAAAAAAGAAATACCATACAATTACTAGAATGAACTACATATGTCTCTTGCTTGATATAGAAACCCACAGACAGATTATATGATAAAACATATCAATATTCATTCTAATCTTTAATAATTATCATATTCACAGTTACTCTGTGACACACACACACACACACACACGTCCCCTATGTCTATCGTCTACATAGGAGAGCGTGGTGTGAAGAATCACATAAACTTGAGCTCAACAAGTATTCAGCCACATGACTGATGTGAGAAGAAAGGACCTATAATTGTAGACAAATTATCTTGTCTGCGCTGCACAAACTGGCCGAGCTGTGAAGTATCCCAATCACATCTGGTACCACTTCTCTCCCTCCAAAAAATCCAAACTTGCTGTCATACAGAATAGCGAGACACCCTATCATCTCGCTAAAGTGTAGCTCTTATGATTTATTTATTTTGTCAGGTACTAACTAAAAAACTAAAAATATTGTTTTGGCAAATAAGAGATATGTCCTTCCACTGTAATTGCATCTCCCGGCACAACCTGACGCTACTGAAATATGCGGCAGGGGTTTTTGCTTGGATTCCCGCACAAATGGGGATTTTGTGAAACTGATATTGTTTATGCTGTCTGTATCGTGTCAGAACATAATATCAAGCTTTAGACAGCCGGTGCCAAGCCAATATACAACAGCCATCCCTTCTCGTGATACGGACGATGAAGTGGGCGTAACATATTCATTTTGTAATTCTGACCGCACCATAATCACGCCGAGCAATCCATGCCGTGTCTAATGAGAAAATGCAAACATGTCTTTGTTCTCCAGGCTTTCCTACACCAGTGTATATTTTCTATAAACTGTGGGGTCTCTGCTTTTGTTACTCCTGTTATACACAGACAATCTATCAAGAGCTGTTCTGCTCCATTTTTGCCTACCTGAAACACAGAATTAGGTCAGGTATGAATGATTGATGATATATTTCACCTTTTCAGATAATACAGCATATTGGTCTAATTCCTAGGTGTCCATTATCTCCATCCAGAGAGGGGTCAGCCCAGGGTTGCATATGCCAACATTACAGCCACATCCAGTGCATCTCCTCCAGACTCAGGGGCTATTTTAGGTGAGAGTGCTCTTTTCAAGCACTTGCGAACCGGCAGGCTGGAAAAACAATCCCAGAATAGCTGATCTGCTGCATCTGGTTTGTGTCGTGACAAGCCTGCAGTGGCTCTCCGGCTCGGGATGGAAGAAGCAGGCATGGAGGGCTCAAGTTTTAAAAAACCCTTAACAATAGATTCACTTTAAATAACACGGTATGCTAAACTGCACAATAAACGGTGAATCGAGGTTCGTAGATGATTAATGGTGGCATCGCATCTCCAGAGATCAAAACATTACATCTGGCAGCGATGAAGCAGATGGTTGGATAGCGATTCCATATCCGCGGCAGTCTGGGAGGTGAGATATGAATTATTAGTCATACTCTGTGGAAACCATATAGTTGGCCACACATGTGAAGGCGTATTGTGATGCACAAACTATTTACAGCTCTCCGAAAAACCACCGCACGTATATGTACAGCGTCTGAGCTCTTCGTGGTCTCTCTTACCACACGGGCCACAATTGATATAAAACAACTGTTTATTATTTCACTCCAGGCTCATTCAGGCATCATGACTCATCCAGGATTCCCTGAGATTTGCAACTGTGTACACTACGATGCTAAAACAAATGCTTGCACTTATGAGAACTTGAAGAACTTTTGGCAATTTATCATGTCAAAGGGGTAAAGACAAAACAAAGAACAGAGACGAAACCAGATATCATCCCAATAGATGGGTCGGAATTGAGTTAAGAGCACAGGGAGCGATCCCGCAGAGTGTGGAAGATGTGGCCCTTCCCTGTTTAGAAATTTGTAATATTCATGGCGAGAGAAACTGGGTGACTGCAGGATCCATTATAAATCATGTCATATCTGCTTTCTGCATGAGAACAACGCCAACAGACGCAACAAGTCTCTACAGCGTCTCTGTGTGGGAGCAGTGAAAATCTAACACACTATAGTTCGGGAGGCGGGGGTCTTCAAGGGGAATTTGCAGCCCCCGGTCTATTAGGTCCCTCACATTTGGCCTCAGAAACGTTTATTAAGCCCCATTGAATTGGAACTGAAGCTGAGGCTAAAGTCATACGTGTGTGTCTCCGGGCCCTCCTGAGAGCCTAACATCCTGAGCTCCGTGTTTGGATTGATGAGGTTAAAGAAGCAAGTCCTCACCCAAGTTTTCTCCTATGTGATTGCAGCTGGCCGTTGTGGAGGTGTGACGGAGAGCTAGACGACAGCAGAGGGATCTGATTTTTAGATTTCCAAGATAAGAGCCCAAGGAGAAGGACCTCCGAGGCCCTGGCTTCTTATTACCAGCTATCTCTCTCCCCCCCCCTTGTCCACTGATCCTAGGCCAGATGTGGATCAACATTACTATCCACGCTGGTTCAGACTGCCATTATGTCATGGGGGCCTCTTTAGCGAGAAGTATTCTCGCTGAGGGCTAATTTGAAAATTACCCCGCCATGGTAATGTTTTCATTCCCGGGTGCAGGGCAAAAAAAAAAAAAAAAGAGAGAAAATGAAGCAATCAGCTTTGGATATCTGTAAGGCAAAACCGGGTTACCATAATAACATTTAAAGAGATTAGTGTGACAAGTCCCAGTGTGCAGGCTGAGTCTTACAGCTTTCACTGGGAGGTCTGAGACACTGTGCTGCTTGAGGGGTGAAACCCAGTTCAGCGGGAGCTCTGGAGACACAAACAAGCGCAGGCAGAGAGTCTATCGATCTGCCGTCTCACACAGGTAAAGATCTCAACATCTGCCTTGTAAAAATGGACGTGTGAAAGAAAGAGAAGCACCACTTGATAAATAATACACTGACAAAAAAAAGATAAACTGTATATTCTTAGAGGCTATAGCAGAAAAAAGATTATCCTTGGACAGGAAAGGATTTAATAGGTCTGTAGGTGTCTGCATGTGTGCTTCAAATGATATGGAGAAGTATGATTTTTGATTCACAAGTGGCAAAGGTAAGAAATGAATTAAAACCTATATAATAAAAAAAAAAGAAAAGAAAAGAGATGAAATATTTTGTTTTATTTTCAGGAGCCATTAAGAGACGGGCTGTCTTGGCACCGGTAATGGTTTTAACTCAGTCTCACGTGCCAGGCTGCCATTATTGCACGCTGATTCTCCTGGATTGCTGTGTGAAACGCGGCATTCCTGGGATGTTCCAAGTCAAGCCCACTAATGAGCGGCCAACCAGGGGCTATGAGCCGGTGCCGGGCCAGCGCCTCGCCACTCCAAAGAAAATAAACCGAGGGCCCATTTAACCATATGGACTGAGGAAGAGCCTTACGCTTGAAAAAACGTCACAGCAGAAAATAAAAGTCCTTTAAATGGGTCTCCCTGTTCGCAGGGAGACCCATTTAAAAGGACCAGAATTTGCTGGTCCAGCACCGATCCTATTGGGAATGTGCATCTTTTTTTATCATTCCATTTAACCAAACACATTGTTCTGGGCCAGACAAGAGGAATGCAAGCAATGGTGCAATGTGTGCATGAAAATAAAACCTCAGAAGGTTTATATAACTCTTTGTGGGACAGGGTTCAGGAAGTAGTATTTATATTGGAAGCAGTGTACACAGGAAAGGTTTTGTAGCACAAAGCTGTTTAAGAGAAAAGGAGTGAATTCCACAAATGCATTTTCAGGTTACGCGGTACCTGTGTAGACATGAACTGGCCGGGCTGCAACACTGGAAAAACCACTTCCGGTTGTCCTTCAAGCCACGAAATCCTCAGTGGGTTCTCACTCAGGCCAACTTCATTCTTAACTGCCAGCTCCTAAAGACAAAACATAATACAAAAATGGATCAAGCTGATGGTGTTTTTTTTTTTTTAATTCAAATTTTGATAATGAGTAGGCTTAATAGTGAGATTAGGGAAATATTTGGACAGGAAAGTTAATTGTCCTTATCGAGCTTGCATCCATCTTTCACCTGGGTGTTTTGCAGGGACAGTTTGAATAATACACATCTGAAAACCACGTGTAGACAAGGACAAAGGTGGATTGTAATTGGCAGGGCTGGGCAGGCGGAGACACGAGAACCTGTGCCCGGATCCCGGCAGACTGGCAGACATGTCTTTGAAGGAAAAACCATACGCCCGTGGTGAGGAAACCACAACAACAAAGTGCGCCATCTCAATAGAGGCCCTGAGGATCCAGACAGTTTGGAACAATAAGGAGGTTCAAGTCCTTCCGTCCGCTGGTTCCCATCAGCGCTGAGATCTCGATTATATGGGATGAATAAATCATCCGTTTGGGTTGTGGAGACGGTCCTGGGGGGCAGGGTAGTCTATGATGACAGGTGTCATTCTTAATAATCAAAGTCAGCAGTTGACCTGACACTTTGAGGCAAGTGAGCGGGCAAAGCAATGTGGTCCTATGAAAACGTCTGCTGTGGAAAACCAATGAAATAAGAGCGTTGAAAGAGAAAGAGTTGGGTACTTACAGCTGCTCTCACAGTCGAAAACTCGACCACAGCGCTTCCTTTCTTCTTGCTCGATAAAATCACATTTAAAACATCCCCGTACTAGAGGTAAAACAAGAAGGGGGGGGGGAAAAAACACAAGTCAAATGGAGAAGATGCAAAACATTCAAATTAGTATTTCCTTTCACAGCAAAATTACCACGAAAACACAAAACATACTAGTGTGTGTTTAAAGAGA
Organism: Eupleurogrammus muticus; assembly: GCA_036785175.1. Lineage (NCBI taxonomy): Eukaryota > Metazoa > Chordata > Actinopteri > Scombriformes > Trichiuridae > Eupleurogrammus > Eupleurogrammus muticus. The sequence continues at coordinate 11,561,940 of JAYKQN010000012.1, read as the reverse complement.
TTCAAAACACAGGTGATTATAACAGACTTCTGGAATAAAAGCCAGGATTCAATATGTGTTTGGCTATTAAACCTAATCTCTAATTATAGGGCTCATTGGGACTGAGCCAATAATATTGCAAAGAATATTTAAGTCCCATCATATACTTAAGTGGGACCTCTATGGAATTCTCACAAGAGATAAGAGGCAATGCTGGATGTCTTAATTTTAGCTACTCCTTGCGCAGACATAATAATGGATAAATAATAATTTAGCCCGGAGGCTGTAATGTGAGTCTCTCATCCAGCTCCCTGACACAAAAATGAAGCACAGGAAGGAAATGTTTTCCAACAAGGAGAGTAGGGAAAGAGCATCTCAGCCATTCCCTGGCCTCGTAGTGAGATGGAAAGAGGAGAAGGGAGGCTGTCTTAGTAGGGGATAATCAAACCGGATCCCTATTGAATACAGTCATTAACAGAGCAAAGGTTGTGTTTTTTGTATTTTTGTTATTCAGGGGGGTTTATATCACCTGTAACCAAGGCCCTCCTGTCATTAACCTCTCCCTTGCCAAAAGTAGCGGCATGGGAGTACAAGAGGAGGAAGGATGTGGCCTTTGAGAATCTCATTCTGTGAAAATGAAGCTTTCTGGGAAACAGAAAGTCCTGGAATGCAAATGCTTACTAAGGACACTCTGGAGCAAGCCAACAGTGACAAAGGAGACTCTCAAAAGGCCTCTCTTTCATAAAATATAAATATCTTAACATGTTTTCCCCCCCCCCTTAAACAAAGATGTATTACTTGAATGGGCCAAAGTACACAAATCTGCGCACATACAAACGTACAGTATACACATATTATGCTTACTTTCCCACACAGCAGTGCCTAGTTCCAGTCGCCCAAACCATTAACTGTCACTCTTTATGCTTGCTATGTCAAACAAATAATTTCTCTTTCCTCAAATTGACTCCCTTTGCTTAAGAAAAGTAACAACAGTTATTTTTTTTCCACAGTCTTGACTCCAACACAGCCCTCCCTGCCCTGGGACCATATTGATTGCGTGCGTGCGGAGGAGAAATTGAAACGTCTTTTTCCGGGCTGCTTTGACGTCAGTGACACTTGCACTATCCCAATTTCAGGCCAACCCGTGCCCCACCGAAAGCCCTCGTGACGGGATCGCGGCGTAAGGTGGTACCGGGTTGCATGAGAAGAGCACATTTCCTAATGCCTCCCTTGGCACGGCTTAATCACCTGGTAAGAGGGGGCACAAACAATGGCGTGCATGACTTTAAAAGGGCACTGCAACATTGCCCTCAGCACTTTCACTGCAACAAAACTTAATGGGCCTTGTTTAAGTGGGAGAATAAAACAATCTACAGTGCTGATGTCATGCAGGCCACGAATACGGCTGGACTGGCGGGTTTGGTGTTCTGCTGTGGGACAGGATATAGTTTGTACAATAACATTAAAAATATTGTTATGCAAAATATCTTATACATCTCTGCACTTATTTTGTACTATGATATAATATACCCTATTACATTATTTTCCCCTCCTGGAGCTGTCACATCTGTGGTGGAGGGGCTTGCAGATATTGCAATTTCGATTCCCTTCAAACAAGTTTCAGTGCACAGGTACATTTACTAGCATCACAGAAACTTACATCATACCATTAAAACATTAAATGCAATAATGAAAAGCAAAGTCGAAAATTTATATCAAACGTAGTCCTACTCATTAAAAAGGAACATGCTATACAGAGGTTACATCAATTGCTTGAGCAAAGGCAGGTATTACAAATGGAGAACTAAAAGAGCATCTATGTCTTAACTTAAAATCGTGCCAGGTCAGGGAGGCGGCATACATATGTAAAATAGTTGGAATATCACACTGCCTGAACCTGTGGTTGTGGATGTAGAATTGTGAAACTTTAACCACCATCATGCAGTTCTGATCAATATTTTTCCCATTTTGTTTGTCATTGCTTGCAATTTCTTAATACAAGCATATAAAGCCATAACTACCTCTATATTAGAAGTAGGAAATTCTTCTTGCAATGTATAGTGTGTGTATATATAGAATTATATCGCCCAACCCTGGATTGTACATTGCTGTAATTTGCGCAAGTAGATGCATTGTATAAATTATCAGTAACTCACAGTGGTACTGCTTGCTAGATTTTCAGGTGATCTACCTTTTGTAAAAGTCTGAGAAGAGTGTCTTGACTGTAGCCTCCGTTTGTGTCGTCGTCCTTTTTACACTTCCACTTCAACTGGAGAGAGAAAGAAAACAGAGGAGAGGTGGATCAGGAGGACTGGAGCATAAAAGAAGTGCATGATAAGGTCTAATCAGCAGTGCGCGATTGATTATAGTCAGCTATGACGAGGAGGTGAAGTATGCCAGACTGGAGCTACGGGGGAAAAAAAAAAAAAAAAAAAAAAAAAGACATTTCTGAGCTCTTGGAACATGGACCCCAGCACCAACTGTGATACCTGCAATCAATTTCTATTAATACCAAGAATACCGGACAGCTAGAAACGAAGAAAATTAATCGTTGCCCCAGAGAATAGCCGGTGAGTCACCAGCTTAACTATAGCTGCTCAGGATTAGGGCACAACACCAGGCGCAGTAAAGAATGACTAATCAAAAGCAGGTCGATGCCCAAGGTGCAAAAATATAGGCAGCCTCCTCCCAGTGTGTGCGTGTCGAGTTGTTTTTTTCTGAGTTCTTGAATCTAAATGTGTTCTAAGAAATTACCGTTCAACTATTTCTGCAAAGGAGCACCTTCCAAAAGAAGGCAACAAGATCATTTTTTTCAGCTTGGAGTCCTCTTACAAAAAACACTGAAGTGAATTCCTGTATTTCTAACAAGATATATTGTGCAACTTATCCATAGCCATTCCCAAAGCAAAGCCAATATCATGATAACTAACATAGAATTATAAATGGCAAATACTAAGTGTTGATTCAGCTCCAGCATTGTGCTCACGGTTCGAGGAGAAACAGAAGATTTCTGGGAACGTCTACTTAAAACCCATTTACCAACAACTACGAAAATAGTACAACCTCCATCCAAGATCTGTCTCCTATAACCACTGATAACCTTCTTACCCATTAATCGCTGGATAAGATGTAATGTCTAGGGTTCAAAAAGACAACACTGACTAATTACTGTTTTCCTTGGCTGCTTATTTCAATATATACATATAGGATAAATGTTAGTGAAACCAACTGAAATTGGCTTCGCATTTGATATTCTAATACCTTGTGCGTGTTAAAATGCAGGATATGTGCATAAATGTCAAAGTGAAAAAAATTCAAAGTAAAAGGTCAAATATGATTCATGGTTGACTTCATTAATAATAAAATTCCGTGACCCAAAAAGGCTTTTTTACTGAAGCTCATTTCCAAAACATATTTTCCTAATCAAAGAACCTGGTTGAACTCCGGTTGAATTATTAATCATTTTGATACCAAGTTAAAAGGTATGTTATGACTTCTATCAATAGGAAAAACCAAAGAAACAAGACTAAGTGATACCTAGCATATGGCTGGACTCAAGTGAAGTCAGTTTGTTACAGGGACAGTTAGTGCTATACTTAGTCTAGCATGGAATCTAACAGCATCAGTAGATTACAGGTTAATCTTATATTGTTTCTGTTTAAATATAGCAAGTTTTATTTGTGGTGTTTTAACTGTGTTTCTATCATGTTTCAGTGTGTGACTGATCAGCCAGGGATCAGAACTTATAGGCTCTTTGCATTGCACTTGGAGATGTGTGGCTTGGATGCAGCTGCTCGGCCAGTCTGGTAGCCCTGATTCAGTATGAGAGAGAGACATTCTAACGGTCAAAAAGCTCTGGAAAAGTCTCTTTTCCCAGTGTGATGTCACAGCTGTGTGCATGCACTTCCGAAGCCCAGCTGTGCCGTGTTTTGAGAGCAAGGACGCCTACCTGTTGACTTAATGATAGCTCCAAACTATGCTTAATATGGTCGACAAAGTGAATTGAACAAAGCAAAGGTGAGTTTTTTTCCAGTATTTGCACATTTTTGTCACCAAAGGGCATGATAGGGGGCTGCAGAGTGAGGGGGTACTTACTGTGCAGTCTCAATGGTGATGAATGGCTTGGATGCAGCTGCATAGTACAGAAGTTTTGTTTGCTGTATGTACCAGGCGAGTAACTTCTATTATAATGAATGGTAGCGTTTTTTGGTCCAGTATACAGTTAGTATTATACAAAAATGGCAATACTGCATTCAATTAACCTCGGAAATCAGATCCAACTAAACTAAATTTTTCTGGGGTTTCAGAACTCAGAAACCCAGACTAACTAGTACCAATGAAACAAAGCTTAAGTACGCTAGCAAAACATACTGCCAACATTAGGGATCTATAGGCTGGAAAAAGCAGTTCTATATTTGTGCCTAGAGACAAAATGATTATTATTATAATAAAAATAAATGCAATTTTTATTGAATTTGATATTTTTAAACCATAGCAACAGCCATTGAGATACATGCAGTAATGTTCCCATATCCATGAACATGACCTGTGATACTATCAGGCTTATGGCTGCTGTTTGTTTTTCTAACTGAACAGACAAACGTCAGGGAATACACTGCTGCGCTGGACGGCTATCAAATTTTAAAGCCAGGTTTCATGTCTAAACACATTAGCTAACATCCCAAGTGTCTGATAATATGAGCAAGCCCGGCTGTTTCCAGGAGGAAATATAATAAAGCCTCTCTTGGCATAGTTACAGGTCTCCTGACGATGATCGGCCCGTTCTGGAAGAATAGGCGTTAGAACGGCCCGAGTGCGCAGTAGTGAGACAGCATATGTGGTCTCTGAATAATGAATTACAAATGTTTAAGGTTCTATCAAAATGCCCACTGAGGTTCTGGCTGTACTTTCACTATCACGGAGCACGTTCCTCCTGAATGTACCTCTTAACATGTTCATGCATTATTCTCAACTTTTCCCCAAGTCTCGTCTCCCTACTAAAACCCCAGAGTTAAGAGACTTGCTGTACCTTCAATTTGGGGGTCACATTGCTCTTGGAGCATCGCTCCAAGTCTGATTCTGAAAAAAAAGGACAAAGAAGATAGAGATGAGACAATGAAGTGAAAAGACAAAGAGACAATTGTTTCATTGAGGAGAGAAATACGGGATTCAAGATAGGAGTCAAGGGACTCATTCAGATAGACAGCTATTTGAAATTGTCTTGTCACACGGTAAATGTATGGCTCTAGTTACAGCCTTATGAGACACAGAGTTCCCTCCTGAGATGGAATAGACGGAACGATGATCCAGGGGAGGGCTGGGGAGGCTTGACTGCGTGCAAACAGAGGAGACTCAAAAGATGCACAGACTATGCATGAGTAATTGTCCAGCCACAAAAAGAGGTCTAGTCTAGGGCCAAGACGCAGCACTTCCATTAAATACCCACACTTCCATAGAACTGATTTACTAGACGTAATTCTTTCATGTCTCCAGCATGCAGACACAGAGGCTTTAATGCGAAAACATTATCAAGAGGTTAAAAGTTTGACGTTTCAGCTCTGTGTATGCAGGATGTTTGGCATTTTCTATGTGACTGAGCCAGGTTGTCCTGCTGCCAAAAAAACTAAAATAGATTTACACTGTTTTTTTGTTTTTAAGCACAAAAGAATTCAAACATACATTACATTTATTGTTATTGTTTCTACGTGAATAATATTTGGCGAACCACAGGCTGCTTGGTGACTGCTGTGGTTGGGATGACAGATTGATGACAGGAGTTCACTCAACTGAGGCTTTCTGGATATTAAAAAGACTGGAGTGCTGGATCAAACTGAAGACATCCAGTCAGGACTGGATAGGGATTGAACTGCTTTTGCTTTAATCTGGAGTGAAGTGGACTGAACTATAGGGTGAATCTTCAGACTTGAAAGTACTTCTCTGAGTGTAGTCTCCTGTACGCTGCTGCTGCGCTTCTCTCTCTCTCCGGATCTGATCTCTGATGAGCCTCTGTTCCTCCTCAAGCTGCCTGGATCCCTCCTCTCTCAAACGAGCAATCTAGGGGAAAAGAGACACATAAAATATAGCAACGTCGCATTAACAGACCTGCGTTGTGCTCTCATTTCATCAGTGAAGGTGAGAACACCTTGAGATGAGACTGAAAACGGTGCAGTGCCACCTACTGGTTGCGTCCTCCTCCTGAAGGCATGACTATTATGTATACATGCTGTAAAGCACATTGAGCACATGCCATGACTCACCTTGGAAGCACGCGCACCATTTTTATTTATCATTGGCTTCCTGAACAAAGTGCACCAAGTCATGCAATATCACCTAATGGGTTTACTGATAATTATCATACGGCAGTGAAAAAAAAAAACGCCTTTGTTCTTGACCCAAGTCTTCGGAGGATTTCAACTCAATCAGGAGGGAGCGTTTGAAGGAAAACAGAATAAAAGCACCTGGGTGTGCTTTAGAGTTTCCTGGACGAACTGGAGATGCCTGTAGTGAAATTGTATCTACAACATTTTGCATCTTTCAAGGTACAGGGTGCGGATGCCTCATATTGTCACCCTATTAAAATAATGGTTTTTGACAATTAACTTTTAAAATCACGTTAATCCTTAGGTGAAAGGATCCTGCTCTTTAGACCCTATAGGAAAATTGCCATTTTATTTTTTGCCTAAATCAGAATTTTAAAAAAGCCTAACATGGGCAATTTAAAAGGATTTCATGATGGTGGCTACTTCAAAAGGCAAGAACCTATGGTGCAGAAAAAGCTCTGAACATCATTCTTGAATATTTTTCTACTGGTTAGCGATAAAGGCTATAGACTATAATGTTTTATAGTGATTTAGCAAGTTATACTTTAATAATATAAAGTGCTGCGAATAACAAAATCAATAAATATGTAGCTGATATATAGATGTAATATTCCCTGCAACTGATGATGTTTTTTTTGTGTTATTATTTTAATAGGGAGATTATATATTTTTCTTTGTTAATATATTGTCCTACCTCTTCTTCAAGTGTTCTAGTGATTTGCACCTCCTCTTGGTTCTGGCATTCTGCTTGTCGCTCTCTGGTTTCCAGGTCTTTTCAGGTCACAGTAACACAGACACACACACACACAACAACAAGCTGATTAAAAGTGCTTTATATAAATAAAAAAGGCATGAAGATAGCATGGAAATATTCAAATGAAAAATAAAATTAAAATAAATTATGCTTGGGAAGTACACAATATCAAGGTATACTTGATTGCATATTAGACACAAAGCATTATAAGCCAGACAAGGTCATACATTACAATACATTTCACTACAGTGACCATTTTTACAGTGACCAATTCCTTTATACCAATAATGCTATATACTATATAACTCAAGGAACTGTGAGGGAGGCATTAAGGTTTTAAAAAGAAGATACTGCCAGAGTCAGGGCTAAACAAGAAAAGTCTTCAGTCTTGATTTAAAGGAACAGAGTTGGGGCAGAGCAGCAGACCTCACGTTTTCTGGCATTTTGTTCAAGATATGTGGTGCATGAATGCTGAAAGCTGCCTCTCCCGGGTTTAGTTTTGACTCTGAGGACAGAAAGCAGACCTGCCCTGGGCCGACCTGAGTGGTCGGGATGATTCGTAACGTAAGCAGAAGATCAGAAATGCATATTGGCCCTGAAGGGCTTCACGAATCAACAGCGCTATTTTGAAATCGATTCTTTGACAGACAGAAAGCCAGCATAAACATCAAAGAACTGAAGTGATGCAATTTGAAGCAAGTATCCATTGCTATACTGGTAGATGGAAGTTCAGGTGAGGTAACTGACAGGGCATCTCTTACAACTAAATCTGATTTCACATCAATAATCAAGAGCCGTTGGACTTTGAATAAGAACTCACCTATCTTAATCTTCTTCCTCTTGTCATCTAGTTTCCGGTTTCTTTCTTCCGCTTGTTTCTTGGCAGCAACAATCTTGTCATAGGCAGCCTGGAAACAGCAGTAGACGTCAAGATGAGTTGTATCCATGTGTGAGTGTGTTGCGGCAGCATCTTTATAGCAAGTTTAAAAATGGCATGAGTGGATGAGTGGCCTTACCTTGGCAGCAGCATCAGTAAGCACCTCGAGAGCCTGGGACAGCTGGTGGAAGAGCTCAGCTAGGACAAATTACAATTTACAATTACAAAACATTGTTTTAATCATGTTACTAGGGCGCCAAGTAATGACCATTTTCATAGTCAATCTATGGATTATCAAAACAATTATTCAATTAGATGTTTAGTTCATATATTGGTATGAAACATAGATCACTGTTTTCCAAAGCTGAAGATGCAACCTAAAATGTCTTTTTCCCCAAATAGTCCACAAATGAAAGATCATCAGTTTATTTTAAGCTTTAGGAAACCAGAAAAAAAGCTGGGACTAGAGAATTTGGACATTTCCTCTGTAAAAATGACTCAGACAATTAATTGACTATATGTATATACAACAATGTGGCAAAACGCTGCATAATGTGCTCAGCATGGCATCTCCAAACTGACATTGGGATACGTGAGTCGAGAAAAATGGAGCGATTATATGTTTAAAAAAAAAAAAAAGGTGCCGTGAGTCTCATGGAAACCCATTTCCTCCGGTGACATGGTCCTACATTCCCACGCGAACCCTTCGGGCCCCCCCCCCCTCCCATCTATCTTCCATTAACACGCCGCCGCCGCAATCACCACTACCACACAAGACTCTTACCTCCCCAGTTGTCATCTAGCGCGCACACTAAAGTACACAGGGAAGAGACCACAATCCCACTCCCCCAATCACACAGCCGCCACACTACTGCACTATACTAGCTGGGCTTAATCATTCACTTATGGGAGGCCTAACGGGCAGATACTGTTACTCCCTGTGGGGACTGGCAGTGCACACTAACAGGAGGCTCTGGAGATCATGCTGCCAGCAGAGGTGCTCAGGTTACCTCCACACATATAATGGACCGGAATGAAATCCAAGGGGGGGGGGGACCTGCCATGCCCACTAGGCAACTCATGAGTGTCGCAACATGGGGGGTTGAGGAAAACAAGAGGGATATTGGGCCGTGTTTTCAGCGAGGGAACCATGACCCCGAACTCACCTATTACATGCGTACAACCCTCCCCTGAGGGAATGCAAATCCCGAGACTTGCTCCACTCTCGTGCGATAGAGAGTGAGTCCGTCCATGTGCGGGTTCAAGTGCTGAGGCCCCTCCAAACCACTTCTTTTCCATTTCTGGGAAACCGACCCCCTGCTTTTGTATTATCCCCTCTCAACCCCCCCAACCTCACCAATTTCCCAAGTCTTTATCCCACCCCCCCTTTTTTTTTCTCCTGACATAATCAGGAATTGTCTGAACCAGTCCAGAAACCGCATAAACCTCACTTGAAAACATGCCTTCATGACCAGCCTTTTTGTCCAAGGTGCATTCTTCCCTCCCTCCTCGGCAAGAAAGCTACATTGAGATTTCCTGGTCTAATTGTAGACATGCTGGTTGGCCATAGGCTGCGGAAGGACTCGGGAAGCCAAGGAGGGACAGGGTTGTGGAAGCTCTGGTGGTGATGTCGGCGTGTTCTGGCGGGAAAAGACAGGCCCTGGACTTCCTACAGAGCGCTGCAGATCGACTGTCTGGCGGGGGCTTCACGTGCTGAGGGTGCTACAATAAGGAATCACTTGCCTTTGGTTGTTTTAGCGGTTTTGGTTCAGGAGACTGGCTCGGAACACATTGCAGAACTCGTATTAATGTAGCATAAACACTGCAGTTCTGCTGAGCGGCTACGAGCTCTCTGTGACACAAACAGAGACAAGGTCAGAAGAATCAAACGCGTTCATTCGTCACTAACCTGCTTTTGGGTTGTCTGGGTTCTTGTCCGGATGGCATGTCAGGGCTTTTTGTCGATAGGCTTTCTTGATCTGCGAGAAAAAAAAAGAAAATAATGCCTAAAGGTTTGTACCCTGGAGTGGAAAATGTGGATAAGGACAAGAAAAAAAAATCTGGCTATGTCCAAGTACAATTTTTACTCTTGAGTACCTATTATTTGTATCCTGTCGTCCTTGGCCAAGAAAACCAAAGTCTGAATCAAAAATACATGGTCTAGCTGAAATTATCACCGCCTGACCTGAGAGAACAGGGGGTGAAATGTGGACTGCCTTTAAATAAAAACATTTAGAAATCATGTGGATCAAATCAGCACCTGAACTGATGCCCTTCTTGACATGCTGTCAATGGAATCCAACCATCGAGGCTCATACTGCCCTACCTGCGCAAGAATTCCAAAATATTCTGAGGCCGGTTGCCAGGTAGTGAGATAAATGCTAGTTGGAGCCTCGTATTAGTCCATCTTTATTCAGACTTTGGAAAAAATGCTACAATAACACACACAAACAGACCGCCATTGTCTATAACAAATCTGAGAAGGCTGCCATTAATATCTTAGGCTGGTTGCCAAGACTTTTTTCTGGAAAGTGGGGGGGGGATCAGGGAAGCAAACTGAAAAAAAAACTCAATACTTTAGTGTATTATAATGTCAGATAAAGCTTTAGTTATAGTTGATTTTTTTTCTTAACTCTGGGTCACTGCTTGGAATGTTAACCATTCATTGATCCTACTACGAACCAGTTAATGACAAGGTGGTTTTCATTAGATCTCTGCTCCTCTGGAGAAGGAAGGGAAGCGGAGAAACTTTCTGTGGAGACTGGAGGGGGGGCTTTGGAGCACAATTCTGGGGCTCTCTGCACGCACAACCCACTCATACACACACACTTATATACACACATATATATACACAAAGATATCCTTAAATCAAACATGCCACTGTTCTGCATGTTTTTATACAGCCTCCCGGCAGCACAAATCAGTCTCCAGCAAACATGCTACGAGCCACAGAAAAGTGGGAGCTCCTCTCGACATGTCTGGGAAATGATTGTGTTGGATGCCATGTCTTCTGGCATAACGCGCCGTTGTATAATGCACAATGTTTCCCTCCGTGTTGTTTTGCACAATTGTGTCTCGAGAAACGCGCGCCAAAGCACACAGCGCTGACTTTATTGGGGATAGAAACTCAACTCGGCTCTGGGGGTGGGGGGATGGGGGGAGTGGTGTAATTCATCGGTGTCCCTGGCAAGTCCGATGAGTCTCCGTGACAGTCAACTTGGACACATTAGGCTGGATGCCCGCCGTCAAAAGTACAATGTGCACGATTATAGGAAAGTGTAACAAGCCTCCAGTGAAACCTCCAGAGATCGTCGTGATTTAGACAGCTCCTAAATGTCACAAGTGTTTTCTTCTATCTCTTGGTCGGCGTCCAATTTTTTTTCTTTATAGTTCCAATAATAGAGAAGTTGGTTCGCTGAGAGGTCTTTGAGAGACTAGACATCATTATGGGATATTTAGTCTTGCTGTTTGGCACGCGGACCCCTTCCTACAGATCCAGACTGACACGCAGGGCTGTGGACCGACTCCAAACGCATTATGCTTACTGTTGGCCTGAAAACCTAGTACCCCTTTTCAGCCTCCTTCTGTCTGTTTCTCCATTTTTACTTTTCTCTGTATTCCCTATTATTGCTTTCTCTGATCCTCTGCAAAGATGCTGAAAAACACACAAAAATAGAAATAAAAACTGATATTCAAATTGAAATTTATTGTCTTCCATCCATACAGACTAAAAAAAGTCTCTAGGACCAAGGTGAAGCAGAGAAGCATTATGGGGCAGGCAGTGATAATAGTTTAAGGGGTTCCAGACCTAAACAACCCAATCAGTGCCTCAAAAACACAGGGCAGGGAGTATGTTTAAAGGGCTATATTGATATTTTTGCAAGTTTTAGACCTTTGACTAAAACCTATTTAATGTTTTTACTCAATATTTCCAAATATATGCAAGCTGTACAGTACAGATTTACAGGTGTTTTATAAATATATTTTATTTTAGAAATGTCTGCACCCATACCAAACTGTACAGTAACGTACCATACTGATAGTGGAAACAACAAACTCCTTTTTTTTTTGCTAGAAATGCACTGATAATACCTACCCTAAACTCCTTATTATGGTAATGTGATCTTATGTCAGATGGTCTTTATCCTTCCTTTCAAATTAATTTTATTTTTTCTATATACTCCTCAAACAACAGTTTGACAACTAACCATACCAATAATTAAACTAACAAATAACATATAGGACAAAAAAAAAAAACAACAGAAACATGGATCAACATCCTCCTTACTATAACCATCATAATTATATGACATTAACTATCCTCACGAAATGTTTTTTCACCATAATTTTCTCTCATTCTCTTTATAGTAATTTATTAGAAACATATTAAGTGTCATAACAGATTTCCCTGCAATACAAAACTATAAAAAAACCTTTGGATGTGCCCATTTTGTTTTTTTTAAGAAAAAAGAAAAAGATAATTATCTAAATTTCTAAAAGATAGATGGTAAAAAAAAAAAAAAAAAAATGAAAAAGTAGTGTTTAACTGCGATGCTACATTAAGTGTACGTATCTGGTTTATAAGAACTGGTCCTTTAAGTGCTCATCTTGTGCCCTGAGATCACTCGTACTCCACTTCTCATGTCCTTCATCACCTACAGCCAGCTGACAAGATAAACTTGTCTCCACATCTGCTCTGAAGAGGCCAGATGTTTGACATTGCCAGGACAAACGTCTGGCCGGCTGAGCTGTTTGACAAGTGCTTGTCATCGCTGACGCTGCTTTGGTGGAGAACAGACATGTCGCACATCATTAGATTTGTCTCACTTGCTCCAGATGAAAGGTCCTGTTAACACACATGTGCTTGTGTGCAGTTCGGTTCATTATCCTAACTAATTTTCTCGCATGATTCTCTGTTTATCTGATCCTCCTTTATTGTTCTTTTCACCACTTCCACTGTATTTTGTCTCTAATGTGCCTCCGGCGCTGCTTGGTGAAATAATACAGGGTTGCCCTGTCGTCAATTCTGTAACACACAACCCTTAATTATCAATCAAGCCCCTTGGTCTCATAGGTTAGAACATGTCACTCAAAGCAGGTGAAAGAGATTATTACAGGTGGGTAGATAAAAGCTCTCAGATCAAGTGGCATCTTCCTGGAGGACACTAATCGAATCAATTAATGAAGGAATTAACTTTGTGCAGCTCACCACGACCTTTTGCAGTTTAGCTCATGAATTAATTACGGGGAAGACAAATGTGAAAACACTTTGGCTAAAACCGACTGTTAGTCCTTGTAATTTCAAACAACAACAAATGTTGGGGTCTAACTCTCCATCTCTTGCGAGATGAATTATTCTAAATTGTCACGTGCTTTTATTGTCTCACATGATGTGGGGGAAATCTCTCAACTATTTTCCCCGGTGATGTTTTTTGTGGAAGCAGAAACCAAGAAAATCTAGGAGACCAACAGAAGCAGAGTGATTAGTGTCTGGTGAGAAAAACAGACGCTCTGTGACCCTTTGTGACTCCCTGATTTCCCGCCCGATTCGGTCGCAGCTACATGCCCACATCTTGTCCTCGTTACGCCGGCCTTTGGTGCCAATTATAGTTGACAAACTGGTCCTGGTGCAGCCGCAGCGCTGCCTCAGCAGGGCCCCGAGCCGGTGTGGCCGATTAGCTGCCTGATCCGCCATGGGCCCATTCTCCTTAATCACAGTGTTCTGCCATTTAAAACTACATTATCAACGGATAAAAATATTAACAGACACAGCAGGCGGCAGAAAAGAGGAAAGCGATAACAGAGACGAGGAGAACGGGAAAATTAGGATGACAAAATAAAAGACTGTTACTGCGACCCCATGTACAAAATCGTCTATAGCCTGGTATTTAGATGCTTATAATCACAGTAGAGCTGTGAAAATTAGTCCATCTATTACACTAATCAACTACTATGTTGATATTCTTTGGTTACACCTTCTCAAATATGATTCTTTCCTGGATTCTGTGGGTCTGGACAGGAAATGGTTGTTAGTAACAGCCTTAAATTATACTATGTACATTGCATTAAACATCAATTTGATGCTGATTATCAACATATTTATTTCAGGAAAATATTATCATTATCTTGTGACCCTGATTCCATCAATATGACCTAACCTTAAGCTCCAGGAAGAATATGAAGTACAAATACTTCTTTGCCTTACTAAAGGTATCTATACTTGTGTAATTACTTTTGAGCTGACTTTACTTCCACTACTTACATTTTCATGCAATTATCTCTACTTTCTCCTCCATTCCAGTTTTTTTTAATTATCCTTGTTACTTCTATTTCATTTTAGCTTGCTTTTATAATAAGTGTAATGCCAAAAAGTGTTTTTCTGCTATAAAGTGCATTATTTGACCTGCTCTGTGCTCTCTTTTCCCTTTTATAATACCTTAAAAATGACAATATCTATATAACATACAAACACATTCTTTCTCCTGACAAAGGGACAATACAACACAAACTGCCATATCCATAAAAAAGTGATTACAACAGATAGGAATTTCGACAGGCAACAGATATTTTTTATTATTTACTTTTGTACTTTAAGCAGTTTTGAACAGTACTTTTACTTCAGTAAAAACCCTAGTATCTATTCATTTATTCTTAGCAACACTTTGGACACCTATAACGTGTACCCACTGGCGAGGCCTTCTCCACAAGGAATATTGGACATCCACATTTGTTTGGGACCACAATGCAGTATAAGAGAGGCTTAAACTGCCTACACCTGGAGAAAGAATCAGGAAACACAATACTAGCATAAAGTACAATAGAGCAAGCCAGCACAGCACGGAGTAACTCTTTTGCGATCGTCTCAAGTAAATCTCCCAGGCATGTGGCTGGTGTAACGACTGCAACGCGTCAGGTACAGCGATGTGTTTAAGAAGCCGAGGAAACCACAAGGAATTTTGTGTGGTCTTGGCTGTCGACATTGTTTCACTAAGCAATCTGTGGTAGGTAAAACACTCACTTAGGCAATTATTACCCGAGCACCGACTGTTGATATGCATGAGCACAATTCTTTAAATGAGTGGCTGGGCCCTCAGCAACGGCGTCTCTCAGCAGCACAGGGAAAACCCAACCAACTCCCAGTCAACTATAGTTATTAACTCACAGGCATGTAGCGATTATCAGGCTAGTCCAGCTCATGGGGAGGGCAACAACGGTGATGATAGCAAGAGATGCTGAATGAAACCAAGGGGTGAGGGGTGCAGAACACAAATCCCTTTTTGTCAAAGGCAATGTTTTACAAGCTGTGGCAGAGCCCACATAAAACAGGCTGTTTCCCTTCTCTATGATAAACAAAATGTCTGATAGTGGTGGTGGAGCACTGGTCCAAACAGCTTGGATAAGTAGCTCATCTGCTGACATCTGTCTCCACACACTTGATGGATTTTTGAGCCCCGGAGACTCGACGCGATGCACGCAAACCCCCGCTATCTCTCTCGACCATCAACAGACCTCACAGAAGCAACCTCCTGCTTTTTCGGAGACTTATTTCTGCCCGAGCCTCGACCACTAACTTCCTGCAGCGTAATCCTCCCAGGGGAAGACGACTTTGAAATCCAATTAAGAAATTAACATCCGCTCTCATTTTGGCAGCGATTTTAATTTCCCTTCTGGCCTGTGGATTTGAGATAAAATGGAAACTGTGAGGAGAGGTGGTTATAAGAGGGGGGGGATGCTAGATTCAAGACATCATGGTGAACCGCTCTTCTCTCTGATGGAGAGAACGGAAGAAACTTTCCAGATGAATCCATACAAGCACAAAGTGTTATTCTGGAAAGATTTCTGATCTTGTCTGCATTTGTCACTATTTGCTGCCTGTAGAATGGTCCACATTCCATTTCAAGTTTTATATCCTATTTCGAAGCTCTTATAATTCCATTCTATAAACATATTTTAAATTTTATTTTATTGTTTCATCATTATTATTATCTCTTGTCATATTTGTATTCTTATATGATGCATTCATGAAAAGAAATTGCAAGATCTATTATATCTATTATTTAAAAGATGAATGAAATAATTGGTTACTAAAATGGTGTAAAATGTCAATCAGTGTTTCACAAAGTTAAAGATGCAACCTGAAATGTTAAAATGTCTTTTTTTGTCCAAACAAAACAGTCCACAACCCAAAAATAATCGATTTTCTAATTTTATAAATGAATAAATTAAAAAAACTGATTTGAGAAGATGGAACCAAGACATTTTTTAGTTTCTACTTTAAAATAACTCAAATCAGGTAATCAATTATCAAAATCATTGGCCATTCATGTAATAATTGGCAACTAATCGATTAATAGACTAATCGGTAAAGCTCTATTCTCTTGACTAATAAGGAGAATATGATATCTGCAATATGCAGATGTGAGCACCATGCAAACCAATGTAAAATGATTTGTAAAGGTGTTCGGGCATTTTTGGGCAAAAAAAGTGAAGAAGGTGTCGAAGCTGTTGTACTGTAACATATTATAATTATATTATCACTCAGTATTTATTGGATCATTTATTTTTGTTTTATTTTTTTACTTTAATGCCCCAAGGTCTTTACATACAATGTCTGAAATGTACATCCACCTCTAATTCAAATATCATTAACATGTATTGTCACTGATTCTTGCGGAACACGAAAGA
Source organism: Eupleurogrammus muticus (assembly GCA_036785175.1). Taxonomy (NCBI): domain Eukaryota; kingdom Metazoa; phylum Chordata; class Actinopteri; order Scombriformes; family Trichiuridae; genus Eupleurogrammus; species Eupleurogrammus muticus. The sequence goes on along the minus strand of JAYKQN010000012.1, from coordinate 11,545,325 downwards.
CTGAACCGGTGCAACACCGCCATCTTGTGTCCGTTTAGGTGACTCACATCTCCCTCATTAGCCGATATGTCAGTTTTGCTATTGTCGCTGGTCACAAAAAATAACATTTCCTCTATTTATGTTGCTCTGAACTGAATAATAAAATCGTGTAACGTTATATTCGCGTGGCTAACTCCATGCTAGCAGGCTATTTAACCTTTAGCTTTGCAGATACAGACAGTTACTCATTGTTCAAAGCTGCTTTTAAAATGTCAAATGAAAACACAAGTCAGTCAAACCGAGCATTTAAATGTGGTACAGTGCTACAAACAACACTTTAAGGGTTTTAACTCTACGGTTGCTAGCTTCACGGCTAGCATACACTGTATATACACACCTCTTTCGCTGTAGCAGTGCTTTCAATGCCGAGCAAACCATACAGGTCCAGCTGGAGGATATCCTTTGCCTTTCCGGACATTTCTGACAGCTACGGGCCTTCGAGACTAACACGACACAAACAAGAATTCAACAAACGCAAAGTTGACGTTTTGGCGTATTCAAACGGGTTTGTTGATACCGCCGGTGGTTTGGCAGCATGAGTTTGACGTGATACTCCTCGACCTTTCACACTGGACGTGCAGTGCAACCTGGGAAATGTAGACTGAGTGAGCTGGGGGCTGTAGTCTTCTTCTCCTCTCGTTAACAGCCGCCGCCTACTGTTCAACTGTGTCAGTTCATGTCATTTTTTTCTGATTTATATTTTTTTTCCTTCATTCAAATGTTAAGACAAGATAAATAAACAAGATTAACAGTACAGGGAGTGTACAAATCTAAAATAAATATAAAAATAATAATATATGAATAAAACATGTGTATGAAATAAAACAGAAATGAAACAAATGAAATAAAGGTAATACACACATATAAATAAACAATACAAAACTAGATAAAGGTAAAGTAAAAAAAATTTGCAGGAGCAAAATGTCATCTTGTAGTTTTACGCACAGACTCATAAAAGGTTTTAAATTCAATACATGAGAAAACCTCACTTGGGATAAATTGCAGAACTCTTGCCTTATTGATATGAAGTTTACCCAGGAGACTAAGGAATTTTATATTTAACAATGTTTTTCTACTTCCCACGTTTTCTGCCATATCCCTATTCTTTTTTCTTAATCACAGCTTTTTCTTCTCACAAGTCTATTCCCTTTGAAGCCCTCATGTGGCGGTACACAGAACTGTCCACCACTATAGACTCAATGAGATATGGTCGAGTTTAATGAGGTAATTCCCACATTTATGAAAGAAATGGGCCTTGGGCTTTTTTAATTTAATTTAATTTTTTTATGTAATGCACACAATGTAAAGCAGATTAACAGAAATTGTCTTTTTCAGTGTTTGTTTAATGTTCCTTTCTGCTGCTGTCACTGTTTAACAACCAGAGCCTCCTACTAGTAGAGACACACACACACACACACACTTAATGCTGGTAATCACTTAATGCTGTGAAGCCACCTCTCCAATAATTAATAGTATGCAATAATCAAATAATCACTACTCCACTGTGCATCTCATTAGCCCGTGTGCAACTGCCGCTATTTTTATTACCTGTTGTCTGCTTCTCGTGTACATGGAATGCTCATTTCTTGCACATAGTTTATATTATATTACTATGCTTTACTATTATGATATCTTTATTGCTTGCTCCTTTTCCAACACTTACGTATTTCCCCATTGTGAGACAATAAAGGAAATCTTATCTGTCTGCCTTTTTCCCAACTTGTCTGTATTATATATATTTTCTAGTTTCTAGTATATATATATATATATATACTTTTTAAATCCCTCAAATGTAAGGGGTGCTTGAAGTCCCTATGTACAGAATATAACATCATGCGTATTATATTTGCTTTGTTAAAATAAAATTATCTGAACTAAAAATAGCAGGTTCAGCTGTGTTCTTCCATGGCTTGTTGATCTGGATTATTACTGCCCTTCTCTGGCCACTTGGCTTTTTTTTTTTTCTTTATCAAGTGGGTTCATCAGTTATTAATCATCTGTGTGACCTTTTAGTGGTGGTGACTAAGACTCTTATTTGTTTTGTTGCAGTTTAATGTGCCTATTCTTGAGTTATGAAATGATAAGGTTTAAATTTAAAGGCAGAGTATGTTACGGCTCAAGCAAGGAGGACCACAACCCAGATGTGGAGGGAATGAGCAAGATTTATAGTGCCAAAAAAAAGCAGTACAACAAAAGGCACCTCGCAACTCTGGAGGAAAAAACTCATACAATTGCACAGAATAATTACTCAGGACACAACGCTAGATTGGCCTCAGGCATTAGAACAACACACCTGTGACGCATAGAGGACCGAGGGGAATACTCTGGAACTGAAGGAGTGGTTTGTGTGAGTTTGAGAAGCCAACACTAATGAGGAGATGAAGGACAAGTGTGTCTGATGAGCCTCACTCCTGCCCCTACCCATCCACCCATCTGCCCATGCAGGCAGAGGAAAGAGACAGGAGTGACTAACAGCAACACACAACCATATGCAGGATTTTTATATATATATATATATATATATATATATATATATATATATATATATATATATATATATATATATATATATATATATATATATATATATATATATATATATATATATACGCAGAGTTCTCCTTGTGTCTACGTGGATTCTGTTCGGCTTCTTCCCACAGTCCAAAAATTGTTGAAAATCTTTCCATCCTGAGGTAAACAATAAGGGTGTGTCTTTTGTCATAGGCTTTGCCATACAGGTCCTGTCTGTCCTGGAAGAAAAGATAGGTCATCGCAAGACGCCGTGACCGGGTAAACACTCCTATTAGGCAGTGACACAACCAGTAGGGATGGACATCAATCCTGAGCTGACAGAGTAAACACAGAAAGTAGTTTTGCAAATAACAAATAAAATTGTTTAAAAAAGACATAGACATACACATGCACACTCATCACTTATGACTCATGTGTGCTGTGTTTATGTGCAGATACCACTGCCCTCTATTTTCAATTTTTCTATCCAGTTTTTTAGTACATGTGCACAAATATTCATCTGCTCAGGAAGTTGAGATGTATTGTGAAACCAAGAAGAAATTCTCTAAATTCTCTGGTTCCAGCGTCTCAAATCTAATTATTTTCTGCTGCCTTGTAGCCCTCTGTCATACTAAACCAATGACCTCTGGGTTGTGGGCTGTTGGTCTGGACAAAAATGATGTAGGGTTGCATCTTTCATCATAGGGAAACAGAGATCAACAATTATTTGCAGCCTTTTGCACTTGGAACATTATGTTATATCATGTTTCCAAAAAACAGTGTAAGGTGTCAGGTACCAGTTCTCTGTCAGTTTGGTCCCTGCACTCTGCATACTTTGCTCCAGAGGCAAAGCTGAACCACATCTTTTCTGACAAGGATTTCAACCCGTTCAGATGAACAATGCCGTGACAGCCGTGCCTCCATGGTCTCAGCAGCGGTGGTAAGGTCTGCAGCTATTCCTCAGAGCTGGGGTTAGGGAAGTGGGAGGTGCTGCTGGGCGGAAAATGAAAACAGACATTCCGACAGACACACCCGCGGAGAAAGATCTGGAGGATGAGAAGGAAAATGCAAAAAAAAAAAAAAAAAGGAGGAGTGCTGTGCACGCCCGAGCCAGTACTTTGACTCAGGCTGTCAGGCTAAGATCAGACTTATGCAATAATACATTCTTAATGTGCATCAACTGCACAAACGCAGTTGATGCACAACTTCTTTCATCAGTAAATAACCCATTCACTGCTTAACGGAATACATTCTAACATAAATTTTGCTGGAGAAATACGACAAAGAGTGAAAAGTGCGCATCTATATAGACTGTCCGGAGGACCTACAATCAAATGTGGAATCATTTAGCTCGATAGTAAAGATTCTATCACTTTGATTGGAGAAAACTTTGAAAAGTCAAAAAGAAAAATTGTTTTCGGTGGCAAATAACTCACAAAAGAGTTTTGCTGTATTTTGCTGTTCTATCTAAAACTTAAATGCAACATGTGGACTTTCACACAGGTTGTGGGTACGAAATAATTATGTATAAAAATATATTATTTGCCTACAAGTAATTTTTTATTTAATCAGCAATAGATGAATGCTTTTTCTTTTCCAGATATGAATCCGTGTCAACGATAAGTGAGGGCAGTTGATGACATACTATGATTCAGAATCAGGAACATGTCCTGACATGTGAAGGTGCAGCTTGACTAGATTGTGCCACTTCCTTACTCTACATAAAGATGTTACCTCTGTGAGCTTCTAAAGACGTGATCCTTCATATAAACTGGGAAAAACACCTTATTCTGCATACTACGTACTTTGTATTGGAAGGAGGCAGGATTCTCAATCCTCTGTTTGGGGTTGTCCCTACGTTATCAGTCTACCTCTGGGTGGACACAAATGAGATCTTATTCTTTTCCAGACTTTTATTGGCAGATGTCTAATAAGAAGAAGAACAATATTATCATTCATTTCATTATTTTCTTGATATTTTCCTTTTATTGCTTATTTTGTCATTTATTATAGGTTATTTGTTTTTTTGCAAAGTAAAAATCCTGTGTTTACCCTGTCACCTCAGGATTGATGTCCGTCCCGACTGGTTGTGTAGGAATGTTTTAGCCGGTCACGTCCCTTGTGATAACCTTTCTTTCCTTCCAGGATAGACAGGACCTGTGTGGCATCTCCTATGACAAAAGACACACCCTTATTGTTTACCTCAGGATGAAAGCATTTGTAGCAGCATTCGTAGGTTTGGGATCAGGTTCTTTAACCGGGTATCTTTTTACACCCAAGTGTATATTTACCATACATATATACTCTATACAGGTTTCTCATAGTGAGTCATTTCAAGATGAACTGTTGTAATTGTCTTTTATTATTCATCCTTTAGCTTATCCTCCTCTCACTTGTAAAGTGTTGCCTGAAATCATTGTTTGCTGTGTAGATGATGAGACAAGAAGTTGACTTTGAGGTGTTTTGAGCTTGAATGCAGTTGATTGGGATTAGACGTCATGATAATTGTGTCCCATTCATAATGACTTAAAAAGTTGAGTTGTCAAAGGGTGTCTTTTTAAAGGTATTAAATATAACATTTAGGAATGGGAACAAGTGATAAAACAACCATTTCCTCCCAATATATGAGCCGTCGAATGGGTTTTATGCATTGTATTGTTCATTTAAGGGTATAATAGAAAAAGGGGGCTAGGGTGGTTTATAATTATTGTGTAACTGTGTTACTCTAGTAAAGTATAGGTCCCTTAGGTAAGGTAAGAAAGCATGTGTACTACTTGACACCTGATAATATTTGCTCCATAGCTTTTGATGCTCAATTTAAAAGCTATTTTAAATGCTCAGGTATAACCAGTGATCCCACTAACACAGACTGGAAACACAGCTGCCCTGCATTCTGTATGGTTTTTTACCCTGGGTGCATGCTGTTGGTTTCTAAATGGTCTCTCTGATAACAGCCTCATTTTCTTCTAAATTAACAACTAATTTCATGTTGATAACACCCTGACGCGGGGGGACCTAAAGCAGTACGATACAATTCCTGTGCAGCTGCAGTTCTCTGAGGCAGTGAAAGTCAAGCCTCAAGTCACAAGGGGAATAATACACACTACTACATTTTTTTTTCAAAACCCAGTCCAGATCTTGCCAAAAGTCCATTACTGTGACTGATTCGGGATCACATATTAAATGAAAAAGAAACTATTGAAGATTCCTTTTGTGTTTTGCTAAATTTTTTGTAACCAAGCATTTATGAGAAGGAGCTAAAAAAAACATTTAAAATCTTTTTTTTTTACTTTTTGCTCTCACAAAGCTTAACAAGTACTATGTGTCCACATATAGAAAATTAAAAACTACAAAGAAAAGAACCACGCATCCTGACTTCCTTATCTCTGCTGTCCTTCTCATTTATGAATTTCATTAACTCAGCATTATTTTTGTGTTTATAGTTACTGGAAGATTTTATCCAGGGATATTTTCACTAGATTACTCGTGCTCTGTTGATACAGATTACAAGTGATCTCACGCCCCTTTGTCCACCCTTTTTTTGGAAATCGGCAGTGAAGTGCATCGACATAATCTTTGTGGATGATTTCAAATTCTTAACCCCTGAGGCTATGTACTCAAATTGGTGAGGCAAGATTGCATCTCGGTGTCTCCAGTTTAATACAGGATGCCGGATTCTGATCTCAATTATTCAAAGGTCAAATTTGAATATGGTAGATAAGGGGGGAATGATGATGTAGATACATGCTCCTCTTAAGAGAGGGGAAAAAAATGGAGGAAAGAAATGTTATAGCATGAACCAATGTCCCGCTATCCTCTGCCGGGCAGTGAGATCTATACAAAAATTAAGGGTTAGAGGCAATGGCTTTTTTTCTGTTGATAAAGCTTGATCAACTCAAGCATAATAAGATTTTGTGGTGTTAAAAGTCATGAATTTACTTTCATCAAGTTGATTTTCCTGCAACATAAGAATGGGCGCCTGGGGACCTGTCCAGGTGGTGATGGATAGATGGGGAGTGTGGAGGAGGGCCCGGCCGCTGGCTGCTCAGCATCACAGCAGCAGCAAGCCACACGGAGACAGCCGCGGCAGGGCCGGAAATCAGGCGGCGGTCCTTTCAAAGTAAAACACTAAAGCGTGGAAAATCCCTTTGAGAGCGTATGGATAATAAATATGGGGCTCTCAACCTGTGTAATGTTAAGGCCTAAAACATTTCAGAGGATCTGAGGCTAAATGAGAAACATAACAAAAATGGAGAATGGCTAATAATAATAATAATAATCATCGAAGGAATATGGTTACACCCAGTGAAACACAAAGACAATAATCTATCCTTTTGGCAGTATTTAATATTTGACAGTATATAAAACATTAAATGAATGGGCCTATCCTGCATGTCAGTTCTGTGATTGTTTAATTCTTGTTTTTTTTAAATATTTTTCTTTATTTTATTTTTTCGTATTTTTATTTTAAACGCAGTTTCTTTTTTTATATTGCTTGTTATTTTTATATTAATACAACATTATTAAATATTTATTTTATGTTTTTTTTTTTTTACCTTGTGCAAACCAATAAATTCCTAATTACAGTTGCTATAGCAACCAAATATTTCAATAACAGTTAATCGTTTTACGTTAAGTTACGCATTTTACAACTTTTTTGGCAATGTAGTCAACTTAAATGACAACTGGAAGAAACAGTAAGGTATATTTGTATTCTTGTTTTTTTTAAGTAGGCAACATATTTAAATGTGTAATAAATGTGAAGCTTCCTAACTTCTTAGCTTTTTTAGCCTCTTGTGAAACTAAAGCTAACATTTCCATCTATTGCTACCGTGTAGTCAGGCTAACGTTTGTTAGCCTACGTAAGGTTATCTTCGGTCAAAATGAACTTTGGTTAATTTTTTTCTTCTTCCAATTCGTCATCGAATTCGCTGTGTTTTATATGTTTTTCTATGTTACAGAAGTTTCGAACTTACTTTAAGTCAGCAGCTATGGTCAGTTTTCGTTAACATCAGTTTTATTGTGAAGGTTCTGACCGGATGTTGTAGCTCGGTGTTGTCGCTACACTGCCGCTGTCTTTTCACATGTGAGTGAGTGGAAGCTCCGGGGCTGTTGCGATTTAAAAGCGATACCCTCCGCATGCCATAGAGTTTTGACCTGGCACCCAGCACCGAATTTTTGTAGGGGTCCTTGTTCTAACTTTTTTTTTTTGAGGAAAAAAAAAGGGTCGCCCTGATGACAGCTAAGCGCGATCCCATCTGAAACACACAAGAGGACGCGATTCTTCAAGTGTATATTTATGGGCTAAAAACCAGGTGAGTAAGGCATCAATAGGCAATCTACAGATGATCTATAACGCTTGACGTTAACTACACGATGTGACACGTGTAATAGCGACAGCGATCAGCGTTATCGTGTTTTCCCCTCTGGTGTCTTCAAGCCACAATAAAGGAGACGAGACCCGTTATCCCTTGTGGTATGTGGAGAAATCGCGGCGCAAAGTAAAGAAGGTACACGATGAATGCGGCGATTTTAGTGTATTTTGAGGTAAATCATAGCGGTATTGCGGTTTGCCGCTATTATTCCGAATGTGCCTTGACTTGATCAGAACGAAAGGATAGGAAAACACACACACACACACGCTAAAAAACAGTGTTGCCAACATCCACTTTTCTTGTTGCAGTTTTAACGCGGCAATTTGGACATCACGGGTTGTCGCGCCTATTTTGTTGTCATTGATAGTGCTGTTGAATCAATCTGGCACTAATGCTGAATAAATCCCCCAAATAGTCCCTGGGATAAAGTACACTGGCCTACTTCGGGAGATTACAGTGCATCGCAACTCCAAAATGTACTTGTGTAGCCCCGCAAGCATGTCGGTCACTCCCTTAAATAGCAGAGAAGAGGAGAGGTTTGGTTGTCTGTTAAATGGGAACCAGATGCTCCTCATAATAATCAAAAGGCTACTGTAAATATTATATAAGATGTTGAGCCTTTATTAAAGCGTGATTAGTTACCTATTACTTCTGGATTTCTACACTACATGATCTATCTGTTTAGATGTATAAGGTGTACCAGGACATGTTAGTGATCAAAAGGTGCAATCCACTTTAAAAACAGTTTCAGTCATTTCAGTGTAACAAAAAAAGGAAAAAATAAATGTTTAATCTGCTCCATAAGAGTGACATGACACATCCTATAACTATTTGCCAATAATTGCTTGTGTTTGTACATGTGGCAGTGCAGTACACCGTGGGATGCTGCTGTGTGGGCAGCTGGAAAAGAGGAGAGATCGTAGGCTTGTCCTGTGTGCACTGAATCAGCCTGCTATTAGCAGTTCATGTGGGAGCTCTGGCAGAGGTCGGGGCGAAAAAAAAGAAGAAAAAAATTGGAACCAGTCAAACCTTTGATGCATTAACTTGACATGTAGGAATGTCTGTTTTTGTCCGGCGGAACAAGAACTTTCCCCTTGCATGAAATTAAATCTATATAATTTGAAATGAAGATTAAATTTATTAAAAAGAAAAAAAGGAACACAAGCTGTCAGAGCAGCATGTTTATCTTGAGGTCAGTTTCCTGTCTCGGGAAAGTCCTTTCCTTCCTCCTGAAAAGTTCCTGAGCCATGTTGGCCAATCCGGTGTTCAGCACACATGACAACACTTTGAAGTGTTACTCATATCCCTCACTTTGCCATTTGCTGTTAGTAACCTCTGTATACCACATAAGTACATTTCCAATGAATCATAATTGCTTGGTAAGTGTTCTTAGGTTTATCCAGCTTACAAGTGAAAACTTGCAAATGTTGTTCCTTCGTCTGATCTGAACATGAAAGTAAGAAAAAAGTTCATGTGACTAAGAAAGGGCTGCAATCATAGTCAATCTGGGATTTTTTTGGCCTGAAAGGGGGCAGGGCGTATTCCAATCCTGTTTGATAATAAACGCAATTCTTGTGAAGAGTAGAGAGAAGAACAATGGTGTTTCACAACAGGCCTTCTATCGGTTCTCTCGCTTGCTTGGCGCCATGGTAACACTCACACTGGCAGCAGTCACTGCAGCTGAAGCCCGACGAATGCCCGACCAGAATACGCGAGCGGCAGTTTACCTTGACACTGCGTGGGCAATGGAAATCCAATTTGTCCGATATTTCACAAGTCATTATATCTGTTCCCCGCGAGTTATCTTTAGAAATGAGAGAAATCCGAATGCTCGCAGCCGCGTTGAACTTACTGAGTTCATAACAAAATGGAACAAGCAAGATTCCTGAAAATGCTGTCCACATATCAAAACAGGAGAAATGCAAACGCATGTTTGTTCATGCTCATGGCTCTGTGTCTTCCAATCTGTATATATTATCCTTGCCAGTACAAAGTAGGTATTTATAAACTCTTGCAGACCGTTCCACTCCCCCCCCTCATTTTCTTATTGTGGGAATGTGGTTATACCTCGTACGTGCATTGCGGTGATTTTGGTAAAAGAGGAGACTGGGCTCTGGCATAATGCCATAATGCCAGAAAAGGACACTTGTGGGATCAATGTGTGTATTCAGGGAAATGTTAGATATGTTGGTGCAATGTTTGTGAAACGTTCTTCCACCACAGTTGAATTTATGAAGCATTTTTTTTTTCAAATGCCTTGTGCATCTTTTTAAAGATAGGATCGCTGATCACTTGAAAATATTTTTTTTCATATTGTAAATTACGATACGCGCTGTCCATACGGTGCTGAGCCTACCTTTGTGGAGAGTTTTGTCGGGCTCATGCAGGCTTAAGTTGGAATGTTTGGCAGAGCTGGCGACGGCTGAACTGCTGACGTATCTTTAACTCATCCGCAAAAGTGCCGAGCTATCGCTTCCTATTCACTTTTCCTTTCAGATAAGGCCTTGTTTTGGCCTGCTTCCTCCTGCTTTTTGATAACAACGCCGCTTTTGTTTACAGGATGTAATCATTACATATCTGTGCACAAACAGACGCATATGCAAGCCCAAGATATAGCTGAATTTTCGCCTCGCAATATAATTGCTGGGGGGAGAAAAAAAAAAATGTCGCTTTTCATCTGCCCACACTGATACTGACACAACCGTGATCTCTCGTTCCTTCTCTCCTCCGCAGCTCCTAACAGCAATCATGTCGGTGAAGACAGACGTGAAAAAGAAGTGGGCGGCCGTCCGGGGTCGCCTGGGCTCCTCGCAGGACTCCGATACCCAGCAGGAGGCCAATCTGGAGAGCGCCGATCCGGAGCTGTGCATCAGGCTGCTGCAGGTCCCTACCGTGGTTAACTATTCCGGGTTGAAGCGGCGCCTGGAGGGCAGCGACCAGACCTGGATGGTACAGTTCCTCGAGCTGAGCGGGCTGGACCTCCTGCTGGAGGCCCTGGATCGGCTCTCGGGGCGTGGGTGCTCCCGCATCGCCGACGCACTCCTGCAGCTCACCTGCGTCAACTGCGTCCGGGCCGTCATGAATTCCTCGGCAGGGATCCACTTCATTATAGACAATGAGGGATACATTCGGAAGCTTTCCCAAGGTCAGCAACACAAGTGTCAAGCTTTGATTTTTGTGAAACACACAACATAAAGTTGTTTAATTTGGTCTTAGATTTTTTTGTCTAATTAAGTCTCACACAAGAATGAGTAGCACGGATGCTCAAGATATAAAATACCTTATAATTCACATGATTTACATTTGTCCATGATTCACTATGCTGTGCTGGACTTTCCAGCCATGTGCTCATCTTTTTATACAGATGAGTCATGAAGGGTTGCTTTGGGACAAACGTAGTGTCAAGATGTGTAGTGAACATTGGATCTAAGGACGCGAATACATCCAGCACAATGAAATCTTTAAAGGGCAAAGTTCAAGCAGTGGTGCCTAAAAAGCAGCAAAGACAAAGCATCCTGCTCGAAAAACAAAACACAAGCAGAAAGAGTGGTGAAAAAAAGCCTCTTGTGAGAGATCAGATTCGGATACACCTGATTTGATGCGTGTGATCATTATGTTTTACAGCTTTGGACACTTCCAACATCATGGTGAAGAAGCAGGTGTTTGAGCTACTCGCCGCCCTCAGCATGTTTTCTGCACATGGCCATCGTCTGGCTCTGGATGCCTTGGACCACTACAAGGCAAGTAGAGGAATTTGCAGAGGTGTCTTTGAAAAAGTTATGTTGCTGTAGGATTTTGCCTTATGAAGCCCTTAACTTAACGATGCCATCTAGTGGGAGGTTTGGAGATCTCCCTTAATAATAACAGGCTCAATTACTGGCGCTGACTTTGATTTCTCCTTCAGGGTGTGAAGACGCAGCAGTATCGCTTCAGTGTGATCATGAACGAGCTGCAGGCCACAGATAACGTCCCATACATGGTCACGCTCCTCAGCGTCATCAACGCCCTCATCTTCGGAACAGACGAAATCAGGCAGAGAGATAAGATGAGAAAGGAGTTCATCGGTAGGTCCTCACTACGGCTACTGTGTGACAGCTAATCAGGAGTGTGGGATCACATGATCAGAGTGAGGTCACTCCTGTGGTAAACTGTTGGCACGGCTGCGCTTCCCTTCTGTGCTGGAAATTAATACCAAAGGGGGAAAACAGGCTGTTGTATTACAAATAACTGGGTCTGTCCAAGAATAGGTCTAATGGCCTCATTTTACAAAACGCCTGAGAACCAAGCAAACCTCTGGTGTGTGAAACATTGTGCACTCATGTATTTTGCAACATAAGTAATGTATATGGCTGTCAGATTTTATAGTACGAACGTAAAGAAGCAAAATGGAATAGGCAACACACTCAAACATTCAGAATGAAAATCTAATGAATTTAAAAATTAAAAAAATTAAATAATATAAAAAAAATAAGACAACATAAAAGAATGGTTTAACAAAATCATCCATCCAATCAATTGTACCACCTTAAATTCATTTTTCCATCATAGCTTTCCCTCTGAACCCATATCTACATTCCCCCTTTTTAACATTCTCACCATTTTCCATGGTAAAAAAAATTATTATCCACTTTGTAAGTGATCGAGGCAGTCTTTTTTGAATGATATGTTTAAAACAAAGTGGGCCAGCTGAATAAAACACACTCTCCAGCCTCTGTGGTAGATAATACCTCTGTTGTTGCCGCCCACCACCTTTGATCAATCAGCCAATTTGATTAGCCACTCCTCTTTAGTGATTGCTCACCTGTGAGTCCCTGCCAGTTCCCCGGCTCATTACCCCCACGGTAACATGACGCGAGTGCTCCCTTTTAAGATGTACTTGCTCAAAAGTTGACATTTGCGTGTTGTGACATCCGGGCCTATGTTTTGCTGTTTTCCAGGGCTTCAGTTGCTTGATATCCTTCCGAAATTAAGGTGAGCTTTTTTTTTTTCCCCCTATTGTTCACGTTTGATGCAGTGGTTTACCGCATTTCTGAGAGCAGATTTTATAAAAAGAAATAAAGCTGTCTGCTCTATTAATGGCATGGTTATGCAAAAAGTGCTTTTTAAATGCAAAAGGAGAAGGAAAGTGCACCTCTTTCTGTCAGTGATCTGTACATGTGTGGGTGTGCAGGGAGCAGGAGGATGAAGACTTGATTATTCAATGTGAAGCTTTTGAAGAGGCGATGGCTGAAGATGAGGAGGAGCTGCTCCGAGTGTACGGAGGCATCGACATGAGTAATCACCTGGAGGTCTTCACTACGCTCTTCAACAAGGTGAGAGCTGACCCCCCTTTAATCATCCGCCCCTATGTAGAGATGAACACTTTTGTTGCAATTGTGCACAATAAATAAAATGAATAAATGGGTTTGCACATGTGTGCAGGTGAGCAGCTCCCCGGCCTCTCTCCAGCTGCTGTCCATCCTACAGACGTTGTTGCTGCTGGGACCAGGCCGCTCCGATATCTGGCTGGCTCTGGAGGTCATCACTAATAGAGCTATACTGTTGGCCCAGGATTGTGAGTCAACACTGCAACAATAGTTTCAATTCAGGTCAACCAGGCTGTCCGCTGGGTCTTAAAGTATCCATTTTTGGGGAAAGCTTAAAAAGTCTTTATCATGATTTAAGAAGGTATGAAATTTTGTTTGATGTTGATATTTAATCAGTAATTGGCTTATTCAAACGTGTTGGTTCAGTTTTGTAAGTTCTAGAGAAGGTTATAGAGATTTTGAGGAAGAGATGCTTTGCTTTCATTTACTTTTCAGTTAAATATATTGAAAGAAACTCCACTGTTAGGACAAATTAGCCTATTGTTAAATATATAATGAATAGTTGTTTTAAATTATCATGACTTCAACATTTTTAAAAAATGTTACCATCAGGATTAGTAAGTTAAAGTTGTGTTGCTAATTACTGTTTGAAGTAGCAATGAGGTCTTAAAATATATTGAGTAGGTCTTTAAAAAGAAATTACCTTCAGGATTCCTGCATAAATGCTGTCAACGCTCTGACAGCCCAAACGTCTGGCTAATGGCCTCCTCAGTGATTAATGTGTGAAGGGGAGTAGTTACCCGGAACAAGGAGTCGACGCTGCTGTCAGTAATGACTAAATGGCTGAACATCTGAGCTGAATGATTTTTTTATTTTTTTTTTTAGCAATAGGAGGATTCAAAATCGGTGTCTCTGTTTTTGAATGTGTGCCACAGCTCAGATGGAGTCCTGTGAGAAAATCATGCAGCGTCTGATGTTTTCCAAAAGCCAGAGCTGCCAGGGTCAGCATGAAGTGGACGCGCAGCTGGTCAGAGCGGACAAATCTGTGCAGACGGACCCGGGTTGTCAGGAGAAGGAGAAGCTGCACAAAAGCGCGACTTCCTCTCAGGCGCCACCGTGTGCCGTTCCTCCGCCACCACCCCCACCACCACCTCCTCCACTACCTGGAGGATTGGGCAGCCCCCCTCCTCCTCCTCCGCCACCCCCTCCCCTACCTGGAGGATTTGGAGGCCCTCCGCCACCCCCTCCCCTACCTGGAGGATTTGGAGGCCCGCCACCCCCCCCTCCCTTGCCTGGAATGACCCCGCCGCCGCCGCCACCACTGTTGCCCGGCGGCCCAGGCATGTCTCCCCCGCCGCCTCCGCCACCCCTGCCGGGGATGGGAGGTGGGCCGCCGCCACCCCCTCCCATTCCTGGCATGCCGCCACCACCGCCTCCTCCCCCGGGGATGATAGTCGCTCAGAGCAGCCACACCCTGGGGTGCGTTGCGCCCGTGAAGGCGAACCGATGCCCCACACTCAGGATGAAGAAGCTTAACTGGCAGAAACTCCGTACTGTTACTGGTGAGTGAGACTTTTCTCCTGACTGTTAAAATTCTATCAGCGCCAATGTGTCACTTATTAAGTGGAGGCAAGAAATTAAGGCAAGGAATTTTAAGCGTGTTGAAGCCAACGTCAAGTTAAGCTCAGACCTAAAAGCAATACAACAAATGAAAGTGTTGCCTCTGTCTATATAAACCCTACAGGTTGTTTTGTGTGATTTCTTTTTTTCTTTTTTTTTTTTAAGGGGAAAGAACATGAATCAGAAATGCAAATTAGGATATTGTCAGAGAAAATGGCTGACGGGCATGTAAAGTTCAAATAAAGGGCACTCTGAGCTGAAAAAAATTAAAACAGAGCTGCGCTGTTCGAGTGTGCAAGCGTGCATTGAACAATGTGGGATTCCCTCAGGTTCATAGCAGCAAAGAACATCTCTTTTGAAGTGATTCTCAGCTAGGATTTTGATGATGCAAAGCGGCGCTGCACGAGCCCATGACAGATTACCCCCCTCTCTCTTTCTCTCTCTCTCCTCACACGTGCACACACACACACGCAGATGGTCACTCCATGTGGGCTTCAGTTCAGAAAGAGCCTCCTCCTCGGGAGCCGGACTACAGCAGTATCGAGCAGCTGTTCTGTCTCCCGGTGACCGAACACAAAGACAAGGGGGCAGCTGCTCCTGTCAAGAAGGAGCCTAAAGAGGTGCGCTTGGTCAACACTCGACGACACCTCTCCTCTCGCCACGACAAACATGATTATCAATATGCCTCAACATTGTTCCCATTTCTTGCTCTTTAGATAACCTTCATTGATCCAAAGAAAAACTTGAATTTGAACATATTTCTGAAGCAGTTCAGATGGTAAGATATTGCACTTTAAATCCCCAAAAATGCATATTTATTTTGGTTTTTCAGACAGTTTTTAATTTTCTTTGTCCAGCACAAATGAGGAATTTGTAGCCATGATTCAGAATGGGGATCGAACCAAGTTTGACGTGGAGGTGCTAAAGCAGCTTCTAAAGCTCCTACCGGAGAAGCATGAGGTTCGTACAATCTCAATCCTTTTTCTGTAGTGGGTTATGCACAAATATTTGTCGCATAAGGACATGCTGTAAAACGTCTGAGTCACAGCGTTGTCTTCATTTAGATCGAAAATTTGAAGTCCTTCCAAGGAGAAAAGGAGAAGTTGGCGAACGTCGACCGCTTCTACACGTCCCTCCTCACTGTGCCATGGTAACTTTTTTTTTTTTTTTTTTTTTCTGTACATGCTATTCTTATTTTAATGTTTTATTTAAAATACTTGGCTCTTAATTACGCCGCTTTCTCACTTGCCTCCAGCTATCAGCTAAGGATTGACTGCATGCTGTTGTGTGAGGAGACGGCATCAGTGCTGGACATGCTTAAACCTAAAGTCAAGCTGGTGGAGGATGCCTGCCAGTGTAAGTTAACCCCACTGTCTTTCTTTCGAACATATCCCAATCAAAGCCACTTTTTATAGTAATTGTAATGAGCTGTAATCTCGTCCTCAGCTCTCAAAACGAGCACACTACTGCCCAGTTTCTGCAGGCTCATCCTCGACGTGGGAAATTTTCTCAACTACGTAAGAATTCTCCACTGTTCTCATCTATGTTTCATTCAACCTGACATTAAGAGGGAGCCTGCATTTTTAATCACCGCTCTTCTCCCAGGGAAGTCACACAGGGAACGCCGAGGGGTTCAAGATCAGCTCTCTGCTCAAGCTTACGGAGACCAAGGCCAACAAGAGCCGCATTACGCTGCTCCATCACATCCTGGAGGTGCACAAACTGGCTCACGGCCTGCATTTATCCATCCTCCCCCAGCCATGAACCTTTTTTTTTTTTTTTAATAACACACTTGTGTGGCTTGTTTTGCAAAGGAAGCAGAGGCAAACCACCCGGAGCTATTGGCCCTGGCAGATGATATAGAAACCTGTGAAAAAGCAGCAGGGTACAGTGACCTCTTACATCCACTCTTGCTTGTGTTCCTTTTTTTTCTTTTTAATCAAAGAAAATAACACACATAAGATTGTTTCTACCTTTTTCCTTCAGAGTGAATCTGGACTCTATTCAGACAGAATCCAGTGGCTTATTAAAACGGCTGAATGAAACGACCAAGAAGGTCTCCAGCTCTGTAGTAGAAGAGGTGAAGGAGCAATATGAAAAAGTGCTTCAGGTAAGATGGTGGCTTTTTTTATGAAACAAATGGATGATGAGGAACTGGAACAAAAGCCAATATTCCATGTGTTCCTCTGCTGCAGGAAAGTCTGGAGGCATGTCAATCTTTGAGTGCAAGGTTCACCGACATCGACAAAAAGAGGAGTGAACTGGCTGTCTACTTATGTGAAGATGATAAGCTTTCGCTCGAGGAGCTTTTTCTAACAATCCGGACTTTTCGGGGACTTTTTATCAAGGCGCTGAAGGTCAGGAATGGCACTTTGTTGATTTTAGTCATTGGCCTAATTCCAATGTCCACATTCACAGGCTCATGGACTTTGTATTTTTTAATGTTTTATAACGGCACAACATATTTTTTTTTTTAGAATGTGTGTGCATGCACATACTAATTAAAGTAAAAAAACAATCTAAGATTAGTCTGTCTGAATGATACAGAGATAAATTGCTATGTGCCTTTCATGCCTGGTAGTGAGTCACTCTTTCTTTAACAGGAAAATAAAACCAGAAAAGAGCAGGCAGCCAAGGCTGAGAAGAGAAAGAAGAAACTGGCAGAGGAAGAGTCCAAGAGACAGAAGGGTGAGAATGGAAAAATAAGTAAGTGGTGATGGTGCCTGTTTCCTCTGCCTTTCTAAAAACAAATCCATAACCGCAATGTTAATTATTTGGATAGACTGTCTGTCAGCTGTCTTTATTTATTTTTTCTCCTAACAACTCATCGGCAGTCAAGAAAGGCTTCGTGCCACAGGACGATGGCTGCATCATCGACCACCTGCTGGCGGATATAAGGAAAGGTTTCAGCCTAAGAAAGACCAGGCCAAGGTGCGATTCGGAAAGCCTCCCTTCAGGTGAAATGCGTAGGGATACCTGCCCACCTGGTAAGGACAAGAGACTGTGGTCTCCATCCGCAGTTCCTCGCTCCGCTCCTAAGCCACCTCACTGCAAGCCACAGCTTTGCGGGCTGCCTTCTCTCAGCTTTTTTTTTTTTTTTTTTTTTTTTTTTTTAGTTTCTTTTAAATTGTTACACCACAATCAATCTCATTTTGCTAAGCTGCATTAGCGTTTTGCATGCTCTAAAATCGCCCCATTTCAAATGCACCCGTCCTAACCAGTGCTTCCTACTTCTCCCTCCCTCAGGACAAAGTGTGAAGGCTGTCGGCGGCGAAGCCGTCGAAGTGGACACCATTTCCGCTCCCACCAGTACTCAGGAGGGGTCAGAGGGTCCCCGAGCCAACACGGGCCATGTGAACGGCCTCACCAACCCGCCAGAAAAGACTCCGCAAGCACCTCAGAGTTCGACTCAAGACCAAGCAGTCCCTGGAACTCCAGCCTCCACAACGCCGGCACCTACGGGGAGACCTTTAACGCCGCAGGAGCAGCGACACCCGGAGAAAGCGGTAGCATCGTCCCCAGATGTGACACCACCCAACGCTCCGGGGGAAGGGGAACATAGGCAGCGTCTCCCCACAAACTGCTTCTCGGTAGATTCAACTGAGAGCAGCAGCATCCTGAGCCCGACTTCCCTCTCCGATTCTGACCTGCTAGCGGCCGTGTTCAGCACTTCCAGTCTCGAACCTGAGGAGTTGACGCCTAAGGAGCCAGCAGACCTTAGTGTGAATGTTGTTGAGCTTGAGGGAAGCCCCATTACAGACATTAATGATCCAGAGGGTAGTGAAACTAATATAACGGGAGGTGGGAAAGACGGAGTTGCCACGAATGATGAAACAAGCGATTTAAAAGAGACTGCAGGTGCAGACGCGCAAGAATGCGTCATTGCAAGGACATCTGGCCAAGACGAGATTGACAGCCACAAACATTCAGATCCTAAAAGCAACGAGAAAACGCCAGGTGAGAGCATCCAGGCGTGCGACGTCCCAGACGGACTGGAGTCCGAAGATCTGCCATCGGTGTCTGAGGCAGGGAGCGTACCAAAGAAACAGCCGAGCCTCTTTAAACGAAACAAAAGGAAGAGTAACCAAGGTAATCTGTCCTTTAACTTAAATAAAGACCCTGATTGTTACGCTAGTCTCTTCATGTGTCTTAAAGGGAAATACTTAATTGTTTTTATTGCATGTTATATTTTATATTTGATTTATAGGCTATTTTAGTTTGTCCGTAAGTATTCTGCATGGAAAACAGTTATTATAAACGGGATGGATGCCATGAGCAACAATTGACATGCATTAATTGTTGAATGGACTGAAGATCTATCGTCAGTGTATTTGAACGCTCTGTTTTCCATTCTGACTCTCTAAAACACAAGGTAACAGTGGGAAAGGACACACTAAACATAAAAAAGGCTGCGTGTTGCAGTGAGGTAGGTCAATCGACGGGGTGGCAAACTGTAAGCAGGGATGTCATCCTACAGAACTCAATCACCGTCGAAGCTTTGTTCCAAATAACATTTCATTTGTCGGTCTAACTGGAATCTGGGTTCCATTTATCTGTGTTGTCCAGCTTTTAACACTTGCTTTCTCTTTAACAATTTTCATTGTTGGCCTGAATTTTTAACAAGTGCATATGTCTTGAGGTGATTCTATCCATCAAACCTGGGCCTAACGATTTCTGTAGTATAATAATGTACAACATGTAAGTCTTTAAGAAATCTAAAACCTTTTTTTCTGATCTTAAACATCCTTGCAGCTTGAAATCAATGTGACATCATCGTGGACTGAGTAATTTCATGAAAGCTGTCACTTTTGTGTCTCTCTTTCCATATTTTCTTGTCCATTACCTAAAGCTGCACCTGGGGACTTTTTTTTTTTTTTTCCAAATCTAATGACAGTCTTGTGTGCGTCCTGTAAACTGTGCTTTGTTAATCTGACTTGGCTGAAATATATCTTATGACGTATAAATTAAAACACATTACTACTAAAAAGAGAAAAAAATATTTTAAAGCAGATTTAAATGTTTGCAAGCCACCAGTCTGAGTGCTAAGAAAGTATGTGAATAAATGAAAGTGCCTTTAAGACTTTATTTTTTTTAATTCTGCTGTAAATATTACTTTACAAGCTATTAAAGTATTTAACATATTTCGATTCTGTTCATTCATTTTAATCTTTGTTTTTCCAGGTGACTCCAGAAAAAGGAAAACGAGAGGAAAAAGAAAATGTTAATTTCACTGGCGGTTTGAACTGGAAGGACTAATGAATATTTCATTTTTGCGTGGCCATAACATTTATTTCCTTCAGGAGGAGACAAGGCGCCTTCCTTTTTTGCAATGATTTGCTTTTCTAGAGGCATCTGTTCTGGCTGGGACTTCCACAGCATGGATCTAAACACGTTAGTTTATGTAAATTGTTTGTGTATATCAGTGGTTTTTGATTCTAAAAACTGTTTAAAAAAAGGAAAAAAATTTAAATATGCTTTGTTTTTGTATAATTGTAATATGCAGTGAATGTGTTTTACTATAAACGTTATCATGCAACACCTACAGAAAGAAGACATGCAGTGTTTTGCAAAAAATATATATATACTGTATGATTTAATTTCACTTGGATATTTTGTCTTAATTCCTCCTTGTAGTATTCAAATTATCTCTAAATGGAAACAGCTAATGACTGGATTGTCACTTTTAATGTTGGTAATATTTTAATAAAAGTAACATTTACAGAATTCGAGTGTCTCGGTCACGTGTTTTAACCTCTTCGCGCAGATAGAGGGCAGTGATGAGGCGAAGTAGATCCCGACAAAAAAGCCATATACGCGGTCTATACGTAATGTTTAAACGGGACTTTGGGGGGAAAAAAAAAATCTTTTGGCAGGTGATAGGAAACTCGTGATTCAACGCGTAGCACGCGGGAATATTTTTTTGTTTTTGTTTATTTTCTTTCTCCTTGCGCTTAAAAACCCTCGCAGCCGTCTCGCCCCTCTGGTAAAGCACGGCGGCGCACTCCCCTGCGCGTACCGCTCTGACATCATCGGCCATGGTGTTACAGATATGGCAATGCCACTCTTGGAGACGGTTTAGTCTCCTTGAGACGGGCGGACTACAGGCACCGGCACCATGTCGCTCACCTGGTCGGCGAAAGACCACAAGAACGCGAACCAGACCGCCGCGGCGGGCGTGAAGCGGCCGCGCAGCGACGCCGGCAACAAGGTGACGGTGGTCCTCGGCGCGCAGTGGGGCGACGAGGGCAAAGGGAAAGTCGTCGACTTGTTGGCGACCGAAGCCGACTACGTTTGCAGATGCCAGGTACATATTTGGACTCACTTTTTCAGAAAAAATTTAAAAAATGAGGGGGGAAAAAAGCATTCACGTGCGTGCGCTTGTGACTTTTTTTTCCCCCTGTACGCCGTTTGCGTTCTGTTCAACGTCAAACAGGGAATTCGCCGACCGCAACAGGTGCACGGAGTGAAAACGCCGATTTGGAGAATAGTGCACATCGTGTGTGTTCACTACAAACATGTTGTGTATGCGGCGCCGTGCACTTGAGTGTGGAACTGATGGAAAACGGGAACTGTGCCAATTTAAACCCCAAAAAACACGTCGCCTGTCCGGGACGCCGGCACCTCTATTTATCCGTTTCAGCGCTAGCTAGCGTGAGTTATGAGCCCGGTTCACCTGTAGATGCCTCGCATCACCTTTATGTAAATCGGGGCGGAAATTCCTGCTAGGCTTATTTAAAAAAAAAAAAGGGGGGAAAAAAAAATCAAAGCGTGACTCTTGAGATGCGTCGAATTATTCGATGCTTGTCTTGTTATGAAACATAATTTGGATATTTGGATAGTGAAAACACCTCCAGACAGGTCAGCTGCTGTCCACTTACATAAGATAGGGAACATAACACTCTGTACAGAAGTCGGGAGGTCACGGACACTGGGGCTGAGTGAGGCCTGCCAACAGTTGCTGTGTTGTAGCTGCTCCTCTCCACAGACAGGCCCCAGTACCCGGTGTCCTGGAGGCCTGGGAGCCCCACCCACTGGGCTGAGAGAGGTCACATTCTCAGGGTGGCTGGATATGTGAGAAGGCCAGGTCTAACCCAGTGTGGGACAGAGGGGGAAGGCCCCTTCAGCACCGGCCAAGGCAGGTTAAAATAGGTGCCCGGAGAAGCTCTGAAAGTGGGAAGAGGAGGCTTATCGCCACCTCACGAGGGGGGGGAGGGAAAGGGGGCGACACATGCACTGTGGCACGGTGTCCTGCGTGTTGACACCGCCGACGTGCTGCGCTTTGATTATCATGTCGTGCACACTGAGAGCGTTGACTTTGATTTGCAGGGGGGAAACAATGCGGGACATACAGTGGTAGTGGACGGCAAGGAGTACGACTTCCACCTTCTCCCCAGTGGAATCATCAACACCAAAAGCATATCACTAATTGGTAAAAAAATAAAGAAAAATTAGAAGCATTGTTTGTATTAAAGCAGTAATAAGTCCACAATCAACATATGCTAATATTTCCCCTTTTGCTCTTACAGGTAATGGCGTGGTCATACATTTACCTGGCCTGTTTGAGGAGGGTGATAAAAATGAGAAGAAAGGTAATTTGTGTGGAAAATAACACCTGATCCCAAATAGCATTGGCGCAAAGTCACATAAATGTTGTTTGCTCCGGTCAGGTCTGAGAGGTTGGGAGAAGAGGCTAATTGTCTCAGACAGAGCTCACATTGGTACGTACGGTTGTTTTTCATCATTCCTTCTTTTTTTTTTAAAACATTCTAGGTTTCACTCTTTTTTCAAATTTGCCTTACATCTCTCCGCAGTGTTCGATTTCCACCAGGTTGTCGATGGCTTGCAGGAAACGGAAAGACAGGCACAAGAGGGAAAGAAGTAAGGGGCAGGGATGGTGGTGATTGCAGGAAAAAGGTTCACACCTTTAAAAAATGTTGCCAACAGCTCAGAAATGCACCGACGTGTTTCTACAATCACCTCTTTTACTGTGACAGCATTGGAACAACCAAGAAGGGCATCGGACCGGCGTACTCCAGCAAAGCGTCTCGCACCGGCCTCCGTGTTTGTGACCTTCTGGGCGACTTTAAGGACTTCTCCACCAGGTAGGGGATAATAACCGCCTAATAATTCAGCCCTTGTCCGCACAGCGTGATCCGTGAGTTTTCTTATTGCATCCTTCCAGATTCAGGAACCTTGTCCACCAGTATCAATCCATGTATCCATCCTTGACAGTTGACATTGAAGACCAGCTGAAAAAGCTCAAGGTAGAAACCGCTCTGATCCAAACGAGTGATTTGTCATCGCCGTCTCTGGCGGGAAAACATACTCCTGTATCCCTGTTTCGTGCAGGATTACGCAGAGAGATTGCGGCCAATGGTTAGAGACGGGGTCTATTACATGTATGAAGCTCTTCACGGGCCCCCGAAGAAAATTCTGGTTGAAGGGGCCAACGCTGCTCTCCTCGACATTGACTTTGGTAGGATTTTAACCAGTGAAGTGTATGTGACGTTTTGGTTCAGTAGTCAAGCTGCAACAATCTGCATATCCTCTCTCTCTCTCTCTTTTTTTTTTTTTTTTAAGGCACATATCCCTTTGTGACATCATCAAACTGCACCGTGGGAGGGGCGTGCACCGGTCTTGGCATCCCCCCACTGAACATCGGCGAGGTGTTCGGTGTAGCGAAGGCCTACACCACCAGGGTGGGAATCGGAGCCTTCCCCACAGAACAGCTCAACGTAAGACTTTGATATCGCTGCATGCAAATCCCCGGGAGCGTCTGGCACGTGTGAGAGCCGGACGTCGTCACATGTCTCCTTCGCCTGCCGTGTCTTATTCGTATGAAGAAGAAACACATGATGTGTTATGTAACACGCTGATGTCGAGCTTGACGTGTATATTTTGTTTCTGGTCATGTGGCCTACACACAGGCAAACAGGGCCGGCAGAGAGGAGACGGGGGAGGGGGAGGGGAGGGGAGGGGAGGTGGGCCGGGTGTTTTACTGACTGAGAGCAGCTGTCAAATTTTGTGAGAGACCGGCTCAAACGCTCTTTACCTCTTATGCAGGTCACATGTTCACAGGGATAAATTTAGGGCCAGAGTCTCCAACTGTATGAGGCGGCGTCATGTTACTCGTCACGAGAACTGGCCATACTGTAGGGATGGGAGCCAGGATGTTAAAACTTTTTATCCTAAAGTCTGCTAGGATGTTCTGTTGTACTCTAGTGTGTGTGTGTGTGTGTGTGTGTGTGTGTGTGTGTGTGTGTGTGTGTGTGTGTGTGTGTATTTTTATCTTTCTCACACTCTCTCTCTCTCTCTCTCTCTATATATATATATATATATATATATATATATATATGGTGTGTTTATGTGCATATATATTTATATATACGTGACATTTAGCTTGTCAGATATTTCCTAAATGTTAAAGGTGTCATCAAGTCCTCTACTACTACTACTACTACTATAATTTGTGGCATGTCTGTGTCTGATTGTGGGTTTTTGTCCAGATTTGCATGACACACGGTTGCTCGAATTGTCTCCCAGGTTTGCCCAGAAGTGCCCAGGGTTCTGGCGTGTTTTCTCACCAAAAAAAAATAATTTCACCAACAGCATATATGTGTGTGTGTGTGTGTGTGAGGGCAGGAGTGCATTGACATAAATGCATGCAACAGAAATATAAATCTGCAGTCCGGAACACTGCAAATAAACTAAGCGATAAGATCCCAACACTACCAATTAAAATTGCAATCATAAGACTTGAAATATCTTCAAAAAAACTCAGGTTTTACAGAGACTGACAGGCATCTTAACACAACATAGTGGAAACCTTTTTTTATTGGATTCAAAATGTCACAAATAGTGGGTGGAATGAAATCTAAACCTAAGCTTTAATACTTTAGTAGAGTTAGAGTGAAAGAAGCTAAAAAATAATATAGTCAAGTAAACTAAAGGGAAAAAAATGACTTGATGTAACAAACTACTTTTACTATTTTACTCCCGGTTCGATAGAGGCTACAATATGGGCTGACTGCCCAGAATCTCGCAAGTTTGTTTTATGACCATAAATTTAGAATTTTGCTCTAGTAATCATATAATGTATTTGTAGCATATTTAGAAGTTTTTATAGGATTGTTTTATGTCTGATATCATTTGAGTACATGAGCACTGAGGTAATGGGACCACTTTATTTCCCTGTTGTCTGCAGGCCGTAGGCGAACTGCTGCAGACGAGGGGTCATGAGGTGGGCGTGACCACGGGAAGGAAGCGGCGTTGCGGCTGGTTGGATCTCGTTATCGTCAGATATGCTCACATGATCAATGGCTTCACCGCGTGAGTGGCTAGGGCAGTTAAAGTGACCGCAGTCAACAGGTGTTTCTGTTGTCATTGTGTTTATGCTGCACCATCGTACGGTGAACCAAGTGGTATAGACGGTACTCTTCCACTTTTCCTTATAACGTGTTGCCTTTCCCACAGCATCGCTTTGACAAAACTTGACATTCTGGATGTGTTGGATGAAATCAAAGTGGGAGTCGCCTACAAACTCAACGGAAAAAGAATTCCTCATTTCCCAGGTATCTGGCCGAACTGCTTTGCTGTGTGATGGATCACGGATGAGATACATGTATGTGGGGGGTGGAATTCAAGACCCGGTATTGCAATAATAACGATTTTTGTTTTAATCGTAGCCAACATGGACGTTTTGCAGAAAGTGGAGGTTGAGTATGAGACCTTCCCCGGTTGGAAGACGGACACATCTGCAGCCAGGAAGTGGAACGACCTCCCGGCCAAAGCACAAAACTACATCCGCTTCATTGAGAACCACATTGGAGTTCCCAGTAGGTTTAACGCAACGCACCAAACACCGACAGCACAACATGGGCCAAAAGTCTACGACCGCTCTACTTATGTTTACCTTATATATTGTCATCAATTCCCAAGCTAGAATGAACATTTCTATTCGATGTCAATATTTGCTTTCTCAGACATTCAGGATGGGTCAGTGTTTTTTTTTTTTAATTCTTTTCTAATGTCTTTCTCTTTCTCTTCAGTCAAGTGGGTCGGCGTTGGAAAGTCCAGAGAGTGCATGATCCAGATGTTCTAGAGGGAAACAACATCCCTATCGATGGAAACGCTGATGACGTGGCATATTTCCACCAACTAAATTTATCTTCGCCCCCATCAGTTACAAACCAAATCATCTGTGTAACCTTTTAGCAGCGGTGGCTCAGACTTTGTTTTGTTGTTGCAGTTTTGTTTCTATTCTTTGGTTCTTAAAATTCTAAAGTTTCATTTTAAGATGTAAATCTGTTGATTAAACCAGCACAAATGATTTCAAACAAAAATGAATAAACTCATAGTGGTCACTCCATATATCTTCAATATATTGTGATCAATTGATTCACTACTTCAGGAAAAATGTGCAACGATCACTTCTTCAAGCTAAATGTCCATTTCTTCCTCTTGTACTGCTCTTACCCTTTTTCTGCTTAACTAGTGGTGGTGGGAAAGCTTTTTATAGAAACTCCCACGATCACCACAACCATTAGCTTGCAGTGGACTTGAGCCAACCTATTGCAGTGTGACCAATTCTGATTAAATTCTCTAGCAAGAAGTCAGGAGAAAAAAAGATAATCAATGCTATAAGTAGTAGTCCAAAGCACAAATTACAATGATGAAAGACAATATTTAGGAATGAAATTAACAGAAAATAGTGGGAATATCAATATCTAATAGAATAAAACCGATAATGAAATAAATAAATCAAATGAAATCACCAAATTAGTATTGGTAGAATTTCAATGTGAAGTCCCACTCTACTAAATAAAATGTTTTTCTAGAGGTCAAACAGGGTCAGGATACTGCTATTGTCCAACAGAAAGGGTCTGCTACTCGCAATGGAATGCAATTCTGCTCTTCCCTATTGCCAGACTACTAACAGTTACTCTGGTTAGTTTGTCACAATGTGCTATCTATTTAGGGCCAGATATGTCTATCTATAGTTTGTGTTGTGAATGTGCATTATTATTCCAATAAGTGATGTATTTTCCCTGTCTTTGGTTATATCATAGTTTAGCCTAATCCTCTGTGTGATAGTGAAACTGCTCCAGGGCTGGCCGGGGTTTGTGATGTCAGAAGGTGAAAGGTCAGCCAGTGTTAGGAAAGTTGGCTGAGTATTGGTTATTCTTTCCTATGTTCAACTCTTAGTAGGCCTTTAGGGGGGATTTTATATGGTTAGAGGCAGTGTCACTCTTTGTTATAGAGGTCCATAATTTGATAGATCTTAATCCCCTAATACTTAGAAATAAAGGATATTGGCCTAAGAACTCTGCATGCAGGGTTAAAATTGGATCCTTGACCCATTTTTATTCTATTTTTAGGAAGGGCCCCCCTTACCTTACTACCACAAAATGCAATCACTTCTATAACTAATTTAATTATATGGAGCCATGTCCTAATTGATATTCTTGATAGCATAAAAAGCCCTCTTGCCTCCTCTTTGATTTATGAATGGATGCATTATTTTATTTATTTGAATAATTTTTACATTTATTGAATGTAAAATAAAATGTAAAAAAAATCTGATAAGTAAACAATCAAAACAAGGGTAATAATGTATAAGGAGGTGCAAGTAAAGGTTAAATGTATTCATCCCTACTGCTTTCTCTCTTCTCTATAAACTATTTCCCAAATTTATAACACCCAAATCTAAATATAGAAATAATTATTACAAATAATATGTAAATAATAATTTACAACCCAAAATTTGACCCAGAATCTGCCCCCCCACACACACACAAACAAGGACAAGTACAATTCAATTAAAAATCTATACATTATATATATACTTTTTAATTGAATTTTAATTACCTAATCCATTCCACTCCACAAACTAACAATAAATAAACAACCTTATAAATTCTCTTTAAATTTTATCACACAACAACACTACATTTTGCGAAATTATATCTTTCTTTGAACCATAGATATTAAAAAATCGGCAGTATATTGTTGTGGTTGTTCTATTTATCTAGTAACAGGTCCCACTCATGATCTATTCCAGTTGTTTTAAATGTTAGCTCATTTAACCTTAATCCCCTTTTCCCTGTTTGGAGCCCCCTATAAATCACGTGTCAGTAAAACACTCCACGGATTGGCTGCAAGCTTTCACGTGACAAGAAAAAGAATCCGCGTGATTGGCTCGTCGCTTCCACCGTTGCATTTTTCCGCGGGTAAGCACCAGCGGCGGCACGAGCGCGTCAAGATTTCTTTTCCTCCCCTACGGCCGAAAGGAAAAAATGCCGAAACGATCTTGTCCTTTTTCGGAAACCTTCTCTTCACAATACAAGATACACGTCGGGCCGCAGGAGTTGAACCACCACAGCGTGTTCGGGAACAAATACAGGCTTGAAATCTACGGTGAGTGGATGTTGGCGGGTGACATCGCTGCGTTAGCTTCGTAGGTGCGAAGCTAAGTGGCCGAATGGAGGAAAACAAACCAACTCAAACCACTAAGCTAATACTTGTTGTAGTTGTTGACACACTCGTTGTTATTCACAAACTGGCTGACGTTCACCGTAGCTGTGTAGACTTCGTGTCATCTCAACAGTTGGGTTATTTGAGCTCGTATGATAGTTTGTATCTGTTGCCCCGCTAGCGTCAAACCGTGCGGGAATAAACCGCTTCCGTACCCGCGGCGGCCCGCGGAGACGGTCGCGTTACTTCCACGTTTCAATAACGGCTCTGTTCTCCTTCCGCAGAGAAGACAAAGAGCCTGCTTTTCAACGGCGCCAAGGCGGTGGTGGGTACGATATGGACCGGGGAGGAGAAGTGCGCCGTGCCGCAGCCCGCGGGACAAGCCGCGAGACCCGCAAGCAGACAGACGCTGCTGCTGCGGGGACAGACGCTGATTGGACATAATGGCAGGTTGACAAAAGCCGCCGCTGTCCCGCAAGGTGAGACCACCCTCTCCATCCCCACCTCCAGGGATGAAGTTTATTCTAACCCCTAAAAAAACTGCAAATTGGCCGAGATCCAAAGTAAACATTGTCCTCCTCGATCGAGGACAGGACAGGCTGTGGTTAACACTGATACCGGAAGCATCGGCAGGGCCAATGAGATGCCTCCATGCAGGTGGAAACAGTGACATCTGCTGACTCAAATACAGGAAAAAAACAGATGGTTCGGCACTTGTTATGAATGCAAGCCAGAATAAGATGAAAATAAAAAGAAGAGAAAGTACATTAAATGTACTTTACCTGTAATAACCAATTTTCCCTGTAATGTTTCAACCTGCACACATCCTCTACTGCACACTTGTCCGTCCTGGAAGAGGGATCCCTCCTCTGTTTCTCTTCCTGAGGGTTCTTCTGCTTTTTTTCCCCATTTATAAAGGTTTTTTTTAGGGAGTTTTACTTTGTATGATGTGAAGGTCTAAAGCCCAATCGGGCAAATTTGTGATTCTGGGCTATACAAATAAATTGAATTGTAATATAGCGGACTATATGTAAAATCTTGTCTGAAAAACAATTACTCAGATGATACTCTGGTGTTACCCAAAATTTATACTTGAATAAGTATTTGTACTTGACACCTATGGATTCTAAACAAAACTCTGGAAAAGTGTAGCATAAAAGCTTGTATCAATCTAAGATCATTTTGCATGCAAATGATCCATTGTATCGTTAGTAGAAAATTGTCTGTATTTATGACAGATGTGCTGTCAATATATATCTTGCACTTCCAGTTTTAACTTGTGAGTGCCTGTGCTGCAGCCAGTCACAGCAACCCTTCAACCTTTTGGCAAGGAGAGGAAAGGAAATCACAGAAGAGTTGAAGCCTTTACCTGATCTGTTGACTTGCTTTAATGTTTAAAAAAATCAGTAAGGTTCTGGCTTAAGAAAAAAAATTGCTGCTATTAAGCTGTGTGGATTCTATAACGTAATGTTATACCATGAGAGAAAGAGGGAGGTGCCACATACAAACAAGGATGCTGGTAAATTGTAAAGCTTCTGCCTGCTTTACTTGCAGCTTGCAGGGACTTTTTTAGTATAGTGGCAGGACAGGTTCACAATTCTTTTTAAGACGGTCTTAAAACCACAATCACTTGCCCATAAACACTGAAAGTGCTTTCGCTCGCTGTAATCATTCTGCCTGTTTGTACTGGCCATTTGAAGACGTCCAAAAATCCATAGTATTATTGTTCAGAGACAAAAACCATGCCTTGATTTGAACAAGAATATATCTATAAACTAATCTGATGATGCAATAGGGAATTGTGCAGTTCACTAGGTACATTATTTTCTAAATAAAATCAGGCACCGCACAATACCAAGTTTTTGATAATTACTGAAAGCACATCTAGTTTCTAATCTCCATTTTCATATTTCTGCCATGTTTTACTGTTAACATGTTGATGGTGTGACTGGCTTTGATCTGGACAGATGATGGAAATAAGCTTTTGCTACAGTCTTAAATATTTATGCACAGATTTACAATAAATGTTGCCCCTTTCAAAAACAGAGACATTCATCTGAGTAAATAAAATGCAAGTTTGGTCGACTGAAGCTACTTTACTTTTTGCACAAAACAAGGAAGGCTGTGGATTTTGTCGCCCATCACTCCCATTTTTAGTGCATTTAGATGTTTTTAGGCAGTGTAAAGATGAGGAATAATTACAGCAAGAAAAGCATGTTCATTTGACATTTTGAACACTGTTTTAGGTAGGACTTGGAAGCATTGAGAACAGATGGCTTTAATGCATTTACTGCCAAACCCATAAGCCAGATATGTTTCATGATCCTGACTTTAAAAGTGGGTTAGGATCTTTAATCAACTTAAATATTTTTTTAAGCCATAATGTGTCTAAACAACGGATACAGGAGTCTTTAGCTGTAAGCCGCTCTGGTATTATTTACATGATAAATTACTGTTAACTCGAGGCAGCAGCAGTGTGTCATTTATAGAAGAGGAGTCTCGCCTATTTTTTTTTTTCCATGAGCGCTTAGAGTGAAAATGATCTGTTGATACGCAATTGGCATCACACCAGCAGCAATCACTTTAGCCTTAATGTCTTATAGCTGTAAAGGCATGAGAAAAGCACAAAACGAAATTTTCACTCAACGCTTTTGGTGTTACACAGGTATCCATTTCAAATTAAAAGCCCTCCAGCGTTTCCATGCAAAAAAAAAAAAAAAATCTTCATTCACTTCTCAACAAGCCTCTTATTGTGACGGACATTTTTCTTTTTTTTTTTAAAGCCACACTCAATGTAGAAAATTGGAGCTGGCAGGATTAGCGCTGCAGCTGTGCTGCTGGGACACTGGGGGAAATATTAATCAACATAATCAAGATAGTCTGTTAGATGTTCTAAATGTTTTCTATTCAGTTTTATTAATTTCCCAGCTCTAGATTAAAAGGTATAGGGTGAGTTGGGTAGATTATTGTATAAAAAGTGATTTTTTTTTTTTTTTTTTTTTTTTTTTTTTTTTTTATATATATAAAAAAAGACAAGTGCACCAAAGGAGGGATTGGTTTTTGTCTTCAAATTGATGATGCTGTAAAATAGTACAGGCTTTCTTTCCTATGCGTTACAGAAGTTTCTAAACTTAACTTTGCAAATTAAAAATTCATATTTTAACTGGTGAAAATAAATTTTAGTTCTGTCACATCACATGGTAATTATTGTGGGGGGGAATGTTGAAGGAATATAGCAAAACAATTCCAGTTTATCTCAGTTCACGTGTACCACCAGTAGATGTCAGTGTTGAGACACTCAGACTTAGAGTTTGTCCTCTTTAACTGAAGTGCTTTAAAAATGCCCATCCAGTGTGCTGCACGTTTCCTCGTGTGTTTCTAGGTGAACCAACCACTTCTACGGGCTGCGGCGTGTGTCAGAAGAGCCTGGGGACCCGGACGCCGTGTTCCCAATGTGACCGTCTGGCCTGTTCCTCCTGTACCCGACAGTGCTCCAGCTGCTCCAGCCTCTGCTGCTCGGTCTGCACCATTATCGAGTGGGTAACATTCTAATTTTTTTTTTTTTTTTTTTTTTTTTTAACCCAAAGGTCTTCAACAAATGTCTTCACCTTTTCCGCACTTGCATTCATGTCACTAATTAAAAGGCATATTCCTATCAGTTAATGTTGGCAGGTAACCACCCCCCACCAATCCCAAGTAGTCCCAGCTTCAAACTATGCAGATCCTGTTAAGCAGAGTGTGCATACGGAGGTTAATTAGGTGGCCGTTGGAAATTCACTTGCTTTAGCATTTAAAGATGTGTTTATGTGAGGTGAGGGACGGAAGGGCTGGTGTTTTATCTTCTGTTCTGTTAAACGCATCCCTCTTGTGTGCTGCTGTACACTATGGGTACGCTCTGGACTGCAGACCGCAGTAGTGCAGCATTGTGTACATCAATGTCACTGGACCAAAAGGGGGTGGGAGAGAACAGCCTTCAGATTTATTGTGTTTGACATGAAGTAAATTGGAACACTTAAATTATTGATTGGCAGGCCAAAAACCATGACCCCACTCACACCAAAACGTAAACCTTCTAATCCGCTGTGACTGCAAGTTGCAAATTATCTTCTTCAAGGTGAATATGCTGCATATTTAAATGTCAGAGAGCAATGGATGCGGGAAGCACTATTTCTCCTCTTATATCTTTTGATGAACAAATATTTCAACCTTTTGTTGCTTCTGATTACACATTTTGCATTTGAAGATTTTTTTCATTAATTTTTTTTATTAAACCTCTTTTCTCTTTGTCCAACAGTTACAGCGGACCATACGAGGAAGTATTGTGCTGCGGCTGTTCAACGTAAAGGCCATTTAAAGGAGGGATTGGGAAAATTATGCTTGAACATTAAATGGTTGCCTCACATGAGATGTTACTAAGACTGCATTTTATACGTGTTTTTTTATGATCCAGATTATTTCTTGTACATATGTATTTCCTAACTGAAATAAACTTGAATATGTCTTTTTATGAACTTAATGTTGTTTTTCCCCCCTCATTAGTACATTCTTTGTGTGTATATCTATTTCTGCCCCTCCTGGGACCCATTTAGGGCTTTTCATTTTATTATCCTGCGATGAAGATCTCTAACAAAGGTCTTCATTTTTTTTAATGTGAACAAGTTTGTTCTTGAGTAGGATAAATCCAAGGAGTTGTTGCTACAAATTTTCAAGAGGGTCCCATATACATCATAAGCAATGCAATATTTTTACAATACAAAATTTAACAGGACAAGAAAAACATGAGCAAAATCAGTCAAGCATAAATTGCAACCTCATTGTGACCACTTCGTCAAAAGTGGCATGAATGTAATTTCTGTAAAGATGATACCCCCTCTCCCCACAAAGCTTTTCCTCAAACCCCATTTGTGAAATTTGTCTTAACTATGTCAAGTTGGTTAGCCTGCAACCAGTTTGTCATAATGGCTACAGATGTTTCTTGTGCTATTCAAGCCACTTGGTTGTGCCTCTCCATGTACAATATGCTTTCAATAGCATCTTACACCCTGATATTATGGGCTGGACTATCTCTAGGGCCAATACCAACAAGCTGATAAACAGCAGAGCAACAGTAACCCTGGGGATGCTTGGGTAAAAGATGGACATGTAAGCCAAAGACAGTACCTTCCATGAAAGAGGCAAAGGTAACAAGGAGAGAAGTTAGCCAGCAAGTAGAGCTGCAGGAAGGCAACCTGAACAAAGGAGTACCCAGGAAATATGACAATCTCTCCATACCAGAGGCACTTGAAACTACAAAATAAAGGCTAAAGGACCTGGTGACCTGACAGAAGAGATACACTGAGACACAAAAGCCAGGAGAATAAACAGGACGTTCTCTGCTTGAACCAGCCAAAGTGTACTTTCAGTGGCAGGGAAAAAACACCCAACAGACCCATAAAGAGCTGGGATAGCTGATACCTGATGGCTTGGAGACCTGAGAACCTGACTACAGGAACCTCAGTTTCCAAGATGAGCACGTTCTATCAAGAATGTGACAGCACTGTAGCACGCATGGCAACACAGAAACAGGCCAGGATCTACCAGAATAATTCAGCAACCTGGTAGCAGGGTGTAAGATGTTAGCTGGTGCTGTACAGGAACAGCTGTGCCCAGGATGGACTAGGAGTACCACAAATCCCAATGGGACACACAACAGAAGATAAAAAGAACAGGGCTACGGTGCCATGGGACCTCCAGCTTCCAGACAAACAGGCCGCTGGCTGACCAACTGGACATAGCGGCGGTGGATGAGGTCCAGGAAAGGGGCCGTGGTGATAGGTGTGGTCGTACCAACTACCAGCAACATCAAGGAGAAGGAACATGGAAACCTTGGGAACAGATGTCAAAGGTCAAAGCTAGCGCGGTCCCCATGGTGGTAGGGGACCCCCCCATACTAAGAGAGTGGCTTCACGTTAAGACCTCTGGTAGATGGCCCAAGCATGAGGATGACAATGTGCAAAATAACAGAACGTTGATGCTTTTCACCAGATTACTGCAGGACATAAACATAAAATACAGCAAAAAATACTTTGATGTTGATACAAATACATGATGAACAAATACCTGTTAATTACCTCAGAGGATACCTAATTACCCAACTGCCTTCATGTGTTGTAGATCTATATCAGCAGATGGCAGCACACTTCAAGAACTCCGTTGGACGATGACGTTCCTTCAGACTGGGCTGTATTCAAGGTAAGCCCGACTATCTCCCCTATCTCACTGATGCTGCACAAAAGTGCATATTTAACCATGTTTGGCTTAAGTAGGAAAGTTTTGTCTTTGCTCAGTGATGATAATGACATTTCAATCTGCTCTGTCCGGACTGACCTTGAGAATGTGCTACCAAATGTATTTATTAAAACTGCACACAAACCAGCAGACAATTGGCTACAATTATCCCTGCTGGACGTGACCTTGAGGTGACTCATCACTTTCTCTTGGCTCCGGCTCAGCAGTGATGACTGGTTTCAGGGTCGGGTATTGTACACTGTGAGTAATTGTTCTTGGTGGCCAGAAGTCCTCAGCGATGCTCTGTAGAAATCAATCACACGACGCCGTGCGTTAGATATTAGCTCGGATGGGTGCGCTTCCTGGAAGCTCATCGCGAACGAGCTGTTGAGTCACATCCCCTGCTCATCGGGGGCCAGTTGTGGCTCCGAGTCACCAGGGAGCTCCGCAGTTGGTGTCCGAGGGCACCGCTCCGTTTCTGGCTGAGTGAGCAGGCAGCTGCTGGCAAGTGAGGCGTCCACTTGTCTGCACGTTTCTTGATGAGGAACTCAGAGGGGAACACTTTGGCCCCTTTTTTTTTTTTTTTAAGGAAGATGTAACTTTTGAAATTGCATATCCTTTGTACTCATTAGAATATTATTGATTATAAAGGCACTATAAAGAAACTATATATTATTATAGCGGATCATCATTTGGTTATTGATGGATATCGGTTATATCCTGCTTCTCAAATAAAAAATTGTGAATGTGCATTTGTGGAGTGTTGGTCGGACAAAACCCAATTGAAGATGTCACAATTAATAGATTTTAGGGGTTTTCCTCTTTTAAAACATATGAAATCACTAAGTAGCCCACAACTTCTTATCATAAATTTGATTATATCTATTGTCAAAAAAATGAATAGTGAAGAACAGAAGTGACTCATCCTTTCGGCATGTGTGACTGATTCGATCCATGATACCGGAATTCTCAACCGTGCGGCCCAATGATAACGACTGAAATGAATAGAAGTGATACACCCAGCGTAGTTTTTTTTTCTGGACCCGGGACCGAGTTTAACGGGTCACGCCAGTTCTCTCTGTTAATGTCAGATGGTGCACCTCCTTCATCTCGGGAGGTTGAATTTGTTTGTAGGATGAGTAACATTGTGAGTAAGCATGAGTCACAGTGAGCCCACATACCTGAAACACTTAGATTTAACTATCCAGTTGTTTCAGCTCACATCATTCTTGTATCTGGAGGAAATGAAGAAATGATTCATTCAGATTAGGCGTGACATGGATGTTCATTGTGGACTTAGAGGGGCGGATGTTGATGCTGTCTGCTCCCCCCCCCTTCCCTCAATAAGAGAAAAAAAAATGAAGAATCATAGAATGGGTCTTCATCTTTCCCCCCTGGTACAGCTGGGTGTCTGCGCGGAGAAGGGGCCACATAATCACCCGCGGCGCTCCAGACAGGACCGACTGCGTCCGGGCCAGCGGGAGCACGTGGCTTTGTCTTTCACCCATTCTTTTGGGGACCAGCTGTGGTCTGAGTGTGGCGAGCGTCGAGCCCAGTGATGCTGCTGCTATAAATATGCGTCAACGAGTGTGAGTAAGTGACAGCTGTACAGTGGACCAAGGACACGCTGTCTTGGCACCGTCAGGGGCGAGCCACTCCAAAAAAGGCAACGCCGGCGTGAGCGCACCGGTTGATATGTATCGATATGTATTGTGTCGATGTGCAAATCAAACTTTAAGAACTTAAATGTGGGCCTAGTGTTAAAAAAAGTAATGGTTTCTTTTTATTATTGTTTTTTTGGGGGGGTTTTACACCAGACTCTCCTCATCGTATAATTAATTACGAATTTAATAAATTCAATTTATTCTTAGGAGCAGTGTGGTTTTTCTGAAAGTCAAAGGAATGGCTCCTCAATAATTAAGTGGATGATAACCATATGCGTGTGCGTTAATATGGAGAGAGAGAAAAAGAAAACTACCCGAGCGTGTGTGTGTGTGTGTGTGTGTGCAGGCATTGTCTGTACACAAGCGCATGTGTGTCTGTGTTTGTGTGCCCTTTTCAAGTGTGACCACCTGTCTTTTGTTAAGAAATAAATAAATAAGCGCAGGGCCACACCAGCTGTCCCTGGCAGTCCGTCCCCTTCAGAGGTCAAGGGCTCCCACCGCTGGCCTTGTTGAGGTGGTGGACACTTACAACTTTCCTCTCAACTTCTCTCAAGTACCTCTAAACACGCTCATACACATACAAACACAAACACGCACGGAAAAGAGAAAAAAAAAACCGTTGGCGGCCAAATGAGCCGGGGAGGAATGCTTTATTACACCATCGAGCTGCGCTGCACATATCCCGGCTCGTCACCCTGCAGCTAAGCCCTGTCACATGGCCTTTTACTTTCCATGCGAAGGTTTTTGGCTGCATAAGAAACACACACACACACACACACACACACGCACACGCACCAGGCAGCCTAAGCCCCGGATCCTGTTAGGCAGATGTGGGATGTCTGGTGCCAGCGGCTGCTCCGGGGGCCTGCCGCCGCTGTGCGTGTTTACGGTGCGAGGCGTTCGCGGAGGGCCCTTATTTACTGCGGAGCTGGCCGGGGCTGTTTCAGGGTGTTTATGAATGATCTTGGGAGGACATTGTTTTCTTTATGTCGCCGCTGCCTGGCCAGCGCCGCTGTGTCGTCTGTTTGTGCATAAAGTACGTGCTAGGGGAGCCGGGGCCAGACAATAGCCCGGCTGAGCTACTACCCACACACACACACACACACACACACACACAATGGAGCGGCGGGATGAGGCCGAGGTTTGGGGGGCCGTGGTTTGGGGGGCCGTGGGGGTGGAGGTAGGATAGATGGGAGGAGGGGAGGGGATGGGGGTGGGGCAGGGGGCAGTTGGATGCAGCCCTTGTCTGTGCAGCGTTCCCCGGGAATGGGGTGTACAGGGATCGGGGGGGGGGGGGGGGGGGGACCCGAATCCATCCCCATTGGGATCACGGAGCAGAGCAGCTGGATTTCTTTCATGGTGCACTGGGGGGAAATAATTAAAAAAGTTCTCACCGTTGAATGTGTGAATAAAGTTTCACGATTAGACACATATATTTGCGATTTTTTTTACATCTAAACAGATACATGCATGCGCCTCTTAGGTTTGTTGTAGCAGATACATCCAAGATGAGTTCAAATAATAATTAAGTGTCAATCGTCTTGTTACCCCAGGTTTGACAGTGTTGGCAACAGATCTGGAACAATAGAGGCCCGTCTTGAAATGGTTCCGTCCTTGAGCTAAGTTTATGGTTTCAGAGGGATAGGGCCTGGAAGACCAGCAGTATTATCACATTCTGTTGTCTCTGTACACATTGTAGTGCTGCCCACACACACCGTCTGGCTGCTTGTTGCTGCTGTGTGTCAGACAAGGGCTCTTCTGTAACATTCTATGGTTGTTAGTCTAGCAGAATCTGCATAAATCAAATTAAAAAAAAAAATCATCTTCTAATCAGATGTTTTTCCCTGATATCAATATTCGGCCCAGACACGCAACTGCTGAAGTAGAGTGAAAGAAATGAATGAGATCCACACAAAAGGAAGAAAGTTGTTCCATTTAATTCTATGCATAATCTTAATAAAGACCTAAATCAAGATTGTCACATTTCCACAGCACACACACACACACACACACACACACACACACACAAGCACACTCCAAAAGCGCAAACAAATGAAATGCACATACAGTTATAGATCAAAGTAAATTGCCTCAATATCTAAGCAATGTCAATTATGCATAAAGATTGTCCTCTAATCTCTACACCACTAACACTGAAGCAATTGTTTACTATAAAATATACCTTTCTTATTAAAAAATTATATTAAATTCTAATGGCACTTCTACAAATTCTATTAAAAAGATTTTCATTTGACATTTAGATTTTTTTTTCCCCTTTTTTTTTTTTTTTTTTTTACCAAATTAAAACTGAGACAGTCAAATGTTGCACAAGAAGCAAATGCAATAATAAATATTTCTCATGATTATACACAATTTCACAGTTGTAACCTGCAGAGGACAAAATTCCAGTATCAGTAAAGTCTTTTTTTTTTTTCGACTTAAAAGATCATACAGCATGGGTTAGGCAAACGTAGCCCTCGATCAAGAGTAGCACTGTTTCCATAACAGTCAACAATCAAAATCTCAGTGTTTCACATTCAACAGTGACATTAACCAAGGAACAGGCATTTTAGTTCCCAATTGTATGTACAAGCCGAAACACACAAAAAATGCTTGTCTTCAGTTTAACATGTCTCAAACAGATTTATTCACAAAAAAAAAAGAAGAAGAAATGGTCAAATAAATCTGAAAACCTCAAATGTAACCTCCCGCAAAGCAGCAAAAGAACAAATGGACTTCAAACTTTTAGTTTGTGGGATTGAACGTGAAACAACAACCCAGCAGCAACAGTTGTGAGTTGTTTCGTGTGGGCAGCGGATGGCCGATGGGAACTTTTACTGCCGCCGTGGTCAGAGGGCAAAATGTACAATATAGAAAAAGGGTCTTCTCCAGATGCAACACCTGTTAGTGTGTCTACAAGGCACATTTGGTGACCATCCTGGAGGTATAAATAAACACTTGAAACGATCAAAAAAAAAAAAAAAAAAAAAAAAAAAGAAAAGAAAAATCTTTACATATTGTTAGTTTTTCTACCTTTGTACACATGTACATTATAGAACCAAGCAATGTAACTTGCACCACATTATAAATGTTCCTCTAAAAAAAAAAAATCTACATTCCTGCGTGTTGTGATTGAAAATGTACAATATCGACGCTACACAAGACGACTATGTATTTGAAATGTAGTTGTGGAGTTTCGGTTGTCGCTTTGAGCAAAGTCATTAAGCTCTCACAGCTTTTTTTTTTTTTTGCAACAGGAGTGTTTGTGCCAGTAAACGAAAAAAAAAAAAAAAAAAGGAACCAGATCACATTTCTTGTAAAATGACAGAAGCCCTGTTCATTCGGGCCCTTTCACTGATGGCAGGTAAGGGAACAGAATGAAATTTCAACTTGTGGTGAACCACTACAAACACCTAGAGATTATTTCTGTGTAGTAGAGGAAGTCTTGGTGATGAATGCAAAAAAAAACAATGAAAAAGAACACCTTAAGATGCTGAAATGAACAGGTAATCAACACCTACATCTGACTTCTGCTGTGTATAAAAAAAAAAAAAAAAAAAAGAGTCACAGTCATGTTGTGTTATTGTCAAGCTCAAAATATTTTTTTTCTAAATCTAACACTTGGAAGAAAAAAAAATACTCGGATAATTCAGATATTCTCACTGTAGTTGTCCAATCAAATCGCCGCGGTATCTCTTCCACGTAGCAGAACAATGAGGCGTTTATCTACTGCATGCTGGGATAGAGGAGGGGTTCTGTTCTTTGATGCTTCCAAACAATACACCTGTTTACAGTCTCCTTGGTCTCCCTTTGCTAAATACATTTCTCACATTCCAGCGGCTCCATTCAATACAAAAAAGTGCAAAGAGAGACTTGCGCTGCCTTCCCCCCCCCCCCCCCCCCCCCTTCTCCCCACAGCCAGGGGAGAGAGATACACAATGATCCCTTGAGAACTACCTGGGACTTGGGGGGCGGGGTACAATGCCGGTATTGTCTCCTTTCTATAGGTAGCCTACGCCGTATCAGAGTGGCTGTGCTTGTGAACAACTGTTTCGTGTGGCGGAACAGCGGCCGGAGCAGTATTAACTGTCCCGATTTGTAGTGAGGCAGAATTCAGTCAAGTCTTGGATATGGAGGAGGAGAAAAAAAAAAAAAAAAAAAAGAAGGAACCAGAACTCCCTGGGGAAGACGCGACACTTTTAGAGGCTGCAGGCTTAAATAAGACACCCGACTCTCTCAACCGTACGTGTGTTGTAACACCGGAAAAAAAAAACAGTTTTGATAAATAGAATATATATTTACAATAAATATACAAACAGTAAGAAATAGCAGCCTAGACAATAGTGTTGAAACTATACGCATGCTAAAAACAAGTGCTTCTCTATGTTCCATGTGACAAATCTTGAATGCTCAGTGGAGATTTCTACATCAAAGTTACAGTAAGTCGATTTGCACAGAGAAAATTGACAGCCCCGAATACCAGTTAATGAGTACCAAGATCGCTAGGCAAGACACAGCGTCTTTCAAGCTTATAGAAATAAGAACTACTACACCTATCGTAAACCCTGAACCAAGTCAAAACTAATAAATAAATTCTGATCAAGTCTTCTCAGGACAGATTAGACAAATATCATAAACTTTCAGCGCTACACGCCTGTTAAGAATCCACTTCACAACTACTCAGACAGGGGCTGAGGTTTCCAAAACCCCTCCCTGTCTGGGAAGACGCTTTTTTTTTTTTTTTTTTGAGGACAGCATTGTTAAAAAGGTCTCCCAACTTCATCAGTAGTAATGGATACAGTAAGAAGATTTGATCGCGTGGAGAGAGAGAGAGAAAAGAAAAAAAATAAGGGTTAATTCAAATAAAGAACATCAGTAAATTCAGCAGAATGGCACGTGGATCACGGCTTTTGATGAGCGAACAGAGTGACCAGCTGAACGTCCACCAGTCTCCCTCCACCCCCCCCCACCCCCCTCTCGAGGGTTCACCCTCAACACTGTGTGCACCCTTTTGTCTATACCAGGGAATAACAAGGTAATTTACCGGTGACCATTTCCTTTTAAACCGAATGAGTCAATAAAGATTTAATTGATAGGGGTGTGATTTATACTTCTTTTATTACATTCTCATAAATGTTTTAATTAAGGGGAACTCATGGATCAATTAGCATTCCAGAGTAGACAATTACCTTTGTTACCACCTGGTATGTGGAGTGTAATCCATATATATATATATTTTTTTTTTTTATATAAAAAAGGCCTAAAAACTCAAAGATTTTGACAAGAAGGCATGGCAGAATATGTCCCGTTCTTGTTTTAAGTAAGTACACTAGGTGAAGTGTTAGGAATTTCAGTAGGCACCAGTGTTACAGGCATTAGCTGTAGCTTTTCACCACTTTCATCCCTCCTCTGATTATACTTTTTTATTTAAGTAGGAAGTAGAAGGTCATTCTGTTGATATGCGCCTACTCACATAAGAACTATAGAACTGGTAATCCCCCCCCCAAAAAAAATAAAGATAAGTGTTGGTGATATGATGGGTTGCTCGCCTTTCATTAGGAAAAAAAAAAAAAAAAAAAAAAACATGAAACTGTACCAACTTCATTTCGACCAAACAAAATTCTACTTCTGTGAAAAAAAAAAATATCATACTTCCAGTAGTCAAACTTCATTAGTTTTGCTGCCTTATGATAGTTTACTTGTTAAGGACTAATCAAATCCCCCAAAATAAATAATAATAATTATAATAAAATAATAATAATAATGTAGGAGTTAAAAAAGAAAATCATATATTGCTACTCACGGACGGTTCTGATCTCCCATGTGCACAAGTAAAGTCTCACTCACTCTTGACGATTGTATTAACATATGTTAGCATTAGCTATCCCTCCCTCCCCCCATAGGGTATGAACATAGGATGCCTTTTCTTTCAGCGCACATTTGCCTCAAATAAACCTCAGACAAATTGACACAAACAAGACAGAAACAAACAAGTGCATCATCCGATTCGTTCGCCTTTCGGACAGAGATCCCAGCCTGGGAGTCACTGCGCCCGTGTCCAGCTGAACAACCTGTGCGCCTTCTACCGTCTGCCTCGGACCCTCATGTGACGTCTATGACACAGTCTCAGGGGAAGGAGGAAAAAAAACATTTTTTTTTTTCTTTTAAAGTTGCTA
The DNA here is from genome assembly GCA_036785175.1 of Eupleurogrammus muticus. Taxonomy (NCBI): domain Eukaryota; kingdom Metazoa; phylum Chordata; class Actinopteri; order Scombriformes; family Trichiuridae; genus Eupleurogrammus; species Eupleurogrammus muticus. Next base: position 11,502,894 of record JAYKQN010000012.1, on the reverse strand, counting down.
CATCTTTAACATGAGAGATACCACATGGGGTAGAATCCAAAAACGATACGTCTCCAACAAACTGCCTGTGTGTGAACTAATGGGAAAGAATGTTCAGTAGTAGTATTCAGTGGATGAAAAGACATTCTGTCTTATGTCATGGCACTGGTGAAGAAGGTGGTTTTTTTTTCTCGTTTTTTTTATCCAATGGCGAGAGTCTTGACAAGGCCACAGTGAAACTTCCTGATGTGGCGGTAGAGGTCCCCGGATTGGGTGAAGCGCCGCTCACACCACTTGCAGGCATGCGGCTTCTCGCGCGTGTGAACCACGGCATGCCGACTCAAGTTGTGCGAGTACTGGAAGCTCTTGCCGCACTGGCCGCACGTGTACGGCTTCTCGCCGGAGTGCGTGCGCTCGTGGCGCTTGAGTGTGTACATGCAGGAGAAGGTCTTGTTGCACTGAATGCACGTGGGGACGGAGCCGTCGGGCGACAGCTTGGAGCGCGCGCCGTCCTTCTCGCGGAAGTGCGAGCTGAGGTGCAGCTGCAGCACGTGGGGGCTGGGGAAGACTTTGCTGCAGAGGGGGCACACGCACACCTGTTGCCCCGGGGGCAGCAGCACCCCGCTGGAGGTGGAGATGTCCGAGGAGGCCAAGTCGTCCTCCTCCTCCTCTTCGCTGTCCCCCAGCAGCCGCCCCCGCCGCTCCTCCGCCTCCCTGCCCGGGGCGCCCTCCCTCCCCCGGCAGGCCTCCCCCTCCTCGTCCATCAGGTCCTCCTCCTGGGAGAGCAGGGCGGCTGTGGAGCCGTTGTTGCCTGGGAAGAGGGCAGCGAACCCTGTCACCACTGAGCTCCTGGCGCTATTCCCAAAGCGCTGGCTCTCAGGGCTCATCGGCTCACTGTCCTCCTGCTCTGACAGCAAGTCGTGTTCGTCTTTAACAAGTGGCTCAGTGCCCTGCTGCTGGCTGTCGAGGGCCAGCTGTCCCGAGACGTAGGAGGGGTGTAAGGGATCTCTGCTAGACAGAGGCTTGAAAGACAAATCCAGTGCACAGTCCATGTCATCCGAAGCCCGGGACCTCAGGGACAGCGATACGGTGGAACTACTGACATCAGCTTTTGTTTTTCCAGCTGTTTGGACGCAGGGCTTGGCCTCTGCTGACACATAATTGACACCTACAAGGTCCGGGGACCTGCCAGAGTGACCGTTCGCCTTCTGCCTGCTCTGCGTAGACCTTTCACAATCTGTGACAGCCAGCCTGAGTTCGCTGTTGTCCATGTCAAACTCCTCCTCCGGGGGGGCCCTGTGAAGCCCCTGAGACAGCAGCGGTGGCGGCGGCTGTCGCCGGCCAAGCTGCTTACTGTGCTGCAGCAGCAGCTCGCCGTCCAAGGAGTTTTCCCTGGTCAGGCAGCCGAGTCCGAAGCCCTCGCCCAGCTTGTCGTCGAGCGGGGAGAGCTCCTTGTCTTTGAGCTTGCCTTTGCACACTTTGACGATGTCGTACATGTGGAGGTAACTGGCCGCCGCCAGGACATCCTCCACCGGCAGAGTGCTGAATTCCAACTTCCCCTCATACATAAATTCAAGGAGCAGGCTGAAAGCCGGGGCTGTCACAATGTCACTGTTGAGATGCACAACGTCCCTTTTGTCTAGCTGGTCCCTGTAGAAGAGATGGAAGTACATGCTGCAGGAGGCCAGCACCGCTCTGTGCGCTTTGAATCGAGCCTCCCCGACGAGAACAGTGCAGTCACAGAGGAAACCTTGGTGACGCTGCTGACTCAGACACTGCAGCAACTGGCGGCTATGGTCTGGGAACTCCATTCTTCCTTCATAACCTGATGGAAACAGGAAAAACAGGATACTGGATAAACGAAATAGAGCCATTTAAGAGGATTGCAGGCAAAGGAGGAAGCAAACTAAAAAAAATGTGGCACTAATGATTTAAAAGTGTCAACAATAAAAAAAAAAGACAAAACTTCAAATGCCTTAAAATCTAAGTTCACAACCACAGATTGGATTTTACACACAATGGATATTTTAAAAGTTGCATAACTGGTCCAGCAGTGCGGCTGGGTTAAGTTTATCCAACTTAAAAAACACATTTACATGATTTCCAGTGGTGCAGGACACGCGACGCTGCGCTCACCCACCCATATATGCTCCGGCGTAAAAACGGTGTCCACTCTTCTCCGGTAAGTATCCCCCTCCCTCCCCTCCTTCTCACACGCGCGCGCGCGCGCACACACGGTTTGTAGTAGTCAAGCCTACTTCAAGCCTCCCAAAAAAATATGCGCACACACACACGCGCACACACACACGTAAAAAAAGTGACGCACCGGCGCGTTTCGAAGCGCACACAAAACAGCGGTGTTTACAGAACAAGCAAAGTGGGGACCGGGAGGAGGAGGAGGGGGGGGAAATGATACGACTCAAAAAGAAGGAGCCTGACATAGAAAAAAAAGAAAAAATAAGAGCAGCGCAGAGTGAGTAAACTGCTGCTCTGTTTGCTAATTACACTGCAAGCTGTGGAGTCAGCTGCTCTGACATCACCGCAATGGAAACGCTACCTCCAGCTGTGCTCCCCTTTATGCCATATGTTAACTCGGAGGGACGCGGTCCACAAAAAAATAAAAAATAAATAAAAAAAGATAAATAAATAAAACACATAAACGGTCCGTTTCCCTATCGTCGCGATAAGCCCGTTAACACCGCATCTGCAACTTTTTTTTTTAGAGTATAAATTTAATACCGAAAAAATTAAAAGGACGGAAAGAAAAAACTGCCACCGACAAACCCGTGGATGTGAGATTTAAACGTTTTATCAGACTCACGCGCACAACCGGGAAAAAAATCTCGCAACGAGGGAAAAAAATGCAGATGTTTCTTTTTTTTTTTGTTTTAACTCGAGTCAATTGGATGTTAAAGTTCGGCGCTGTCGGGTGCAGCGGTTGTAGCCGTAATCTCGCGCGCGGCAGTTCGGATTAATTTTAAAAGGAAAAGAAGAAAAAAAAAGGGGGAAGGAGGACAAAACAAAAAAAAGTGCAAGTAAGGAGACAGCAGGGCCAAGGGCGCAGTAAACCCGAGCTCCATGTCCGTGTTGGGAAACGCATTGCTCGGGTTCCTTTTAAAACAGCGGAGGAACTCGCAGCGAAAAAAAACACACACACAATTGCGCTGAACGAAAAGCGGCGAAAAAAGGGGGGGGGGGCACTCTTTTAACTTTCGCTTCCAACACCGCCACCAACACCACCCCCCCGACACACACACACACACACACAAACCTCCACCGCTCCAAAAAAAAAAAAAAAAAAGCGCAAAACGCGCCGTACTTACATTTATTTTCCGCGCGGTTCGTCGTGTTTTTCCACCCCCTAGAAGCCCCGGCGTCCTTTCATGATGTGCCGCCAGATGTTCGCGTCTCCTCGTCGTTTCTTGGAGCTTCCAGTCCGACCCTGGCAAGGCAGGCTGCACTCAGCGCTGCTGTGTGTCAAGCAGGTTGATAATGGCACAAGTCTCGCGATATCGCCCGGACCCACAATAAGTTATGTACTACTCGGCGAATTCACACAGCGGCAGCAAGTAGCAGAGTACACTGGGAACATCAATTGGCTGTCTTATTACAACACCTGTCTCGTGAACAGGAGGTGGGGGGAGGGGGATTTCAGGGAGGGGGAAAAATGTGGCAAGGTGACAAGTGGAGCAACTCCTATTGCAAGTTTTAGACTGAAATTGGTTATTTATTCATTTTTTTTTTCTAAGAAACTGAATGTGATTGTAGCTTAAGGCTGTTTTGCTTATGCTTTTCTTTCTTTTAAAATCATCAATGTGATTGAAGAAATACAAGTTTTCTGCTTGAGAATGTTTAAAATCCGGAATGTCGATTTGTAATGTAACTTTAACAGGCTTTCCAACAGTAGGCTATCTCATCAGCTGTGGATGAAAGAAACACGTTTTTTTTTTGTATCTAAAGTATCTCAATTTGCCAGGGCGATGGTGAGGGAGAGAAAAGGCGTTATAAATCATGCATTGTAATTTGAAGTGTCAGTGCTTTTTGGGAACTTTAAAGGTCTGTTCTTTCTAATCCGTCTTTGAGTCGTGGAATTCCCTGGCACCGAACCACCCCAGTGCCTTTGTTTTCCCAGACCACACCAGGTCCCTGGCTGGGATTTATTTAGACCTAAATTGTCTTAAGACAAGGAGTGATGCGGATTTATGTGGAGGTAGGTGAAAGGGTGTAACTCTTTTCTTTTGGACATCATCATAAACATTCTTTTTTTTTCCATTTTTAATATTTTTCGGCGGAGCCTCTTCTGTAATTGTTTAAAAAGCTAGAGATGGCGGCACAGTGGAGAAGAAACAGGCTCGGGGTTGCAGCTGCTCATCCCGTGCCCCCACCACCACCACCACCACCCCTCCCCATCCCCTCCTCCTGTCCCTCCCTGTGCTCCCCCAACTGCCACGGTCACCTTTGCCCTGTGTTCCAGCTGTCGTGTGTTTTGAAAGGGCCATTTGCAGCTCCTCACAGCCCTTCTGACACAGAGGGGAATGAGCAATGTGACGGGAGGCGGCAGCCACTGGTCGGAAAGGGGCCACTGGATAGATTCTTATCCAGTTACTCCTTTATTCCATTTTTAGTCTGGCTGTAACTGTTACAGAGGGCGGATATCTTCACTCTGTTCATGTCCAGATGATCAAGGCGGTGTCACGCTCTCTAAATAAAACCGGGCACTTCCTTTTATTTGGTCTGAAAAGTTTAATTGGATCCTTGTAAACGGCAGTCTGTTGAGCAGAAATGGTGAATTATTATTGGGGAAGAAGAAAAAAAAGGCCGGTGGGCTAAATGTTTATACTGATGTGTGTCGCCACATGAAAAACAATTTATCATTCTGCGCTGACGCTCACACACACACACCATCATCCATGCAGGAGCGGCGATGTGGATAAGAATAGGAGCCGTGGCCCTGTGTTTCTCTGGCCCTGGCAAACGCAGGCGCCCAGTAGAGGAGGGGTGTGTGTTCACAGGGCAAGACAAAGCAGTGGTTGTGCCTGGGACCGTGGCCTCAGAGAGAGAGAGGCTCAGCGCGGCGAAGGTTCTCACACACAGAGAAAAAAAAAAAAAAAGATAGAGAAAAGAGGGAGAGAGAATGAGAGTGGGAGAGTGGGGGAGCGGGCAGAGGGAGAGAACACTTCCTGGAGGTTCATTCTTCCTCTCTGCGATCATCAATGGCATTCTTCCCCTGACCCACTCCTCTCTCAGACAAACAAAAGACCCCGCATTCCAGTGTAGCCTGACCGGCCAACCAGCCAGCCATCCAGCCACAGTTGAACCTCATCACTCTTCCCACTGGACCAGAATCTCATCACCAGGAGTGTGCTGGAGCTGTGTCGTGGACGCTTGTGAAGCATCCTTATTAAAAACAAAAACACCTGCAGCAAGTTAGGATTGATTTAGGCCCGCTAATGAAATTGATTTAAATCATGAAGATGTGTTGGTTATTACTCAGCTCTGTTTTTACTTGCATTCAATTTCAAATTATACTATCAAATAGAGTGAGTTGGACCTTTCTTTTGTGTAACTTTGTGTCTTCTGTATCACTCTAAACCATTTCTTTCAGAATGAAACAATGACCTGGATGAGTGAAAACCTACACAGGCATCTATACTTCACCTTATTAAGAAAGGGAAATAATGAACTTTTGACTTTACTCTATATCTATATAGTATATATATATATATATATATATATATATATATATATATATATATATATATATATATATATATATATATATATATGTAATCTATAATATAAATATATATTACAAAACACAATTTGTAATTGCAGTCACATTTTTTTATTAGATGTGATGCCAATGTAGGAATTAGACTACTTACAATTTAGTAATAACAAAGTAATAAAACTAAGTAATAAAGCAAAGTAATAAACTTATGTCCACCCTGATGCTGATAAGTGACTCATCTTGACTTTTTATTTTCCTTTTTTTAAATGGAAATCACTGTGAATTGAAATGTACAATGGATTTTATTTTATGTGCATGTGACAATAGAGCTTTGAGTTTTGAAATGATACCACTGTACAGTATCGTAAAACTCCATTTTTATCCTTTTTTTCATCATTTTGTTCAATTTTTTGACACAAAATGTCAAATAGTGTAACCGAAAAAAGAATGATACATTTTAAATAATGAATCCAGCTAGAATATAAAACTAGTCAAAAGCATGTGTTTTTTTAAAAACCTTTTTTAGAGAGAGTTTAACTATCTGGTACAGAGTTTTTAGGATTACACCACATATACCAATATGATAGTCCTATCGACATTGCACTGCAGTTACCAGGAGATGCTGTGCTTATAAGACACAGTATGACACCCCCCCCCCCCCCCCCCCTTATGGCCCTCCTGCCCTTCCAAGTCTAATTGTTGCTACTGCACACCATCCACTCTCCTTCAACAACCCATCACATTGTGCGGTTTTGTCACATTCAGTAAAACTGTAAGAAGACAAGAAAAGAGATCAGATTAATCTTTGACGGGAAAGACCCTTATTAACTCAAAAAACTAAACAGGGTGACGCCAAGAAGGAACTTTGATCTGGTTACTTGCTGCTTTGAACCATTACACAACCACAGGGTAGGCATTCGCATCACCAGACCAGAGAGGAGGAGGAGGATGAGGAGGATGAGGAGGAGGAGGCCGCCACTGTGGAATAACAGCAGAAGATATGGGATGCCCTCAGTCAGCTCTGTTTGTATGACAGGAACAGCTTGGCAAGGCTGATGCATAGTAGCAGTGGGGAACACATTACAGTGCGAGTGACAAAGAGGGGAAACAACAACAGAGGAGGCTAAGAGACACAGGGCAGAGGCCAATACGTTTTTCATCACTGGGAGATCTCTGGCAGCTCTCCCTGTTACTTTTTTTAATCAGTTATTGTGCACCAATCAGTGAATCTTTATATCATACACATTTACGCTATACTGCACTGTGCAGAATTTAACATAACATAGGATATGCTATTCAAGGGGTGGCCCGGGGGCCAGAAATGGCCCACTGGATGACAAAAAGTCAGTGAGCATCTTTCACTGCTCAAAGGTTTTCAAGGTATGAAATAAATTCACCTGCTGCTTAAAAAAGTAAATGTTTATTGAGCAAATAATTTGAATTGCAATGCATTCAACACCAGCATAGATAGAGAAGAAGATGGAACAAGAGAGACATCAAATTGTTGAAATGGCACTTTTTTCCTCACGTCATCTCTGCTGTTTTGTAAATTGAAAATTATTACGAGCGTAAATATTCACAATGTTTTCTTCACATAAAAAAATAGGGTTGAAATTTTAGGTGTCATTATTTAATTTTCACTGGTCCGGTCCAATCTGTGATCAAATTTTGCTGTATCCCATGAAATAAATTGAGTTTGACACCCCTGCTTTGAAAGATCGTGAATATCACGGTAAATAAATACATTTTCTCTGAACGTCTGTAGAAACATGGATGTAGAAACATTTTCAACTCACTGACCAAGTAGACTGTGTCATTTGAGGCTTTCATTTGATAAAGAGCATGAATGACTGCTTTGAACAGACTGAGCTGTCCTGTCTATACCTTTCCTAAACTAGATTAGTGTTATAGCTAGAAAATTCTGTTACGACCCTGATAGCCTTTATGTGACAAATTTCATCAGGACACATAGCTTTCCTGATGTTACGGAACATTGTGTGCCTGCGTTTATTAGTGACACAAGTCCAGTTAGTGCAATCTTTAAATGCAGTATTCAAGTTTTTTGGCAAAAGCATTGGGACATATATTTCTACATCTCAACCAAGAAATACTGGAGAGAACACGGTTGCAAAAGTAAAAATCCACTTCATGGCATAGGTGGCTTCTTTTTTTAAAAGTTAATAGTCCTTTCCAGCTCACAGAAACCAATAGAGAAAGGCTTGACTACTGTAATTCTCTTAAATCGTGTGACCCCCCTAAAAATAAGTCATTAACAGGCAAATCAGCACTGCTGCTCAAGTGATGAAAAGCAAAAGGAGTGCAAGAGCACATCTATTCCCACGCTGCTTACAACGATTACCTGTTGGTTTTTCTCCAAATTGATTTTCATATCATCCTAGTAGAGTAGTCTGTACGTCTACCATTTGTCTAGCATGTCTTTTTTTCTTCTTTACTTTGAGTTTTAATACTTACATTTTGCACTTGTGCATTTTTTAGGCTGAGAGGAATGTGCAAAGCTGAACATTGCGAATTACTCAGACGTCTCCCTAATATTATTGTCATGCACAGGACAAAAAAATATGTCTTCATATACAGTATGCAGACTTTTCCTTTCTTAACCTCTCATTCAAAGTGAATATGATTAATAGTCAAGTCATTTATTGCAGCTTTTTATGACTAACTGCAATCTACACTCTTTCACTTTACTTGAAATCTTTTGGCCTCAGTTACTTTCCTTTTACTGTGAAGCATTGAAACTAGATCATTTATCATGAACATTTGTTTGATTTATTAAACTACATGCATTTATATAGCTTAATTCTGTTCTATTACATTTCTGATGGACACATTGTACTTTTTCCTCCACTAAATGTTGTTAGATTAGTGAGTTAGAATATCTCACACTGTCCTAGATGAACCTAAAAAACAATCAACAAGTCATTTGCCATAGGCTTCAGCTGCAGCATCTTACATCTTATCACATACATAATTTAGCAGTCTCAAAGGGGAGCACTCTTCAAAAGCATTTTTCCTTTTGATATGTAATTACAAATTTGAGCTTGGACTATTTTTGCACCACTACTTTTACATAACAATGACTTGTTTGACCGATGATATATTGTTGCAAAATGACTTTAAGGTGTATAAAAAGAACTGTCTACAGGTCAGAGCTAAAATGATTAGTTATAATCAATTAGTTGACAAAACTAAATAACAAAAACTTTTATTTTGATAATTTATTTGGGAAAAAAATTCAAATGTCAGTGATTACATCTTCACAAATTCAATATCTCTTGGTACTCATCAAGTTTCTTAGCTGAATATATTCATTTTTGGGAAGTTACCTCACAAATAAAAAGTCCAAATAAAGCATGTGTTGAGCTTCTGAAATATCTCACGCTGTTCTGGATCAACCTACAAAACAATCAACAAGTCATTTGCCACAGGCTGCAGAAATCTTACATCTTATCATAAATAATTTACCACTCTCAGAGGAGACCACTCTTCAAAAGCTTTTTTTCCTTTTGATATGTAAGTGCAAATTTGAGCTTTTGTTGTGGCTTGGAGTATTTCTTACATCACCACTTTTACATAATTAAACGGTATTTGTTAATATTTTGTTATAATATAATTTAAGGAATATTATAATGTCTAAAGACCCCTAAACAGCCCCGCCCCCATTTGATCAGATTCTATTCCAGGGTCCTCATCTGATAAGATATATGTTTTATAACAAAATGAATAAGAAACCGTTCTTTTATCCATTCCAACCAAAATACTCATATATTGTGGCATTGTGTTACATGATTCTCCTTTTTGCTTGGGAACCCTGGAAACCACTCAAGGTCACCTGAGGGTCACCGGTCCCCACGAACTCCAGAGCTAGTTCACTGAGAAACCACGTTTTTAACTGTTATTAACATTTTTGTAAACCAATGGGTAATTAGTTGTTCAAAAATATCTGCAGAAAAATCACCTGCTGTACAATACAACAGCAAAAAAGACAATTTAGGTTGAATCTTTATCTTTGGGAAAAAGTAATCAACATTTTACAATTTCAGGAAACAAACAATTAATCTTTTAAATAATCAGTAGATTAATCTACTCAAACCAAAAGATTGTAAGAACAAATTAAGTCCTGATTTTTCTGGCAGATGTTGTGATTTCATCCTACCATTAAAACATCAAAACTAAAAATAAATATATATAGTCCTATTTGTTGAGTGCTTGAGCATCAGCAGTTATTACAACTGAAGAACTGATAGAGCATCTATGTCTTAACTTAAAGCAGAGCAAAAAAGTCTTTTAACCTAAAGTAGTAGGAAATGTGTAAAATACTTGACCAAAACAAAACCTTGGCTAGGAGAACAGCAAAGAGATGGCAGCTTTGACAATCTCAAAGATTTTCGATCTAAAACGATAGATCTTGTAGAATATCTTATTGTACAACAGGTAGTAAAGCACCCAAAAATAAAAAAAATCACAACTCAACAGGTAAATCAAAAACATTGAATTTTACACATTATCATATGTGATATTTGTTCCAGGGAGTAGGGGAAAAAAACATTGATATACCTTAATCCCTTGAATGCCTCACTCATGGGCCTCTGTAGGGGCTGTGGATCCCTTTTTTATTTTATTTATTTTTTTTGCGGGGAGGGGGGGGCGTCGCCACAGACAAGAGCGACCACAGGGTTCAACAAGGCCATGCAGAATAAGCCCGTATAAACTGCTGCAGGATTTTTTTTTCAATGGGACCGCTGACAGCCTCTTGTGTGTGTGTGTGTGAATCGTAAAAAAAAAAAAAAAAAAAAAAAAGAGAGCGAAAAAAGACGGTCGGCTTTAGGACCCGGGAGAGCGAGCGCTGCCACAGAGGCATTGCAGACAGCGCGTTTGGGAGGTGTAGTGGAAGAAAGGCAAAGAGAAACGGAGTAAATGAGAGCACTTTTGTCCAGATTGTTGAAGGACTTACCAACTTAATAACCCGCCGAAACAGCTCACTAGAATGAGACGGACACATTGTTGAGTTTCCTGTCCAGGTAAATGTCCGCGTTTCCTTCGCATGGTCTAACTACAAGAGGTCGACAGCTAGACAGGGTAGGTCCCCATTGTACTTACATGGGATGCGGTTATTCTCACCCAAGCTGCCCTGCTAGGCCCCATATCCTTTCTATCGCTAAATGCAAACCTGAAATGAGGTACTTTCCTCGCTCCACACCGCCGTACAACTTGCTGAGCCCTAAAGTCAAGGGCACATACGCCTTTTTTTTTCCAAGTGAATTACAACGCGTTGTTGTATTTTCCACCAAGAAAACAGTGAACCTCTCCTCATATGTTAACCATTCTTTGTTGTTTTTTTTCTTCTTTTTTTTTTTGACAATGACCACTTTTTGGGGGGAGAGGGGGGGCGGTGGGTTTGAGACACGCAGCAACCAACACATCTGCAGTCACGTTACTTTAAACGAGAAGGTTCTTTTTTTTCCTTTTTGGTTTTTTTTTTTATTGTTGCTCTTGTTTGGTTTGTTTGTTACTTTCGTGGCACTGGGGAGGCAAATGAAAACAAATGAGCTCAACAAGGAGAGCAGCTCATTCATTGTTGCTGAACTACTCCTGCGTTTTTGTGTTTAGTTGGCAGACAATAGTCTAAAGTCATTTTAGCTTCTGCCTAGCTGCCCTCTGTGCTGCAGCACACACTTTTAATGCTAAAATGTCTTTGTTGTTGTGACTGGTTGTGCCCCCCCCCAACACACACACACACACACACACACACACACACACACACACACACCACCTCCCCACCTCTGTATTGCTTCCCAAAAAAAAAAAAAAAAAAAAACAGGGATCCCTGCAGGACCTCCTAAGAACAGGGTGTTGTAGTGTTATTTTCTGATTCTCCTCCCTTGTAATCAGCACAACTGGAGAATGCATGCGGTTAGCTGTAACATGGTGGTAAGTTTCACTGTCCTCTCTGTTATAAAGCCACCTACAGTGATGACAGCTATGCACGGCTATGCTAAATCAGTGTCAACTTAACTGCAGGAATTTTGTCATGTGGGTTTTATTTTGGAATCCAAAAAAAAACAAACGGTGGAGTGATGTAAAGCGTGTTGATGTGGCGGGTTCGGGTAAGGGGGAAAGTTTAATGTTGTTTCATGTATGTGTAACTTTAACCTTGTTCCTTACATTGCAGATATCAGCGTTCGCCAGGGTTTACACGCGCTCCCCCAAGAGAGTACATTGTACCCGATACGCCTTTAGTGTCAAAAATGTTTGTGTCGGTCATGGGACTGTGTCTGTCCACTGTGTGTATGCATGGGGGGGGGTGACATGGCATGTGACCGGGGGAAGACGCAACAAGCTGGCGTAATGATGCAGCCCAGTGACTTGCTTGGCTCTCCCTGTGCTATTTAGGAAAATAAAAAAAAAAAATACCAGTCACCTCCCACCCAATCCCCTCACAGATCCGTTGACGTAAAAATGTGCCGCCGGTCGCATGCAGAATCTGAGGAATGTTGTTTAAAAAGTTTTTGCCCCTGTACACAGTCAGGCTCATTGTGCCCGTCGCCCCGCAGGAGTTAAATGTCTCATCAAGGAGGAAAGATGCGCTCCTCATGACGGCCGCGGCCCACTGTCAGCGTCACATAATGCCACTTTTCTCGTTTGAAAGCCGCGTCAGAATGGCGTACGGTGCAAGCACATCCGCGTGAGTCATAGAGGGGTTGCTCTCCGTGTCATCCCAGGATTAAAGCCGAGCCGGCTTGACTTTCAGTAGCTGTGGCTTTGGTGTTCAAACTGCATTTGCCCATATTCTTGTCATCAGTGATGTGCGTTCAGGGAACTTGAAAGAGGAACTTGGTGCGAGGCTGTAGGTCAGAGCAGCACCGGTTCAAACGTTAGGAGCGGTTTCCAGCGTCAGGTGAGCGTTGTTCGATGTTTTCATTCCTTTCAAATTGTTTCAAATGTGTCGAGTGAAGTTTTTAGAAACCCTTTTGTAACCGTGAGTCGGCTGATGAATATCTTGTTTATTCAGAGTTGCTACATAAAACGGGGCAAAAAAAGAAAAGAAACAACAGCCTCTCGTCTATCGATCTGTGATGATGAAGGAAGTAGTGTGGTGGCAATGTTGGCCTGATTTTCTGCTTCCTGCCATAAACACACGGGACCGTCCTGGCTGGCCCGGTGACAGGCTCGGTGTGTGGCATCCTTGCTGCGTGACGCTGATTTGCATTGAATGAAGTGGCCCCCAGAGCCGGAGCCAGGAAGATGAATGATTGAAAGCCGCACTGACAGCGGGGCAGGCAGGCCGGCAGGCAGGCAGGCGGTGGCCCAGAGGCCTGAGGACCATGTGACCCGCTGTCAGGGTACTGGGTTCATTCAGTGGCTGCTGGCTGCAGCGCTGGCAGCGGCCCAGCTTTTCCACACAGGCCGCAGTAGCAACAGGTCGCTCCCATTAAAACAGCAGCGCTCTGTTGTGGCTCCAGAGCCGGGTCTTGTGCATGTGTTGCTTTTTTGGCTGTGGTGTGTGCGCGCCGGAGTTTGTTTGTGTGATGTATCCCGATGTGTATATAATGTGTGCGTGCCTGTGTCACAGAGTACACACCAAGATGCCGAAGGGATCCGACGGTTTGTGTGATCTCCAGTTTTGAATTGCACTCAGTGTGCTTTTTCAAAATCCCTCTCCCGAGGTCCGTCCAACATCAACTGTGTGACACAAGCACCGCAGCCCCGGAGCAATAAACAAAAACACCAGAGCAAAAATAAACCCCGGCTTTCATAAACTCAACGTTTTTTGCTCATTGATGGGAGTGAGCAGAATGGCAGTAAAAAGGCGCGTTGATCACACGTTTCGCAGACACATGTGTCTGGAGCCCCGGGGCCGTGCTGATATGACTCGCAGTCTGTCAATAGTCACATCCACTTCCTGTTGTTGTCCCCACCAGTGAGCTGGATGAGGCCACTCAGACAGAGCTCTCTTTTGATGGCCTCACTCTGACAGAGCAGCAGCAGTCAAATTGATTTCAGTCTGAGGGTCAAATATTGCCTGGCGCAGCATGCAGCATTTGTGTGAACAAGTGCAGGGATTGATTTTTTTGGTTTGGTTTGCGTTTTTTTTTTTTTCATATCACAAAGGAGTACAGATTTAATCGAAAAAGGTCAAGTGTTTTTGTTACGTTAGCCCCTGTGTTTTTAATGAGCGACTGTTATATAACTTACAAGTCTTTAAAGGATTTAGTAAGGTGGTGGTTCTCCTTACACTGTTACCATCATGCTTTAAGTCGTTGTAGTAGGTTGGACTCCTGCGGTAGCCTGATCATGTTAGTTTCATTTTGACGCTGTAAATGTGTCAACATCTTTTTTTTGTTTAGTTTTTTTTTTTAACCTAGTGACATTTCCTCACACTTCCACCTCAGGTTGCGCGAGAAACAACGGGCAGTGACACTCGCAGATTCAGCGCACGAAAGTTATCGTCATATCATTTTTCAACAGATTAACAGATAGTTTCCACACTCTGCTCTCGTGTGTTCGTTTTATTGACACCGCAATAAATCTCCGTATGATGGCTGTTGTAGTGCGTTCGGTCATATGAGGTTGATCTTCATCAGCAGACTCGGTTTGGCCAGTTGTCAGGGAATTGTAGAGGATAAACATTTCGGTATCCACTGAAGATTTAAATCAGGTGACGCAAGGACACGATCATTTGACAAACCAGTGTCATCTCTTGGCCTATTCACTAGCTTTATACAGCATATGACACTTGAAAGATAGTAAACATATTTGTATTTTGTGAAATAAAAAATAGCACTAATGTTGTGCTGCAATATAATAAATGTGATATGTGAAATGTTATGTGAAAACCTTAGCCTATTGTGAAGTGTTCCTATCATAAAGTTGAATTAAATGTTTAATATAATGAATTGCTCCTAATGCTTCAATCTAGCAGGAATTGGTACATTAAAGTGTTTAGAAAACGGTTTTGCTGTTGGACCCTATTTAAAGTTTGTTATCAAAATTAGATCCAAAACACAAATCTGCAAGCGGGATAATGATCGCTGCTACACCACAATCACAAATAATCAAACCACTAAACAAGGATCCATTCAATTTTGTACTTTTCTCACTGGCTGCTTAAATTAAAAAAAAATAAATAAATAAACATAGCAGCATATGTACATAAAAAGTGATTTAAGCAAGAAATTTCATAGTATTTAAACTCGCTGCTTTATTGATCACTAGTAGGAAAAAAGCTCAGGAAAACATGACATCTCATGTATTTTAAACTTTGCAGTGTTGCAGGTTTCACATTTGCTTAAATCAGGATAAGGTTTAACGTATCCTGCACTATCTGCACCATAGAGTGCAGGATGTTCTTAATTCCACTGCCTCGCTTCCGTGTTGACCCCAGGGTTAATAATCAGACAAAGTCAAAAGCATCTTTCACCTCAATAAGGGGCTAATTTTTACTTTTCTCTGACTAATAGGTAACCACGATTGAGAAGGCGGCCGTTAACGCCAGGACTCTGTCTCCGGGCTCCCGCACAGGGCCGAGTGAAGGAAACTTGGGAAACAAAGTGGTGACTCTCCCTGTGGGAATCCTGGATCCTCCATCCTGCCCACCAACATGACCAATGTGGTGATCGTCAAGGAGGGATGGCTGCATAAAAGAGGTAAATGCATGCATTCATTCTGCTATGAAGTAGGATTTACGTAATATCAGCGGTAAGGAGTTGTTTTTTCAATTTTCAATTTTAATTTAAATGTAGATACACTTGAAGCTTTTCTAAGCTTTCTCTTGAGGTAATTACAGACTATTATAGTATAGGATGCACAAAATATTCGGAAACCAAATGCATTTAGCTGAAGATTGCAAAAAACGTCACATTCGATCTTCTGCAGAGTAAGTTAGATAGAGAGTCTGAATAGTGGCGTGTCATGCAATAAAACAGCGTACAGTGACACGCTGATCTGGCACCTTCGTTAAAATGTGGGCAGCGTGGAGAATTTCAAAGTGTTAGAGAGCGAGAATAGAAAAGCAGTTTGCGATGAGTTTGTTCAACCACACTAAGTATAGAGGGGCTTCCTCTGCAGTGAACTTTAGCAATACTGAATTAATTTGCCATTAAAAAAACAAACAAAACACCCTGAACAACACGCTGAGTACGAGAGTCCATGGCCGACATCTTTCACCTTCGAAAAGTTGAAAATGTTTTCAAAGGACGGCGCCAAAGATAATTGGAATCACAACGAAGGTGATGAGACTTCATGACTGTCTGGTGTTCTGTAGGACATTGGCTTTTCAGAGGTTTCTGGAGCACGTTGAGCCCTGTTACACGATACAGAGTAGACGGTATTTGTCAAATGTGAGCTTACTGGAGCTCACATATTTATTCTAGACTATTTATGCAATATTTGAAAGAAAAGTTGCGAAAAAACGTATTTTTATTTTTTTTTTATTTAGTATGGGTGGTTGGCTTTAGGTGCAGCACCGCCCCCTGCTGCTCTGGAGGGTAAGCGCTTCGCCTACGAGAAAAAAGCAGCATAACAAAAAGCAGAAGTTCATGACTATGAACCGAACCCAGACAGTTACGACTGTTTTTATAAACCGTCCCATCCCTAATAAACAGGAACAATTGATATTCTTTGTTTAACAGTACACATATTTCACTCTTGAGGTACTGGTGTCAGCGTGTTTGTTCAGTAATGCAACATTGTTGAGTACTAATTGACAAATTGTTCAAGGTGACTGATAACTGCGTAACGGTAAAACTCATTTAACGAGTCAAAAATCTCATGTGAAGAGTCATTTAGCTGCAGAGTCCCCGGCGGGCCCCATTTAGCTGCTCTGACAGCGCTGCGCGGCGTGGCTCTGTGTGTCGGGCGTGAGTCCTGTTGTTTGGATGAAGAAGCATTCCTCACATACCTGCTGGCTTTGAGCGCTTTATGTGTGCATACTAACTCTGCCTTCGAACTGCGGCTGCCTCACTGAGCCACTCCACCACCACCACCACCGGGGTCAGAATGGGATAAGAAACTTCTCCAAATCCACTGAAGGATCTCGGGGGCCCGTTGCCAAGGATCCTGGATTTACTGGAAAGGGAGTGGGTGGGGGAGAACCAAGACTCTGACTCAGGGGATAAGGTGATGGGAGCGGGTCGCTCAGAGAGTTCCTGAGACTTTCTGGGGGGGGGGGGGGGGGGGACAGAGTGCTGCTGTGGCGTGTGAGCCCACCCCGCGCTCCGCCTTCTCAAGGCCTGGGCTAAGAGCACAACAGCCTGCTGTTTTAGAAAAAGGGTCAGCCTGGTCTGGCTCAGTTGGTCTCAGGCAGACACACCTTGGTCCTTCCCGTGAGGATAAAAAGTTAGCTGCTGTTAGTGTGTGATTAGTGCTGTTGAGTAAATCGATGCTGCACAGTTAGGAAGTGGGTGACAGCAACTCGGAAAAAAATGTTTCATTCATGCTTTTCCTGCAGCCGAATTCATGTCATGAATTTAATTTCTGTTACGTGATAGAAGGCTATAAAAGTCAAACTGTGGTATTATGTATATTCAAGGGGGAAATGAGAACCGGAACATCCTTTCTTTGGAAAGAAATATGTAAAATTGCATTTGTTTGACGCGAGCATTAAACGTTAACGCAGAACTGTCATGTTCATTCTGAGCCTGTAAATTTGCATACTCCTTTATTTTTGGTGCGGCTGTGGTTCTCTGTGTATCATCTGAACCGCAGAGCTGGCCCGGCTTCACGTTCCCTCTGCGCCTGTCACCACAGAAGATGCCGATAGAGAGCGTAAAAATGTGACTATAAGAGGTCAAATGGTGACTTGTGAGGAAACGCACTCGAGTTGTTTTTTCGCAGTGGACGCCCTCGCACGTGTGTGTGTGCGCGCGAAGTTCGAGCAGTGACACCCTTCAGTAATAGTGAGTTGGCACGTTGTCGCGTCCCAGCAGCTGTTCCCTATGAAATGTCACCGGGAGAACCTCTGTGTTTTGATTGGAGGGAACGGCCGCCTGCCTCCTGACAGCAAGGCTTTCGGTGTCGCGTCACTGTCACGCATTCTTTGCCCCAGAGCCCCCGCACAGAAGGTGAACCTGCAGTAGCCCCCGTTTCGCTGTCCATCACCTCAGCCAGGCAGCCCCGTTTACCCTGTGTGTGTGTGTGTGTGTGTGTGTGTGTGTGTGTGTGTGTGTGTGTGTGTGTGTGTGTGTGTGTGTGTGTGTGTGTGTGTGTGTGTGTGTGTGTGTGTGTGTGTGTGTGTGTGTGTGTGTGTGTGTGTGTGTGTGTGTGTGTGTGTGTGTGGTGGCGCCACCCAAGTGACTCACATCTCTATGTGGGCGTAATAATAAATGGCTTATGCCGCTTCCAAGCGTGTTCAGCGTGCTCATTACTCCCATGTGTGCACTCAAAACACCAATTTGACGTTTCACAAAAAGATAGCCCTCCATGTTTTCATCAATTTTTTTTTCTTTTTTTTTTGTGCGTGTGTTTCGTGGACACCGTCCCACCCCGGAATCTGTTGTCACGGGTCTTAACAAAAGCAGGTACGGTTTAAAAAAAAAAAAAGTGTGGCT
Source organism: Eupleurogrammus muticus (assembly GCA_036785175.1). NCBI lineage: Eukaryota > Metazoa > Chordata > Actinopteri > Scombriformes > Trichiuridae > Eupleurogrammus > Eupleurogrammus muticus. The sequence continues at coordinate 11,484,618 of JAYKQN010000012.1, read as the reverse complement.
TCGTCCTCCTGTAATGCCTTTTTAACGGCGCTGCCACATGGATTTCACGGTGGGCCGGTCACATGTGCGGAGCGCGGCACCTCTGGCACCTCGGCTCAACACATCCACGCCGCTCACTCTCGCTCTTTTGATTCCTGTCTGATTAGTCATGTTCCACAGCACGCACATGTGAACCGTGCGGAGGCTCCCGAAAGAAACCGAGACAAACTTTGTGCCTTGTAAAAAAAGCCCCCAGTAGAGCTAATCTGGAGAGCTCCGTATTCTCAGCCTTGGAGTGCTCTGTACACTTGTTCCAGGCTGCACTTTAGTGAGATGATCTCATCTTGAAGGACACACCTTCATACTTTCTCCTTAAGCCTCGCGCTGTAGTGAAGTGTCTGGATTGTGGACGCCGCCTGCGATGTGTTGTTGTGGCTGTTATCTCAGTTGTCTGTTTTTTTTTGGAAGGACGACGGTGGAATGCAAGGAGACGCGGCAGAATAGGAGGAGGGCAGAATGTGCGCCTGGACGTCATGAAGCGTACTTGTTTAAAAGGTTGCCAGCAGCGGGACGTTACCCGGTGCTCTTACGCACGGATCGCATCACAAGTACGCGCCTGCAACAACACTGTAACTCCGTTGTCGCTATCGTAACCAGTTGTTACATGTCCCGAAATGATACTTCCCTTTTAGAAGCTTCACAGAGTGCACCCACACACTCTGAATGTGCCTACGGCCTCTAGTGGCCACAGAGACTGAGCAGCATGTTATTTCTTTTTTTTTTGCAAGTGTGTTTTTCCAAAGTTTCCATCAAAGCCCGAGCATCATCAGACATCAAAGAGGCAGATTGTGGGTTCCCTAGTTTCCACGGGAAGCACCGCGGCCAAGAACCCAGTGAAGCTCGACAGAACAGCATTCGCTTGTCCTCCCCTCTTCCACGGCCCTTGTTTGTTTGACTCATTTGCTCCCTGACAAGTATAAAGAGCCGGCCCCCTCGTTAGGCTAACGAAGGCCGCAACAACTGTTGGATTTGGGTAGCACGCTCAGCTGGCTCCGTCTCATGGGAGGGAGGGTTGAGAATGAGAGAAGGGAGGGGAAATCGGAGAACACGCCAGCGGAGATAGCGGAGGGGGGGGGGGAGAGGGACAGGAGTTGTGCAGCGTCTTTGTGATGTTCCCAGAACATTGCTCAGTGACCCAGACGGCCTCAGGAGCGAGGGCGGATGTCGGTGCGCGATGCGCCACAGAGACCCTCTCATGGGTTCGGGGCCGGAGCGCTCATCAGCTGATCGGGTCCTTCGCCGGTCATGCGGCTGAAGGACGACCATGAGTGGCTCCTCCAAGCGAGACCTTTGTTGGTGGTCTGGGAAAAGTGCATGAGACACAGCGAGGGAACGGGGAGGGAGGGAAACTGGAGAAAAGAATGCACGGTGTTTTTGTGAAACACCAGACACAGTAGTCAGTGTTGCTGAAACTTTTTTTTTTCTTTTTTCATCTTTTGAATATCTGTGCCTTGTGCATCTGGTGAGCAGACCTCGCAACAATTCAGCCAGAGTTTTTCCACATTTGTATTAGTTGTTTTTTTTTTCGCTGTAAGAGCTCAGCTTCGGGAATGTGGCGTTCCCGCACTGATAAAAGCTCTTCAAAGAGCAGACCCACCTGATTAAGAATGTCTCATGATGCCGCAATGCTGACTGTCTCAGGACTTCGGGATTTTGACCAGCTGCCAGCCCTGTTGCTAGGCTTGTCCAGGCTTCTACACATCCCCTCATTATGGCTGACATAGGCCACACACACACGCACACACAGGCATGCACGCACATTACGTACTGCAGGACTCTCAAAAGTCTCAAGTGCACATAAAATACGTAAGTCCTTCTCAATGCATCCCAAAATAATTCTGTCATCCTGAAGCTTGAGGATAATGTCTTGCAGTTATGAAATTACTTTAAATGTTCCATATTGTAAACTTTTCCAAACTTTTTTTTATTTTTAAGTTTTCATAGAGGATCATTATGAGGCATAGCTTCAAAAATCAATTCAAATCTCACTCTTATCTTGTTGTGCAGTGCTTTATGGTTAAATTGTATGTTGCTTCTATAGATAATTAAATGTGTGGTTTTTGCCCCTTTTGTCTGTCAGTAGAACTATAAATCATTAATAATAATTCTAAAGAATGTTAATTTTCCTTCTATTATATAATATAATTCAATGCTCTACACATCTCTCTTACAACCCATGTTTTTTGTCTTTCAACTGTCAGTTAAATTCAACTGAATTTCACTAAGACACCAAAATTAAAAAAAAAAATCCTAAAGAGATAAAGGGGAATTTTTATATATAGCAATTTAATGATGGGGTAATTACCATATTAGTCCATACAAAAACGAGCTTTGAGGTAACTTTCTAACACTGGAAGCGCCAAATGCACAGACATTACCCAATCGCTTAACAGCAGTGGAAGTTGCGATGCCAGACAAATCTGGGAGCGGGGGGGTGGGCCCCGTAGGCAGCGTCCAGCAGCAGAGGGTGTCACCCCGGGAAGCCGGTGCTCCGGCCGGGTGTCTGGCCGTCAGCGCAGACCCCCTGCTCCGGGTAATGGGAAACAGTCTTCCTGCTAAATGTGGTGGAGAGAAGTAAATTACTGGGGTGCAGCTGTCAGCAGGCAGCCTGGCACGGTGGGGGGGGGGGGACCAGGAGGCTGTGAGGAGGTAGCACCTCCACCGCTCGCCTCCTCTCGCTGCGGGCCTGCTGTGTGCTTACTTTGCTGTGCAGAGCCCGCCTGCTCGCTGCAACTGTGGTGCTCTGCAACGCTCCCCTTCCCTTTTTTTCTTTTCTTTCCATCTCTGTGCATTCTCTTGCTCTCTTTCAACCCTACTCCCACATTCTTCCTCTTCTTTTAGTCTCTATTAACACCTCCCCCTCACCCCACCCACACCTCCCCTTATTCTTGGCCTCTGCCTGCCCCCTCCAGCTCCCAACGCCTCTCAGCCCCCTCTCCTGCTTCCAGCGCATGCTACCCCCCCTCCCGCCGCCCCACCACCCTGTTGCTAGGATAATGACCCCGCTGACAACTCAGACCCATGGCGGAAGCGGCTCTGGACCAGCGAGAAAAGCTCCCAGTCTCCGACATCAATCACATCACTGGCACCTCTCTCCAGTTGAGGGAGGGTAGGGGACACGGAGAGATGAAGGGGATGCTCAGCTGTCCGCAGACTAAGAGTCGACTGTATGCTGCATCCTCTACACATCAGCTTATTTGGGCATTGGGAACAGACTTTCTCAAATTATTCTGAGGTTAAATGCATGCTGAAAAAACAAGTTGTGGCTTACTTGATGCTATCAGCAGCTGAGAGTACCTAGGGAGGGTGGGGGGTGGATGCTCTTGGGTTTATCGCCTGTTCGTTTCAGAGTTTTCAGATCTTATAGTGGTCATTGAGAGTTCATTGGCAGTAATTTGCTCTAAATAATGTGTGTTTATTTGTTTGCCACGCAGTAACCCAGTTAACTAATCCATGGACTGCTTGTTTACCCAGGGAGAGGGGGCAAATCTCAGCCCCCAGTGTGGCAGGGGGGGAACTTCCCACAGTGTCTCTATGGTAATCAGCAGGTGTCACTCACCACGGAGAAGAAGTGAGGGCTTTCTTACAAGCGTGAGAAAGAGGGGCAGCCCCCGACCACCACACCCCCCCCCCCCTCTTTTTTTTCCCCCTGTTGGGGTAGCAGCAGCAACGCAGTGACAGGGAGAAAGAGCGAGGGATAAGGGGAAGAGACAGAGAGGGCTACATTGGAGGCCGGGGTGGCCCTTCCCCACAACTTGTTGATGCTGCTGCCAATGCCCTGGCAATGGATTTCCCCATCCAGCTGCATGGGAGAGAGAAGGGCCAACAAAAGAGGTTTGGGAAGGAGGGGAGGAGGGGGTGTCAGGAAGACATAAAGAGAGGGGTGGGGGTGAAGAAAAAAAAAAATGAAGTAGACCAAACTCCTGGACAGTTTAGGATGGCATGTGAGCCTGGCGTTGCCTTATATGGGCACGGAGAGACGGGCGAATGGGTGGCCGGGTGCCCGGGCAGCACGAAAGGCGGAGTTTTGCGGTTGCCGGGGCTCAATGGTGACCCCCTGCATCAGGGATCTTTCCCCCCACCACACACCCCCCGCCCCATCACCACCACCGCCTCCTCTGGAGCTGGCGGCCCGTGGCTCATTGAGATGCAGGGCACAGGGTGGCAGGCCGCAGCTGCAGCCTACAGGCAGAACCCCGGCAGAAAAGGGCCGAAAGGGGATGGCGGGGGCGGCTGAGGAAAAACCAACAAAAGACGCTTTCCCCCCCCACCTCCTCCCTCGCTTTGGAGTTCTAATTCCCTAATCCTCAACCTCCGCCCACCCCCCTCCCCACCACCACCACCTCCCACCCCCTCATCCGATTCTCACCACTCAAACACACACACACATACACACAGTTCATGCAGTTACCACTGGCTCCCTTCCTCTCATCCCCTAGCCATGAATGGCGAGACAGGGACAAAACCCAACAGCAGCCCCCTCAGGAAGTCTAACCACTGGGTCTGGGCACTGAGAGGCGCATTCTGTCTGACGCACTCTCGGTTCCTCTGCCATGTGTGAGCACGCACACACACACACACACACACACACACACACACACACACGGGTGCATGCGTGTGAATAAACAATACACATGTGTACGGTTTGTCTTGCGCCAAATGACTAAGGTGGGCCTCAATGATTTAAGATGATTGTTTCGGAATTTTCTTTAAAATCTCTCAAATTTAAAAACAGAAACAGGGATGATATGCAGTAGAGCTGTTTTTTTTTTTTTTTTAGGGGGAGTGCAGTGAATGCTGCTTGATGTGTCTTATTAAGCCAACAAGCCACAGCAGCTTGGCTCCTGACATTCCTGTCGTTGTCATGTAGAGACGGGCAGCGCAGGACGCTCCACGGAAACAGCCACTAACCTCTGTCACTCTCTGTGTTTTCTTCCCCTCTCTCTCCCTCTTGTGTCAAAAGCGGTTTACATTTTTTTTCCTTTTATTTTTTGACCCCCCCCTTAATGGCCAGCAAAGCTGCAAAAGGCTTTGGCGCTGAAAGAAAATGCTCTTTTTTCCCCCACTTCAATTAGAAGTAGAAACCTAGATTCGTAAAAAAAAAAAAAAAAATATTCAGAGACTTTTTCAACCTTTCTCTCTACTTGTCACACATGCATGCATAAGAACAAGACGATGTTCCACAGTGTGCCAAGCCTGTCCCAGTCGCACTATACCTTGATGTGTGTTGGGGGTATAAAGGGCGTGGCGGCGGCAGCCTGGAGCTGTCCACGCACAACACACAGGGCCGTGCAGCAGTTGGCAAATAAAGATGAATTCTGTTGTGTTTGGCAGCGGTTCTCCCTTCATTATTTTCCACTTTGCCCAGCGCGCATCCCAGACCTCAGCAGCTGCTTGTCATGTAAAGACACTCTATCAGGCCCTGACAGCTCCTCCCGTATACACACACACACATAAACTCACACTTCACTTGTGCTCACCCCCCCCCCCCCTCCTACTTGCAGTCTTACATATGTGGGGAACATATGTAGTGATCTGTCTCACTACCACTCTGCTCAGCACCACTCTTTGCACACTGCGTCGCTTTCTCATCCCCTCTAGTTCTCTCATCTCTCATCTGGTGTCAAATCAGTCTTTCTCTGCCCCCCCACCCCCCACCCCACCACCACCAGTTTCACAGAGACCAGCCACATGTCTGCCATCACACTCCGCGCTCGCTCGAAAACTTTTGAGGCCGGGACGCGGGCCGTTTTCAGTGCCGTTTCCTCCTAACCGCTCGTCTCGGCAGTTACGTTCAGACGCTGGAGGCCAGGTTTTTATCTTATCTAGGTTGTGGTCCGTCTGTCTGTTGGCCAGTTTCCTGTTTTGGAGAGCATGTTGACATCAAACAGGTTTTAGTTTACTGGAAGGCTGTGATGATGAACTGACTTAAAAGCAGAAGGCTCTCCTATGTTGTTATGAGGCCCATTGTCCTTTGTCAGCAGTCTACACTGTATACAGGATGTATTTACAGTCTATTCTGCAAAGCAATGAAGTATTTGTCAAGATTTTAAATCTATCAAAAGAAAATTTAGATGCAATTAAACAAGTGAGCAAATTTAGCTTTGATTTATTTCCCTGGTCTTTATAGCTGCATAACACTCTTTATGCCTGGTAGCTGAATTCCCACATTCCTTTATCCCCACCATTTAATGGCTTAAATGTGTGTGAGTTAAGGATAAGAATTTAACACAAATGCATGAGGCATAGCTGTCAGTTTCAGTGTCAGTGCTTGAGGAGGGTGCAAAGTAGAAGTGAATAAGAGGAGGGGAGGAAATATGTGTGAAAAGGAAGCTGACAGGGGTCATCTTTGTTGTGTAGACTGTTTTTTTAGGGGGGGGGGGTTGCAGTGCAGAGCGGAGGAGACGCACACACATACAGACAACCGGATATGGTTGCTTCCACTATTGTCATGTGACCAGGTTAGTGTGGTTACAGACGAGGAAGTAGCTCGCTAAAGAAAGTGTGTGTTTTTATAGTTCTCGACATGCCTTGTAATGGGGGGGTTTCTCAATAAGAGGCTTGTCTCTGCACCGCAACCCTACGCATTCCTTTGATGTCAAAAAGATGACAAAAAGGACACGCACAAACAATTTTCTTTTCTGTAATCTACACGCGGGGGTTGTTCCTTTTTTTTTTTTTTTGCAGTCACAGTAGCCGTTTTACTGAGTGTCACATTCCCGTGTGCGCGGCCTCCCCATAGCGACATTACGCACTTGTCGGTGCCCTTTCTGTCACAATTACATAATTCAGATACAGTGACGGTGGTCACTGAGAATTGGTTGAGAGCTGGCAGCCTTCGTCTCCCTGACATCTATACGACGGCCCGGGCCACCTCGGCGTTGGAGAATGCCGGGTCTGACACACATGGCCGGGCCGCGCGCGCGCGCACGCGACGCTGCGTCACGTATGAGCGCACGGGCGCCGCTCCCGGTGGGCGCCGCTCCCGGTGGGCGCCTGTGCGTCAGCGAGGGGGTTGGCAGCAGAAGCCGAGAGTGATCCGCTACAAAGACAAACTATTTTTCAGTGTGCACGGATATTTAAACACAAGCACATATGTACGGACACATACACACCTGCCCTGCGCCCGTCAGGACCCTTCACTGGGCCGGGATGCGATTTGCTAAACCGCCCAAAACTTCTAAAACCGCCACGTTTTGCGCCTCTCGCCCGGTGCAGCGGTGTCAGGTATGGGAGGGAGGGAGAGGGGGGGGGTTATTATGTCGGCTCTGCATTGTGCACATACTGTCCTCGGCGTGGGCTGGCATGGACTCCGCTCGGGGATATGGGTCAGCCAAAACCTGACCACGGACTTGAGGCACCAGCTGGGGCCCAGCTGAGGAAAAAAAAAAAAAAGACATGGCTCGGCGCGAAAGGGGGCTCGGGAGACTTTCTGGCCGCGGCGTGAAAGATTGAGGCAATTTCTGTCCGTGTTTGAACGCCTCTCGGGCCTCATTCCCAGCAGATACTTGTATGAGTGCACGCATTCTGTAAACGGCCACTGTTGTGCGCTTTGATGATTTAGATCCTTACGCTACCCACGTTCTGTAAGCGCCAATGTGCTGAAGTAAGGAAAGTGTGGTTTGTCTCGGGGAAGGCTCGTGATAAATAACACCATGCGTGCGTATTCTCCGGAGGCCGCGGCGCGCACGCGTGTGGGTGACTGATGTGGAACCAAATCGGTGAGGCTCGTCGTTTTAAAATAGACAAACGACTCTTCTCCCAATAATCGTGTTACATTGAAACAGTAAAAAAAGGGAAATCCACCAAAAAAAAAATAATAATTCCTGCCAGTATGTATTTCAATTAGGAATGGTGGCTGTGTTGGAAGGCGGCGACGATGGCTGACGAAGTCGGGCTAATTTCTAAATGAGCTTCATTTGGTGTGAAAACACTTACTCCGCACAAAAGTGGATGAAAAATCTCCTCCTGCGCCATGATGAAAAATGTAATTGGACATCTGCTGTGGATTGAAGACTAAAGTATATCATGCTCTGGGGCAGATGTTTCCTCTGGAGTGGTGATTGGAGACGCCACCTTGCCAGTCGCAGTAAATCAGGTGTTTTATTTTTTTATACTTGGATGTTTGCTTTTGGGTTTAACGACTTGATACTCTGCTAGAAGGTGGATGTAAAGGGAATTTAACAAGGCTGTCTGTGGTCATCTCTGCCAGAGCGGCTGCACTTTTCGAAAGCATCCTTTCCCCTTTCCTCTTCCACTTTTTTATTTTATTTTCATAGACAAAACTGCTACAGATCAGATGCTTGTGTCATTGCTCTTTTTTTTTTTTTTTTTTTTAAAAGAAGCTGCGAGAGGAAGTTCATCATTTTTGAGGCGTCAAAAAAATGATGAACCTAATCTGACTAGTGATATCTAGTCAGATTAAATAATCTTGCTTGATAAGGCCACACACTACACGCAGGTGGCATTACTACTATTACTACCGATCTATCACAGTTTCATCAGTCAGAAGTGTGAGTTTGAAAGAGAGTGACAGAAGCTCTTATTGACAGCTACCTCTCTCCTTCGGATTCACACACACACACACAGACACACACACTTTCTCTTTCATACGCATGCCACACTTCTGTGATGGAGGAAATGGGGCAATTAAGGACAGCTTGCTACAGCTCTGCATGGGGTTAATATGTGGCTCCGTAATTAAAAATAAATTACACATTTCCTGTATAAATATTCACGTCCCACTCCACTGTGTGCCATTGCCTTGTTATGGTATATAAGCTATTTTTTTCCCCCCACGTCTGCACAACATCTGGCACAACATTTCCTGAAGCATCGCCGGAATAAATTGAGTTTTGTCCGCCTACGAGAGATTCATTTGTGCGATGCTCGCCCGCGAGATGGACATGCGTGGCCTAGGGTTATGTACGGGTGTTGTCTGGAAAATGGGGAATTGTTTGAAGTTTTATTTGAAAGTCAAATTGGGGTTTGGACTTAGAGGTGATCCCGGTGTTACATGGTGATTTATAGCGAAAGAGAAAGAAAAGTGGCTGCGGTCGATGTCACGTTAAAACTGCATTTACAGACTGTAGCGTCTATTGAATATTAACTGTTTTTTCCTTCCTTCCTGGTGGCGTTTGCCGACCTATGATTTTTCTCCAGCTCCGGGAAGCTGCAGGAGAAATTTTTAAGACGGTTTGAATGTTCCCCGAGAGCCTCTATAAAGTGAAAATGACTGCTGGAAAGAGGGACAGACGGGGCAGGGGAAAAGGGTCCTGACTCCTACTAAAACCACCATTTGTCCTGCAGCTGACCTACACTAAAAGAACGACGGTGACAGGATGGTCCCAGTGAACAGCATAGCAATTAGATCGCAGGAAACGGGTTGTACCTCTGGGAATTGAAACAAAAAGAGAAAGGACAACGCAATCTTGTCATTAATCATAAAACCACAATGTTAAAAAAAAAAAAAAAAAAAGGTGATTGTGCATTTGTCAGCATTTTGAGCACGGAGGCTCGTATAACGTGCATCATCATGAATTGTTTTCGGGTTGAAACTGAAAAGTCTTTTATTACCGTGTCACAAGCGTTGTTTAATTGTCCCCCATGTAATTTTAACGGTCCCCTTCGATCTGTTTCCTCATATCAGGAGAATACATCAAGACCTGGAGGCCAAGGTATTTTCTCCTGAAGAGCGATGGTACATTCATTGGCTACAAAGAGCGGCCGCAAGATGTTGACCAGCTGGAAACCCCCTTAAATAACTTCTCCGTAGCACGTGAGTATCTGCTTCTTCAGAAAAACCACTACATTTTTTCCCCCCCTGTCTTTCTTGGCAGCTTTGTTTGCTACTTTCTTGTTTTCACTTGCATTGTTGTAACCAGTATGTGCACATACTTGTTTTACATTTACCCCAGGTGGATACCCGCTTTAATTATTAGCACAATATTTAATTTTTTTTTAAATAAACCTGTTCAAGCAGCTATGAGGGTGCCAAAAAGTGTCTAATAAGATGATAACATCTGTCTTGTCATTGTTTTTTTTTTCCTTTTTATATGATTGCGAATGAAAACATAACAAATTGGGTGTGGTATTTCTGCAGCATCACTGCAAGCTTCTTTCAACACAGGCCTGAAATAGCGACCTGAACATGCATGCAAGACGCCCAGCTCCCGCCATCAATGCACCGGACGCCTCCTCTCTGTTTGCATCGTCATCAGCTCCCAGTTATTAGTAAACTGTGACAGAAAATACCGGCGGCAAACTGCCCAGAGCAGGGCGCTCTGCGTCTTGACATCGGAGAAAGTTGCTGTGATAAGCTGCACAAATGACTGAGCACAGCAATTAGACAGCACACTGTTTGTTTAACGAAATGCTTCCTCTCCGACACTCTTGAGTTATCGTGGCTATTAGTTGCCTGATTTCGAGTGTTTACCCGCGCCTTCGGTTTTTTGTCACCGCCGCGACCCCGGCGCGGAGGACACATGGCGCGCCTCTGCTGACGAGGCCGCTGCAGCTGGATTACACATTCGCCCTGATGGAGCCATGTTGGATCTCAGTGGTGGTCCACTCCCCTGTCCCCCATCTATCAGGCAGGGGCCTTTTTGTGTCACATCCTGACATATATGCTGACATGTCTCATTTGGGAACAGATGTTAATGCGAACGAGGTGCAGATGGAAGTCTCTGCTTTTCTGAATTCCATGATTAGACTGTTGTGAGTGATTGTTTTGCAAACTGCTTACGGGACAATTGTTTGCTCCAAAAAGGGGATTTGCGTGATAAAAAAAAAATACATAAACAAAATTCAAATGTTAAATTCAGTTAATTGTGAAAATCTGTGTTAGAATAAATTCCTTTTAAAGCATGTCCACTTTAAACAACAAATCAAAATCATATCAGAATTCAGTTGCATAAAATATGCTTAATGTGACAATTGTCATCTCACTCAGAGCAATTTCAACGTCTTCTGTTGATCAGATGACACAAGTTGAACATTAGCCGCCACTGGATTCATGCTACTTATATTAGGATGTGTCCACCTATTTCAAAAATATTTGCGAAAAGCAAATTTTGTGTAAAATCAAAATGATAATTTATATTTCAAAAGAATACTTCTTTTTTGTATTTTTTCGAGCCTTTATGAAAACCCTCATCAGCAAATGTTAAGTTTTAACAGGCTGAAAAGTTAGAGATCCAAGTTGTTTTTTTTCCTCCACCAAAGTGCACCTGTTCTTCTCCAAATTGGCCAACAGTGTCTGTTAGGGTGGCGATAAAGATAAATGGCTATAACTGTGTGTCTGTCTCCCCCCCCCTGCTCCCCTACACACTGGCCCTTCTCTCCGTCTTTCCTCCCTCCCTCCCCGGCTGTGGTCAGAGTGCCAGCTGATGAAGACGGAACGGCCCAAGCCCAACACATTCATCATTCGCTGCCTGCAGTGGACCACTGTCATCGAGCGCACCTTCCACGTGGAGACCCCTGAGGAGAGGCAAGCGAAAAGCACACAACCGCTTAAACTCGCGGCGCGGTAAAAGACAAATCATTTACATGCAGAGAATTTCCCCCTGTTGCTCGAACGCAGTTAAAGAGCTGTGTTTTTTTCTAGCATGTAGACGCGCGCACACACAAATATACACATTTAATCATTGGTATGTTCTCGCACGAGGTCCACTGGCTATTGGCAGAACTCACACTTGAAATTGCCTTCCTGTTGATAAGAAGACAATTATGTGATTGGGCTGCTGGGCTTGCATGATGGCAAATGGGCTGATGTAATCTTTCCGCTTGCCTATGCCTCCCTCAGGGAAGAATGGACTAAAGCCATCCAAGCGGTGGCTGAAGGCCTACAGAAACAAGAGGAGGAGATGATGGACTCCTCTCCGGACCCCATGGACATGGAGGTCTACCTGACCAAACCCAGACAAAAAGTGGTACGGTCCATTTACACTCTCTCCTCAACCACCTTCAATTCTGCGTTCACATGGCTCTGGACAAGCAAAAAAGATGGCACGGAAAAAGCAAAGCAACGCAGGCATGACGATATGTTATTCTAATTAAGCATAGCTACAGAATACAGCTTTATCTTAATACATTATTGCAAACATAAAATAAATGATAAATCCATTCCATAATGTAAGTATGTAATTTATTGATTGCCAACAAGGATTCAATTAAAAGTAATTACCATTTATTTATTTAGAGAGGACCTTTCATAACATGCATAGCAACTCAAACAGCTCATAGACATATTAAAAACATCAGTATCCGTTATAGGTTCTGTATCATGAAAAGAAACACTTTCATGTTTATACCTTAAACTGTCTATGGGTTCTATAAGAATGATCCCATGCAGCAAACACACAAGAAAAACCAAGAAATGCACACAGCCTAAGCTTACACTTTTAACTTTGCCATTTTTTTTTACTTGTGTGTACTACTAATTGTTTTTTTTTTTATATAATCTTTGTCACTACCCCAATCACCAATCAGAAGAGACGCGCATGAATGCATGAGACAGACCCAAAATGACCTGTGCTTTCTGCAGCTCCAGAGAGGCGCTTGAGAAAGCACTGCAAAACTACATTGAGTTGAATTTTTTTATTTTAAATTGCAAATACATCAGCTTTGGCCTATCAAAATGAATGGAATTAAATTAAACCCTGAATAGTGCATGGTATAAACACTGTAAAAATAGTAAAAACCATTACAATCCTGGATAAGGGGAAACAGTCATATAGATAAAACATTGGTAAAAGAATCAATTAAATGCAAGGTCATAAAAGTAGGTTTTTAGCTGCTTCTTAAAACTGTCAGCTAAGGTTATCCGGTCCTACATGAGCATAGTGAAAATAACTGCACTTGGTGTTTTTGTCTGAAAATGAGACATCAAAAATAAAAGGGTGCAGAATGAGTTGAGGAATTATGAATAAAATATTATCACTCGTTGTCTCCTTGTGTGAGACAGGTATGTAATAATAATAAATTCTTCATCTTTTACCGTCACCCTGAATCTATGTGAACACATCATTATTTCTTCTTATCCTACCTGTTTTCTCCCTAATTTCGTTCTGCCTATTTTGCACTTACACCCCTTCAGGCCAGCTTCCTTCACTTCTGCCCAGCTTGTTTTCCTTTCCTCACATCATCCATTGGTAGCTTAGCACCATATAGCATATCCACTGGGTTTCACAACCCCCACATGTGTTGTGAAATAATAGGTCCAAGGCCACCGGATTGGATGTCCTGCACACAACCGTTTCCAACATTCTCCTTAGCACTGGGGTCAAAGGTTAACGGAGACACAAGCACATATAGGCTGAACTCTTAGTGGAGTAGAAATTACGTGACTGGTGAAACGGGTGTCTTAAATCTATGTTGTTGTCAGTGGGATTGTGTGTCCTGACTTGTTAAAGCACGAGTTTGTTAATGCTTCTGTTTGTAACCAGACGCCACTTTCTCCCCCTCTGGCTCTCCAGACTATGCACGACTTTGAATACCTCAAACTCCTGGGAAAAGGCACTTTTGGCAAAGTTATCCTGGTAAAGGAGAAGGCCACAGGACGTTACTATGCCATGAAGATCCTGAAAAAGGAGGTGATCGTAGCGAAGGTGAGCGGTTGCCAGTGGGCAAGTAGAAAAGGAGGGTGGGCATTGGGGCAATCACTGATACCTAAATGGTTAGGTATTGTAAGAGTCGCACAAACAGTCTTTGTGGCTTTTTATTTTTTCTTCTTCAGGATGAAGTGGCGCACACACTCACGGAGAACAGAGTCCTCCAGAATTCAAAGCATCCCTTCTTGACAGTAAGGATCCCCTCCATACACCTATACCAAACCTTACTTTAACTCGCAGAGATCCTTAGTAGCCTCTTCAATCCAACCCAGCAGCATACATTCAGAAAACGGGGTGGGGGGTTACCAGGAATGTTTTGAAGAGCTGTGCTTACAAAGCCTGCAGTCAAGCCGGGCCCTCTTTTTTAATAGCAACAACAAATGTCCTTTCTATCAGTTAACCCTTTCCCTATAAGTCTGAGGTGGGTCGCATTGAAAAGCTCCTTCAAAATAAGTGGTGGGTGGGGTAAAGGCGTAATGCAACGTGCTCGTCGCAATGAATGGAACCAATGTTTGCTGCACAATAGTTGTTAAAATGCTGCAGCACACTGGATATATTATGCCATGTTTTTTTTGTCTAATTCTCTTCTTATCTGATTTTTGTTTCAAAATGTTGCTCAAGGGGAAGCGCCGCACTATTGCATGATTGTGACGCTTTGTTTTACAACCAGCTGTTTAAATACAAACTTCCCCCTTGACTTAGCTGGAAACATCACCAGGTTCTGCTTTTAGTAGTTTTGCTCTTTGTCTGCAGGGCCTGAAATACTCCTTCCAGACACATGACCGCTTATGCTTTGTGATGGAGTATGCTAACGGCGGTGAGGTAAACCATCTTTAATCATCAGTAAACGTGCACCTGTAGCCGTGACACCGCACTTGTAAACTCAAACGGCGTTGTTATTTTTTATTTTCCGCCAGGCTAACCAACTCTTGTCTTTATCTGTCCTCCGCCTCTTTACTGTCAATCTCCATTGTTTCCCTTCAGCTTTTCTTCCATTTGTCAAGGGACCGGGTGTTCTCAGAGGAACGGGCTCGGTTCTACGGTGCAGAGATAGTGTCCGCTCTGGACTACCTGCATGCCGAGAGAAACGTGGTGTATCGAGATCTAAAGGTACGTGTGGAAACGCGCCTCCTTCCTCTCTCCCTTTCTCCCTCATCGCATTGTCAGACTCTCTCCTCTTTCTCCTTCCCCACTTCCCTTCATTTCTCCCCTGGCAGGATATAAATAGGATTTGCCTCCCTCCAGAGCAGCGGCAGTGGCCAGGGCCTATTGATCCGCCTCCCCCGGATCAGTCTCCAGACCTCACTGCAGCTGGAGGCTTCGTCCATACGCTCACTGCTGCTAGACTGAAATAACCACCAGTCCCGTTTGAACAGATCGCTGCCGCCTCCCATTTTAGAACGCATGCAGTGTTCTCAGCCGCTGATATTTGTGCACTTTTTTGTGTGTGACTGACATGGGTTTTATACGCAGGCAGTATAGCACTCCAGTTACCAGAGGGTTGCACAGTCTCAGCTGCTGAGTTCAAAAGCTAAACAGAACTTTTAATGCTCTAAAGACGAGATCAGTGACAGATGCTGTGGACTGATACAACATGTTTGGGTTTAGGAGGGCCGTGGGCAGTTCTCAGTGTTCAGTTGGCATCTGTAGCCCTACTACTTCCAGCTGATAAAACTATACCAGCCAGGTCAGCATAGCGCTCCCTCCCTCTCTCCTTCCCTCCCTCCCTCTCTCCTTCCCTCCTTCTATCCCCTGGGTTTATGAGGCAGCCTCCCAGCCTGCTAGGGTTCTCCTGAAAATGCCGGGGTTGCAGGATTGGAGGATGTGCTGACTCTGGCCGGGCACTGCTGGCCACGTGTGAGCTACAGCTGCCAGGTGACTTTAACTGTGTGAGAGAGAGAGGGAGGGAGAGGACACGCTGATATTAAAAGGCCATGCAACGTCAAGTCATGACGAGGCATCATGCTCACACTGTAGGCCTTCGGGTCATTTACCCAGCACATTATAGCACAAGGTACATCAGCGTATGTCCACTTGTGTATGCACATTTTCTTTTGTGCATATTAAAACTTCAGTTTTAATGACAGATGAAGACGAAGATGAAGACATACATTTGGAACTGGGCTGAAGTATGAAAAGTCGGCATACTGGAAAACAGAACATTCCAATGAACAGACTGACAATGTAATATCAGCATTCCTGTTGCTTCTTAGATTCATGAATTAATATATGTATCACCTCTTAATATTATGTTCTTGGTGATCCCCATTAAACAGCAACAACAACAGTCATTTTAAAATAAAAGGTCCCATATCATAAAATGCTTCTGTTTTTACCTAAAATTCTGATATCCCTAACGCGATATATTTACCATTTTAAGTAACAAGATCTTAATATAGTTTATATCCCCCTCTGAGGCTCTAGAATGAATGGGTCATTAATAATAATGAGCCTCACCTCTGATTGGCTGTTTTGAATGTCTGTGAATCAAAGGGGGAGTGGTGACTGTGTATCACAACTTCACACAATCCTAATAGTTTCTGAAAACAGGATGTTGTGAATACAGTATGGAAATCCAAAAGCAATTAATGTCTCACTGTGATATGGAACCTTTAAGTTAACATCCTTCTTCTATCCTCTTGCCCCTCAGCTGGAAAACCTCATGCTGGATAAAGATGGACACATAAAAATCACAGACTTTGGCCTGTGTAAGGAAGGGATCAAAGACGGCGCCACCATGAAAACCTTCTGCGGGACACCGGAGTACCTGGCACCTGAGGTAAAAGCAGGTTTCCCTCTACATCTTCGTATAAGACGAATGACAATAGTAATGGAGTGTAACAAAAGTGACACGATTAGACGCCAAACTGAAATTCAGCGTGTGTTGTTGGACATCAGTGAATAAGAAGCATGTGGGAGAAAGGGCAGCTGTCCCAAAAATGCCTTTCTAATCTTCGGCTGAAGTCTGTGAGTTAATGAGTGTGCTGTGTGCCCAGGGCAGGGCAGCCTGCTCTCATATTTGCTGTATGAGGAGGGGTGTGGCTACTCCCTGTTGCATGCAGGTATGACAAGTGTCGGAGTCGGCCGCGTAACCCGATACTGCATTGTGTGAGAGTGGGCAATGCATATATGTGTAAGTGGGGTGGGGGGTGGGAATGGGTTGCTATAACCCCCTCGCCTGTTGCCGTGAAAATGTTTTCCGGAAGAAGGTTGTCCATGTTTACACAGTTGCCGTATCGTTGTTTTTAGCCTTCCATACGGAATTTTCTGTTTAGGGGGGAGAATGATGGGCGATTGGCCGACAGCCCCTCTCAGGAAACGTGAGCTTCCGCCCCTGGGAGGAAAAAAAAAAAAAAGGCTGCATTGGCTACAGCTGTTGTGTGGCACCGGGGAGCAACAGACCCACTGCTGCCGGGATGCCATGGCTGACCTGGGCAGATCCGGAGCCGGTAGTGAGCACGCGATCCCGTGATCCTTCAGGCTGCGCATTAGAACACATGCCTGCCGTTTTCATCTGTCAGGCCAAACTTTTCTGTAGTGCCAGGACGTCAGAGGCCCGGGAGTGCTAGATTCTGAATATGTGCCGCCTCGCACCTGCGCGAGCATAAATAGCTGTATATTATCTGCACATTCATGAACAGTTGAAACAAATTCCTCCCAGCTGTCAGTCCCGAGCTCTTCCCAAGCCCCGGCTCACCCCCCCTTCCACGGCGAGGCGCAGCGTATGACAGCTCCAGCCCCGGCAGTGGAGACATCAGGGGGCGTTGCCATGGCAACAAGGTCGCTGGCGAGCGTCTCTATGGAGTGCGGGCCAGGCAGTGTTACAGGTTGTTCTGCAGTAAACAATGACCTTGTTGTGTGAGCTGCACAGGAATGCTGTAACGTCTGGGAATATTCCACCGCAAGCAGGGGTGGGGGGTGGGGGGATTGCGGGGGGAGGGGGGGGATAACCAATCTACAGAGCCCAGGACCAGTTTGTCTCCGGAGTAAGGAGTGGGACAAATTCACTTTTATTAAGCAGTTACAAGAAGAAGAATTGTTGACTGAGAGAATTGGATTTCAGGGGATATCTGCTAAGAATAATGTGGAAGGGTTTAATCTAGCCACTAAAACCGATGTGGATTCACAAGCCTGTCAAGAGCAGAGGAAGGAAAAAGCACAGGGTACAAAACAGTGCCCCGGAAGAGCAGCAAGTGTTCGTAAGTTTTATCCTCCATCTCCTCACCCCCCCCCCCCCCCCCCCCCCCGTCCCCTGTCGTTGCTCCTTTGGGGCAGTGTAACAGTATTAGTTTGGGGTTGAGGCCCAAGCAGGCAGGCAGGCAGGCAGTCCTGGTTACGTATATGAGGGATGAGCTTGGCTCCTGCGCTCCTGGCAGCTTCACAGCTGTGGCGCTCTTCTACATATATGGGGCAGCTGCGGGCCCAGCTGTCGCACGGTGTGAATCACACGACAGCAGCGCTGGAAATAGAGACGGCCCAGTAATCCTAGCCCCACACCGGCTTCACGTTACTCCCCCTGCCCTCCCAGTCTTCCTCCCCGATGTTTCGCCGCTCACCGCAGCACCAGGCGGCGTGCCCACAGACACGCGCACGGGCTGCATGTGTATGTGCGCACGCACGCAGGCACGCACGCACACACACACACACACACACACACACACACACACAGGAGTTTTGTTCCTTTTAGGGGCACATCCGTCCATCTGTTTTCCAGGACCCTCTCTCCTGGCCTCTGCACTGTTGTGTCCATATCTAATTCTATTAATCCGCCCACGTCTTTTACCGAAGTTGCTATTCTTAGGTCAGAATCGCCTAGCATCACGCTGCTTGTTTAAGAGAACAGACTGTACTCCTTGTCTTGATTTCACCTTCAACATCCGCCTGGAGAGGTAGAATCCAGTACATGTCCCCGGAGACCTTGGAACAACTCCACTCAGCAGCACATTAGTCATGCAACAGGTTGTGCTGTTCAGTAAGCACAACACTGAAGGAGTTTGTCTCATTAAGAACTGTCCAGAAAAGTAATCTTATGGAAATAATAAATTACTTAGTGTTTCGCTCTCTCTGAGCACGGTTGTGTTCATTGAGCAAGTTTGTTTGTAGGACCCCGGTTCATGTTTGTTGCTCCACATTTGCTTATTTAAGCAACCCACACCTCTGCTGCTTGTTGATCTGTGTGTGTCTGTGTGTGTGTGTGTGTGTGTGTGTGTGTGTGTGTGTGTGTGTAAGGCCCTGTGGTGATTAAATATGCAGGGCTCCAGGGGAAACACTATCCATGCTCCTAATGTGAGATGTGAGTCAGTGTTGGCTGGTGCTGCCCCAAAACCTCAGACCAGGGGGGAGAGCAGGTGATTTTGGAGGGGGTGGGGTGATGGGGGCAACCCAGTTGCTTTAGGCTTTATATACAGACAAACAAAAGAGTCCAACAAAACGTAATGGATGAAATAAAGTGCAGCTATGAACCCGTAATATATGAGCCTTTCCCACAGCTCGCTGTATAAATATGATGCTAAATAGGTTTTTGTTACTATGAGTTAAAGGAGCAATATGTAATTCTCCCAGCCCAGCTCCTAACTAGCAGGGGGCAGAATCACCACCTCCTACGCTCAATGGTGTCAGTGCGGGGTAAGCAAGTCACAATGCAGCTGTAAACCATCAGTCTGTTACGTGTATATTAGGAGTTTTGGTATGTCGATCGTTGAGAGAATATCTTTTGTTTTCAGTTTAAAAGGTTAAACGTAGATGAGATTTTGGCTAAAAGAAAAGAAATTGATACTTCCAAACAAAAGTATCTTTAACAAAGAAGCATATCAGC
Organism: Eupleurogrammus muticus; assembly: GCA_036785175.1. Classification (NCBI taxonomy): domain Eukaryota; kingdom Metazoa; phylum Chordata; class Actinopteri; order Scombriformes; family Trichiuridae; genus Eupleurogrammus; species Eupleurogrammus muticus. The sequence goes on along the minus strand of JAYKQN010000012.1, from coordinate 11,465,154 downwards.
ACTAGACTTGGATCCCTATGTCTGAAAGTATGTCTCTTCATACAGTGCCGGAATCACCATGTTACTCAAATGTTTGCATGAGGGGCTTTTATATTGTGGCTCCAGTTATTTAATTAAGCTGCACACTTTCACACTTTTGTCACTAACTTTCTTCCCACCGCCATCGTAGGTCACTAAATGCATCCACACTGCAGACCTATAAAGTGCTGCTGACACATCTTCTAACTCTGGCTCTTTTCAACTTCCCATACCCACACAAGTCTCCACAACATTTGACTATCTAAACTCTGTCCAACTACAATCTGATACCCTTCTTCTTCTTATAGTTTATTACAGGTGGTTTACTTTAGATGCACCATCGCCACCTGCTGATCTGGAGGTGAAAGCCTCAATTATGAGGGAAAAGCAGAATAAGAAAAAGGAGCAGCTCATGATTATGACCCGAACAGAACACATGTAGCGAACTGTGACAGTTTTTCATAAACCGTTCGACCCCTAATATGAGGGTTCTTCTATAAAAGCTTAGGGCACAGCCCAAGTCATGATATACAACCAGATGTCCCCACTAACTTCAGAACTAACCAGCATCAGGCTGTAGCTGAGAGAGATGTCTTCTATTGCTCCAGTGGTCGAAACCCTGAAAGCGAAGAGCTTCTGTGTTTCCCAAAAAGCTACAAAATAAACTCCTCCTGTTGCTGAAGGACTTGTATTATCTGGTGGCACAGTTTTGCTGCTTCTTTGTGTGATAAGTCCTCCAGAAAGCAGCAGCTATCAGCTTCTCATTCTACCCCTTGGCTCTTCAGAAATAGAAGGGTCTCTGGTAGCTTTCTGTCATCAGACAGAAGAAGGATTCGCCAACTACAGCATCTCTCGCAGGGAGAAGTGGCCTGACACGACAGGACGGGCCAGTGCTAACAATCCTAAAGCTGATTTTACTTCATATGTTTACCTTTTTAGGCAAAATGTATGAAAGATTCACGTTCACCTTTGTGAATCCCAACACTGGGAGCAGACCACATTGCTGCTACAGGTCTACAGGTCAAGTAACATTTTAAATAAACTTGTGCCTAACCCCCTAGGTGCTAGAAGACAACGACTATGGCCGTGCTGTGGACTGGTGGGGTCTGGGGGTGGTGATGTACGAGATGATGTGTGGCCGACTGCCCTTCTACAACCAGGACCACGAGAAGCTGTTCGAGCTCATCCTCATGGAAGACATCCGCTTCCCGCGGACACTCGGGCCTGAAGCGCGCTCGTTGCTCTCCGGCCTTCTCAAGAAAGACCCAATGCAGAGGTGAGGCCCCTGCGACTCTTAAAAGAACAGACCCATTCAAGGTGTCAAAAAACTTGACTCATCATATCCTTATATCTTCTTTTCTGCTGATCTCCAGGTTAGGTGGCGGCCCTGACGACGCCAAGGAAATCATGCAGCACAAGTTCTTTGCCGAGATTGAGTGGCAGGATGTTTATGAGAAGAAGGTCAGTTCCTAAGTCGTTCACATCGCAATGTTTCACCCTCGTTACCCTCCGGTGCATGATCAGCAAACTCCTCCTCCCCCCAGGCACCAGTAAAGTCATATTAGTAGGAGCCTGGCTATCTAGAAAAAATACGTAGATTGTCATCAGACGGACAACTGTTACCAGAGTGACTGATGGCGCTGATGTGCTGATATGTGTCCGTCTCTTCCCTTCAAACAGCTGGTCCCGCCGTTTAAACCCCAGGTTACCTCGGAGACGGACACGCGATATTTTGACGAGGAGTTCACGGGGCAGACCATCACTATTACACCACCTGGACAAGGTAGCACCGTACCCTACAGGCTGACACACCAATACATGTTGTAAACTACTAATAGGTTCTTGCTTATGCATAATAAAATCATCAGACTGTTCCATACAACATGGGGTTTAATGGTCCAGGATTTGAATGTGATGAACACTGCTGGAGAGCAGACGAACTCATCTGAACTATTCCCTTTCTCCCCGTGCGACCATTAAGAATAAATTGTTTTGTGTGAGAGACTCAGTTTTGGGAAACTTGTTAATAATGTGAGTTAAGAAACTGTTCCATTCTCCTTTGAGAGTAGCCTGCCCTCTTCTGGAGAGACAGTGCCATAAAATCAGAGGATCGTACTTGATCGCCATCAACAAGCATGTTAATGACAGCCAGTATGAATGCACAGGTTTATTAAGATTACCAAGGGATGGTCATGCAGGTGGAAAATTCACTTGTTATTTTAATCAGCAAAAGTGGCTGATTATACTATGGTGCAGCTCTTAGGATGAGAAACACACCTCATTCTAATAAAAAGCTAAATATCAGACAGTATATGTAAAGTGATATCTTTATATCGCATTGCATCTCCCTTCTGTAGAAATTGGTGAATGTGTGTGGGGGTAGATATAGATATAATCACAGTATATGCAATGTCATATAATATCAAAATATAGTAGATATTTTGGGAAATAGTACAAAGTCGTATTGATTTACAACTTTTCCCACGAGTGTCCACACTCAAAGATGTTACAAAGGGAGGTAGAGAAATTCCAATCATGTCATCATCTATCAATACGTCTTGCATTGCCACTAACTGACTCTTTGCCCTCAATCCCCAGATGACAGTATGGAGTCCTTCGACAGCGAGCGGAGACCCCACTTCCCCCAGTTCTCCTACTCTGCCAGTGGGACGGCCTAAAATGACTCCCATACATTCCTCTGGTCCCACCATCTCCCCTCTCCCCACCCGACTGCACTCTCAAAAAAAAGAAAAAGGAGAAAAACAAAAAACAAAAACGGGGACGTGTCCCCCGTCCTCCCAGCGTCTGCGTACGACGATGCCGTCGGTGGATGCAACGTTACAATCTGCAAGTTGTGTTTTACAGGAAGGAGGAAATACAAGATGAAACAAAGATAACTGTGGTTGTTCTGTGTTGGCCTTTGGAGACTGACCACGGAGAAGAGAGTTAACACTACCCTGCATTTCCTGGTCGTTTACGTTGCGTGTACCGAGCAGGCATCCATATTGAATTGGGGGAAATGTAGTCATGTTATGCACAAATTAGGCCACTGCTATGAATTTTTTTTTTTCCGAAAAGGGCCATTTTGTATTGAAAACGTATAATAGAATATGAATCGACCATTTCAAATAGAAGTTGGCATACTGTGGACCAAAACATCATGTGAGCAGAGAGTGTATTGTTTGTTGATCGGGTGATAAAAACCATGTTGTCCTCTCTTTAAGACTTCTGAACAATTCAAATACCATTCAGATCAAGTCTTCAAGACATTTTTTCTGGCTTCCAAAGTGAATGTATCATATCAAATAAAGTCAATCTTTCTGCATATTTGTGTTTTAACACATGGTTGATTCTCCTAGGACTGAAATGCCATCTTCTGGACAGGACTATGTATGACTTTTCCTATAACCCCGATGCAAAACTGACACCGATCGGTCTGTTACATTATAATGCGACGCCGCGATGAGTCTGATGAATCGATTGTGCAACGATGTGAGAGAAAATGGCAGACATGCACGAGAACGCAGAGTGATTAATCATTTAAAAGTAAAAGCTGGCATGCAGTGGATTCCTGTTTGCACATCAGACTCACTGAGGGGAAAACCCCTGGTTTCCTGTTCAGATAATAAATTGCTCCTCCAGACCCCCCCTGAAGTAAGTGCTTATAGTTCCCGATGCCTTCCTATCTCAATGCTGTGCTGCAAATGCCTCCTAGTTTCCCCTCCGATCCGGATCGGTCAGGCATCCCAGTCCTCTGACCCTTCAGAAACTCTCGTCTCATTTAGCGTTTTTCCCTCTTATGTACAGTATTGGGTGCTCTCCACCCAGTGCATTCACTGCAGCCTCAATGAGGTCACTTTAACATAATACATTTCTCTAGGAAAACATTGCAAGCAAACTGGGCTTCAGGGGAAAACACACAAAGAGACATCTTTGATTTGCTACTTTTTCGGGGACTTCTGTCCCTTCACGAGCTTCTTAGTTATTTATATGAGACCAGCATTGACTAAAATGAGTTTTACTGTGCCAATGATATGCACTTTGCTGCCCCAAAATGATTGTATCTGGACTCTTTATTTGTATTTTATGGTTGGTAAAGACTAAATTAGCTTCTGTTTATGATGTAAGTTCAAATGTTATGGATACAAATAAAATAAGAACTGCTTGTTTGTATGATTACTCCCCTTTTTTTTTTTGTTACAGATGACTGAGGCTAAACTGAGACTCTTGGGAGCCGCAAACTCTTATTTCAAAGTGTGCTAAGAGGTTCCTTAAAAAAAAAGGCCTCCTGTGTTTTTAAGATGACAGATAATCACTTTTCAAAAGTGCTTCATACGTTATTGAATGTAATGGTTTTTATGATATTGTTTTCACTTCAATCGTTTTTCAAGCCTTTTTGTTCAGTTTTTTTTTTTTATTTTATTTGATTGTTACTTATTCCTATGCACACTCACCCTTTTGCTGTCACCTTCTGAAAATAGGGAAATTCATTTTTTACTTTTTGTTTTTTTATTTTACCTTTTTTTTTTTGTACCTGCCCTCCCATATTCCTGAGACTGAGGACACCAGCTTTAGTAAACAAATAATATAAACTTTGTACACTGTTTTTACTTGTTTCTTTCAAATTGATGAAATAAAAGATCTTAACAAGATGTGCATCTTTTATTGTGAAATGATTTTTTTTTTATATTAAAACAACTGTTTTGTCTTGCAGGTATTATCTTTTTCTGGTGCCGTTATGTGTTGGTTTTTCACAAAAAAAAAAGTGATCATCCTTTTCTTGTTAAATTTTGCACTTAATGTTCTTGTTGCATGCATTTCTTAAGACACTGTACTGCATATATCTTGATTTTACCTGTTCCTAATTGGTGGTTTTTGATGCAGGTTAACAAAAATGTAAATGTGTCAGGGATTCTTGTTTATCCAAAGCTCGCTGTGATATTACACCCCACAGACAAAACATGGCTAAGTTTGTGAGACAAATGTTCCAGCGCTCAGCGTCCCTGACTGCGTCTTGGCCGTGTTCTCTGCCTCCGCAGGACTGCTCGGGTCCAAGTCTGGGGCTCCGCAGCTGGTCTGAGACAGGGAAGGTGCTCCCCCCGGGCCCTGGCCAGATGGTACAGTCTCTGGAGCAGATGTTGACAGCCAGAGCTCACAGTCTGTCTTTGGCCAGCTGCAAACGCACGGCGCCACGCGGCGTAGACCAAGGTTTTGGCCCACCTGACAGCCATCCCTCACCTGACTCCAGCTGCACTGCCTTAAAACACTCTGCGCCCCCCCACCCCCCACCCCTGGGGTGTTGTGGTGTTGTGCTGTGTGAGGAGCATGTCACTCATGCTCACACTGCAAGCCAGAGGTCTTCTCTGCTTTGCACTGAAGGCACAAATATTCCCTGTTACTGTATGATGTCACAGTATAAAGTGAATCAATGAATGGTGAACTGACATTCAGAAAGATAGTTGTAGAATAAAAGAATGTTAATTACATTTTCAAGAATAAACATAACATGCATAACAAAATCACACAAATAAAACATTTAGCTCACAAACCAGTTTGGGGTCACCTTATTTTTAAAAGAAAAGCAAAGTTTTTTCAATGCAGATAACATTTAACTAATCAGAAATTCCAGTAACCTCTATGCATTGATAATGTAATAAGTGACTATTCTACCTGCAAATGTCTGTTTTTAATGCAATACCTCTATGGGTGTAAAAAGGCCCATTTGCAGCAACCATAACTCTAGTGTTCTATAGTCAATGTTCATTTTACAACTCATGACCTTTCATGGAAAGCACAAAATTGTCTCGGTGACCCCAAACTTTTGAACAGTAGAACCTACATACAATGCAATCACATGTTCCCAGAAACATAAAAGGCATCAATTAAATGGTATGTCATTTTCCAAAAGGAACATTTTTCAGATATGGTACAAACCCTCTTGTAAGAATAGTAGACATATTCTGACCAACATATGCCAAAAAGGGTTCCCATATTTTATGAAAAACACAATCCTTGCTGTGCATATCGAAGTAACCATCCGTTGCCATTGAGCCCTAGGTGGAGCTTAACTCATTATTTAGTTCAAAAGATTACACTTCTTTTTGGTATGTATTTTAAATTTGATTGGACAGATCAGACATACCAAGTAATAATTGTATAGGGGCTGTTTTTCTGTTAATGTGTGGAAGCTTATTATTTCCTGCCCATTTTTCTATTAGAAATATCTTGCGTGTTTAACTTTAGATATTTCCCATTAAATATATTTAGGCCTTGAAATTCCACACTGGACGAAGTGATTCATGAAGTGGTTCATAAACTCATTCAATGCAGTGCCAGGCACAGATGTAACTCTTAAAAAAACAGAAACATCTATATGGCATACAGTCATCATCAGTAATTTAATTATTTTTACCCATGATTTTCTCACTATTTCATTTTTTCATTTGACACCTTTACTGATATTAGAAATATACTAGTTGCATAGACAAAGAATGAAAGTCAGAACATTTATATGCCAAAACTGTCATGTGGTTTAACTCTAAAAACTTGGTACCAGATTTTTAACTCTCTTTGAAAAAAGTTGATAACACATTCTATCAACTATTTTTTAGTTCTAGGTGGATTCAATATTGAAAATGTATGATTCTTTTTCAGTCACGCCATCTGATATTTTCTGCCGAAAACTCACACAAAATCATGGTTTTTGTAACACAAAATGGTTCAAATGGACCAAGATTAACACAAAATCTATGTTTTTAGAGAGCTGACAAATGCTTCCCAAAATTGCTTCACCATCTTTCCAAACACGATTTGTCACTGACCCATTTACAAATACTATTTATAAAAGTGTAGAGTGGCCAGATTTGGATCCATACTCAAGTTTGCTAAGCAAGTTACACAATCGACTATGTTTAATTCCTCTTCTATAAGCCCAACTATAATAACAAATATTTTATAATTGATAAATCAATTATCAGAAATGTATTTGTGTTACTTCGGGTAGATTATCAGTATGAGGAGACGTGCTATTGTCACTTTACAAACGTTTCCCTTAATTAAATCAAAAATAATGAATGAAAGGCCTCTTTTGACAGTTTTGAGCAACAGTTCTTCTTAATGGACTTTCCCTTGATAAAATAAACTTTATATTTTTGTTTAACTTTTGTCTTTATTTTTATTCATTCATTTATTTATTTTTAAGATTTCTCTCTATTAAATATTAAATCTTGTTTTAATGATACCCTTTTCATGTAAAGCCCTTTTAGCTGCCTTTTATGTTTGTGAAAAGTACTATATTAATAAAGTTTTAATTATCATAATGATGTATTATTATTTTTTATTATTAATTATAGTTTATTTCCAGCGTGAAACATGTCCTTAAAGCGCCATCTAGCGGTTACTGTGTCGATGTGAAACAATGTTCAAACACATGAAGATCATCTCCAGACGTTTCGGTTATTTTTATTGTAATTGGCTGCAAATAATTACATAAGCCGATCGCCTGAAGCTTGAGTTGCGCTCGTTAATGTCACAGTTTACTGTAATGTCCTAATTACTGATGCATTTGCTCTGCACATTTATACATCCTCAAATTCCCGTTAGGCACTAACGCGGTGCAGTAATTCATTTAAGCAGTTTGAGCTCGTTACATTATCTAAACATTAATCTTTATCTAATTTTTCACTTTGGGCTGGGAGATTTGGTCTGTGTTGCAGAACGAACAAAGTCCCGTCCACATGAATGCAGCCAAAGATCGTTTATAAACACGATGCGTCACGCGGTTGTTAAAAGTCTGGCGTGTTTTTATTTTATTGGTTCTTGTCACACTGTGCGTAATGCTGCTCTCACACTGTAACTTCACCAGTTTGGGACTAATAAAGTATATCTATTCCATTTTATGTGTTTTCTATAAAACCAGTGTAGATCAGTTGTCATATAGTCATAGATAGACAATAAAATTGTATTAAAACACTAAATAAAGAATGATATTAATAATTCATTATATATCAAAGTCCAAAACTTGTACTAAATAGTTTAAGTTTCTTAAAATGTGATTTTTGTAAAAAAAAAAAATAATAAAATAAAAAAGTAAAATAAATACACTTGGGCATTTAAACAAGAAAAAATATGAACACAAAATGTATATTTTGAGACCTGAAGAATTCTTCTTAAAACATCAATAATAAATATCCTAAATCTAGTAATCCAATATGTTTATTTTTCAAATAAAATCCACATGTGCTTAATATTTTTGTTAATGGTAAATACCTAATTTCATGGTGATTTGGGGTTTAAATAAGTGTCTTTATTTTATTTTAACTTGTATTCAGTTGTAATTACAATATATCGCCAGCAACGGCGCAAGTTACTTTCATGTAGGTAAAAATATTTAAAGGTGTCCTTCAAAAATAGGGAGATGGCCCGTTATACTAAAACAAATAATACATTTATTTGTTCACGCACAGAGATATTACTTTCTATTTTTCCTTTTCTACTAACTACTCTTGCTTTAAAAACACAACTAGAGGGCGGCGCTGCTCATCTTTTATTTTTTCTTCCCGCACTCAGGAAAACCGTCAGGAGTGAGCGCTCTTCCCTTCGCAGCCGCGCGCGCGAGCTCCTCTCGAGGCGACCTCGTAAATGCATTGGACGAGTCCCGGCAGCTTACGTCACCGCCGGGAGAGAAGAGACGTTGGAAGAGTTTCGGGCCGGTTTGACATTCCCCGAAGGAAGCAGGAGGGCGTGTGCTCGGCAGCGTACCTGTCCGCCGCTACCTGTCCGCCCCGTCGTCCGACACGTCCGTCGAGGCGTCGAGACACCGCAGTTTCTCTCGGAAGTTTAAAACGCTGGCTTCACTTAGGAGCAAGACGGAGAAAGCGTTAAAGGTAACGTTGCATCCTTGTTAGCAAACAAAAAAAAACATAGGGAGAGGGGGGAAAAAGCGTGTTTCGGTCTGGGAGGTTCACTGACGTTAGCGAAACAATGTTCCCACATCCTGTTGTGTAATGTAATGTAAACATATATATATATACACATACACACACGCACATGTTTAGTTTAAAACACAACTGTCGATATGTGGATGATATTCTTGTGCCGTCCGTGTTAAGTTGGTGTTAACGTACAGGAAGTGTTGTTGGCTAATCGAAGTCGCCACATTGCAACAGGTTTCCCTGCATGATTATTAGTATTTATAACAAAAGTGTGTCTGTTGTGTGCTTTACTTCGTCTGCATTTGTGAATTATATATGTCTATATATACACACACACAATCACATATTATCTAAGTTATTGACACAAGGAAACCAGTCTGTCCTTAACTCTGCTGACTCACTAAAAGTATGTTCGGTGAGGTGATTTTAATTGCGTTACTTGAGTGTGTAAGAGCCAGACAATGAATGGTTGGATAAACAGGTGTTGCTCAGGTGAGAGGAGGATGATGATGATTTCCACTTCGTGATCTCGCAGATATTTAAAAGAGAGACACTGAATGATGATCACGCCTCCTGAATGCAACCTCACATACTCCAGTCATTTAGCCCGCATCTTTCTCTTACTGTGACTGGAATATGAACCTGGTAATTTTTTCCTTTTTTCAATGTTTTTCTTTTCCAGGATGCAAAGAAGTTCCTGACTCGTGGCCCCAACATGAGTGTGACATCATGGTTTCTGGTCAGCAGCTCTGGCACACGCCACCGGTTGCCACGGGAGATGATCTTCGTCGGCCGCGACGACTGCGAGCTTATGCTGCAGGTGTGTGTGTGTGTGTGTGTGTGTGTGTGTGTGTGTGTGTGTGTGTGTGTGTGTGTGTGTGTGTGTGTGTGTGTGTGTGTGTGTGTGTGTCCGTGTGTGCCTTCAGCACGCCTGTGTTGACACAGCAAACGCCAGCAAAGTGTCTCGTGTAAATCCTGGCTGCTATGGTCTTTAAAAAATGCTTTTTATTTAATTTACCGCCCCTCGCTCCTGTCTGACGGGACGTCTCGTCGCGTAAGAGTGTGAAAGCGTGCTCCGCGTGTGTAACCTGGTGCCCTCACGCACAGTTTTTTCCCTGATAACCTTCCGAACACTGACTTCCAACGCCGTGTTGCATTTTTCCGTGCTGTGTTTCTCTTAGAAAACACACTTTCTTTGTGTTTTTTTTTTTTTTTGTATAATATTCTCCCTCCCTTTTTCTTCTCTCTCTGTATTTAGACCACTGGAAGAGGAATGTTGCCTCAGAAGAAGTTGTTTATACTTAGTCAGAGTAAGTTATGCTCAGAAAAGCCACAGAGGCCGGTCAGATTGGAAAGTTGCTTGTGTCCACATTTAGGCGTCGCCGTATCCTTAAAAAAAACCTCAGCTTCTCCCCGTCGATGCAGATTCTTCTGTTGCTCTGCTTAAACGATCAGGTCTGCTTTCCTAACTTTGACACACTATCAGTTTCTGCCACAAAACTGTCTTAACCCTTTAATCCTCTTTTTGTTTACTTTTCCCCATTTTTATCTTCGGTTGAATGTCTGGGACAGTCCTGTTTGGCTTGAAAAGCACAGATTGAGCGCAAGTGAAGTCATATCAAATAGCATTGCTGAGGGACTTGAATGTTTGGACTTTGCATAACAACTGGTGCCCGATGAATGCCTGTTTCTCCGTGACCAGTAATTACACCATATGCCTCCTACGTTATTAGTGTTGCTGTGTTTTTGTCTCTAGTTCAGTGGTGTGTTTGTTGTTTCCTAGCGCCAGAGTGACCGTTTTCTTTTTGATAAGGGGGGGGCAAAGAGAAACAAATTGTTGTCCAGCAGCCAGGGGCTGTTGTTCAGGGAGTTAGGAATGTGGAAGTGTTAGTGCTGCAGCCCTGTTAACCTAATCAAGCAGGTAAACTGGTTAATTAACACACTATTTCAGGTTGTGCAGTATCCCGAAGTTATTTGAAAGAGCAGATAGGACAACACAGAGCCTTTGTGTAATCCTGTGATTGAGTGCAAAGATTGTTCTCAATCTTATCACTGTATGCGGCCGGTGTGGGTGGCTTTATTACTTCCCTATAAATGACCTAAAGACGTTCGGTGGTCATTTTGCAAATGAGTTTGGAAGTCACGTACAAAACCTTTGTGATTCTTCTGAGGTGAATGCCCAAAGTGGCTAATGAGCAGAGAGAAGGGAGAGCGAGTCTGTGTGAATCATTCGCTCAGTGTGTGCCTAATTGATGATGTAAGCATATTTTCTCCCTGGTTAATGGCAGGTTGACCATGTGCACACAGACACTGGTAGATTAGGACAATTATTATGGGGGGAACTGTTCTTGTAGAGTTTTGTATCCTTTTTCAAACCCTAACAAAAGACTGCTGCTAGATTAGAATCGCGCTGCAGGAAATGATACTGACATTTTCTTCACTCTCCCTTTACGTTGCAGTCACGGAGTGTCGACAAACAGCATGCTGTGATCAACTATGACCTAAACACGGATGAACATATGGTGAAGGACCTTGGCAGTTTGAACGGGGTGAGTGAGTCCATCTTCGGTGTCAGACGACCTGCTCCACAGCAGTTCTCCCCAGGACAAAGTACATCTCTGTGTGCCAGGGATGAGGCTGATTTGTAGAACAGCAGTTATTGGGGAGACTGGATTTTTCCTGCTGACCTGGATCCCCCTTTTTTTCCTGCCTTCATCACTTTGTTGCCACTTCACTGCACATTATCCCAATGAAATCCAGAGTTGAGCAGTGGGAGAACCCATTCATTGTTCTCAGACTTTAATTTGTTTTGGCCTTCACTACAGCAGACAGACTAATCAGAAATGAAGAGTGAACAGACTTGTAACAAAAATTCAACATGACTGTTTTCCCCAATTTTTTCCATTTAATCTGGATTGTAGACATTCCACTCTTTCATTCCTGCTTGTGTTTTTTTTTCCATATTCAATGATCTGAAGGTAACCTCTGAACCCACTGACTCACCAGCTGCTTATGCAGAAGATAAAAGATTTGATCAGCAGCTAGTACTGTTGCACTTTGTATGTTTTTAAGTCTCCATTTCTCGCTGCACATCCACCTGGTCTTTGAAGTGTTCTACAAAAGCAGAGGCAGCCATTGCATAACAACATAATCTCATCAGTTTTAATGGGTTGGTGGATTAACCATCAGTGGGAGAAGGGCTGGTTGCAAAGCACCTTACACTATCTGAGTGTGTGCCACATAGAATTAGCGAGCCGGTCACCTGTGAGTCAACACCTTTGCTTCATTAATGACCAGAGAAAACGTGAGCGTTGATGTTGCTTTTTCTCTGTTGCAGACGTTTGTGAATGACCTCAGAATCCCAGACCAGACATACATCACCCTCAAGCTCTCAGATGTCATTCGCTTTGGTTACGATATCCTTTTTTGCATCTTTTTTAAAAATGTTTATGATACATCCTTTCAGTTTAAGTTGATGATTAGTAACCCGTACTGAAATGGGTGAGCAGTTGGAAGCTGCTCAGTCACAAATATTTTACATTTTCTTTTCCCTCTGTGGTCTTTGGCTCCATTGGCATGTTAATCCCCTGTGGTTTTTCAGTCAGGGGTTTCAGATTATGGTCAAATGTGGACCCTTTGACCCCCCCCAAGAGCAGAAAACCCATGAATGGTGAAATTTAGTAGTTTAGAAAACAGGGGGAAAACTGTTTAGAGTGCAGAGACCTCATTTTTTTTTACCGCAGCCAAACACACTGCATATGGCATGTGATGTTAAACACGTCACGCATTTCAAAGAGTGGGTTGCTGAAGATGTTACTTATTTTTTCCTCTTTACTTTTGACCTTTTTTTTTCTTGAGCCAGACTATAAGCTTACAGTATAAGTTATAAATAGATGTATTATCGTACTGTTTTACAAGAATCTGTGTATGTTTGTACTTTAACTTCTCCTGCACATGCTCATGTATATATCCTGGAGAAGAGTCAACACAAAGTCCCAGAGGAAGCTCTTAAAGTAAGTAATACTGCTGGAAAGGCTTTTGGGGGAAATGCTTCACACAGATCCCATGAGTGCTGTTTTCATTATCAGTACATATATTTTTTACTTTACTTTACTTTTTACTTTAGCCAGTAACACACTAGGAAATATTACAAATCCATATTTCTATTAAACTAACATCATTGTCTATATCTTTAAATTGCTTACTTTCTTTAAACATTTGCTTACAGTCAACATGTTATAATGCTCAAATTCTTTCTTTACATTGAAAACAGCAGAAAAGAAAGCACCCATAGGAAGAAATGTTTGGTACCTACGAACCTACTAATATACTGTTAACAATAAACTAATCCATTCGCCACTAAAATCTGTTATAAATTCTGCAGCTTTCAATACAAAGCCCAAAGTGTTTTTATATTCACACACCCTCTGGCTCAAAGAAAATTTTTAGACACAAGACAACACTCTGAAAGCCTATTCCATCTAGATAAGGCAAACACTAATTGCTAATTCTCCTAATTTAATGGAAAAAAGATGCACATTGTACTTTAGTGAACTTGTTTCTACCAGTTGAAACTGGAAATTCATATATTATGTATGTCATAGTTAACTATTAGAAATGGGAGCAAACACTGAGCAGCAGTCCCTCTATATGTGTGAGGACAGTTACTTCTGTACTGATTGTTGGCAGAAGGTTTCTCACATCCTGTTTTCCCCTCCCCTCACTGCGTGCAGCACGAGAAGTACACCAGTCAGCTGCAGCTTAGTGCGAAAGCCCTGGAGGCCAAGGTGAAGGAAAAACCGCAGCTCCCCAGCTCAGAGAAGAGCAAAGATGCCATTTCCAATGTAAAGCTACAGGACAGGGTGGAGCGAAGAGCGCAATCCTTCACAGGTAAACAACCTGGTCCACACATGCTCCATCTTAACAGATATGACCAGGAAGGCGACAGGTTTAGTGATAACAGAAGTAGGTTAATTCTTCTTGTTGCCTGAGAGGAAGCTAAAATGGATTTGAATACCATGTTCCCCACACATGAGGAAAAGGAAGCGTTTGTGTCTACAGGTGCTGCATGACTTTGGCTATATATCCCCTGATAAGGCCGCTTTATTAAGAGCTTCCCTGGCGTGAGATTAAGTCGCCACGTGAGTTGAGAAGCTGAAGCCGCAATCCCATGGTGTCTATAAAAAATAAAAAAAGATCTTAACATCCCAGTATGCCAGTGTTAGCAGAATGTACATGAGTAAAAGGCGTTAAAAACATAAGGACAAGCAGCCTTATCTCTGCCTGCCATGCCTGTCTGCTGACAAGAGAGGTGGGGTGCTGATCGGTCAACACGTGTCATAGAAGAATCAGATTGGTGTTTTAAATTTAGGTGCCAAGTTCTTCTCTATTGGTAGATTTGTTGCTAATATTGTTACATGTCTCTCAAACATTCTCTGCCCTGAGGTATGCCGAGCAAACCCGTAGCTTACAGCACAGACATCAGTGAAACAGAAACAGAATTGTTCGTCCAAGAGAAGCACTCTGTGAATGAAGTTCATTCACACTGACAAAACCTATTCCAGCTGTTGTTGATTTAGTAATTCCCGTGCTTTCTGCTCCATAATCGGCCCTGTGAGCTTCTAGGGAAAAATCACAACTAGTGCCTTAAAATAGTACTTTTTTCAGGACGGGGCTCATTTCCTTTAAGTTGCTATACAAATGTGTCCTTGAACTTCAGAACTTTTTTTAAGTCTCTCAACTAGGATATGTGTGTGGCTCTATCTCCTGCTACTAAAAGCTAATAAGAAGCTATAAACCCATGGCTGCGGACTCCTTGCTGAACATGGTCACCCAGTTTACTGGCAGCAGTGTGTTTAGCAGCTCTGCCCTGTGTTGTCGTGACCCAGTCCACCACTGAGATAACTAAACCTGCAGAAGATAAAGACAGTATCTCATGAAATAAAGTGTGTTGTACACTTTTGTACACAGTAGATTATGTTGTGGATAACTCAAAATACACACTGTCCCTCACAACAACAATCTTTGTTCTCTGTGTTTATTCAAGGGAACACGTTTTAAAGTCCATTGCTGCTTTAGTTCCTTTTTCCTCAACCAGCCTGAGCATGCATATCTCTATTGACAAACCAACAGACGAATGGCTTCTCTTTGGCTCAATTTGTTTGACCGGAGGCCTTGATTTGAAAGTAATTTCCTTTTTTGGTCTACCCCGGATTGGATGTTTTGAATTGATTTTTCTGTTAATCACATATAATTCTGTCTCTTAGATTAGCGCTAAGAGGGTCGTGTGTATCTTTCACTGTGTGCTGTTGCTGGTTTTCCCCTGCAGCTGTACAGGATGTGGAGTGTGTCCAATCCTCCAGCTGTCTGCAGGGCAGGACACTTCACTTGTACATTGTGTGACTCAGCCTACATTACTCTGACAGGCTACTCAGTATTTACTATAGCAACATTAAAAAGGATAGTTCAGTGTCCACCATCTAAATTAGTACATTAATTGATAAGTCTTTTGTTTTTACCTTTCTCTCGTGTAATTTTGGTTTACTGCTTTAAAATAATAAATTCAACATGGCTCATCGATATCCTCAGTCGGCTTCAGTTATGACGCTCGCCCATGTTTTCCCTCAGCTAAAAGTGGAGGGTTGGTCGAGGGGAAAGGAATTGGTCACATGCCCTTCTGCTTCTCTCGTCACTGTGTTGATGTCTTATTGTTTGTGTCCAAGGCAACCGTGGCCAAGTGCTTCTGATGCTTGGAATTGTGTGGCCTCCACATTAAACCCCAAAGCGCTTGTTTAGTTTATCTACCAGGATGACAACCAGCATCTAGATAATCTGATTAGTGCCTTAAAGGCTGGCTGGCATGTGTGGACTAGTAAGCCAGTGTCTTACAAACAGTTCAGCTATGGCAGGAGAGAAATCACCCCTTACTCCCTGGGTTTCACATGTATACACAGAGTAAATACGTAGGCCAGTGGGCAACCAATGAGAATCATTCATCTGCAAGAAGCCTCACCGTAAAAGTGGTGGTTATTATACATCCTCTATTATTTTTTCTTTTCCTTTGAAGAATAGGATTAGCCTCATCCTGACTCGCCTAAAACGGATTATGTTTTGTTGGCGTCAATGATACGGTTGATATCACCGTATGATCCTACCCTCTTTGTCATGAGTCTATAGCACTTTTCACTGGCACTTTTTTATTCATTTGTTCATTTTAAAAATACATTTATAGGTATGTCTCTTTGCTATTAAGAAGGATGAAAATAATTGACCCAAGGGGATGTACAACCGACCTATCTGTCTATTTATTGTGATTGTTTGAGAATTCTTAAAACAAAAAGAAAAACACGTCATGAGTTGTATAATACCTTTCCGTATTATGCAACAACATTTTGTCGTTGCAAAACTAAACCCATACACATTGTTTCATCACATGACTTGAAACGTAAAGGTATTGCCTCATTAATACAGCAGACTGACAAACTTGAGTTCTTTGCTTCTCTTTAGCCTTTCCTCACTGTTCTCAATTGTAGTAATGTGCCTAATTACGTGTATGTGTGTGTGTCTATGTCTGTGTTTGTGCACTTTTCTCTTAGCCTCCACAGATCCTCCAATATCCAAGCCTACTCCTCTGTATGGCCAGCCTTCCTGGTGGGGGGAGGACGAGGACCCAGCCAACAAAAAGAAGTACAGAGGTGGAAAATCGCCAGAACAGGAGTCTCCAGGTCAGGAAAAATGTCTTATAATTTTATTAATGTTTACAAGCTACTGACTTCATTATGGCTGAATTCATACTGAAGTGTTTATTTCTTTTTTTTTTTGGCTGCTTGTATCAGTTTTCATGTACTTTCGTCACTACACAAAGTTCGCGACCATAGGTTAGGGTTGGCACACGGTTGGACCAATAAATCGAGACAGGCTGGCTTTGCGTTGAGAGGTGTTGGCTTAGGTGGTTAAAGTATTTGATTAGGATGCCTGCCTGGAAACCTCCTTTTAGAGGTTTTCTGCGGAGTAAGAGGTGGAAGTTTCTAGTGCTCTGCCCATAAAGCTTGCACATTAGCATTCATCTGGCCAGGGAGAATGTCGCCATTTACAAAGGTTTAATAAAAATCAGTTAGCTGTAAAAGACTGAGAGATTTACCTGTTTGTGACACAGTGCTATGTGATTTTATTTAGCGAGGGAAGGAATGGAACAGAAGCTCATTATTTACGTTTCATTTTTTAAAAAAGTAAAAATAAATAATAGAAAACTGTGGCATTTGCCAAAATGTGGATGCAGTAAAAATCAGAAATCTTTCCCTACTATTATAATAAAGGCCTCAGCCAAATAACCAGAGAAAAAAAAACATGCAGAGTCTCTCTCCCAGTTTTGATGTGATTTACAGGTAAAATGCTTCTGTACTCTGCTCACTGGTGTTTTACCACACACACACACACTCCTGCACACACTCAGAGGCCACAGTAAACCAGGTGAACCAAACGATTTAGGTTTTACTCGAGTAGATGTTTGTCATTGAAAATGCAATAAAAGCTTTGAGTAAAAGGCCAATGAGTTTACTTTATCAAAATACCTTGCAAAACATGTAGAAAAAAAACAAAATGTTTTCAACTGCTTTTTCTGTAGCCATTTGCTACAGATACATGATGAAATCGGCCTATCTAAAGTTAAAGCTAGAAATCCTAAAATGTGGAAAAATCTTGTAAACTTTACAACTGGCTGAGACAGCAGCCTACACCAGCCACTCCTCTCTTCCCCAGCAGCAGTGCGAAGAGTAAAAAGGAAAAGATGAATGGCTTATTCTGTCTGTTCTTCATTCTTTCTAAACTGTACTTGGTATTTTAATCGCAGCAGTATTATTTATTTTATTTGAGTTTGAAATTTGGTTCCCGTGAAAAAGCCGACAGTAAAATAATAAACCAATATTGCCAATGTCTGAGAGTGCTGTGGATTGGAGCACTTTCTTCAATTTAAACATGTGTTGCATCCTCAAAAATTGTTGACATTTCTTTTCATTTTTTCAATGTACTGGGGGGATAGTACATGAATCGTAAAACAAGGAAATCAGAAAAATGATTGACAGCCAGATTATTGCTTGCCAGACCAGTGGGCTGTGCCTGTCCTGCTCATGATGGATTATGATCCACTAAGCTGTGAGTGGGGGTTGGGGGGGGATTGTTTGCTTCATGTTGCTCCGGCTGAAACAGATTATTCCTGCTCAGCTACCCTCCGCTGAACTCTGAGCTTGTGAAGTGATATTTGGCCACATCGTACCGGCACCCACAAAGCAATTGGCTGATTTGTTTTCTCAGCCTCACAGCTGAAATCTTTGTATTATTTGTGGCTCACAGTTTTGGGGATTGTGTAACTGACATCTTAAATCATATCAAACTAATTCTTTGCTTATGAATTAGAATTTTAGGAACATTAAAAACAAAATAGTATATCAGACTGTATGCTTCAATAATATTATCATGCGTGCTGTGTATTTGTGTATTTAATGAGTTATCTCATCATTCTTTATTTCTAACAGAGCCTGCTAAAGATGTGTCAACTGAGGTCAACGGTTCTCTGTCTGACAGCCAGGGCAAGTCCCTTTTCTCCTATCGCCGGGAGCCCAGCTACTTTGAAATCCCAACGAAGGAGCTCCACCAGCGATCGCCCAAGAAAGAGTCGCAGTTTCACGAGGTTCCAACTAAGGACATTCCAGATCCCTCTCAGTGTGTCCCCTCTACCCCCACACCTCCTGTAGTCCAAAGCCACGCCTCCTTCACTATTGAATTTGATGAGTGCACACCAGGTAAAATGAAGATCAAGGACCACGTGACAAAGTTCTCCTCCCGCCAGCACCGTAAGCTACCGTCCTCTGATGCTACTGCACCCACTGAGGTGATGTCGGCAGAAAGCAAAGTTGCCGATTGGCTGGTCCAAAGCAACGCTAGCATGAGGCGGAGGAGGTCACAGGCTGAAGACCTGTATAGCACCAAAAGTGACCCGTCACATTCAAAGATCACCAAGGGTGAGTCTGTTTATACAAAATATGTTTATATTCGTCAATTATGTTGTGAAAAGGAAAGTTTATTTACAAGTAAAATTAAATAGTATTTTAGTGGTATAAAGTAGTTACTAGAGGGATTTTTTAAACATTATTTTGGGGCATTTTGTGCCTTTTTATTTATAGTCAAGTACTGAGATATGAAAGGGGGGAAGGGTAGAGGAATGACATGCATAAATGGTCCATCCAACTGGGAGTTCAACACTGCTTTGATCATTGGAAGCAGACAGGTTTTACACATAGAGAAAATACATTGATATTGATGTAAAAAAAAAACCTCTAACTTGTATACATACATTTGGCATGTAGCAAGAGTTAAACAAACCATTAACAAAGACAAAATCCTTCCATCCTCAGTAAACTATGGTGAAGACTGCGCTCACAGTGAATCCGGAAATACTGCAACCAATGGAAAGGATATCTTGCCATCAGAACCTCAGATTGGGTCCCAGGTGTCTCTGCAACCCCAGAGAAATTCCCCGCCACAGCGCTTCACTTCCCCTGACTCTAAGGAGCCTTCATCCTACTCTTCTCTAGAGTCTCAGTCCCTTTCAAGTTTTGGTAAGGCTGATCCTCAACAAGCCTTTGTCATTGAGTTTTTTCAAGATAATTCGAAAAAGAAGCGTTCCCAGTCCTTCACCAATAACTCTAGCCCGCCTGAGCCGTTGGGCCTCCGGGTTCAGCTAGAGAAGGCAAGGAAGACCTCAAGCCCAACCGGGGAGAGAAATGTCCTGTCTCCAGCCTCCACGACTCCACCAACGCAACGATACACTGTCCCCCTTAAGGGCTCCGGCTCCACAGGTCCCCAAAGAGCTGGTTCTTTACGAAGAGAGAAGACAGAAGACCGGATCAGCACCACTTTTTCTTCGCGCTCTTCAACTTCTGTTTCTGTAAGGCCTTTTAGCAGTGTGGGGCGGAGATCCAAGCTCACCCAGGAATTTAATGCGGAATTGCTCAAACAAGAAAAGCAGGTCTCTACTGCCACCTGGGAGAAAAATACATCTAGTCCCTCTACAAAAGCCCAAACAGGGATAAAGGTTGTATGCCAGTCTGAGCAGAGGTCCCAAAGCTCTCCTCCATCAAATGCTCCCTATCAGCCCAAAACCTCGTCCCCTATCCACCACCCTGTTCCCCTCAAAGCTCCCATGATGCCACCAGCATCTCAGAGTATGGAACTGAAGAGCCCCCAAAGCAGCCCCCGAAACGAAGAGGAGGACAGTCTGAGTGACGCAGGAACCTATACCATAGAAGCTGAAGATAAAGAGCTAGAAGAAGCACGGAGCAAGATTGATCAGGCAAGTTTGTTTCTGTATTTAATGTTTGTCATTCTTTGTGAATAATTACTGTGAGTTATGAACATGTTGGCTTTGCAGTTCTTCATTTTCATCACTCTAATGAAGTCCCTTTTCAGAATGAGCCATGGACATTCGAGGGACGGTCTAAATTTCTCCCTCCCGGCACTTATCCACTTGCAATGCTTTTTTTTCCCCCCTGACAGGTGTTTGGTGTTATTGAGAGTCCTGAGCAAACCAACCACACTGAGGCAGAAACGTCAACATTTAAGCCTATTATTGGTCAGGGCAGGGAGCAGCATAGGCAGAGTAGCTGTTGGGAGATGAGGCAAGCTCCAGAACAGGGACAGAGTCTGGTAAAGGTAAAGCACCTGCTCAAAATGGGATCAATAAATGGATGAATAATCAAATCATTTTTAACACCAGTTTGTAAGGCAATAGACCGTTTTCATGGCAGCCATATTGACATCAAATAGTAAACACATGAGCCAACATGCTTAATAGCAACACCAACATCTGGCTTTACCCTAGTACTTATATATCAGTACATATCAATATGGTTGATGTGATAAAGGTCTATCAATTTAGTGGTTTTCAAAGTGGGGTCCGGGGACCCCCACAAATTCTTGAGGGGTTCAAACAGGTCTTAAAAATGGGAATTGTATGTTTTCACTATAATTCCATGCATTGTAACACATTGGCAGATGTTTGGTCATAAATGTCATACTTTTTGTGATAATCAAAGCTAATAGCAGATATCTTATCAGAAGGGAGACCCTGGCACAAAATTTTATCAATTGGGAGTCCGTGGTCTCATTTGTTTCACTTTAGGGGGTCCTCAATGTCAAAAGGTTTGAGAACCACTGTATTAAATATGTTGGGTCAGTAGGGTATGAACATACACATACATTTAAATGGGTAAATTAGCATGCATTACGGTCTTCATTTATCATCTTGGTGTTTCCTCTTTTTTGTTGGTGTATATCTCTTTTGATTTCTAAATATGCATCATCTCACTGATTCTGGAGTCTTAGTAGTTTAGTTTTTTTCTTCTAACCAAATGTATATAGAAATAATCCATGTATTTGTGGCTTTTTTACTACATTCCTTATTAATTTAGTTTCATACTAAGCAAAATGTATGATTGTCAACTACACTTTCTTCAAAATGTAAAACATTTATTTTATGGTTACTGAATAGGTTGTATTTTTTCCTCCTGCAGGTTCAGCCAGCAGGTGCAGTGTTACAGGGGGCTCCTAAATGGATGTCTTGCTGGGCCAGCTTGGCAGACAGCTATGCAGTATCTGGCCCTTCGTCTGGCCTCTTTGACATCTCTTCCCAGATGGACCTGTCAAGAGGGGGTAAGCCACCTGACGAGACATTGGTCTATTTGAAATGATAATGAGACGCCCTGATGAATATGAATGATATTCCATTTAGTACTTGTGGTTAATATGCATTGAAACTATTTAATTTCAGCACGAGGTGCAATTGTTCACAAGGCAACATTCAATAGAAACCCTGACGGCATTGACTCTGAAGGTTCAAGAGCCCGCCGTATTCTGCCCCAGGTTCCGCTGGGAGAGAAGAATAACGTTCCAACTTCCAGCATTCGTGTTCATTACAATCCACATTCAACCTTTAATGTAGACGAGAATAACTTGGCAACCAGTGTGTCTCAGGAAGGCATTCGTAGCTTATCGACGCAAGATGACGTAGAGCCCGACAGCCTGAGCGACGCCAGTAAGTCAGATGATGGTTCCATCATAGAACAGAAGAAAACGCTGTCAGACACAGAAGAAAAGAAAAAACAGGTCATCCCTAACCTCCCGGCCAAGTCTACATCATTCTACATTGGTTCAGAAGAGACTGTGTCCCAACCGGAATGTGGAGGCTCAAGACCAACCTCTCCTAAAACTGAAAGAAAACATCCAATCAAAACTTTCTCAACGGCCACCCTGACCAAACAGAGGGGTAACCAGGACTCTGGGAAAGTCAAGCACACCATGTCGGCTCCTACCCTGGACCAGGGGACACCAAGCCCTGACTCGAAAGAAGGCGCTATATCCCCATTAATCAGACAAGAAAGCTTCACCAAGGAGCGGCCTAGCAGTGCCAGGTTGCCCAACATCTCCAGTGAGCCTCCCCAAAAAGACCCCGACATATTCCAGGCATTCTGCAATCAGGACACTCAGTCATACCTCAGACAGACAGAGGACGTTCTGGTTGCTCTAGAGGCCAAGATTCAAGCAGGGCATTCAGAAAGTACTCCATCTCCTATAGTGGACTCTCTTTCTGGGGAATCTGATGTAGATACCTCCAGCACAGTTAGCCAACATAGCAATAAGACAAAGCCAAACACACTGACTAAAAAACCCTTTAGTAGTGGCCTCCAAAGGGAGAGGTCTTCAGCCAGTACAGCCAGCCAGGACACTGAGCGCCTGTCAGAAAAGAGGCATTCTCAAAAGACAGACAGCAACAACAAGACAGAGTCTATGAGGAGACCACTTGGACTTAGACATAGTGTTGGGAAATGTGGTTCCACAGACCTAAGTGATGATCCTCAGAGCTCTGGTTTACCTTTCTCTGATCAAGAGTCAAACGTCCACCAAACCCGCAAGAAATACACTGTGCCTCTACAAAAGGAGGACACTAAGGGTTCCAGGGCTTCCCAGGGCTTGAGTCGTGCCAACAGCCTTTCGGCGCCAAGACCCACCAGGGCGTCCATGCTCCGGCGGGCTCGCCTTGGCGAGGCCTCGGACAACGAGGGCACCGAAACAGATAGGCTGGCCCAGGAGTCGGGTAATGTCCCAGTTAAGCAGCCCCAGGAAAACAAGAAACTCTCCAGGTTGGATTTGCTGGCGATGCCTCGCAAGCGGACGAGTTCCTTCAACACGCCCAGCGACACCGAGGCCTCCTCCGGCCCACAGTGGACAGGCAAGAGCACAGGGTTCTCCAACCGCAGCACGGAGTCCGGCAGCAGCTCGGTCCGCAGGGCCTCTGTGCCGGGGCTAAAACCCGTAGAACGGCCGCAGAAAGCAGCGCTCAACAAGACACCAGTCACTCGTGTACGTTCCAGTAGTGCCAAATACGCCAGTAGCACAGCAAGTAAGTAATACACACACACATATATATATATATATATATATATATATATATATATATATATATATATATATATATATATATATATACTTAGTTTTTAAATGAATGTAGAATCTTCTTATCAATTTTCTTGTCTCTTAATCAAAGAAATGACTATTTGCCTGGATTGAGTCGTTACAAGGTTTGTCATTTGACCTCAGTGGTAAATTGGTTTGATACATTTATAGGCCTCTGACTTTTTTTTTCATTTTTATTCCAGTTTTATGTGTGAAGGGAACTGACTCATGATTGTTTATTAACCCTAACGCAATAACACCTACATTCATAACACTAGACCTTTTTGAGAATTAGATGTTTATTCATCTGCTCAGTATTCTCATACAGTGTATGTCAATTTCCAATTTTTCTTATGATCACGCTATATGAGGATATTGTTCCATGACGATTGCAATACCAGCCCTTTACTTGGGCTACTAACACACTTAATGGTGCATATAAGTGTTCTCAGTGTGGTTCTTGTCTGTTACTGTGCTGTGGAGGTTAAAGGTCTCATATTTAACACTTTTAAAAGGTTTAATTTGAAGTTTTCATGTCCTTCACTAAATATATTTGTGGTTTAAGTCTGTCTCATTGATAAATATTGAGATGAGATGATGAGCCTCATCTACTACTACCTTACTTATAATAAATTATTTACGATATGAGACCCTTAACATGCTCATTTGACTTTGTAAAACATATTTTACTATGAAAAAAATGAGCAAGGTAAATCAATTTTAACATTTTTTCTGTATAAAGTACAGAAATGAGCATTTCCACAGCAACTTTCCTCTCTTGTTTTGGTAAATGTGTCTTCATAGGTGGAAATGCTGCTCTTTTTCTCGACGGTGTACTAGTATTTCTTTCTCTTCTGTTTTCCTCACTTCTCTGTCCTCATCCCCTTTAACTCAAACCAATTCACGCTGCCAAGGCTCCCGGAGGCGCCAGAAAGGCTCTGACTATACGTCTACCTCAGACGAGGAGTACGACTCAAACCAGAGCACTCCTAAACACAAACGCTCCCAACCTTCCTCAGCTTCCCAAAGCCCACGCAATCATCCACGGAACCAGCCGGTGGTCGCGCTCCGCCCGAAACGCCGCAGCAGAGATTCTGAGGACGAGAACCATGAGGGAGAAACTTTCCACAACTGGTCCTGCCACAGTGCTGAGATCGCACGGTAAGAGAATAGATATGTTTGGTTGAATAATACAGATAGTCACATCAATAACCATTCTGTTTACCAGAGCCTTGCTTACACTTCCATGCAGTTGTTAGTATTTATTTGACAGCATTAAGATATTAAGGGCACCTGTCACTAGCAGTAGTGTAATCTAAAATTAATGAGCAATAATACTTCATTGCAGTACCCAAGTGTGTTTTGAGAGTGTCACAAATGCTGAGAATAAACATACTTTTTTGCTAACAGCAATTACATCAAGTTTTCTTACAATACTTCAATAAGTTTAGTATACAAAAAATCCTTTTGATATTTGGGTACAGTAAATATCAGATTTTTTAAGACTCAAGTAATATATTAAAGTGACTAATTTCTACTGAAGTTATTTTCTGGTAGGATATCTGGAATATTGGATCAGCAGAAGCAATACACATTACTATATAATATACAGTGAACACCACAGTGATTACAGTGCTTCTAATTTTATGCAAAAGAACACATGAGCAGGAAGTGGTGCGTAAGTGACAGAAACTGCTCTCTCCAAGAATATGTTGATCTCTTATGGAATATCTACATTGAGGTGTAAAGAAACCAAAAAATGTCTTTAATTTAGTACAAGTAGAGATTGTGTAGTATTGAGTAGAATA
Organism: Eupleurogrammus muticus; assembly: GCA_036785175.1. Taxonomy (NCBI): domain Eukaryota; kingdom Metazoa; phylum Chordata; class Actinopteri; order Scombriformes; family Trichiuridae; genus Eupleurogrammus; species Eupleurogrammus muticus. The sequence continues at coordinate 11,439,890 of JAYKQN010000012.1, read as the reverse complement.
GATCTATTGTTTTTCCCGATTACCAATTTCTTAAACAAAGATTAAATTAAGGGGGAAAAAAAGGAAATAAGCCATAACGATCTGCTATTGAATGAGAAAATTGAGCAGATACAAGAATAGTTTTATTAAAATATTGTTCTTATTATTTTATTGTAGCCATCACTTATAACATGTTCCCTTTCCGGTAGGTTGAGTCAAGATCTGGCTAAAGACCTAGCTATTTTGGCCAGAGAGATCCATGATGTGGCCGGTGAGGGCGATCCACAGAGCTCTGCGTTGGAGAGCAACACACCCGCTTCAACAACGATGACTCACGAACAGGTACGCTAAACATAATTCAAAGAGCCACTTAATCTACAAGACAGAAGCATTAAATCTGTGTTTAATAATTCTTTATTGTTTCTCTTCATTACAAACTACACACTGTATTATTAAAAGAGGAAGTGTCTCCATGTGCTTTTGTTGCCGGTTCTCGTTTATACATTATTCTACTTTGGCTACCCAACCTAAGTCAGTAGAGAAGATTGTCCTCTCAGACTAACATTGAAGTCTCATTGTGTCGCAGCTGGTTGAGCATATTCCAGAACCTGGATTACACCACCAGAGAGTTCCTCCAAATTCTGCAACAGTAGATTCTGACCAGAATTTAAGTGAACATGAACAGAACTCCATGCAGCAGACTCGGAGCAGAGAAGAGGTTTGACATAAAAATACAAACCACTGATTTAAATGATATGACATGATTTTATAACACTGACATTTTATGATTTTTATTTATCCTCCAGGTCACTGAGGAAAATCTGATGCTGAATCCAGTGTCTCAGGTCATCGAGGCCATCAGAGAGAACACTGAGCAACTCGCTGAGAAAATTAAGTAAGATGTTAAGAAAAGAGACATCACGCCCATCCTTCTTTCACAGGCTTAACCAGGATTTGATGAAAAATGTTATTTATCCTGTCTGACAACCAGACTGCAGAGACAATAACCTTTTGAATTAAATTATCTAATTGAGCCAACACAGACCTATTGTCTTTCTGATCTCTTACAATGTGGGACTTAGTATAATCTTTTGAGTAGATTAGGTGCAGAATAAACATTGGTGCTTGGAAGTTTCTGTTCTGAAATTAAGTTGTCTTCCTTGATTTAATGAAAAAAGGGCTGAGGTAGCATACTGTGATCTGGTTTCATTTTACACTCCCCACCATTAATACATTCCAAGAGTTTCTCTATTGTCCAGACTAATGCAACAATGTTGTGGATACAACCATGTTAATTGTCCCTTAAGGGAAAATTGTAAGAAGTCTAACAATTGAATTGGGCATTTTTCATGCAGGGTACTATTCCAGGATAGAATGGATGTTTGGGAAGAAATTGAATCCAAAGGTAATGCTGATAATGATGTCCCAGCTGTCAAAACCTCGAACAAGGTTTGTAATGACTCTTTGTACTTTTTTTTTGTATTTTCAAAGTAAATGTATTCCATGTATTTTGTTGGTTTGAGCTAAGCCAGACATCTGTCCTTCAGGAAGTCACTTCTATTTTGAAAGAACTCAGGAGGGTTCAACGACAGCTGGAAGGTAATCACTCTGCTCAATTATAGACATAGTAAACATAATCAATCATTTTATAATACTTTAGTAAACCCAAAAACAATCAACTATTAGGTACACTTTCTTTTTTCTTTGCAGTCATTAACACAGTCGTGGAGCCCGGTGGGCAGCCTGAGGAGACCAAGGCTTCAGCATCTGCAGTCTCCTCCTCGTCTGGAGGCGTCCGGCGCTCCAGGGCCCCTGCCTCTCGGGACTGGAGAACAGGCCAGTCTGTCTCCAGACGAGGTGGCGGCTTAAGGCCCAGCGAGAGTGTTAAGAGAGCACCTGTGGCTCCAGACGAACTCCGAGACGGATATCTGGTTTGAGATCCGACACGAACACGCAGGTTCCATCAGTTCTGAACATCAGCTGCAAACGCAGGTGCAAAAAAATGAAACCAGGAGGGGAGAAGTGAAACAGAAGCCTCCTGCGCATCCAAACATACACATTACTGCACTACGAACGCTGCACCTACTCAGTGGTGTCATACACAGGCAATCCTTAACGCTCTTAAAATCTACTTTGTGTGAGGTAATGATTTAAGAAGAACTATAATATTTTAATGTTTTTCACCTCAAAGAGACCTCAAAACTATACTTGATTCTTTGTGTGTTTAATATCAAGCTCATTATTTGCCAATGATATGCCCAACACTGCTGATTTTTAGAAGCTTAATGAAATTACTTTGTTAAATTGAAAACCAGCCTGAACATAATCAACCCAGGGAAATCGTATAAAGATGTCTATGTTCTGTGACAAATACAATTTTTATTATTAGATACTTCTTTAATTAGAAAGAACTGCAGTTTGCAGTTGTTGTACTCTATTTTCAGAAACCCTTCAAAATGTTTCATTTCCCTATTTTCTTATGTTAATGGCTTTGTTTGCTACTTCCCTTTTTTTAGGTCAGATTTAGCCAAGAATGTACAAAGTATTTATTAGGATTGTACTGTGAGATGCTGTGGTATTTTGGAAATGAGATGATAACTTTGGGAGAGAGTTGTTAGACTTAAGTGCCAGACAAAGTAATGCTGTATTTACTATCATGTGTATTTATTCTGGTAACATTTCCCATTGTAGCCACTCTGTTCTGGCCCTTCCCGGTACATTGACATGATCTATTTTGTCCCACTGGAGGTGAAAATCCCTCAGGAATGTGTGGCCCGGGTGGGAGGGCCTCAGTCCATAGTTCAGTCACCTGGCAACCAGAAATGCAAGTGGCTATAAAACACTACTATTGTGTTTTCAATCATTCTTCTGACTTCTTCAGTCTCCGCTACTTTTAAAAAGGTGCAGTTTTGTTCTATTAAAACACAAATAGTTTTCCTTTTTTTGTTTGTTTCTCATGTGGCAATGCACAGTGAGATTAAAGATAGAAGTTTGGTTAAAGACAATCATTGAACAACTTACATGAACGATACTCCTTTCTCTGTGTTTGTCACTGTATTTTTGCTACTGAGCACATCACACCACACTTTTGTTGTTCTACACTAAGAGCTATCAGCACTGTGATAAGTGTTTGACATTTCCTCTTGAGGCACAAGGTCACTTCTGATGAGTCCTCGCACGACACGGGAAGTCATGTGAACGAACCATCGAGGTGTAACATTGTAAATCTTGTATGTAAATATCTAGAGATATCTATTTGTCCTACAGATTACCTCTCAATCTTGACTTTTGCACTAATGTAGTACAACATTATCCCTCACCCTTGTATGCTGCAAGCTGAAAGCCTTTCCTCTCCTGTGAAAGATTGTAAACCTTTTGATCCCATTGAGGATGAAGCAGGATAGAAAGTGACCGAGTGCACCAGCAAGTTTTTCTCCCCCTCTTCCCAGTCCAGGTTGTACATGTGATTGTAATCGGGAAGTTTCTGTTTAGTGCCACAGAGCTGTGTGGGACGACGTTTCATGCAGCCAAGCACAGTGGTTGTTTACAAGCAAAAAATTGAATGTCTGTCCCTTTGACTCCTGTTGCTCCAAGTGTTGCTGCTATCCATTTTCATTTGTTTTTTGTTGCTTTACTCCATCTAAGTCAAAGCTACAGAAAGCCAGAGCAGAAATGTAACTCTGGCGTGTCAAATTTTGTGATATTCGGTTTCTATTTCACTGTCTTTCATGCAGTTATGTTGATCTCTTGCTGTCTTGTTAGTTGGTCTTTGTATAATTTTTTCGATGATGATTCCATTTTTTGTTGTTTTCAAATAAATCAAATTCACAAAGCTGTTTTGAGTTCATGTCATTCTGTAGAGAACGGAAAGTGAGTGTTATCTACAATGTAAGTACATGGTTCAAAAAAGCTGAAATGAAAGTGAAAGCAGGAACCTTTTCTGTGATATATTCAATAGCAGAAACATCAATTGGTTCAGTTATGGGTGAAAGCCGGAGGGGAACCACGTTAGCTGTGACCTGTCCAGTGGAATCTATCTGCTTAGTGTGAGTAGCTTTTGCGTTTAATACATTTTTATTGAATATTAAATTTACATTAAACAATTTGAAACCTTAAAATCATGTTCTGTTATTCTGAACGTTTTTCTAATAGGTGAGCATTGCTTGAAAGGAAAAATGCCGTCTATATACAGAAGCCTTGATGACAGTAATGACTCAGACCAAAAGGTAGGATTTTATTCAACATGCACCAAGCTATCCACTCAGATTTGTGTGTTTTAGTCATGGATAATGTTTTTATATCCCGACTTGTTGTTAGAAGCCGACCAGCTGTGTGACGCTGGCTGTGGTTCTGGGCTGTCTGACCGTCCTGGGGGTCCTGCTTGCCATCGTGGTTCTAAAGAGACCACCGGCCCCCAAAGAGCCTGAAACCCTTCCAGAGGTCGCCGAGGGCAATTTCACTACAGAACAGTGCAGGTAATAATCCCATTTAAGAGGTTGAGTTTCTGACATGGATGGATGAGTTCATTAGTCTCCATAGAGTAGTGAAAGTTAAACCTTCTCTAACGGTACAGATTCAAATGCAAATCATATCTTAGTTACAATAGTTGGTACAGGGATTCAATATATTTTGTCATAATTATCTATGCCATTTTTCAGAACATGTATTCATGATTTTATATTTGCACTTCTATTTAATTTAGATCCTTGTGTGTTTTGTCTATGATAAGATTATACTGGTTTATACTATTTCCAATTTACATGATCCTAACAAATGCATCGTAGTGGTGATATTAGCCGAGAACCTGGAAGTGAAATCACAAACCACAAATCTTTCACTTTACTTCTTGATTCTGTATTTTTTCCAAAATTGCACCACTGTGTTCCGAGTTTCGTTTTCCAGGGAAGTCCGTCAGCAGGTCTCTTTGTTTGTCTCGTAGTATGGCCCTGGTGGAGAGCATTCCTCGATATGTGGAATATAAAGACAATGTAACTTTTGGGATCCCTTTGGAAAAAGCCTGGAAGGACCTTCTCTCCATGGCAACGGACCGAGTGGAAGTGGTCTCTTTCTACTGGACTCTGACCGGGGAAGACATCAACGTGAACTCTTCCTCTGATGCACCTGTACGTTCTGAACACCTGGAAAACATTGCTGCAAAACATCTGTACCTCCTCACCTCAGAAGGATAAATAATCTTACTCTGCTACTTACAGGGGAGGGAAATTTTGGAGCAACTTGAATCACTGCCCTCAAGGAACGTGTCTGTCCGGGTGGTAACCAGCGTTCCCAGCGTGAGAACAAACTCCACAGATTTTGGCGTCTTAAAAAAGAAAGGTTTGGCGGAGACTCTCTTGGTATCATTTTTTTTCATTGTGTGTTTTGTTTTTTAATTTGTAGTGCTACTCTAGTAAGTTTCTCTCTCTGGGACTTCTGCAGGGGTCCAGGTGAGGGAGGTGAACTTTGGGCGCCTGACAAAGGGTGTCCTGCACAGCAAGTTCTGGATAGTTGACAGAAAGCATGTGTTCATCGGCAGCGCCAACATGGACTGGAGAGCTCTCACGCAGGTAAGAAAAAAACAAATCTACAAGATGCAACTCTAAAAGGCAGATGTCAAAACGTAATGGTTAATTTGTGTATAGGTGAAAGAACTGGGAGTGGTCATCTCTAACTGCTCCGTCCTGGCGAGGGACCTCCATAGGATCTTCCAGTCCTACTGGGTGATGGGACATCCTAACAGCTCCCTGCCACAGCGCTGGCCTCCGAAGTACGACGCCATCTTCAACAAACACCAGCCCCTGCTGGTGAGGGCGGGCAACGTCTCCAGCAGACTCTACATCGCTGTGAGTTTCAGTCTCTGTAAATGGAAACAACAGGCCTGTAGAAAATGGAACAGAGGCTGACCAAAGGAAAAAAAATAAATGGTGTCTAAGATGTATGTTTTTGATGGTGTTATTTCATATTTGTGTTTCAGGGTTCTCCCCCATCATTCTGCCCTCCGTCCAGGACTCAGGACCTGGAGGCGATTCTCTCCATCATCTCAGAGGCTAAACACTTTGTAGATATCGCCGTCATGGAATACTTCCCCACCACGCGCTTTCAAAAGCCTCAGAGGTTTGTTTGTTCCCAACGCGCCATAGTCTCCTCTTTTGCTATATTTTTCGGCAACATTGAAAAGGGGGGTTCACGTCACCTGTCATCAATCCTAATGAATGCTTATGACAGATTTTGTTAAGTGTCATTCGGTAAAATTAACATCACTTCAAATGCAAAATTAACATTGTTTGACATGTCTTTCTTGTGACAACTTGACATAAACCAAGACAGAAAAACCTTTCTAAAACATTACAGAGCAGACCTTACTGTCAAACCTAAAAAACAATTGCGCTTATGACATTTTAATAAAAAGCACAACATGTAGCACACAATCATAATGTCACAGCTGATGTCAAAATGAACCAAATTGTTATATATAGACAGTTTAATCTCTCCAATGTTGTGTAACTATTACTAAATGACACTTAACGAAAACTGTCATAATCGTTCATTAATGTCCTTATGACACTGTCATAACACTGTCATAACACCGCCGTTATACTTACTGTATGAACCCCCATTCCAGTCAAGTGTTACCCATTTTTCCTCACCTCCTGGATTCACAGATACTGGCCTCTCATCGATGACGCCATCAGGACGGCCGTGTTCGAGAGGAAGGTGAAGATCCGGATGCTCATCAGCTGCGGGCAGGACTCTGATCCAGAAATGCTGCCCTTCCTCCAGTCCCTGGCCTCCATGGACAGTCCCCGGCGTCACATCAACATTCAAGTAGTAAGACAGAAAATGAGATGGACAGAAACATTTTTTGATTTGTCTTTTTTTGTCGCTTATGTATCAATCTCTTTTCTAGAAATTATACATTGTGCCTGTGGGAAACCAGTCTGAAATTCCATACTCCCGAGTTAACCACAATAAATACATGGTGACTGATAAAGACGCCTACATTGGTGAGTAACAGACTACGTTTGTGTTTATGCATATCATCACCCTAGCAACATACTATAGTATTACCTTTTTTGAGCAACATAGTATAGTATGACCTTTTTCAATTGGCTACGGGGAAATACACCCAGAAATAGCATGGCAATTTATTAAGCCTGAAACACAATGTAATGACAATAATAATAATTAAAGGTTTTGTCTTGGCTCAGATGGCATTGCGATTTTGTCAACCCTGGTCCACCAGTTTATTTTACCAGATTTTCAAAAATGTTTTACCCTTTGTCAAAAAAATCACTTAGGCCATTATTTTAATAGGGAGATGATATTTACTTTCACAGGCCTGTGAATTCTGCTGCAATAAAGCGGTTAGAGGAGCATTTTGAGCATGTGAATCAGTTAATAATTGATTAATCGTATGCAGGTACCTCCAATTGGTCAGGGGACTACTTTATGACCACAGCTGGAGTGGGTTTGGTGATTTCCCAGAGTGCACCACGACCCGTTTGGAAGAGCGAGGCCCTGCAGAGCCAGCTCAGGGCGGTGTTTGACCGGGACTGGCACTCTGAGTTTGCTGTGCACCTCGCTAACCTGGGCCAGCACGCAGACTGCAACCTTTCAGGATAATGGAAGACACCAGCTTGTTTGATTATAATGATAAGGTATGAATACCAAATAACTGAAAGTGAGGATGGAGTTGTTTATGAATGAACCTGGGGGTTTTAAAAGGGCATAACATTAATAACATCACCGGCTTTGTCATCAGTTGTTGTCTGACTCCATAATATTATGCACTTCTAGACTTCTCTACTTCACTTAGAAATGTCCTTATATTTGAAAGAAAAACTGTTTTTCAGTGAATGTTTTTTCAACATTAAACTCATCTTACACTTGTATTTGTTAATTGCATTAGAAGCTAATGGATGATAAGAAAACCATTGTGCACTAATGTTAATACTGCTGAAAGCAGTTTAGCTGGTTAGATGGAGCAAAGTTTGAAGGAGAAAATTATTTCAAATAATTGTCATTATTTCTCATCTTGTCTATGTCTTGACTATATTTCCTATTCATTTTTCAACTCCTTTGATATATAAAAGTAGGAATTTTCATGGAACCACAGAATTGTCTGGGTGACCACAAACTTTTGAAAGGTAGTATAATGTGCTCATACACAGTGATAGGCTGATCCTTTGAAAGTATTATTAAACATATTGTGTGATTATAAGATTTAAGGCAGCATTTGTGAGATTTCTTTTTTTTGACTGAAGAGTCACTCAGTAATTCACTGTAATGGACTAAATCCAAAAGGGAGAGAGTCAAAGATCTCCACCAGCTGTGATAAAAGTGCAGGTAGGTTCAGGATCGTGCAGCTGATGTTGTGGCTATGGATGAGGCCGCTACCCTTCACAGCACCGTAGATAACAGCATTTAACAACAAAAAGCCAGACAACACCATGTTCTGGAGCCAGTCCCAGTGTCCTCCAGCCTACGGGCAATTTAAGAGTCTCCAAATTAACCTTAGTGTTTTTTCTGGACTGTGGGAGGAAGCTGGAGAAAAACACCACCATGTTTATTGAATGGGATTTTTTTTGTTTTTAAAGCCGGGTCAGTTTAGTTTGTACTGAAAATCATTTCTACTGCACAAATGCACTGGATCAGTAACATAACATGTTGTCTTTGTGTGCTACTCCTGCTGTTATAAAGGAGTGTGCTTTGCTATATACATTATGCAACTGTGTGTTTTAGTGTCATGCAAGTTAAGGATAGACTTGAAAAATGTTTTTTTTTTTTAATTCTTTTCTGCATTTTTTGTTCTCATATTTTGTTGTTATCATTGTTATGTATTAATGTTATATATAAATGTTAAATATATAACAATTGTGCTTTACCTGTATATTCACAAATAAATAAAGAAAATTAGAGAGACTAAATAAAACAGCTGTTGTGTTAAACGTTGAGTTAAACATCCTACAAATGACTGAAAGTGTACATTGAACAATAGCCTGAGATTTGTTATTCATTCAGTGTACTGTTCAAAGTCAAAGTCAATTTTATTGTCAATTTCTTCACATGTACTTGACATACAAAGGAATCGAAATTGCGTTTCTCACTATCCTATGCGTTTTACATGTACAACAACATTAAAGTGCAGGTGTGCAAGACAAGACAATCCTAAACTACATTTTTAACAATGGTAGCAATGTTGCATCTTGTGTCAGTCTGCTCGCTCCCTTAGAGCATTAAGCTATAAACTACTGAAATAACCATAACATACTCAATTTTCCATCGATTTCCACACTACTCAGTTTTGTTATAAACACCATTAATGTAGAGTTATTAGATACTTACAATGATGCATAATTTTAATTATGAACTTCCATAGTTATATCTATACACAATCACAATAGAAGAACATTCACAGAAGCAAAAGCAGAAATACCCTAAAGTGAAAACTTTATTAGGATTAGACACTTTGCAAGTATGAAAATGAAAAGTTGCGATTAAAACATTCAATCATCCTGTATCATAGGTTTACTGGTAAAATGTGGAACAAACAAAACAGTCTGGAAAATGAATCCCAATTTCAGCGAGTTCTGAGCACTTTTGAGTGTGCGCGCATCCGGACCGTCTCAATATGGCCGCCGCTGAGGGACGTGGTCACGTGGGTGTCCTTCCACTCCGCGACGGTAGGCGGCAGTGCGGCGGCGGGGCGGGGCTACGGGGCCCGGCTGTTGTAGTACGTGTGCTTCACAGACACAAGTGGCCAGTGAGCTAGTCGAAGCAACTAACGCTACACGACTACAAACCATGGTGCTGCTCGAAAACGATTCGGTAAGTCAAAAAGAAAAAATGACTCTACGAGAAACTTTAACGTCGTCTTTATCGAGTATTAAGCCGAAGTAGCTCGCGTGTTGTTCGGCTCAACGTTAAACAAGCTAGTCCAACTGGCTCAGCAGCTAACTTAGCCGGCTAACGCTGCTGAAGAGCTGTGTTCACTTTTGGTACATGCGGGCGTTTTGACAGCAATAAACTCTCTTTTGCGGCGTATAAATGCTAGGTTGTTTTGTTAAAATTAAAAGCTCAACGTTACAAAACATCGAAACTTAGCAACGTTAACTTAATAAGTTGTTGGTCGTTCGTAATTAATTTGTGAAGGTAGAAACTGAAGGCAACATTTTGTACCTTTCTACCTTAGAGCCTTGTAAGTTAATGTGTTCTTTAAAATACAGATAAACTACCAGGTCTCCTCAACATTACAACTATCACTTTATTGTCAGCTCTAATTCAGTTAGACACTCGTAGCCCATTAATCAAAGTTCAGGTAACATTACACTATTAAAAACACCCTTTGTAAAACAACTCAACCACAAAATACAGCCTCCAAATTACTATAAAGTAGGATTAACATGTTTTACATTTTTGTCTTGTTACTTCAACTTTTATTCACTGAACAAAAACATTCCTCTCTTGCAATAAAGTGTGTGTATATATATATTGATTATAGTCAACTTGAAAAAAATATTCTTCACAGGGAATGATTCATTGCAGGGCAGAAGGAGGATTAGTTGTATATGTATTTATTCCTGTGTGTAAAATTTGTGTTTTTCCTCTAGTTCCTCACAGAGCTCACACGGCTCTTCCAGAAATGCAGAACCTCTGGCAGTGTCGTCATCACGTTAAAGAAATGTAAGTAGGCGCCTTCCCTGATTGTTTGTTTTTCGCTTCCTGATCCTCGTGTTTAAATCGGGTGGTTAAGCATTAAATATGTTGACGTGAATCATGTTTTTCCCCCCTCTCAGATGATGGGAGGACCAAGCCGGTGCCCAGAAAGGGCCACTCAGAGTCGTTTGAACCAGCAGATAACAAATGTCTCATCAGAGCGTCTGAGGGCAAGAAGAAAATTAGCACAGTGGTGAGCATGAGTTTGGATGCTGTTTTGCTGTTTTATATTAACATGCTGTTTAATAATGGAATTTCTTTTTTTTTTTCCTAGGTCAGCACCAAAGAAGTAATCAAGTTTCAGATGGTAGGTTCATTTTAACTTCATCAGCTGTTATTACCCTGGTCAATGTGTTCATGTTTTTTTAGGTCAGTGATTTACCATGAACTGCTCTTTCATTACAGGCGTACTCCAACCTGCTTAGAGCCCACATGGACGGACTTAAGAAGAAAGATAAGAAAAGCAAAAGCAAGAAAACCAAAGCCACCCAATGAGCACTGGACTCTTTAAATTTACCATAAACCTGGGTACCTAAACCTGGCCTGTACCATCTGAGGGAATGGATCGGGGGGGCTTCTGTAGTCCCCCTCCCCCCTGAATCGCTGTTCATCCACCCAGTGATCGCTTTGATCATTTGCCATTGTTTTTTTGCATGGTAACGTCTCATCCCCGGCCGCTTGGCGCCATCAGTGATTTCAAACGGTAAAACCTGAGGATTTCCTGAACACCACACAGCACGAAGCGAGCCGGCTTTATTGAATCTCCACCACTTCTGCGTCGGAAACGGGTCATCAGTAGCCACATCACTTTTGGAGCTAAATCCATGGAGCCCAATGATTATTAGCCTTTGATACTATTTAATTGTTAGTCCCTATTTATGTTACATTCACAGCTGACCAATGAGTTTTGTAGGCTTGTGTGTTAAGAGGGATTTTTTTTTTTTGTGTTGCAATTTCAGTAGAGGTGCTTTAAACAGAACTAACTTGTCTGGTTTGCTATGTTTTAACAAATTTCACTTTTATCTTTCTTGATATCAAGGACAAAACTTTAGTTTTGTTTTTAATTCTTTCTTTTTTTATTTTACCCTCTGAAGTACAATGATGATTACGTTCCCAACCTTGTCAATGCCAAGTTGTCAGAAATAGCCTGAAATTGGTGAAACATAAATAAAATGTATAGCTTCAGTTAACGTGGCTTGGGTTCATTCAAATGTAAATGAGAGATTGTTTCTAAATGTCACAACTTGCACAAAATAAAAAGTTGTAGCTGCATGAGTTATGAATACAGAGACAAAGTATTGGCTGTAAGTCTTAATTATTTCTGTTCATCACAATCATATGTTTTGTCAACATTTGTGTTGTTCTTGTCATGTTTGTCTTCATCCTTGTGGGAGAAAACTACGGTGAAATTTAAGTTCAGAAATAAAGTGCTTTGTTAAAAGTCATAGCGTTATCTTTGTCCATTCTGATAAAACAGCAAACATGAGTTGACAGCAGAAAACGGGACGGCGGGTACATCGACGCGTTCCTGTGTCCCGCTTGTTAAAAACAGTCTTTGAGTCGGCGTCCGGCAACAGATCTCATAGAGCCGTGTGCCCCTTGTCTAGGCGATCCTTCGGAGAGACCCCGGGGTGCCGCTGCCGGCTGCTCTCCTCCTGGTAGCCCTGCTTCATGAGGCCCATCACGTACCGGAACAAGGTCTGGATCACAAACAGCACACATGTGGTCAGGGCTCTCCACGGGTGAAGGACATGCTTCAACCAGTGTGGCTCAACTGGTTTAATATTGGGTGTTTAACACATGTTCAACATATTCAAAGACACTAATTTAACCTGTGACATGTTTTTTCTAACAACTTGTGATTTCATAATTATTCATGATATACTTATTAGCTGATTTAATGTTTTTTTGCAATTAGAGTCATTTAAAGGATTATAAAGGCAATAGGCATCACGTGTTAAATGAGTGTTTTCTATGAATAACAAAATGTATTAAAACAGCTCATATAATTATTAAAAAGAAATACTGTGGGCCTCATAGGAGTTTTTAAAAAAAAAATTACTCTTTTCTTGTGTAATATACTCTGGATTATTTTGTAGATGTCATTGTTTGAAAAATCTGACATTTTTCACAAGTTAAATAAGTATTGAATATCTAATATCAAACCAATCGAACTGAGGCCTTTCAACCACAAGAGGGCAGCAGAGACCATTCGATGAGGATGAGGAGCTACAGAAATGTAACCTTAAATGTAATAATTTTTATCCCTAAGGATATTTTCTAAAGAGCTGAAATATATAACAAGCTGCGAATAAACAGTCTAAAACGTCTTACAAAATAATATTTTCCCTTATATGGTCATTTTACCAGATGTCCAGATCTAAGAATTCTATCAGCTGGAGGCTTAGGACTGCATCCGCTGTATAAACACTGCGTAGCAACATCATTATTTTCAAGTGTCTGTTTTTATTCATAACACGAGGGCTCTCAGCGTGACATAACAGGAAGTGACAGGGCCACGTCCCAGCTCCTCAATGTGCTCCTCTATGGTTCAGAGAGAAGTACATTTTCACGTCAATCAAGCTTGTGTTTCACCATCTCCACCTTGCAGTGGAAGTGGAAGCCCAGGGCTCATTTATCATTTTTCCTGCCTGATACAGCAATAAATATAGAATATGTCGCCGCAGGGGTTACGTACATGTACTTTTATCAAAATGTGAGGTGACTATAGAAGTGTCAGAATCAATTTATGTTGATGTAACAAAGCAAATGTGGTTAGAATGCTAAAAAAAAAACAATTGAAATAAAAAATATATGTATATATATATATATATATATATATATATATATATATATGTCCATCTTTGATGAATTGAATGTTTGAATGTTTATTGAAGTGGAACCACATGAGGAGTTTAGATGGAAAGTGTCACTATTCGCTGGAGCTGTCAACTCATGACAGGTGACCTGACCACAAGCTGCTTTTAGGAAGAAGCCAAAATGGTTGGAAACCACTGGTATGGTCTTTAACAATGGCCTTTTGTATTTAAAGTTGTGATAGCATCCATTGTGTCAATGACCATCAGGAGCCATATTTATAAAACCATTCATGTGAAGGACTCTTCAATAGCTCTTCACCAGCAAGATGTGTTTGATGATTTATTGAAATGAGTGGATGAGCGTCGGGAATCTGCCATCACCCTAGGCAACGACTGCCCACCCCGCTAAGTATCTCATGAAGGAAGGAAGAGTAGAGAACGAATGTGCAAGCTCTCAACTCTCTCTTAAGAAAGAACTGTAAAAACTCTTAAGCTAAGACCATTTTTTGACTGAAATACGATAGTATGACCTTTTTTGAGCGACATAATATAGTATGACTTTTTTTGAGCCAAATACTGTAATGTGACCATTTTTGAGCGAAAAGCTATATGACATTTTTTTTATGACATACTATTGTATGACCTTTTTTGAGCGACAAAGTATTGTATGAACTTTTTTGAGTGACGTTTCGTGAGAGATATACTATATTGTGACGTTTTTGGAAAACATACTATAGTATTTTTTAAGTGACATGCTATAGTATGACCTTTTAATAGCGACATAGTATAATATGACCTTATTTGAGAAACATACTATAGTATGACCTTTTTTATGTGACATGTTATAGTGTGGTCTTTTTGTTTTCAAATACTATAGTATGACGTATTTTGACGATATACGAGTATGACCATTTTTATGCAATATGCTACAGTATGACCTTTTTTGAACGACATACTATAGTATGACCTTTTTTGAGCAACATACTATAGTATGACCTTTTTCGATTGACATACTATAGTATGACCTTTTTTGAGCAACATACTATAGTATGACCTTTTTCGATTGACATACTATAGTATGACCTTTTTTGAGCGACATACTATAATATGACCTTTTTTGCACCATATACTATAGTATGACCGTTTTTGAGCGACATACTATAGTATGACCTTTTTTGCACCATATACTATAGTATGACCTTTTTTGAGCGACATACTATAGTATGACCCTTTTTGAGCGAATTAGTATAGAATGACCTTTTTTCAGGCACATACTATAATATGACCTTTTTTGACCGACATACTATAGTATGACCTTTTTTGAGCGACATACTATAATATGACCTTTTTTGCACCATATATTATAGTATGACCTTTTTTGAGTGACATACTATAGTATGACCTTTTTTGAGTGACATACTATAGTTTGACCATTTTTGAGCTACATACTATAGTATGACCTTTTTTGAGCGACATACTATAGTTTGACCTTTTTTGAGCGACATACTATAGTATGACCTTTTTTGCACCATATACTATAGTATGACCTTTTTTGAGCAACATAATATAGTATGACCTTTTTTGAGCGACATACTATAATATGACCTTTTTTGCACCATATACTATAGTATGACCTTTTTTGAGCGACATACTATAGTTTGACCTTTTTTGAGCGACATACTATAGTATGACCTTTTTTGAGCAACATAATATAGTATGACCTTTTTTGAGCGACATACTATAGTACGACCTTTTTTGCACCATATACTATAGTATGACCTTTTTTGAGCGACATACCATAGTATGACCTTTTTTGCACCATATACTATAGTATGACCTTTTTTGAGCGATATACTATAGTATGACCTTTTTCGATTGACATACTATAGTATGACCCTTTTTGAGTGAATTAGTATAGAATGACCTTTTTTCAGGCACATACTATAATATGACCTTTTTTGAGCGACATACTATAGTATGACCTTTTTTGAGCAACATACTATAATATGACCTTTTTTGCACCATATACTATAGTATGACGTTTTGACGATATACGAGTATGACCATTTTTATGCAATATGCTACAGTATGACCTTTTTTGAACGACATACTATAGTATGACCTTTTTTGAGCAACATACTATAGTATGACCTTTTTCGATTGACATACTATAGTATGACCTTTTTTGAGCAACATACTATAGTATGACCTTTTTCGATTGACATACTATAGTATGACCTTTTTTGAGCGACATACTATAATATGACCTTTTTTGCACCATATACTATAGTATGACCGTTTTTGAGCGACATACTATAGTATGACCTTTTTTGCACCATATACTATAGTATGACCTTTTTTGAGCGACATACTATAGTATGACCTTTTTTGAGCGACATACTATAATATGACCTTTTTTGCACCATATATTATAGTATGACCTTTTTTGAGTGACATACTATAGTATGACCTTTTTTGAGTGACATACTATAGTTTGACCATTTTTGAGCTACATACTATAGTATGACCTTTTTTGAGCGACATACTATAGTTTGACCTTTTTTGAGCGACATACTATAGTATGACCTTTTTTGCACCATATACTATAGTATGACCTTTTTTGAGCAACATAATATAGTATGACCTTTTTTGAGCGACATACTATAATATGACCTTTTTTGCACCATATACTATAGTATGACCTTTTTTGAGCGACATACTATAGTTTGACCTTTTTTGAGCGACATACTATAGTATGACCTTTTTTGAGCAACATAATATAGTATGACCTTTTTTGAGCGACATACTATAGTACGACCTTTTTTGCACCATATACTATAGTATGACCTTTTTTGAGCGACATACCATAGTATGACCTTTTTTGCACCATATACTATAGTATGACCTTTTTTGAGCGATATACTATAGTATGACCTTTTTCGATTGACATACTATAGTATGACCCTTTTTGAGTGAATTAGTATAGAATGACCTTTTTTCAGGCACATACTATAATATGACCTTTTTTGAGCGACATACTATAGTATGACCTTTTTTGAGCAACATACTATAATATGACCTTTTTTGCACCATATACTATAGTATGACCTTTTTTGAGCGACATACTATAGTATGACCTTTTTTGAGCGACATAGTATAGTATGACCTTTTTTGAGCCACATACTATAGTATGACCTTTTTTGCACCATATACTATAGTATGACCTTTTTTGAGCAAGATACTATAGTATGACCTTTTTTGAGCGACATACTATAGTATGACCTTTTTTGAGCGACATACTATAGTATGACCTTTTTTGAGCGACATACTATAGTATGACCTTTTTTGCACCATATACTGTAGTATGACCTTTTTTGAGCAACATGATATAGTATGACCTTTTTTGAGCGACATACTATAGTATGACCTTTTTTGCACCATATACTATAGTATGACCTTTTTTGCACCATATACTATAGTATGACCTTTTTTGAGCGACATACTATAGTATGACCCTTTTTGAGCGAATTAGTATAGAATGACCTTTTTTCAGGCACATACTATAATATGACCTTTTTTGAGCGACATACTATAGTATGACCTTTTTTGCACCATATACTATAGTATGACCTTTTTTGCACCATATACTATAGTATGACCTTTTTTGAGCGACATACTATAGTATGACCCTTTTTGAGCGAATTAGTATAGAATGACCTTTTTTCAGGCACATACTATAATATGACCTTTTTTGAGCGACATACTATAGTATGACCTTTTTTGAGCGACATACTATAGTATGACCTTTTTTGAGCAACATACTATAGTATGACCTTTTTTGAGCGACATACTATAGTATGACCTTTTTTGCACCATATACTATAGTATGACCTTTTTTGCACCATATACTATAGTATGACCTTTTTCGATTGACATACTATAGTATGACCCTTTTTGAGCGAATTAGTATAGAATGACCTTTTTTCAGGCACATACTATAATATGACCTTTTTTGACCGACATACTATAGTATGACCTTTTTTGAGCGACATACTATAGTATGACCTTTTTTGAGCGACATACTATAGTATGACCTTTTTTGCACCATATACTATAGTATGACCTTTTTTGAGCAACATAATATAGTATGACCTTTTTTGAGCGACATACTATAGTATGACCTTTTTTGCACCATATACTATAGTATGACCTTTTTTGCACCATATACTATAGTATGACCTTTTTTGAGCGACATACTATAGTATGACCTTTTTTGAGCGACATACTATAGTATGACCCTTTTTGAGCGAATTAGTATAGAATGACCTTTTTTCAGGCACATACTATAATATGACCTTTTTTGAGCGACATACTATAGTATGACCTTTTTTGAGCGACATACTATAGTATGACCTTTTTTGAGCAACATACTATAGTATGACCTTTTTTGAGCGACATACTATAGTATGACCTTTTTTGAGCGACATACTATAGTATGACCTTTTTTGCACCATATACTATAGTATGTCCTTTTTTGAGCAACATAATATAGTATGACCTTTTTTGAGCGACATACTATAGTATGACCTTTTTTGCACCATATACTATAGTATGACCTTTTTTGCACCATATACTATAGTATGACCTTTTTCGATTGACATACTATAGTATGACCCTATTTGAGCGAATTAGTGTAGAATGACCTTTTTTTCAGGCACATACTATAATATGACCTTTTTTGACCGACATACTATAGTATGACCTTTTTTGAGCGACATACTATAATATGACCTTTTTTTCACCATATACTATAGTATGACCTTTTTTGAGCGACATACCATAGTATGACCTTTTTTGCACCATATACTATAGTATGACTTTTTTTGAGCGACATACTATAGTATGACCTTTTTTGAGCGACATAGTATAGTATGACCTTTTTTGAGCGACATACTATAATATGACCTTTTTTGCACCATATACTATAGTATGACTTTTTTTGAGCGACATACTATAGTATGACCTTTTTTGAGCGACATAGTATAGTATGACCTTTTTTGAGCCACATACTATGATATGACCTTTTTTGCACCATATACTATAGTATGACTTTTTTTGAGCGACATACTATAGTATGACCTTTTTTGAGCGACATACTATAGTATGACCTTTTTTGAGCGACATAGTATAGTATGACCTTTTTTGAGCCACATACTATAGTATGACCTTTTTTGAGCGACATACTATAGTATGACCTTTTTTGCACCATATACTATAGTATGACCTTTTTTGAGCAACATACTATAGTATGACCTTTTTTGAGCGACATACTATAGTATGACCTTTTTTGAGCGACATACTATAATATGACCTTTTTTGAGCGACATACTATAGTATGACCTTTTTTGAGCGACATACTATAGTTTGACCTTTTTTGAGCGACATACTATAGTATGACCTTTTTTGCACCATATACTATAGTATGACCTTTTTTGAGCGACATACTATAGTATGACCTTTTTTGAGCGACATACTATAGTATGACCTTTTTTGAGCGACATAGTATAGTATGACCTTTTTTGAGCCACATACTATAGTATGACCTTTTTTGAGCGACATACTATAGTATGACCTTTTTTGCACCATATACTATAGTATGACCTTTTTTGAGCAACATACTATAGTATGACCTTTTTTGAGCGACATACTATAGTATGACCTTTTTTGAGCGACATACTATAATATGACCTTTTTTCAGGCACATACTATAATATGACCTTTTTTGACCGACATACTATAGTATGACCTTTTTTGAGCGACATACTATAATATGACCTTTTTTTCACTATATACTATAGTATGACCTTTTTTGAGCGACATACCATAGTATGACCTTTTTTGCACCATATACTATAGTATGACTTTTTTTGAGCGACATACTATAGTATGACCTTTTTTGAGCGACATAGTATAGTATGACCTTTTTTGAGCGACATACTATAATATGACCTTTTTTGCACCATATACTATAGTATGACTTTTTTTGAGCGACATACTATAGTATGACCTTTTTTGAGCGACATAGTATAGTATGACCTTTTTTGAGCCACATACTATGATATGACCTTTTTTGCACCATATACTATAGTATGACTTTTTTTGAGCGACATACTATAGTATGACCTTTTTTGAGCGACATACTATAGTATGACCTTTTTTGAGCGACATAGTATAGTATGACCTTTTTTGAGCCACATACTATAGTATGACCTTTTTTGAGCGACATACTATAGTATGACCTTTTTTGCACCATATACTATAGTATGACCTTTTTTGAGCAACATACTATAGTATGACCTTTTTTGAGCGACATACTATAGTATGACCTTTTTTGAGCGACATACTATAATATGACCTTTTTTGAGCGACATACTATAGTATGACCTTTTTTGAGCGACATACTATAGTTTGACCTTTTTTGAGCGACATACTATAGTATGACCTTTTTTGCACCATATACTATAGTATGACCTTTTTTGAGCAACATAATATAGTATGACCTTTTTTGAGCGACATACTATAGTATGACCTTTTTTTAACGACATACTATAGTATGACCTTTTTTGAGCGACATACTATAGTATGACCTTTTTTGAGCGACATACTATAGTTTGACCTTTTTTGAGCGACATACTATAATATGACCTTTTTTGCACCATATACTATAGTATGACCTTTTTTGAGCAACATACTATAGTATGACCTTTTTTGCACCATATACTATAGTATGACCTTTTTTGCACCATATACTATAGTATGACTTTTTTTGAGCGACATACTATAGTATGACCTTTTTTGAGCGACATACTATAGTTTGACCTTTTTTGAGCGACATACTATAGTATGACCTTTTTTGCACCATATACTATAGTATGACCTTTTTTGAGCGACATACTATAGTATGACCTTTTTTGAGCGACATACTATAGTATGACCTTTTTTGAGCGACATACTATAGTATGACCTTTTTTGAGCGACATACTATAGTATGACCTTTTTTGAGCGACATACTATAGTTTGACCTTTTTTGAGCGACATACTATAATATGACCTTTTTTGCACCATATTCTATAGTATGACCTTTTTTGAGCGACATACTATAGTATGACCTTTTTTGAGCGACATAGTATAGTATGACCTTTTTTGAGCCACATATATAGTATGACCTTTTTTGAGCAACATACTATAATATGACCTTTTTTGAGCCACATACTATAGTATGACCTTTTTTGCACCATATACTATAGTATGACCTTTTTTGAGCAAGATACTATAGTATGACCTTTTTTGAGCGACATACTATAGTATGACCTTTTTTGAGCGACATACTATAGTATGACCTTTTTTGAGCGACATACTATAGTATGACCTTTTTTGCACCATATACTGTAGTATGACCTTTTTTGAGCAACATGATATAGTATGACCTTTTTTGAGCGACATACTATAGTATGACCTTTTTTGCACCATATACTATAGTATGACCTTTTTTGCACCATATACTATAGTATGACCTTTTTTGAGCGACATACTATAGTATGACCCTTTTTGAGCGAATTAGTATAGAATGACCTTTTTTCAGGCACATACTATAATATGACCTTTTTTGAGCGACATACTATAGTATGACCTTTTTTGCACCATATACTATAGTATGACCTTTTTTGCACCATATACTATAGTATGACCTTTTTTGAGCGACATACTATAGTATGACCCTTTTTGAGCGAATTAGTATAGAATGACCTTTTTTCAGGCACATACTATAATATGACCTTTTTTGAGCGACATACTATAGTATGACCTTTTTTGAGCGACATACTATAGTATGACCTTTTTTGAGCAACATACTATAGTATGACCTTTTTTGAGCGACATACTATAGTATGACCTTTTTTGCACCATATACTATAGTATGACCTTTTTTGCACCATATACTATAGTATGACCTTTTTCGATTGACATACTATAGTATGACCCTTTTTGAGCGAATTAGTATAGAATGACCTTTTTTCAGGCACATACTATAATATGACCTTTTTTGACCGACATACTATAGTATGACCTTTTTTGAGCGACATACTATAGTATGACCTTTTTTGAGCGACATACTATAGTATGACCTTTTTTGCACCATATACTATAGTATGACCTTTTTTGAGCAACATAATATAGTATGACCTTTTTTGAGCGACATACTATAGTATGACCTTTTTTGCACCATATACTATAGTATGACCGTTTTTGCACCATATACTATAGTATGACCTTTTTTGAGCGACATACTATAGTATGACCTTTTTTGAGCGACATACTATAGTATGACCCTTTTTGAGCGAATTAGTATAGAATGACCTTTTTTCAGGCACATACTATAATATGACCTTTTTTGAGCGACATACTATAGTATGACCTTTTTTGAGCGACATACTATAGTATGACCTTTTTTGAGCAACATACTATAGTATGACCTTTTTTGAGCGACATACTATAGTATGACCTTTTTTGAGCGACATACTATAGTATGACCTTTTTTGCACCATATACTATAGTATGTCCTTTTTTGAGCAACATAATATAGTATGACCTTTTTTGAGCGACATACTATAGTATGACCTTTTTTGCACCATATACTATAGTATGACCTTTTTTGCACCATATACTATAGTATGACCTTTTTCGATTGACATACTATAGTATGACCCTATTTGAGCGAATTAGTGTAGAATGACCTTTTTTTCAGGCACATACTATAATATGACCTTTTTTGACCGACATACTATAGTATGACCTTTTTTGAGCGACATACTATAATATGACCTTTTTTTCACCATATACTATAGTATGACCTTTTTTGAGCGACATACCATAGTATGACCTTTTTTGCACCATATACTATAGTATGACTTTTTTTGAGCGACATACTATAGTATGACCTTTTTTGAGCGACATAGTATAGTATGACCTTTTTTGAGCGACATACTATAATATGACCTTTTTTGCACCATATACTATAGTATGACTTTTTTTGAGCGACATACTATAGTATGACCTTTTTTGAGCGACATAGTATAGTATGACCTTTTTTGAGCCACATACTATGATATGACCTTTTTTGCACCATATACTATAGTATGACTTTTTTTGAGCGACATACTATAGTATGACCTTTTTTGAGCGACATACTATAGTATGACCTTTTTTGAGCGACATAGTATAGTATGACCTTTTTTGAGCCACATACTATAGTATGACCTTTTTTGAGCGACATACTATAGTATGACCTTTTTTGCACCATATACTATAGTATGACCTTTTTTGAGCAACATACTATAGTATGACCTTTTTTGAGCGACATACTATAGTATGACCTTTTTTGAGCGACATACTATAATATGACCTTTTTTGAGCGACATACTATAGTATGACCTTTTTTGAGCGACATACTATAGTTTGACCTTTTTTGAGCGACATACTATAGTATGACCTTTTTTGCACCATATACTATAGTATGACCTTTTTTGAGCGACATACTATAGTATGACCTTTTTTGAGCGACATACTATAGTATGACCTTTTTTGAGCGACATAGTATAGTATGACCTTTTTTGAGCCACATACTATAGTATGACCTTTTTTGAGCGACATACTATAGTATGACCTTTTTTGCACCATATACTATAGTATGACCTTTTTTGAGCAACATACTATAGTATGACCTTTTTTGAGCGACATACTATAGTATGACCTTTTTTGAGCGACATACTATAATATGACCTTTTTTCAGGCACATACTATAATATGACCTTTTTTGAGCGACATACTATAGTATGACCTTTTTTGAGCGACATACTATAGTATGACCTTTTTTGAGCAACATACTATAGTATGACCTTTTTTGAGCGACATACTATAGTATGACCTTTTTTGAGCGACATACTATAGTATGACCTTTTTTGCACCATATACTATAGTATGTCCTTTTTTGAGCAACATAATATAGTATGACCTTTTTTGAGCGACATACTATAGTATGACCTTTTTTGCACCATATACTATAGTATGACCTTTTTTGCACCATATACTATAGTATGACCTTTTTCGATTGACATACTATAGTATGACCCTATTTGAGCGAATTAGTGTAGAATGACCTTTTTTTCAGGCACATACTATAATATGACCTTTTTTGACCGACATACTATAGTATGACCTTTTTTGAGCGACATACTATAATATGACCTTTTTTTCACCATATACTATAGTATGACCTTTTTTGAGCGACATACCATAGTATGACCTTTTTTGCACCATATACTATAGTATGACTTTTTTTGAGCGACATACTATAGTATGACCTTTTTTGAGCGACATAGTATAGTATGACCTTTTTTGAGCGACATACTATAATATGACCTTTTTTGCACCATATACTATAGTATGACTTTTTTTGAGCGACATACTATAGTATGACCTTTTTTGAGCGACATAGTATAGTATGACCTTTTTTGAGCCACATACTATGATATGACCTTTTTTGCACCATATACTATAGTATGACTTTTTTTGAGCGACATACTATAGTATGACCTTTTTTGAGCGACATACTATAGTATGACCTTTTTTGAGCGACATAGTATAGTATGACCTTTTTTGAGCCACATACTATAGTATGACCTTTTTTGAGCGACATACTATAGTATGACCTTTTTTGCACCATATACTATAGTATGACCTTTTTTGAGCAACATACTATAGTATGACCTTTTTTGAGCGACATACTATAGTATGACCTTTTTTGAGCGACATACTATAATATGACCTTTTTTGAGCGACATACTATAGTATGACCTTTTTTGAGCGACATACTATAGTTTGACCTTTTTTGAGCGACATACTATAGTATGACCTTTTTTGCACCATATACTATAGTATGACCTTTTTTGAGCGACATACTATAGTATGACCTTTTTTGAGCGACATACTATAGTATGACCTTTTTTGAGCGACATAGTATAGTATGACCTTTTTTGAGCCACATACTATAGTATGACCTTTTTTGAGCGACATACTATAGTATGACCTTTTTTGCACCATATACTATAGTATGACCTTTTTTGAGCAACATACTATAGTATGACCTTTTTTGAGCGACATACTATAGTATGACCTTTTTTGAGCGACATACTATAATATGACCTTTTTTCAGGCACATACTATAATATGACCTTTTTTGACCGACATACTATAGTATGACCTTTTTTGAGCGACATACTATAATATGACCTTTTTTTCACTATATACTATAGTATGACCTTTTTTGAGCGACATACCATAGTATGACCTTTTTTGCACCATATACTATAGTATGACTTTTTTTGAGCGACATACTATAGTATGACCTTTTTTGAGCGACATAGTATAGTATGACCTTTTTTGAGCGACATACTATAATATGACCTTTTTTGCACCATATACTATAGTATGACTTTTTTTGAGCGACATACTATAGTATGACCTTTTTTGAGCGACATAGTATAGTATGACCTTTTTTGAGCCACATACTATGATATGACCTTTTTTGCACCATATACTATAGTATGACTTTTTTTGAGCGACATACTATAGTATGACCTTTTTTGAGCGACATACTATAGTATGACCTTTTTTGAGCGACATAGTATAGTATGACCTTTTTTGAGCCACATACTATAGTATGACCTTTTTTGAGCGACATACTATAGTATGACCTTTTTTGCACCATATACTATAGTATGACCTTTTTTGAGCAACATACTATAGTATGACCTTTTTTGAGCGACATACTATAGTATGACCTTTTTTGAGCGACATACTATAATATGACCTTTTTTGAGCGACATACTATAGTATGACCTTTTTTGAGCGACATACTATAGTTTGACCTTTTTTGAGCGACATACTATAGTATGACCTTTTTTGCACCATATACTATAGTATGACCTTTTTTGAGCAACATAATATAGTATGACCTTTTTTGAGCGACATACTATAGTATGACCTTTTTTGAGCGACATACTATAGTATGACCTTTTTTGAGCGACATACTATAGTATGACCTTTTTTGAGCGACATACTATAGTTTGACCTTTTTTGAGCGACATACTATAATATGACCTTTTTTGCACCATATACTATAGTATGACCTTTTTTGAGCAACATACTATAGTATGACCTTTTTTGCACCATATACTATAGTATGACCTTTTTTGCACCATATACTATAGTATGACTTTTTTTGAGCGACATACTATAGTATGACCTTTTTTGAGCGACATACTATAGTTTGACCTTTTTTGAGCGACATACTATAGTATGACCTTTTTTGCACCATATACTATAGTATGACCTTTTTTGAGCGACATACTATAGTATGACCTTTTTTGAGCGACATACTATAGTATGACCTTTTTTGAGCGACATACTATAGTATGACCTTTTTTGAGCGACATACTATAGTATGACCTTTTTTGAGCGACATACTATAGTTTGACCTTTTTTGAGCGACATACTATAATATGACCTTTTTTGCACCATATTCTATAGTATGACCTTTTTTGAGCGACATACTATAGTATGACCTTTTTTGAGCGACATAGTATAGTATGACCTTTTTTGAGCCACATATATAGTATGACCTTTTTTGAGCAACATACTATAATATGACCTTTTTTGAGCGACATACTATAATATGACCTTTTTTGCACCATATACTATAGTATGACTTTTTTTGAGCGACATACTATAGTATGACCTTTTTTGAGCGACATAGTATAGTATGACCTTTTTTGAGCCACATACTAAAGTATGACCTTTTTTGAGCAACATACTATAGTATGACCTTTTTTGAGCGACATACTATAGTATGACCTTTTTTGAGCGACATACTATAATATGACCTTTTTTGCACCATATACTATAGTATGACTTTTTTTGAGCGACATACTATAGTATGACCCTTTTTGAGTGAATTAGTATAGAATGACCTTTTTTCAGGCACATACTATAATATGACCTTTTTTGAGCGACATACTATAGTATGACCTTTTTTGAGCAACATACTATAATATGACCTTTTTTGCACCATATACTATAGTATGACCTTTTTTGAGCAACATACTATAGTATGACCTTTTTTGGGCGACATAGTATAGTATGACCTTTTTTGAGCCACATACTATAGTATGACCTTTTTTGAGCGACATACTATAGTATGACCTTTTTTGAGCGACATACTATAGTATGACCTTTTTTGAGCGACATACTATAGTATGACCTTTTTTGCACCATATACTATAGTATGACCTTTTTTGAGCAACATAATATAGTATGACCTTTTTTGAGCAACATAATATAGTATGACCTTTTTTGAGCGACATACTATAGTATGACCTTTTTTGCACCATATACTATAGTATGACCTTTTTTGCACCATATACTATAGTATGTCCTTTTTTGAGCAACATAATATAGTATGACCTTTTTTGAGCGACATACTATAGTATGACCTTTTTTGCACCATATACTATAATATGACCTTTTTGAGCGACATACTATAGTATGACCTTTTTTGAGCGACATACTATAGTATGACCTTTTTTGAGCAACATACTATAGTATGACCTTTTTTTGAGCGACATACTATAGTATGACCTTTTTTGAGCGACATACTATAGTATGACCTTTTTTGCACCATATACTATAGTATGTCCTTTTTTGAGCAACATAATATAGTATGACCTTTTTTGAGCAACATACTATAGTATGACCTTTTTTGCACCATATACTATAGTATGACCTTTTTTGCACCATATACTATAGTATGACCTTTTTTGAGCGACATACCATAGTATGACCTTTTTTGCACCATATACTATAGTATGACCTTTTTTGAGCGACATACCATAGTATGACCTTTTTTGCACCATATACTATAGTATGACCCTTTTTGAGCGAATTAGTATAGAATGACCTTTTTTCAGGCACATACTATAATATGACCTTTTTTGAGCGACATACTATAGTATGACCTTTTTTGAGCGACATACTATAATATGACCTTTTTTGCACCATATACTATAGTATGACTTTTTTTGAGCGATATACTATAGTATGACCTTTTTTGAGCGACATAGTATAGTATGACCTTTTTTGAGCCACATACTATAGTATGACCTTTTTTGAGCGACATACTATAGTATGACCTTTTTTGCACCATATACTATAGTATGACCTTTTTTGAGCAACATACTATAGTATGACCTTTTTTGAGCGACATACTATAGTATGACCTTTTTTGAGCGACATACTATAATATGACCTTTTTTGCACCATATACTATAGTATGACCTTTTTTGAGCGACATACTATAGTATGACCTTTTTTGAGCGACATACTATAGTATGACCTTTTTTGAGTGACATACTATAGTATGACCTTTTTTGAGCGACATACTATAGTTTGACCTTTTTTGAGCGACATACTATAATATGACCTTTTTTGCACCATATACTATAGTATGACCTTTTTTGAGCGACATACTATAGTTTGACCTTTTTTGAGCGACATACTATAGTATGACCTTTTTTGCACCATATACTATAGTATGACCCTTTTTGAAAGACATAGTACAGTATGACCTTTTTTGAGCCACATACTATAGTATGACCTTTTTTGAGCGGCATACTATAGTATGACCTTTTTTGCACCATATACTATAGTATGACCTTTTTTTTAGTGACATACTATAGTTTGACCTTTTTTGAGCGGCATACTATACTATGACCTTTTTTGAGCAACATACTATAGTATGACCTTTTTTGCACCATATACTATAGTATGACCTTTTTGAGTGACATACTATAGTATGACCTTTTTTGAGCAACATAATATAGTATGACCTTATTTGAGCGACATACTATAGTATGACCTTTTTTGCACCATATACTATAGTATGACCTTTTTGAGTGACATACTATAGTATGACCTTTTTTGCACCATATACTATAGTATGACCTTTTTTGAGCGACATACTATAATATGACCTTTTTTGAGCGACATACTATAATATGACCTTTCTTGCACAATATACTATAGTATGACCTTTTTTGAAAGGCATACTATAATATGACCTTTTTTGAGCGACATACTATAATATGACCTTTTTTGCACCATATACTATAGTATGATCTTTTTTGAAAGGCATAGTATAGTATGACCTTTTTTGAGCCACATACTATAGTATGACCTTTTTTGAGCGACATACTATAGTTTGACCTTTTTTGAGCGACATACTATAGTATGACCTTTTTTGCACCATATACTATAGCATGACCTTTTTTGAGCGACATACTATAGTATGACCTTTTTTGCACCATATACTATAGTATGACCGTTTTTGAGCGACATAGTATAGTATGACCTTTTTTGCACCATATACTATAGTATGACAGTTTTTGAGCGACATCCTATAATATGACCTTTTTTAAGCAACATACTATAGTATGACCTTTTTTGAGCGACACACTACAGTATGACCTTTTGAGGGACATAGTATAGTATTTACATAGGCCATGTACATACTTAGTACTTAGTAGTAGTATTAATTAGGTAAATATACACACACTGAGGATGGGCTGAGGTATGATTAGCGGCCTCGCGAGGACCCTACCCCGCTCCTTACCTCCCACGCCTCCT
This sequence comes from Eupleurogrammus muticus, assembly GCA_036785175.1. NCBI lineage: Eukaryota > Metazoa > Chordata > Actinopteri > Scombriformes > Trichiuridae > Eupleurogrammus > Eupleurogrammus muticus. Next base: position 11,410,584 of record JAYKQN010000012.1, on the reverse strand, counting down.
CCAGCTCGGCTGTCCACCTCTCCTTCAGGACAGGCTGCACGGCACAGATGAACTCTGCTCCCACGTACTGGAGAGTAATCACATGAAATACTTACTGATGTGTCGGTGCCCCGGGTTACTAGTATGCAACTGAGGTGTCAATGCCGCCATTTGCAGGCGTGTGTCCTATTCTGGGTCAGTTATTTGTCTGCATTGATTTTTCGAGGGCCCCCAGTAGAAACAAATAAACAGCTTCATGCTTGGTGGAAAATAGAACATATTTGCTGTCTTGTGAGGGTCAGTGTAAAATCATGGTTGGAGTCCAAATTAGTCCATGATGACAAGCAGCTTTAAGAACCACTCATCAAGTCTCTCAAAATGTACATTTTGTATTAATGACGGTTTCTTTTCCATTTGTATAATTTTTTTTTCACAAAAATCATGATTTTTGTGCAATATTTTGACATAGAATGTCAATTGTAACTGAAAAAGAATGGTACATTTGAAATATTCAAACCACCTAGAACATAAAAGTAGTTGAAAGCATCTGTTTTAATGTTTTAAAACACAGGCATGACAGATCTTACGCTGTAATACTTAGGTGGCGCGTTGTAATGGTAATGGCTTTTTCCCAGATCCAGAGCCAGAGCCTCCAATCTCTCCAACTGGTCCAACCTGGCCACACTTTTCTCGATAAAAGACATCACCCTGGAAGAGGCGGGAAAAAAAGGAAAAAAAAAAAAAACAAGCAATCTGTTTTAATCACAACTTACCAGTGGGTGACATTTTTAGTTTTAGCAAACAGAGACAGAAATAAATAAAGCTGATTGCGTGATTGTCCCTATCACTCACACTTGATGCAAATGAAAGCACAATAATTTATCCGCTCGAGAGTTTTCTCCCCCCTCATATAAAAAACTGCAGAATCAACTTCCTTTGTTGCTCTCAGGTGTGTGTGACACGGCTGCAGCATGTGCATGTGACAGCTTAAAAAGTATGAATATGCATTCAGAGTTGGTTTATCTCCCTCTTATCTTTTGTCTCGCTGCCACTGTGCATATTTATAATAATGTGCCTGAGTGCGGCTGAAGGGCCGTTTGGCCTTATCACTGAATCTGCAACACCACGCTGGCCCCTCCCCCTCCAGGTCCTCAGACAGTTAATTGGCTGCTTTGGCCTTGTGTGCAGTAGAGGCACACAGATCACTGTGATCATCGCTGGGACACAACCTGCAAATGTTTGTGATGGATGCTCCAAGATGCTCCTGAAGGCAAACCTGGTGTCCGGAGATAAATAAAACAATGATATTCGTTTGCTTTAAATCCAATAAAGGGAACCCGATAAATTGAAACAAGTTATTCCCCTCTAGCCACAGCCTGGTTTAACATTTTTTTCTTCTGTGTCATGAGCCTCCGTTGTTGCTCAAAAACCGTTAAAAGGAAATGAATGGAGATCAGTGGTTCATAACCACTTGTATTCTAGTGGGTGTTTGCCAGGGTTCTGATGATTGATGATGCATCAATGAAAAAAAACAAAGGCCTATTTAACTAACAGCCAATTACTTCATCTTTTATATCGAAACCGAGTCTTGGCCTAAATCACCTCTTGATGATGCTGCCACGTCTGGTGAAAGCACCTAAATATAAAATCACAAGAGTTGAAAGGATCACACTCTTCATGTGCTTTAGGACAGTGGACATTTTACTTAGGCTGCTTTATTTTTGCTAGTCAAATTTTTTTTTTACCTTAATCAGAAAAAAGAGAATTTAACAAGCTTTCATAAGAAGCTTCTGTGCAACAGAAGAAGTTCTAAACAGGATTTCTGAACCAAATTACACCAAGTGAGTGAGAAAGGCTTTAGGCTATAATGTTTTATTATATTTTTAAATTTCACAAGTTATACTTGAATGATAATATAATATTAAGTCATGCATATCAATAATAAATATGTCACCAAATATAAAGAAAGAAAGAAAGAAAGAAAGGTAGTTTGAGCATCTGCAGTTCATTAAATGATGCCTGTTGAGTCACAACTTCAAAAAGTTGTCGAAACTGGATGTTGGAGATGAGTTACATTCAATAGAAATCAGGCAAAAAAGATCTGGGAAAAGTGACAAAAAGAAACAGGTTTAAAGTTACAGAAAGTCACACTAGAATCTTCAAAAATTGGCCAAAGTCCCTTTATTCTTGAATGTTACCTGCAATTGATAAAGTTTTTTTTTCTGTGTTTTCCTAAAAACTTTTTTTTAAAAAGGCCATTTCAATCAGGTTTAATGGGGATAATAGGTTGTGTTTTTGGAGGAAAATACAATAGATCTTTATTGTCATGGTAACCAAACTACTAATTGTGCGCCAAAAATCTCAAGTTGTCAACGAACGCAGATAAAACTAGAATAAATTCAAAAGTCTACCTTCGGCTGCTCCAATGCGAGATCTAAAGGAAAAAAGGAAAAGACTAGCCCTAATCTTAGCATTACTAATACCAGGAACACAAATGTGTTGTAACGCTTTTAAATTATTAACAGTGATAACGAATGCGAGACAAATCTGCTGTCATCATACAAACAAGGGGCGGGAATCTTCAAAGTTGAATAAGTCTGTAGAAATATTCCTCATCTAATACGTAGTTTACATTTGTTCGAGTATATATAATAACGCATGTATAACATTTTTGAAAATTTCGACTTCTTGTTTTTTTTTTAAAAAGGGGAAACTATACATTTGTGAGTGCTGGTGTGTCCTGAGTCATGTGACTGACCGTAGGCCGTGGGCCCTGAGTTCACGGCTGGTCCTCAACCTCTCTAGGTCCTCCACGTCTCTGAACAGGAAGAAGACGTCCTTGCATTCCGGATGGGTCTCAAACAACCTGTTACCAAGACAACAGTATCAGCGACCATCCAGCCATGATCCACAGAGAGCGCAGCTCATGAAAAGCGGCTTGTGCGAGAGCTTCAACACGAGCGTGTTTTCCCTTTTCTTTTTCCTGATGTGACATCATCAATCAATTTCCGTAACTGGGCTGTTTATTGCGAGCCAATCAGAGCTGCTTCCAGTCTCCAGCTGGGAGGCCTGTGACTAGTCCTGCAGCCAGAAGACACACTCGCCCACTTCTGAACGTGCGTTGTATGGCGTTCATGCTGAGATGCGACGCTCACGGTAAATCTACGTTCCTAGTGCGAAGTTATGTTGGAAGGAAAAAAAGGAAATAAAGGATCTTGATAAGATATCAAAGGAAAACATGACCATGTAGCTTTATAATTCAAAAAGGTTGCTGGTTAAAAAAAGTTTTAGTAGTTTTAACATTAGCTGTACTTCTGCCATAAATTTTATTACAGTAACTTTCTGCATTATTTAGTTGCAGTATTTAGTTAGTTACCATATATCCCAGGTAACACTTTCAGAGTGCTATGATCTGATGTGTGCACAGTACAGACAACCTGATTATGCATGAATTATAATTTATCATGTAAGGGTTTGAAAGGTCTAGGTGGTCGACAATGGTCTCTAGTAGTACTTGTTATGAGATTGTTTTTTGTGTTTTTAAAACCTTCCACTGTGAGCAGAGTGCTCATCATAGCTAGATAGATGAATATAGGTGATGGGAGAAGTGGTGCTCTCTCTAATGGCTTCTGTTAAACAAACAAAAAAAAAACTGACAAGCAGATCATAATGCAGAGAGGGATATTGAAATGCAACATATTGACATGGCCACCACGCATATGAGCGACCTAACTGCACATATCAATATATATATATATATATATATATAGCAGGTTCAAGACCCGCCTTGGGGCCTGGGTCTGGGGCCTTTCTGTGTGGAGTTTGCATGTTCTCCCCGTGTCTGCGTGGGTTTTCACCGGGTACTCCGGTTTCCTCCCACAATACAAAAAACATGCTCAGGTTAATTGGTAAACTCTAAATTGCCCATAGGTGTGAGTGTGAGAGTGAATGGTGTGTGAATGGTGTGTGTGCCCCACGATTGGCTGGCGACCATCTGGGGTGTATCCCCCTGCCTCTCGCCTTAACGCGCTGGGATAGGCTCCAGCAGACCCCTGCGACCCCGAAAGGGAATAAGCGGGATAGACAATGGATGGATGGATGGATATATATATAGATATGTGCAGTTATATATATATATAGGCTGAGGGCCCCTGACCTAGAGACACATGGCTGCCAGTTTCTTTAATCTAGATCCAGCAGATTGAACATCCGCTAGCCTTTATCACCATATTCTCTCATTTGATCATCCCACTGCCAAAGGGCCAAATATATCTTCCCCTGACGCTGGTCATCATTGTAATTGATCAAAAGCATTTCCCTGATGGCAGAGGCCTTTAATCGTATAGTAATATGACAGAGCAGGAGCCATGTATTGTATGTAACGCTGATAAGACGTGATGCGACGCGATAAGGAGGGAGGAGGGGTATTCCGCTCCGAGCTGCTGGTCACAACAGCAGAGCAGGGGCGGGGGTCACGGTGGCGAGGGGGGGGGCTGGATGTTCGGTTTCTGACACGCGTGATAAGGTCAGGTGCTGTGGCATCATCACAGAGAAGCCGCGACACCTTCTGCAGACATGTTTCATTAAAGCTGCACTGAAACATTTCACTGGTTTGTTTGGCATCTTGTTCAAATATGGTACGTAAAACACAACTATTTGCCCATTTTTCATTATTATTACAACTATTAATGTATTATTGCCTAGGTATTGTATTTGCATTGTTCAACTACACTATTAAGCACTTTTAAATCCATGAAAATTATGAATGCACAGCCGAATTCCCATTTTTTTGTGATGCCGATGTCCTCTCTTCCCTCCCATCTACCCTAACTGATGAAATCAAGTAACAACAGGGGGGGGTGTTAAAATAGAAATATAATATAAAAACAAAACAATAATAAAAGAAAAAAGAACAAAAAATATGTATTTCATTTTCTTGTGTCAAGTAATGCACTGCAAAAACTAAAACCAGGTGAAAATATCTCGTTTGTAGCACAATTAGTCCAATTATTATCGGAATTATCTTATCCCACTGGCGATTTGGCTTATTTCAATTGATTTCTGACTCAAATCTGGAAAAAAAATTAAATAAGCTAAATATTGGACTAATTGTACCAAAAACTACATCTCTTCACCTGCTGAAGTTTCAGTTTTTAGCAGTGAGTCTGGTCTCCTTGGCCTCAAATTATGGAGAAAGGCGTTGTCCATAAATTATTTACTTCCACTACATAGTTTATATCCACAAAATCATGTCCTAAACCTTAAAGATATAAATCCATGCATCCTTTAGTAAAGGCTACTCACTATATATGAATTATTGTCAAACATAAAGTTCGGAAATGTAACATTTTTGACCCTGAAGTATAATACCATGCAGAAAAAGTACAGAAAATGGTGCAGCAGATCTCACCTGACAAACATGATAATCCCAACTTTGGCTATATCGTCCCTGATAACTTTCCACGACTCCTTGATCATCTGGATCTGTTTGTGGCTGAGCTGAGCAGCAGCTGCAGCATCATCAGAGTTCTTCTCCCCGAACTCTGCCTGTGTTGCCAGACCTGATATTGCGCAGCCCATCCTTCATAAAAAAGATGAAAAACGTTTTGCGACAATCTAAAAATAAAAATATTCTAATAGATTTTTTTAAGCTGTGTCGGAGAAGCTCTGCGTTGCTGGCATCTGGTGGCCTCTTTCCTCCGTTTGGTCTCTACGATCAGTGTTAAAAACACAAGCAGAAGGAGGAGGAAAAAAAACGCGCGGTTTCAAAATAAAATCCCGCAGCGATGCTGAGCGCCGACGCCTTTATTTTTTAAGGGCATGCCCCTTAACTTCCGGTACACGTCCGCCTGTTTGTCGCTAACTTGACGCAAAAGCGGATCCGCGACGTCATTTTTAATTAGAAAAAAAATGGCATAACAAATTAATAAAGACACGAATAGTAATGTCAGTTTCTTTTTTTTGAGGGGGGGGGGTTATAATGACGAATTCATAAAAACCTAATTAGAAAATATGCCTTATATACATAATGTAATTTAATTGTTCAGAAATATTTTTATTATGAGGTAATTTTCTGTTTTAACATAATTGGTACATATATTTACTGATTTTAGTATCAGATCAGATTTTCCACTATGACATTGCTCATTAGTATTGTTTTTTATTGCACAATTGAAGGAGCTGACAGGAAGACATTTCACTGTAATTACAGTGACAGCATGTGGCAAATAAAGATGGACTGATTAGGACTGGGACCGCAGTGTTTCTCCTCAGGTCCACTTTACTAACTCCGGCTGTTATTTCACAATGCAACGTCCTAGCAGGAATACACAGATCATCATTTAGGGTGTAAAGGCATTCTTCCTTCCGCTTATTCAGTGGATCATTAAGCTTGAAGATATATTAATGATTCAACACGGCCCCCGGTGGACACTTAACATTTCTGTTTTTATTGAAAATATGATCAACTTCAAGTATGAAACAATATATTTTTCTGGAATGCAAAAGTAAAAAGGGCTTGCTACTGCTCAGTATTTACACGAGGTCGGTCTCTCCCAAATACTAGTTTCATAAATATTATTAAAGAAAACTATACAACCTATTGAGGAAAAAAAAATAAAGCTCCAGTGATGTGTGAAGACAAAGTTTTAGAAGCAGCAAAACAGATGGTGCAGAAGCAAAATTATTACTGTGACCTCTCAGTAACAGTCAACATTTGTTAGAAGAAAACTCTTTGGTATACAGTCAGACTTGGCTGAGAGGGACTGCTGTAGTCACTATGGTAGATACAGTCTGTTCAATTCAGTTTAGCTTCCCTGTAAAACTCCAGCTGGCAGTTCACATGGTTAAAAAAATAATTGTGCTATAGTATCTATAGCAAGAATGCGTGGGAACCAGATAGACGCATATAATAATAAAAGTAAGACCTCATCTTCAGTGAATAATATAGGACTATTTACACATTTACATCAACTTTGTATCATACAGTGCAGAAAACAATACCCAATGTACAAATATTGCAATACACCTTTTTAAAAAGACAAAATGCTTCACCCTCATGGCCTGAACAAATAAACCAATAAAATCCCTTTTATGTTTCTTTCATCATCCAGGGACCGTCGATACTGAAAATATTGTGCAGACAACAAATTGGAATTTCGGAGGATAAAACACGTTGAGGAAGATCAGATCAACTGGTAGGTACATTTTCCATGGGATAGATCCTGATAGTAAAAGAAAAAAATGTATAAAACGCACATAATCACGAGCTTGTGCTTAAACTCTGGAACTTCTCCCGTAAGCTTTTTACTAAATTACTTTCTGCCACTTTCCCTGAACTCGTGGGACAGTCTAGGCCCTCCAGGAGGAGGTTGTCTCCGCCTTGGAGTTTGCCGGTTTCTCTCGTCACCAGAGACACCTGGCTGGAGGAGTAGCAGCTCCGCACGGGGTCCTGCAGGTTTTGCACCTCGTGGAGGGGAAGGGACCCGAGCATGTGGTCCACGGAGCTCCACCTGCACAGCAGGGGCTGCAGCCGGGGCCGGCACCGGGTCCAGTCCTCCGCCGTGGACGGGCGTGTCGCGGGGCAGTCCGTCAGCGCGTTATGAAGGTCCGAGGAGCCGCGTGAGGAGCCGTTGCACCGGTTCATGCAGCATTCCAGCACCCCGTTGGGTACGGAGCGGCTGTGGGCGACGCTGGGGTGGGGGATCCCCGTCTCCAGCTGGAAGGGGGCGTACTTGGAGCGCAGCCCCTGTACGTCGGGCCAGTCAAAGGCGTCTGTCTGTGGGCTTTGTGGGCAAGTTACTGTGCTATGGGAGCTGGTTCCGGAGCTGGGCGTCTGGACCGGACTCGGGGAACGCAGTTCGTGGATAACTGCCCGATCGCAAGTGTTCAAGGCCAATCTCAGGTTGGGTTTACCTGCACAACAACAACAGACAAACAAATACTCTTCAGTTTTCTCCTTACACCAGGTAAAGTGGTGGGTTACTGCAAAAGAAAGCAATGAGGCCACGATTGAGTTTGATTTACCCTTTTTCCTCATTTGAACTTTCTCCTCGTGGACCGGGGGCATGTTCCTGAACCCTTGCTGACTGGTCGTGTCCCGGTTCCTCTGCCAGACCAGGGGTCGGTTGTTCTTGATGCGCTGGCTGTACTGGCGTGCCAGCTGGAACACCTTGTTCTTCATCTTGCCCATGTCTTGCAGGATCTGGTCTTCGTCTACGCTCGTCCTGAAGCTGATGATCCTCGGCAGTTGGTGGCCGAGGGTGCCCTGGTTCTTGGCGTGAGACACGGGGGGTTTGCATGGCTTCGAGTCCTGACCGGATCCCCCTTCCACCGCTGGAAAGTTTGCGGTGGGTGAGGAGATGGAGGACCCATATGAGGCAGTGCTGGTTTCAGACTCTTCTAAACTCTGAGGAGACTGTTCACTAGATTCAATGTCTGAAGCGTCCAAGCTGATTTCCTGTGTTACTTGTAACGTTGAGTCGTTCGCTTTCTCCTCAATCTGCTGGACTTCCTGGCCCTCCTCCTCCTCCATGTCCTGCCAAACCTGGAGCATGTTCGATGATGGTCTGAAATCTTCCTCCGTTGTGGAGGAGTCAGTGAAACTCGGAGGTCTTTCTTTGGCTTCCGCTGAGCCCCGGGCTGAGGTCTTTTGACACGTTTCGTTCTTTGAACGCCTCTCTAAGCCGGGAAGGTCGAACACGGACCAGGAAGTGGGCCGGTTCCGAGACGGGCTCTTCCGGCTGGTGGCGGGGACCGCCTGCTCCTGAGGGATACAGCTCAGCTGCTGGCTCAGGTGCCTGACCAGACCCGCTGGAATGTACGAGAGACTTTCCCTGCGCTTGATGCTGAAGTTGGCGTCCTGGTCCTCGGCGTGCTCGTAGTATCTTCTGATTTTGTGGATGAGGAGGCGATCCTGTTTGGAGAGCGTGGAGTTCCGCTCCCCTTGCACGAGGGCAGGCTCGGGCGTCAACGGATTCACCTCTGAAGACACCGCGTCTGGGGAAACCGTGGCCGACGCCTGGGCCTTTTGTTCCAAGTCCGTGGAGGCCGAAGCACTCTTGAAGGCGTCGTCGTCGGTGAGGGGCGAAGGGCATGCCAGGGAACCCAGGTCCTCCGAGACCAGGCTGCTCCGTCTGGAGAGGCTGCTGATAAAGCGCTCGGCGATCACGCTCGCCTGGTCCAACACGGAGGGAGGAAGGATTCTTTTAGCGGTCGAACACATCTCCTCCTCCTCCTCTTCGGAGAGCTCCCCGTTTGTCAGCACGCTCGTCTCCTCGAGGTGGAGACCCGAGCAATCGCTCATTGCTTCTTCCTCCTCGGTTTCTCTAGAAGTGTCTACGGGTTCTGGGGAAACGGTTTCTTGCGTTTGTGACGGGGAGACGGGAGACTCCGGGGACTGGGGGCGATGCATCTTTAGCTGATCGCTGCTGTTCTCTTGAGGGACGCTGTCTGTAGGGCTCAGCTGCTCCACATTGACCTGAAACATGACAGGAGGGTTTGCAGAGTGGGATGAAATGAGTGAAGGAAACATTATGACACCACATTATTTGCAATTAACTTAATGGAACCTTTTAAAGCCAACTAGAACATCCACAACTCCACCCGAGCTTTATTACACCCATCTCAAATTAAATCAACAAACATACAGAAGTTACTAATATACTGTTGCTCCAGGCAGGATTAACCCTCACAGGAAAAAAAATAAAACGGTTCTTTTCAGATTTTCTTTGATACATTTCTGATCTTCATTCCCACCATTTCAATTACAATTCAAATCAACAAAATTGAAAAGATAACCCATTTGCAGAGCTGTTTCTTTGGTGTGTGGCTTGTTATTACTTGTTAACGCATACAAAAAAAAATTACCATCACCATTATCAACATCTGAGGTCAGGCAATGTTTGTGTCACTTTAACCTTTATTAGAAAAAAAAGGATTTTTCTGCAGCACTGACACAGAGAAAATAATACAAAACCATGAGAGGTCTGAAATGGCCTCAGGAGAAAAGCTGTGCTTGTGCAACCCATTAGGTAGGAAACATTTCCAAGGCCGTCACAGCACTGAATAAGCTCGCTCTTGTTTACAGATTGTTAACAACAGCAAACACTGAAAGAATGTCACTTGAAATATAGAGCTTAGAAAACAGGCTTAGCAACAACTCAAGCAATCCTACAGGTATGAGGATTGATGTGCTAAGAATAGAAGTGGCAAGTACCCTCACAGCGGTGTCGACAAGACCTAGAAATGAGGCTTAAAGGGTGTGGGTTCTAACTTACCTGCGTGCTGAGTGTTTCTTTCATAGTTACACCGCTGTTTTGCTCCTCCTGGCCGAGCGTTTCCGCCTCCTCTCTCTGTGCAGTATCTCCGCTCGGATCATCCTGACAGCACAAGGCATGGCACTGAAATTAGTTTTCATCCTACGCCGCGGGGCAGCATGTGAAATAGACATTTACTAGACACTTAGGGCCCTGTTCAGATGGCACAAAGATGGTCTTAGCGTGGAAACAACTGATGGCTAGTTACCACTGGTTTCACAGGTGTAATCATTTCCCCAACATTTTTTAACCCAACTTAATATTCAGCCGCATTATATTTTTGTATGAGTTTAGCCAAATATTAACATTTTTGAGATTTTTATCAGATCATTAAATAAAAAAATTCGGTGAATGTTGGTAATGGTACCATGAACAGATGACTACATTTGCCCCTGCATATTATAGGATAACAATGTTGGGTGGGAGTCAGAATATGCTTCTCTCAGAGTGCTTCTCCAGTTAAATATAACTCTGTACCCTCCACTGTAGGAAATGAGATGTGAGTGACGTTCGTTTTGTCAGTGAGAATTTCATTGGAATTTGAATGGATGCAGATCTGTTGTGTAATTTTATCCAATGTTAAATGCCATGGTTGAATTATCATACAAAAATGCTATCTGCTCTAACTGTTGCATCACTACTGATAACAAACATAACATTATTCTTAGGTCAAGTCATTAAGACAAACTATTTTTTTCAGGTATGTGGGAAAACCTAAAGCCAATTTTGGGATTGGGAAACCACCATTATGATCATTATGCATCTCTCTTCAACTTTATGAGGGCAACCCTGCTTTAAATGGGTAAGGAGAGGACGCTGTGATTGGTTAAGCTCATTTATGCCAAAGAGACACCAATGAAGAATTTGGGAACCCTAAGACAGAGGTGTCCAATCCTTGTCCTATTGGGGCAGTGTGGGTGCAGGATTTTGTCCCAACCAAGCAGTAACACATTTGATTCTACTAATCAACCAATAGAGGCCTCCATAAGGACCTTCACTTACTTAGGAGTGTTACATCCTGGATGGAACAAAAACCTGCACCCACACCGGCTCCCCAGGACCAGGATCGGACATCTCTTCATGAACACCCCCCCTCCTCCCCCCAAACCATGCTGGTGCCAAGTCCATGCATTTGTGTCATCAAAAGAGGGCCCATAATGTATGTTTAAGACATACTTGAAAAACCCACAACAGTGGTTTGAATGCAAATCTTCCAATAGAAATGACAAATATTTATTCATATTCTGAAACAATGGGTATAACAATTAACCTTAACAAAAGACGTAATTATGAAAATTCAGAAGGGAGCATATGACAATCAAAGAGCCATTATATTTGATGATTTAATTAGATGCCTACATTAACCTTTGAAATCAAAAAGACATTTAACAGGGAACATTAGTCCACTGGTTATAATGCAAATCAGGCAACATTTAAACAGCATAAGCTTCATTAGGAACAATTATTAAAACGTCGCACACCGTAACCACACAGATGAGGAAAATATACAACCGTGCATGCATGGTGGGATGACATTTAAAGGAAAAAAAAACCCACAAGCAAAGCCATGCAAGTCGACTTGAAGGTTTCATCCATATAATGTCGGAGTTCACGGTTAGCAGATTTTAAATAAAAGTACAACCTGAGGCATTCATCAGGCTCATTGCAAATGGTAGCAGGTGTTAGTTGGTTGTGTTTATGAAAGGGGGGATGAGGTGAGAGCCAGCGTGGCAGAAAATTGGTGAGTTGGTGTAAAGGAGTGGGAAATGGGGGGGAGGGGGGGACCCGTGGTTTGGCAGAAACCCTCACCGTTGTGAAGTGAGTAGAAAGCAAAGCCCTGGTTCTATAGTGCCAGCAGGAGATGGCTGCCAGCACTGAGCTGGCAAAGTCGGCTACCTGGTCTTCTCCCATCAGTATATCTTCCTTGTAACTCTCTCCCTCCTCCTGCTCCTCCTCCTCTGCCTTCTGCAGCTCCAGCCCCCCCTCACCGGGGGAAGAGCCCAGTTTGGGGCCACTGTCAGTAGGACTTAGCTGCTCCAGAGACTCCCCTCTGGGAATCGGCTCCTCCACACACGGCCCCTCGGCCTGGGGCTCGTCTAGGCTGGAGGCCAGCGTACTGACACTACCGGCTGGCTGCAGGGAGCACCTATCCCCCAGCAGTGCACCCTCACTGTCTGCATGCTGTAGCGTGAAGTCATAGACATGTGGTTTTGTTATTGCAAGGCCGGTGCTAGAGCCATGTTGTGATTGCAAGGCTGTAAATGCGATGGAGCTGCTCGTGGTTATCTTCAGGGTGAGATGTGATTTTGTAATCTCAAGTAAATCAAGAAAATTCCGTAAAGTTTCGGTTTGCACATTGTCTTTTTTTTGGGTTGGAGCTTTTTTGCAATTAGAATGGAAAAGTTAAACTGGTGAATCAAAACCACATCTCACCACAGCACAATGAGCTTTATAAACTACTTTTCTACAACAAAATGTAAAAGGCTGATCAAGGTTTAACATTTGGATACCATACTCTTACCTTCAAAACAGCTGATTGGTGTAGAAAGATGAAGAAGAGGAGGAGACAAAAGAAACAAATGATTGTCAATGACTTTGAAAAAGAAAGTATTCTCAAGTCAAATATTGTATATATTGTATAATACACATGCATCTTGTACCATTACGGTCAGGACACAATCTCTGCCTCCATAAGCGGGGAGTTATGAGGCAGTAGTTAGTCTGGCCCAGACTTAAGGGAGGCCTTGTGATTAGATAAATACCAATTAGAAACATCTTCCTCTCACAGACTCAAACAGGACATGATGCGATTAGCCGGGATGTGATGACCTACTCCCTTGCCGAGATGGAGGGGTTGACATGAAAACTGCTTCTTCATTACATTGATTTGAGAAATTGTTCTGGACCGGGACCAAAGGAGAACTGGAATACAATACAGAGGTATTCTCTTTCATAATGGACAATTAGGATGGATGAGATCTGAGGGCAACGGCTGAGTGTGTGTATGAAAAAGCCTTTGACTAATGTGGCATATAAACAACTTCATTATGGGTGAGGCCCAGTGGAGTGTGTGTCTTTTGATCAACTGTTCAAGGCGTCTTTGTGCGAGAACAAAGATGTGGCGACCTCTTATTAAACAGCGTATAACCTTAAGGAAAGGCTGATGGGTCATTGGACAGTGGCCTGAATGTTGATTTAACCAGTAACCTGACTGCCTTTTTTTGCTGCCAAAATCCAACTATGTACAAACCTCTTGTACTCCTCATGATTTGTTTCGCAGGCTCTAAAAAGAGAGAAATTGAAAATGGGACAAGACTTTAATATTGCAAATATATTTGAAACCCATTTATTACTACAAACAGATACAGGTAGAAATGTTTGTGGGTATGAAAATGGAGTGAATGTGTGTGTGAGATGGGGGGGGGGGTCCTTTTACCTGATCTCCTCCTCTCGTTGCGTCCTGCATGATGGAAGTCTTCAGCTTGACAAGACCCGGCTCTCTTCAGCCTCTCAGGACTATAGTTGTATTTCCCAGGATCTGGGCAGTGAGAGAATACGTCATTACACTTATATAAAATATATAAATTTACCAGTAGATGTCATATATATTTAATTTCCCATTTAATTAATTCATAAAATGTGCGTATCATTTGCCTTTTATTTGTTTTTGCATTTTATTTATGAATTTTAAAGGGATCAATTTATGTATTTATTTGCCAACTTATTTTCACCTCAATATAACAAATGGAAAATAAAAATTTTTATTTTGAAAACCACAGATTTAAACAGCCTTCCACGTTTTTCTTTTATGAGCTATAGCAACAGTTTAATTTGTCCTAGCATAACAAGTTACTGTAACTTTTTCTAACACTCACAGTTAGAATTGTCCAGGATGGCGTCTTTAGCCTTTAAAAAAAAGAAAGAAAAAGGCGTGTTATGAATGTGATGTAATTCTTCAGCACCCAAAGAGATAAATCCTGCTGTTGCTTACTTTGGGTGGGACGATGGTGTTGTGGTTCTCAAGGATGAGCCTCTTGATGTGATGGGCCCAGTGTCGCTTCTCCTCGACTGACTTGGCCTGCAGGCAACAAGCATTTGTCATTTGGAGTCATTGACGTTAATAAAGACACATCGCGCACTCGCATGCATGGAACAGACATAATATCCGATTACCAGCATCTCTTGCTTCTGCACCTTATCTACTAACTTATCTGTGTTTTTTTTAAGTGTCCTTGTTCTATTCTGTATTGTCATTTTTATTCTATTTCCTTTATTACATTTTAACGTTTATTACAATCTCTGTGTTTTATGCCATTGTGTGTTTATTGTATATTTATGTATTAAAAGAAGGTCATCCAGCATAAAATGCCTCACAAATATTTAATAGAAAACCATTGATAATTTTTTATATCAATCAATATAAACAAATTTAACTCAATAGGCTAGGAAAAACCCACATGCTAAATGTATTTTCTTCAATTATTTGAAAACATTTATACCAATATGAACAATACATAGTGCAGTGCCGCACGAAAATATGTGCTGCAGGCCTAAAAAGGCGAAGCGTTACGGGTGTGCCACACATTTACCTGCACTGTATGTGGTTGCTTGGGATGCTTGAAATGGATGACACTGAAGAGCAGGGGATCCTTGGCGTTATCAAGCAGCATGAGGGTGGAGCACTGAAATCACAATAAATGCATTTGCTATCATAATAAGCAATGTGTCTTTACAATATAAATCTTAGAAAATAGCATCTTAAGAAGTTTTCTACATTGACATACTGAGATGTGGATCTTGTAGACATAGTGTTCCCCTCTTTTCTTGGTAATGAGGAGCATCTTTTCAAAAAGGAACAGTGTACGGGTGTTCTTCGCCCGTAGGACATGAAAAGTGCCCTCCAGCACCAGCTCGCCGTAGGTGGTCAGGTCAGGACCCTTCCAGTTGATCAGAAGAGACTGGATCTCCTGCAGATGCACATGAACACACACACACACACACACACACACACACACACACACACACGTTACTTCAGCTTTGATTAAAACAGGTACCAACCAAGTGTCGGCTTTTATTTTTTAATCAAAAGATCCCCTCAGAGAAAATCAAGAAAAAAAATGCTCAGTCAAGATCTTAAACCAAGGAAATTAAAAAAAAGATCTGTACTTTTCACTTTAACACCAAATTATGATGAATTGTCGGGGTTCACGGATTTGCTTTAGGCACTATCTTCTATGAGATTTGCACTGCAATGCACTATAAAACATAATAATGCACGGAGGGCTCACGAAGAGGAATAAATATGTGGCATAACAAATGACAGAAATGACCTCGGCCCTCCAGGCCCCCACGGGAGCAGAGAGAGCCTAGAGGCACTGAGGGAGTTCAAGAGGAGTCAAATGAACTTAGAGGATGAATATAAGCAACTGTGAAGAGAGATAATGGTGGAAAAGAAACCCATAGCATGGCGTGTGTGTGTGTGTGTGTGTGTGTGTGTGTGTGTGTGTGTGTGTGTGGTTCCCAGCTGACCTGCACTCTGACTGCATGCTCGTGTTTCCTCTTCATGTCATTGATGTACCAGGCGACTTGTGTCATAGTGTCTATGGCCTCCTGAACCACGTCATACCCCTCCTCATATGGGTCAAAGTGCTTAGCAATTTCCTATAAAAGAGATCATGAAATGTTACTTTTGCCTTTACTCTTTTAGTGTTTAAAATGGCTGTAGAACTGCATAGTCAAAGTGTGAACGGCGACTTCTGTACCTGAAGCAGCAGGTGATACTTCAAGATCCTCTGGACCGGTTTAAGCAGGTAGGAGCCTAAAGGGAGCGAGCGTTTCAGGGAAGCCTGACGCTCCCTGAAGAACTTGGCCAAGGTTTTACTTCTCATGCAGTCGGTCAGCGCTGCCACTGAGCTGGAGGAGCAGAGAACCACATTTGAAGATATGTTACATCCGGTATCAACAAGAGGATGCTTCAACAAATATCTCCTAGACACATACTTGGGATAGTTGGTGCAGTACTGAGTGTAGATTTCAAAGTATTCACTCTGGGGAAACAAAAAAGAAAACAAAAATACATTGCTTGTTTATTCATTTTACACAAAATCTGAAATTTTAGTTTAGGTTTAAGTTAAAATTACAATCATTCATTATATGCAGGTGGAATTAGTCAATTCTACTCAATATTGTAGCAAACAAGATATTTTTACCCATTAAGATTTAAGTTTCTGCAAAGTAAGAGTTGATACTACAGTGAGTTTCATACTCACCTTATCTACAAAACATCGGGCAATGGCCACAGGGTCATTCTCACACATGTCCAAAGACTGCAGTAATTCACTAGGGGAGAAAAAGAAAATTGAGTGTTAGTGAATGTGCTGATAGTCTATGAAGTGGAGAAGAAACAGAGATTAACAACAAAACAAAGGAAGAAAAGAAATAACGATTTGTGTCAGCCATCGATAATTCAATACAAATACCTTTCTATGAACAGACTTCTATTTGTGAGATTAGACCAGTGTTTACAAATATTGCCACTAGAGGGCAGAACACATACATGTTACCAATGAGCCCTCTTGCAGGTCAATGCTGGAGCATAAAAAAAAAAAAAACATGCATGAATTCTACGCTTGCAGTCCCATCGAAAACAAGATTTACTCTGTGCTTGGGAAAGCGAGTCCAGAGTTATTCGGTACTCTGGCATTTTATAAAGCGTGACATCACCGTACAAATGAAGGGCGGATACATGGAAAAAAAAAATTGCACATGGCAACGAAAGCTACAGTCATTAACACTACGGATCAAACTATGAGAATTCAAACCCAATTCATCCCAGCGTGTCCACTGACCTAGAACAACGAGCATGTGAGGCCCGGCTACGATTATGTCAACATGTTAAGAGTCGACGTGACGAAAAGCTCCGTGTTGAGATTTGTTTTTTTGGACACAGTGTCAATATGTTTTCATACCGCGTGATTCTCTTGAACAACATTTAATGGTGGGAGTGGGTTCAAGTTTTCTAAAGAACAGAAATTCCTAGATAAAAGCAAAGTAGTTCAGCAGTTAATCATTTGCTGTTTGAGGGTTTGATTTACAGTATAGTGACATCTACTGTATGTGCATAGTGTGTACAGCAGATGGACCATGTGAACACTGAAGAACAAAAACCTGCAGACTGACACAAGTGCATTGCAAAATTAAGGAAACTTTCAGAACCTGTTCACAAGCATGCCACCCCGAAACATGTTAAAAACCCTCATTTAAAAATGTGCACTTTTTGTTTAAAAGAAATCTGTGCATTTATTCTATCCATCTTGTAAAATCTTCCCTATATGGGCATCAGTGCTGTAGCATAGTCTCAGCATTACCAGGCAGGGTCTTCACTGCGAGAGAAGAGAGGAATGTTAATGTGTGTTTTGGCAACGGTGTGATCAGAAATAAGCACTTGCTGACATAATATGATTAAATGTAAAGCTCGCTGACTTTTTTAAGATGTGTGCAAGCACCGCGGTGCATGCTGTTCTTTTGTGCTCACTACATCCGTTTCAAAGTTGCTGGAGGAAATCTCAGCAGTGAGTGAAATAAGTGGCCTGCATTCATGACATTCCTCATATCCTCCGTTTTCTAAACTGTAAAGTGTGTGAAAGTACTTCTTGACCAACGCCAGCGTCCAGGAAAGTCTCCTCCTCCTCTGAAACTGTGTATATATAATAAAAAAAAAAAAAGGAATAATGCTAGGTATTTTTCTTCCAGAGCAGGGGTGGGGGGCTTACCTGTTGAACTCATAGATGTCCTCTATGTTTCCAAACAGAGCGCACACTTGCTCCGGCCGTATGGGAAGGTTACTTGTATCAATAATGTGAGCCAAATAGTCCTGGAACAGCAGTGAAACATTTCAGTATTTGGTGACATGTACAGTATATTACAAGCACTCGCACATTCCTCCCAATAGAGGGAGTATAATAACAGACAGTTTCCCCCCCTTTCATCCTGCTCTTATTCCCCTATGATTAGTGATCTGTATTCCAGTTTCACTTTTTAATTTATTGTGCAAAATTTGTCAAGTAGATCACGATTTTAGGGCTTTTCAGGTTTTAAATAGAAGGATCTTTAGGTCACATGTAAGTGATGTGATCGTTTAGGATCCCTTTTAAGGAGTTTTTAAACTGAGGGGCCAAGAAGTTCTGAAGTTCTGTTCTACATCAACCATAAATGTCACTGCGGTGTGTTCCCCCTCCCAGGAGCCGACTCCCCCTCAGACCTCAGGAGGAATCAGCAAGATATAAAAATATCTTAAAAAAAAACAAAACACAGAGGCCGAATACGCCGACATCTGGTTCTTCGCCAGGCCTCGTGCCCAATTACACACTCCGGTGTCATACAAACACCAACAAAGAAGTGGGAGGAGCCTGTTGACGAGGCAAACTTTGTACAGAAGCAGCAACTAAATAAAGAGTGGACACACACAACAGGGTGAGAATGAAGTCATCACAACGCACTAATGGATGAACCACAGCTGGTCACAGACGGAGAATTCCAGTGCAGTGAGAGAGACGCTCATTTGCAGTCAGCATGGTGTCTCATAGTCCCCTATAGAAAAAGCCAAAGCATGAGAGATATGCTGCTGTGCATGGAGCAGCCTCGTTTACAGAAAAAGCGAGAACTTTATGGGTCAAAGTGGATAATCCAAACTTCCTATGAAGATTTCACAATTATCTGACAAGTGATACGTTGGGATGGAATCGTTCTAAGCCCATAAGCGTGGATCGCATTGTTGGGCTCGCGAAGGGCACTGTGGTTCCTGTGGGTGTGCTCGGGCCAGGTGTTGGGGATGTTTTTAGACATGTGGGACCAACTGGGTCGAACAGCTGTTCTTGAAAATTTCCTCGGCGGATGGACGGTGGAGTGTGAGTGATGTGCGCGTGAGCGAGTAATAGAATACATTCAAGAAAAAGACGGACACGACTTCAACAGCTGCTCGGCGGCCAGGGGTCAATATCAAGTTGAAACTTTTAGTTGGTCGAAGGAATGGTTTCGTGCATCTTTGCTAGATTCAAGCCATCGGTGTGAAATTAAAATAAGTCGCACAGAACCAACTGAAGCCAAACTGTAATCACGAGCGGACATCTGTAGGAGGCTTAAGTCTCCATATGGTATTCTATAGGAAAAAAAAAAGCCTATCGCTCCTCTTTCATCTGTGTTATTTCTCCAGTTGGCGTAAGGACGGGGGTGTTTGTGTTGGCCTGGGAGCTCAGGCTGGGCTGGAGCTCGCTGCAGGGCCTGAGCGATCGGGGCCGGGCCAGAGCCGCCGTGCCTGTCAGCTGAAATACTCAGAAGTCCTGGAAGTGTTTGTCAGGAGCGAGCAGCTACTCGGGCTCCTCCGGCAGCAACTGGCAGACGCCAGCGCAGGGCGGAGACAAGGTGAGGTCCGCTGCAGGAACGGGTCACGTGTTAAAGACATTACAGCCAGAGAAGCGGGGGACCATTTGGCAGCAGAGAAACCCTTTTCTAATAAAGACCAAAAATAAACGATTGACGAGTAGGTTTCTCTTTCTGGAAGTTGTTGTAAGTCTTAAAAAAAAAAAAAAAAAAAAAAAAAAAAAAAAAAAAAAGATTAAAAGCGGTCTGTAGAGTGTTCCTATCATCCCTGGCCCATTTTCCATGCTCCGAGATGGGATTTCTGCTATCTTTGAATAGGATGACAAAGCCACAACGAAAGACCTGCCTCGCATCCCAGTTCTGACTGTGTCTCGACTGAAGATACAAGCGCAGCCTCTGATTCTCGGGCTACAGGCTGTAAACTTTCACTGTCTGTAAATATACAAAATGGTTTATACACAGCACTAGGACTAGATCATAAACTGCTCCGCAGCCTTGATCTGTACGAGTTCGGAATCCATAAACAGTGCACACGACTGCCAGATGTCAGATGTGCATTTTTGTCAACTGAGTGATTTGTTTAGAGAGCGGGAGATGTGAATGGAACCCGGTAAAGACGGAGAAAAGGGCAAACCATTGCATATTTTACAAGTACCAGAACCAATTGTGGCCAACAACAGCTGCTTCAAACACAGGAGCCATTATTTGGTCTCAATAGTCATGGAGTCCCATTCCCCTACTTTTGGCTCCTGCTCAGTGAATTCAGTAAATCACCTCTGCAGAGTGCTGCAGACATTGAGTCATAGTTGCAAATAAATCCAAGTCAAACATGAGCTTCAAATGCGCACGATGCTGATGATTTACGCTCTGTAACGTTCAATGGTTGGCTGGCAGTGAATGCTTGGCTGCGAGTGAAAAAACAGTCACTGCAACAGGAAATTCAAAACTGAGCGGAGTCAGCAGAACCAGGCGGCGTCCGCTCACCTCCACGATGCTGCGCAGGTCCTTGACGTACATGCGCTCCGTCTCGATAATCTCCATGACAACGCGGTCCACGTAGGTCAGCTTGGGGTTGGGCGCCATGGCATCCGCGACGACCGGCGAGGCGGGGAAGTGCAGCGTTTTGCAGCTCGCTTTCTTACTGGAGGCCTGGACGTTGTTGTTGTTGTTGTTCCACCGGCCGCCGATCACCCGCGGCTCCAGCTGCTCCAGCCGCTCCCGCCAGTGGCTCCTGGACACCGCCGGGGTCGGGCTGTGGTCCCGGGGCTGCTCCGCGGCGCCGTCGGCCGGGCTCAGCTCCAGGTCAATGTCCTCCTCGCTCGGGATGGGCGGCGTGCCGGAGGAAGGAAGGGCAACGGTGCTCCCAAAGAGGCTGTGGCTGTCGCGGGATGAGCCGGAGGACAGGGTGGACACCAGGCTCACTGGGCGCTCGCCCTCCCCGTCCAGCGGCTCCACGCACATCCGGCCGTAACATTCCGGGCCCAGGTCAAGGTTTCCCCGGTCATTTTCAGCGGTGAAGAGGGGTGAGGACAACTGAGGAGATTCTGATACAGGTGGGAACACAGACAGAAGGCAGGTGTCAGAAAGGCAGTAAAACAGTATCAAACGGACCTTGACATCTAGAAATGTAATATGCTTTAGCTTTCAAACTTTAGAAGGTTGAGTTTTATATTTTAAAAGACACAGCTTGGTTTGTGTTCCACTTTAAAATCACCTGCTATTTTTTAACTGGTTTAATTTGAATTTTATAGCTTATTTCTTTGCTGGCGTCACGCATTCCATGAGGGGAAATGTCAGTGGTCTGGGAATGTCAGATAAATATGTAAATGTTGTAGCCACAGTGAACAGACTTATATCCAGAAATTAATAAAACACAGCAAAAAAACCTCAAAGCTCTGCATTTCCACTCCGAGCCTCGGCCGGCGAGGAGTGGCTTACAGTAAAAAAGGCTGGCTGGAATCACTACTGACACTGCCCAATTACAACACTGCATATTCTATGGAAAACCCAGCCATTTCCTCTTGTTCTCCTGACTGCTGAAGGCCTAGCCTTGGAAAAACAGAGCGAGGGAAAACTGATGAGAAAAGCGAAAAAAAAAAAGGGAAAGAGACCAGGAGGTTTGTTTATATGTCTTTATTGGGCTACGTTTGAATTTAAGAGAAATGGAATCCATATTCAGTTTCACATCCTTCCTGGCCAGATGGGGGAATTTTCCTCACAAGCGTTTCCTAAATATATGAAGTCATGGTAGTGTGAGAATGGGCCACAGAGTGGCCAGTATGCATGGAGCGCCGTTTCCTGAAATATATGGAGGGCACTGGGGGTCAAAACCATTTTGCCAAGCTGAAGAAACAAGGCTTTGTCATGTAACCTGATTTCAGACTAGTAAACGGGATTGTGTGAAGCACAAACCGTCATTAGGCGAAACATTAAGGGAAATGACTCAGGTAAGTGATATTGCCAAGTGGGGATGGAGAGCACAAATTGAGGGGAAGGGCCCACAGATGCAGCTTAGGTCATAAACCTGAAAAACACTCCCCTGCTCCAGTGTGGACATGCTCAAATCTCAAGGTTCGACATTAACGGATGCCCGCTTGCCCGGGGCAAGTAAAAATAACGGGCGGGCAAGTCGAACCTGTTCAGACTTGCCCGCTCGGGCAAGTGCCATGCGTGTGTCTTTGTGTGTACGCGTGCGCGCATGCGTGTCAGACCGCAGCAATGGCCGAGGGTTCCGAGACGAAGCGTAGAAGAACTTTCCTGCCTTCCTGGAAGCAAACTTTTCCGTGGGTCGATTACGATGGGAAAGTCATGTTTTGTGTGGTATGCAGGGAATTCCCGTCAAAGGCTGACAAAACCAGTTCGTTTTTCCGCGGGAGCGAAAGCTTCAGAAAAAACAACTTGGATAGCCACGCAAAATCAGCCCCGCACTTCGCTTGCGTTGAGGCAAAAAAACGCACTAATGTTCCTGGACCTATGGACCGTTGTGTCCAAAGGCTTAACGAGGAGAGCCACAACCAGCTCAAAAGATGTATGACCACCGCTTACCACATCGCCAAAACGGAGCAGCCATTCACGCAATATCCATCCCTCTTAAGTCTCCAAAGTACAAATGGCGTTGATGTCGGGTCACGATACGGGTCGGATCAAGCATGCCGGAGGTAAGTAATTAAAATTCACGTTAACTGTTAGCTCAGTGTTTTACTTTAAGCGCAACAGCTGCAGGCTGTATTTAACACAAGCTAACGTGTTTAACCACAAGCTAACGTGTTAAGAGACAGCAGATACGTTTTTCTAACATTGAACACAGTACTTTTTTCTTTATCGTTTCCAGATTCATTGAAGTTATCTACGATGATATCTGGGAGCCTTGCCTAAAACAAATAAAGGCAGCACCCTTCATTAGTGTCCTGGCAGAAAAACTATTGCTTATTTGTTTTTTAAATGTAAAAACAATATTCCCAGAAATGCTGCCCATGTTCGGATATTATTAATTAAAGCCAGAAGGGAATGGAGAAAATGTCAATTTAAATTGAAAAAGAATTGACCGTAAAATTGACAGTATAAGTAAATCTTATTTTAGTCAGCTCAAAGCAGCTTAACATATAATTCCTTTGTGTTTTCCCTGATTACCATCAAGTGAATTATTCTTCTCCATTCCTACCTGAAATTGTATCATTCATTTCTTTTCTCTACATTTTATGCAACAGAATGAAGATGGAGCTGCTGAACAAAGTCCATGAAAGTCTCGTGAGGCGCTTCAAGAATGTGGAGACAGATGAGGTTTTGAAGGCAGCTTTGAATCTTGCAGATCCAATAGAGTGGCCCACAGACAAGCAAGACCTGGCCCACTACGGCAGTGACTTCCTCCATACAGTTATGAGCCACTTTGCTGAAGTACTGGACCGTAATGGATGCGATCGCATTAAGGCAAAGCATTCAGAATGGCCAGCTGCAAAGATATTGATAAAATCCCTGCCACCAGGCCAGCAAGCCAGGGCATGGGAGGATTTTCTTCTCGACCCAGAACGAAACAAGTCTTTCTCCAACCTCCTGATGGTTGTAGAGGTGATCCTGGTGCTGCCACTGTCCACTGCAGCATGTGAACGTGGCTTCAGTGCAATGAAGAGGATCAAATCTGATTGGAGGAGCCAGCTGTCTGTTAAAATGTTGTCTAGGCTGATGTTTTTGGCTATTGAAGGCCCTCCTGTCCAAGATTTCAACAGTGATCGTGCTTTACACCGGTGGCTCACAAGTTCAGAAAGGGCACGGAGAGTGTAACATACACACACACTAATTTACTGATGCACTAGTTCTAACTGTACTTTGTTGTACAAAATGTTAAATGTAAAGAAAAAATAAATACTACTTTCTGAAGGAAGACATGTTGTGTAGTGTCATATAAAGTCAACAGACAATGGATTTTATTAAGATAGAATTCACGATGAAGATTTGAACAACACAAGCCAAAAAAATGTGGGGCAAGTAAGAATTTAAATGGGGCAAGTAGATTTAAGAAGTACTTGCCCGACAGGGCAGGTAGGAAAAAACCTTAACGTCGAACCCTGTAAACGCATGTCATTAGATGTGTATCATTGCCTAAAGCTGATAGATGCTGTAGGGAAACAGCATTTCAGCATTCTGCTAAGAGCCACTTGACTTACTGTTTCTCCCTTATACAGTTTTATAGACACCGTACAACCTTTTATGGCCCTCCTTGGAATAAATTACTCTAAAACAAGCAGAGATATTTCACATGAGAGCCTGGGAAGTGCCTGAGGTCTGATTCATGGAGCCCCTGAAAGATGTGTGACATCCAGCTGGATGATGGCTTTCACATGAAGAATCAAACTGCCTTCTTTTACTCACACACACACACACACACACACCTTCTGGCACCCGCAAACTTTCCATTAGTCAGTACTGAGCTCATGAGAGCCTCTTTAACGCTGCACTACTTGCTCCACGATCGCCGACCCAGCAGCACAGTTCCCATGCAGAAAACCTTACTAGGAGAAACGGATCAGCGGGCAGGCGGGAGCTGACCACCGGAGGGAATTACGTTTACACCCCCGTGACAAATCACAGGGTTGATGGTGTAAAGGGGAGCTATTACACTCACTGCACCGCACCACGACAAATTAAAAAAAAAAACGAGGCATCTGCTTTGTTTGCCATGGCCGTCTTCACTTTTTTTTTTTTTTTTGTGCCACGCCACGTCTGGCATGCGAAACTCCCTTCCTCCTTTTCCCTTTCTCTTCCTCCCACCCAACATCCCTTCAGAATCAAGCATCTGTGAGGCAGGCCACGGTCCGTGCCAAGTTTTTAAAAAAAGGGAGGAGAGGAACAGCACAATGAGGGCTCAGGGTAGCCCAAAATCAACACCATGCAGGCACACTTTTCTAGTTAATATATTATTAAATCCAGAACAGGACGCCATACTGCACAGTAGAGTAGGGATAACATTTGACCTATCTTGTAAGACTCGAGCACACACTTGACACCAACCCGAGCTCGGCTTTGACTGGCCATCTTAAATATGGACTCCACATGCGTGCATGCGTGTTATCTGTGGCTGATACCACACGCCACATGCTTCACCCCGTGGTGGAACCGCTCACTACACACTTTGTTGAAACAGATCGCGCGGAGGAATGCAAATGACCTGGTGAGCATGCAGGTCTACGATAAGCCCGGCTCCCCGACGCCACCCGGCGCAAAGCGTTTCCATCCGGACAAAGACGACTGATGATCTGCGTTGTCGTCTGTGAGAGTCAAACGTCCATGCAGACTTCTCCATGAGAGTCTCTACGGCATCTGCAAACATTTAGCGCTAATCTCGGAGGGATCTGCAGCCGTGGTGACGAGGCCGTGCCCGTTACTTTGCCACCCTACACCCCGTCGTCAGATGTGGAGAAGTGCAAACTGCCAGGTATCACATTTATCTTTAATTGAAGTTCAAAACATACTTGAAAGAGAATAGTTAAAACTGTACATCTGTGCAGTGTTCTTTCTTGCGGTTATATTTGAATGTGATCTATATAGTATTTATGTGTTCCATTTTTGTTGATCTCCTTGCAATTTTATAGCCGTTGCCATGGTGGGAAGTAATTATCGGGAATGAATAAACGTAATTTTTTTTTACTCTTCGGTAGCTGAAACTGAGCAAAGATCAGCACAGTCAGCTTTTCTGTCCACTTCAGCACCAAATTTGTTGCCATTATCTTTATTGGAAGGAAAAAACAAGTCTTGGAATTCATGCTTCAAAAAAGGCCAAAGCCCATGGTGTTTTGGCAAGAAAAAAACAAAACAACAAAAACTGCAGAGAAAAGGTCTATAAAAGGAAAGCGCTGTAACAGGAGCAGTAAACAGTGAAGACTAGTTGAAATCATTTGTTTTCTGTAAAAAACAATTGTAAAACAATTGACTACAGTGGTTGAATATAACATCAGCACACAAACAGACGAAAAAAAGGGCTAAAATTCTGAAAAAGGGAAAATGGACATACCCAACACATAAATCTGTGCATTTAGAGCAGCTAATATATCATCAAGGGAATGGGAGAGATTTAGTGCACGCAGATAAAAGTCATTATCTAGTGTGGAGAAGGTCTATGCTTCACATCTTCAGTTAATTTACGACATTTGTTCAGAGGAGAGATGCAGATCATATGTGACGGAACAATGGCTTTACATCATATATCTGAACACGTTTTCTTAATCAAGTGAATAGGAAAGTGCATTCAAACCTTTGTTCTAGTGCTAAGTTCAGAATTTGGGCAACATAATCAAAGACGTTGACATAAATAATACGTGCATAAAATATTTGTGCCAATGCAAAGAGGGAAACGCTGGAGAAAAGTAAAGCAAATGGCTCCTCTGAGTCTCTAAAAGTTTAAGACATGGACTTATATTGCAATAATCAACATGTATAAATTGCTATTAATCAATTAATCAGGAGATAATCGCTGATTGATTCAAACTGTAAAAATGAATCCTTTGACTAATCGATGCAATGAATAAAAAAAAAAGTGAATCATTTAAAAAATAGAGGTTGATCCCTGTGCTATTCCATTTTTTCGAGCACATTTGTATTTATCTTGCCTTTTTTTTTGTCTAACCAGCTCAGTGGTCTGACCTGTTACGTCACAGTAGAGTACACGGGGCAGAGCCATAGGCACGCACACAACACACACACACAACACACACACACACACAACACACTCTCCCGTGTTTCAGCACTGCATCGATACACTTGTTAACTCACAGACATAACCATTAACTGAGTCGAGGCTGAAGAGATAGTAGAATATTTGGGCTACGTTTTCAGACAGCCTTCTGACCTCAATATCTCACAGGGCTTTTTCCCAAATTCCATTAGTCTCAGCAAGTACACCGGTTCAGAAAGTGTGCAGACAGATATGATCCTTAATAAATCACATTTTAACAACATTTAAGGAACTAATGTTGTTGCTAAAAGAAAAATGTTTTATAATAAGTAAAAAAGAAATAAAAACTCCCTACCCCTCATTGTAATTCTTTGAATTCCAGTTTCCTGGCTGTTAAGCCGTGGTTAACATTTACAGACAAAGGTGTGTTAATGCTACAGGCACGACCTTCCTCCCTCTTTTGTTGCTTCCCTGAACCCAAATCCCCCCGGACAGAGGCTCGCTTTAAAGCGGTTCCACCACAGACAGATTTCAACTAGTCACCAGGTCACCGTGTAACGTCAAAGTGATTCTGAATGATGAACAACGCATCGCGACCTGTCACCTGATGAGAAACGGGTGAGTGTGAGGATTAGGACGCTTTAGGTTTCACTGCAAAAAGCAGTCAAGACAATCGCTCAGCGAAGGGGGCTTGATGACTAATATGAGTCTAGATAAATCTAATCCTGTGATGTCTACATTTGTTTCAGTCTGCGCTTATCAGACTGAACAATGCAGACAATTCCTTAACTATTCCCCCTCTGACATCACGGATAGATGAATGACTTGCAGTGTCTAATGAGGCGGTCCAAGAGGTGAACGGAACACTGAAAAATGAATACCTCCAGCACCTGGTTATTAACTTTGCTAAAAAAAGAAACGGTCTCTTATCTGTGTAAGGTTATTACTACGTGGAAGACAAAGCTTTCCTTTATATAGAAGTTCTTCTGGCTTGAGCAAAAAAGGTTAATGACAGACATGTTTTGAAGGAGTCACGAATAGTGTCCAAAGATGCAAATCTGGCGTCACAGAATTATTTCCAGCTGAATATCACCTCTGACGACACGAGAAGCCGCAGCGTGTGGCTGCTGCCTGCAATCGATGCCACACACACACACACATTCTCACATGCAAACCTGCCTCAGTGCAGATAACAATGCAAATCCTACCAGGGATGAACTCGCGTTTTCTTTTCTCTCAACATCTAAATCGGCCTCATCCCCCGCTTTGCACTCACAAGCGGACGGAAAGATCTTCCCATACAGTGCGTTGCGTAACAGCGTTCGCTTGTCTTAAGGACAAAGTGAAATCAATCAGGAAAAATCAATGGTGATGATATCAGCGGTTGCAAGCACAAAGGGCATTGTTACAAGCAAAAAGACCAGTTATATGCTTAAAATATATCTATGAAGCAAAACAACATAACTCCACTAATTATTAACATTGCTACATGTTCTCATTTGCCAATATTTGAATACCTTAAGAGACAGGAGTGATGAGATTCATCCACTGAAGCAAGAAGCTGAATGTAGAAGGTGTAAAAGTCCAGGATAATTCCTTAATCCGTTCTTATACATCCATAAGCGCACTTTTACCACAATGAAAAATGAGTGTGCAGAGAACTGGTCAACTGGATATAACTGAGCTTCTGGGGGGGGCGGAGGTGACGTCTCCCAGTGAGACACGCCTCGACGTTTTTGGACGAGCTTGCTGTGGCCCCGTGGTCCCATTTGGCCGGTGTTTTGTTTTCTAACCAAATGAGAGACAAAGAAACAGGAACAACCAGGGCTGTATCTATGTTCAGCATGCAAATCCTCAGCCTGAAGCTGCAGTAACGCAGCATCAGGAAAGAAAGAATAGCTCCTACCACTGGAAAACTGACACCACATTGGCTCCTCCTAAAAGATCATAGAACGTGAGATTGTAATTGTGTTCCAATTATAACTTCTGTGATGTTATGAAGTACTGATAAGAAGGAATATTACTGTATTAGTTCTTTCCAGACCGCTTAGGCTCTCTTTTAGGTACACCACAACTTCAAATAAAAGCCAGGAAAGGTAAATTTTGTTTTAGCGTGAAGCTTTTACCCAAGCATAAGAATAAACATCACATACAGAAGACGGCGCTGAACAGAAACGAGCCCCTACCTGCTCCGTTCGTAATGTGTCACACCGCCGCTCCTGGTTGATTCATAATGACTCATATCAATTCAAATAGTGATGATGCTGAACCCAGCGGGAAATGAATCACATCTAAAAGTGCCCCTGTGATATTCTCTTCCATTATTACCTGCACCGTCTTGTTATCTCCTTATGTAACTATGGAAAAATTCAAACTGTAAATTATCTGAAGTGTTTTTTTCTTGCAAATAGTGGAGATTCCCACTGGCCATAAAAACAGCCGTTACCTCCCACATGTGTAACAATGTGGGAAACTTTATTTCCTATTTGGCTGTTGTCTGATCACTCACAGGCAACAAACTAGCTCCCGGATAAAGAGTGAATGATGCTTTGTGTTACATCTTAATCATGCCCTCTTCTGTCCACTTGGAACTTCCTCCTTCAACAACCGATCACAACTTGTGGCGTTCAGCTCCTCCCCCCCGGTGGCTGTTTGGAGACAGGGGAGGCGGACTGGTGCTGATCCCCACGGGTGAAACTCCTCCCCACCTGGCAACAGTGAATGGCCACCCCTCGGGAGGGCAGTGGAAAGAAGCAGAGAGGGTGCCTCCAGGGATTAGGCCCGAGTCTTCACACACCATTATCGAACAGCGTGAGCACAACACTGGTGATTAGATGATGGCCTGATTTGATTCTCGAGTCCTCGAAGAAAAAAAGTTTAGGTCACTTCAAGGAGTTTTTGCTTTGAAAAAACTAAAAAATGAACATGTGCAAGATTTTGTTTGATTCGTGTCTGCATTTTGCCTCACAGGGAGCTTTTAACGCTCTGTTAATAATTAAGCCTGAAGGTCGGCAAATAGATGGCAGCGGACGACAGAGGCTGAGTACACACACGTAAACTGAACTTGCATTCCACAACGACAGCCAAGGTCAAAATGTTGTGCTGGGAAGTTTTCCCCCTCTTTTTTTTTTTTTCTCTTTAAAGCGGCAGGGATTTTGGTGTGAAAGAGAAACTAACTGCGCTTTTTACTCATTTACTGAGTAATGATTAGCACAAAAAAAAAGTTCCTTAAATGCCCACACAAAACATGATTATAATTTCAGAAATACTGCCTTATTTTAATTCAGACTCCCGGGAAGCTTAGAATTTTGATTTGAATTAGAAAATTGATTTGACCATATATTATACAGATAAAAAACAGGATGCAAGGATGAGAGATGTGACGATTGCGATTTCTCAAAAAAGTACAAAACTCCTTGAAAAGCTCAGATTTGAGCCTGTACACCTCCCCTGGCTTTGAAAGGATCCGGCCGTGCCAGCTGACCTCAGTGCATAGGCATGTGATGAGCCACTTAGGAAACTCCTCCATCAACAAGCACCCCCCCCCGCCTCCAAGAGCCCTTCAGGCGCTAGCACACGGCGAGCCCTCCGTCTATTCACAACGACTGTTTCCTCCGGACAACACGAGCCATCTGGGCCTGTCAGAGGGCCAGAGGTGTAAAGTCCATTGTAAAATTTACCGCATCCACACCGCTGTCCCTGGCGACAGCGGGATGGATGTGTGAAGTGTGAATGAGAGGTCATTTACTTCATATCAAACTGTTAAAAGACATGCAGCGATATAAAAAGGGCGTGATGCTTTTTTTTTTTTCCCCTCGGACATTTACTGTAAGCGGAGGTCAAATGAGGAATCCAACGTCTCGCTTCGGGAGTTAATTTCATATCCGTTTTTTGTGTACAGAACTGAATACAGAGCATCTTTTTATTTTTCCACGCTACAACAAAAAATCACATTAAACATTACTAAGCCATTACTAGTTTGGCACCATATCGGAAAAGAGATTAAAATAATTGATTGTGCTGCATGTTTGCATACCTACCCTCAAATGAATGCAATGCTTTATGGGGTAAAAAAAAAAAAAAAAAAGCTGATAGAATTTTTTTTTTTTTTTTTTTAATTCAAATGATTTTCTAAGAGGCAGTCTAACAGGAACACCCAAAGCAGAGAGCCTGTAACTAATGTGGGTAATCCAGCGGAAGAGCTCCATAGGAGGAATGCTATTGTAGGGGCTGTAAAATGATTTACATTGAAAAAAAATTATTTTGTGAGGGGTACAGGAGACTTAGCTGAGATGAAACACAGTTGAGCTGCAGCGATTAATCGATCAGTTGCCCACTATTACATAAACCTTCAACTATTTTGATAATCGATTTGATTCATTCTGAAGGTGCAAACTCTCAGGTTCTAGATTCTTATTTATTTTTTCATACATCATATTCTAGTTTTTGTAGTCTTCTATAATAGCAAATTGATAACCTTTGGGTTGTGTACCGTTTGTCTGGACCAAAAAAAATTGCACATTCACATAATTCACATAAACGTGGAAAAATTGAGAGCGTTACGGGCTGTCTGTATTTTCGGCGAGTGTCAGCCTACGACTTCAAAACCCGTCGCTGCAGGCAATTAAGCAGTCAAAGAGCTCCCGTCCCGGAGCTCCATTAGCACGCCCACTCAGAGACGCAGCCATCCCTGCCATCATCTATCTACGTCCACAACCCTATGCCCACTGGTCTGGAAAAGCTGCAGAGAATGGAGATGATCCGTCCCGTCCCACCAGAACCCCTTTAAAAGCTGTACATTCTGCACACACAGCTACATTCCAGCCAGGGGTTAAGTAGGTCAGAGGGAGTCCTTATCTTTGAGAGAGCCGCTCTGCCTCAAGCCTGTTTACGCCAGATGCCTTTACATCGAGGGCCTGTGCGACGTACGCTTTTTTTTTTTTTTTCTTTTTTCTTTTTAATCGAGATGTTTCATATATGGGATACAATGATCGCAGACGCGCTTGTTCACGTTCCACCTTGGTAATGAAAGGCTCTTACGTGGTTTCCGGTTCGTCCAACTCTGCCTGGAAAAAAGGAATTCGTGAACAAATACGAAAGAAGAACATCTGGATGCTCCTCTGAGAAGAGCCCACATATTTGGCTTCATGCTGGTGCCATCTCAAGCCTACTGGGTAGAGGAAATAAAGAACACAGCTTCCATTCACTTCGTCACCCTTTGACCTTTCAGTGCAATTGGATGGTCAACACGAGATTGTTTAGTTGTTAACCTTGACCAGACAAACGGGGGGGATCGGGGGGGCTTCCTTCATTGTGTGCATTCCTCCTGCCTGTTAACCATATCCAATCATCACCTCACAAAGATGCCCCTTGATTACCATCTATCAATCCACAGCTGATGGTGGTGGTGGTGGTGGAGGGAGGGAGGGGGGTAGAAAGTTTAACTCCAACTGGTACCACCAACACAAAAAAAAAAAAAAAAAACACTCTGGGGGACAGTTCTTGTTGTGCCAAAGGTGGTTGCGCACTAGACGTCTGAGCTGCAAAGTGAGCTATGTGCAGTGAACGCAGAGTGGCCTTTTGAGGAAATGAAGACACAAATCTTCACGAGGGCGGCACACGTCCAGCCCCCGGCCAAGAGCCTCCTCTGGCGGGGCTGGACCAATGGGACAAGGCGCAGAAGGAAAAAAAAAAAAAAAAAAAGGAATCATTGACACACTGGTATTCTTTTAGCCAGAGTGGAAGCCCGGTGCCAAAATGCGCAGAGAAGAGGAGGCATGGAGGGGAGGGGAGGGGAGGGGCGCCAGTGGGGATCGGGGGACAAAAACAGGCAAACAGATACAAAGAGGCCCCTGTGTCAATGCTGTGGCGCTGTGACTGAAGATGAGGAACACTAAAATAATATGGAACTCAAGTGGCCCCGGCATACGAGGTCAGCTAACCATCTTAGCTGTTGGTGACGCTGACAGATTCTGGTTTGATGTGTGAGCCTACAGAGGTTTCAGCTGTACGGAGGGAGCTGGCCGAGCTCCACAGCCACACAAAGAGCCTCTCTGGCAGCCGCGAGCGTAGGAGGCGAGTTCATTGCTCTCTTAGCTCAGCGTCTCAAAGGGCCTTTTTATACAGAGATCCCCCCCAGTAGATTAGTTGATTAATCAATTAGTTGGTAACCAGTCTATTTCATTGCACTCCTATATTGATAATTGATTTAAGTCATTTTTAATCGTCGCAGTTCTAACTTTAGTGCGACTGAAATCAAACTTGCAAAGTCACATTAACACCTGGATTTCAAGATTTGGATGAAGCTATTCCCCAGCCGCTATTCTGGCCAGATTGTTGGAGACTGGACGAGATGATCAGCATAAGCGCTAAAGGTCCGCGCCAAGTTCAGAGAAACTAAAACAAGAACAAGCTTGGTAACTTTGCAAAGTACAAAAAGTACACTATACACACATTTGCATGCTTGTCCATCGTGCCTGTTTACCTCTGGGTTGCTAAGCTGCTAATTTATGTTTGACTTGCTGTCAAAAAAAGGCAGGTAACAGGTAACGGTGCAATGTCAACAGGACAAAGAGTGCATATGGCCACCTATGGTAGCAGATTTCCCTCCAATGGATGTGGACTGAGAGTTCGTTATAGGTTGATACTTCAATCAATCATGCCTTCATCTTAAAACTGAAATTTTCTACAATCTACTTAAAAGTAGATGAGATTCTGGCTGCAAGTGAGGAGGCATTGATAGTTCCAACATGGGTTTCATTCATTTGGCAAACAAAGTTCTCTTTCACAAAGTTGCATCTCTATCAGCACTAAAGTTAGGTCCCGATGTCTGAAATTATGTTAGTGGTGACACTCAAAACGCTGATATGACTACCTCTCTTCTCAACATACTCTGCCTCCCCATTCAGACCTACATGGTAAGGCAGAATAATGCCGTGGTGAAATGATGCTGCAACAATCCTACCTTGAATGGGCTTTATAAAAGAGGCTAAAGCCTCTACATTTCCTCTATACTTCCATTTCCTCCTTCAGTATTATTGTTAGAACACCATCCGGGGTAACCAGATATACCAGTAGGAGTAAGCCGACATATTAAACCTCCATAGTGTACAACCAGTCGATTCATAGGTGGCAATTACCAGAGAATGAGTCATGCTGAATACAATTGCACTGGTCTTACCTTCCCCCATTGGGCCCTGGTGGAGAGCAGAATGGGACCCCTCTGGCATGGCACTCAGGCCTCTGGAGCTGACAAAACAAAACATAAATAAGAGAGATGTTGATTCTTTCTCGGATTGTTCCTATTCTCAAACACTGAAGTCTTTTATTATCCTTCCTTCTCTACTGGCCTGGCGTATTAGAGTGAGGAAGACTAGCCAGAGTCCTGTATATGAAGGGGAAATGCTTCCCATTCCCCCTGCCCGCTGCTCTGGGTTTGCTCACGCCAGCTACTTGTTAATGTAAAGCGCAACTATGGTTGAGGCGGCATGTAGGGGGACTGTGATATGAGCTACTGCTAATTGGAAGGGAAAGAGCAGGAAAGAAAAAGAATGGATGCTACATAGCGAATGTGAAAGGATTTGAGAACCTCTGCCAGTGTGTTTTTAACTGCAATAACAGTTCTTTAACACCTTAAATCCAGTGTCTCAAAGTGCTGAATGCTTGATAAATAACTAAAGAACGATACAAACATGTGATATAAATCTCTAGTTTGAAACATCTAGTTAAGTGTTACCAAACAAATCTTTGATTCATCAGTGTCTCATTATCGGTGCAACCATCCACTGACATTACAGGTTCGCCCCTGGTGGCATGCATTTCCTAATCCCTCATGCCAGGCAGCGGTGTTCTTAATGATGAGGCGCGTCCCTCCAGAGCCACGGCGCTGCCAGTTTCTCACATCGCTGCCTCGCTGGCTCCTTACAGCGAATTATCATGGAAGACTGTGCATGAGAAACTTCTCCCTGTGATTCCTGGTGAGCCTCCGGCCTTTTTTAAACATCACATTCTTGGGCCAGCCAGATCAGAGGAGCAGGAATTATTCAGGGATTAGGATGGGGCATTGTTCATGGCGCGTTCGCTCTCCACTGCGTCGAGCTGACAGCCGGGCCAGCCGAGGCCAAACCAAGCCCAGTGCCCGGAGGTTGGCCAATTAAGATGTGCAGGAATGCAAGGAGAAAACTCACATTGCTTGGAATTGGCGCGTTAAGATTACTGCTCCACTGTAACATCCCTGCAGCTGCAGCCTGCGCAAGGGACTAAAATAACTGGAAAACATTACAATTAAAAACAAAAATGCACATTTCAGAAATGACAGGGTGAAACTGTTTTATTTCTACAAAACATTTCCATGTCTTTGGATCGATAATCTTGCATCTTTGAGAGCAATTGGGGATAACAAATGCTGTAAGACACGCCGATTTGTTCGCGGTCAACGACATCCTTCACAACGGAAGCCTTCTCAGACGGTTCTTTAACCGAGCTCTGCAAATTGAGTTTGAAGTGGTGGGTTGGTTTGCGAACCTGCAGAAGTGGTGTTCGTGTAGAGGGGGGCAGGCTTTGAACTTGTCCTGGTGAAGAGTGAACTCATACAACTTCTGCCAATCCCACTCACTACGACCTCTGAGCTGACCCCGCATTTATAGAACAGAAATGTGACGCTCTGCCAACGAAAAGGCGAGACAAGACAATTAATAGGCATAAAACCTTGATGTACTATAGACGTCTGGGGTTTTCCGATGTCTTCTTAAAGGCTGCAGGCGTATTAAGCTGGTTTAGGTGAAGAAAAAGGCTGAAAACATCTTACAGGACATAGTAAATCGGTGTAATCCACAAATGTGGACAGAATTCAACAATCGTAACTCATTAACTTCCACCTCCTGTTTGCTGACATATGGCGATTCAAAATCTGTGTTATCCTTATCGGCACGGGCCGATTTCTCAAATCTTAAAGAAAACACAGCATACAGGCTAACATTCATGCTAAACCGGCCACCTGTGTTCGCACTAGTTGCCCTTTCACACAAATGGAGAGCATTTGGTTCCCACAGCTGATGACTGCATTACCCGCAGCATGAACCTCCCCACATGGGAATCCGCAATTTGCCCCTTTAATGGAAGACAGATGCTACAAGGGCCAATCTGATGGTTATTAAAAGAAAAGACCTGCAATGGATCACTTCTTCAGATGGGCCGATAAACTTCCTTGTTCCTCTAATCGCCAGGCTTTACGCTGATCCACGCAGTCAAAGCCTTGAATTCCTTCCTTTAAAAGCACAACAAACAGATGATTAAGGGGGACAGATGCCGGCCAAGATACAGGGATCATGCAAATAAAGGAGGAAATTTATGCTCAAGTCGCCGCCACAAACGTGTTAAGAGCCTCACTCTTGAAGCAACATACATAGACAAACATATACCATGGACCGAAAAGTCAGGCCTGACATGTCAAACAGAAAAAACGCCCCCTCGGGGGTGATGACTATCTGGAGAATTATTCACCATTGACAGACTGTCAAGATTATGAGAGAAGTAAAACTGGTGATGGTAGCCAGAGGAAAATGATACTTGCTGCTGTCACTGTCTCATTCAGAAGAGTTACAGGAGTAATGGACATTTTAATATTAAAAAGGTCCCGTATTGCAGAAAGTTAAAACATGCGTCAGGATTTCCAAGTCGTGAGAGTCATAACTATACAGTCGCCGACAGCCTCACATTCACAGCTATTCAGGGGCTCATTGATATTAATGAGACAGACACAAAAAGGCCTGTTCTTTACAGAGCTCCAGAGTAATGCTTGATAGAGAAGGTAAACCAACTCAGTTAGGAAGATTGAAACTTCAATGAAACCCTGAAAAAGTGTACAATATCTGACCTTTTTGAATAAAGAGACAATAATTCTTTTTTCAAGTAGTTTGAATATGCTGCTCAACTCCGTTTATACAGAGAAACAAACTATTTGCTGGCATCATCTTTAGGAAATTGTGTTTGGCATTTTTCACCATTCCGTGGATTAAAGGATGAATCAAATAATCAAGGAAACGAGTGGAAGATTAAAGCAATAATGACAATAATTGTTAGTTGCAGCCCTCAGCTCGCAGACTGCTGCCAATCCGTGGACCAATTGACACAGACAACCGATGACATACGGGTTTGGACCAGCATCTGGATTCTAAACGGCAACTCACAATAAATCGGCCTTTTGAGCAAAATCAACACAAACCTTTTGGGTTTTTTTTTTTATTCTTTTATTTTCCATGGGCAAGACAAGTTGATGGGAGGAGAAGCTAAACATAGTTTAGTGAATTCCTGCCGCCCTGCTCTCTCACAGTCGGAGACATACCGCATCACGTTGCATATCGCCGTCTGCCCCAACAAGGCCCGGGAGAATGTGGAAGTATGACATAAGCCCCATGGGACGCCTTCACTCAGACATGGTGGTGCGAGTCTCTTTAAGACTACGTCGTTCAGGACGGATGTTTGCTTTTGGAAACAAATAAAAAAAATAAAAAAAAATCCAACCTGGCAAGCCGGCCAGAGGTCCAGGGTCCGACTGGCAGACTGAGACAGAGAGTCTTTATTATTTCAGCATTGGTGCCATGTTTATCCTGCACGACCTCTCTCTTCCCCTCTTACCCTGTCTGCCCCAGCCCCCCCCCCCGACAAACAGCCTCTGTGTATGCCCTCTTTCCCACATTAGTCCAGCAGTCTGTCCCCTGACACACACAGGCCTTAAGAGACTAACGGCTCTTCATTCACTGCAGGAAAACAATAAACTCCAACAGTCTCTGTTCAACCTCACTCAAATCCACAGCGTCTACAAGAAACGCCGCCCTGACCCCGCTGCTTCCCACAAGACTACACGGCGCATTTTTGAGCATGCATGGCAATATGAGACGCACCTCGACGAACACCCACAGAGCACAGTGAAGAGCTTCGCATATGCTGGCCGTAGAACCTGGGCGAAAAAGGCCCTAATGGGAGAATAATCATTCCCCGCTGTGGTGAAAAAAGGAGAAACGGCAATTTTCACCTCCTTGCCAATGACCTATGACCACAGAATGCAGACGCTGAGGCGCATACCTGGCAAGCGAAGTTGGCAAGTGCCATCTTAATTGGCGGCTGACAAGTGAAGATTTCCAGCTCTTGAGAATTTGAACCGGCAGACGGCAAGACGGCAAGCAGTCCGCCATTATGACTTACATTGACAAAGAGGACGGGGGCTGCCGGTTAAAATTAGATGGCGAGTTTGGAAATAAATAGAATTGGACGGTGCCCACTTAAAGGTGCATTACGCCGCATGGCATTGTAAACAGTCTGAAACGAAAAGCATGGCACACGCTGCCCGCTTTCAGACAAACTCCACATTGTCATGTCTCACAGTGCAACCCTAGCTGGAACTTGCAAAAAAAAAAAAAAATGGAATTCCAGGGTCTCGGATACCAAAGCATCTCGAAAGCAGCAACAAAAAACATAGAAAGCGGCTACTGACAAGCTGAGACGCAAAGCTACACCTGAAACCTCCCTTTGCATTCTGCAGCTCTGGTCATGTTTTTTTTTTTTTTTTTTTTTATAAATCACAGCTACAACGTGCCAAGACTCGGGAGGAAGGAGTCAGGTGCCAACTCTGAGTTCCAGGACACACTCGGGCAGTTTCCTGTCTGGACCACCTGGAAGACAGCGCCGTTTAATCGCATCCCGGGAACATTTATCTTAAAAAACGACGTCGAGACGTTATTGTCCGAGAGGTCAAGTGAGGTCAATGAAGCAGAAGATGGAACTTTTCACTGGTAACTGATTGATTTTTGGCCCATTGTTCTTGAACAGCTGGTGGGGGGGAAAGTCATTGACCTATAAACAGGCTGCATTTAAAAAACCCTCACTGTGTCCCACTGGGGTGCTCATTAGAGGAGACAATTAGGATTTGCTGGGGCCAAGTATGGGCCCTATAGAAGGGGAAATAGGATGCAAGGAAAGAGGAAATGGCCAATGATTCAGCATAGAGGTGAGTTTTAATCACAAGTTAAAGCTCACTCCCTTAAAAAAAAAAAAAGGGGGAAAAAATTCCAGATCCAAACAGCTGATCAAAGTTCACTCAACAGAAAGTGCTTTCTTCCAAAGACAAACATGACTTATCTTGCTGAAACTCCCGCCCCCTTGGTGTGGAGCTTCGGTGGTTGTGAAACAAATTATGAAATATAAAATGCACCTAGAATCTTTATGCAATATCCGCAAGCGATGCGCGTCATATGCGGAGGAGCTGATCACCAGGAATGTGCAGCGATGTTTTTACATGATGAGCCCGAGTTAAAGTAGAACGAAACGCACACGGATGCAGATGTCGAGTCGCGTTTAAGCTTTAATCGATATCCCACGTTTTTTCAAAGGCACCTCAAGACGTGGTAACAAAGCTTTATAAAAAAATAAAATAAAGTAAGAAGAAGAAGAAAAATGAATATTGTTTATCATCATTACCTATCACCAACACACCATTATTACCGACAGAACAACACTAGAAAATAAACCCCTCATGACATGTAACGTTAAGATTTAGCATACATTTAGCGTTAGCAAGGATTCGGTTAAAGTTGTCACACAAAAAAAAGGCAGTTCACATACCGAATTCGCCAACTTCTCCGTCTTCTTCTTCTTCTAGTTCTGCCTCTTCTTTCCCGTCCAACAGCGCTTGTCAGATGTGTCAGACTTTCCACGGTAGCGTCTCGGCGAGAATCTTAACGCGGTTTAGTCCGTTTCGCTTCGTGTGTTCACATGTTAAAAGGCTCATCCCAGCGGGTCGAACGGCTCGAACTGCGGCAGAACTCACAGCTCCGCTGCATCTTTGAAGGGCTGCTGCTGCGTTCCGGGACCGTGGGAAATATAGACACGATAACCGCTGCGCTTGCGAGCTGCTCGACAAGCGCGGTTGAAATGTGCAGAGATATATGAAAAACACTTGAAAACGAAGGACAGCGAAGTTATGTGTTGCATTTAGGAGTTGATATATAACAGTTGTTTTTTTTAACATGGAACATTTGTTAGATTGGATTTTTATATATGGATGGATTTTTAAGTCTCTCCCTGACAAAAGAAATCGATGAGGACATTAAAAAGTAGTAAAATAAGAGCCTCACCTCACCAGAAGAAAAAAAAAGTAAATCGGAAAGCACACCCGTCTAAAAGCATTTCCACATTACGGCGATCAGTGAATGCAGCGTGAGGACCGCCTGCTTTTGACAGTCTGGTGTCAGTTTTCCCTACATCTCAACATCTGGCCTGTGGTGGTGAAAAGGAGCTAATTACATATACTCGGCTACTGGGTTTTACTTATATTTGGTCACGAAAAAAACAACAAACAAACAAATGACTTTAACGTGCATTTGAAATGCAGTAAAGTTTCACAGATCGTTACAACTTTTTTTTGGCTTGTGACAACTTACCAAAGAAAAAAAAGAAAAGAAAGAAAAAGCAATGTGTAGTTGGGGCCTCTTGTCATGTTTCAGATATATAGCCTAGGAATTCTTAACAGTTTCAACATTCCATTCTTAGCCAGTCCTGTTTAAATAACCAGTGACAACCAGGTACCAATAATTACTAAGATTAAAGAGCTGCTTATACATAGTAAATCAGTATAAAAATATAATCATGTCAAAATGGTAATATATCAGACAAATGGGACATTTTATGGCACCCTAAATAGTTTTACTTTCAACTCTGGAGGTTTATATTACTACAAAAACTTGTGCACGTTTACTAAATGGGGATTTGAATAATGGATATACTTTTCACAGTGTTGTAGTTGTTCTTTTACCTATTTAAAGCATCCGCTTCTTCAGGAATGGTTAATATCGAAGAAAAAGTAACACTGATGAAAAAAGAAATCTTAACTTTCCCCTCTAACGCATTGGGATACATTCTATTTGGGAGATGACAGGCTTGTGAACAGACAAAACAAATTGTAACCCTGCCAATTACATTTATGAGGGTCAGGTCAGTAGAAAGGGTGGCTCACAATAGCTGGCTTTACTGAATCAACCGGGTGGGTGCTAATTTATGTGAGGCTGACGAAATAGAAAGAAGAGCGCTTTTGCTTTTCGCACGTCCCGTCCCCCCTTTCTGCTTTCCCTGATGATCTCAAGATCCCCATACAGGCTCCAAAGAAAACAATATGCTGGATGACTTCAGTGACAGGGTTGACGTAATGTGAAAACGCAGCTCTCATATTGTCATATACAGGCTACAGGGGGTTGATAGACTGAATAGTGACGTCACAAAGTACAGCTTTATTGCACTTGATGTTGCAAAGGAAGAGATGTTTGGATGATTTCCAAATAAGAATTTTAAAAGTGAGTGCATGGAAACTATATTAACTGACCTGGCTGCACAATGCAGCTCAGTTGGACATCTAACAAACTAATGTCGCCATCTGTTGGTGATGAAGGGCAAATGCCTGTCTGTACGACAGGTCTATTCCGTGTTTGGAGAAGTCAGGTATAATGTTCCCTTTGTTTAACTTCTATAGTAATAATGATAAATTAATATAATTTTCCATTGGGGGGGGGGGGGGGGGGTCAAGTCTCTGATAAACTGATCATAACAAGATAGTAATTCCTTTTCAGAAAAAAGATGTACCCTATTATGAAAAAAAAGAGGGTCTAAGTCATTCAAGTTGTTGGGAAAACACCAAAAAACATGAAATGCAGAGAATATCATATTCAATAAACTTGCAAATCTAAAACACCTTGACAGTGGATGACTGTGGGTATACATAAAACATTGTGTCACTTGTGTAACATGTAACAAGTGACTCAGACCGATTTTTATAGTTTAGTATGACTTTATGCAACTTTAAACCTGGCTTAAACTGTCTTTTCATTCCATAGTGAAAACTCAAAACTTTCATTACCTGTAGATAAACAATAGAACCTTCAGATCCCCTTTTTCATCACTTTCCCAGGTATTGTTTGCCAGTTTTTTATTGAATGTAACTCATCTCCAACATCCATCTTTTGACAGCTTTTTAAAAAGCTGTCAAAAGATTTGGCAATTTTTCCAATAATAGGATTAAATTTACAGGCATCAACATGTTTAATGGACTGAAGATCTTACAACTTCCTTTCTTCTCTTATATTTCTTTTAATCAACAGTATTACCAAAAAACCTCAAAAAATAAAATCCTCAATTTACTTATTCATGTACTTTTTAAATTTGTGTCCTCTTTTATTGCGTCTTACATTTTTTGCTGTATTATTATTTGTGTACATCTCAAGGCCCTATTTTGGTTTAAAATTTTAAGTAGTTTAAAATCCTTTAAATCTGAAAATTTTTAGACAAACAAGTAGGTTGCACAACAAAAAGATTCTCAAAAACGGTGAGTTATATTTTTTTTTAATTTTGTATAAACATCATGATAGTGACAGAAAACTGCGTCATATAATATGTACAAAGATTTGTTGCGTTTAAATTTTATCCAAACAAGTTATTCAACAGCAATGCTGCTTCATAATAATACGGCACACACTTGGGAAATCATTGACAAAATAAAAGTACAATATTGCTATCTCTAAATACTAAGATTATGTACAACACTGCGCATGTATGCGTTAACTAGTTGAACATGTAACAATGGTGACCAAAACCAGACCTCTGACAGGATGAAGTTGTTGTGAACTTGAGTAAATATATATATATTCACGATTTTTGAGGAGAAAAAAAAAAAGACTCTTACATTGAAGTAACAGCCCAGCATGTACCTAGTGTCAATTTACCTTATAAACTGACTTTATTTTAGAGAGCTGTTCTCTAAGGACTATCGTATGATTTATTGGAAACCTGTACAATAAAACAGAAAGTATTCAAGAGCACAAACTGATCCAAAGGGAACAATGTGGATGAAATCCAGTGATAATCTACTCCCACACTAAGGAAAATTAGTTCCCTTATTAACCTGAGTACAAACTGCACACCACTGCATTTAAAACAAGCTAAAAATCGTACGATGACATTTCAGTGTTGACATTCCGCCTTCTGTGGATTCCAAACT
This sequence comes from Eupleurogrammus muticus, assembly GCA_036785175.1. NCBI lineage: Eukaryota > Metazoa > Chordata > Actinopteri > Scombriformes > Trichiuridae > Eupleurogrammus > Eupleurogrammus muticus. The sequence goes on along the minus strand of JAYKQN010000012.1, from coordinate 11,367,707 downwards.
GTGTTAAAGACACAATAAAAAAACAGATTACCTTCAGCATTCAACCTAAGTGAACAGACGTTGTTTCCCTTCTCATCAATCTGAGTTTATTCAGTGGACGATGCAGCTCTAGCGAATAGCGGCGTTCACCATCCGGACGAGGGTCACAGGGGGAGGGGCTGTGGGGTCAGATGGGCTTGGTGGTGCTGTTGTAGACCAGATGTTCCCTGTCCTCCATCGAGTTGACCGGGACATTGTTGATGGCCACGCGGTGGTGTTGTGGGGGCTTCTTCTTCCGCTTCATGCAGCAGTAGACCAGGATGCACAAAAGGATAACAATAGCGATACCCAGGACAGCGGCTATTGCGATTTCTGTCAAATAAATTCAAATACCAGAAAGGCTATGAAGCTGAGAAAGTAGAATACTAAATCTGAAGCCTGCTCTCAGCAGCTCAATGAACTAGAAAACCGTGCTGCTTTTATACACAAATTTGATTAAACTTTTATAGGTCTAGACTAAAAAAAATGGGTGTTACATACCTGTATGGCCTTCAGGCAAGCTGCGCTCCTGCTTCTCTTTTATTGCAAACACATCCTTTTCTGAAATGAAGAAAAATACATGATATTTTTTTTTACAATTTTTATGTGGTTTATATACCAAAAAACTATAGGTAGAGGGCAGTAGACACAAGCTGATTGCCAAAGTTGAAATCAAAATAAGAATAACCTGAACTTGTCAAGTCCAGGTTTACATACAAGGACCGTTGTTTTCTGTTCTCATATACATACAAGAGTCGACCAGTGTTGTATAGTAAAGGTGAAATTTGATGTAAAAACAATTTGAGGGAAACAGCCTGAGGCGGCAGAAAATGCTGTCACCCTTCCAACAAAAGTATTACAGAACGTCAACCCCAATAAAACCTTTTGTATCAACAGAAGATAAAATAAACGGGGAAATGATACCACTCAGTATCTCCCCAGTGTGAGAAATGCCCACTTATCGGAAGTATCAACCCACCTGTTACACCTCGGCAGACTTTCATGCAGGCATCCTGGGAGTCGAACCGGTTCTCATTTCCCTTGCAGCCACTATAGTGGAAGCGGAAACACTGCTGCTTGACTGGGATGTAGTACCACCTGGAGAGGCTCTCCCTGCAGTTTCCTGTGTCAGGAGGCTCTGTGCAGCGCACTGTGAACAGCCATATACGAGCGGGTCGATGATGCAATTATAAACACGCATTGGTTGAAAAATGTCATCACCAGCCAAAGGGCTGGGAAGCAAAAACAAAAACCTATAAAACAAATTTCAAGTCACCTTTTTGTTCGTCCACTGGAATCTGCAGCAGAATCCGAAACTTCTTGTCCACTGGGTGACACAAACAACGAAAGAGCAAAAAGCCTACATTAATATTTGGTTTCATTATAATTATTACTATATAGTTCTAGCAAGGGCTGCTTGGTATACATTTTCATACTGAATACCAGTGTTGTTTAATGTATTATTTTTTATTTATTTAATGTACTATTTTTCCATATACTGGGGAGTGTGTTACATACAAACTTTTTTAACATCTGTAACACTTCGGACAGTGTCAAGTCGGTAATGGATCAACCTATGTGTGTTTGTTCCAATGTTCACATTAGGTTTTCACAAGTAAAGAACACCACACAGTTTATTAGGTTGCTGCCATGTGATTGGCTGATTAGAAATTTTTGTTAAAAAGCAGTCAGTCAGGTCTACTTAATAAAATGGCCTGGTGGGGCCTAGGAATTCGGTAAAATTGAAATTTGTACAATGGCCATAATACACAAGACATAATTCAAGTGAACATGCTTATCAGTATCCTATAATAGTATGTATAATTCCAAGAGCTTCTGTAAAAAAGAAGCCTAGTTGGTTAAGCGCTTACAGTCTTGGCATTTCTGCTCATCCGACCCATCGCTACACTGTTGCACTGAATCACACTCCAGGCCTGGATCCAAACAGCAGCCGTTGGCACAGGTGAACTGCTCGGGAGTACACGCCTCACTACATTTTTCTCCTGCACATGGACACAGAAGAGAACATCACATGAAAGAACAATACTGCCACTTTCCTTATATAACCAGTAACACTACATGTTTCATTATTTATGTCCTACTTGTTTCTATGAATCTGATCAATATTTACATACCTGGCGTTGGAACTGGCAAACCTCTTCCAGTACCCCCCCTTTTTTCTGAAAAAACAATAAAATACTATTAATATTCCAAAATTAAACATGTTAAAAATGACCATCTTTACTTTTCTAAACAACCAGCAGGGGTATTCAGTCTGATCCTGGCCTGGCCAAGAAGTAATCCAGAATATAACTCCCAATAAATCCAAACTGTTATTTTCACACATTAAATTTTGTACAAATAAGCAAACTGAATATAGTGTATTTATTATTGAGTTTCAAAAAAATATTGTTAATTTTGTCAGACAATAATATATATATATATATATATATATACACACATCATTTTTTTCATGATTAAAAGTGAGACAAAGACAAGTTGAAATCAATGCCCTAAACCACTGACTGTGATAAAATTAACACGCTTTTTTTTAATTGATGAAAAAAGACAAGACGAAACTTGTTTAGATTAAAAAACATCATAGACTTTTAAAAAGGGTGGTCTAAATATTTCATAATCTGTTCTGACCTTGTTATTTCATCTAGATTGGTTTATAGTCTTATAGAGCCTCTGTTGTTGAATAGTGTTTGTTTATAATAAAATATGCAAATCAGAACTGAATGTACTTCTGTGAATATCAGACCAGCTACCATTATCATGGTACGAATCTTTCCTAATCATTTAACATATGGCGCTACTTCATCGTGTGATAATGACATAAACCTTTTAAGAGGAGTGAGAATAAAATTACATCTGTTGGTTAGACTAGATTTACAGTGATGCTAAATAAAATGAATCCCCTTTCAAAGACAAAAAAAATTGCCTTTTGAATAAAACACTGAAACACGTTGGATCTTCTTTGACTAAAATTAGACTAAAACTAATAAGGGCATCTAGGAAGATTAAACTAAAACTATTGTTATAATTCTAGTTGTTTCAGCTTCTGTTGCACTGGCTAGTTTTTTCTGAATAAAAGTAAAAATGATAATTATGATTGAGAGCCATCTTAAATATTACATCTCATTTATGCTCTTTCAAAGCCATTACTAGATTTAAAAAATCCAAAACATGTGGACTTCTTGTGCTCTATATTCTTTAAATATACCGTATTTTCACGACTAAGGCGCACAGAAAAGAGATTTAGATTAGATTAGATTTTCTTCAGAATGTGCAGTGCGCCCTATGTATATATGTAGGGGGAAGTGTGGGGATGGATTGTATATAAAAGAATGGAGATGTGCGTTATGCAGAACATTGTTGTTTTAACAACCCTGAGAATGGTAAAGAGACACGCTTATAAAGCACAGTTTAAACTGAAGCGATCAGCTATGGGGAGGAACACGGAAATCAAGCAGCCGCAAGAGAATTTAAGATGAATGAAAGACGCAGCTGAGCTTTGGGACATAAGGCAGGTGGGCCGAGTTGGAGGAAAGCCTCGAGCAGTGGATCACCGAGCAAAGAACGAGTGGGAGAAGCATTCCGATGGTCACCATTCAACTAAAATCAGTAAAGCTAGCAGAAGAAATAAAAATCGAACATTTTCGAGGAGGTCCGTATGGTGTTTTGGTTTCTGTGCGATTTTTCCATCCGTACCAGGACTACGGTAGTGCAGCAACTCCCAGCGGATTATAACGCATCGTTCCGCTGGGCCGTGCGATAAGGAAAGTGAAGTGAAAGTGAAGCTGACATGTTTGATGGAGATTTAGCTGCTGTTGGAATCAGAAACAGAGGATAAGAACTTTGATGGTTTGATTTATGACACACACTTGTGTGCTTATTATATCCGTGTGTTTTACCATTCGTGCGATGATTAAATAAAATGTTACTTTGTAATCAATACTTAAATAAAGTGCAACCAAACTCAGTTTTGCTCCCGCTCTATTTTTGTATATATATTTTTCTGTATATAAAACCTGCGCCCTATAGTTAGGTGCCTTATGTGTGTGTGTTAAATATATTAATGATGTATGCTGCGCCTTATGTGAAAATACGGTAAGCCAATTAGAATAACAGGAGTGGAGGCAGCAGTGTTTATTGTCTCTTCTCCAGTTTAAACCAATGGGAACATGATATCTCATTTAGGCTGTTTTTGAAACCAATATTAGACCCGTTTAAAAACTTCTAGTGTTTGTACTCCGAAGGCACCAAATTTTAACAGATGTCCCAATTCATAACCGATAACTTAAACCACAACTAAAACATTATGATCTGGTATAGATCCAATTAGTATTAAAACATTGTCCGTTTAAATTTTGGTGCCACTTTTTTTTTTTACACGACTTCTTGAATAAAGTTACCATTTTCAAAATATACATATATTCATGTTGCAACTGAAAAAAAAACAGTAGTGAAAAGGAAATAAAAACAAGGAGGACAGATACCTGTGCCATAGCAGGCATTTGTGCATTCATCCTTGGAGAGATAGTTGTTGAGATTTTCCCTGCAGCCCCCGAACGTGAAGGGCTCGCACTCTTCTGAGGCAGCGTTGTAATGCCAGCGAGGGAACGCCCCGCGACACGGCCCTATCTTCTTTGGAGCCATGCAGTGGTCTGGTGGGATATGGAAGTGAGCGTTATGTTTGCCTCACAATAGGAGTCGTGTTGCATTCAGGTCAGTTACATAATCATGTCGGGCAAGATGAGAAAGCCAAAAACTTTTTAAAATACAAGTTTTAAGAAGCATTCATAGAGTCTCTCTAAATGTACATTTTGTGTTCACGTCTTGTCTTAAAAGTTCATTTGTACCGTTTATTTTTTACAAAAAGAAAAAAAAAACAATTTCTTTGCAAATTAAATTCACTCACTTCTTCATTCAAGAAGCGACACAAACACACATCACAGAGCTTCTACCACTGTGACAACTTTTTGAACGGTTAATGATTTAATTCTCACCCCCCGCTGTGACACACTTTGGTAAAACAAATACTGTTCAGTGAAGAAAGGAAACGCATTGTGTGAGCATGCTTGAGGCAAAATTCTAGTTCTAATCAGTCCAATTGTTTGGAAAATACAGATTTACTGTGCATTAGTTGACAATACAGAAAATTAACAATGCAACACTTAGTTGTTTCATATCCATGGACCAGTCTGACTAAACAATAATAGTTCTTTCTCTCCTCTGATCTCACCAGGTCTGGAGGGATTTTTTTTCTAGTCTGTCATAACTTCCTATTTTAGGCGTCTGCGTCGTGAGAAACAGACACTTAATTACACATTAAGTTGTCAGGTACACTGAAGCACAGTGGCCTGTTGTAATAATCAGTGAGGTGAGAGAAGGTGATGTACATTTGGCCTTGGTTGATGATACTTAATCTGAAAGTCACATTGCAGACATGTGAAAGGGAAAAAGAGAGATATTACATTGAAAAAAAGGGCTCTGGCAAATTGATCGGAGAAATTTGAAAGCTGCACTGCTATTAACAAGTTCTAATCGTCTCTGATCGGCATTTATCATCTGGTTGTGTTGTTATTCGGTCCGATCCATTATTGTGTTGTAAATCTGCAGCATTGACATGTGGAATCACTGCCATGCCCATGCATATTTCACTGAAGCACATTCCTAACATTTAGAAATGCTGTTAATGAGTAACTCAAGCACTGAATGGTTAAGTCTCTCCTGTCCTTCATTGCACAGATTTACCAACAACATACAAACACGGCCATGGGCAAACAAGGTTAGCATTAAAGGATAGAACTTTAGGACCATTAATCACTTTTAATCAATATAGAGGTGGATCTCAATGGTGTCTGGAGTCCTCTTGTGTAACTTAAGCTGAAACCAGACTGACAGGTTTGAGTCGGGGGTGGAGAGAGTGGGTTGGTAGCATCAGAGCAGTAAAAACCACAGCAAAACCGCACTTCGCTGCTTTCTAAAGAAACTCAGAACATAAAAAAAGTGGGAGTGGCAAGAGACCCTCACTGCAAGGAGGCAACCTGGAAACTTGACAGGACACCAGGGATAAACTACTTTTTCAAAACAGGAAAGAAAGAAAAAAACAAAAAAAAGTTCCCCTATTCCCTGGACCATTTCGCCATCACAAAACTTTAAACCGGGTCCATTCACTTGACACGAGGGTTTATCTGTTTATCTTCATGCTGTGTTGTGCAGTCAACAGGAATTAGGCGGACATGCCGTGACAGGTTTGATCACACAACTTCGATGGAAAGGCTTGCTCTTGTGAAACAATGGTGGGGCAACGACCGGTTTGAGCTCCTTTTATCCCTTCAGGTTGACGTGGGATACAAGGACATGAGGAAACACAGCCCGTTTGGAAATTGACATTTTCACTAGCTTTTTTTTTTTGCGCGCAAAGAAAAAACGACAGATCGATAACGTTAAAAAGAATTTATTGTAAGTGTAAGAGTGCATTTAAAAAAAAAAACACAGGCTGAGAGGCATCACCCTATTATTTATATATGTCCCAACATAAAGCCACAGTGAGTAAGCCAACACAAATTATATGAGTCATGTCTGGGTGAAACTCTTCCATGAGATAAATCTACAGCAGCTAACTCCCAAAGTTTAATAACATAACTAATGTGATGATAATATTATGAAAGCGTTTGGGCTACGGGGTGCAATGTTGCGTTTAAATTCACCTAACAAGAGCGCAAAACAGGTGTTCTGAGCACCTTAATAGGTGCAGATAAAGTTGAGATCTTAAATCACAGCTATGATTGTTTGCTGAGATTCTCAATTTTCACTACAAGACACAGCGTAGATACTCACGCTCCGACTGCTCGGGGGTAAGGACCAGGACGGTGACCCTGGTCGAGTCCGACTGGCCCACGTTGTCTGTGACAGTCAGTTGGAACTTGTACATCCCAGATGTCAGATTGGACACGATAATCTGGTCGGGAAAAGTTGTTTTCTACAAGGCAAAGAAACAGTAATTACGACACATGATATAATCTATAAATGAATGAAAAAATAAAGTGACATGGACTAATAAATAGCACTACAGATGGCATTTGGAAAAACCTGAATAATTATGAATTCTGCCTGATTTCTGGAGTCTGGATAGAAAAGACTGTAGCGAGGTACCTCAATGATAGCATATGCATAGTCAGTGAGCATTTGCCACTGGAAGGACACGATCTGATTGTCGTCTTTGCTCGCCATGCCGTCCAGCGTCACGCTGTCCTGAGGCTGGACCACCCGGTCCTGGCCCCCGTTGGCCACCGGCGGGCGGTCGGCTTTGTCTAAAGTGACACCAAGTGGATCAGTTTAGAAAAACAAAACACAGGAACACAATTCCAAGGTGGGTGGTATGATGCTTGTTCAGTCAGTTCCTCATTTCCCTAACCATCTACAGTGCTTACTGAGCATATTCCAGCTACAAATAGAGGCGCTGATATATCTGAGACAGAAACCGAAACTGTAATACTACACTAAGGACTGCAATAGCATTTGGCATGTTTGAACATGCTGAAGTGTTTTTTTTCCCCCCCTTTCTGCCCTAAACCTGTGTCCTCGCACATCCAGAGTAGAAAACTCCAGAACAGACCACTGAAATAAAATGGAAAAAAAAAATCGAAGAGGTCTAAGAGTCATAAAGGCTATTGAATT